>OX375815.1:21529793-22882956 GCA_947359405.1 Antitype chi
CGTAATGTTTATTACTTTGCCTATGTATGTATAGAATAAAGTCTATCTAACTAGACAGACCGCTGTGCTGCTGGGGAGTTTGTTGCTCCACTTCTTCTTCCCAGCTAAAGCATTAGGAAGTGGTGAAGGGTGGGCGTTTTGGGGGACTGTCTTATGTATTTTGACATTCGAAAAGTGATGATTCTCAGCCTAATTTGAATAAATGACTTTTGATTTGATATTAAAGCTCTTCATAACCTCAGGTACCGATAAAACTTTGTTTTGATTTGATCATTACCGCTGAGAGGAGACCAGTCTCGTTACATACAAAGCTAGGCCCAGCACGCAAAGTGCACCTTACTTTACGCTCCCGCAGACCAGCACGACGGCGACATGACCCTAGTAGATTCATTTCTATTAAGATTTTATTGAAATTATTCTATTATATTCACGTATTTCTGTCATCACTGTAAAAGTAAGATACTAAGCTATTCACATGTTAAAAATGTCACTGTCAGGCCTCTAGTTCTGTCCTACCAACTCACCCTTGACTTTTTGCTTACACAGTTGCATAATTTCAGTACCAAGGTACATAAGGGTACATTTGAAACATTAATTGAACGTGGCCTTGAAATTAAAATATCTACATTTAGAAACCATGAGTCTTCAGAACCGAAGCTGAAATAATTCAAGTACTTTAAATGTGTTGTAGAATATTTAGACCAAACGTGATTTCAAGTGGTGCTTTGGCATTCATTCTAATGCTCGCCGGAGCACGCATACCTATGTGTAGTCACCGAATATAATCGATTAAAAATGCTAACTGAGGAATAAGATCAAATTCATTTACAGTAAGAAATCTGAGTTTGAAGTTGACTCCATATTGAATGACATAAACATAGAATCACGCCTGTATTCCTCGAATGGTTGGGCAGAGGTGTACCTATAGTAGACCCACCATTTCGCCAGTTATAGCCTATTGTCATTAACCGGCCACAAATCTAGGCTCCGTGCTGCTACTGTGAAATTCCATATGGAAAAACCCAATAACTCGGCCCGGCACGTCGCTTGCAAACATGAGTAAGAACTAACTTAGTAAGGAGGAGGAGTAAGGACTAAAAACATTGCTGTTCTTTCTTGTTTATAATAAAAGTCCATGTCACACGGGCGTCGCATGGGCAATATAGGCATGCAAACTGTATTAAATTTAAACAAAAACGATATTATAATTTTTAATAACAATTAAGAACTAATAATTATACAAAACACAAATTAATAATAATAATTTCAAATATTTTTAAATGTTTTTATATTTTTATACTAATATTTAAAAATATAATTTATATGTGTATATAATTGAATAAAGGAAATAATTTCAGGTAAATAACTCCCGTTGCCAAACACAATAAATGAAATAAAATAAAATCAAAAAGGTGATATCGTTTGAATTACAGTATAAATGGCATGTATATAATGTAGTCAAAGTACCATCAGAATATAGGTACAATATTAGTCTAAGAAAAGAACAAATTAGTGAATGCATTCACTAATTCTGACTGAATGATTCACGAATGTATTCGCATCGGTATAAATAAGTTGTGTAAGTGATTGTGGATTTCGCCATGGAAAAGCTATTTGATACTTCCTTCTTTTTTCGGAAGAACGTATTTAAGTCCATCTCGGGTGTGGAGGGAGCAGTGGTGGCCCAGTGGTATTAAGCACAGACATACGAGCTGTAGGTCGTGAGTCCGAACCCAAGCAAGCACTTTACCTCGTTTATTTAATTTCAATCACCACTGCTCTCCAACATCGTGAGGACAAAAACATCGTGAGGAAAGCGGCATGCCCTATAATTAAAAATTCCAAAGACATCTGACATCCACCAAATCTGGCTGAGCCCGGGTGATGGAGTATGGCCTATATCCTCTCTCCGAGAGTAGGCCCGTGGCCCAGCAGTGGGAACATTATAGGCTGATAATGAATCAGTTGGCCTGATGTAGCACAGGATTGTAAACACAACCTACAAAAACGTGACACCTCGAGTAAAAAAGTCACATTTCTGAGAGAAGTACATTGGACTCAGCGAGCTATAATAATAAAGATGTCGCAAGGCCACTGCATTATGTCTGGATTGCGGAGTGTCGGCATCCAAGTGCGTGGGTCGCAGTCTAGTCGGTAACGAGCATCAACTAGATGCACGCTGAAACTCTAAACCTACGTGTGATACAACTTTAAAGACCGCCACAAATATTGAAGGTTTATAGGCTCTCAACTACATACAATTGTGGATAAGTGTATGTTGTATTTTAAATAAAATAATAAGTGCACACACACATTCACAATGCATGCGAAAATGTGCGTTCACATATTCTGCAGTTCCCGCACACTTCTGTTAGATTCCGTGTTATCGAAAGTGTGTGTTACAGGCAAAAATCGCTAGTGTAGCATTGTTCTGAGGGTTCCTTTTGATTATAGTACAAGCTACGTCGAGTGAAAAAGTTCTATATATTTGTACGAGTTCATCTATTTCGAAGTAATTTCGCAACACGTATATATTCGTACATTTTTCGTATGAAAAGGAAGACTTTCTTGCTGCGATACACTAAAAGTCAGTGAACAAGCTGCTCAATTATTGTATTTAACAATTTATATCTACTTGTACTAATGATGTAGGTATGTGAGAAAATGATCTCTGTCGCGTCGTTATAATTACTTGCCCCAATTGTCTTTGTCTGAAGCCATTAAATTTGATGAACCATCTGTGAACGCAAAAAATAAATTCAACAAACAACATAATTCTCGACAAGTGATAGGAGTCAATTGGAGATCAGGACTTCACTAATGAAGACCTCGTTTTGTTATTATTTTCATTCAATGCAATCAGCCGTTTTGTAAATTGCACAATAAATAACAGAACATAACGCCTAGAACCAAAGGGTTAGGCAGAAGTATAATAATACCTGTATTATATCCATATTTCGCCAGTTATGCTTTGCCATAACCTGACGCAAATCCATAGGTACTCTGGACTTCTACTGTGAAATTCCTAATAGAAAAACGATATGCACTATTTCACAAATAATCTTATAAGTAGTTCGCGTCTTTGCAAAACATTTCAGAAGGATCTCTTATGTCATTTTCATGTTCTTTGTCTCCGTACTTGGTTTAGGGCATGAAAACCAAAACTTTACTTACTTTACTTAACTTTTTTATTTATTTATATTATTTATCCTCACACTGAAACGCCATACAGTAATTACACCAACGGAGCAAAAAATTACTTCATGTTTTGCAGTCGTGCGCGGTGGACATCGAACAGGCGACGATGGATTACGCACGCATATGCAACGTCAAGACACTTCCACCATAATTCCAAAACTCCATTCCATCCATATCCAATGTAAATTGAGATTTAATGAAAACCGTAATGTATTCACGAGAAGCGTAATAGCCGAAAAATTAATTTAGATGCATTCAATCGGTAAAGAAACAAAATGTCTAGGTTATCAATCCTAACAAGACATAGCTAACCGGAAGAAACTGAAGAGAACCAGAAGTCCGTGCTACCTCGCTCACAAATAAGATTTAATGTTCATATGAAGATTTGCATGGCTTCCACCAGACTATTTTTACCAGTTTGCACCGGTTGAACTTCAGACGTGCGGAGTGATACAATCTATGGTCATGATGATTTATGTATCTTTGATGGAAACTGAAAAAGTTTTTGTAAATGCCTACAACGGTAAAGGAAACTTCGTTAGAATACGTGTCCTGGAACCAACAATCTGAAAACATGTGACATCTACCAACCCGCACTGGGCCCGCGTGGTGGGTTACAGCTTACAGCCCACTCGCTTTCGCATAGAGGCCTGTGTCCCCTTTGTTCCTGTAGTAAGTACATAATAGGATGATTAGCGCTATGGTTTTTATGTAAATGGGACGGAAACTGAAAATGACGATTAAGCTAAAATCTATCCAAATCTCCCTCATTGGTGCAGTGGTCGCAAGCGTTACTGCTGAGCATGAGGCCCTGGGTTCGACTTCCGGGTCGGTCAAAGTGTGATTGGGTTTTTTTATCTGGAATTTCTCAGTGACCGCACAAAGTTTTGATTCGTGCCCAGTTGGTGGCAATAGGCGCGCTCCCTATTACATGGAACTTAAATATAACTGGCGAAATGTGGGTGTACAATAATAGGTATACCTCTTCCTTACTCTTTGGGGAATACGGGTGTGATTTTTATGTAACAAAGCTTTATTGGCTCTTCTTTTTCCATGTCCGCAAGATTGAAGTGGACTTATTAACATATTTTGACAAACAATTCAATAAATCTATCAATAACACCAAATAGATTAAGTTCAATTCTGTTCAATAAACAAGGGCGCAGCAGAGGTTTCCACGTGAGTCAAGCTTAAAGGCTTCTTCAGACAGGCGCACCGTACGCAAAATACGCGCTTTGACGTGGAGTTGCGGAAAACAGCCCGTTTTACCTGTTACCAGACAGGCGCGACGCGACTCTTATAGAACAATCTCCATGAAGTTTTCATTTGAAATTGTTCTACGAGAGTCGTGTCGCGCCGTCGCGTCGCGCCTATATGCGTGGAGCCTTTAACAATTTAAAGATGAATGTTAGTTAAACAGTTGAACGATGACGGTCGTTTATACCATTTACCTTAACCTTCAGACTAGGCCTAGAATATTCTATTTGCCTTAATATGTTAGAAAATGTATGTGCCTATTTTTATTGATGGTAAGCAGATTAGATAGTACGTATTGTTTTACGTTATTAACTAAGAATAAAGAACATATTTTGTAAGGAAACCTTTGAATGGTAAATGATCTCTGCCTACTTAAGGCTTACTGGCAGGACACAAGGTATTAAGTCTACCCACATACAGTTAATGTTACATCAATAAACTTTAAGTATATTCAAAATTAACTTAATTAGGCTAAGCTGGGTTGGCTTACTAACCCAGTCTGATATGCCCAAAAATATTCCAAACAACCAAGCAACTATTGAGCTTACAATGTATTTTTTTTTTCAATTATGTATTCGAAAGTACTACCACTGATTCGAAGTTCCAACTGCTCATCAACACTCAAAAGGTTAAAAACGTTATGACGTTTCAACGTTTTGACGTATGCGTTAGGCTTAATAAATGAGCCAAACCTATAGTAAGAACTTTTTTAACGTTTTGTTTACAAAAGAACGACCTTAAAACATACAAGCCTCATGTGACAATCAAGCAGTTACCATGAATGTTTGAAAAGGAACAATTGCCATCTGACCTTCAAAGCACAAATAGAAGAAGGCGTAAAGGTGTTAAAAAAAAATCAAAGGCATGAAGAGCGACAATAACTGCACCATATAGTGTTACCCAGCAACTGGGTCTTGGATGTCAGATAGGCAGTCATTCCATGTAAAGTAGGTGCAGCGGGGTAACTGCAAACAACGGCAGACAAATTTTTCGAACTTCTGAAGCAATGGATTAGCAATGACCTTCAAACTGATTTAGATTGTGATTCGCAATTCGGATGTTGGTATTCTATTGTATCCGAACTGACTGTTGTAGTACCACCACAACTCAAAACAAGTCATGCTGGCGAGGGAAATGATGACAGGGCTACTGACGTAACGGACTGGACTTTGCTCTAACATAGTTGGGAGATGATGATGATAATTATGATAAGGGTAAATACTATGTAGCACGCTTTGTGTATCCTGGGCAGTCAGGCCAGTGAAACCTGCTGAATGGCGTAAATACCTTGCCATGGCGTCATGCCACAGCATCTATTCTCATATACCTAGTTGGCACAAAAGAAGAAGGTGATAACAAATCAAATACTCCCTGAATATCAAGACGTAAACGAGCACAGACTCAGGTCATGTATGAATGTATGATTACAGTATCCTGCATCCGTCAAATCAAGATCCTAGCCATATAAGCCGACTATTTAAAGGTGGCCCCTCGTGTAGCTGTAGAAGTATGAAGATGTGGTACAGTTAAGGTTGGTCATGTTACCAGGCAGATTAGAGGCAATGTAATAGGCGGGAAGTGATACGTTGCTAGGTCAAGAGGGAGCACTGATGGCCGTCATTGTAATAGTTGTTATTACGCAAATTGGACATGTTTTATATTCGTTAGTGGACTGGTAACTATGAAGTGATAGAGGAACCTTTCTATAATAATATGTTTATTTTGGTAGCCGTTGAAGCAAATGCTGCCGAAAAGACACAGTTCAAAAGTCATTTATCCAAACTAGGCTGAGAGTCAGCACTTTTTAAACGTCAAAATTACATAAGATAGTCCCCCAAAACGGCTGCCCTTCACCACTTCCTAGTGCATAGCTGGGAACAAGAAGTGGCGCATTGAACTCCACAAAAAGGGTTCAAAAGGGGATCCGTCTATTTGTGAGCAAAAGTTATAATCTACCCATAAAGTTAAATGTCAAAACCAGTACCTACATTAATACGACATAAACGTGCCATGCTATAATAACCAAAAGGCGATAGCACGATATAAATAACACGATTGCAATAGGAACGTTAACTCCAATGAAATGTGCTGACCAAATTAGGCATTAACAAGCTAACAGCAAGCCAGCTGTAAGTTGTTTTATAGTCAAACAATTTTTTTTTACTGCGGAGCATGAGGTCCTAGTTCAGTTCAACATTTATCAATAGCGCCAGGAGTCTGGATTTGTAACCGACTAATGGCAATAGGCTCGCCCCTATTACTTGGGACTTAAACATAACTGGCGAAAAGTGTGTGTACCTACTACAGGTACACCTCTGCTTAACTCTTTGGGGATTACATGCGTGATACAGATGACGGCGTGCGTATATTATGTCATGTATTTTCCCTTTCGGTTTTCATAATTCAACTGTTTCTTCTTCCTCAGATAACCAGTAATCATGGGGTCGATGTTCAGGAGTGAGGAGATGGTGCTCTGCCAGCTGTTCGTGCAGCCTGAGGCAGCATACGTCTCCATGTACGAGCTGGGTGAAGCTGGGATAGCACAGTTTAGAGATGTAAGTCTTAGCAATAATATAGCTTCTTGACCGGAACTTAAGACTGAAATCGCCAATCCGTCTTAAGCAAGTTTTGCTATACTCCTGCTTTCTCTGTTTGAGAAGCTTTTGCTTATTTATTATTATTATTTATCTATTTAAAGTTAATTCAAACTGTACAACACTAATTAGTTGCATTAATTAGCATGGAAACATAATAAAGTTCCTAGATCATAATCAGCTGGGACACAGGCCTCCTTTCGGTGGGTGGGACTGGGCCATAATCGACCACGCGGGCCCAGTGCAGGTTGGTAGATTTCATATGTCTTGGAATTTATTGATTCTAGGACATGCCGGTTTCCTCAAGATTTTTTCTTCAACCGTTTTGAGAGCAACGGTGATGAAATTTTATTCACAAAGTATAGTGCCTATCTGGGTTTAAACTCCCGAATTACAACTAGGCCACCGCTGCTCGAAGTGCCTACAAAATGTTTGAAAATTATGTTGAACATAATTTAATAAAAAACTAATAAGGTACAGTGGATCCCTTGCATACTTGCTCTTACCAGACTTCAGAAACCGAAATCAAACCAAATAATATATCCGACGATGCATTATTATAGTGATACTTACCCAATCGTCATTAAATATATTATATAATCAATCAAACTTATCTGAATATTGTGAAGGCAGTGTCAGAGTCTTGATTGATTACACAAATTGCTTGCTGAAAAATCGGCGTTTAATGTAAATAAATTAAATACGTATAATTCTTTGCCCGCATTTTCCTGGCACAGCTCCAAGGTCTGATCTGCAATTTGACAACTTTCTTTTTCTAGTGCACACCTGCTTGTCTGATGAAGTTTCTTCAATTTAAATGTTAACATGAAAATTTGCCTAATTGTTGATTATATATTTTTAGCTATTTTAAAGGAGACTGGTCGAAATTGTATGGGGAGTGCTTCTAGGCAGAACTTTAAACTTCCCAAAAGGATGTTATTAAGTAAAATATTTCCAAAAATACACCAGATCAAGGTCATCTTCACTTTTTGACTGCTTTTACATGTTCTCCGTCAAAATTTATATTTATCGTAAAATGCCTTATTTGTTTATTCGATCCTGCTCACAATCCAATAACATAATACAATCAACTTATAATGTTTTCACTACTGGGAAACAGGCCTCCCCTCTTCGAGGGGGAGTGG
The DNA here is from genome assembly GCA_947359405.1 of Antitype chi. NCBI lineage: Eukaryota > Metazoa > Arthropoda > Insecta > Lepidoptera > Noctuidae > Antitype > Antitype chi. The sequence goes on from OX375815.1 coordinate 21,537,988, forward strand.
GCCGTAATCCACCACGCGGGCCCAGTGCGGGTTGGTAGATGTCACATGTCTTCGAATGTTTGGTTTGAGGACAAAATGGTTTCCACACGAAGTTTTCTTTCACCGTTTTGAGAGCAGTGGTGATGAAATTCATCGTTACCATTTCACCCAAAATACATCCACTGCTGGACATAGGCCTACCCCAGGCTCCTCCACTTCGACCGGTCTGGTGCTTCTCACTCTACGTCTTCCGGTACGCGGTCGCCACTCAAGAACCTTTTGGCCCCGTCGGCCATCTGTTCTGCGAGAAATGTGCCCTGCTCACTGCCACTTAAGTTTGGCAATTCTTCGGGCTTTGTGGGTTGCCTTGGTTCTCCTGCGGATCTCTTCATTCCTGATTCGATCACGTAGGAAAACTCCGAGTAAAGCCCTCCAGTGCCCTTTGGGTAAGCCTTCTGATAAGGCCCATTGTGAGCGACCACGTTTCTGTGCCATAGGTCATCACTGGCAACACACACTGGTCAAAGACTTTCGTTTTGAGACACAGCGGTATTTGCGACGAGAAGATATTGCGAAGCTGAACGCTGCCCAGCCAAGTCGGATTCAACGATTGACCTCTTTCTCGAAGTTGGACCTACGTCACTGGACCGTTTGTCCTAGGTAAACGTACTCGTCCACAACTTCGAGCGTAGCGCCTCCAATCGTCATGAGAGTGGGTGTTACATGGGCATTTGACAAGTGATGTGATGAAATTATTTACACGAAATAAAGCTCCCGCCTGAACTTGAACCCACGACCTACAATTTTTAAGTCGGGGCAGATATCACTGAGCCTCCACTGCTCAACACTACAATCCAATATGTCTTCGAAACTCACAGTAAAGTGTGAGATCGATTCTCCGCTGGCCCCGCGGCAATTACCTTACATTTTTTATTATTTCTTCGGCCCCCGTCCTTCACCCTATTAACTAAACACTGTTTGTATATCTAAAAGTAGGTATCTAAAGATGTTTACAGTAACACATTATATCAGCTGCCGAGTGTAGATTAACTGAAATAGATGGAACACAATGAATGTGTGTTTTGGTTTATTATGAACACAAAAATTTTTGCTTATCAAAACTTGCAGTCAGAGACCTTGTATTGTTAGCCTCTTCTTAGTGAACCTTGTAAAGGAGAAGGCAACAGTGAAGATGTAGTATATTATCCAACTATCCATAAATGTAAAAATTGACTATTTTACGACAAATGTGAAGGAAAATATCGAGAGGAAACTGACAAGTCCTAATACCAGCAATTCGACGACATGTGACATCAACCAACCCGCACTGGGCCGGCGTGGTGGATTACAGTCCACTTCTTCTACAGAGAGAGGCCTGCGTCCCAACAGTGGGAACGTTAAAGGCTGATTATGATTTATGCTATTCAATAAAGCACTAAAACCACTTACAAAATTGTCGGATTGTTACCCGTCACCTGTCGGTTAATAAATACTCCGCTGATCGTTCACTTGAACGTTACCTGGGAGACCCATGTTTACCAGTGGCCAGCCATCATTGGCTGAGCTAGTTTGACTAAATTGCTCAGAAATAGCAGCACCTCGAAATATTACTTTAATGTTTTGGACCAAAATTAATTTACTCTATCCCTAAGCCTCTACTTGCGTGACCTTAGGGACTCACAACACTGTGCCTGCACTAATGTCACGCCGTCGATATCAACCTAAAGGGACTATAATTATTGTAAAGACCTCAGTTTAGTCTGTCATCAAGGTAATTCTCGTAGGCGTTATTAAAAGCTACTAATGCGCGTAGTTTACATCGTGAGCTCCAGCGAATTATAGGCCACCCCTAGTCTTTGTGTGGGAACACCCACACACCGCTTAATAGGCGAATAAGGAATTCTGAAGCTATAGTATTTCTATAAAAATACCTAAGTACGTCAGTTCATTGCCTCGGAAATCACGTTAAGCCGTTGATCCCGGGTGTTATTCTTGGATCTTTGGCAGTCAAAACGGGTCGTCAGAAGCCCGAAAGTCTGACAGCCAGTCTTACCAAGGGGTTGTGTAGGTCAGATAAGCAGTCGCTCCATATAAAATACTGGTATTTAGCTGCATCTAATTAGACTGGAAGTCGACTCCAACATAGCTCTGAGATAAGCCAGGCAGATTATCATGATGAATTAAGTACGTCAGCAGACCCCTAGCTAGCATCGGCGAGGTGTCAATTTTTCTAAGAGACAAGCCGAAGCGAAGTCAATCGGCTTTAACTTATGGACTTATCAATAAAGAAGACCTACTTGCTATTATTCTAAAATTAATATAGGAATGTAAAGAATCAAAAACAATAGAATGTGCAGTGTTCCTCTATCTCGTCCTCGCTCACGAATTTTTTTCTACATCTGCTCTGTCATAACCCGTTGTACAGCGGCTTACTCTCGTCAATATCAAGGGGTGCCACGAGACCTAAAGTGACATCATTATGGGATCGCTATTGTATGAATTTTTATTTCCCGATTATGACGTTTTGGCGTCGGGTTAATTTAGTTTTTTTTTTATTGTAATACCAGGCTAAAAATTACCGTTTTAATTGATGAATGTTACGGTGAATTAAATACCCGTAGTATAACTATATTTCTTGACAATAGTAGCCACTATTGACGTGCCATTTTTTAATAGCGATAGAGTTGCCGATGCGAATCCCCGAAGGGAAGCCGGTAAAAATCGTGTTATATAGTGCTTTCGCCACTGCTAGGTAGTGAACCTGGGCAGTGCTTCCAAGTATTACTAACTAGCTAAGCGTTTTACCGAAGATGTGGATTAACATCTTCTTGCCCTTGTCCCATTTAACTAGGGGTCCGCGCAACACGTTTTTTCTTCCAAAACCACAGATAAATACTATAGATATCAGTCAATAAGAAGACAGAAATGCATTCCAACCTTGCTTCCGTTTTCAAACAACGAGCGACGACTTCAAACAAACGTTTGAAATGACAGTTCAAGACAGGGCGGTTGAAGTTGTCTATCTGCTTCATCTATGCGCTTATTGCACACAGCTTTCTGTCTCAATCAACGTGTGCTGATTTAGACCTTCTTGGATTGATTACAACGCGAATTTTATTTTTATACCAAAGTTTAACTATCGAGCAATTTTGAACTTTGTTGCAGCAAAGTTAATGATCTAGTCGAAAATAGAAAAAACTGACGCTAAACCTAAACTGCCAATCTTGAGTTAAGACCATGCTTAACGGAGTAAAGTTCAAAATACAATACCTCGAAGGTCTACGTTTACATCTTCATCCAATGTTATTATAGTAATTGCTTTCCCGTAGAGCGCAACCGCCCTTATCGCCCATTAGCCATTATTATCAATGTCTGTATTTACTTTAAACAAATAAAATGTGATAACCGGATTCGAAACTTGTGTTAAGTAGTTTGTCCTACATAATAAATTAACAAATAATATAATCAAAAAAGTTTTGTGAGTTTTCTTAGGAAATTTTTAAAAGTTCTAATCGTGATCTCGGGTCATAGGTCGATGTATGATATTTTATTAAAGTTTCGTTACTATCATTGTAGAAAATTATAAGCCACAAATATTGTGAATGAATAAATACTGCCCGAAATTCAGCATCCAAGCGAAAGTATCCATAGCCAATTTTATTGTTGTACTTTGTATATTTCATGACCCAAAAATAGACAGACCCTTGATCTTCTTTAACATTTCACATACCTACGTATAAAACAGATATATTAATAAAAATTCTGCTAAAAAGAAAATAGAAAGCAACCGCATTTTTCTGACAACATAATTCTGTTCATTATTGATAGGCCTTCCAACATGACTGTTCAATTTTCCAAGACACTTGGAGCATCCATGCACTGCGTTATCCATAAAGACCAAAATCGATCGTACAAAGATAGCTGCACCTTCACCTATGATTGACGTAAACGATTAAGGGATTGTACCTATCAGGTCTACATGCTACTTCCTCCATTACATGATAATATCACAACTCTGGCTTCACTCATTCATTCACATATTCTCATTCACTCTGACGTATTGTCAGGTCTATATTTAGGAACAAATGATCGGAGATATATTAGGTCTTTACCTATGAAATTGCCGTTTTGCAGTACTGGCCATTTCAAATCAAAATAATTTTTGTTTGGGTAAGAATTCTAATTTCAAATTAATTTTATTTTAAAAACATGGATTTTTTTTTCCAAAAGTAGTCATTTGTTTATTGATTAGTGTTACATTTTCATCGCATTTCAATCTTTTTCGTCATCAAGGATACGTTAAAAATTCGAGTAATTATGGAATATGAGTACCGTCGTGGCAGCAACGCGGCACAAGCGGCACGCAACATCAACGACGTTTACGGAGCTAACACTACAAACCAACGCACCACCTGTTATTGGTTTGCTCGCTTCCGTTCTGGAAATTTCGACCTGAAAAATGAACCTCGCGGGCGTCCGAAGACTTTGGTCGACAATGACGAATTAAAGGCGATTGTGGAAGCTGATGATACACAATCTACGGCTGAATTAGCAGCAGCTTTCGACGTTAGCGTCAAAACAATATTGGTCCATTTGCGTCAAATTGGCAAGGTAAAAAAGCTTGACAAATGGGTGCCCCAACAACTCAATGATCGTCAGCGCGAAGTACGCGTCGAGACGTGCCTTGCACTGCTCAACAGACACACAAATGAAGGAATTTTGAATCGCATTGTTACCTGCGATGAAAAATGGATTCTGTTTGATAACCGCAAGCGCTCAGCAAGTTGGTTGGATCCTGGTTCAGCACCTAAACAATGCCCTAAACGAAAACTTACCCCTAGAAAAGTGATGGTCACTGTTTGGTGGTCTAGCGCCGGTGTGATTCATCACAGCTTCTTACCAAACGGGGTGAGCATTACTGCAGATGTGTACTGTAAAGAACTGAACACAATGATGGAGAAGCTGGCACATCTCCAACCAGCATTGGTCAATCGCTCGTCTCCGCTGCTCCTGCACGACAACGCGCGACCTCATACTGCACAGCAGACGGTCTCCAAGTTGCAAGAACTGGGGTTGGAAGCTCTCCGTCATCCGCCCTACTCACCAGACCTTGCGCCTACAGACTACTACTTTTTCCAGAATTTGGATAACTTCTTGGCGGGAAAAAAATTCAATACCCGAGAGGCAGTACAAAATGCCTTTGAAGAATTTGTTGCCTCCCGTCCAGCTGATTTCTTTAAGAAGGGCATCAATAAACTGCCACTGCGATGGCAAAGATGCATTGATTGCATGGGTGATTACTTCGATTAATACAAATAAAAAATACATGAAAAAAATTCGATTAAATTTTTTCATACAAAACGGAAATTTCATAGGTAAAGACCTATTATTAAGCAAGAGTTGTGTATGAATACGAAATGCCATTTCACAGGTCAGGAGTTCAAATTGAAAACAGATGAACTGCTCCTGCATTTTGAACGTTCTAGTATTTTAAAGATATTAGTCCTAATTCTTAAGTGCAGTGATAGAAATATAAAATATTATCAGCCTATAATTTCCTCGCTGCTGGGGCACAGGCAACCTCTCTTTTGGGAGGGAGTGGACCGTTATCCACCACGCAGGCCCAGTGCTGGTTGGTAGCTGTCACATTTGTTCGGCCGATTTTTAGGTTCTAAGACATTCGGTTACGTTTTAAGACAGCCGGTTCCCTTGCGATGTTTTCCGTCATGGTTTTGAGAGCAATGGTGATTAAATAATTTACACAAGTTTTTAATGTCACTCGTAAGTCGAGGCCGTTACTGCATGGCCACCTCTGCTCTCCTATAAAAATATGCTTAGACTTTATAAACTGTGATGGGATAGAAAAATCATCCTCAGTCTTTTTCAAACTATTCTAAATGATGTGATGATGAAGTCCGTTTTATTACACCATTCTTTCTTGGTTTGATAAACATTTAATACCTTTTTGTTACTGACCCACTGCAGGACACAGACCTCTTCTCTTATAGAGAAGACATGATCATCGATCGCCACACTTGCTCAAGAGAGTGAAGTTTTCCTTACGATGTTTCTCTTCACCGATGTCAGTGATGTCCAAGGTAAACTCAGAAAGTACATAGATATTTAAAAAAAAAACATATCAAAAGACAATAAATGATGTGGAATTCGGTTAAATTAAATCTTCCACTCAGTTTAGACAACATTCCAATGACTCTTCAAAACCACGTTGAAGTTTAATATTGGCAAAGATACAAGAATCCCACCATTAACCAATAACGATCGGTAAGCCATAAGAATTTGGCAAAATTGCCTCTTTCATTTATTTACATATAAAAAACTATACTCATTCAGGGACACCTCAAGCCACTTTCCCAAATTATTTTCTGTTCCGCTTCCCCGTTTCACGTCGCGGTTTAGACGTCACGAAAACGAATTAATATTCGTTATTTTAGGTCACCAGGTACGTATAAAATAGAGAAGGATAGCAGATACTTCCGTCGCTTCAAACCTGGATAATATTTGGGCCGACATGTCCACCCCCCTGATTTCGCGTGCCACGTCGACCATTATGCACGAACCGAGGGAGTGTCTGTGTTTTTCGTGACCTGTGTCGTGTGACAGATTGTTTAGAAGGCCTAAATAGTTCGTTTCGTTTAATATGCTGAAATGATTTGATGAGTTCATGTTGATATTTCAACTGCCAATGACACAGATTGGCACGAAACGAAGGGAAATCACGTACCGTGAGAGTGACAGAAATGAAAATGGCTGTAAATGATGTTACGGAAAATGAAGAACAAGTGATTTATCTTGACGTTTACATGAGGGATTGGTCCATATTGGCCCAGGATTGAGTTGAGAGGATAAACAAAAGGAAGGCCTTTGACCTGCAGTGGGACGATACAGGCTGATTCTACTATATACGTGATTTAACTCACAGCCTTCCAAAATTAACTGACCAAAGGAGCAGCAACAGTCAGAAGTAGATAGGATCGCAACTTACCAGTCCATCAGCACTTTCTAATTCTATCATGTCGGCGTCCTAACCATGACCGTTATTCTGATATCTACACTAGACGCAAACAAAAACTGCTAAAAAGCCCGCATCTATTGTGAGAAAACCAGACGTCGTTCTCCCTCATGATCAGCCTATAATGTTCTCACTGCTGGGACACAGGATTCCTCTCTGTGTGAGTGACTGGGCCGTGATCCACCACGCGGGCCCAGTGCGGACTGATAGATGTCACATATCTTAATTTTTTTTTCGATTCGGACATGCCGGTTTCTTCACGATGTTTGCCTTTACCTTTTCGAAATGATTTACTACAGAAAGTAAAGTGCCCTGCAACCTACAACTCGTAATTCACGGCCGTTACCACGGGGCCACCACTGTTCGTCCACTGCAATTAATTTCCTTGAAAATGGTACTTCTGTCTTTTCATGTTCGTCAACAAACTATCGATTGCACCGGGCTCGGCTTGTGTTTAATTCAGACGTTCCTTCTGATTTATAAATGGCTTTCGTGAAGGCTAGCTTATTAACGATTAATCGTTTTACTCAGGTGAAGTTAAGCTATACGGTATTGTTAGTAATTAATTTTGATTAGGTTACGTCTACTATTGAGCATCTTGTCCTTGAATTTACTGACTAAAGCATAGCAAGGCAAAGCATAGATTTAAGTACTTAGTAAAAACCCGCGTGAACAGCTCATTCTCAAGTAAACATCATTTAGTAATAGGAAAATATACTTTACAAGGAAAATAAATAAAATAAATTTTCTGGCATAAGTATTTCCAAGTATTTTGTGGTTGACTTTAAGTCTGATCTAATAGTTTTCTATGATTTCCCAGAGATTACTTACGCCAACGATAATGATGTAGATTACTTACACCAGCTATTATGATGTAGATTACTTACACCAGTGATTATGATGTAGATTACTTGCACCAACGATTATGATGTAGATTACTTACATCAGCGATTATGATGTAGATTACTTACACCAACGATTATGATGTAGATTACTTACACCAGCTATTATGATGTAGATTACTTACACCAGCAATTATGATGTAGATTACTTACACCAGCGATTATGATGTAGATTTCCACAAACATTCCTCATTATCATCTTACTGCCCTTGTCCCATTACTTGGGGTCGGCACGACACCGTTTATTCTTCCATTCTGCCGTATCAGTTGTCACGCTATTGTTCATTCCCATCTCGTTCATATAATTCCTCACACTCCATCTTTTATTTGGCCTTCCTCTCCATCTCCATCCATAAACATTTATATTCATCACTCTTTTAATCACATGCGTTTCTTTCCCTCCGCATCAGATGCCGCATCAAGCCAAACGATTTCCTTTCAACTTTTCTGTCACCTGCGCCACTTGGAAACTTCCTCTTATATACTTTTTTCTAGCTTTATCAATCAAAATCAACTCCCCCTGAAACCTCCACAAGCATCCATACAAATTGGATTACAAAAACAAAAAAAAATATTAATATCTACACTTTATCCAATATTTTAAGACAGCACTATACAAGTGTACAATATTGACAGCGGCAAAACCCCACAGTTTACAAGTCACCTCCAACTTACATAACTGTAACGCACTCTCGTATCAAAATAAACACACCCTTTATCGATAAAAATGATGGCTTCGGGAACATTCCAGGCTAGTTTAATGTTATTAGTTGACAAACGGCCCGACATCTTGGAACCCACCTGGAATTCCCTTTAGGGGGATCACGTTTTTTGCTATTAGCAGGTTGTATGTTGTTTAAAATATGATTTGACCGGCAACGTCTCGCTCGAGTATACTTAACATACTTCACGGAACATACTTAATGTTCCGTGTGTTGCCGGACGTAACAGAATAGCACCATCCCATTTCTTCCCGTGGGTGTCGTAGAAGGCGACTAAGGGACTTGCTAGAGAATGGGCAGCAGCGATCTCTATGCATTTTACCACCATACTGCGATCGCCAACCCGCCTGCCAAGCGTGGCGATTATGGCAAAACCCCCTTATAGAGGAGGGCGTTGTCCAGCAGTAGACGTCTTTCGGCTGAAATGATGATGATGGTGTGTCACTGCGGGGTGCCAACTGAAAACCAGCCCTGGGTGTCTGACGACCAGCAAATGCTGAGATGGTAATCCTTTCGGTATGAGCACGCTCAGCACAATTCTATTGCAATTTAATTGTTATGTTTATTGTTCTCTTTTCTTTTTTTAACGTGTTTGTTGTGTTGTGTCTGTGTCGAATAAATGTTTTCTATTCTATTCTCTTTAATAAATTATCATTGTGTGAATTTTAATGTGGAGGACTGCCTCGTTGGTCTATGGGTCGCAAGCGTTACTGCAGAGCATAAGGTTCTTGTTTCGATTCCCAGGTCAGGCTAAGTGTTATTAAGTTTTTTTATCTGAAATTTCACAGCAGCAGAGTCTTGATTTGTGCCCGTTTGAGGGCAATGGGCTCGCCCCCTGTTACATGGGACTTAAAGATAGCTGGTGAAATATATGTGTTGGTACACCTCTGTACAACCCATCGGGTAAACTAGGCGTGATGAACTGTAATGTCAGTTACGTTATGAATATGCATGCAAGATTCCTATTGATGCGTGTCCTAAGTTAAAGTCAGCGGAATGTATCTATGCAAGGTTTTATATACCAACGGATGTACCGAGGTGGTTTAAGTACAGTTCCAGTCTGTCACTAGTGTACTCTTGTACCTCCGTAAGTGTTTACTACGAGTAGTCGTGGGTTCACATCATTCTTCTACAGTGTCTGGTGAATTGGCTTACGTTTCACGTGTTAGGAAAGAACTATAAAGGCTCTTTTTAGAACAATTTATAAACTACTGTAGAACAATTTCCATGAAGTTTTCTTAGAAATTGTTCAACTAGAATTGCGTTGCACTGTCGCGTCGCGACTATTTGTGCCCGCCTTAAGTTGGTGGTTTATACAAAACAGAATTTAATGTAATGTATATTTTTCAAAACCAAATATGCTCTCTTATCTATGTTTTGTTTGAGCGTAATTAGTTCGTTAACAGTATCAATAATCGGCTTCAACTGTTGCTTTATTTTTAGAACGTGTCATAAATTCAAAAGTTCATAAAATGAAAAAATCTTCTATTCCTCTCTCCTTCATTCCTTTCTCTCTTCATTGACATAAAAATAACAAGGATTTGCGAATACATACAAGTTTTAGTTTATATTAATAACAAAATAAACTGATGTTGTCGAGGATATTACGAATATACTATGAACTTATATTTCGATAAACGATTATCTAAAGCTAACAGAAACCGCACAGCTAGTGTGTTTATAAAAGTTAAGTTTTCGTTTATTCGTGACGGCACGGTTGGCGCAGTGGTTAAGCGATTGACTGCTGCGCTGCGTGTCGCGGGTTCGATTCCTGCACGGAACAAATATTTGTATGACCTACAAGTACTTGTTCCGGGTCTGGCTGTTTGTGTATGTGATTTTAAATGTTTGCAAACGCACCCACAATACAGGAGAAATTCCTAGTGTGGGGCAACGTTTAAAAAAAAAAAAAAACATCCATAAATCTAATATCCTACTAGTCCTATTATTATTATTCTACTAATATTATAAATGTGAAAGTCTGTAAGTTTAGTTTTTGAATATTTAGATGTTCGGATGTTTGTTACTCAATCACACAACCACGGCTGAACGGATTTGAATGAAATCTGGCACACAGATAGTTTGTGACCTGGAATAACACATAAGATACGTTTTATCCCGGTAGTACGTTCCCGTGGGATTATTTTGAAGCCGCTGGCTAAAGCTAGTCAATAGAGAGAGAATAGTAACTTGGTTTAACATTTAACAATGTTTTAGTTTTTTTCTTACAAACAGTAATATCGTAATCAATGGGTCAAACATAACACGCGGGTTATCGGTTGAGGTAATACTCCATACGTTGTGATACGAGTATAAGAGTAATTACTAGTATTGTGTAATAAAACTTACATAAGTACTTGTCATCATGTTCATAGGTAGGTAAATAGGTACCTTACTCACACATATGTAACTGTGCCTTAAGGCCCTGACTAAACGTAGGACATTGTCGTACAGTGAGGCGTATTAGACATTGTACTATACTTATCAAGCTTTTGATAGACTCATTGCACTCCACCCATGCAAAAGGGAATTTGGCAAGAATTTAATGAAAATGAAAATTTTGATAAAAATAATAATCTAGAAGCTTCATATTAAGGCGCTATCCAAACGTAGGACACAGTAAAACGCTCAGGTTTTTGTCACATAGTTAAACGTATTGGACAATGGATTACATATTCCCCACCTACCTTACCTTGGGTTTTGCCTGTAAAAATAATTGTATGTGTATGTTTATTTAATTTTAATATAAGATTTTTGCTCAAATGATCAAAGAATTATTCAAAAATAAAATAGTATCATTATAATGCAATCGTTAAACAGATCCCAAAAAAAAAATTATGTCGTCGCTAAATGTTGAGTGTAAACTATAATATTTTATGTAATAAAAATAAATAGAATTCAATCTACTAAAGAAATAGCTTAAAATTATTCCACTGAGCCGTGTTTTTATTTTTTAATTAAATAAAAACTGCAAAATCACTTTTATTTTGGTCGTCATTCGATTCAACTAACATCAAACGCATCGCTGTTTTAAATGTTTTAAACCTTATTCGTTGCCACGATGCGCTATTTTCATTATCTAAAAATGTGTTTCTTACCGCGCCTTAACAGAACAAATCATAACCTAACCAGAGAAAATTACCATACCTATGAATTTAAAATCGAATCACGTAGTTTTATTTTATGTGGTTCTCGAGTAGATGCATTATTCAGATACACAGGGACACGTTTACATAATACCTCCACATATTTCCATAATAATTATTTAAAACACATCCTCTTCTCCACTTCTAACACAACTCCTTAGAATAGAACTGGATCAGGCCTCACTATCCTCATAATCGGTAGCCTGGTTCCGCGCACTACTTAGTTTAGACCTTCACCCTTTTATGCTGTCCTGCACTCTAATTGCGTAACTCACGATTAATCATAATCTGTTTCGTTTTGAAACAGAGTGCTAAACCATTGCTTCATATGTTCGAAAAATGTATCTGCTCAACAACATAAATAACGCAATGAATATTTTTGAACTGTCAAAATGTAACAGATTAATCGTGTGTTACGCAATTAGGGCGCTGGTCTGTGCGATTCTCATAGCTAGAAGAGGATCGCGATCGATCCTATGTAGATCACCCACCCATCAGATTCCGGCTGGTACTTATTCCACTTTTCTTTTTCCATTGACTTTTTGTACCCTACATTTACGTATATCGTTGAAATTTGGAATAACCTCGTATTCCTTGTCTAGATAAAAAAATCAGCTTCCTTGATTTCAGGTTTTGTGTTTGGCGTTAATGAGTCCGTGAGTCAGGACTTTTCTGTTTTTATTTACTATTAACTGACAAGCCATTTTAAACAGCCACATGGGTCGATCGGAGGTAAAGCTACGCTTGCCGCGGTCGGGTCTTGGATTGTTGAACATCCACATAACATATCGAGACTCCTCCGTGTCTCGTAAAGCACGATAATCCGTTGGTTCCGGCTGTTATTTGTACATCCTTGACAGTCGTTACGAGTAATTAGAAGCCCGAAAGTCTGATAACCAGAACCAGTATTACCAAGGGGTATCGTATTAACCAGTTACTAGGTTGTGGCGGCCAGATAGGCTGTCGCTCCACGTAAAATACTGGTATTCAGCTGCATCTAGTTAGACGTTAAGCCGACCCCAACACAGTTGGAGAAGGCAAGGCAGCTTGATGTACATATTCATTGATTTGGTGAAGAACTGAACATATTTTTTAGATGTGTTAGCTATCTTTAAGCACATAATCTCACATAAGACCCAGTCTCACAATCCCACATACTCCTGACCCGTCCAATTGCGTCCACTTATAAAAAGAATTATTGTTTTTAATTGAAACGACAATGACTACTCCATTTTACATCACACTTTATAAAGTGTTATCAAGAGACACCTTGTTTGCTATATTAAAGTCATATGATGTGCACAACATAACGTCCATTGTAGATAGAATTTATGTAATAAATATGGCAGTTGTGTCCTTATAAGGTCATTTATAAAACGTAAGATAAATTGTTGTAGGTCCTCCTGTTCAATAATGGCCATATTTTAACCATTATATATGTAGTTTACCACGTCTTCTTCATCTCGCGCGCTCTTACTTACTCAAACAACTAGTTCGAAAATAATTATCTAGGTAATTTACTAGTGATACTAATGCATTTCGCATGGTCTTTGACTCTGCTTTGCCAGTATCTGGCGAGTATTAGGCAAGCAAATGACCATGGGGGATTTTGTATGAACCCCGTCCCCACCCTACAACAGTCATGGGGTATGTGTCAATTTGTTCATTGGGACCCAAAAAAGTATAAAGTACCTGTATTCGTTGCAAAAAGTATTGGGTTTATTTATTATAAAAAAAAAATACTTTTCCGCAAAAATGTATTAATTTTTAAGCAAAAATCTTTAAGAGCAGTTGAAATACGGTCCAGAACCAAAGTGGAAGATATAATAAAGAAAGTAAGACAGTTGAAATGGAGATGGACAGATGACGAGAGGATAGTAAGTTAAAATGGACAAAAATTATAACAGAGGCAACCACGCGATGGCAAAAGGAAAAGGAGAAGATAGGCAAAGAGATGGATAGACGACATAAGGAAAATTGGAGGCGCTACCTGATCCAGAAAAGCTAGAGACAGGAATGAGTGGAAACAGCTGGAAGAGGCCTATACAGGACACGCTGATCACTAAACCGGAAAACCCGATGTGTTAGATTTACGTTTTTTTATATTATTAGATTATACTTGTGTTTAGTTCTTCAGCAATAAATGCTTAATAAAAAAAAGGGAAAAATACAATCGGTTGCTTTAAAAACCGTTACCTTATATGAAAGCATTATTAAGACCGCCATATTCTAAACCTTTTTATTGCACACTAAGTAGTAAAAAAGAAAAATATATTAAAAACAATATATTATAAAACCTAAACCCCACGTATTTGAAGGATGTCGCCATAGTAAAAAAATATCTATCCTACTAGACGCTTCAAATGACACTTATTTGAAATCTGTTGGATGGTGGGGACGTTTCTTCTCATCATCCTTTACTATTCATCATCATCATCATAATTTCAGCCAAAAGAAGTCCACTGCTGGACATAGGCCTCTCCCAAGTTCCGCCACTTCGACCGGTTTTATGCTTCCCGCATCCAGCAGATCCCTCCGGCCTTCACAAATTCATCGGTTAACCTTTCAACTCTACGTCTTACACTCCAGAATCTTTCGGCCCCATCTATCATCTGTTCTCCGAGCAATGTTTAGCCCACTGCCGTTTAAGTTTGCTAATTCTTCGGTCATAATTCTTAATTTTATATTATCGGAGCTGTAATACTATTCTGTCTTCTTTGAGCACCACAGTTTAAATTCAAGCTAGACGATATATCACGACTTACTTTCGTTTTTTACCAGACATTCTAACTGTATCATCTCACTTTCATGATTCATCAATTTAGATCATAAAATCCATGTAAAACGCGAGATTATAATCAATTATAAAGTTAACGCTCCAGAGAAAGTTTATTACTAGCATTTTAACAACGTTCGCTATATAATTATCAATTATAGTGATAAGATAACAAAATGGCGGTTAATGAAAATGTCGTTTATTATACCAACAGGAAACGATATTATTATGTTATAGTTAAACTTAACTTAGCTCTTTAAACATTACCTTTGTTGAATGTGGCCTTGAAGAAGGAATGTTGCGATCTGTTTTAAATAACAAAAACCTACCACATCGAAGAAACGTTTGTACATACTTAAAGTTTAATAGGCTTAAAATAAGTTATTGCTACTCAAAGTTAAGGCTCTATTCTTCACTGTTTCCTGCGAATTTTGTATAAAGGATACCTCCTTTAAGCCAAGCTCCCTACAATAGGGGTGAGCTAGCTTAACGACCCGTCACAACACGCTACCAGTTCGGAATGCGGCAGGACTTTTGCGTAGGCCTTAGACAAAATACTCAAAACCGCAAGACGTAGAAGGTATATTCAAAACGCATAACTAACTAGTACTCAGATAGTTTATTGCGCAACACTCAATAAATGGCTGAGCAACAACAATCTCGTGAATTGGGAAGTGGTCCATTGTGTGATGAATAGCGGCAGTTCACATTGAGGCCTGAATGAATTCGTCCACCAATGTGTATTCGTGTCATGATAATAAGGATAACTCAGAAGCTGCTAGTGTTTACTTGCTTTCTGTCACAATGTTTTTCTATAGAAACACGGCATTAATAATATTTGCGCAGGAGATGAACAAGAGTTTCAGTACATTCTGCCACATTTTGACAAAAAGGTGCTCGTGTCTCGAGTTCCACACTATTCTTTTTATAGTTTATCATATCGACTGGACTTTTATAATGTATGCTCATTGCTACTACTAATAAATCTTATCAGAAATCGTCGTCAAAACACGGGAGGGTAAGGGAGAGTGTATGTTATATTATTTATACTACTACTACTACTACGGCTACGCCCGCGTGGATTGTTATTTCAAGTGACAACACTACATGACGTTGGTGACCACAAAAAAAAACTTTTTTTTTTGTTTGATATTGTTTACATACAATACTCATCACGTGTGAAGTTTGGCTAGCTGACTCAATTTAACCCATATTTATACCAACATCCATTTTTAAACATAATAGATAAATTATAGCCTCATCGGCTCATGTTATCCAGCACATGATACGATATAAAGAAGAAAGCTATAAAACAGTAGGAGCCATCCATAACGTTTACGTCCGCGTTATTCGTCAAGGTGCGGCCTCCAATAAAATGCAGATAAATTGTAATTGATCGCCGATATTCGGCTATATTGCGATATTCGGGAACCTTGACGTTAGGACGGTTATTGTTAACTCAATAACTGCTTTATAGCTGTCTTGTTATCTGTGATCCCTTCAAGATCATAAAAGGCGGATCCATCTGATGCAATGGAATGACAGCTGACTTTCAGCTCACTTCATCTACGTTTTGCAGAATACATCGTCTTTTATATATTGACGATTGGGTTCAAAAACAACTATGTCCATATTACCATATCCATACATGGGTAGTTCTGAACCCAATAGTTATTTGGTCCCCACAGAGCTCTGAAAATCTGTGCATCGGAAAGCACGTTAAGCCATTGATCCCGGCTGTCATTTGTGGATCATTGACGGTCGTTACGGGTCTGACAACCAGTCTCGCTAAGGGGTATCGTGTAACCCAGTCACTAGGTTGTGAAGATCAAATAGGCAGTCGCTCCGCATAAAATACTGGTATTCAGCTGTATCCGGTTGGACTGGAAGCCGACCCCAACGTACGTAGTTGGGAAAAGAAAATATAGTCCATACCAAGTGAGGGATTCCTTATAAATGTAGAATGCAAACCAATGTGTCGATGGCAAAAATAATACGAAAAAACGTATGGCTATTTAAATTTGTTAGGCCTAAAATTCAGCAAAGCGTTCGCTGATTAAGCGATTTTGCGGCATTAAGTCCTCACGTGTGCAGGTAATAGGGCATGCGGTGCAAGTTGGGAAGTGAGCCATCGTCTGTGGAGAGACGCCGCACACACATCGGAGATCTGAGCCGTCCATGAATTTCCACTTGTAGAGGTTGTCCTTACTGCGACCTACTTGGGTTCGAAGTCTATTTAAGGTTTTCCAAGTAGGCCACGGTAACTTGTGGCCGGGTGGGAGGCTCTCTGATGGTTCAATAAAGAAATCAGGAGGCTTAAGTAGTTCTTGCCAAAGATCGCGTCTTCCTGTGGTGGGGTTGTCATCGTCTGGACTCACGCACCCATGAATTTTTTTGCGGCTTTTAAGCCTCTGTGGCACTGGACTATAATTGTGCATTGGGTGGCGTGGTTCGCCCTCTCGATGCAATTAGTGGTCCTGTAAAGATCTTATTTGGCAAATCCATTCGACTCTCTCTTTGAAATGAACACAATTTGATGAAGTCGGAATTGATGTTTTAGATTAAAAAAAAAGGTTCAAAGGTAGGGTCTCTGATTCAGCAACGGAAAATGCGTGTCTATCAAAGTCTTCATAATGATTTGACTGTAGAAGGCAACACAAGGTGGGGTAGAACTTGAAAGCTTCGTGAAAGACATCTGTCGAGGAGTGAGACAGAAAAATTCACTGAGTAATTTTTCGTCGGTTATACAAAAAAAATTTAGCTGTTTCATAGAAAAGTGCAATACCTACGCGGTCAAAATGTATGGAACAGCAGATTTTTTTTTTGTATTACCGACGAAAAATTTCTGCGTCTAGGGTCTCTGGGGGTCTAGAATGATATGCTGAATTCATGGTTACAGTTTACGCACTGAATAAAAACTTTTCCTATACAGGAAAAGTTTGTATCCCAACATAGTTGAGAAAAGGTTAAGCAAAAGTTGACTAATATTAGGAGGCAAAATTTTACGAGTTTGTATATAGGGTATACCTAATCTTCGGAACTACTGATCCGATTTAGAAAAATCTTTATCTAATGGGAAGCTACTTTATTCCTGAGGGGATAGGCTGTTTTATATTTAAACTAGCTGACCCGACAGACGTTCTCCTGTCCAAATTTCAATAATTCATACAAAATTCCCATAGAAAATGTAATTTAAGTTTTCCCGATTTTTTGGCAGTTCGTTTTGGGTTTTTCCTAATGCACAATAAAAAAAAAATATGTTGGCCGATTCTCAGACCTACCCGATAAGCACACGATTTTTTATCAAAATCGGTTCAGCCGTTTCGGAGGAGTAAGGTAACTAACTTTGTGACACGAGAATTTTAAATATAAGATGAGAAACTTCACGCGATCGAAATCGCGGTCCGAAGCTAGTCGCGAATAAAATGACACCTATACTTACTTCCATAAAATATAACTAGATAGTCGTTAACTAATTGAAGAGTGTTTACTATGGTCACTAGGACTGGGAGGGAACTAATAACTTCTAATGATCCTAAAACCTTGAAATCTACATGTTCTAAAAAGCCTTGAAAAGGACAGGCTGCAATATTTTTAATTTGTGCGTTTATTTTTGCATATTAAAGTTGTGAAATATGTAAATCTTGGTTATTAGTTACATGGAATCAGGCTTAACTTTAGATTATAATATCACTTAGCATAATTAATCATGAAAATGCGGGGTAGCAGTGACGTTGACGTGCAACCTGTTACTATAGAATCTGTATCGGGATTCTGGAACCCCCAGCGTTGAAATTCTTCCTAGGTTATTAGCAAAAAAATGCTGTTCCATACATTTTAACCGCGTAGATATTGCACTTTTCTATGAAACAGCAGATTTCTCACGTTGGTGTCCATGCCACCCTGTATTATGTTTCCAATGCTGGAACGCGGGCCTCCTCTCTATGAGAGAGAGCGGGCCATAATCCACCACGTGGGCCTAACGGGTCACATGTCGTTGTTTTGGTTCTAAGACATGCCAGTTTCTTCACGTGGTTTGGATTCTCCAATTCAGTATTCGCCCGCCCCGTCAGAAAATGTTTGTGATTTTCCCGGGAACTCACAACAAACCTGGATTAATTTAAATTATTTTCCAAAAAAAAAATTGTCTTATTCTATTATTTATTATTTGTTTTCTTCTCTCCCACAGTTAAACCCCCACGTCAACGACTTTCAACGTCGATACGTCAGCGAGGTTAGGCGCTGTAGTGAAATGGAACGCAAGCTGCGATGGGTAGCCGGCGAGCTGCCTGAACCACCTCCCCCGCCAAAACCAGACCGGTGTAGTTTGAGCCCCAGGGAGATCAACATATTAGAGGTATGTGGGTCTATGAGTGTTCATGAGTAATTGAGATGGAATGCAAGCTACGATGGGTAGCCGGCGAGCTGCCTGAACCACCTCCCCAGTCAAAGCCAGACCGGTCCAAACCGTCCCAACCGATAGATGTTTTCGAATGAAATTTAATTTGATGAATGGACTGTTTATTTTCTGTTAATTAAATTAAAATTTAAATGAAAACATCCATGGTTTTCTTACTCAACTTCAAATATACCCGACGACCCTAATTACTTATCTCTTTTGGTGACTGTGCCTAGCAGAAGTTAGGGCCCACCTTCTATTGGTCGTTGAATGAGCAAATATCAGTTTTATCATCCTTGGGTGGGCACCTAGTCTTTGGCCAAGTCTTGCTATCAAATACGCCGAGAAAATTGTTTCCCCTTCATTATAATCAAACAAAGATGTAATAATCTATTTGCACAGAATATATTAATCCAATGTTACAGCGGATACACTATGTCTTGAGTTTTCACAGTTCATAAATAGCACACCAAGAAAAATAAAGGATTAACGCTCTGCATTTTAATTTCCGCAGATCCAATCAACTTTTTTTTTATTAGTTCAAGTTCAATAGTGAATTTTGTAGTTGCATCATTATAAGGACCATAACTAGATAGATAATGATAGTAATTTGTTTTGATATTTTACTATTTTTCATTTAAAGCATATGACTCAAGCTAGAACTATTTGTTTTTCTTGGGGACTTCCCCAAAATAACGACGCGTGTCGTCTTAAAATAACTGACACCAATAAATAAGGGACAATAATATTTTGAAGACATAAAATAAATAACTGTTTTGACTGCTTCGACTGCCTCGCTGCTGAGCATGACCCTGGGTTCGATTCCCAGGTCGGCCAAAAAGTGTTACTGGATTTTTTCTATCTGAAATTTCTCAGTAACAGCAAGGAGTTTGGATTTGTGTCCGCTTGATGGCAATAGGCTTGCCCCTATTACAGGAGACTTAAACATAACTGAAGAAAAGCGGGTTTACTTTATAGGTACACCTGTGTCCAACCCTTTGCAGAAACAAGACGTGATGTAATATATGTTATGTATGTAAGAGCGGGAGGGCTCGGGGATCTCAAATGATAACGATCAGACATCTTGTAAACACTTTTAATCACTCACAACCAATAATAATGATTTACTCAACTTAATTTTACAACCTGATGTACACAGTTCAAAGTACAATTTAAATATGCCACGCTCTGCAAAGCGCGAGCCAATTTATACGTTGAAACAACTGTCAACGTCAAACAGCAACGACTTCCGTTGACACTTGTTTTAAAATACAATTCAGATTCTATTTAGTGAAAATAAAGTAATTGCGCACAATATTTGATTTGCAATTAATAACACTTTTTAAACACTTTAAATTGTGAAGTTAGATAGTAAGAACTAACAGTAACAATGTTCCAATTTCCTTTTTAGATTTTTAAATTAAGACTTAAATAAAAACATACCTTAAAATTAACAATACTTAATTAAGTACGATTTTATAATATAATGCAAAATCACTTATTTATTTATTGCACTGATTCGTGTTTCCGTTACGTCATCAGCCGTTACGACGTTTGTTTTTGTCTATGGTTTTGTTTTTATTTGCCAGCGCTATCACGGCCATACTGACGAGCGGGCCTTGCTAGGGCCAGCGAATCGCTCTGAAAAACACAGAAAACTTTTAAAAAATGCAAACACTTTTAGACCAGACTCAGAGGCCACATTGCTTAGTCTGGTGAAACTGTCAAACTCAGAGGTCGCAGATCGTGGCTTGATCATAGAGATTCAGAGGCCCGTCTTTGACTTGGCTTGACTGAAATTTATTTAATCAACCAACTGAAACCATGGCCATACAACCATTTTGCAACTCAAAATCAAACTCAGAGGTCGCAGATCGTGGCTTGATCATAAAGATTCAGAGACCCGTCTTTGACTTGGCTTGACTGACTCAACTCACAATGACACGTTTCACATAATTTTATCACAAAACTTTACTTTTCAATCATAAATAATTTTTTAAATAGTTTCTCACCTTATTCTCGCTATCACGGTCTATTCATTCAGTTAAATTAGGATTAGGTACCAATCTCATGTGTTCATGTGTAATTACAGTATTTTTATTTCGCTGAGACCGAATGTCTTTTACTTCGTATCTATGATTGTCTAGGACTTTAATTATTTGATAGGGTCCCAGATATTTTGGTCCTAGTTTGTTACCTGACCACTGAGTGTCTTTACAAAGAACAAAGTCTCCTTCTAGAAAGGGTTTAATTTTGGCGCACTTAGAATCGAAACGTATTTTACTTTTTTCTGCTGTTTCGGCCATTCTGTGCTCAGCATCTAAACGGATTTCATCTTTGTTTATATCTTCGTTAGATAGAGATATCTGTTCGATTGCAGGGGGAGAGCATCTTTTACCTAGCAGGAGTTCTAAAGGGGAATATCCTGTAGCTTTAGATTTCGTACAATTTAATGCTAATTGCAATTCACCTATTTTGTTAACCCAAACTCTCGATTGCGTTAGCGATATGGCTGTAAGGTGATCTTTAAGAGTGCGCATTTGTCTTTCAGCTTGACCGTTAGCTCTAGGTGTGCCGCGGGCAATAGCATGATGTTCGATACAGAAAGATTTAAAAAAATCTTGAATATCTGTGCCCATAATAGCAGATTCTCTGTCAGAAATAATTCTACATGGGGTGCCAAAAATATTAATCATCTCACGGAAGCTCTTTAATATTGTATTAGTACTTTTATCTTTCAGTGGATACAGAAGTATAAATTTAGTAAATGCGTCAATAGCTACCAGAACGTATGCTTTTTTGTTTGTGCCGGTAAGATTACCCATAAGGTCTACATGTATCGTATGGAAAGGTATGCTTATTTTATCAATGGGGTGCAATTCCATTTGCTTTTTGCCGGAAGGCTCTTTGCTAATTTTGCATTGTAAACAGTTATTGCAAAACTGCCGTACCCGTTTTGTCATGTGCTTAAACCAAAACTGTTCCCGAATTTTATCCAGAGTACGTTCCCATCCCGTATGCAAAAGATGTTCGTGGTATCTATTTATTAATGAACAAACAAGTGATTCAGGGACTACTGTACGAGTTAGTGATTCTCCTTTTTGGTTTTGTATGGTTATCATTAAGAGATTCGAACGAATACTAAATTTTCTGTCATAGTCATCTTTATTCTTTATGGCGTCGCGAAGACTTTTGAGTTCTTTGTCCCGTTCTTGCTCAACTACAATCCACGCTGGATCTTTTGTTAAAATATTGATTTGTGGATTTCTACTCAAAAAATCGACGTGAGCCATTTGTTCCCCCTTACGGTAAATAACATCAAAGTCAAAATTTTGTAAGTATGCCCATAGCCTATGAACCCGAGGTGTAAGTTCCTTTTTATGTTTTGAAGCCTTAAGGGCATTGCAGTCAGTTACAACTATAAATTTGCGCCCATATAGAAAATGTCGAAAGTGTTTTATTGCTCTGACAACAGCTAAAGTCTCCAATTCATATGAATGGTATCTTGCCTCCGCATCACTAGTGCGCATACTAAAGTATTCAACGACTTTGCGACGATTATTGTCGTTCTGAATGAGAATAGCCCCGAGACCTTTGGCGCTAGCATCTGTATGGACTTCTATTGGAAGAGTTGGATCAAAAATGCAAAGTATAGGTTCAGAAGTCAAAAGTGTGATGACATATTGTCTTCTTGTTTCGTGATCGGGAGACCATACAAATGGTACATCTTTTTTTGTTAGCCCATATAGTGGAGTCATTAGTTGGGAAAATTGAGGGATAAAACGCCGAAAATAGCTGGCAAGACCATTGAATTGCCTAAGTTGCTTAAGTGTTTTGGGTGGTTCTGACAATTTAAGTGCTGTCAACTTCGTAGGATTTGGCTTCACTTCACCATTTTTTATAATGTTACCGAGATATTCTATGGACGTCTTGAGGAATTTACATTTTGAGTGATTTATCGTAAATCCTGCGTCTGATAGTCTTTTTAATACAAGTGCCAGCCTTTCCAAACCTTCTTGCTCACTAGATGAGGGAATCAAAACATCATCCATATATACTAGTGCAATATTGTCGCGATAGTCGCCTAAAGCTGCATTAATGGCACGCTGGTATACTGAAGGTGCATTACTTAGACCGAATGGCATTGATAAGTACTCATACTGGCCGTCGGGCGTAACGAAAGCCGTTTTTTCGATTGATTCTTCTGAAATTCTAATTTGGTGGAACCCTGATTCCATATCAAGGCTTGAAAAGAATCGGGCTTTACCAAGTTTATCAATATGATCTTGTATCAGTGGCAGAGGATAGTGGTCACGAACTGTATTTGAGTTTAGTTCGCGGAAATCAACACAAAGCCGGTCATCACCATTTTTCTTTTTTACTAGCAAAATAGGACTTGCAAAAGGTGAGCAACTATCTCTAATAATCCCCTTAGTTTTAAGATCTTCAATAATTGTCTTAACTTTTTCTCTCTCTACCGGTGCTAGTCGGTAGGGCCTTCTTTGTACTATACGATTAGGATCTTTTAATCTGATAGTTAATTGGCCCGTGGTCACTTTTTTAATTTTATTGAAAGTAAATAAATCTGTGTGTTTTTCTAGGATACTTATTAACCGAGACGTATCTTTCAAATCAGTGTCAATATTAGCCAAAGATGATATTTCGTAATTAAAAATGTAACTTACTCTTTCTATTGAAGTTCCTTCGTTTGTAATTGAAATTTTAATCCCCGGTATTTTGATAGAGTCTAGTCCTAAAATGACATCATAATTTAAATCATTAACGATATGAAGTTTTACTTCGAATGCCACACCATTAAATGTGGCTACAGTGTTTATCGATTCACTCGAAGGTATGCTACTGCCCCCAAACCCTCGTAATTGCAAAAGTTCTATTTGGCGTTTACCCTTAATTGACCCAGAAACTTTTTTCTTAATAAGCGAACATTCGGCACCACTATCAATTAAACAAGAAAGAAAGATATCACCTATTTGTAGTTGAACTTCGTTAGGCGCCTTTTCCTTCTGGATCGTATTGACTTCCCGGTGTGAAGGTGGTGGTGCTGCTGGTGAGGCAGTAGCAGGAACAGAAGTCTTCTCGGATTGTGATTCGTTTTTCTTTTTATGCCAGCAGCGGTCAGATGTGTGGCCTGGTTTCTTACAGATTTCACAAAGTCTGTTCCTGCAATCCCGAGAAATATGCCCAGGTTTGTGGCAATTATGACACGTCGCTGTTGTTGGGAGGTCAAGCCTTGGTTGTTTAGCACGGGGTTCATCTGACATTGCATCGGCGGATCGTTTACGATAGTTCGCCAATGTGGCTATCAGTTCAGCTTGTGATCTTGGTGCTGACCTGAGGAGTTCAGCTTGGTAAAACTTTGGTCTTATGCCTGATATTACAGCTTCCACCATCAGTTCAGTTGGAGCATTCGGAGAAATTCTCGAAAACAAACGCCATGATTCGGCTACATATTCAGAAAAAGATTTGGCCTGGTTTGAAGTATATTCCCGAAATGCATTGACGTACACAATGTATCTTGTTTCGCCACTAAATTGTGCTATAAGTTCCCTTTGGAGTGAATCCCAATTAGCAAGAGAATGAGCATTAGTGTCTGCCCATTGCTTGGCGCGTCCTTGCAAGCATGCTAATCCCTTCATCATAGCAACAAACTGTGAACAACCTCGCATGGTGATTAAAGAGGAAACTTGTTGACACCATTCCTCAATTGTTATTTTATGCTCGTCGGGGTCATAGTTTGGTAAATAAATTTCACTTAGCTTGTGGGTACTCGTGTTTTGGTTCCGGAAAACCATCCTTTCCAGCAACTTGATCTGGCAGCGAAGTAAATTCAGCTCCTCCGAATTTCTTGTTCGAGATGTCGGCAGGGTAGGCGAGAACGTTGATGGGTCCAGTTCAGGCGCGGGCTCATCCCACTTCTGATGTAAGAGCGGGAGGGCTCGGGGATCTCAAATGATAACGATCAGACATCTTGTAAACACTTTTAATCACTCACAACCAATAATAATGATTTACTCAACTTAATTTTACAACCTGATGTACACAGTTCAAAGTACAATTTAAATATGCCACGCTCTGCAAAGCGCGAGCCAATTTATACGTTGAAACAACTGTCAACGTCAAACAGCAACGACTTCCGTTGACACTTGTTTTAAAATACAATTCAGATTCTATTTAGTGAAAATAAAGTAATTGCGCACAATATTTGATTTGCAATTAATAACACTTTTTAAACACTTTAAATTGTGAAGTTAGATAGTAAGAACTAACAGTAACAATGTTCCAATTTCCTTTTTAGATTTTTAAATTAAGACTTAAATAAAAACATACCTTAAAATTAACAATACTTAATTAAGTACGATTTTATAATATAATGCAAAATCACTTATTTATTTATTGCACTGATTCGTGTTTCCGTTACGTCATCAGCCGTTACGACGTTTGTTTTTGTCTATGGTTTTGTTTTTATTTGCCAGCGCTATCATGTATGTAAATAGTTTGGAATAGAAATGGTGACATCTACTATAACCCCCACTGGGCTCGCGTGATGGATTACGACCCACTCCTCGACAAGGAAGAGGCTTCAGTCCCAACGCTAGAAACATTTAAGCTGAGTGTTATGTAAACTTGTTCAGTAACTATTTACCGATACGATCCGCCTTTAATAAATTAAGACGACGACAGACATACGAAGAAGGATTGTTGATAGCTTCTCAGAGAAGAATACTAAATAACTACTGAAAAAAAACATGCCAGTGTCATTAAGAGTAAGATTAATAGTGATGCACGACGTAACAACAACACTATTAATCCCAACTACGCACACCAGCATCTGTTTAATAATTATTGCCAGACCAGACACTATAACACTACTACTATAAATACGATGTTCAGATGTACGTGTGTTACTCAATAGCGCCGTAACGGCTGAACAGATTCTCATGAACTTTTGTACAGAGCTGCGGCGATGTTGAAAGTTTTCAGCTTCTGAACCAACGCTAAGAAATTAATGGGTTTGTGGGTGGAACCAAAATAGTGATTGGGCAATTGGGTCCTGTGTTTATGGGTCAAGGGTGGAATTCCCACAATGATTAGAATAAATAATGCTCATACTGCCTCGTTGGTTTAGTGATAGCAAGTGCTACTGCTGAGCACGAGGTCCTGGGTTCGATTCTCAGGTTGGCCAAAGTGTTTTTCTCGCTCCTTATTACAGGAGACTTAAACATAACTGGCGAAATGTGGTAGTATTACAGGTACATCTCTCGCCAACATTTCGGGGAAAAAATTCGAGGTGTTATGTTGCAACTCTAAATGTTAAAAGCATTAAGATTTGATTTGTATTGGTCGTTTTATTTTATTTATCAATTAAAAAACTTCAGTTGTTAAATAATTTTCATCAAATCGTATTAATAGTTACTTCTGTTATGTGTCGCCATTGCTCGGAGAGCACCAAATTTTCCGTCTAAATCCATCGACAATATTAACCTCGTAATTACATAACATAACAAAACATTTCACACAGTTTCAGTATAATAAATATCTCTGTTAATCCACACACATCTGTGAAACAGTTATTAGCGGCAAGGTTACACCAATTAGATCCCTCCACCAGAGCAGGCGCAGGATATATTTGTAGCGGGGATCACAGGACCGAGTTATTGTAATTTATGAGTTGCCATGACATCATGTTGTACTTGTCTGAGGATGTCGTAATAGGTGGTTAAGGATGGATGGATGAATGGATGGCAGGATCCAACTGTGTGGTAATTACTTTACACTGAGCGTAGAGCAGATCAAATGGGTTGCAAGCACTGGTGTTCGTCACTCGCGCAAAGGATTTGGTTAGCTTATTCTATTAAGCTTCCACAAGCAGCCGCACGGATCGATTGATCAGTTTAAGCTACTCTTGCTGCGGTTGGTTTATGGATAGGTGGCCATCTTTACCTAACAAGACCTCTTCATGCCGCGGAAAGCACTTTAAGCCGTTGGTCACGGCTGTCATTCCTAGATCTTTGACAGTCGTTACGGGTCGTCAGAAGCGCGAATGTCTGACAACCAGTCTTACCAAGGGGTATAGTATTACGCAGTGACTGGGTTATGGAGGTCAAATAGGCAGTTGCTCCAAGTAAAATACTGGTACTCAGCTACATCTAGTTAGACTGTAAGCCGATCCCAATTGGAAAGAGGATAGGCAGATAATGAAGCTTCTAGATTGTTATTTTGTTTTGTGCTTTAGAAACCAACGACAACTAAAGTCTTGGCTAATTATTTTTAATGTGTCTATAGAAGGAAATTCTCAGCCCATGGAAATCCCTCAGAAAGCTTCCGAATGGTGATAACAGAAGCTATATTTTTAATGTCGCGTCAAAGAAATGTTAATAAGTCTTTTTACATTTGATATTCCAATTCTTAAGCAATGCTATAGGCTATTTAACATCACGCCTAGGATCCTTAAGAGCCGAGCAAAAAAAAGAAAGTTAAGTGAAAACGAAGCAAAAGCATGGGTAGGCGATGCGATGTAATGCGAGGGAAAGGGTCGAGGTCCAATAAATTTCCTGCGGATAAACTCTCGGGCAGAAGCTAGTAAAATAATAAAGTTGCAATAATAATAATTATTGTCAAAGGTTACCACTAAACACCACCACCAGCATACGACTCTAAAATTATGTTGCATTGACATGAATAACAGGCGAAAATTCCTGAATCGATCAATGCATTGCAATAACTTAAAGTGGTCATCAAGATTTTACTATTCGTTACGAGTTCCATGAAATTCATTTGTGCGACCATTACTATTTAATGGGCTCTACAAAGGTGCCAACAGTTATCAGCGTCATATTCCACGGAACCATTTTGTTTTACAACTTATTCTGAAAGCAGTTGGGAACATTCAGATTTTCATTATCTAATACCTATTCTAACAGTATACCTTGTGGAGATCTTAGAAATCGATATGAAATTGTATGCAATTTGGCAATAGATTTAACCAATGCCTTCATGACATTACTTTGCGATTGTCATTTGTCTGGTTGCTAGACAAAGAACAGACAAGTACCCACGAAAACCTCAAGGCATTGGAAGTTATAGTAGACTAGACCATGTCGTCCTGTCTACTTAGAAAAACTAATTTCAATGACCAATGTGAGAACTATGTGGATCATTGCTTTTTGGGTTTTTGTCACTTAGTTTTAGTCACGATCTGGCAGTATTAATAATTTATGCGGCCTACCCAAATGTCCTTTTTTTGCTATTGTTTGTTGAATCGTTGAGCTCCTTAAGTTCTGAGTTGAGCTGCACGATAACTGACAAATGCATGCACTGACTGAACAGATCCACTATGCATGATTATTTCCTCAAAAGTCCATTTCAGGCACCAATATACACAATCTTCACATTATCTGACCAAGATTATGTTTGGATTTTAAAAGGGACTGTGACCCCTGAGTATGTTTCGGCCTTTCTTTTCTGTATGGTCAGATAGGAACGCTGATCATTTAGTTTTAAAAATATGATTGACGTGTGTTCAAACAAAGTATAATTTATCAATAGTTCCGTCAAAAAGAGATCGAAAATTTAGTTCAGCTGTTTCCAACGCTTTTCAAACAGCATAACAGATTCTTACCAGCCAATTTTTATATTCCAGGAAAGGATTGATTTCATCGAAGGAGAAATTCAGGAGATAACACGCAACGCACGGAACCTGAAGAGCGACTACCTTTCCTTGATAGAGCTGAAGACACTAATAGAGAAGATGCAGACTTTCTTCCAAGATCACAGCGCACAGCGGAAGATATCGGCGTCTGTACAAATATACAACAACGATGCGGTGCTGGGACATCTTGGGTTCATCGCGGGAGTGGTCACAACAGCCAGGATACCAGCATTCGAGAAGATGCTATGGAGAATATCCCATGGGAATATATTCTTTAAGCAAGCGCAGATTGATGAGCCTTTGAAGGATCCTATTACGGTAAGGTACTTTTATTCTTTTCGTATAAGACATACTACACAAGCATAGTTCACGTCATAGTTAATGCCTGTGCTGACTGCTTTGGGTGCGCGGTACTCGAGGGTTTTTACTCTCTGTGAGACAGTCCATTTTCTCTTTGTCAAGGCCACTCTTTACAAAGAAAAAATGGGCTTTCACGATTTGCTAGCTTCAAATTGGTTCTTATTCTTCGTTGACCGTCATTTGTTTCAATTTCATGAGTCTCAAGTGTCCTTACCAATAATAAAGGAAAGTACCCTTGGTTTGGCGTAGAAGATTATGAAATAGCTAGATTTTATATGTCTGTTCGGCTATGTTAAAAACCATTATTTCGACTGATCCTTGACCACTTTGATTACATTGTCTTTTAAAGTTTGAAGTTTTCTTCTTCATAGCTTCGACCATCCAAATACATTTTCAAATATGATAACTAAAAGCTGTATTGATTCTTTACGGATTTGACGTGCTATGAAAAGGTCGGGAGTTCAAATCAAGTTCACGGCGAACCCTCGAACTTCATGGCACGCCCACGCATTCAGACGTATATTTAGCTTACAGCAGCTATGACATCCGTAACCCCTTCCATATAATAATGATATCTACGAGTAGATAGATAGGTTACAAATCGTCTGCTCCGTAGCTACGTCATTTAGTTCTTTCAAAAACGTCACAGGTATTGATGAAGCAAAAGGCTGTTAGTAGAACGATTATATAATTTATAACGCAAATATACTTTCCACTCAGTGCCTCAGAAAGCACAGTAAGCGGTGGTCCCGGCTGTCATTCGTGGATCTTTGATAGTCGTCAAGGCACAAGCCTGAAAGTCTGACGAGTCTGTCTTGCTAAGAGCATCGTGTTAGCCAGTGACTGGATTGCGGATGTCAGATAAGCTGACCCCAACATAGTTAAAAAAAAGCTAGGCTTATTGTACACAGGCATAGTCTAAGGTAGCTGCGGAAACGGTAGGCAGTGGTACTATTTAGTCAACCATGAATTTAAATTGTCAGAATTCCCTAATCCTACCAACTAATACAATTCCACAAAATAAATTGATTATGAATTGATTGATTTACCTTGTGTTTATCTAGACTGAATTGCATTGGACCTATTCTATTGACCTTAGACACCACTGACCAGAATGTAGCCATCTGAATATGAGCAAGTGCAATTCTCATTAATTCAATGTGTGCGTGGAGACTTTGGTTCCTGCTGGAGGAATTTCAATAGCAGTATATTTATAACTATATCTAGTATTGTATGAAAGCACATAGACTAAATAATATCACAGAATCGAAGGCAAAACTGGTAAAATTTATAGAGATGCCGTTAACAAAATATATTGCTTGCCAATATCGTTGGAATAAAGTAGCAAATTATCTATTTCTGTCTATAACGGCTCGCTCCTACTGATACCTCGGAAACAATATGGCACGAATGGCAAGTAAATCTTGTGTTTTATCTTTTGTTATACTATTCTTTAATCTAATAAATTATGGAAATTGTTGCTGTGGGGTGTTAGAAAGTTTGTGGGCTGTTGAGTTTATATCTTTGGCTGTTGACACTTGTAGAATATTGAATTATGAACCTGAAGGCTAATCTACATACATACATAAACTCACGCATAGGTATTTCCCATGGGTGTAAGCAGAAACTACAGACGCCACCTGATCGAACGATCCTTACATTCCCCTTTTGCCTCTTTTACGTTCATAAATGGGCCTTAGTGTGAGTTTCATTTTTAAGCGTTTGATCGAGATGGTTAAATAAAACTCACACTAGGGCCTACACGCACGCAGGTTGCGAGTACTACACACCTAAGGCTTATCTAAAGATAAAAATATATCTCGTTGGCAAAATTTCTCAGAGTTAAATACTGATACCAGATTATCCCGTTAGTCTAATGGTTGCAAGTGCAATAGCTAAGCATGGTCCAGCGATCGAACCACCGAGGCAAAATATTATAGATTTATCCAATAGCAGGCTGGTTTTTGAATTACGAAATGCCTATAACCGGCAATGGTACTCCCAAATTGTGTCAGAGGATCGTGGTAATTGACGAAAACGTTTACTCAGTATAGTTCCAACATCTCTAACCCAGCTTTGTGTTCCTTCGAAAAAATAATTTAAATAAAAGCCCATTTCTATTACCGACCAAAAAACACCACACGTGAACGAGAAAATAAAAACCTCCGACCATAATGGCGTTGACCTATCTAAATCAAAATTATTCGTTTAATAACATGTATGAAGGCTTCATAAAATGTTCGCTGGCCTCACGTGAACTGAACACGCGAACCACATGTTACAAATAATAATTTTCAGTAGGTACCTGTAACATAGTTTGAGCGATGGAAAGTAATCATTAGGGAAAGCTTAATCACAGTTTTTAAAAAGATATTTGGGAATTTTAAAATCGGTTACATGGTGTTGGAAATGTCAACTTGTAAATTGATAATTTATTCTGCTAGAAGCCGATATGATCTGGCTATCTAAGGCTCTAGCATCTACTCATGAAAATGCTATTATCCTATAAACGATGGGATATCAGTGCTTCATAAAATACTTAGACACACTCCCTTAACCAGTGTGAGAGGTGTCAATAAATTGTTATGACATTGTCTTTTGTGTGGTCTGGCTAGTTCAACTCTTTAGCTAGTGCAACAAGCATCAACTTTCTGACTGACCGAATAGTACAAAAGTGCCTGTAAATGGTTTAATTGAAATAAATGTTTTAGAAAAGGCATACAGGCTTACTTATCAAAAATCTGAATTGAAATGTAATAGTGTGGTACAGACCATCAGACTGAACCTTTTTCTACATCACCGGAACCAAATCCTAATCGCGAAAAAAATATTCGTCCCTTACATTTAAGTTCAGTAGGTATTGAAGTAGCAGCTAGCCTAGCTACTAATTTAGAATTTAAGGAAACGTAAACCATTGTTTTTGTAAATAAACATTATCTATGTAAGTTATGTATGGGACAGTTGATACATTTTTTGTAATTACGATATTGGTTCCATGGAGAAAGTTGTACTGTTTGTTGGTCTGTAACACACCCTTAATGTTGGCAGCCCTTTGAAAACTAGCCTTGTATATCTCAGTACAGGACTGCTATCTGAATTGACTGATTCATTAATTGTGTCCATCCTTTCCAGTGCTTGGCAAACAATGCATTGTACTTTGTTGTGATATTGAACGTTTTTCCTGTGATTTACAAAAGCGCACTGCGCATTATACAGAAGCACAAACCTATCCGATTCTAACTCTGATTCTTTATCCCTAATTATAACAACTTAACAGTGTAATTACCAGGCCTTGAACCAACAAATCTAGATGCATCTAGGCAGCAATAAAATGCCACAGCATTTTCATGGGAGCCCACAAGTGGCCGGTCGTTAACCCCTGGTTCATATTGATTTTTCTAGACGCTGTTACCCATTACAAAGCTTTTATAAGCGTTCTGGGAAAATGCTAGAATATAGAACGCGTCAAAACGTCGTTTGAAATAAATCTCTGTCATTCACGAAATGGGGCAGTGACCTTGTCTTCTGAAAAGTTTGGGAAACTGCTTGATTTACAGGTTTTTGGATTTGTTTTGACTTTAATCTGTTTGTTTGGGCTTATTTCTGTGGATGTTTAGGTACACTTGCGTAGAAAATAGTCGACCTTCTTAGTAGAAACGGAAGCGACCTGTCTGGTGGTATAGATTAATCATCGCAATAGCCAATCCATTCCTGAACATGTTCATCATCTGCCTATCTTTTTCATACTGTTAATGTGTACTTATATGTTTTTTTTTCCTCTTTACAATATTTCTTATTGGCTTATCACGCCGTCCACAGCTGGCTTTTGGTGCGCATTTTTTGTTTTGTTACGGTGTTTTAAAGAATTCCATATATAGCTATAATCCATAACTATGTGTCGATAATTTGTTAAAAAGACTTTGTTCTAACTGGTTGCCCGAAAATACCTACGTAAGTGCCGTGGGGCTTGCCATTATGTACAGACCTAAATGCCAAAATAAGGGTGAACGGAAGTACGCCTTTGTAATACGTAGTATGTATGTGGATTATAATCGGGACAGGTACGTTATATTGACCTTGGTATAACGTTTATGCATGTTTTAGCATGATCAACTAAAACCTTTAGCCTTTAGCCCTTCAAATTGCGTGAGTGTTTACTATCATTTCTACCCTTTTTAGGGAAGGAACATTTAAAGTCGCTCCCTTGGGAGTGGACTGAATTATTTATCCTAGGCTTTGTTTCAAAGTTTTGTGCAAAGTCAAAGCATTTATTTCAAATAGGCACTTAAAATGCACTTTTGAACTTCAACATTTACATTAAATTAGAATTGATTCTAGTCGCCCCTTCCAAAATGTAGTTTCGTATGGAGAAGAATGGGTAAGAAACTCCACTGTTACTCTTTTAAAATGTTTTAAGTACAATATTTACATTCATTATATAATTATGTGTGAAAACGTTGCACCCAGGATAAAATTATCATACCAAAATAGGTAAAAATAATGAAATTGAAGCAATACAGATAAATTAATTCTTTGATAGATACTGGTGCTCACATATTTACAAACATTGTAAAAGTAAGTATACGATTTTTGTAGAATATTAACAAGTAATAATTCAGTGTGTGAGTTAAAGTAATCACTGAGTGTAAATCAATGTCAATCAATTAGACATCTGTGGATGGGTGACCATATTTACATACCAAGACTCGTGCCTCGGAAAGCACGTTCAACCGTTGCGTTGGCCCCAGCTGTCATTCTTGGATACTTGACAGTCGGTACGGATCGTCGAAAGCCCGAAACTCTGACAACCAGTCTTACCAAAGGGTATTGTGTTACCCAGTAACTGGGTTGTGGAGGTCAGATGTCGGTCCATGTAAAATACTGGTAGAGTCAGAGATTCAGCTGCAAATTGTTAGACTGAAAACAACTACTGAACACAAGTTATCCTTACTGCACACACAAGTGTGGCATGGTTAAATTTTAAATTAAAAACCAATTAAAATAAATATCAAAAAAAAATCAGTAAAATACAGACTGTTTAGACAACGTTCAGTCGTTTTGGTGTACCGATTTTACATTTTAGTTTGCACTGTGTGGCAATGTTGCTTTTCAATCTTCAAGGATTCAAGTTTATTGGATCATTGACTTACTGATCCAATTCTACAGTGTTCAAATTTGCTCAAAATTTAAATTCTCCTTTTTGCCCGAATTACAAAACCGATTTTGTTATTATTATATATAACAAAGGTGATAACAAGTAAATGGTTTCATTTATTGCATAAACATATGTGGTTTCCGTAATGTATACTGAAATTTGGTGCAACCTCTTATGACCATACATTTAAATATTCAACCGTGAAGGGCTGACTAAATAGTGATAATTGATATATAAACATCTGACTCAGTATCATCATAACTCTCAAAAGAAGACGATTTTATTGAAAAAGATGAATTCTATACCATTAACACGTCCGCTACTAATAAAGATATTACACAGATTTATACCATTTTTCTAGATACTAAATTATCTTAAAAACATTCGCTTGTAACGGAAGCTATAATTGTAAATTATGTTTTTACACTGACAGCAATATTAAAGAAAACATATACATATATTTTTCATAATCTCCTATTGTGCTTTGCTGTTGCTAAAATGATCAGGCAGAAATGCCTAGAGAACGCCTTTCATAATATTAAAAAATGTATAACGAAACAAAGTTATGTCGAGCCCACTCTTGGGCAGTACACCTCCATTAAATGCACTGATGTCCGTGGAAGGTGTGGGGGAGGCGCCCCATACACACTTGACATCTGAGCCGTCCGTGAACCCCATCTGTGGAGATTGTCTTTTCTCCAGCCCACTTGGGATTGAAGTCTATTTAGATATATGCAAATTGGCCACGGTAACGTTGCTGAAAACCAATGTTTATGAGCTATTTTCATATCAACACTAATGTAAAAGTATTCTGGAAATTGCTTATTTTTGACTATGATGATGACATTGATAACTATGAATTCCAGATTGCTACAGAAGCAGTTTATCGTTTAAAAAAGTTTAAGGCACCTGTCTCCCCAAACCGAGTAAAATAAGGAACTTTAAACGAGATGACGAGTAATAAGCGCGTTGGCGATAAGCGACTTTTTCGCTGGTATACGTATTACAATCTTTTGAACGTTTCTTGAAAATCGTTGATAACTGTCGCTATCTCGTCGCATGCGGTAGGACAGGTGCCTGAGATGCGAAAAATAAGAAGTAAGCAGATATTGAGTCACTGTTGGAAAACCTGCCTAAAAAAACTGGTTTGAAAAATTTTGTGAAGGCCCCAAACTCTTCCACCCTTCTCTTCAGTATTCTTTATCTTGAAACCCTTCTCTCCCTTTCCAGGGTCACGAACTCCAGAAGACAGTGTTTGTAGTGTTCTTCCACGGAGAGCAGATCAAACTGCGTGTGAAGAAGGTCTGCTTTGGGTTCAAAGCCACGCTGTACCCATGCCCTCCGACGTACAAGGACCAACTGGACATGCTGGCTGGAGTGGGCTCCAGGATCAAGGATTTGGAAATGGTGCGTATTAATATAGGGAAAGTTAGTGAGAATCAGTAGCTGGTATAATGTTTAGCAGAATAGTGGAAGAGTTCCATATTGTTAACGTGTATCTACAATACCAAAGTTATAATAACAACTGTTATAATAATATGAAGACACATCAGAACGGTATCAATGCAGACGCAATCAAGCTAAGCAACAAAGTAGCACTATAAATTCTATGCTAAGAGTAAGATACTAATTTGCCAAACTGTAATGAAAACGGCTTCAACCTTTCAACCAACTTGCTTATAAACCTTAACGAAATGTTTATTTCACTCAACCTCAATAGAAAGGGGAGGATCTTTCGACCAGACGGGTGTTGTGCCTGGTGGGCAACTGCCCGACGATTGATATCGGGACGTCATATTTAAGCTAGTTGCTTACGCGATGCAGGATGTTGCGTCATGCGTGACGTCAGTGTAATGGGTAGTTGGCGTAGATATTCTTATTCTGTTTTTTCTTCTAGGTATTGGAACAAACAGAGAACCACCGTCGCCTGGTCCTCACCAACATAGCCCGTGACATCAGCACCTGGATGGTGGCCGTACGCAAGGAGAAGGCCATCTACCACACGCTCAACATGTTCAGTATGGATATCGTCAAGAAGTGCCTCATCGCAGAGTGCTGGGTGCCAAGGAGAGACCTCACTGCGGTTCAAAAGGCGCTTGAGAATGGAGTGGTAAGAATGGATGTTCAATTGTTTTTGTTAAGTATGGAGCTAATGTAAGTTTACTATTCTGTTGTCTTCTAAAGAACCTCGGAACTATTTATCCGGTAGTAATTTGAATATCAGCATTAGTTTTATTTATTTTTATAAAAAGGCCCACTTTGTTAGGGTCTACCTCCTAATATTATTGTAGAACACTAGCTTATGCCCGCGACTTCGTTTGTATGAAATTTCTGTTTTAACATATAATATATCCGATAGCATCGCATCTTCCGTGCACGATATTACATCGTTTTCTTTTAGCGTTCTTTCCGACTTTTTTCTTAATTGGCTCCTTAGGGTCGTGGCGTGATTTTATATAGCCTATAACCTTCCTCAAAAATTGGGCTGTCAAATGCACATAGAATGTTTCTATTCCGACAGGAACTTCTAAAGAATGTTTCTTTTCCGACAGGCACTTCTCTCTTCTATCCTAACCAAAGATTACCCCCTACATAAGAACAAACAAATACCTCTTTATAGTATTGTAGTATCGACTACACCAACAATATGCCTTATCCGCACTGTAATAATAATACTTTTTCCTAACTTAGTTCGCAAAACGCTGACCGTGGTAGAAACAAAATCATTTAAGAACATCTGTAATGGCATAGGAGTAAATTGAATACAGTAGATTTAATAGTCTAAGGACCCAACCAATTAATATAAACGGCCATCTTTCTCCTTTACAGAAAGCAAGTGGCAGCCCGATTCCCTCGATCTTACACTACGTACCAACAAACGAGATCCCTCCGACATTCAACAAAACCAACAAGTTCACCAAAGGTTTCCAAAACCTCATTGATTCCTATGGAATCGCTAGCTACAGAGAAGTCAATCCAGGTAAACATCATGGAAAGATAATAATATTCCAAGTTTGAAGTGTTGTTGAACTCATACATGCATGAATCTTACAACATTACACAACTCTGAACTTACAACTTTTGTTGCGACAAAAGCAAGGTTTAATATTAAATAAAAATATTGCTGAATGGGCCTGCTCTTGACCTCAATCACGCCTGATGGAAAGCGACGGATTAGTTTTATGTTGGAAACATTTGACCCATTTGTATATACCTGTTCTGGGCTAGCAAGGCTCGTAGCTTAGCTTATGTTGTTTTAAAATCATACCTATCTTTAAATTAGTTTACCAATTAACAAATATTTAAATCGTTCCAGCATTATACACGATCATAACATTCCCGTTCCTCTTCGCCGTGATGTTCGGTGACGTCGGCCATGGGATCATCATGACAGCCTTCGCAGCAATCCTAGTCATTTACGAGAAGAAATTCGCAAAAACTAAGACAGACAACGAAATATGGAACATTTTCTTTGGCGGACGATACATTATACTCCTCATGGGAATATTTTCGATATACACTGGTTTGATATACAACGACATCTTTTCGAAGTCTCTGAATATATTTGGGACGAGTTGGCGGAATGTGTATGAAGATGGTGTTCTACAGAATCATACTACGTTAGAATTGGATCCGAAAACGGCGTATATACAGACCCCTTATCCATTTGGATTGGACCCTGCTTGGCAGGTGAGAACCTTCATTTTATTTACTTAATATTGTTTTTAACTTTTATTTGTGAACTGAAATTTAATTCGAAAACATCCATCGGTTTCTAACTAAACTACAAATATATTCGACGACACTGGTTACTTATCTTTTTTGGTGACTGTACAAGTACCCTCATCAATAGTGCGGTCTTCATTAGCGTACTTGTACATTATCCAAAAGAAACTAAATGACCATCCAACAAACCATATTGAAACTTATTCTTCTTCAGTAATGTCTTCAATGACACAATATGAAGCAACTACTTTTTTTTTCAAATCTTGCTATTCTTCATCTCCATCCAAGCCATCCACATAATTATAATCGAATGAAAATCCATGAAATCTAAGTAAACATTTATATCTAACTAGCTGACCCGACAGACGTTGGCCTGTCTTAACTATGAATATTGAAATCGCAACTTTCTTTTTTTTCTTTCATAAGAACCTTTTTTTTTTGAGGATGGGAAATCATCAAATAACTTCTCCCGCTCTGGGTGGAGCAGGAGGGCGTGTCAGACTTTTACTGACTAAAACCCACCCATGTTCCCTCAGTTGCCTGTGTGCCAGGGGCGACGGTATCTCTTTCGAACAACCCGCACCCCTGGCAGGCATCGCCTTTGCGGAGCCCACCCTTTGGTGCTGACATCTCTTTGAGGCGCGCGTGGAACACAACGCGCCGTCGACCCGGGCTTGGTCCTTACCGGACAGCGAGCTACCCATTACTCGCCGTCCGCAAGCCCGCGCCTACCGGTGGCCGAGAATCAGCCTGGGATTCCCGACGCCCAGGGCTTCTCCCGCGGCGACTACGGCCGTGAGGGCGCATATACTGCCGCTCCCTCACGTGCGCCGCCTCCGTCTTCGCGAGCATTATACTGCTTCGCAGAAGGAGGTGACGGCTAACCATTCACTCTCGCTCCGTACCATGGCCTGCACCAGGGCCAGACGCGAGAGATCGCCGCCGCCGATCGCTTCTACGAGGACACGGCGGTGCTCCGCCCAAGCCGGGCAGACTGCCACCGTATGCTCCACCGTGTCCTCAGGGCGATCTTCGCAATGGAAACACCCGGGCGTTTTCTCCCGCCTTATACGAAACAGGAACCTCCCGAAACAACCGTGTCTGGTGAGGACCTGCGTCAGGCGGAAGGTGAGGACGCCATGCCGCCTCTCAAGCCACTCCTCAAAGAGGGGACTTACCGCCGCTATCGTGGCGTGCCCATTCATAAGAACCTTCTCCTGACATAACAAACATAACAAAAAAAGAATTAGCTAAATTGGTCCAGCCGTTCACGTGTGATGCCGTGACCAAGGGAAATAGGGATTCATTTTTATATATAAAGAAGAAGACTAGCTGACCCGACAGACGATGTCCTGTCTTAACTATGAATATTGAATTCGCAACTTTTTTTATTTTTTCTTTCATAAGAACTTTCTCCTGCCATTAATAAACACAACAAAAAAAGAATTAGCAAAATTGGTCCAGCCGTTCACGTGTGATGCAGTGACCAAGGGAAATGGCGATTCATTTTTATATAAAAGAAGATAGATGATGCATTAAAATGGGTTGATGAAGAGAGAGATAGGAAGATTTCAATTTCAACCTAACTAACAATAAATTTTCTTATTTCCAGTTCGCCTCAAACAACATAATATTCCTAAACTCGTTCAAGATGAAACTGTCGATTATATTCGGCGTGATACATATGGCGTTCGGTGTAACTATGAGTGTGGTAAACTTCAAGTAATTACTGTATTCATAGAAACTAGAATGTTTAGTGCGTTTCCAATTGAAAGTGGTGACATTGTAATTAACGTTTTTTTTTTGTTTCACAGCTTCTTCAAGAAGCGAGAGATGATATTTCTTCAATATCTACCGCAGATTCTGTTTCTGTTGCTCCTATTTTGGTATCTATGTTTGCTGATGTTTCTGAAGTGGATTATGTATTCGGCTATTGCGACAGGTAAATGCTGCGATAAATGATAATTATGTTGTTATTAATTAAAAAATAGTCTATAAATAAAGCTTGCCATGTTACCTGTACAATTGAAGACCTAATGTCTGCGTCAGGAAATTTTGTTAGCGATGCTGAATACTAGGCCAAACAAAAATAATAACTTCTTTCCAAACAATATTTGCCATCGACTCGCTCAGAAGAAGAAGGGTGAAGCTTTGAGGGTACCCAAGTACGCTAAACGAACATAATATTGCAGTAATATATTCACGTATACCTAACGATTAACCACAGAGCGAGACATTATTACTAACTTGATGGGCTTTAATTATAAGAAACCATTAAATATAATTTAACTGATTATTAAATGGTAATTTTAATTTGTCGTAAGTTTAATTTTAAACCCACAATCGCACGGACGAAAAAATATCGTGACGTGATAAAAGCACATCCCAGCCCGTCAAAAAAAAACACTGTTGGCATTTGAACTTTCAAAAAACCGCTGTACCTGCGCTAAAGAAAGCCCATTGACTTTAGAGCTTCTTCTGAAGAAGAAGCTCCAAGATCAATGGGCTTTCTTTTTTTTTCTTTCTTTAAGGTAGCTCTGAGGTATGAATAACTAGCTACCTTAACAAAATTATAAAAACACACTAACCACTAATCTTCTTTTAGATCCAGCTCTAGGCACGTCGTGCGCCCCCTCAGTGCTGATCATCTTCATCAACATGATGCTGATGAAGGGTTCTGAGGACAAGCTTCCCTGCCGCGCAATGATGTACGCTGGTCAGGATCAAGTACAGAAGACGTTCCTAGCGATTGGTTTCTTGTGTATACCTATCATGCTATTTGGGAAGCCATTGTATAAGATGGCGGTGGCTAAGAAGCGGAAGGTAAGATTTTTAAGATGTGTCCAATTGAATTGGGGTTGATTAAGTTCACTTTCTTTACGATGTCAAAAATTGCTTTCTCGATTAATACTTTTGTCTATTAATGAGAACACTCCAGAATGATGAAGTTCTGGAGTCCGCCAAGATAATGAGCTAATACGGTTAAAGTAATAAAACTCTGAAATTTGGGCAGACCATTTTCTTTTGTTTCTTCGCATCCAAGCATAAACACATTTTTAAATTTGAGAAATTCCATTGAAATCTTTTAACCTAATAGAATCCTCTTCACCAAACTAGAAATCAACAAACTACAGATACCGATTCTTTTTTTCACCACCTAAACTAAAATAAGAGTATTGCTATCTCCCACTGACAGACCGCGACAGAAAAAGACAAAAGACGGTTTAGAACCGTTTTAGAACTAACTTACGTTTCGATTGCCTTGAATTTGTCGTGATTTTAAGCATGATAAAATTAGTTTGCTTTTGTTTTCTAGCTACGTCGAAAAAAACTTAGTTTGACAGCTCTTATTTATTTCCGTCTATTTCTTGTTTCATTAGAAGGAAAAAGATAGCAACAGCCTAAATTAAGTTTAGTTGGTGTTCAACAGAGTCACCACCTGTATAGTTATTTTAGTAGATATTTATTTGATTTTGGCTTGAAGTCTACCTCCTTCTTTCTTTCTTCAGCAATACCAACAAGGAGTAGAAGTCGGTGACGTGGAAGAGAAGGAAGGTCATGACGGTGGCATGGCCGAGGAGCTAATCACGCAATGTATCCACACCATCGAGTACGTGCTCGGTGCCGTGTCGCACACTGCCTCATACTTGCGACTGTGGGCCCTGTCGCTTGCCCATGCGCGTGAGTTTACCTATATTTTGTACTAATTTTATAGTTTTCCGTATTTCGTTTGGCATAAAGCATAAGTGACAGTCGTTACAGGTCGTCAGAAGCCCGAAATCTGACAACCAGTCTTACCAAGGGGTACCGTGTTACAAGGATACCGGCGACTAGGACCACAATTAACTGGAACCACGATCCTAGGTGCCGAATCCATACAAATATATTTTATTCTTCCGGCGACCGGGACTACCCATGAATGAATAAAAAAACGTCTATTGTTCAAGCCAAAAAGTACAGTACCTTCAAACGAAAAAACTACAACTATATAGTATATTTTGATTATTTTTAATAATCAATATACTATACGAGGTTGTCGACATGTGGGATGTGGACTCAGCGATCATTGTACCGATAGACGTTATAGCCAATGGCTTGATAGCCAAGAGCCTCGACCAACATCTGAGGAGGCTCTAGTTGGGCAGCTAGGTCAAGGCTTGATCCAGAAAGCGGTACTCCTGGACACGGCTCGCATTGTTAGGAGGTTCCTCTCTCTGGAGCCCTGACCGCCGGTAGCTTGGACCCTGTTCCCGATACCGGTGGGCTACTATTTTTTATATTTTTAAATATTTTTATAAGTTTTATATTCTAATATTTAAAAATGTAATTTATATGTGTATTTAATGGAATAAAGGAGATAAAAATCATTTTATTATCAGGCAGCTAAGGCCCATAGATAAAATACACAAAATAATCTTAAAAATAATAATAAACTAATACATATTAAGAAACTTATTAAAACTATAACTATACCCGTAAAGAGGCGTAACCGTCCTCGGAAACGTCGATGTAACACCTTTCGGCCAAAAGTCCTCTTTCAAGCAGGTCTGTAAATGCTGGTTTAATATGGTTACTCCTATGTTTGGTAAGCTGTTACCAAGTTATGACAACCTGGTACTTCGAAGGCAGAAAGCATTTTCTAGCTGACACATCTACCTATGTTAGGTGAGCTCCTACCGAGTTATGACCCCCAGGTACTTGTAAGGCATAATGCGTTTTCTAGCTTTCACAAAAAATGTATGAGAAAATTAATTACCCTCTTTTTTTACCGTTAAATGAGTATAGTTTAGTTTCTTTTGTTTTAGTTTTCTTGAATTATTAGATACTTTAAACACTTTTTCGTTTGACGGTACTATTTTTGGCTTCAACAATAGATTGTGTTATTCAATTACGGGTGGTCCCAGTCGACGGAAGAAAATATAAAAAATTATGGGATCCGGTGACTGGGACCGCGGTTCGAATTAATTGCAGCCCCAGTCGCCGGAATCCTCCGTGTTACCCAGTAACTGGGTTGTGGAGGTCAGATAGGCAGTCGCTCCAATTAAAATACTGGTGGCATTTTAATCCGTTGGATGCGAAAAGTACAATCGGTTGAATTGGCAGTGCTAGGGAGACGCCTAGGTCCAGCGGTGGACGTCTTTTCGCTAAAATGATGATGTTGAATGATGGAGTACCTAATTATTTAAACCATTTCTTCGGTGAAATTTATCAAAGGAATTTCAAACACTAATGGAAAAGTATATTTTTGTAATCAGTTTAGCCTGCTGCCATTAGTTGTGGTGGAGCTTATGGTCACCACTTGACTTTGGAACATAGCACTTTCATTATAAGGTGGTGTACATTAATCACCCATTCGTGACATAAGAATTACTGTTGCACATCTTGATACATTTCGTTTTGAGAGTCACCCAGTAAAAACTTGATCCAAAGTAAGATTTTATTCCAAAAAACACATACCATTTTTATCCACCATCAGAGCTATCAGCGGTACTCTGGCAGCGCGTCCTCGTCATGGGCATGGGTAGCCCAGGTTTAAACTCCATCAAGCTGTACCTCGTCTTCGCCGTGTGGGCGTTCTTCACGCTGGCCATCCTGGTACTCATGGAGGGCCTGTCTGCTTTCTTGCATACGCTGCGGTTGCACTGGTAGGTTTATTTTTTAAACAATATGCCGGTCGATTCTATTAAAATGTGTCCGTGTAAATGTAGGTAAAGTGAGCTTGAAATGAGCTGTCGTAGGAATTGACACTATTGACAGCTTACTTCACCTTAGAGACCTTCACCATGAAATTATTACAGCAAATCTGCATGTAGAAACTCCCTAAGCCATGATAATATGAAGACAAAATAGCTGCAGTATTCAGATAAATATTGAGTGCAATGTGCTCAAACAAGCCGTGAGAAAGGAACCAATTTTTGTTTTGTGACGAATTGAGAACCTCCTCCTTTTTGAAGTCGGTTAAAAACGGATAGTAACAGACTTGACAAGTCTTATAGCCAATTCCTATAATTTACAGACCGATATTGGTTAAAATTAAGAGTCTTGTATCTTTACCAAAAATGAAGCAAGGACCTCATTTTCAAGGATCGCTTTGCATAGTAGACCCCATAGTTCGACTCCGATAGTTAGACCCCGTATGCATAGTTCTTTATGGAAGTAGCTATCACAGGTAAATTAGCTTACGAATCTATTTAAATGCCCAGTTTGGCAATAAAAATTGCTACCATTGGTAAGAAAAACGATTCGTTTTTGTTTATAGGAACCGGCCATTAGAAAATATGATTTTGATATTTGTAAATAACAATATAAATATTTAAAT
The DNA here is from genome assembly GCA_947359405.1 of Antitype chi. Taxonomy (NCBI): domain Eukaryota; kingdom Metazoa; phylum Arthropoda; class Insecta; order Lepidoptera; family Noctuidae; genus Antitype; species Antitype chi. The sequence continues at coordinate 21,582,172 of OX375815.1, forward strand.
AGAGCCCGAAGCTGCTGTTCATAGTTTTTTGTTGGAGAAATCTATTTCTAGATTTATTTCTTGTCTAGAATGATACAAAACTCCAAGATTAATTCCTTACTTCCTCATTCCAGGGTGGAATTCATGAGCAAGTTCTATGAAGGTCAAGGGTATGCTTTTGCCCCATTCTGCTTCACGGACATCCTCGAGAATGAAGATGATGAGCGTAAGGCAGCAGCGGAAACCAATGGCGGACCGCCCGAGTGACCACAAGACTAATTAGGATAAGTAGCCAAACATACCACCTGCAAAGGTGTTAGGCTATGCTGGTGATGCTGGAATTGGTTGGGCTGTCAGTCGCGTACTACCTAAAGTGTGCCTTATAATATTGAATGGACAAGTGGAATAATAAAAAACCGGTTGAAGTAGAGTGTGGCAAGGATCTTTTGGTGTTTGAATGACAGACTTATTCCGTTTGACCACCCTAAAACATCGACCCTAATGATAATGATAAATGACTTTATTTCTGTAAATAGGTTTGTACAAACTCTTTTACACTTCAATCATATTTTTTAAACTAGATGAGGTCGGCTTTTTCTATCTGATTATTCTGAGAAGAAAGGCCGAAACAAACTCGGAGGTTAGTCTCTTTTAAAGTCCAGACATAATCTTGGTGACATGTGGATTGGTGTCTGAAATGGTCTTTTGAGGAAAGAACCACACAGATTGATTGGACCTGTCCAATCAGCACACGCATTTATCAGTAATTATGCAGCTGAACTCAGAACTTTAGGAGCTCAATGATTTGACAAACAATACCATAGGAAGGACATTTGGGTAGGCCCCCAAAAATTACTCAACCTAGGGTGGATTCTCGGAAACGCGTGTTTATCTGTATACCCCAGGTAGTATGTTATGTATGTATTTTTATAGGCGCCTATATTTTATAAGTTCTTGGGCCAGTTTCTAATATGTTCTCTAAATGAGCCGCTAAATAGCCGAGAGAGAAAATAGGAAAAATAATAATATACGAATTCCGATTATACACCCCGTCTGGTGTGGACAGATGAACACGCGTTTCCGAGTATCCACCCGAAGGTAGCTGTTTTAGGGTCGCCAAACGGAATAAGCCGAATGACATTGACAGAGTGGCGCTGTTGGTTAACTTTTGTGTGATTGTCACAGAAATTGTATTGAAAAAGAAGATGGCGGCGTTAGTTCCGATTTTTGCCACGCGCCTATAAATCCTTGTAGGTACAGCTATAAGTTTCTGATATCTTGTTCCAAGGTGAATAGTGATATTATATTAGTTTCAATATCAATTTTATAGTGCTTTTCTGATTTCTATATAAAAATCTGGCAATTTAAAAATTATCTTAAGAAATGCTGGCTTCAACAAAGTGTAAGATAAATTAGTGCCTTAGTACACACACTATTGAGCTATTTTTTAATCTATATATATAAAAATGAATTCCTATTTCCCTTGGTCACGGCATCACACGTGAACGGCTGGACCAATTTTGCTAACTCTTTTTTTGTTATGTTTTTTATTGTCAGGAGGTTCTTATGAAAGAATATTCAGAGTTAAGACAGGACAACGTCTGTCGAGACAGCTAGTAGTCAATAAAATATACTTTTAAAACTATATATATATGGGCTATTTAAAGGAAATTATAGACAGTTACTCGACTCAATTAAATGTTTTGGATCTTTCAACGCGACTGGCATCACCATCTATTTTCATCCTAAAATTAGTTCTCGGATATCATTTACGTACAAACGAAATTTTTAGATTACCTAGAAATTAGAACTTTGTAGTGTTCTGAATTTATTGCTAGATTTTTCAGAAATTGTAAGTAGAGTAGGTGAAATTTTATAAATTAATGACAGAAAGTAATGAGAACACCCTGTATTTGACGACAATATTACATAATTTTAATTATTTACATGAAATTGTATCCTTATGCCTTAGTAACACGAAACTAAGTGATACACTCACTCGACAAATAAATATCGAATATCTTCGACATAATATTGTCTTTAAATACAGTTGTTTTATTGTACAAATGAATGGAATCACTGGCATGTCTGAAATTACGTAGTTTCGGAGTCTTTTAGTACAAAATCGGAACAAAAGACAGCGATTAATGAGTCATGTGTCGTAGATTTGGCATGACCGCAGTTGTGATAGTATTCACATTATTTTATGAATCACAATACAATGTTCTTATAATATTTAACTTTAGATTAAGCGAAATGATATATTTTTGTTTGTTTTAAGTAAAATTATTGGACCGTTTTACACGCATTCCCTCTGTGATAAACGAATGAAATCCCAACCATTGTCTTAGTAACAACTTTTAAATTGAGCTACAAGAAATAGAAATAATAAATTTAATCGCTCGCATTCCGGGAATTAAAGAAAAATAGTTCAACATCTACAGGCACAAGTAGCTCAAGGCAAGGGAGCGTCGTACGTTGGGACACGACAGTCCAAAATAGATGTCACATTAGAGCACGGTGTGAGCGCGTGTAAACGACAATTATATCTTTATTTTTAGCCAAAGATACGTTTTTTTATAAATTATATCGCATGTTTGTTGAGCAATCGTTTTTCGTGTAAATATTATTATAGTGCCTTCAAAACTAGCGAACTAATAAGTATTCACTCTTTAAATTTTATAAGGAATGTTCCATCTTTTTAATTTTTAGTAAAACAATCGCATGGATAGTGATATTTTAATAATTTTTAGTGGAGATGTGTAAACTAGTACCTATCAGCTACAGCTGCCTGGTTAATCAAATTAATCGATATCTAGAAAAGAATTTGAATCGAGTTTCATCACAGTCAGCTAGTTGGTACATCTCTAAATTAGTCACTTTGTTAAACATTAGACTAAAATCTGATCTAATTTTGAATATTTTTAAATCATTAACATTAAACAATCTGGCTTTCATTCAAAGTCCAACTGTTTAATGTATCAACAAAATATTTATTTTAATAATCATATTATAGTTGAACATTATATTTTTCTTGTTAGTTATTTTTTATTATTTTGTTATTAACTTTAACGGACCAATTTGTGGCCTTAACATATTATGAGACATATCAAGAAATGAGTGAAATCAAACTCTACTGTATCAAACTTTGTATAAGAGCTTTATTAATATCCTTTATCTACACGTAAACCAAAGGCACGATACAGCTACATTATACACTGAAATATTTACGCAGACAAACAGATAAATTTAAAAACTACACAATTTTTACGCCATTCCTCAATAAACAGATTTTGACCATTCTTGTTATTTTATTACAAAACATACCCTAGATTCATTGTGAAAAATCACGAACGAAAAGCAAAAAGAAAAGCCATGAAAGATAATCTAAATCTACTATCAATCTCAGGGAAATTACAATTCTAGTTAGCAAATTATAATGCACAAATCGATTAACGAAAGCGACAGATTAATTAAATATTGCGATAATACAGCATACTACGATAGATAGATACAATTTAAACCAATAAATTAAAAAGTAAATAGTTTATTGTAAATAATATTGAAAATACATACATGAATATTATGTTTTCGTAGCCATCGAGAATATAAATACATAAAATCTTCGATTAGCTGTAATCAATGGGTTACATAATTTCTACATCGTGTAGAATTGTGGATCATTTATTGATCCTTTTACATTTTTTAAAAACTATCCGTTTAAAGTGCATCTTATGTAGAAATATCAAAAATCTCTATAATTATGTTAAATTTACTCTACTTTGGTAAATTAATATGGCCACATTAATAAAAACTCACGCGCTGAAGCCGTTACAGATCTGCGCAATTTTTATAACTCGTTAATAGATTGGTGAGGTGCTACCGTATTTTATAAAGCCACATTAATTCATCAAAGCCATGTTCAAATCCGAAGTAGAAAACAAATGGAATGTTTAATCGCTTTAGTTCCTTTAGCTCCATTTGTACCTTACTCCGAACTTCCGTATCACCCCCTTTACCCACACTACTTAAAAACAACGCCGGCAATATTGTTCTTTTTCCATTGATCCAAACCACAAAACCTTGAAGTCCCATGCGAGTCAAATCACCACGCGCACACTATATAATTTACACTTATAATTTTTTAAAGTCCACTCATTTCAGTTCAAATATTGCAAGTGACGTAAGGCATCTGAATTAGGCTGACGCACTTTCCGTAGACAGAATATCATACCCATATTGTCAGTGTAGTTACAAGTTACACCAAATACGTATCACTTGTACTCTTCAAGTCAAATGAAATAAAAGAGGTGTAAGTAATAAAATATTTTTTCCATCAAATATGGCCAAGAATTTATCGCGAAAATGGTAAACGCACTCTTGCACTAATTTATTTCGCGTAGTTAAAGGGTTACCAAGATTTCTAGTGAAAATGCACTACACGTTGCTATATTTTCGTATTAAAAATACCAAAGTGTGTCAAAAAACTAAAAGCAAATTTATCTTGAGGGAATACCTGAAGGATTAAATATTTTGCGAGGCACGTTAAAAATTTGTCAACTGCTGCTAAAATTTAACTGGTGGGAAAAGGCCTAGAGAAATGTATTGACAATGGCAAATCTAATAAAACCGATACTTGTTTGAAGACAATCCAAATAAAGTCCAGCACCTCGATTGTGTAACACACTTTCAATCACAACACGACGGATTTTGAAGGATGTTATAAATCATGCTTCATATATTTGTAAAATTCAACTACTCGACAACGTAAATTACGCAATGGATATTTTTAAAATGTCAAAATTAAAGGCTATATCATTGTTAATGTGTTACGCAATCACCATGAGGCAGGCATTACATCTCCGCCGCGAAACCATAGAAGTGAAACCGCAATCGTTTTGCCATGACTTGTCCGTTGTACGACAAGCGAAACAGAAGCGAAACTGCCTATTCTAATATCTGATTTGATAAAGATTCTATCTCTTTCCGCCTGATTTCGCCGATCTGCTCGAAGACGGTTACACAACCGCGCGCCTCAGCCCGCCATTTAATTGCGGTGGCACATTTGTTTCACACGTAGGTATCCATGGCAGTCGACAGGTTTATAAAGTGAAAATTAATTTTCTTGGTAATTGGATTTTACGGCAAAACTAACCCAAGAGGTCCAAAGTAGACCTATATAGATACTGTAATTACTAAGTTGAAACGGAAAAGATTTTGCTCCGATTGAGATAGTTCTACTGACTCACGGGATGTTTTGCCTCTTGAATCGCGACATAATGTAGTAATGTTTCGCTGGGAAATTCATTTTGCGGTTTAGCATCATAATTTTCGCGCCGGAGGTGTGCTAAGGCCCTAAAAGTGTACTAACAACAAAACGGCTAGTGATCTGCGGATTCCCAAGAAGTCGTTAAAGTCGTCAGCCTAAAGCCTGAATCACACGGGGCGTTTAAACTGCCCGTGGCATACCGTAAGTGGAAGCAACAATAAAGTTGCTCCGTCTCAATAGCACGATGCAAGTCATCAGCTGCTACTATTTTATTATAAGCCACAGGTAAAAAACTTGCATCGTGGTAAAGTGGCATTACAGAAGCAGCCTACGTCACTGTGCAGATGTGTTTAGTTGTTGCGCAGTTTCTGCAACAGGGCTCGGAGAGCCCAAGCGCGGCGCTAGGAGGATCCGTGTTTGGTCATCCAAATGTTGTAGCGGTTTATGTCCTGGTCGGATACTGTCCGTCTGGAACCAAAGGTTGATGATAATGCCTCAAAAAATTCACTGTAAAACAATTCTAAATTGTTGCTAACCCCGCGTTTACACATACAATATATCGAAGTTGTTATTTTTTGGGAAGTCATTTAAAAAAGACACGTCTTTTTTTTAAACATATCGCGTAGAAAACATGAATCATAGTTGCAGTTCCGTTGAGCATTTCAGACATGTTTTGGTACTTAATTATTTTGTTCACATCGTTGACACATTTTCTACTAGTTATCCAAACAACTAGTCTTCACAATTAATTCAAGGTGTAAACCATAAAAGATATCAGCAAACGCAACATGAAGAATACGTTTTAAGTATATATTATTATATATTCTATACTTTGGTGTAATCGCGAGTTATGAGGTGTGACGTGCGAAAAACAGTTTTTTAAATGACAAAATTTTCTCAATGCTCGGCTCAATACCGAGAGTGGAAAATCCAGTGACGACAACATCCCGCCGCGATTTTCTTACGTCCGTGCGGACGTCGACTAAGCGACAGTACAATAGATATTTGCACACCTATTAAGGTAGGATATGGTCATAAGAACTTTTATTATTGTATGTATCACCTCATGTAACTACCCATATTTAAGCAAATAAATGATTTGATTGATTTGATTTGACACCTACATTGGTAGTTGGATTTTCAACCATCGTCTTAGCGCCGTATGTTGAAAATCCAACGGGCATTATTCTTTACGTACCTGGTCTTCTCGATGGCAAGATTCAAGTCTTCGTTCGAAACAGGTGCCTCCAGTTCGGCTGGCTTCAGCTTTCGTATTTCGTCTGGGGTTTTGCCGGCAATTTTGCGACGCATCGTCATCATTGCTGCGTCCCTGAATATTTTAATATATGTTTTATAAATAAATAGTGCCCAACATGAACCACTCAGCCATAACTCAACAGGTTATTCCACACACTTTTCTGGATGGATTCTAAGGGATCGTTGAAACCTAATACTCCCAAAGATCTGAACATAAGTGACTTTAGCATCTTATGAGTGATTTATATTAGCCCTTGTTGGTTTAGTGGTCGCAAGTGCTACTGCTGAATATATGATCCTGGATTCTACTCCCAGGTCGGGCAAGTGTTTTTGGATTTTTGTATCTGGAATTTCTCAGTAGCAGCCCGAAATCTGGATTTGTGTCCCATCGGTGGCAATATGCTCGCCCCCTATTACATGGGACTTAAAAATAACTGGCGCAATGTGGGTGTACTATAGGTACACCTGTGCCCAACCATTTAAAGAAACAAGACGTGATGTTATGTTTATGTTATAAGTCACCTAACAGTCTTCATACATTCCAGTTATTATTATGTTCATCTAGCGGTTACGATATCTGCTCCATGTAAGTTTCTTCATTTGGAAATAATGTGATAAATGTAAAGGAAGTTACAGATATCTTAAGGCCCATAGTATCCTCATCTCCCGTTTGTATGCTAAAGCACGACTGCCCCCCGCGCCCGCGCAGGGCACCTCTGAGCCTTTATCTCAAAATGGGGATATTCCTTTGATTAATTTACAATTGTGCTTCGGCGATTCTGTGGTACCTCTAACTATCTATTTTTCAGTGTATTTTTTTTCCAAATAACGAAACCGTTTAGTAGGAGTATGGAATAGAAACCAAAATATTGCGTGTTGGAAAATATTTTTAACCATACAAAAAAAGTACTTCGGGCAAAATGATCTATATGAATCTATAGCAAAATCATATATTTTTCAAATCTTCAAAACAAGCCGTTAATGAGCAGTACGGTTCATAAAGTGACCGTGTTACGCTACCAAACGGGACGTAGGCCCTTAAGTGCAAAACATATTTCACCCTAATAAAATAGCATGCACATGCAAGAGTAATTATTTAAAATTTTATTTGAATTTAGATGTGAAATTTTTACTTCTTAATAAAATGAACACCATAGTACATACATCAACATCTTTACATATTATAAAACAAAGTCGCTTTTTGTGTTTGTACGCAGATCTTTTAAACTACGCAACGAATTTTAATGCAGATTTCATCAATAGACAGAGTGATTTGAGAGGAAGGTTTATATGTATAATACACTGACCTACTCGTGGGCGAAGCCGCTAGCTAAGGCTAGTATTTAATAAATTTACGGTCTTATTCATGAAAAAAGCTTATCGAAGGTTTAAGACATTAATTAAATAAACTGCTCGATAAACTTATAAAACCTTTGATAAAATTTTGTATTCTTAAACGCTCTATAATTAATATGACGTTTATAAATCAAAATGATACCATTTTAATGAAGTTATCTAACAAATTGACCAACACATCGAATCATCAAACGAGAATGTCTCCTTACTCACCGAATAATTGTGACCATAGACATTATTATGTACTGGCAACCATTTAAAATTGTTATAATTTCGACACTTCTGACGCGGTGACGTCATTGTTATTTAAATTTGACAAATAATTTGAAATTGTAAATGTCATTGTTACAGCTTGAAAATTGACATTTGGTGACACCACAGACATATAAAATAGTAGCAGACCAAACATTAATCCATAGTCGAAGGATTTGACTCTCTATCCTTTTTTTGCTAAGCGACAAGTCGTAAGCTGTATCTCGTTCTGTCACCTGTTGTCACACTGACTCACACATAGACAAAATTTGACGCGTAGCCCGTCTGTCCCGCGCCGCCATATTGATAAGCAGATTTATCTTCAATCGCGTTCTATGTTTCAACCGCGAAATATTACTTGAAAAATTAATTGTTTGGGACAATTACACAAAAATAAAATGGTAAAGTGCTGTGCGTACCAGTGTGACAGTGCTAGCTACCACAAAACACCTGGATTGACCTTTCATCGGTAAGTTTTTGTATTATGCTGTGAAGTCAGGGACGGATTTGGCAACAAAGACGATTTTTTTTATTGTATGGAAAATATTTACCTATCATGGAATTATCAAATAGAGACTCGGTTTACTCTACGATATTTAATTTTTTTTTTGGTGACATAGTTTGAAAATACTGCAGAGTCCAGATTGCCAGTGTATATAGAATCGCTCCGGCCCGGCGCGTACACATGTGATACGTTACAATAGAAAATCAATTGTGTCTCATTAGCCGGTTATGTTACCCTGTCTGTGTGATGGATAACATGAACAATGGTGGACATAAATCGATATAGGCTACTCACATAATTTTAACATTTCATTCAGCAGGTAATAATTGAGCTTACTAATATTTTTCCAGGTTTCCAAAGGATGTAAGTTTACGGAATGCATGGATTTAAAAACATGAAACTCCAGGATTGAAACTGAACCTCAAATGGCGCAAATATTCCAATCTTATTGGAACCTATATGTTCGAGCTGTTTGGGGTTGAAACTCTAGGACCATGGGGTCTGAGTGGCAACTTAGTTTTCCGAGACATTTCCAAGCGGTTGATCGACTCTTCACGTGACCAAAGGGCTGGCCTATTTTTCAGCCAAAGAATCAGCATTACCATACCACGTGGCAATGCTGCCAGCCTTTGTTGGTCACTTTTCCCATCGACAACGATGCGGACGTATTATTTGATGCCCTATGATTTTTTTTTTTTATACCTGTACATATTATTATTTTAGGACCAGTAGTTTTTAAATTATGAAAATAAAGAACATTACTTGTCGTTGTGATCTTGTTCTCGTACCAAACTGTAATAATCTCTGTAAAGGCTTTTACTTTCGTTCGTTTTAAATTTTGTATGTACATATGTATTTATGTATCTATTATTTAGGATATGTATATATCTATGTATCTATTTTAGAATATTGTAAACACATTATTTGCACCAACAACGTCACCATTTTATGTCCAGGCTAATCACTGTCCATTCCATGGTTGCCTGGATGAGATCGCGGAAAGCGATAAGGCCGCCTATGTGTATTTTTTTGTTTATTGTATTTTTGTAGTGTACAATAAAGAATATATAAATAAATAAAGTTTAAAAAAAGTAAAAAATAAATATGTAAATATTCATTAAATTCATTGTTTTATTTCAAAATTCCTGATATATAAGCTAGCTTTCAGGCATACCAACACCTTAACTCTAGGTCCCACCAAGCTGGGCATGCGGGTTAATGACTGCAGGGAGAGTTCTTTTAACCGATACTGATGCCCGTCAACGGTCTGTGTATAAATATACCGTTAAAAGGAGGTGAAAGGACTGCCGCCCACCGTCCTCTTAAAATATTACCTTAGTCGCCTTTTACAGTAACCACGGGAACAGATGGGTGGTTATATTCGTTAAGACTTTATTGATAAGTAATCTACACTTCATTTACCCAGAGAATATTGATTTTCGCAGATTTTCAGTAAGATTTATCGGTCGTTTCAATATCGTTATATAATACCGGCAACCGGCCCTAGTCCGGCCCTGTATCGTCACACTCTCTATGTGTGCGTAATGGGTACGCAATTTTTAGCGAATGTTTGGTCTGCTACTGTTTTATATGTCTGTGGGTGACACATAACTTAATAGTGTGTGTCATTACTTGTACGTCAAATGGCATTGTGTTTGTAATCAATCAGCTGCTATATAGAATCGGCCATTTTTTCCTTAGAGCACTGTTATAGTAGGGTTCTGGCTTCGATAACTTTATAGTAGGGTTATCGAACGTTTTTGTGCTAAAATGCGTTTATGAATAAAACTTTTTGAAAACCAGACTTTAGCAACTGTTTAGATGTTCGATAAGTTTTAAAGACAAAAACAAAGCATGTTGTGTCTATTACTCACCTACAAAGATTACTGATATCTGATCCGCTGTACCCTGACAGCTGTGATGCTATTTCTTTAAGTTCGACGGTATCAGCCAGCGCCACATCTCGTAGACACAGTTTTAGGAGGTTCATTCTGGTTGCCTCTGAAAAATTAACAGTCACGGCGTACATTATCATCGTTATTATCATCATCATCGTCATTATTACTATTATCGTCATCATCACCATCATCGTCATCATCACCACCATCGTCATCATAATCGTCATTATCATAGTCATCGTCATTATCATCGTCATCATCACCATCATCATCAACAAAATCCTCATTATCATAGTCATCGTCATTATCATCGTCATTATCACCATCATCATCACTATCATCGACATCACCACCACCATCGTCATAATCACCACCATCGTCATTATCATCATCATCGTCATTATCACCGTCATTACCATCTTCATTACCATCATCATCCTCATCATCATCATCATCACAATCGAAAGACTTCCACAGTTAAGCAGAGGCACCGTTCCAAGATGTAACAGCGGGTGCCACAGGATTGGCCTGTCTAAAAAAAAAACAATACACAACTAAAGCCTAATTTTACCATCAGGCAGACCGACGTAGATCCTCTTTTCGAAGCGTCTTCTGAAAGCCTCATCGATGTCCCATGGGTGATTCGTCGCCGCAAGTACCATTATGATCTTATCTCGATGACTGAAATAAAGGAATATCATCCTCATCATGAATTTAATTGTAAACGGAAAATATGACGCAATTGGAGATAACTTTTAAGGAATAATATGTATTTTAAATGCAAATCTGAATCTATTTAATTGACCTATATTTCCATATAGGATCTCGCCGCCTCAAAAGGAACCAACCCACACTGTAATAGACATTTGACAGTAAAATACGCACTTGATGTTTTAGGTAGTACAATAGTTAGTAATTGAAGGGGTGAGTGGACAAAGGACTAACAAAAAGTTCAAAATGAGCTAAGGGTGTTGCAAAATAACACCTTTGTCCACTCAACCCTTCATTATTAACAAGCAGAATAGGGTATTTTACTCTGTAGGAGAAACAATCGAAAAATATATTATTGAGATAGCTTAGGCAAAATGCAGCCGGAATGTTAGTAGTAATATATTATTGAGATAGCTTAGGCAAAATGCAGTCGGAATGTTTGTTTTAGTTCATGAAATAACAAAATACATTTTAAAATTCATTTCAAATGTTGTAGTTTTTATAAATATATTTTTAAACACCATGAAATAGTAGCCGTCATGCTATTACGTCATACGGCGTGTCAATTGAACAACTTTGTACTTTTATTATTTTCGTAACCAAAGTAATTTTTATTTAAATAATATTTTGCATTCAGGAACAGCAAACCAACGATAAGTAGAATAATAACTTATTTTTAGAATTAGAAACAATTATCATATAAAATATCGGCGCATTTTTCTAAACAGCAAACTGACGTCATACCCACAGAGCAATATGGCGTCTACTGTGTCCTGCGTTTTCGTCAAATTACGCGCGAAATTTGAAAATGTAAAATTTAAATGCATTTTACGGCACTAATCGTTTTAATAGCACTTTATTAGCACTTTATCTAATTAGGACACATCAAAAATGGGTGTTATACCCTATTGGACTATTTATTTGTATGCGTTTGAAGAAGAGACAAATTTTATCAAAATAATTGAGTAGTTTATTTTACTTAGTACTTGCCTTTGTTTATAAAAAGTTGGTTCAGGGATAAAAATCTAACTGTCGTGAAGTATAGCAAGGCACTCACGTCAAGCTGACAATAGTCTTCTCGATTTTTCTGATATCCCGGTGTTATGGGTCCCCCGAAACGATCAATCGCAATTGTATATTTTAACATGATTGAAACACATTGATGCGCAATTTGATCGTCTACAAAATGCAACTGAAGCGATTGACAATATTACTATAATGACATAATCATTCTCCTACCCTTCTCACAATTTATTCGGGGTCGGTGCAACATGTCTTCTTCGTCATCTCCGTAGTCACCCCGTTTCTAACCATAACATCCTTCACACAGTTCATCCATCGTTTCGTCGGTCTCCCCCTATACTCTTATAACCATCGACATTCATACTCAAAACTTGTCTCATGACATTTTCCTCATTACTCCGCATCACGTGCCCATACCTACCACATTACTTGGTTTTCACATATAATTGTAGAATTAATATAAATGTAAAATATTGTAAAACATTTTAAAAGAGTAACGGTGGAGTTTCTTGCCCATTCTTCTCCATACGAAACTACCTTTTGAAAGGGGCGACTAGAATCAATTCTGTTTTAATGTAAATGTTGATGTTCAAAAGCGCCTTTTATGTGCCTATTTGAAATAAATGCTTTGACTTTGACTACAATGACAATTGGTCGTTTCGAGGACCGCTTTCAGCCTCTAAAGGCATTCTTTCATCTGCTACGCCATTAGCATGTACCTCAACTTATAAGAAGACTTACAAAGGAGCTCCTAGGCCGTCCATCTGTATGAGCAGCTCCGCCTTGAATCTGCGGGAGGCCTCATGTTCAGAGTCCGCACCGCGGACAGCGCACAGAGAATCAACTTCGTCTAGGAATATCGTGCTCGGGGCGTAGAAAGCAGCCTGTAATTTAGTTAAAAGCATTAAGGAGTTTGTCCGTGGATGGGCGAGCATCTTTAACGAGACGGTGTGGGACTACTTACCATATCGAACAACAGTCGCACAAGTTTCTCGGAGTCTCCTCTGTACTTGGACGTGAGGGTGGCAGAGGATACGTTGAAGAACGTGGTGCGGCACTCAGTCGCAACGGCCCGGGCCAGCAGCGTCTTGCCGGTGCCTGGGGGGCCCGTCAGGAGAACACCCTTCCAAGGTCGACGGATGCCCTAAGATTTTACAGAAATAATCTGAATATTTTGAGGACTAGACTGTCTAGACTTTTAAGTATGTACTCTCTTTTTTACTATTTCTATGTGCTCCTTATGTTTTATACATTTTATTTCTACATAGTTTAGTTTTTATTAAATCCATGTTGGAATGTTATTTTTATTTGATTTCTTATTATTGAGGACCCTTGAGATATGTTGTGTAGATTGTTTTTAGTGTTGACAATCTGTTAACCACCCGCAACAACAATAAATAGTATTCTATTCTATTGTACAGCAGTTGATATATGCCAGACGACGTTAATGTTTCTATTACTTCTACAAGGCTCGTGTATACCGTGGAGTGTGTTAAGTATGATCTAATCTAATTGTATTGCTGAACAGTGGTGACGTAGTGGTATCGGCCTTACAAGTTGTAGGTCGGCAGTCGCACTCAGGCACAAAAAGGAGAAGGAAAACATTATGAGGAAACCAGCATGTTTTAGACCCAAAAATTCGAAGACATGTGACATCTGCCAACCCGCACTGGTCCCGCATGGTGGATCATGTCTCACTCTCATTCATAGAGAGGAGTTCTGTGTCACAGCAGAGAGAACATTATAGGCTGATGATGCTTGCATGATGCAATTGCATTGTATGAGTGAATTTCCAGACCTACTCCTAAATGAGGTCCAGCAAACTCTGGTTGTTAGTATAAATTATGGTCAAGAACTCAAGCTATTTCAGCATACAATGCTGAAGAATTAAACTTTGAAAACTTGTTTGTGTTCCAACATCGTTTCAAAACTATTTCCTTTGTTTCTTGAGTAACCCCACAGTCTTTAATCAACATTATTTTAACCACCTTAAAATAATCCATGCCAAATTTCTAGCCCAGATATTAAGCTAGCATGCGACGGTCACGTTGGAGTAGTTCAAGGCCTGAATCCGCGTACAGTACTACTGTATTATTGATACTATGCGCGACACTGGACGCGCGAAGTCACGCAAAACCCAGGTACCTACGTCGTGAGCCGCAGTGTTTTTATACGAATTGCTAATTACGTAACTATTAACCCACGTTCCCATGGATGTATTAAAATCGCGGCGGGATTCAACGCACTACTCAACGCCGAGAGTTGTAAATGGAAAACTGTTTTTTCGACGCGCTGAAGCTCACTCGCACTGCACTCTGTTGGATTCTCAACGCTCGGTTCAACATCGAGAGTTGAAAATCCAGTGAGCGATAAAATTCCGTCTCGATTTTATTACGTCCGTGTGAACTTTGACTTAAAGTTTGGGTTTGTTTTTGTAAAAACCGACGAACAAAAATAGAAAAAGGGGCCACACAAGTATTTCCATAGGTACATTTTACCTGATGTCGTGGACGTCCCCGATAATATTGTCACGTTAGAAATTATGAAAGCGCACAATGCAATACTTAACTATAGTTTGGTTTTATTCCGGAGACTAATCTGACATTTCAAGTCTTTTGTATTTGCTTTTTCATAAAGGAATTTAACGTGAGTTTGACATTACACCTGTCAAATTAGTATCTGGGTTTAAAAAACTGAACTGTAAATAACTATTTTTACAAACCTTTAACTTCTTCACATTTTACAGCCAACCATAATTCGATTACTCGACACGAACCTAAAGCACAAAGTTTGCAGGAACGGGTAAACAAATGAGCAGTGACCGTTAGCCGCCTCACGCAAATCGTCAATTTAAACTAGGCTACACCAAGATTGGGTAGGTGATTTATATCGGTAACAAAAGTCCTCGAAATGTCTTTATTCTCCTTCATGACTGAATATCGTTTCTTTCTATGAAAGGCAATTTGGAAAATGTTTATATTACTATTACCTATCATTGCTTAGTTGTAGTAATTGTTCAACATTTGGTATTAGTAGCTAAGTAAAGACTAGAGATTTACGTATTTTCTGCTACCTATAAATGTACTAACTAGACTATTGTTTCCCGTGGTTAACAACGGTTATTCGACAATTGAGTTTGAAAAACTAGCATGTTAACAATTCAGCCCACTAGGTACCCACTAATGAACACGTTTTCTTAAATGATATTAAGATGTTTCTTACCTTGAAGTAATCAGGCATTACCAGTGGCAGAACCATCGCCTCCTGCAGAACGGTCTTCGCATCTTCAAGTCCTATGACATCCTTCCAGCGAACATCAGGGTTCCTCTGTAAAATATCTCTTTCCAATGTCTCCACCAAATGCAGTTCGTAACCTGTCGCATCGAAAACCTTTTCATCCCTCTCAAATATGGTGACACCTGCAGCACCTTCATTGGGCACGTCTCTTTTTCTGAGTTTTGGTTTTATAGGATTAACCGGTCGAGTTTTTCCGGTTCTTGAGATTCTATCGACTGATCTGGTGACCTGCATTCTTCCACTGCCCAGTGAGACCTTCCTGCCTATCGCTGGTAATACGTTTTCTCGACGTCGCAGTGTGCCCGCCCATTTCTCTGTGGTTGGATCTGGATTCTTTTGTTGATCGGGAGGTTTATCGGTTGTGTGAACTACCTGTGATGGTTTGACAACTGAAACAAAATTTTTGTTAATAGATGGCAATTCGATTCTATGCACAAATTATACTTTTTTTTATTGGCTTGCTTGCTGTTCATTTGTGGTTTTTTGGTAACTTTTTAGTGGATAACATAGATAATGGGTTTTCTGAATCCATTAAAAACAGACGAACAGAAGTACATGAAGCACTGCTTGTTAAGTATTGGGAAACTTAGAATATAACAAAGTGTACCAATTGCGTATTTTATTGAACAAGCTATATACTACATAGCTAGTGATAGAAGTGTCCTTTTAAGCAAACAATTGCCTGTATTAAAACTCACCAAACTATGAGAATACAATGTTTTCCTACTCATTCAGAAATCAACATAGATTGTTTTATCTCCTCCTACATAAAACTGATCCATTTCGTTCTCCTGAAACCGATACCTATTCCTAAACTAAATACTCACTTTGTGTGGGTGTATGCCGTGTTCCCAAAGCGGCATGAGTGTTGGAGGATAAACCCTTAGCTCTCTCTCTCCTCGTTTCGCTTTGTTCTGTTCTTAGTCCGTTGCGAGGCGTAGGGGGATCTGTATCGTCCTTACCTCCACTCTCGTTACTACTTGTTGACATCCGCGCGAACCCAAATGGTTGGAGACTTTCGACCATCATTCGGTCCATCATCCTGGCCATTTGGTGGAAACCAGATGACGGGCTACGGAAGAAAATGATTCGTTTTAGGTACAGACTAAATACATCAACTGCAGATGATGAAAGCCTTTAAAATTGAACAAGGACATCTCGGAAAGCGTGTTAAGCCGTTGGTCCCGGCTGTCATATACAGTTAATTGACAATCCTTACGAGGGTTGTATCTTTTGAACTGGTGGAGGTAGACACTTGAAATTTTCACAACGGCCGCTTTACAACAAATAACAAAAATTAATTGACCAATAGCAGCGCTTTACCTAAAATAAAACGCATATTAAAATAAAACGCATATTAATTGAATTAAATTATTTTCTCCTTTTTTAGTTTGGTTTTTAAAGCGTGTTTTTTAGTTTTTTAAACTATTATTTATTTTCTATTTTTTAGTTCTGCTAACTACAAAAACGTGTTTTTTTTTTCTTCTCAATTTTTTTTAATTATTGAATTGTCATCGGTCCTCGACAAGTTTACAAAGTTTCAATGAAATCTGACGGTTTAAAGTGGGTCAAAATCGCGCTCAAAGGAGTCGGTTACATACAAACAAACAAACAAACATACAAGTGAAGCTAATATAAAGCGTGTAAAAACGATAGCATTATTAAACGACAGACGTAATGCGGAAAAATCAACAAATTTATTTATTACGGTAAGAGGTGTGGCTAAACCTGCTTCACGTACAGTAATTGCAGGGTGGGTTAAGACCCTGTTTGGGGAAGCTGGTATTGCAGCCACTCCAGGTAGCACCCGGTCTGCTGTAGCCTCCAAAAGCTGGTTTCAAAATCATCCTCTCGACGAAGTCTTGGCTTGTGGAAATTGGCGACCAGCCAATACATTCCAGAAGTTTTATAGACGAGAAATAATGAGAAGTACTGATTCACAAAACGTTACACAATTGTTCAATCTAATCGATTAAAATTGCTGAATGAATATTTTATTACCTAGAACGGCTATTCTTTAATTAGTTGTTAAGAATTAGAATTTATGATTTTACATATAAACAAAAAAAAAATATTGTAAGCTAAAGTACACTTATCTAGGTATTTTAATTGAATTGCTTTACTTATACATTTATTTAAATAAACTTATTCATTACACTTTTTTTTAATTTGATACTTTATCACATTGGCCTATACTACATACTTCCAAGTATATACATCAAAGTTGCGTCACCAGGCGATAACAAACACATCTCATAATAAAGCTTCCAGTGACGGTCAAGTAATTTAATAGCAGCGTTTTACCTGAAATAAAACGCATATTAAAATACTTACCTCACTGGAAGCTTTCACTTTATTTCTGCCTGGTTATATGAGACAATGAACAAAATGGCGTGACACCTTTTACAAGAACTAAAAAACCACCCGCAACCACCAGGTGACGCCACTGAGCCGGAAGTATAGAGGGGATAAAGGTACGAAAACTGGTAAGAAATCGACGCGAAACGGAAATGCCATCTCATAATAAAGCATCCAGTGACGGTCAAGAGTAGTTTAATATTTCAATTCTCTTTGAGCGTGACCCACAGGATAACAGTACCAGTTCCAACATAATCACATAATTCCTTAAAATGATTGAAGACGAGTGGGATAAAAATAAACCTGACAGTGGAAATTGATTAAATGATTACGACATTGAGCGGATCTTCAATTGACGCTAAGCCAACACACATGACCTGCGTGCAGTTTTAAATGCAATGTTGTTTATATCTCGGCCTTGATTAAAGATTTACAGGATCACACACCTCAAAACAGAAATAAAATTACCATATCCTGAGTTTTCTGTCAAGGGGTTTTTGACTAAGTTATAACCGCCGCACGGGTCGATCGATCAGGTTAAGTTACGCTTGTCGCGGTTGGTCCGTGTATGGGTGACCACATCTTTACATACCAAGACCCCTCCTTGCCTCGGAAAACACGTAAAACGATTGGTCCCGGCTGTCATTCGTAATTGATAAATGGTTTTATTTCGATAAGTAGGTTTGCACACTTTTTCGATTAGATTACATGAGGCCGCGTAGCTCTTCGTCAGTCATTACGGGTCGTCAGAAGCCTGAAAGTCTGACAACCAGTCTTACCAAGGGGTATCATTTTACCCAGGAACTGGGTTGTTGAGGTCAGATAGATAGTCGCTCCATGTAAAGTACTGGTATTCAGCTGCATCCGGTTACACTAGAAGCCGATCCCAACATAGTTGGGAAATGGCGAGGTAGATGATATGATGATCCTGTGTTCCTGTATGCCCGTCAAGATAGTTTTCGTTATCCAAATATTTTATATTCAAAAGTAATAACCCTGATTTAAGACATAAAACGCTTTTATTTTTGTAGTACGTTCCCGTGGATTCCACGCGGGCGGTGCCGTGGGCCAGAGCTAAGCAGCCTACAATCAAGAGCTAGACAGCCTACAATCAAGAGCTAGACCGCCTACAATCAAGAGCTAGGCAGCCTACAATCAAGAGCTAGGCAGGCTTTCTTACGTTTATTGCAATTTGCAGGTTAGTGTCTAGTTGCATGTTAAACAAAATATGATTCGCTCTCGTTACAAATATGGCTTTACATCATTATAATATTTAAAATCATCAACACGGGCTGTGTTAATCTAATTCTAATTTAATTTAATCATATTGAATTATCGACTTATTAATCGACTCTTCACGTGACCAGAGGACTGACCTATTCTTTGGCCAAATAATCAGCATCGCCATACAACGTGGCAATTGCTTTTGGGCACTATTCCCATTGACAGCGATGCGGGCGAATTTTTTGATGCCGTATGATTCTTTTCTCTCTGTTGTTATATTCATGTATATAACATGAATCACTGTACGTAACGGCAAACGTAAGGTAGGACGCCTTCAGGCTAGGTGGAGTGACGATCTTCGCAGGGTGACTGGTAGCAACTGGATGAGAGTTGTTGTTGAATCGAGCTGAATGGCGTGCAATTGGAGAGGCCTATGTCCAGCAGTGGACTGTTGTAGACTAATGATGATTGTACGTAACGCACTTATTCTACTGAATGACTTTTTCGAATTTTTTCGATTATCTTTTTGAATTTCGCGAGCTACCCAGGAGCTTCCACCTTAACAGAATATCCTTAACAGAATTTTGTGCAAAGAATATTTGTCAAGTAATTGCTCTTTGAAACTGTCTGTAAGGGAAAGATTGTTTCTTCATGCAATTCCTGCCTTGAAACACACTGTTCGGACTTCGAAGCCTTACAAACCAAAGTCGATCTGATTATATAACAATTTAATAAGACATGTTGCTTGGGTTAAATAGTTATCGCGTTAGTTATAATTTAACGTTACATGGCTAATATTTATGGTACAATGTTTTACAAGTAATTTTTGTTATTAATTAACCTTGTAGGTTTATGTTGTAGCCCGTCTTTAAAACAGAAAGAATGAAAGAAAAATAGATTTAAATGCTTCATTGAATGTATTTAGAAAAATATATAATTAGATAAATGTAATAATATTGTCCAATGGAAATTATGAGTAGATCTTGTGTAGTAATATAGTAAGCACTACTAAGCCGTAAGCATTGTAAAGCTATACATATAAATAACATGTTTTATCTTACCTAATACCTAACCCTTAGTGGGTTCCTAAAAACTTCACCATCAGCCATTACTGTTTCATGTTTTCATTTCATTTTCTAGTTCGAAAAAAATACGTAATACGCATTATACATTGGAGACTTCGCGTGGTGCCATAAACTCTAACATAGAAGTAGCTCAAGAATTTGTGAAATTCTTTACTAATATACCATCTAAAACGACGGAAGCTTTAAATTCGTCCCCCGATGTCTCAATTGATTTATTAAGAGCGAACGTTCCAGGCTGCCCGGTTGAATTTCAATTTAAGCACATAAACCCTATGATAGTCTTAAAATCTTTTCGGCAAATCAAAATCAAATTGACCGAAGATCTATGGGGAATGTCTATAAAAGTTTGTACATCCATAATCGAGACCATAGCACCATACTTAGCTTTAATATTTAATTTGTGTGTGGATCAAGGAGTCTTCCCGGATTTAATGAAATATAGTAAGGTTATACCACTATTCAAAACTGGGGACAGCAAAGACGCCAATAATTATAGACCAGTGTCCGTGCTGCCGGTATTCAGCAAGGTGTTCGAAAAGATAATGCTTAATCATTTTAACACCAACAAAATCTTACACGGTCAGCAATATGGCTTCACCAAAGGACGTTGTACAACTGACGCCGGTGTTACCTTGTTAAAACACATATTTACAGCTTGGGAGGAGGCCCAGGATGCCATTGGAATATTTTGTGACCTCTCCAAGGCATTTGATTGCGTTAATCACGAAACCTTGCTCTTAAAACTTGAGCATTACGGACTAGGTAAACTTGCGCTCAGTCTAGTAAAATCTTATTTAAGTGATAGACAGCAAAAAGTTCATATAAATGGTGTCAATTCAATTGGTTTAAAAATAAAAATGGGTGTTCCACAAGGCTCAATATTAGGTCCTTTCCTCTTTTTAGTATATATTAATGATCTACCCCATTTATTAAAAAAACAACCACAAATGGTGTTATTTGCTGACGATACATCTTTAATTTTTAAAATAAATAGACGTGCATCAAATCTTGACGACGTAAATAACGCCCTACTGCTGATACAGAATTGGTTCACTGCTAATAATTTAGTATTAAATGGCAAAAAAACGAAATGCATAAGATTTGCTTTACCAAATGTCAAAAGTACTGACTGTGACATAGTATTGAATAAAGAGAAACTAGAATTCGTCGATCAAACTGTTTTCCTAGGGATCACGCTCGACTCAAGGCTACAGTGGAGTCCTCATTTAACAGCTCTTGCAGGACGGCTAAGTTCAGCAGCTTATGCTGTGAGAAAAATCCGTCAATTCACAAATGTAGAAACCGCGAGGCTAGTCTATTTCAGTTACTTTCATAGTATCATGTCTTACGGTATTTTACTATGGGGACGGGCTGCAGATATCGAGTCTATTTTTATTCTGCAGAAAAGAGCCATTAGAGCAATATATGGCCTCCGTAGGCGGGATTCTCTAAGAGAACTGTTCAAAGTTATTAATATCATGACGGTACCTTGTCAATATATCTATGAGAACATCATGTACGTCAGGAAAAATCTAAATCTTTTCAGTAAAAGAGGTGAAAGACACACCATTAGGACTAGAAATAGGGACCAATTAGTTCAACCAGGCTTCAGACTGGCTAAAGTAGATTCATCCTTCATGGGGTACTGTTTAAAATGTTACAATAAAATACCTCCCCACATACTCCAATTGAATGAAACGAAATTTAAATCTTGTATAAAACGCACACTATGCAGCCATGCTTATTATAAGTTGGGGGATTACATCGCTGACAAAAATGCTTGGCTAAACGTTGCTTGTCCTGCTCCACAAGGTACCTTAAACTAAATTGAATAGCATTTGTAAACATTGTTGGAGCTGCTGAAGACTGTAAAAGCTAGATACATTTGCATTGTATAAATTCAACCTTTTAGTATTGTATAATTGCATAGCATACGTGTGAGCACTATGTCCTTACTATATAGCTAACATTTACAGGGTACGTCTTTCATTGACTTGAATGTGCCCTGGCAGCTGAGAGTATGTCATGCTCACTCAAATGTCTCGCTGGTGGTGGCGTGTGTGTTGGATCATTAAGTTCCCTTCAAAATGGTTGAGCTGAATGGTGCTGATCCATACGTCATGTTCGTGAACGGGCGCCGCCAGTAGGGACTGGTCATCTCTTAGCTCCCACGGCTTATTTTAATTTCTAAATTGTTAATTTATTTTTGTTTTAATTACGGACGCTTTTAATGTGCACGTCTTTTTACATCGTTCTCACATTGACAATTTCAACATAATGATGTAACCAACTGTTTGTAATAATATCATGATTTTAAAAGAGTGTCCATGGAGTTTCTTGCCCGTTCTTCTCCATAGGTACCTACGCTTTGGAATGGGCAACTAGCTTCATCTTTCTACCTCACCGACCTTGACAATTCAAAAGTGCCTTTAATTGGTTTATTTGAAATAAATGCTTTGAGTTTTGAGTTTTTTTTTCATGTTATGTATTTATAAGACAATTAGAAGAATTATTTTTATGAGCCATACATTTTTGTATTCGTGGTATATATTTTCTACACTAATAGGTATATAAAAAAGTGACATTAATATCTTCGAAACCTTCCATAGGCACTGTTTTAGTAATACAAAGCTGTGTAGGAATAAATTGAAATAAGAATAAAAGTATTGATTCTAATGGTTTATAAATTATTCTACTTTTAATTAAAAAATATATATTATTATTGTCTGAGTTGGTATGCAGGAAAGCATCTCATATTTGCCCTGCAAAATGATGGCTTAGCCTTCGTTGACAGAAGGATACTTCTTCGTGATAAATTATAATATTTCTGTAAGTAGGTTTGTACAAACACTTTTACACGACAATCATATTTTTAAACCTAGACGAGGTCATCGTTTTCTATCTGACTACTCTGCAAAAAAAGGCCGAAACAAACTCAAGAGGTCAGTCTCTTTTAAATTCCAGACATAATCTTGGTCAGATCATTTGGTGACCATGTAGATTGGTGTCTGATATGGTATTTTGAGGAAAGAACACCACAGATTGAGTGAACCTGTCCAATCAGTACACGCATTTGTCAGTGTAAGGCGCAGCGCAGACAACAAACTATCCGTGACGCACTTTTTAGTCTGTGAAAATAGAACCTAAGTACATAAATACAGTAACGCATACGACCCGGTAAAAGTCCGGCGCATAAAAAATCCGTGTCATTCTGGCAGATCGCGCCGCGCCGCGCCACACGAAAAGTGCGCGAAAAAAATAGAACCTTTACTTCAACGCGCGGTAACGCAGACGGCGCACACTTTTAGTATGCAATCTGCACTCGTTAGTGGGGGACGTAACGTACGCGGTATAATAACATGGCGCTAGAGATTGATGTATCGATGTTAATACAAAAAATGTATACAAAACAGACCAGCAATTTTGTCTTAGGAACTATCCTTTCAGTAATCTCTCCGAAAGTATAGGATGTACCCAAAGTTCTCTATTTATTCTTGTTTTTCTGTACTTCAACTACAAAATAAAACGTCACAATCTCTGCATTACCATAGCGTCTACGTCCCTACAGTTCTGCCGACAGAATGATCGCAGATGTGCGTCGTGTGCGTTGAGTCTGCGTAAAATCCGCGACAGACTTTTTGCATGCCATGCAGACATTTTGTGCGCCGCAGACTCGATCGCACAAAGAGTCGTCTGCGTTGCACCTCATGGTAACCTTATCCACTTGGCCGCCTTAAATGGACCCTGGAGTGCCAGAGACTGTAATGTAGGTACTTGACGACTAAGCCAAGCCTCATTTAGACAGTGAATCTTTCCTATCCATGCAAGTCAGTAATTGAAGCAACTATTGACTTGCATCGTCTAAAACCTGTTAAGACGCTGCAACTTTCATTGTTGCTTCAACTTATTGCATGCAATTAATATCACCGTGTATTTTAGGGTTTATCGCTAATTATTCAAGTGTCTGTCGCTACATTTCGGAATGGAGATGAATTCCATTTCTTGTGTAAGAAAAAACGTACTTGAACGTTTTCAAAAATTTACTTTTTTACTTTTATTACTTTTTTATCTTTTGAAACAGGAAGAAGACAATGATTACTTCCTTTTTTCTTTTTCCTAAATTTTTCCAAATATTATCTTATAAGTCACTGCGGGGTATTGGGCCAACTGCTTTATCAGGTCCTCTTCCACGGAATCGGAGAAAAATTTAGCGTGATGTCGCTTTAGCGATGACGGCAAGACTGGTCTCCAGTCAAGCTAGTGTCATCTGTCGCTCGGCCCGTAGTTGCAAGCTACTGATTTTATAGGAATATATTAGTGTTGCGGCGACACGTCGCCTGCTGCCGCTGCCTGCAGTCAGATAAGGACTTATACATTTACACAGCTTCTCGAATTTCTCGATCTACGTGAACCCTTTAATGTTTCAATCTAGAATGAGCTAAAAACATGAAACAAACCGCAACAATATCCAACGAAAGACAATATCACGTACCCGAATGGATCCGTTTGAAAGTACTGTCGCAGGCCACCAACATTTGGAACCAAGAAGTCACCGAATCCGAAATCCATGTTTCTTCTCAAAGATCTAACGGCATATTTTGCTAAGTACATATGTAAGAGTATTCAAAGTAACATTGAGGTCACTTTGAGGTCACGAAAACATAATTTTCACGGATATACTAGTTGAAAAAGTGTGTCATTACTTGTGTTGAACCGGCTTGTAGGAAAATCGTGTGCTATTTGACAGGTTTGTTATTGGGCTGTTGTCATGGCAACCGTTTGCGGAAACTATAGTTGACCGCAAGATTCGATGTGTACAACACACAAACTTGACTTTGCCGCCCTCGAAAATTATGCTTCAAGGAAATTGACCCCTATGTCATGTAGATAAAGGATTCAAAAGCACACAAATACATATTTGAATGACAATTTTGTGTTTGTTTGAGGTCCTTGACTGGTCTACTTTTGGTGAACCTCGTTTAATCTTTGTGTTAGTAATGACCATAAAAGTGTAGGCTCTATAATTACCAGAATATAATGGGTGGTGGGGGTGGCTCGTGGTGGATATATTGAACTTTGTGCTCAATGCGTAAAAGATTGGAATCAAAGGTTAGAAACGTCGAGAAAAATCGGACGGACGAGGTTAAGACCATGGTTTGCTGAAAGCAACTGAAGATGAATGCTAGAACCACAGTCTACAATCACGCATGAGATTCGTTGAATGTGTGTGACCTGGGAAAAAGTTAAAAAGGGAATTTTGCATGACACATTTTAGCAAACTTTTCTTTGTGTGTTTGGCCCGGCTGCCATTCGTGGATCTTTGACAGGCATTACGGATCGTCAGAAGCCCGAAAGTCTGACACACCAGACCAGTCTTACTAAGGGGTATTGTTACTCAGTAACTAGGTTGAGGAGGTCAGATTGGCAGTCACTCCATGTAAAATACTGGTATTGCTGCATCTGGTTAGACTGGAAGCCGACCCTAAAATAGTTGTCAAAAGGCTAAGCATGATGATGGTTGAGTTAAAACGATCCTGATGCTCGCATTTGGTATTTTTTTTATATCAAGGCTCTGCTCTGGTCTTCTAAGGCATCCAAAATAAGAAACGGGAGATAGTTTGTCCTGCACTATGAACTAGGTAAAGCCACTCTTAACATAAGAATATATCTCAGTTGGATAGGTTAACGAAAATACTAGAAATATGTAGGAGTGCAATAAATTGTTCCCTTATGCAAGCAAAACCATGAACGAAATCAAGTTGACCACCCCATACGAAAAGCCTATTCAGAATTTCGAGCGCCACTTCAAAAGCCTATACTTTAACCTGCCTATACAATGTTGCAACGTTGCAAGGTAACTGACCTTTCTGTTTACCCCAGGGTAAACTTGACAGCTTTGTACTAAATGTGTGCCAAAGGTTATTGACTAGACACCGGGGGGTCAACCACCGGCCGAAGTCATTAAGAATGCAATCGATGTGAAGACGTATCGGGGACTCGTGATTGAGGACATCGGATATTTATAACAGAATGTCAAGCCTGTAGACCTGGATGGGGTAGGCAGAGATACCTACATATTAGATCCACGTTATGCTGGTTATGTTTAAATCCTATACTATATGTACATGTTTTTTTTTCCTGTAAGATTGGGGCGAGCCTATTGCCGTTATTAACGATTATTTAAAAGCCAAATTAAAACAATTTTTCCAGCCTCCATTCGTCTTCATCTCTTTTAGCATGTTTCCCTTTGATGATTATTTAATTAAAGGATATAAAAAAATAATAGTTTAAAAAACTAAAAAACACGCTTTAAAAACCAAACTAAAAAAGGAGAAAATAATTTAATTCAATTTAAAAGCGTGGGGTGCTTTTTGAGGTATTTTTATAATCAATTAATGTCGCGTGTTTTTTAAACTATTATTTATTTTCTATTTTTTAGTTCTGCTAACTACAAAAACGTGTTTTTTTTCTCTCAATTTTATTTTTAAATTATTGAATTGTCATCGGTCCTCGACAAATTTACAAAGTTTCAATGAAATCTGACCGTTTAAAGTGGGTCAAAATTGCGCTCAAAGGAGTCGGTTACATACAAACAAACATACAAGTGAAGCTAATATAAAGCGTGTAAAAAGGAATTGAAAGTAAAGAAAGCAAGGAAAGGAAATAAATTAGACAATGGGCTAATATTTTTCCTCATAAAAAAAAAAAAAATGTTTATTGCATCAACTCAAATAACTCATCACTCATCGCTCTTGAGTCTCTATCCAATTACTATTACTTAGAAACTACCTACCAAATGTTCTTACTATCATTGTTGTAGGTAGGTGTTTTGTAACCGAATACCAAAATAATTCTTCAAATGAATATACATGCAAATACTGAATTTGATTATAACAGAGACGTATCACTTAACGAGTGTCAAGAGCAATTGGATAATAAACTCAATAATTTAAACGAAAAATGGCGCCCACGCAACAATTTACTGAGCATCAAAAGATGTAGCATCCTTTCTTACACAGCTACACTAATATGACATTTATAGCTCGAAGATACAATCCATATTTGCATGATAACTTTTGAGATGTAGTGTGAACTTTAGGTGTGCGTGGGTTTTCCCGAAGAGTGTGCAAAATGACGAATGGACGGGCCATTAAACTTTAATGTTAAATGAAGTACGTTTTAATTTAGGTTATGGTCGTTTATATTGAAAATTTTTGCGTGAAAATGATACTATTTAATACATACATGCGAGTAATTTTCAGTGATACGATATGACTATGAGTCACCTGGTTGAGTGTAAAGTATCTAATTGATGACACAGGGATGTTTGTAGACCGTGAAACCTTTTAATAATTTGAGCCTGAAGACCTGCTTTTCTTTACCTGAGCGAATTAATTTGTTTAATCAATTCAGTAACGATAACCTACTTGGGAAACTACTACTGTTAATCACTTTTTAACCGACGAAAACGCAAACTTTTTACAAAGCGTATAGTCCGATTTTGTCAATTCTTTGTTATCTATTTAAGCAGGATTATTTTCTGTCTATTACACATAATATCTTTCCTGTACCTAAATGCAAAAGTTCAACGACTTCAACGCTTTTGTAAAATGGAATTATCAGTAGGTAGAAACATAATTATTTTATTAAGATTTCAACATCCAGGCTCAGAACAACATTTTTAAAAGATTTACAGCATGGCTTTCTGTATTTTGCAACCAGCAGAGTTAACCACAGAGCGGAGAATGTGCATACAACAAACAAAAGGCAACACCATTCTTCATTAACACAATGTATCTATCTACTAACAACAGGCAACCACACACAATTACAGGACTATTTAATTACTTAACGTGTACCCCCCTTTAGACGGGCAAAGCTATCGGTCTAGACATCAGCTCTTCCATTAGTCTGCATATGTAACTAGGTAGGAGTACGGACATTACTCATGCAATTTGACAGGTTGACAAATCCGATTACGGTGGAACTCC
The DNA here is from genome assembly GCA_947359405.1 of Antitype chi. NCBI lineage: Eukaryota > Metazoa > Arthropoda > Insecta > Lepidoptera > Noctuidae > Antitype > Antitype chi. The sequence continues at coordinate 21,610,377 of OX375815.1, forward strand.
ACCACAAACGAAGCTTAGCTAAAGCTAGAAATTATTAAAACATAGGCATCCCAAGTTTATATTGAGCATTTAAAAAATACAACTAAGAAACTTATTTCGTGAAGAACCCAGGGGAAAGTTTAGAGAGACGGTTGGTATAGTCAGCAATAGTTTTGACCTCAAAAATTACTAAGCATTCAAACGGACAATCTACGAGTATAACCACCTTTTTGGTTTTGCCCTCTACTCGTTCCTCAATTGCCTCTTCCTCCGGACGGGTACCCTAAGTTCCTCTTTAATTTTAGTGCCTCGTCACACGTCACCTTAGCCCTCGACCCTCATTTATCATGGAGTACAATCTCGTGTAAATGAATAACAGAATAACTGCCTAAGAACGAGGGTCACCTTGAGACTGAAATATTGTTTAGTATTTACTTATTTGGTGTAATAATGGTAAAGGAATGAGTTATGGTTGAAGATAATCTGGTGTTTATTTATTTATTGTAGTACTGAGTGGTCTCAACTTTAATTACTTTACTAATAGGTAATAGTCCTTCCGACCGAATTTTGGCCAGGGGAGCCAAATCTCAGCGGGGACTGGCTGTCTACGCGGGAGAGATATAGTGCACAGAATGTGTGCGCAGACATAGATACCTCTCTTCCTTCAATCTCATAGCCCGATGGGACGGTAATCCGACACGACCGGAGAGAGATTAAGCGCAGGACCAAAGGCTTATCGTGCTTTCCGAGGCTGGCATACCGCCAACATCCAAACTCCGGGCCGTTACTAAGTAATTCCTAATAGAAAACCCATTAACACTTTGTTCGACCTCGGAATAGGACCTAGAAACCACACACACAACGCTCGCACTTGCGACTAGTAGGTACAGAGGAAGAGGAAGCACAACAAACCAGATGCAAAGATGCATGGATTGTGTGAGGAATGATATAAAAGAGAAGGGAGTGTATGATAGCGTGACGGTTGAGAGGGGAAGAAGAAGAAAAGGGAGAATGGAAGAAATAAACGTGTTGAGCCGACCCCAAGTAACATGAGACGAGGGTAAGAGATAGTGATGAGTAGGTAGTCATCATGTAGTCACGAGCATATATACTATCCTCTTACGCAAGATTCAAAACCGTAAAGTGTTAATAGAAATGTTGATAACTTATTCCAGTGTACAAAACTTTGTCTCTTGATTAGCTTTTTTTCTCTAAAGATTGCCACTTTTCTGGGAGATCTTGGCCTCCAGACGGCCGATTACATCTTTTTAATCGATTTTCATAATCACAATGTTGTAAAATAGGTCTTTTCTCAAAGTGACAATCACTTATTCAAAAGAAAATCTTACGGAAGTGTAAAGTATTTGTTCTCGTTACTGAAAAAAAAGTTCACAAGGTAAATGCATGTTTACTATTTGTGTAACCTGACTTTGAGTGGTTAGTGATGTTAATAACAAAGTTATAACGATTACATTCGACAGTTGATTTATGGCTTTTTTCTTATGGCAATATAGTTATTACGATTAAGTATTTATGTAACAATTTATATGTAAACCATAACTATTTAATAATTTTGAAATGCAGAGGTTATTAGTTTATTATTTTCTTCATTTAGCGCGATAGTTTCCAAAATTTAGAAATTATGGGGTGAGCCAAGCAAGACGTACTTACAAATACTATTGATGCCTACTTATTATTAAAATGCCAAATTTTAATAACATGGACAGACAAGCAATACAGAGCTATTTTATATGTTAAGTCGTAAAACAAAGGGTTAACTCAACGCGAAAGTGTGTCGACGTATTCATACTTTTTAAATTACATATTTTTTCCACAGAGCGCTGTCTCGCACGAACCTTAATAATAAGAAAGCGGCCAGTAAGGGCTAGATTAACAAATTTCTGACTTCACTAAGAAGGCGTTCCATACGAATAAGAACCTTATTCTTATGCAAAATAATGTTCATATTAGTATAAATGAACGGGAGCAAGCGTTTCATTCAAGCATGAACATTAATGCTATATGAATAATGTTAACATTCGTATGCGACGCTTACTTTACTAGGCAAAGTAAATGGTCGATGTGCGGTCTGTGAATCTTGCCCTAGGTTAAAATCGGTTTCTTTATCGCAAGCAAGATCAGGCCGCACTAAAAGGAGGTCACTGGGTGTACTGGCTAGTAATTATACTTAAAAAACTGTTTCTGAATGTGTGTGCGTATGGCATAATGACCAGTAATGCTAGGAAAGGGTGTTGAATAATAGTGCTGGCAATAGAACTTAAAAACAAAGAAATGATAACTGACGCTATTCTGAAAAACGATCGGTTGAGTACGTAGACAGAGATAGCATTCTCTGTCTACGGCTGAGTATAGCTTGAAACTGGTAGCTATAGTCGACATCGGCTTTAATTGCCATTAAATAAAAATAGAATAGAGTGTTAACCACAGGGACTTATGGCATCGCACTGACGGGACCACTCAAATCTGTATGATTTTTTACTCAATGTTTCGCCTCTGAGCAGTCAGATAGAAAACACCGACCTCATCTAGTTTCTAAAATATTAATTTACTAGCTGTGCCCCGAGGTTTCACCCGCATAAGTCTCGATCCTCTGGGAATATCAGCTTAAACAATAGTCCATGTCCTAATCCAGGTCATGTTTCATCCAAATCCATTGAGCCGTTTAAGCGTGAAAGCATAACACACAAACATACAAAAAAAAAAAAAAACCTATACATTATTAGTTTAGATAATCATTATTTTGTATCTACGAATGAGTTACACCTTAATTTATCAGGACTATATACTACCGTCATGATTGACCGTATAATATTTTAACCACGACATTATATGAAGTCAGGCTTGTGCCGATACGAGGTGAAGGAGTCGCTGATGTAGACCTAGTGAACTCTGGTATTTAACTAGCGTAAACTTCCAAAAACTATAGTGCTACCCTGACCAGAGAATCTTTGTTACTTTTTTATCACTCTCATCATCATCATTGGCAGCTGCCCTGACCGGTGCGCGCCACCAGGTCTTGTCCGCGCTCTTCAAAATGTCCTCCACCCGTCTGTCTATTGGTCTGCCAACACTCCTTCTACCAACTCTTGACAGCCATCATATTTGCACGAAGTAAAAACCGATATAACAATCGCTTACATAATTCTTCTGCTACATGGATATTGCAGCAGCAGGAAGGCACCAGGTAGGTGCAAAGATGATATCAATCATTTTATAACTAGCAGTAAACATTAACGACTTAATAACGACGACGTAGGTATGTTATTTCCTAATGTATTTTTAACCTAACTAGGAATAGAAATATCTCGGCTAGAATCTCGAATTAAATGCAGTTGAAGCCACACCGGTTAACATAATCGGAGACTGCCTTGCCTATCATAGTCACATCACACGATTTAGCTCAGTGCCTTAGTTGAACGGCTTTGACGAGACGGTAATCCAATTATATCCAAGGTTTCCCGTGGTAGGTACTTAAATCCTTTGTTCAATGCGTGGGAAGGTAATGCAACTGACGATACATACAAATAATTATTGATCACTGGTATTCTAAGTTTAAAGATTGTGAAACGAGTCAGGTTTTTTTTTTATATTGAAGGTGCTTTAAACTAAATGCTACATTTTGTTTCTTTTTTAACCCGCTATCAGCTAGCTTCACCTGTATCTATCTATCTATGTATGCAAAAACTTTTAACCCGCTATCAGCTAGCTTCACCTGTATCTATCTATCTATGTATGCAAAAACTTTTAACCCGCTATCAGCTAGCTTCACCTGTATCTATCTATCTATGTATGCAAAAACTTTTAACCCGCTATCAGCTAGCTTCACCTGTATCTATCTATCTATGTATGCAATAACTTTTAACCCGCTATCAGCTAGCTTCACCTGTATCTATCTATCTATGTATGCAAAAACTTTTAACCCGCTATCAGCTAGCTTCACCTGTATCTATCTATCTATGTATGCAAAAACTTTTAACCCGCTATCAGCTAGCTTCACCTGTATCTATCTATCTATGTATGCAAAAACTTTTAACCCGCTATCAGCTAGCTTCACCTGTATCTATCTATCTATGTATGCAAAAACTTTTAACGCGATTTTCACCCACTTCAAAACGTGAGATTTAGCACACATATCAACGACCGATGACAATACGGTGCTTGATGTCAATTGTTATAATTTTATTGACAGACTAGCTGACCCGGCCGTTTCTTTCAGAACCTTCTCCTGACAATAACAAACACAACAAAAAAATAATTAGCAAAGTTGGTCCAGCCGTTCACGTGTGATGGCGTGACCAAGGGAAATAGGGATTAAGTTTTATGTAACTATACAGGTTTTCTGGTAATTCGACGTATTCCTTGCAGGACGTCATAGTAGGGTTTAAAAGCAAATTAAGCCACTAAATGTTCTACCGAAGTTCAATAGTTTTTGAGTTAGTTAGATTTTTAGTATTTTAAACATTTTATTTTAAGTTCACCCTTTTCTTCATTGTTGGTTTCCCTTTTCAATACAAACCCATCATTATAAACATTTTTGAGATAACACATCTTAAAAGTACTGGAAAAGTTTTACAATTTACTGAAAAATATCGATGGAAAGTGCTACAGAAATACGCTTTGAGAGCAATTTAATAATAATAATAAATTTATTCATTTTCTCTGACAATGGTTATGTAGCCTTAACAGTTTTGAACATATATAAATTAATATTATGAGAGCTGGTGCCTGATGTAGGTTTTAAGAAAAACCTGTGTTACACTTCTTTATACAAATTAACAGGCTGGTAACATGTATTTCTTTCTACGAAACAATTAAAACATAAAATTTATAAATGAAAAGAAAAAAAAAGAAAAAATTATAACAAAAGCAGTCAAAGGGTGAATGTGTAGGTAACTGCTGTTGAATGTGAAGGTGACTGACTAGTGGTGAATGTGTAGGATGTAAAGGTGAATTGAGATGAATATGGAAGTGAATGGTGGTGAACGGTATACACCCTTCACCACCATTCACTTGCATATTCATCTCAACACGATTAACCTACGTGAATCGAGTAGTAATGGTAATTATTTTAATACAAGTGTCTGTGTGAACGTTAAAAATTAAAACAATAGAGCCATAAGAGCATACAGTAATAAAATTGAAATTCGTTACGAAGATACGAAAGGAGGATTGAATTTATTTAATTGCGTGGAGCAGTTTTTCTGTGTTATCTTAGCAAAGGGTTTTTAAGTATGCAGTCACATTTTGCTTACAACTGGGTTTATTCAATGGATAAATATTGTGACTCTTGTTAATAATACTATAGAGATGATCCCCTAGGTAACAGAAAAAATTGTGGGCCAGACTTAAACGGAAATATTCTGTTCTGCATACGGTACCCTTTCTTAGTTTTGTTTTTCAAAAGATTGACACTTGTTTAAACCCTCTCGAACTGTATTGTCACTGCCTTAAAAGATTAACTTTAAAAAGCCTCTACCGCTTGCGTGTACTACGCTCCTATTAGCGTTGTATCCGTATAGTTGAGCTATGAACTATAGATAGTCCATTGTTTACAATGTCACACACGCTACAGGGCCAGCCATTTTTCATACATGTACCATCATGTGGTTAAATTATACCGCTGTGTAATTGATACTATTTTTTAGTCAGATCTATAGGTATTGTGAGTCATACTAAATACTTACCAATATTAGAAAAATGTAATGAACATTATTATCGTGTGTTTTATCAAAAGGATTGACATTTTAAAGAACGCCTACGCTTGGTATCATCCATTTCGTCACCATCTTTTGGTGTCGTCATCATTTTGACGTCTCTGTTGATGCTGTGGCTGAATGATCAGTTGCTGCCCTGAATGTCTTGGGTTCGAGTCCCGTACGGATAATGTTGCATTTACGATACAAGAGAAATTCAAAGACAGCTTATTGGCTATATATGAATCTTTGAATTATCGTAAACCAGTTTCAAGTCTCGAATAAATATTCCAAATCAAGGTTATCTTCGTCGCAAGAGGGCACCATCGTCGCTCGCCTGTATTTTCACTCAATATGAATGTGAGGTGAGGTACAAATCAAACGCCAGTTACTACAAATCAAAAGTTAAAAGCTTTCTCAAACTACTTACCAACCAATGTCCCAAGCTGAATGGAAAGCAGGATGAGCAGACATAGCCCCCAGTGGCACTCCAAACCCGAACTCAAACTTGACATCATCCGGTCTCCGAGCCCACGAGCCTCTTGCCGTGGACTCTCGAGGTTCTGAACCGGCCTTCGCGCCATTCGTCATAGTATTTTGGAAAAACAGCTTGAGGCCGTAGAGGTCCAATATAGGACCCGAAGTTCGAATGTGTTCTGTTGCTGTACGAAGAATTAGGATAGTGTTTTGTCTTGTCTTTTGCAGCTGTTGATTAAAAAATGAGGTATTTTTCGTGTTTGGAAGATTAATATAATTTTTATTTATAAAAAAAAAATTGCTTAAAACCCGTATGCAATGAAGAACATCACTGTTTTAATTACAAACACGACTAAAAAACCATTCAACACACACCTAAATACTTTTCATTCAGCACAAAAACATTGACCGCGTGAAAAACGCAGCTAAATGAAACCGCTACGTGAACTCGTAGACGTGCTACGCGGCTACGCGCCTACGACGGACTACGACCAGTTCGTAAGGTGACCACGACTCGACTGCGGCCGATGACCGTCGATCGAGACCGACGCTCATGTACCATTAAGTTTTCATTAATGCTCCAAATCCTTTATAGTTATGTAGGCTGTGATGTGGAATATTACTCTGACCTAGTCTTATTGGAGCATCATTAAAGGATTTCTAGAATTTATTTATGAGTTTCGTTGTTTAATCCCAGTTAAAATGATAGGTAACTGATATAACATTAACAAATTTAGTATTTTTGGTAGGGCAGTTGGATAAGTACGGTAACAAAGTATAATTCGAATTATTTAACCCATAATATTATGATTGGATTTACGTTTTCAATGAAAGATAAATAGTTTCACCGTATGCAGACTTACGTGTCTGGATATATTTTAAATTACGGAGTAATTTTAGTCTACTTGTCAGCGTGGTTGGAAATTAGCGTGACCAACTACAGCCAGAATTCAAGGAAACTAAATAAGGAGGGTTAACGTGACGTCACTCACCTACGTTAAATACACGCGTGCAGTGAATAAAACTTAAACAAACACTAAATCAAAAACTTTATGAACAAGACAATCGAAACAGTTACATAAATACATCTAAAATACACCTAAGCAATTACAAACAAGAAGTAAAAACTAACACAATAATAATTGACGGGAAAGACACACGACTTGATAAACTTGAACTAGAAGCCTCATCAGACTTGGGTAGTATTCCACCTTCATACTGTTTCAAATACGGCATATATTTGAGTACCATGTTATACATTGGACCTCTTTCTAGTGTTTTATTTCTCTCTACCTCCTCGTCGTGGAGTGCATCGAGCAGTGGCTTGTCAAGTTTGACTGATTCTGAGTCTTCGGAGGGATCTCTTAATTCTCTTCGGACCTGTGGAAATTGATAATTTGTCATGGCTTTATTTAATTACTAGCTTTTTCCAGCGGCTTCGCCCGCGTGGACATCGAAAATTATCCCGCGGGAACGTACCACCCGGATAAAAAGTACCCTATGTGCTAATCCAGATTGTAAACTATCTGTGTACCAAATTTCATCCACATCTTTCAGCCGTTGTTGCGTAATTGAGTAACAAACATCCAAACATCTAAATATTTAAACATACAAACTTTCACATTTATAATATTATAGTAGGATAGAATAAATTATGGTGATTTTTTCATAATTTATAGATATCGTATAAGCTTTTCAGGACCAGTAAATACTGATACGGAGAGCAGTGGTGGCCCAGTGGTAAAAGCCCCGACTTACAAGTTGTAGGTCGCAGGTTCGAACCCAGGCAGGTACTTTACTTTGTGTAAATAATTTCATCACCACTGCTCTCAAAACGGTGAAGGAAAACATCGTGAGGAAACGGGCATGTCCTAGAACCAAAAATTGGAAGGCATGTGACATCTACCAACCCGCACTGGGCCCGCGTGGTGGATTACGGCCCACTCCCTTTCGAAGAGAGGAGGCCTGTGTCCCAGCAGTGGGAACATTATAGGCTGATTATGCAAAACACTGACCCCGAAAGCTTTAATTAGAGAGAAGTGGAAAGAGAGGAAGAAAGCGTTTGCCCTACAGTGAAACATCGCAGGTTTTTATGTAAATTCACGCACATCCTAAACCGCTGGGTCTAAAACCATGACATTTTGCAGAGTTCCTTTTACAACGACGGTGAGCATTAAGGACGGAAACGGAAACCAGACATTCGAAGACATGTGACAACCACCAACCCGCACTGTGCCCACGTAGTGGATTACGGCCCATAACCTCTCACAGAGAAGAGGCTTGTGTCCTAGCAATGGGGACATTACGTATAAGCTGATTATGAAAGTAAGACATACCTTGCCTTTTGGTGCCATATCATTTTCTATACGCTCCAATGCCTCTTGTAGTTCGCGCACTGTTTCAGCTATGGACAATACAACAGTTTACCAGTAAACATCAATTTATAAAACATTCCTAGAATTTCAGATATTTAGGACATATTTTTTTAGTTAATTACATAATGTGATTCAACATGCATGGAAACAAACTCTTTTAAGGCTAATAAGAAAAGATTTGCGTGAAATTAAACAAAATATTTTTAAGGTCCAATATAAACGAAGAACTACACTATATTTTTACGAGCGTATCAGCTTCTCAGAGAAATCCATAGTGTATCATGAAATAATCTCCTCCATCAAATAACTTACGATCCGAAAGATATTCATCAATATTATCTTTCACCGATGCATTTCCAAAGTCTAGTGTACTACTGGTAATGACAGCAACATCACTATCACTCGCACTTAATGCACCAGATTGCGCTAGAGCGTTGTCAATAAAAGTAAGTAATGGTCCTCCGTACAGCATACTTGAGTTTTGATATAATCGTGTCACAACATCTCTTAAAACATCTTGATTGATTAAAACTGCAAACGTTTTATTTTAATATCAGTAAAAAGATGACTAGCTTCAAAATCCATATCTTTATAAATTGTATACACACTATTGACTATCTCTGGAACTTCTGTAGTATTTGTAATATCTATAGAAGCCAATGTAGTATTATCGTCGACTGGTTCTACGAATTCGTATTCTGCGTAGAAATCCTTTTCTCTCTTTGGTATTTCCTCAATAGGTGTGTTATCTGCAAACATACGATCTCATTTAAGTATTTGTAGTAGTAAGTATTCAATTATTCTTGTAAAAGTCAACTTACTTTCTGTCTTTTCGTCTAAATCTGTTAAATCTTCCATGTTGTATGATCTTGGTCTTCCAATCAAACTTACTTTCTTTTTTGGTGTTTTTGTAACTTTTATTGTTGTAGTTTTTTGTTCTGGTGGTAGCGTGGTAATCGGTGGTGGTATCGAAATGATAGGTAAGACTGTAGTTGTACTGATTACACTGATATTCGATTGTGGCTCTATATCTTCGATAACTTCTACTACATCTCTTCTTTGCATAGAATTGAAATATACTTGTGTTGTGAAAGTATTCGTCATCGTTGCTATAGTCAGCTTAGTTAGGTAAATCTCGTCAAGACTACCTATATAGTTCAGAGTAACATTTTTTTCTATTTCCAAGACCGTATCTAATAGCAGATGGTCTTCTAACGTCATCGAGGGATCGACAACTGTTATCTCTTTCGGGTTCCATTCTGAAATTATGACGACTGTATAATTTTAGACCAACTCAAGTATTAACATTTGCATTACATTGGCCTGTTCACTACAACTTTGATCACAGATTTTTTTCTTCAGGTGTTCACATTTCATTTTAGTCAACACACATGTAGCATGTTTAAAGTATAAAGACTGTTTTCCTTTGCTTCTGTTCACTGGGATCAAACCTAACTTTACCTAAACACAAACGGATACTAACGATAATCACAAAGCGATTGCAGCACCGTATCTCTTTGTGAGCGTGATGGACAGGACACAGCCGGAGCCGCTGGGGTCCAAAGCGGACGTGACGGTGGGGGCCCGAGGGGCGCTATGTTGCAGACGAGGCGCTCCACACTTCGGAGACGACCTTGCCACGGTATCTGACAAAAATTCGATCAAAAAAGAAAGTTGTACAAACTACAAACTCGTAGGTACTAACTTAGAGATCAGAACCCTGTGCTGACGCAATTTACAGTGTCATTGTTGTCCAATTTACGTTGTAAGAAGAATGAAAAGTTATACTAGTATTCATCTGTTGAGTCGAAACGGTTAGCCAATCAGCAAAGTAGGTTACTTGGGTAATCAACCCCTAATCTATAATTGCATTTATTATCAAAAGACGCCACCAGGCGTTTGACAGGGAACCTGAACCTGATACGAAAACGAATGACTAGCTAGGTCATGTTCGAGAGCAGAACCAAGACCTATTAAATAGAAATGAGAGGCTTACCATGAACCGAGCGCGGCCACAGCCAACCATATAACTTTGTGCCCACATTATTTGCGCAAAGTCACCGTAGAAGCTGCTATTACGACTTGGTCTGCAAATAAAAAGGAACTGTGATAGTGCTACTGGAAACCTGATCAACAAACAGGGTTGTTGGGAATCGAACCTAACACAAGACCTTGCACCCGGTCTGCACGCACAGACAGCGTCGCCGGCGTCATCAACGTGTCATCGTTGGCACGCTGAGACGCGGCGCGGTGGCGACATGACTCGCTTCCTCGGGCTCCACCGCGACGGACCGTCGGGAAAGTTCATAGTTTGTAAGATCAGAGGGTATTAAACCATTCCCTATTTATACAGTTCACTCTTTGATTGCTCCCCGCGCAAACAAGGTTGTCTTTCTTGATCAGATTTCAGCTAGGCAGAAACCATATGGAAATGTTAAAACAATATCCTTAATGAACATAGACTACTAAGTTCAACCGCTGCTTTCAGTCGGGGGTGCGGCGAATGTACAAGTATCTCCCGGGCCCCCGACACATTGTACTAGAAGGAACAGTCATTAGGAGTTCGACATTACCCTCCGTTCACCCCAGACGAAGGGTATCCATGAGGATTTCCCCACGGACAAAAAAAAGGCAGACACACTGCAAAAATCCTTAGGGGAGACCGAGGGGATTTGTAACAAAGGTGATTTGAAACAGTATCAATTTCTCGAAACTTAAAACCATTGACGAGTTGGCAACGTCGCTTTTCAACCACTTTCCTCCGCCCGCTGACGTGTCAGTTCGCGTCTGTGGCGTAAGTCGCGCGGTTTAGGAGTTCTGCGTGCCATGTGACAAAAATCGTGAAAAGTAAGTTTTTAACGTTTTTTTACGATGCCTATATTTTGATAAGGGTTTTGTATTTTGGTTTAAGTTATATATGTTTCGAAAGCTCATTAACTAAAGATTTATTGTATATATTTGGTATAATTGATTTCTGTGTATTTGCTTCTTGAAGGTGGATTAAATAAAAATTGGGAGGTTTTTTCTTACTGAGGAGATTTGAAACGGGCTGCTTCAACTCTCCTCGTTTTCAATTTTATATCAGACAGCAGTTAAAAAAATAACGGGCACAAAAAAAAAGGTTGTCATTGTTGTCAAGAAACAAAGTGGATACGAAGACAGTGAAGAAGAAGAAGAATCCGTTTGCTTTTGTTGTTTTGAGACATAGGTATTCAAATAGCAGAGCCAAAGAAAAACGGCGGCAATGTCTGGAATACAAAACCTGGGCTCATAAAGCTTGCCCTGGTGGAGAACTTTCTCATGTTTGCCACAACTGCTTGTCAGATTGAAGATTTTATTTTCATAATATTTTTACTTTTCACATTTGTGAAATTATTGTAACTTAAATATTGATCAAGACTAATTGTAATACTTAAGAAACGACTAAAAGTTAATAGGTAATTATTTTATGTCCAAGATTTAGAATATTATAAATAAGAAAGTAAAACATTTTGTCTAGCTGACTGTTATTTTAGTTAATGTTACGAATAAGACGTTATGGTACTTTTAACTACTTTAGGAGTTGATTATTTTTATTAAATCTGTTGTTACCTACTTAACTGATATAAATCAGTACAAAATATTAATAAAAAAGTTTGTTTCGTATTTGAAAAGGATTATTTTAATAAATACCTTTAAATTATATCATCATTTTTATTTTACAGCCCTTAATACTGGTCAAAAATCATATGTTTCAACTCTCCTCGACCCCTGTTTCATCTTACCTTGGTATGAGGGGAGTTGAAACAAGTTGACTTGTTACGGTTAAGTCGATTTTTCACCACAATATTTAACGCTTACAATTTCTTTATGTTAGTCATTCGCAAGTGTAAAGAATGACCTATCGATTGGTACTAATATCATACGATTTCTGTCTATAGTATTTGGTGTATGAAACAAAATGTCAAAATTGTTTCAACTCCCCTCGGTCTCCCCTACTCAAGAATATAGTTACTCACGGTATATAGAAGGTGATATTGCCCTTATACGACATACTCTGCATGTACCAAATGTCGACCATAGACTCGACACGGAGACCGGGCGCCTCTCCCACCACAGAGGCGACGCACTGGCCCACAGACAGCGAATCTGGTAGAGAAGTAGATACTAGTAATAATAAAGGCAGCCTATTATTGTCTCACTGCAGGTCGAAAGCCTGTTTTCATATAAGTTGGATTTGCGATTTCAGACTTATATTCTTTATAAGTTTAGGTTTTAAGTAACCAGCCGTTAAAAAGGTATATTAAGTTTTAGAGAAAGCAAGTATAATTCGACGTGCCGTTCTTCTCACTCAAAAAACGCACAGCGTAAACCGCTGGGTCTCTAGACCCTAGAAGCTTCTAAGCTTGCATTTTTGTATACGATTTCAAATTAGAACAAAAGTGGCATTATGGAAACATTTGTGCTAATTCAGTCACGAAAGGAGTTAAATAAGAGATGAAACTTTGCATAAAAGTTCGTTATTTATGCTGATAGGAAATCCCATCGAGCGCACAACTTTATTTCAATAAAGCTACGTACAGTGAACAAAGACAAGTGAATAATAATTAATTAGTTAGGTAAAAAACTCACAAAGGTTTCGGCATGCGTCGTGTTCTTCAAGTGTCCGCGGTAGCCGACACTGATCTGCCCAACGCTGGGCCTCACGAGCCAACTCCTCTACCCAACGCTGTTGTAGAAAATGTGTATTTTATAATTACATTATCAGAAGCGAGCTGCCCCTGCTTTTACGACTTTACAAAAGATTTTATAAAAGTGAGTTTAATATAATAAAATCGTAGCAAAGTCAAAACTATACATTGTTTTTTTTTTGGAAATTTTTGCTAGGTCTGGGAACGATTCTAATGCCGAAAATATATTTATTTTTCATTTTTGTCTGTTTGTCTGAATTAGTGATGAACCGACTAGTCGGCCCATTTTTTACTCGTATTAACTTCAAAATTTAGAGATGGTGATTGAAATTAAATTTAAATCTTTAGGTACTGTTATTATTTTCTATGATAGAATCAGTTTTACAGTTTATCTACTCTCAGTTCAATCTAGAATAGGATAGGAAGGAACGCTAGCTCGCACGTAAACAATGATAGATAACATGCAATGTAAACAAAAACATGTCCCGACAAGTCCGCCTTCGCAAAGAATCTTGCCATACATTTACGTAGGAAATGAGACTAGATGAGAGTGAACACAAATACCAGTGTATGACAATAGTCGAATTATTCAGTTACTTCATTGGGCTAATATCCCAAAACAGATAGTTACAAGTATGCTTAACATCCCGCTATACCTTTCAAGAGCTTAGCAGTCAATCATGACAGAGTAAAAGAACGGCTATTTAGCTAACTCCCGACAAAGTAATATAACTAAGCGGTTGGACGATTCCTTGGAGAAAATGTAGTTGTCAGTTCGATTCCCAAGTTTTGGTCATTTTTTTAAAGTAGCGGAAGGTTTCCTATGAATATCGAGTAGTGAGTCAAAATGGTTTTCTAAGAGACCAATTAGAATTTAAACAAGATTTTGCTTAATTTGATGTTTATGCTTCTAAATTAGTAATATCTAGATTAGATAAGCGATTCGTTTTCATTTTTTAAATCGTGAGTGTGAAAAGAGTGATTAAATTAAGTTTATAACGTATTTGTTTTATTATATAGCTAGTATTCTATAGAAAATTGGCCATAAGACCATTGAGCGGGTGGCAACCTCAGGCACACTGCTTCTCACACGGACAACTGTACTGTAAGTACTGTAACCAAAACTGCAACCATAGTACACAGGAAAGTTTTATAAATTGTGGCTGTCATGTTAGTAAATTGTGGTGACTTACGACTTCCACGCGAAGAGAGCAGTGGTGAGCCAGTGGAATCGGCCCCGACTTACGCGTTGAACTTCGTGAGTTCGAACCCAGACAGGCGGTTTACTTTGTGTATTTCATCACCACTGCTTTCGAAACGACGAAGGAAAATATCGTGAAGAACTTGTGTGTGAAACGTAAAATGCGTTACACATCATGGGATCTTGGAACGCTAGCCTTCACGTGTTATTATCAGGGCCACAGGAGGAATAAACAATCGATTGTATTAAATTTTGTGTTCTGCATACATCACCGTACCAATTTCATCATGTCCCCAGCGCTGGGATATCCTCTCATTTTGCCGGCCGCCGCTTCGTTCCGCCGCCTGTTGAGGCGCGCTATCACCCGAGACTTCTCTTCTAAAGTGAGAGGTGCGTTTATGTAACCCACGCATTCGTTACTGGGACCTTCCTAGGTTAGTTTCAAAAATATAATTACTAGTAAAGTTTTCAGTACACTAGAGACGACTTCTGGGGATAAGGAATAAAACAAAAAATCTTTTGCCTTATTGCGGTCGAGGCTGATCTAAAATTAGGTTAAAAGAATGTAACCTATCTAACCACTATCGACACTTCGCTATCACTTTAGTCTGTGAGTTCTATATTGTTGGCTGAGCTTGCTTTCAATGAAAATAGAACATCATTGTAACACAGTGGTTTAATCAAGTAATTTACATTTTATGAATATAAAATTAAACTCATCTGGAAATATAAGATGACAGAACAGAACATAACAGTTGCTAGGCAACAACCTAAGAAGACTCTACTCCTAGAACATAGTGCATTATAACCTTCATGGTTCAACACCCCCACTTAATCCACTATGTTTTGCGCAGAACACATGTTTCTGCTTACCAACTCCCTTAGTCATCATATCAGCAGGCATAAGGGTAGTCTCACAATATTCAACACAAATAACCCTTTGCTCTGCTAACTCTCTAACGAAATGATATCTTATGTTTATATGTTTAGAACGTTTTCCAATAGCAGGAGTATAAACTAGCTTACTGGCACTTTGACTATCACTAAAAATAGTAACAGTAGAGTTATAGCCAGTCAGTTCAGAATATAATCCATTAACTGATATCACTTCCTTAGCGACCTCACAGATTGCGATGTACTCAGCTTCAGCAGTACTTAACGCAACACAACGCTGTTTTAAGGACTGCCAAGACACCGCAGCACCACCGAAAATAAGGGTATATCCAGAGAAAGATTTCCCATCAGGCCCATTTCCCCAATCTGCATCTGCATAGGCAACCAAAGGCTTATTACATTTCTTGTAACACAGCGTTAGTTCCACTGTCCCCTTTAAATACCTAAGCACACGTTTCAGTGCCGCCATGTGAGTAGAATCGTTGCAGTTAATAAATTGACTCAGCATCGTAACTGCATACGATATATCAGGTCTTGTACAACATGCCAGGTACATTAGTGAACCGATAATTTCCTGATATCGGGTATTGTCGTTCTTTTCACCAGATTTCAGGCGAAGGTTCACTTCAACTGGCGTACTAACTTGTTTGCAGTCCGACATTCCATATTTAGCTAAGATTTTTGAAATGTATTTCTTTTGAGACAAGTGGATTTCACTAGCACTCTTCCACTCAATCCGGACTCCAAGACATTCTCTTGCCTCAGCCAAATCCTTTATTTTGAAGGATCTGCCAATCTGAAGTTTCACCGTCCTGGCTTCTTCAGCTCTATTTGTAAATATATAAAAATCATCCACGTACAGAGCTATTACAGTGAAAATTTCATTATGAATCTTTGTGTAGACACACTGGTCATATTTAGACCTAGAGAAACCCATCTTTAATATATGGTCATGAATCTTTTGGTTCCAACACCTGGCAGCTTGCTTCAAGCCATATATGGCTTTCTTCAATTTGCAAACCTTGCCTTCACTCCCCTCTTGAACAAAAGATTGCGGCTGTTCCATATAAATTTCTTCACGCAGATCTCCATTTAGAAAAGCGGTGGTAACATCAATATGATGAACACTCAGGTTCTTCTCAACTGCCAGTGCTAGTAAAAGGCGAATTGACGACATCTTGACTACCGGTGCAAATGTTTCAAAATAGTCTTCACCAGGTTTTTGCGAATAACCCTTAGCTACCAGCCTGGCCTTATGGCGCTGGGTGCTGCCATTCGCTCCAACCTTTAACTTGAAGACCCATTTTGTTTTAATAACATTAGCGTCTAATGGTCGATCAACTAATTCCCAGGTACCATTCACCTTCAAGGAATTGAACTCGTCCTTCATCGCTTCCACCCAAAACTTCTTATCCGAACGCTCCATAGCATCCTTAACAGAAATAGGATCAGGATCTTCTGACACATGGAAATTATATACCATGTCTTTCTCCCGCTTTGGAACCCTATTTCGAGCAGGGTAACGTCTCGAACTTTGCAAATCTTCTGCCACAGGACGCTCTAAGTCGACAGAAGCTGAACTTTGCAAATCCTCTGTCGTAGGATTCTCTACGTCAACAGAGTCGTAAAAATTCTCTCCAGAATCCGATCTCGTCGGTGAACTGGCCCTCGCTGTACTCGATGCACTTCCAGATTCTTCTTCATTCGAACTAGCCACCGGAACCCCCACTGCAACAGGATCAGCAATCCTTGGCACCTCTGGTTGAGTAGTGGAACGACTAACTCCTGGAATGTCATACTGTAAATCTATGACCACAGCATCCTTCTTAGAAACAGGAACAGCAGTTTCTTGTTTTTCTTTAATAATCATGGGAACATTTTCCATAAAAGTAGCATCTCGAGCGATGACAATCCTCGTTGGATCATCCTTCAAATTTATAAATCGGTACGCCTTCGAATTGGTCGAATACCCAGTCATTATCATTTGAATCGTTTTTGGATCAAACTTCTTGCGACTATGATCCTTTACCAGAACCTGAGCTCTACATCCGAATATTTTCAGATTCGATAGATCGACTCTCTCTCCTGTAAAAACCTCCTCTGGAACTTTATCCTTGAGTGCCATTGTTGGAGATCGGTTCTTCAGGTACACGGCACAACCAACAGCTTCGCCCCAGAATCTCTTGTCCAAACCAGCCTCATGCACCATACATCTAGCCTTCTCAGTTATTGTGCGGATTGTTCGTTCCGCCACTCCATTCTGTTGAGGAGTATAAGCTACTGATCTCTGGTGTTGGATTCCATGTTTCTTCAGGAAACCTTGAAATTCTCCGTTGGTATATTCAGTGCCATTATCGCTACGAAATTTCTTTATTTTCTTTCCCGTCTGATTTTCAACTAGTGCCTTAAATTCCATGAATTTAGCGAAAACTTCGGTCTTGGATTTCAACAAATAGCCAAATGTTTTTCGGCTGAAGTCATCCACAAAAATCAGGTAATACCTGTTACCGCCCCAGGATTCCACCTCCATAGGGCCCGCTAAATCCGAATGCACGAGTTCAAGAAAGTCTTTTGCTCTCTTACTTTTACCTTTCGGAAACATTTTGACGCACTCCTTCCCTTTACAGCAACCTTCACAAGGTTCCGTGCTCACCTCTTTAAAAGTCAGACCATCTGCCAAACTTTTCAACTTCACCATCAGAGCTCCACTCAGGTGACCTAGTCTTCTGTGCCACAAATCAAAACTAGCACGAGAAGATTCTTCTGGAGGACACGTCAGAACCATTGCTGCTTCTTTACCTAAAACATATAACCCCTGTTTCAGTGGTGCTGTCAATACTGGCTTTCCAATTACTTTTACCTTGTAATCCTTTTGGTAAACCTTACAACAAGTCTCATCGAAAACAACAGTGCAACCCTTAGCACACATTTTACTAACCGACAGCAAGTTTGTCGTCAAACCTGGAAGCATAAGTACATCCTCGAACCTCACAGAGCGCCCCATGACATACACATCCCCTTGTTCACTAGATATAATTTTATTATTGTTCGCGGTCGTCACTAGCTTAGAACTAATGGACTGTCTATCTTCTAGAATATGCACGTCAGACGTCATATGTGATGTAGCTCCGGAATCTACGACCCAATGGCCCTCACCAACCGTCATAGATAGAGCGGCCATTAGACCCGAGGTCTCCTTACTGTCTTTCTTCTTAGTGAAATATGTGTCTTTGTTGTCTTCAGACTTGTTTCCTGTTTTACGACGTTGACACTGCCATTTATAATGCCCTTTCATCTTACACAAATGGCATATAACACCCTTTTTGGACTTCGACATCAGTGCCGTTGCCGTGTCATCTTCAGCTGTGTTCATTGAGCTGCTTTTCCTCAAGCTTTCTTTGAGCAACGCTGCCTGCACAGTCTCTGTTGTAATCTTCATGCTTGAATGCTCCAATGTCATCACCAGAGGATTGTATGCATCGGTTAAACCGGCCAACATAATGATCCCAACAAATTCATCATCCAGACCTGCCTTTATGCTAAGTAAAGACTGGCTGGTTGACAGGATGTCATTGAGATATTCCTCCATTGACGAAAACATTGTCAATTTGGCGTTGAATAATTTCCGCAACAGATATAGCCGTCGCAGTAACCCGCCGTCAGCATAAGATTTTTGCAACGCTTGCCAAGTATCTCTCGCTGTCTTGAGATGCATGATCATAGGATAAATGTTTTCCTTGCACATGAGGCAGATCTTACTCCGAGCTTTGGCATCCTTTCTTTTAGCCTCTGCAGAGTCTGCCACAAAATCATCTTTCACACACTCCCATAGATCGAGGTCGGTCAGGAACATTTCCATGGCAAAAGCCCACGTACCATAATTGGCTTGGCCTGCCAATCTCTCAATACTTTTTACAACAGCTTGTTCCATATTCGAAATTGAGATCAGATACTTTTATTTTGCTCAGATATTACACCAGATCACGTCTGGGCCCATAACCTGTTGGCTGAGCTTGCTTTCAATGAAAATAGAACATCATTGTAACACAGTGGTTTAATCAAGTAATTTACATTTTATGAATATAAAATTAAACTCATCTGGAAATATAAGATGACAGAACAGAACATAACAGTTGCTAGGCAACAACCTAAGAAGACTCTACTCCTAGAACATAGTGCATTATAACCTTCATGGTTCAACATATATACTGTAGATTTGGATTTAACAGCTATAGATATGATCATTTAGGTATGATTTATAAGCTCGCGACTGTGACTGAGCAATAATCAGGAATTAGGAGAAGAAAGAAAGAGAGTCAAGAAATCCAAAGCCCACCACATCACTATACAGTATCGTTGTGTTTGAAACCCGAAGCAAACAACTTTGTCATAACCAAGGTCATAACGGCCTGCAGCACCCACATTGCGTAGCATACCTACTATTAATCAGAATCTGAATAATTTTTAAGGTTATTTGCTAATCTATTGCTTGAAAAATTTGTCAGCTCAACAACGTAAAAAACGTAAAGAATGCTACGGTCCGTCAGAAGCCCAAAAGTCTGACTAGTCTTACCAAGGATTATCGTTTTACCCAGTAACTGGGCTAAGAAGGTCAGATATATAGGCATTCGCTCCAAGTCACATTATTGGGAAAAGGCCAGGCAGATGATGATGAATGTTGTTGAACTGTCCTAAGTTAAGCCATTCCTAGTATTAGTGTAACTCAAATAGCGCGCTGCTCATTGATAGCTACGGCCTGTACTGCAGAAGCAATAACACGAGGAAGGATATAGAAGAATATAGGACGAGTACTTACTGGGAACTGGCAGAAAGTATGTGCGTTAGTATTCGCACACATTCTGGAGCCGCAGTAGTTGACAGAGCTACTGGCGGCGAGCGCTATTGCACTGGCTAACACAACCGCTATGCATTGCATTTTAGCACTATAAACAATTAATTTTGGGCATTTTATATTGTGCATGTCGTCTGTATAATTTTGGTTATTGAAGTTGTGAAAGATTAGAATTTGTGATTTATGGCTGTGCTAGAGGAGTGGATCAAAGAGTTCGTTAAACCAAAAAACTTGCTCAGTCGAATACATTCTTTTTTGAGACTGCTAAAGTTAAATTCCAATTTTTTGCATATTATATGTATTTACTTAGTGCTTACCATTTCATAAATTGTGTATTTATGTTATGTTCGTACTGTCTTGACTTGCACCAAATAAGTACCTAAGTGATTTATCTATCTACATATTTAGGTTTCCGGTTTTCATTAAGTATGACCGAACAATGTCTTCGTCAGACAGCATGTTCTGAAACGCTGCTGGTTAAATACAATAAGAAAAATCTATAAGCGGGCGCGGACGTGTTTTTTTTTAAATATAATTTCCGTAATTTATAATGTATACCTATAAAAATGCTATTTTTCTCGTCATTAAAAGGACATTGAGTCAAGTCGACAGGAACACGGAAGTCCATGACCCTAAAATGTGAAAAAGTAAGTACCCTATTTGTCGGTTTTGAATTTAATAACACAAAATCGTAATAAGGTATCCATTTAATAAAAATACATTATAACAAAACAAAACAAAATATACAACCAAATCCAAATCCAGGTATATGATCTGTAATATACAAATATAACATAACACGTATATACATTTTACCTTACATTAATATTTATTGTGATTACAACAATTTTCGTCCGTAGTTAGTTTACGTACGTACTTATGGAATGTACTGTAGATATCTGTCCGTCTATTCTGTAAAAATAAACTTAAGTGAAGTGAGCTGCGACTGTCACACTGACTGTGACAGTCGTTACGGGTCGTCGGCAAAACCTGGACGAGGCTGGCACAGAAGCATGGGGATTGGCACAAGAAAAGAGAGGCCTAGGATTAGCAGTGGGTGAAGTCGGGATGTGGAGGATGGTGATGGCTCGCCAGAAGCCCGAAAGTCTAACCACCAGTCTATCAAAGGGCACAGGAGCGTGGGGATTGACACAAGAAAAGAGAGGCCTAGGATTAGCAGTGGGTGAAGTCGGGATGTGGAGGATGGTGATGGCTCGCCAGAAGCCCGAAAGTCTGACCTCCAGTCTACCAAAGGGCACAGGAGCGTGGGGATTGGCACAAGAAAAGAGAGGCCTAGGGTTAGCAGTGGGTGAAGTCGGGATGTGGAGGATGGTGATGGCTCGCCAGAAGCCCGAAAGTCTAACCACCAGTCTATCAAAGGGCACAGGAGCGTGGGGATTGACACAAGAAAAGAGAGGCCTAGGATTAGCAGTGGGTGAAGTCGGGATGTGGAGGATGGTGATGGCTCGCCAGAAGCCCGAAAGTCTGACCACCAGTCTACCAAAGGGTATCGTAGTACCCAATAACTGGGTTGTGGAGGTCAGATAGGCAGTCGCTTCATGTAAAATACAAGTACTCATCTGTGTCCGTTAAACTGGAAGCCGACTCCCACAACTTCATTTTAAAGTTACTTCACAAAAGTTTTCATGATGACATTTTTACGGAATCGATCGACACAAATTAAATCATTGTAATTATATTCATGAATATTGCACTGACTAAATGCTAACCGTCGCAAAACCTACGAACAAAATTTACGAATGATGACATAGGTAGTCTGATTATATTGGTCGAAAATTACATAAGCGCAAGACTTACTCATTATTGCATTATTACATTGAAATACGTTTTTGTTTAAATGTGCATCTTTGCCTTTGGCATATTCTTATTTTTGGATTCGTCAAAAACCGTGATAGATTTGAAAAGTTTTTCTACTATATTCGAAGGTTTTCATCAATATAATAGTAGTTTTTCGAGACTTTGAAATTAAAAACGTTTTAATTTTTTTCTTATTTAGGCATTATTCGGGTTTTATAAAATTATTTAGACATTTTTACAATCTATAACATTAAAAGCATTTACGCCATAATTTAAAATTCGTATTACAATATAAGAAATCGATTCCATAAAAAATATAAGAAATTGTAGACTAAAAAGTGTGTTATTATCAGTTTATCTCAAAATGGCAACCATTTTCTTAGACTAGATGGAAATTAATGTAAAGAATACTCTCACCATTGGTGTACCATACATGATTAATAAATAAATACCTATTTTTACAATCTGCCACCAGGGAATATTAAATACTGAGAAGAAACGAGGAAACTGGCGTGCTGACGTTGAGATAGATAGATCGAATATGATTTTTGTAAACTAAAATTGAACAAAGCTCATTAACATAGCCATTCATATTAAGGGGAACAACCGTGGTCTTTTCGCTAAGAGCGATATCTACCAGACAACCTTTGAATGGACAGGGAGGGAGATCCTGTATTTGATACAAGATATTGCATTTCTCAAATACACATCAATCATTCCAATTTATACCTTATTACAATGGCATAAGTCACATGCTGCGCGCTCGTGAATTGCATTTTCTATACATACTTAATATTTCGAAACTTGTGGAATGCATTTAGCTGAACTTCATACAAAGTGATGACAACAATAACTACTTTCGGGACTAGTCAACTCGATCGTGCCATGTTAACTTCTCAAAAGGCAGTGCCTACGGTGCCTGATATTGTTAAATACACATAAGTTAATAATATAGGTTCTCTAATTCTTTACCTACCTTAGGTTCTCCGGTTCTGAGTTTGTTACGATGTATCGTTTCTGAGATAGCCAAATAAGAAACTTTGCAACACGAATTGATAACCTCCTGTTATCTTGAAGTTGGTTAAAAGGTCTAATTAATGACTTGTTGTTATGAATCAATAAAGTATTGTACAGAAATAAAATATTTTATCATCGTAAACGTATTTTCCCATCATTTCGCTCAGCACGCCAGTAAAACATATTTTGTGTAGAGAGTATCACTTACAACATTCAATATGGCCGTACATTACAACTATGCACCGTTAGACCGTAACTCACAATCCTTAATTTTTAAGGAATATCACAATCCACTTCATTATGTTTTAAAAGTTCTGCAATAATTAAACAATATCGACCTTATTACAAAAATAAGTTTATCTATAGATAAGCTTTAAATCTTCGAACAAGTTCTTGGATTATGAACTTTTTACCACGAAGAGATAGTTCTTAATACAAAAACTGATGTTGAAATCTCGTCTGAGTTGCTTGTTTATTAAGATCTTTACGATAGTCGGAATAAAGGTCAAAATACTAAACAGGGTCGAAGGTGCCATCTCAGTACTGTATTGGTTTTGTAATGCGATGGTATATACTCCTATTATTTCGTTATTTACGTTGTCCAATCGCTCCGTGTAAAATACTAGTATTCAGCTTCATCCGGTTAGACCAGAAGCCGACCCCAATCTAGTTAGGAAAAGGCTAGGCATTGACAATGGTGATGATTCTGCTGTGAACCAACTAAACTTAATTTAGGCTATTGCTGTCTTTTTCCTTCTAGTGAAACAAGAGAGAGACGAAAATAAATAAGAGCTGTAAAGTTTAGTTGAACTTAGATTTTCTTCGACGCAGGTACGACGAACTTAATTAATCGTGCTTAAAATCACGACAAATTCAAAACAATTCAAGACGTAATTTCGTTTGACAGTTCTCAAGCGTCGCTTGTCTCTTTCATTCGCGGTGTGTCAGTAACAGATAGCATTACTATTATTTTAGTTTATAGGTGGTGAACAAAAGAATCGGCACCAATGTCCAACGAAAATAACAAAATGACTACACCACAGAGTACATTTTATATTGGACTACACTGCTGCAAAGATCTTTTGGCGGTCGAATGACGTCGACAGGGAACACTGTTGGTAAACATTTGTGGAATTGTTTTGTGAATTAATGTCAGTTGAAAAAACAAGATGGAAGCATTAGTTCCAAATTTGGCCACGCGCCAAAAGATTCCTGTTGCGGTGTATTTTTAAATTGCATTGTGATTTGTGAATGTGTTATGTAATTAGGCGACTGTAGTCTTGTCTTGCGTCATTTGGTCCTCTTCCTTAGGTAGATAGTACATCGAGTCTATGAAATACTTCGTAATGTCCGATACTAGACTCCTGTCCGATATTTCTTGAGCGACGCCGTATATCGCCATCTGTGGAATAAGTATTCATGTGTAGAGAAGCTTCTTTAGAAATTATTATTGTAATAATACCGCACGTGGTAACTAAAAGCGTTCAGCAAGTACTGAAAAAGGTCATCTGATTTTAGCCGATAGGAGTTTGAACCAAACGAAATGTCTAAACATTGCATTTCTTTTTGCTTCCTTCTAAATACAGTGTGGCACCCGTGTAAATTCAGCGTCTAAAATATCGGGACGAACAGACTGTTCAAAATGATCTAAACAACTATGAAAATTTAATATTAAGTCAATGACACAAGGAATGTTTCAGAATAAAGACCGTACACGACACCTGTCATTCTGACTTTATCGAATTGAGATAAAGTTTAATTTTGATAGTTGTTTAAATAATTTTAAATAGTCTGTTTGACCCGATATTATTGACGCTGACTGTAAGGGTATTACACTCATTTTTGAAAAGTGTCCTAATTAGATTCTAAAATACTAATAAACCACTAAAAAAACACTGCATTTGTATTTAATCGACTAATGCCGTAAAAATGCAATTAAATTTTACATTTTCTAATTCCGCGCGTAATTTGACGAAAACGCTGGACGCAGTGGACGCCATATTGGCTTGTTAGCTAAGTAAACAAATGCGCTGATATTTTATATGATAAATTGTTTGTAATTGAAAAAAAAAATATTATTCTACTTATCGTTGGTTTTCTGTCCCTGAATGCAAAATATTATTAAAATAAAATCTACTTTGGTTACGAAAATAATAAAAGTGCAAAGTTGTTCGATTGACATGACGTATGACTTATTAACATGGCGGCTACTATTTCATGGTGTTCAAAAACAGATTACAAAAACTGAAAGCTTTGAATAGAATTTTATTTTTTATTTTGTTATTTCATGAACTAAAACTAACATTTTCTGACTGCATTTTGCCTAAGCTATCTCAATAATAGATTTTTTCTCATATAGAGTAAAATACCCTTCAATGATTCTGAACATACGGTTGCAATTTCTGGTCGGTTATAAAAAACAAAGCTGTTTCGTACATTTCGACTGCGTAGGAATTGCACTTTTCTATGAAACAGCTGAACTTTCAATGTTAAAGCTTGCGCCCTGCCACTGTGTATGTTAATCACTGGTTTCATTAAATACTTTCAATTTTTTTTGATACGTGTGTTGTATGAAAACATCCTAGAGTTCGTAATTCATAGGCATATAAATAAACATTACTTAGCATGTGCTTTGACCAAAGATATGTTCCCGTCTCCGTCTTTCTCTTGTAGTTCGACAGTTGAGCGACAGTGACAAAAATAATGCTAAAGCATGTTTTTTTTTCTTTGCTATACATTCTTTTTCTAAGACCACGTTCGCACGGCCGCAAAAATACCGGGCGGAATATTATCACACACTGAATTTTCAGCTCTCGGAGTTGGACAGAGCATTGAAAATCCAACAGAGTGCATCCCAGCGCATCGAAACTTCACACTGTTCGATTTTCTGCTCTCGGCGCTAAGCAGAAGTGTTGGAGCTCCAATGCGCGAAAAAAAACCCGACGCGATATATTTATGTCCGTGCACACATAGACTAAAACAGTTTCCCCGTATCTTCGCGGATTCGGATCCTCAGACCATCCCAGTTAATCTATTTACTGTGAGTATTACCTTCCCCTCAACCGGCGCGTTGCTATCCTTGAAGCAAACCTTGGCAGCACCGCGCACGTCGCCCAAGAACCGCTCGGCCACGCCCGCCTGCGTGTGCGCGTGTGTCACGCAGATGTGGATCCTAAACACAGACAGTATGATCAGCTAATTTATTAACATAGTTTACCAGCCTATTTCTGTCCCACTGCAGGGCAAGGCAACTTCTCACACAGAGAAGGCACGTTGATCCCCACGCTTACTCGATACAGATTCGCCAAGCTCTACAACCATGACAGCCAACTCAGATCCGACCACTAGACTATGACCAGTCGATACCAAATTTTTGCTACTAGGGAAAATACACCTGAACGAAATAGACAAAATATATATTATAATATTCTAATCGAAAATTGCGATTTTTGCCTGAAAGTGTTGAGATGGACAGAAATTTAATAAAAACACATCGAAAGATTATTACAAAAAGGGCAAAAGTACAGGCTAGTATTTTTCGATTCGATTAATTCTATTTCCCAACAAAACAGCATTTTATTACATTGTCTAGCTAGTTTGTCCATTATGTATTATTGGTTGCACTTACCCGGATGGGAACTGCAGAGCGTTTAGGCTCCACCCCTTCTTGTGCAGTAACTCCGCCATCTTGAATATATCAAAGTGCGTAGAACCAAACGCGACCACTGACGTCGCCGGCTTGCCAAACACGAATAGTCCTGGGATCTTGCGCACCCTGGAAATATACGATTGTATGTTAGTTTTACTAAGGTCCAATTGCACGAATTTAAACATCGTTCCGTTTCTGTCAGCATTAAAGAAACTACGCCTTTTTTCCCATGGAATGGATGGCTTGTGCCTACCCCAGGCACAAAACATCCTTTTGTTTCGTTTAAGTGGGCATTGATGTGACGCAGGCACTCAATCTAGCGCCTGCGTGTCATAGACGAGATTGTATCGAAATGACGTCGCTTTGACGTCTTGGCGACGACGAACACCTACGCTGAACTAACACAAAATGGGAGTAAATCAATCACTGTGTGGTACCTATCCTGAAGAAATATATTGAATAATTGTGAGGAAATTTCATAATCACCTCACTTCAAAACCAAATATGTAGTGATAGGAAAGAAAAAGACTTCTGCGGCTCTCTAGGCCATTTTTTTACTAAACATACTAAAACGCAACATGTACTGAATCCATGGTAAAAATTGCGCATCGATGTACAGTCAGCGACAAAAATATCGGGACGAACAGACTGTTCAAAATGATCTCAACATCTAATAAAATAAACTTAATCTCAATTGGATAAAGTACTTGTCAGAATGACAGTTGTTAACTGTCTTTATTCTGAAATATTCCTTGTGTCATTGAGTTAATACTTAATTTTCATCGTTGTATAGACCATTATAAACAGTCTGTTCGTCCCGATATTATTGAGGCTGACTATAACTATATTTTTTTTTTTTAATTTACGCCTGATCTCCAACGATCTGGTTAAAACCTTGGGTTAGGTGGAACACATCTTTTGTAATGGGACCGATAGAATACTAACTCGTTCTCAATATATCTGGCGGTCTTGATAACTTCGTCGGTCATTTGCACGTATCGCTTCTTGCCCACAAACATCATGGTCGCCCAGCAAGCTGCGATGAGACCACCCGCGCGACTACCTGCAAATAAATACGGACTTTATTAGAACCGATTTTTGGACTTTATTTTGACCGACGCAATTTACGCTCGAGAAAAAGGTAGCTGAATGACTTGCATAGGCACAGTTAGAATGCACTTTATCTATACATTATTACTTTATTACTCTATTTATACATTTAAGGGCTGTATAAGTGTCTTTACAGGAATAATAATATACTAGAATAGCTAACCATTCGACAGACTATTGTATCGAAAATGACACATTTCTATAACCTGATTTGCCTTGCCACCGAGAGCTGAAAAAAACAGCTGTTGGAAGAATAGCGGTCGTTTATTTGATTTAAACTGACAAATCATTTGGGTTTTGGATTTGTAAACAGCATTTCGGTACGGAGCGTGTCGAATGATTGTGAATAGCTGTGCAGAAAATTAAAAAAAGGATAACTAATGTATGTAATCTCTGCCAGAAATTTTAACAGGAGCTCATCTGGAGGTTGTGCTTGTGATGGTATTTAGAATGTGCCTAGGTCGTCGACCTTATCTGGCATTATCTTTTCTTCTTATAGATACTTCAACATTCAACAATAGTTCATGTTCTTACTGAATGTCAACAGTGTTCGTTTACACAATGCACGCTTATAACTGAGAGCATCCGATACACGACACTGTGGCATTGGCCTAATGGCACACTGATACTAAACTCAAGTTTCTAAATGTGACACATACAACAAGAATAAATGAAAACGAAACTCCAGTTAGGAAATTCGGAATGCATTATACTTACAGCTTTCCAAAGAAAAGTATGCGCTTCGGGAATAATCGTGAATTTTCGGAAATACGACCGTGCGAGGATGAGATCTAACATAAAGCTGTTACAACCACGGAAATATTTGCCTACTTTGTATTACAGCGTTTACACAATTTTAGATTAACAACTGTATTAAATTAGCACCAAAAGACTTCAAAACTTTTGAGTGCAAAATTACTATCTGAGGCCAGAGTACTTCATACAAACCCGGAATGATAGGTGCACCACAACAAAGCGCGGTAGTACCAAATTCAGAAGTATTGCCTTTGTGGGGGAGGTTACTCTGTGGCGCAACGCTCGTGCTAATTCGCAAACACGAAGATTACCGAGCGCATAGTTTTCTTTGTATGGAAAGCTGTAAATATGTACGGTTACAGTGCTTACAGTGCCTTACTGTATCAGACCCAAACGTAACAGTCACTTTTGACTTTTAAGACAAAAATAGGTAAAACCATTTGAGATAGTTTGGTGCAGCATAAGTGAACTTAAACTATAGTGCAAGTGCTGATTTTTATAAAGAAGTTAATAGACGATTGCTTAATTTTATATTTATTTAGCAGTCTAAGGGTTCATTTTTCAATAGTCAGATAACTTTTATCTCAGGAATAAATATGTCGGTTTGACAACTTTTGTCTTAAAAATATGCCAAACTGTCAGATTTATTCTTCAGATAAAAGTTATCTGACCATTGAAAAATCAGCCCTAAGTTATATTTAGAATTATTTATTTCCTAATCGGCTAGATTGCAATGTGAATAAAGTATCACCATTTTTGATATTATATAAAGGAAAAAAATACTTATATCTGAGTGAAAATCAGAAAGGTCCTTATTATCTTCATTACTTTCATCGCTCAGCCGAAAGGCGAGCACTAGTGGATATAGGCCTCAGCCTAGCATCGGCATCAGGCAAGGTCCATAATATTATGCGGCTATTACATACATACCATTGACAGTGGGCGACCCGTACACACCGCCGGGCCACTCCGTCGTGACTGTGTACTGATGATGTCTGTATTCTTGCTTCCTGTACAGGACTACTGACGTGCCTTTAGGTGCGAAGCCGTACTGAAAGAAAAAGGCAGGTTATAAGAAATATTGTTTGAAATTCTTCATTCTCCTGCCCTTATCACAATTTATTTGTGGTCGGCGCAACATGTCTAGTTCATCCACACTGCTCTATTAGTCGTCATCTCGGTAGTCACCCCCTTTCTAACCATATCATCATTCACACAGTCCATCCGTTTCTTTGGTCTACCCCTACTGTAATACCCATCGACATTCATACTCAAAACTGTCCTCGCGACATTTTCGCCATTCCTCCGTGTCACATGCCCATACCATGACAACCGATTTCCACACAACTTTTCAGCTGCCGGTGCCACTTTCAGATTTCCTATTATGTACTCATTTCTTTCCGTGTGGTGCCGGACGTAAAGAATAGCACCATCCCATTTCTACCCGTGCGTCTCGTAGAAGGCGACTACGGGACTTACTAGAGAATGGGCAGCAGCGTTCTCTATGCATTTTACCACCATACTGCGATCGCCAACCCGCCTGCCAAGCGTGACGATTATCGCAAGCCCCCCAAATTGGAGGAGGCCTATGTCCAGCAGTGGACGTCTTCCGGCTGAAATGATGACTCATTTCTTATTCTATAATATTGCCTTTCATTGATTCCTTTTGAGTCTCAACTGTTTGAAATGATGACTGATAAATAGTTCACAGGCCGTGCTGATACCGGCTAAGGCAGTCGGGCTAGCAAAATGCTCGAACAGTTTATTTTACAGATTATAATCATTAAAGTCATCATTTTGTATTGATGACTGGCTGGGATAGAGAAGTTCATGAAGTTGGTATACTATTGACATTATAAAATATCTGTATATGGCAGGGACATCGACGCGCAAACTATAATCATGAATCCAGCACATGATTCTAGGACCCCCTAGCGTAGAAAAGTTGCGTCGCGTATCAAACAGAAGTCTGCAGTTTCATAAAAAAATGTCTAATACCTACGAGGTCAAAATGTTAAACAACAGCTCGTTTTTTTTAATAACCGACAGAAAATTTCATTTCCTGTACTGAATCCATGGTACCGGGCTGTGCGTCGATGTCGCTGCCGCACTGTATAAGGGTGCCAGTAAAAGTCACAAAATCCCCGGTACTAGTTGATACTGTATTACAGTGGGGTATTATTCCTCATTGATGAGACTCGTATATTGACAAACGAATGAGAACTTCATAATACAGAGATCAGCATTGTATCTACAAGGTGTAACAAATTAAACGCAAGACCTGAAAGTAGTTTGACTACTGAATCGATTTCAGTAACATTTAATATGGATATTTTTACCTACCCCTTATTCACCCAAAGAAAATTCAATCTTATTTCTAGATAATAAGACTCAATTTTAAATGCATAAAGTAATGTTAAGGTCAACACGTTTTTTTTTTAAATAATAGTTAGCTTTATAAAAAAATAGTTTTGATCTTTGTATTATGCCTTTAACTCAATACTCTAATTCGCGTTGTATGCTAGCTACTCTTAGGTTCACAATAACTTACTTTATGCGTATCAGCAGACATACTAGCCACTCCGGGCAGTCGGAAGTCAAACACGGGCACGTGATGGCCGGCATCAGGCATGAATGCGGCCACGAACCCTCCGAGACACGCGTCCACGTGCAGAGGCACGTCGTACTCCACGGCCACGTCCGAGAGGGCTATGATATCGTCCATTGTGCCGTACGGGTAGTTGGGGGCTGAGCCTACGATCTGTAAGGAAGAAAATATTAGTTAAATGGAAGTAACGTTAACAGCTACGCGGGCCCAATGCGGGTTGTTGGATGTCACAAGTCTGCGAATGTTTGCTTATAAGACATGTCAGTTTCCTCACGATATTTTCTGTCACCGTTTTGAGAGCAGTGTTGATGAAATAATTTACACAAAGCTAAGTGCACTGCACCACTACTGCTCCACGAACTGTAAGGAAAGAACGAATTTTTCTTTTTTTACAGATCGATCCTAACAGAACCAATTGAGTATATATGGTAGTTCCGAACGACCATATACAATTGGGTCGTGGAGGTCAGAAAGGCATAGTCAGTCTATGTAAAATACTGGTACTTAGCTGCATGCGGTTAGACTGGAAGCCGACCCGAACATAGCTGGGAAAAGAATAGGACGATGGTGACTCACTAAAAAGGATGAGTGTCCTGCAGTGGGACAGAATACAGGCTAGAAAGATAGAATTAAAAATACTTACCAAGCAAGTCCTCCTGCCAATCGCCTTCCGAACCTTCTCGACGTCCACAGTCATCGTATCTTTATTCACAGGTATTGTCTTAACAGACAGTCCTAGGTACTGAGCTGCCTTGTCAAACGCTGAGTGGACGGTCGAAGGCACTATGATTTGAGGGTTCGATATGCCCTTACTGTAGGCGAGGTCTCTGAAGGCTTTGCAGGCCATTATTATTGATTCTGTGCCTCCTGTAGTTACCTGGAAAAGGAGTTTTTGTATAATTACATTAATTACTTAATTAAATTTGGGAAACGAAACTACTGATCCAAAAGATTTTCGTAATTGGAAATGATTTTGAATCTTATTTTCATACCTTTAGCACTAACATTTTGTTGAAATCGTCACAAGGGGACTTGAACATACCACAGAAAGCAGTGGTGGGTATGCCGCAGAAGGCTCCGGTATGCCAGGCCATAAAGATCTTAATGCTTTGCCGTGACACGCCGCGTCGCGCCGCAGTGAGTCGCGCTGTTAGCGCGTTTCGTGGCATTTATACGTGCAATATACTCAGGGTCAATCAAGGAACGATATAAAAGAAAAATCAAATGGCGCGAAAACAAATGAATCACTAAATTCGAAACACAAATACACAATCCTAAAGAAATTAATTCGAATTTAGAATTTCTAACCAAGTGCCAATTATTCGAGATAAAAGTGGCCAGTTCTACAAAACGCCAATTTAAGAACTAATTATAGCTTGCTAAAATAGACAGCCCTATTTTAGCTAGGGCACGCTTATGATACACCCGGTTTTGTTCATAAACAAGAACGAAGTACCAATCATTTCTTTTCCAACGCTACAGTTCTATCTCGCTCGATTTTCTACACCTGTTCCATTGCAATACATTTTTAACATTCGTGATTTAGAATTTTAATGACATTCATAAACGAACTAGGTACGTCACAACTAATTAACATTTATAATTCTTTGAGTCAACAAGTGTTTAGTTTCCTTTAGTGGAACAATTATCTCTGTTATCATCTCGGATAATTATAATGTGTTTCCAAGGTCATGAACAGTATTTTCGTAGGTACATCTTTTTAGTACAGAACTCAGATTTAGGCAGGTACTCAATATTTTGTTTTGGCGTAAAAATATTGCGGTGGGATTTTTTGCGCACAGGATCTTCAACGCACTGCTTTACGTCGAGAGTTGAAAATGGAACAGTGTGTTTTTGTGACGGACTGGGATGCATTCTAGTGGATTCTCAATGCTCAGTTCAATACCGAGAGAGAATAATCCAGTACGCGATAAAATCCCATCACGATATTTTTACGTCCCTGCGCACGGGGTCTGATAATCCACAAAGAAAACGTTCAAACTCACCGTCCCACAACAGTCCTCATCTCCATGGAACAGGTTGATGGCCATCCTCACAACTTCGGCCTCCATCTTATTTATCCCAGGGAACACGTCTGCATGCAAGGGGTTGGTATAAGCGGTGAGGCTGTATGCGTCACAGGCCACCTTGCTGATCTCTTTGTTCACATGGTATACTGCTCCTGATACTGCGCCTGCCTGCCAGTCGTATGCACCTGGGTAGATTAAATAGAAATAATGGGTTATGCCACTAAATAAATTTAAAGAAATTCTCAGTAATCCTAACTAATATTATAAACGCGAAAGTTTGTCTGTATGGATGTTTGTTACTCTCTCACGCAAGAACTACTGAATGGATTCGGATGAAATTTGGCACACAGATAGATTATAACCTAGATTAACACATAGGACTTTTTGTCCAGGTAGTACTTTCCCGCGTGATAATATCCGACTTCAACGCGGGCGAAGCCGCGGGCGGAAGCTAGTAGTCTTATATACTTTTAACAAAACTTGAACGTGGGTGATAAATGTAAGTAGATCTCTTAGGTAACAAAAAAAAACTGCTATTTATTTTCTATATTTTATAGAGTAGTCTGAACATAAATGTATGTATGTAACAGTATTTATTTTTATTGGTACGCTATTTTCATCTCACGAAGCGACGCACGCTTTACTTGTGGTAACCAAGTCCCCAAACACGCTGTCAATGTGTGCGTGAAGACGAGTAGCGTCTGCAACTCTGCACATAGGTTACACACAAACACATACTTCCGACTTCACCCATGTCTCGGACGGTACCTAGAGCTCCTGCGCTTACACACACATGTACAGCGTGTTCGTCCACTTTTTTTTTTGAGGATGGGAAATCATCAAATAACTTCTCCCGCTCTGGGTGGAGCAGGAGGGCGTGTCAGACTTTTACTGACTGTGTTCCCTCAGTTGCCGGTAACTACAAATGAAATACTGTAGTTACTATTTTAAAAGTTGTTCATAATGATGAGTACAAGTAACCTTTTATGTGTTCATGGTATGTACATAGAGTTCAATTATGAAAAATACTGGATCATCATGTATTACAAGCATGTCATGTAATGAGTTATAGAGTCTCATGTAATGAGTTAAATGAGAGTTCTTTGAGTTATTGTGTGCTTAGTTATTTTCTAAACAAGTACTTACCGAGCTTGTTTGGTTTATTCATTTAACTATGTATTATTGGAACGAAGTTCTTTAACGAAAAAGCGTCATGCCCACTCCATGCGACTTTTATTCATACGTAATAGAAAGAGTCAGGGAGAGATAGTGAGATGGTTTTCGAGGGCGTTGAAGCCAAAAATTAGGACAAAATCCAGATGGCGTCTGCCACATTTTCAAATTTTTCGCAACAGGTGTCGTTTTCAAGGTTTTCGAAGGTGCTGACACCGATAGTGAGGTAAAAATGACAGTTCAAGATGGCGGCAGCGACATTATAAAAATTTGTCGTCATGACGACAAAAATGTATGTTACATACAATGCGACGCTTTAGTACTTGGTTTTTTGGCTTCACTCTTATGTTCCGCGCGGTCTATCTGCCTTTGTTTTATAACCTGACATCTACACTATCTAAACTATCTAACTGTTACAAAGACGAATAGACCTTGTCGTTTTATGAAGAGCAAGGGAAATTCAATCTTGGGATGATAAAGCCAAAGTCGATTGTGCAAATGAGCTTAGTTAAAATGTTGGTGTACAATAAAGCATATTCTCTTATCTATCTGTCTAAGATACTTTCAAGTATGATTTAAGCATGAATATTCCATCAGTAGACTTACCTAAAGCCACATGATCCCTGACTTCTTCCATGACTTGTTCAGGGTCAAGCCCGAACTCCGGCAGTTCCCTCCTCACTGTGACACCTGCTAATCTCTTTGTGACATCCCTTCTGAAGTCACTGTTGATTTCTGCCATCTTCTCTGCAATCTTACGTCGCACTATGGGCACTGAACGGAGCCATCTGTAGAATTCTTTGCGCATTCGAGTTGTTACACCTGGTGGGAAGGTAAAAAAAATCGTTATTATTTTGCAATATCCAATCAATCAGGTCTATGATTATAGTAACAAATATATTAGTTTTGATGTTTACTCAAGTTTACTAAGACAGTGGAGGCAGGTCGTGGCTAAGTAAAAATAGCCGCACGGGTCGATCGATCAGGTTTAGCTACGCTGGCCGCGGTCGGTCCGTGGGTGGGTGACCATCTTTACATATCGAAACCCCTCCGTACCTCGGAAAGCATGCTAAGCCGTTGGTCCCGGCTGTCATTCACGGATCTTGGACAGTCGTTATGGGTAGTCAGAAGCCGGAAAGCCTGACAACCAGTGTTACCAAACGGTATTGTATTACCAAGTAACTAACTGGGGGAAGGTCAGATAGGCAGTCGCTTCATGTAAAATATTAGTATATCGCACAGAGATGACAAAACCCATGAAAAGATGGCAGGATGACTTGAGGTAAAAGACAAGGCTGGAAAGACATGCAGCTAGACAGGCAAGGAACAGAGAGAATTCGAAAGGGTTAAAGGAGGCCTTTGCCAAAGGTCACACAGAAAGTCAGAACTGATATAAAAGTTTTATACTACAACTAATTTTCTGAAACAAGACTATAAATAAATAAAATAAATGACTGCAAATAATTTTATAAAACACTTACTTTCTTGTGCATTATATAAGCTATGTGCCCACACTATAGCGAGCACCGATGATGCGGTCATGGTGACTATCTGCCATGCCTCCTTCCCTTCAAACAGCCTGTTGATGGCCTTCAGTGGCTGCGGTCGCTCACTCATGGCTAAAATATGAACAGCATTTCAGAATAAAGCACTACGAAGTGGTGAAGGGCGGGCGTTTTGGGGGACGGTCTTTTGTAATTTTGAAATTCATAAAGTGCCGACTCTCAGCCTAGTTTGAATATGTGACATTTGATTTCGAAATAATTACAGTGTGCATGGCGACATATCAAGCTATACATTTCCAGTATAAGCTGACGTCTCATTGTACGAAAAGCCTATACAATGTGAGGTCAGCAAAAACTGGAAAAGTCTAGCTTGATATGACATCAACACTACCACAGCTTCTTTGACAAGAATCTATTAAGCCTTGAATATAGTCCTTCCACAATTATTTACCTCTGACAGGAGCAACCCAACAGCAACCTTATTGTCACAAAAATAAAGATCACTGTGATTTCTATAGTGATGCAAGTTCAGAGGTAAAATAACTGTGAAAGAACTGTAAAGAGACTCGACAGGTTAAATTGTGATCATTTCATTTTTGCTGACCCAACATACATTGTCCTGACCATTCTCATACAAAAATTTCATAGTTTAAAGGATGTTCAGTTGAACCTTTTAAGACAAAAATTGTCAAATTGGTCCAGCCCTTCTCAAATGATGTGCTTACCAACAAACAGCATTTAATTCTTATTACATATATAGATTATATCTGTGAGTTTTCTTGCTAAATGTACCATTGTACTTTGAACATCTGCTTAATCATTATGAAATAAAACAAATTAGTTTTTGTCTTCGTTTAGCCATCCATACCCATTTGAGATTATCATCTTTACGTTTAGGTACTTTTTTTGGCCGTCTTCTTAGTGTTTTGCAATGGATATGTAAGTTATTTAAGGAAAACAATGTAGGTCGTTAGGACCATTTCATTTTTATTTTTTTACCCACGACAGAATGGTGACGGTATATGCGTTTTTTCCTTTTATAGAGTATCATGGTTGTTTACACTATCTATAACCACATTATAATTTGTCTGTTACCTAATAAGTATATAACTGCAAAGTAGTTTCGAACCATAGCATCATGTATTGGTTTATTTATTAATGAAATAACCTACACTGATTTTATCTGAATTACTATTAATTACTAAAATCCCAATCAGTGTATGAATTCTTTAAATCACTAAATGCATTTAATATGTTACCAAGTCTTAAAAAAAAAAACAATAAAATTGTCACTACCCTAGCTTAATAATTATAAAGATACTTAATTAATGTTATACTAAATAATTGGCAAAGCTAAGTGTAGTTCAACTTTAGGATTGGAAACTGCATAAGTACAGGTAAGAAAAACCTTGTCTTTGTGTACATGGATCCAGAATTACTTATTATTTTAGCACGAACGATTAAAATATACACAAAGTAGTAATAATTAGACATTATTGCGCTAAATAATAAATATAAAAAACGCCGCGCCGGTAATCTCATAATTTATTTCATAGTCATTTGTGTTTTTGGATACGCGTACATACTTTTCATACAATATCGCTATTTTTATGTAGTTACTTACCGAATATAGCTGGGTAGAAACTATCACACTATTTTCTAACTTATCAAAATTACAGAGCTTAGCTCAATCAATTTTGACAATTCATAATCTTGATACG
The DNA here is from genome assembly GCA_947359405.1 of Antitype chi. Taxonomy (NCBI): domain Eukaryota; kingdom Metazoa; phylum Arthropoda; class Insecta; order Lepidoptera; family Noctuidae; genus Antitype; species Antitype chi. Next base: position 21,647,926 of record OX375815.1, read on the forward strand.
CAACGATAACAATTGTTCAAACGAGGATTATTTCGTAAATGAGATAACAATGATGCTTAGCAGCAGAAAACTGTAATTACAAAGACACTAATTAAAACAAAGGCCAGTGTAATCAAATAAACACTCAATAAATTGAACTTTGAAATCGACCATAGAATAGAATAGAACGATATAATACACTGACGTTTATTTATATCATAATAAAACTCGTACAATACGGCGCACCTCTAATGGTTTTAGTGCTGCACTGACAAATTACTAAATTACTAGTTAATTGTAGTTGCCACTGACAGGTTATTAAATTATTTGTAGTTGCTGAAGATTGTGTTGTGACTGTAGTACGGTCTGTACAGCAAGATTTTACTTATTAATTTGTGTGGATACAGAATGTGCATTCGATTCGAAACAGCAAAATGCACGGCCGCGACGCGGATAGACATTCTGTAGATAAACGACCTCCGTTACAGACACTGTACACCTGTGCGAAGCCGGAGCGGATCGCTATTACATAATGGGATTCGGTTCAATAATTTAACTAATTGATCATACCTAAGTCGACTAGTGCTATGGAAAACAATCGATATATAATTTGTGCTAACTCAAACTGTGTTGTTCACCTCTCTGCAAACTACTACACATAAATTTTGACATTGACAATCAGATTTCAACAGAGTTGTGTTCCAGTTTTTTTTTTGTTGTTGTAAATATTAATAATTTGCCTTTTGCTAAAATTACAAAATATAAGACAAATAAAATAAACAGCCTATCTTTTTATTAAATCACTGAATGCAATACATACTCACAAATTATTTTTAACCATTTATTAGTATAATGACATCAAAAAAAAACAAAAAACAAATTTCTGCATGCTTAAAATGTTACAAAGTGTAGGTCTGAACCGCGATTCGATTAGACCGAGAAAGAACAGCTGTTGATATGAGTCATCAACCTCCAGTTTCCTGTATTCCAAACACAGCGAAAATGTCGAAAGCTAAAAAAGTAGTCGAAGAAGCGAAGGAAAACAATAATCCTGAAATAGATTTGGTGGACAAAGGACTCTCTAGCCTCGATGAAATACCTGGATTGTGTAAGTTAATTGCTATAAACCTGTTTACCCTTATAAGGGCGTAGTGTAACCTGTTTACAAGGAACTCGTTTTGATGTATTGCACTCGGTACTTATTATTTATGCACCATAAGTTGTTATACATCTTATTTTCTCTTATTGCTGTGTTTAAATCTACCTAGAAATCGAAATATTCGGTCCTTTCGTTGATCAAGGTTGCACGTCTACCGTATCAGAAATATTAGGTACAGTTTTGTTTTGATTAGTTTCAAGAATATTGCATGACAAACCTACAGATTTATAAATAGAACAATGCTAAAAACCTCTAATTTAGCGTTTTAGATTAATAATTCAGTTTTTCACCCATTATTTAAGAAGTTACTAGAGGTAATTTTAACAATGACATCATTCCCTACACAATATTATAAGGTGTTTCCTTCCTTGTAAACTCTTTAGTAAACCGTATTATGAGTACCGTAATTGTTCAATAGTGCTAACAAATCTATGACTATTTAGGGGTCTCTCCGCTGTGCGTTGTAAACCCCTAAGTGAGTACTGCTCCGTCTGGTAGTAGAAGGTTGCGGGGCCACTAAAGTAAAGTCCTTTTATAGATTAGGGATGTCCCCGTTTATTCGATAAAAGAAACCCGTAGAGACAACCTTCCATTCGGACCAGTGCGCAGTAACTGGCCGGCCGTTCATTCGTCTCACTTACGTATATTTTTGCTTGTCTAGCATTCTGCCTATCGTGCTTACATTGTGTCCCTACACTACATCCCCCCAAAATTTTAAGAAAATTTTACTTAAGTATTGACTAAAAGTAGGTTCCACTTCCATTTATACTTGTACTCTCTATTACTAGGGACTTGCTTCGTTTGTTATAATACAAATTTTTGTTTCAGTTTTTTGTTGACATTGCTATAGCAGTAAAATATTTGTTACTTACAATCTACTGTTTTATTTATGTCTGTGCTTACAATTGTTTCTTTGTTATGTCCTAATCTTAAAGTTCTACCGTTGTTACTTAGTATTATTATGTATCACAATGTTTTGCAGACACCTGTTTTTCAAGGTTCCGACTTTATATTGTTGCTATGCAACCAGTACCTACCTATGAAAAAAATGTGTTAAGGGTAGTTGTCATAACGACCTACTCTGCAAAAAAATATTCACCCTTTGGGGTCCTCAGTATCCGTTATGACAACGCCACTAATAGGATGCATGAATACAATTTTGCAATAATGTTAACGTTGCGTTTTGTTGCATCGAGGTTGACTAATACTGAAATAGCTATTATACAGGCTTTGTTCGTTGATTTTAGCTTACAACGGGACTCGTTACCCGTGGTCCCGGTGGGTCGACCCATTACCGGGTCCACGGGTAATTTTAATTACCCGTGGACCCATGGCATTAGGGATTGATTTCGGACTTCTGAATATATCGATAAAAAATTAAAACCATCAGTTACATACAATAAAGTTTACTCATTCATAAAAAATAAAATAAATCCTTGTTTGGGAACAAAAACATACCTTCTCCTAACAGAACTATATATATTGAAAATGGTGAATTCATAACCGATACACTGGACATAAACTATCTTAATATTTCTAATGCGTATCCAAGTGATATTTCTCCAGTAATTAATTCCATTAATGTATCGGTTATGAATGCATCATTTTCAATTGCAATTTTTGTTCTGGTTCTACCTGGATTATTCTTTTAATTTTTCGATAATTTGACCAAAACGTTCAGGAGACGCATTATGTTTGTGCAATTTTTTTTAAATTTAATTTTGCTATGCCAAGACTCCGACACGTTATTGGTTCGGTGCCTTTCTCCGAAGACACGACAGTTTTAACAATATCATTCTTCAGTCAAAAACGTTGCAAGTAATTTAAAAATTTCCGGATTTTAATATTTTTGGTGTTGCACCGTGATTTTACAAATTCCCACCCTTCCAAAAGTCGATCACTTGGTAATAATGGCAATACTGAACACAGTGACACAACTCTGGCTTGAGGTTTACTTTTTGTAATGCCGAATATCTTTTTGCCCATCCTCCACATAGCTTGCTGCCAGTGATAATAGCACCCTATAATCTCAATGTCGGGAAAAACATTATGTATGGAATTTAAAGCTGCAAGTTCAAAATCACAGTGATACTTTAAGGGTTCCCAGTTTGGAAACTGGGATTTTAAAATATTGAAAAGGGCTGTATAAGTTTCGGTTTTCTTATCACTTAGTAAAGCGTAAATTATCGGTTTTGTTTTAGTTGTACTAGCAGTACTGCCTAATTCAGCATGTATAGTGAAAAATTCAACAAATGGAGGGGGGCTACAATTGAATGTTGCATCACCAAATATTTCCTTTGTTTGCTCAATTATACCTCTATCTTCTTCCATACAGAACACCAAAATTGTTGTGTCTTGATAATAATATTCTGCCAAAACTAAATTTCGGTGTTGCAATGGAACCTGTACTTCATGAAATGTTTTAAAATTCATTTTAGTAACTCCAGCATATTCATTCCGCGCGCTATAAAGACGATGCTTGACACTATTGAATTCCGGAAAGGGAGTCAACATATTGTTCCCTTTATCCATCCAGCTCTCTTTCGCCTCTTCATATAAATGTGTAATAGGTCGATCAGTTGTTCGCGCCTCCGATGCTAAACTGTCTAGAGATTCGGTTACTTCATTTGATATAATATCTGGACAGGTATGAGATATGTTTTTTATTACAATCTGTTCCTGTAAGAATGGGAATACACACGTTAAAACAAATGATAAATGTTAAATTTACTACTTTTACGACAACTAGCTTTAAAATTTCAGAAAAAATAACAATGCTCACTTTATTAATAGTTATAGATCCTTTGCACTGATTTTTCCGTTTCAAAGAACAGTTCCAAAGAGATGATTCATTTTTATAAACCGTATGCTTGTAGTACTGATGATTTTCGAACAGCAAAACACTACCTTTCTTTCTTTTAATTATTTTAACCTTATTTTCCATGTTAGCAAATTAGTTTCCGCAATAAAATATTTAATTTCAGTGCGTACTTGCTTACAAATAATTATGTCAAAATTACAAAAAGAAAAATGAATAAAGATCCTAATGATTATGACAACATGACTAATAAAGATAAAATAAGTAATATGTGACCTCTTTTGACGTAACTAACAGGCTGTTATTATGGATAATATGTATTTAATCTTAAGTAGGTTCCATGGTAGTAATTAATTTTTTATCGATATATTCAGGAGTCCGGAATCAATCCCTAATGCAATGGGACTACGGGTAATTAGAATTACCCGTGGACCCGGTAATGGGTCGACCCACCGGGACCACGGGTAACGAGTCTACAACGGTTGATATTGTTTGTTACAATGCTGGGTATCGTGGGATAGTGTTACAAGTTAAATCTAACTGGTGGCTTAACAGTACGTCCGCTACTTGTTTTCTTATGTAATATAGACCTTTCGTTGTTTCTAATCGGCGGTGTAACACTGTTGTCTGAGTTTGTATGTACCTTGTTATGACTACAGCTGGTTCCTGAATGCTCATTGAGTACATATGCAGGTTTTAATCTGTCGATTGATATATTGCTCTTCCTGTTTGCTAACTGAATTACATATACTTTAGGTGTTCTTTCTACAACGCGATAAGGGCCATCGTACGTGGGAGTTAGTGGTTTGCGTATCGCATCATTGCGAACAAATACGTATTCACAATTTTTCAAGTCATTATGTACAAACAGTGTGCGTGAGTCGCGCGAAATATGAGGTACCGGTTTAAGTTTGCTAATAGTGTTCCTAATGTTTTCTAACAGCGTATGATCATCACACGTTTGCTTATCAGAGACGATGTAGAAATCTCCTGGTAAGCGAAGTGTTTGTCCGTAAACATGTTCTGCGGGACTTGTGCCGTTGTCGCTTCTACCTACTGCACGTAATCCTAACAATACTGTGGGTAGCTCATTGCACCAGTAGGGGTTGTTCTCTAGCCGTGCGGTTAATGCTGATTTTAATAGTCTATGCCATCGTTCTACAATACCATTGCTTTGTGGATGGTATGGTGTAGTACGTAGTTTCTTAATGCCCATTAGTAACATTAAGTGTTTGAATAACGCACTCTCGAATTGACGACCTTGGTCGCTTGTCAGTCTTTCGGGACAGCCGAATCTGCTAATCCATGTATCATAGAATGTCTTGGCTACTACTTCTGCTGTTATTTCTTTAACTGGTATCGCCTCAGGCCAGCGTGTACATCGGTCGATCATAGTTATTAAGTATCTATAGCCATCTTGTGACGTTGGTAGAGGTCCGACTATGTCGATATTTACGTGTTCGAAACGTTTGCTCGCTGAATATTGCTGTAAGTCTGAAACAGTGTGTCTGTTGACTTTACATTTTTGGCAAGGTATGCAACACTTTGCCCATCGGCTAACATCTTTATTCAGGCCTGGCCAGAAGAATCTTTGTGCAACCAGTGGCGGCGTAGCATGGGTTGACACCCGGGGCGACTTTCTATTGAGCACCCTCAAAATAAATCGACAATTAATACTAAACGTGCTTACATGACTTTATTTTGCTAAAATATTCGATGACATTATCAAAATTTACTTTTCTGTCCTTTTCAATGGACAATATAGAAATACTGGTAAGTCGTGTTTGGTCATCGTAGGTCTTAAGTAAGTTTTTATCAACTTTAATTTTGAGGAACTTATTTCACAAGAAACCACCGACACACAAATAGTTTAAAAAATCTTAGACACAGCGCTAGACTTGGAACAGACTTAGAATAGTCCCATTTTACAATAAATTTCAGAATTTCCAGGGTAGTCCATTGGGCCGCTTCTTGAAGAGAAATGCTGGCGGCTTCCAAGTGGCGCCTCAGTCGTAAAATCTCCAAAATAATGTCCTCTGCAGAAAGTACATCATAGTTTTTTGTAAGTTTTGGAACTTTACCACGAAGTACTTCTACTGTTGACGTAAGCAGAGTTTTAGGCTGACCAAAACCAAATGTTATGAGAATGTCATCCATTGATTTGTAACGATGCTCTAGTTCTTCGTAAAGTCTATCAAGACATTCTAACATAGCTCTCCGCAACTCTTCTGTCAATGTTAGTCCAGCGTCTTGGGACATTTCTCGTGGCATACGTTTTCGAAATCTCCTCCTTCCTCTTCTTTCAACGGAAATATCCAAGTCCTCACATTTTTTAGTTGTGTAGGAAAAAGCTCTTTCAACTATTTGAATACGTTAAGTTTGAAGAAAATTTTTTAGGGTTTTGATTTTTATGACACACTTTTCCAGCGATAGCCCAGATGTTTGCATATATACTTTTGTGTCTGATTAACTTCTTCTAGTACTTCACACCAAAAAGAGAGGTAGCATAAAAAACTGAAGTCACACAAAGCTGGAAAGAGTGTGGATGCTACTTCTCTTGTATCGACATTTTCTCTGCTGCTGCTGGGATCACACATGTCTTCGAGTGTTGATACAAGTTTCTCAAAATTATTCTTCAGTGATTTAACAGCATCGTGATGAGCACTCAAGAGACCCACACTCAGCATTGGGTGGCCAAGGGTTGAAGAAGAGATAGAGAGAGAGATGAGCACTCCATCTTGTCTCTACTAGTCTTTTGACCGATACGCCTACACTTTTCATTAGAATTTCCCATCGATGTGTGGATGACGAAAAGAACGTGTAAACTCTTTCTACTGTTCCGAAAAATGTTACACTTGAACTAACACTCCCGAAAGAGTGCAACCCACATAGATTTAGCGCATGATTAGCACAAGGCATAAACAACGCTTTAGGAGTGTGTTCTTTAATTATTGCTTGTATAAATCAAATCAAATGCTTATTTGCAAGAAATACATTGTTGGTGAAGGTGAGATATTATAACACAAGTGTAATTGACGACACGCTGGTCCTGGCGCAAGGGAGGTCGTACCAGGCGGCGGCCGACTTAGCGGCAGACGGGGTTGCGATAATCGTCGATAGGATCCGGCAACTGGGACTTGAGGTGGCCTTGCACAAGTCCGAGGCCATGTGTTTTCATGGTCCTCGGAATGCGCCACCGGCGGGTTCCCAGATAACGGCAGGAGGGGTTCGCATCGGCGTCGAGTCGACGATGAAGTACTTGGGACTCGTCCTCGACAGCCGGTGGAACTTCGCGGAGCATTTCCGACGTTTGGCCCCCAGACTGGAGCGGGCCGGGGCTGCCTTGAAGCGGCTCCTGCCCAATCTAGGGGGGCCAAACGCCTCCTGCCGGAGGCTCTACGCGGGGGTCGTGCGGTCCATGGCCCTATACGGGGCGCCAGTGTGGGCGCCTACATTGAGGCGCCAACCAGCCCGAAGGCTGAAGGCGTCCCATAGGGTCATGGCGATCAGGATGATCCGGGGATACCGCACGATCTCAGGTGAGGCGGCGGGCCTCCTTGCCGGATTACCGCCATGGGATCTGGAGGCAAAGGTCCTCGCGCACATCTGGGAGTAGCGCGAGGAGGCCAAACGCCGGGGCGTTACTCCGCTGCCGCGAGAAATCGAGGTGCAGCGGACAGAGCTCCGGCGGGATCTCATGGCGACATGGAGAGTGCGATTGTCGCAACCCAGTGCTGGGCACGCCACGATAGCGGCGGTAAGTCCCCTCTTTGAGGAGTGGCTTGAGAGGCGGCATGGCGTCCTCACCTTCCGCCTGACGCAGGTCCTCACCGGACACGGTTGTTTCGGGAGGTTCCTGTTTCGCATAAGGCGGGAGGAAACGCCCGGGTGTTTCCATTGCGAAGATCGCCCTGAGGACACGGTGGAGCATACGGTGGCGGTCTGCCCGGCTTGGGCGGAGCACCGCCGTGTCCTCGTGGAGGCGATCGGCGGCGGCGATCTCTCGCGTCCGGCCCTGGTTCAGGCCATGGTACGGAGCGAGAGTGAATGGTTAGCCGTCACCTCCTTCTGCGAAGCAGTAATGCTCGCGAAGAGGGAGGCGGCGCACGTGAGGGAGAGGCAGTATATGCGCCCTCACGGCCGTAGTCGCCGCGGGAGACGCCCTGGGCGTCGGGAATCCCAGGCTGATTCCCGGCCACCGTAGGCGCGGGCTTGCGGACGGCGAGTAATGGGTAGCTCGCTGTCCGGTAAGGACCAAGCCCGGGTCGACGGCGCGTTGTGTTCCACGCGCGCCTCAAAGAGATGTCAGCACCAAATGGGGGGTCCGCAAGGGCCGATGCCTGCTAGGGGTGCGGGTTGTTCGAAAGAGATACCGCGGCCCCTAGCACACAGGCAACTGAGGGAACACGGGTGGGTTTTAGTCAGTAAAAGTCTGACACGCCCTCCCGCTCCACCCAGAGCGGGAGAAGTTATTTGATGATTTCCCACCAAAAAAAAAAAATGCCCGACATAGATGGATGTCCAAGTTATCACTTTCTAACTGCGTAAGGATATTTTCAGTATGTTCGACTGCAGTCTTTCCAGCTATAGGGAAGCAACCTAGAAATGATTCCTTCACTTCAACTTGATCGCCTTCAATATGAACATGTCTGATTACATAACTCATCTGACCAATATGTGTTAGGTCTGGAGTACTATCGAAAATAATTCCGAAATGTTTAGCTTTTTTTATGTCGTCCAAAATGTTATTCTTCACCTCTTTCCCCAAAAGACTGATGAACTCATTTTCAATGTCTTTGGACAAATAAGAATTTACCCGTTTACTTTTTGTACAGGCGATAGCATGTTCAATTCTTAGCATGTGCTCTTTTAGCACTGGGTTATATTTTGACAATAGATTAACTAATTCTTTGAAATTCCCTCTATTGTCTGATGAAATCCCCTCTCTATGTTCTCTTGATTTTGGCGTGCTAGGAAAAGAATAACATCTAAAAAATGAAAAAGAAATCATCGAAAAATGCGCACGAGCATGTAAACACACCGGTAAAAAAAATCTTGTGACGTTATGACTTGCTTGTGTTGCTAACGTTTGGTATCAGTAAACTACTCTGATTCTATCATCATTTCACATAAAATACAAATTTTTAGTAAAATATTTTGAAAATAAATTACACTAGGTTGTCTAATAATTTTTATTATTGCACCTGGACTAATTAATTAAAAGTAGAAAAAATAACAATCCGAGTACAGTACCAAATTTTTTATGAGGAAAAAATTGGTTTCACTGCAATAAAAAGTCCTCGGTATTCAGGATAGATGGCATTGGTCATCATTTTAAAATAATGCTCTAAGTTACCAGGGCATGGTTGTCACCCCTTGATGCTTGGCACCCGGGGCGGACCGCCCCCACCCCCCCTTTACGCCGCCACTGTGTGCAACTAATTTTCGTGTTGCCCTAATTCCGGGGTGACTAACGTTATGTATTGAGTCGAACGCAAGTCTTCTGTAACTTTCTGTTAAATACGGTCTGCACGTGTTAGTAGAGTTTTCACAATATACGGCTGTTTCGCAGTTTGGAATGATATATTTCTTTAAACATATATTATTGTTTGATTCTTTTAATAGCTGTGCAAGCTCGGTGTCATTTTGCTGAGTTAGCGCTAGTTCCGAGAAATCAAGTACAGTCGGGCAGTCAATTGTTTGAATACGTGATAAGAAATCCGCACCTGCGTTTTTATCGCCTTCTATGTACCTGATTGTCGTGGTAAATTCGCTAATGAATAAAAGTTGTCTTGTGCGTCTAGGTGTTTCGGAGTCACTTTGTAGTTTGTCAAACGCGTAAATTAACGGCTTGTGATCCGTGAAAATAGTTGGATGATTCCCTTCAAATAAATAACGAAAATGCTTAACTGCCATGTAGATCGCTAGCAACTCCCTATCGTACGTAGAGTACTTTTGTTGGGCTTTAGTAAACCTCTTCGAAAAGTACCCTAATGGTTGCCAGTTGTTATTTATCTTTTGTTGTAATACCGCGCCTGCACAAGTGTCTGATGCATCGGTCATGAGAGCTACGGGTGCATTGGACTTGGGGTGTGACAACATGGCAGCATTTTTTAGTCCCAGTTTACACTCTTCAAAGTCTTTAGTTGTCTTATCATCCCATTTGATGACGGTCTTATCTTTACGTTTGGAGCCTATCAGGAATTTATTTAAGCTTGCTTGATGCCTAGCGGCTTTGGGTATACTTGCCCTGTAAAAGTTCACCATGCCTAAAAATTGTCTTAGCTGCTCTACTGTTTCTGGTCGCGGATAGTCTAGTATAGCCTTTACTTTGTTCTTTAGTGGTTTAATGCCCTCAGTGGAGACTTCGTAACCTAAAAAGTCAATTTTAGATTTACCAAATTCGCACTTTGCCAAGTTTATTGTGATACCAAATTGTCTAAATCTTTCGAAAACTTTGCGTAGTTGCATTTTGTTCTCTTCTACACTATCGCTCGCTATAATTACGTCATCGACGAAACTAAATAAGAAATCTAAGCCGTCTAATACATTGTTGTTCATAAAACGTTGGAATGTTTGACTCGCGTTTCGTAATCCAAAGGTCATACGAGGGAATTCAAACAGTCCAAATGGTGTAATTATCGCTGTTTTTTCTATGTCCTCTTTAGCTACTCTAATGCAATGGTATGACTTGTTGATATCGAGTTTTGAAAAAACTTTCTTACCTGCGAGTACGTAGGTGAAGTCATGTAGCCGTGGGACGGGGTACCGGTCCGGCTTGGTGATGGCGTTTAGACGCCTGTAGTCACCACACGGCCGGATGTCCCCGTTTTTCTTTCCCACCACGTGCAAAGGGCTCGCCCACTCGCTTTTAGATGGCCTGCAGATGCCCATCTCTTGCATACGCCTAAATTCTTCCTTTACCTGGTGATACCTGTTAGGAGGAAGTGGCCTAGCCCGCGCATGTACTGGCGATCCAGTAGTTTCGATGTGGTGTAATATGTTGCAACCTTCGTTTTGCGAGTCGTCATCCTTAAATGGGGTAGGTTTAGTAATGTCAACGTATTCCGATAACAAATCGTGATACGTGTGCTTGCTATCTACGATGCTGACTGAGGTTCCCGTGCATTGTACTATGCTACCTATCGTATTTAAGTCGGTCCGCTTATCTACTAATTTATGAGCATTCAGGTCTACCATTAGGTTATGATATTTTAAAAAGTCAGCTCCTATAATGGGTTGCGTTACATTCGCAACTATAAATGTCCACCTGAGTGGTCTTCGCAAGTTAAGATTTAATTCTAATGCTTTTGTGCCGAATGTCTGAATTTCGGATCCGTTTGCTGCATACAATTTGTACTTACACTCGGAATTGTCTGATTTGCACTTTTGCTTCTTAGTCACTGGTAATACCGATACGTTTGCACCTGTGTCGATGAGAAAACGCATGCGGGTAGAAATGTCTGTTACACATAGGCGGTGGTTCGAGGTGTCGATGCAATTTCCCGCCGCTGATTGCACCGCTCCTAGTTTCCCGATTTTTCTGCTGACGATGATGCCTTCTGCTTCTCCCAGTTACAGGGCTGCACGCATTTGTTTGCCCCGTTTCCAAAACGGAAATGGTAATAACATACCCAGTTTGGTGATTGTGGGTTCCGTCGCTGGTTGTAGCGCCTGTTTCCTGATTGTGATCGCTGTCGAGAACCCTGTTGTTGTCTCCACGTTGCTCTGCCTCTTTGTATTTCGTCGATGGACTCACGTAATCTCGATATCTCCGCGATGAGTAGATCATTGTTGCTCGGTGATGTAGTTGTGCGTACTTCAGCTACTGCTACATCAGGTTTTGCCGTTTCCATTACCTTGTCGGCCATCTGTGCTAATTTGCTGATATCGGCGATCTCACTTACGGTCAGAATTGCTCGTACTGAAGCCGGTAAGTGGCTGATCCATAATATTCGTAGCGTGTCGTCTGGAAATTTCTCTTGTGCGAGGTCCTGCATTTTACGTAGTAGTTGTGAAGGTTTCTGCTCCCCAAGTTCTATTTCACTGAGTAGTTTCTGTATTTTTCGATTCTCTGATTCCTCGTACACGGTCAAGAGTCTTTCTTTCAGGATTGTGTAGGCTTTTTCTTCTGGCGGATGAAAGATTAGGTCAGCAATTTGTTGTACGCTGTCTTTGCCCAGCTTTGCCACCACGAGATTGAATTTTGAGCGTTCCCCTTGCTTCTGGCTTGCCACAATAGCTTCAAGTTGGCCGAACCATAGTCGCGGTTGGTCCGTCCAAAAGTCTGGAATTTGCGTCTTGGCCGTGATTTGCGCTAGCTCATCGTCTTCCTTCTTGGCTGGTGGTGCCTGTGCCCGGTGTGGCTGTTGTTCGTGGCTCATGTTTGCCCGTTACGTTCACTGTTTCCTAACGTCAGAAATATAGTTCGCGTATAGACGTGGCACTCGCAGCGTTAACACTTTTTACACTTAGGAATGTTCGCGTGTATTTGAGACGCGGGTCACCAATTTAGGGGTCTCTCCGCTGTGCGTTGTAAACCCCTAAGTGAGTACTGCTCCGTCTGGTAGTAGAAGGTTGCGGGGCCACTAAAGTAAAGTCCTTTTATAGATTAGGGATGTCCCCGTTTATTCGATAAAAGAAACCCGTAGAGACAACCTTCCATTCGGACCAGTGCGCAGTAACTGGCCGGCCGTTCATTCGTCTCACTTACGTATATTTTTGCTTGTTTAGCATTCTGCCTATCGTGCTTACATTGTGTCCCTACAACTACACTGCCTTGTACAGCAACTCATAAAGAAAACTGCTATTATATGCTATAAAAATATTATACAAAACTTCCATTTCACCACATTTATATTATGATGGGCGGACAATATTGTTGCCATGGGGCGTAAACTTGGATGTGGCTGACTAACGAGTGTGGGCGTTACCACAATAAAAGACAAAGCATTTATTTCCAAAAGGCTCATAGAAGGCAATTTTGAACATCAACATTTACATTAAAATAGAATAGATGCTACTCACCCCTTTCAAATGGTAGTTTCATATGGGGAAGGAACTCCACTGTTACTCTTTTAAAATATTTGCATACATTATTAATATAATTAAATGTGAAAATGATTCACCTTTAATATTTTAAAATAAAATTACCATACCACAATGACAGATAAAGTATTTATATGATAGATACATGGTGCTCACATATTTACACACTGAAGGTAGGTATATGATTTTCCTAAAATTTTACAAGTAATAAGTCAGTGTGTAACTTAATCGCAGAATGTAAATCAATGTCATATTAAAAAATAATAAATTATAGAATTAAATTGCCAACCAGTTTAATTTTGTCCATAATTGATGGCTGTGATGATGTAATAATGATGATGATATTATTCATATCCTTTTCATCATTCTATAATGTTATCAAGTTATATGAATCTTGCTCATGATGTCCTGGTGTCTGCACTTAACTGTACTACTTATAGCCTGCCAAAGAACACATATTCAATAATAAACTTTGTCTCTTTCAGTCGCTCTCACCAACATCACCCGTCTAACTCTAAGCCACAACAAGATACAAGTAGTTCCGGCTGCTCTCGCAAATCTTGCTAACTTGGAGATACTGAACCTTGCCAACAACCACGTGACAGAGTTGCCCGTCAGTCTATCCTCGTTGCCAAAACTCCGTATCCTCAATGTGTCTCTTAATAGACTGTATGGATTGCCAAGAGGATTTGGATCTTTCCCTGTTTTGGAAATCTTGGACCTGACTTATAATAATCTGAATGAGAAGAATCTGCCTGGAAATTTCTTTATTATGGGTTTGTAGTGTTCATTATTATTTATTGACTTATAAGTGGATAGCAAAAAATAATTGGTTTCTGCATCTGTGCAAACTCCACTCGTTAAGTAGGTAATAAGCCAAGTAATGTACAGTCACCAAAACAGAAAAGTAACCAGCTTTGATGATCCTTGAAGTTAGTTAAGTAAGGTACAGATAAATGTTTCCAAATTAAATTTAATTTAATAAATGAACTGATAGTTTTCTATTAATTAAATTAAATTTTATTCGAAAACATCCATTGTATTGTTACTAAACACCAATTATGTCTGACGACTCTGGTTACTTATCTCATTTGGTGAACAGACATACCTACATTTTTTATTTGTCTTACCCTGGTAAAGAATGAAAGGCAACAATAGATAGAATTGGATGTAAATTGTTACCAACAAGTCTTATTTTACTCTATAAACATACTTAAAAGCTGTACATAATAAAGGTTTTTTTTTTTAGTACACTTGACTTATTAAACCTATTACAATTTCAGACAGTCTCCGTGCATTGTATCTTGGAGACAATGACTTTGAATACCTGCCTGGTGAAATTGGTAACCTGAAGAACTTACAAATTGTAAGTATTAATATTGTGTATCTTTTTCCTTGTACTTTTTGCTAAGTTATTCATAAACACAAGCAGCTAAAGTTTTGGAATGAGGAAAATAGAATAACACCTTTGTTTCATTAAAAGTTATTTTATGTTTTTTGTTTTGCTGTAAAACAGTCATCTACAAAATGTACAGCCAGTGATTCCTCTTATGTAGGAAGTTATTTAATAAACTGTAACACCCACATTTCGCCAATCATGATTAAGTCCTATGTATTATGGGGCGAACCTATTGCCATCAACCGGGGACAACTGATTCCAGGCTGCTACTGATAATTTCCAGATAGAAAAGCCCTATTAGCACTGCCCGACCTCAGTAGCGGCTACGACCACAACACTAACGGGACAGGCAACTGCACCCTGCTCTCTTATCTACTTCTTAGCGAGTCAGCATTTGGGACGGAATGCGGCCCAGAATTTGTCCCACTATACTCCATAGGTTTAGGTAGTTATATAAAGGAAAAAAAAACACGTGCCTCATAGATGCGACACCTCTTATTTCAAATGTTAAAATCATATTATTTATAGTCATATAATAATAGGCTCTATTCTGAATCTGATGAACAATCTGTCACATTAATAAATAAATCGTTCCGTTGTATCATCAATTAGTATTTTGTTAGCTATAATAACACAATTTAACAAAATCGAAACGCACTAGCAATATCGTAAATGTCGAGTTTTGAGAGCGCTGTTAAAGGCGTCTGGTTAACCGACTTTACGTAATACCTGCCACTTCAGTTGCCATACTAAATCACAGTTAGACTTTTTACTTTAGCAATTCGTTGTATTTTCTAAAAGGTCGAAACGGAACCTGCCTTTTTGGGCTCTTTACAATAGGCAGATTATTATAATAAATCTAATAAAAAAATTGTGCTCAAGTAGTTACATCTGGCAAGAGTAGTTTAAGAATAAATGATAAAGTCTAATTTACATTAATTAAAGGGGAAACTATTGTATAAATCGAAAATAAATTTGATTTTGATCTCCACCGTATTTTAAACAAGAAAGTGTCAACTATAAAAAAATACCTTTTTTTACGATTTGTTTACTTACCTTTATTTGAATACCTAATAACCTAATAACCTAGTATAGATAGTATTATTGTTATTGCGGTATCATTATTTCCAGCTATCGATGCGCGAGAACGATCTGATAGAGGTGCCTCGTGAACTGGGCCAGTTGGCTCGACTGAGAGAACTGCATCTGCAAGGCAACAGGCTTGTTGTCCTGCCGCCGGAGATCGGTATGTTATCCTACCAATATGTGAAAGTTTGTATGATTGTTAACTCAATCACGCAAGAACGGCCGAATGGATTTGGACGAAATTTAGCACACAGATAGTTTATAATTATAACCTACTTAGATCAAAACATAGGATAGGTACCTTTTAGCCCGGTAGTACGTTCCCGTGGGATATTTTTGACATCCGCGGGTGAAGCTGCTGGCCAAATCTAGTAAACTTATAAGTGTAACGTAGATGTGTGTAGGATATGAACTTCTCTAGAGCGTCTTCGAACACGTTTGGCCAGTGTAGGCGTATACGACGACCGACGACCTAGAAAAGGTGGCTGGGACAGACGATGCGGAAAGCAAAGGACAGGCTGTTGTGGCGCAGTTCAGAGGTGGCCTGTCCAGCAGTGGACTGCGGTAGGCTGAGGTGATTGAGGCTCACGCGTCGTCGACAGCAATAGTTTAGATACGATTGACCATCCTTAACAAAAACAAACAAAACAAGATACAAAAAAAAGCTAGAACTTCAGCATAACATTCACTAGATACTTACCTACTCAATTTTACCTAGGTACATGCTTTTCTGTATCAAATGGTCCAACTTACCTACTCAGAATGAGTACTAGTGTCGTATTATAAAGTAAACTGTGCACATTACAGCAGTAACTGGTCGTTTCATTTAATAGCGATGGGGTCCGCCTGTGAGTGTTGGGTCATAGGAAATGTAAGAAAGTGATGAAGGCGAGTTTTTGTAATGTTATGGCGCGTCTCGCCCTAATTTACGCTAGCCCTTAGTAGACTGACTAAACGGCTTGCTTTTTACTTGTTCATAAAATTATAGAATATCTAAGTACCGAGTTCCCTCATTATTTATAATAGTTATTTTATGAATTCCACAGGATCCCTGGACCTTGCTAGCAACAAGTCAGTGTTGAGACTGGAGGGTAACTTCTGGGTGCCGCCCATTGAAGACCAGCTGAAATTGGGGCCTTCACACGTTCTGGACTATCTGCGCTCCGAGACTTATAAAGTGTAAGTAAAACATAAGCATGTGTTGTCATAGGAAATGGAGAATTTTAAATTATTATTTTGGACAAATCTTACCATTGAATAGAGAAATATTACCTTACCTTATTTGCAGTTGGGTAGAAGTTTGTAAGGATTTCTATAACCAACAAAAGCGACACGACTTTGCGATATCCATCCTAGCTTTGTTTTTCGTAGTTGCGCCCTATGTGGCTCGAGAGAAAGAGTCGCTGCGATATTTCGCTAGTTAAATACGAATATGTGGCTTTTAAAATTCGCTATCTTCCAAACTTGTTAAGAAATATTATTCATGTATCTATTAAGTGAAATCATTCACGCGTATAGGCTTATATTTTCTTGTGCCAATTCCGACGCTCCTGTGCAAGCCTCATACCCGCGATGGCATCAGTGAAATAATAATGAATGTTTGGTCCCCCCGCAGCCTGTACAGTCGCCACATGTCGGCCAAGCCCCCGCCGCCGCCACAGACGCTCGACAAAAGCAAGAAAGCTAGCAGAGCCGCCTAACATGACACTACTAATTATATTAACGTGCCATTAATATTAATAATACGGTTTAATAATATTATTAACGCTTGGATGAAAACTGTGACGCTTTGACGGCATCGAATACAATGATTGTAGTGCGACAATTTATTCTCGTCGCAATGTCTCCCGGCGAAGCAAGATTGATAGTTGCTCGACTATATTTGAGCTAGTCTAGTCTCATTTCATTGCGAGATAAGGCGACTGCAACATGTTGTCCCACGCGTTATAGCACGGATGAAAACTTTTCTCATGAACGTGTATGTATGTGTATCAATTAAATCTCAAACTATGGGCCTTTTTCTCGAACAAAAATGATCGCAAACTTAATGTGCCTGCCTCGTTGGTACAGTGGTCGCAAACGCTACTGCTGAGCATGAGGTCCTAAGTTCGATTCTCAGGTCAGGCAAACTGTTATTGGGTTTTTCTATCTGGAATTTCTTAGTAGCGGCTCGGAGTCTGGTTTCGTGCCCAGTCTATAGCAATAGGTTCGCCCCCTATTACATGGGACTTAAACATTAATGGCGAAATGTGGGTGTATTATAGGTACACCTGTGCCTAACCCTTCGGGGAAACTAGGGATGATGAGTATTAATGTGTAAATTTTCAAGCGCGCGTAAACTGCTGTGATTGGCTGTTGATAAATTATTCAACCAATCGGAGGAGTTTACGCTTCGCGCGGTTGACAATTATGTCAAATTAATTTTTGAGAAACTGGTCCTATGTTATAATTATAACTGCCACCGAATTGTAACGTATCCAATCAAACTCAAACAATAAGTATAAAAGTTAGTAAATAAGTGCACTTAGATACATACATTAAAAAATATTTTTTTACACTAATTATGGTGCTAATTTATTAACTTTGTAAATTGTATGTTGTGGTTGTATTAATGTATAAGAGAAGAAATACACTATTCGTATTAAATTATTTACTAACTATGCTGGTTTTTTTAAATGGTGAATGCAACCCATCCCGTTTCCCCTATTAATAGTACTTGTATCTTGTGTCGCGTGCCCCTTTCATTTTTAATCTATTCCATGTGGCGTCGCGTGCCAAAAGACTTACCCTAAGGATATCACATGACTCGTAGGGCCAGTTCAGGCAGAACATAAAAATGCCCGAGCAATTTACTGTCTCCATTAAAAAAAGGACCGTATTACCATAGCCTAAAACAAAAAGTTGTATGAATATCGATACAGTCCCCTAGCGCGTGCTCGCGACTCGGTTTGAATTGCGGCCACAGAATACTCGATCCCTGCGCGATAATATTTCCGTTCTGTCTGAACTGTTTCGTTGTTCGTAGTTTATTGATATGTGATATGTTATAATATTCCTGGTGGATAGTCTATTCAATTCAAACTGATCAGAAGATAGAAATAGGCGCATACCTACGGTGCACTAGCCATACTATTTGAATGAAAATTATCTCAAAATTATTCTCGTTTGTCAAGCGCGTAAACCTGCGATTGGCTGTTGATACATAATTCAACCGATCGCAGCAGTTTACGCGCGGTTGAAAATTTGTTACATTAATTTTGAAACAATTTTCGATCGAGAAACTGGTCTTAAGTGCGCGATAAGAATACGTTTGCCTCTATTACCACTGCCTACGACCTGACAACTCGGCGGAAGTTAGCTGAAAGAAATGTTTTTAGCATTCCGCCGTCCACATTATGCCATGTTGGTCACTTTATTGGTAGAATTTTTGGCGTTTGTTACAAGTAAGGACGCAGCTTCAAAAATATGAAGAGTGGCAATATTAGGTATATTCACAACACACTTTTGTAAAGTGGGTAGGTACAGACGCCAGCACATCAAGCAATCACAAACTATCAAATTTTCTCTCGAATCTTATCCTTTTGTAATAAAGATTAAAATCTATCAAAGAAATTTAACAGATTAGGGTAGCTTGATGTGCTGGCGTCTGTACAAGTCGATAAAAAGTAACATGTCCAACGCTATGAAAATGAAAAACAATTTACATTTCTCAAAACTTTATTATTCGTAGGTATATACCTAATATTAAATGTTAACAATTCAAATACAATCAATCTGTTATTGGATGGAATAAGTAGACAATGTTCAGATATTTGTACAGCAGAATATTGGTACATTTGAAATACAAAATAGTTAATTGATGTCACAAAAAATATTCAGCGGTAACATATCTACTCGCTATCGTGAGACTCGCTGCTGTATACAACTAAGTCGTTATAAGTGCACTTAGAAAACGCGTTTACGTTTACATTTTGTTTAATTATTTTGTACATAAAATTATTGTATTAATCTAATAACAAAAGAGCGTGTGACCTTTCGAGTTTGCTTCGGCCATTTTTCTCAATGAAATCGGATAGGAACGCCGACCGCATTTATTTTCTCACATAATTGACGTGTAAAAGTGTTTGTACAAAGCTACTTACAGAAATTAAATCATTTAGGTATCAATTAATTTAAAATTGCATGCCCCTCCACTTTGCACACTATCTACTCGAAATGTGTAAATACGTAAAGAGGGGGGCGCGCAGTTTTAAATTAGGGGCCATCCAAGTATTACGTAAGCACTACAGGGGGGCGGGGGTCTTTGCTTTGCTTATTTTTGATGACATGGGGTATGGGGGCTCTGGATGGTGATTACGTCAGCAGTATTTTTTTTTTTTTTTTGGATTTTCTACAAAAATTCGTCGATTTTGGTTTCAACACGTATGGCAACCCTACTTGTCTATGAATGGCTCGAAGAAAACGATGACTATATTCCAACTTCACACGAAAGAGCAGACTCACAACATTGAGCAGCAAACATCCAATGTCATCGAAGACTTTAGAGTCATGGATTCGTATGTCATGGACTGAAGACTATTAATTTGAATTAATTTATGTACCAACATTTAAAAAAAAGTTTGTTTTACAACGAGTAACATAATTAACGCAAGACCTCACACACCCCAATTAGAGTATTGAGTTAAAAGCATAATACGATGACCAAAACTATTTTTTTAAAGCTAACTGATATTATTAAGAAAAACGTGTCGACCCAAGCATTACTTTATGCATTTAAAATTGAGCCTTAATACTTCTAGCATAAGATTGAATTTTCTTTGGCTCAATCAGTGGTAGCTATGGCAAAATACATAATTTTAAAAAAATACCTATATTAAAACTTACTGAAATCGATTCAGTAGTCAATTAGGAACAAACTACTTTCAGGTCTTGCGTCTATTCTGTTACACCTTGTATAGATTAACGAACAAAACAAACTTCATTTAAACAAAATTTTCTTAAATAAATATTATATGCGTTAAAGTTAGAATAGACGATTCTAAGCCTATCCGCCAAAACGAGCCAAGCGGAGCGCACGGGCACTACCTACGTTTACTCGAAGCGCTTCATCGTTTTTTTTAACCCTTATAACTTGGCTTTAGATTATACCAGATAAACAAAATTCTCAGGACATATTGTCAATAGCTGAAAGTTTTAATTGCATAGCTCTTATACTTTAGATTTAATTGATATCTAAAAAACCCTGATTTCGTCATTGACTCACTGATGGTCATCAAAATTCTTAGGGTACTTCCTAATGTCGTAGAAAACTGAAATTTGGTATGTAAGCTAGTATAAGTACACGAAAGACAAAGATATTCGTTTCGTTTCTACAAGAACTATTGTATAACAGAAAAGTAATGAACAGTGGATACATTTTTCACCTTACGCCCATGTGAATGTAGCGAAATAGCCAAACTACATATTTTGACTAAGGTGTAGAGTTTGTGAAGTTAGGCCTTGTAGAGTTACGGCGTGTAGAGTTAGAAGCTTGGCTCTACATGAGATCTGATAACTTTTTGACAGTGCGAGTCATTTGGTCTCGTCTTGGCAACATTTTACATGATAATGTTTTTGGTAGCATTCCTTATTTCTAGACTTAATCTGCTGCTCGTGAATCAATAAATAAGCCAGTACACATTGAAAAATGCATGTACCAATGTTTAAGTGAGCATGGGAGGGGGGGCGGGGGTAAGAGCTTTCTTACTTTTGCTGACGAGGGGGAGGTGGGGTTAATAATTGCAAAAAATCTGCTTACGTAATACTTGACCCCTCAGACTATTTACACCGTTTGTGATTTTTTACAGAAATATTATAATGGCTATTTTATTATTTAATATTAATTTACAACTTTACCAGGTTTTCGGATATTTAATTAAAATAACTTAACAAAAGCTAGAAGAAAAAAGAAAGAAAAGGTTCATTGAAAATATGTGTGTCCAGTTTTAATATACATATTGAACACTCCAGATAAAAATACTTACCTCAGAAACTAGGAATAATTTATACGAACTAGAGATCACTTCTGAAAAATTAAACACTAACCCCCTTAATTATAAACTAAATGAGTACAAAGAGATAATTAAGAACATTCTACAATATTAATGCCTCTAATTTAATAAGGGTTCAAGATCATATCTTAATACTTACAAATTATATTTTTGGTAGATACGATCAAAAAAAAAGTTGATTAACATTTGAGTTTTTACCTGACTGCGCGACGCAAAGGAAGGTAGGTGATGTGTTTATCAGGCTATGTATGTATGTTTGTTCCTTTGTGGCACTCTATGAGACCAAACGTGTGAGCCGATTTTAGTGATATTTACGTCAATCGGTTTGTCTTAATCTTGCGAGTGACACTATAGACATGACAGTACCTAATCAAAATTAAATATGGCGACAACCAGACGCCATATTGTGAAAAGGAAAAAAAAATAAGTCAACGAACTATGTCAAGTGGGAGTATCATGAATAGGTCTTTGAAAATCGTCTTTAGGTTTCTCATATAATTTTTCATTTTGGATGACCTTTTAGGATTTAAAAATGGTTAGCAACCATTCTCACTAAAATTTATTTAGCTACAAAACTTTTATTACAGCGGTGATTTAGTTCTTATATAATCGTATAATAGATCATATTATTAACGTGAAAAATAATGATATGAAATAAAAAGTGTAAAATCAAAAAACGAACCTCTTCAAACAAAAGTTATTGATTCTATCTTTTTTAAAGTTTAGTTTTTATGCAGTCGGGTTTCTTTCAAACATCGTTTTTAGTACATTATTAAACAGGGATCGTAGCAGTCGGCTATAGTTTCTGCCTGCCCCCATGGGTAGGTGTGAGTTTATTTATGTATGTATTAAAAATACAAAAGGTGATTCATTCAGATAATACAAACTGTTAGCTATTACATGAAGAAGTAGTAGCAGAAGATTACCGGAAAAGTAGTAACTTATGACATAATTTTGGGATTCGATGGATGTAAAAGTATCAGTGCTGTGTTAATCTAATTCTGTTGTTGACTGTACCAAATAAAATGTCAGTAAAGTTCACACGGAAAACTATAAAGGCAAGGGGCAATATTAATTGTAATTTTTAAAGTACTTAAGTACTATACCTATTTTACTATCTTTATATATTTAATTCTGCTGTATGTCTGTATGTGTCTGAACTCCTCCTAAACGGCTGGACCGATTTTGATGATTTTTTTGTGTGTGTTTGAGTGGATCCCTGGATGGTTTAGATTCACAATTGGTCCCGGTAGGTGGTGCTGATAAGGCAGGACAACGTCTCTCAGATCCACTAGTCTACAATCAAATTAACCACGTAGGTCGTCGTTTAGTCGACTTCGTAACTGCTTTATCACTTTCAACCTATTGACAGCCCCAGTCGGATTAATACGACAAATTTAATGTCTTGTTGCCCGTGCCGCCTGTCGTATTAAAAATGACTGAGAACCTGAATAACTTAAAAATCGAACAGTGTCTTTCTTGGACGCACTGGGATGGAATCTGTTGGATTTTCCATGCTCGGTTCAACAACGAGAGTTGGAAATACAAGCCGCGGAAAATTCCCGACGCGATTTTAATACGTCTGTGTGAACGCCGACTAAATGTTGTGTATCGCTACTCCGGCGCCATCACCCCGTTATCGTTGACGGTGGCGGGTCGATGAAAGGTGTTAAGGTGATACTTAAAGCAAATAACGAAGTCGGCTACACTATGATAGAATATAAAACACAGTAGTTTGTTCGGTGAAGAAAAAGTTTCATAAGTTCCTTCGCCATCCAGGCGTCTCAAATATGACAGTGTTGACATGTCAATAAAGTGGACATTCAAACTATTTAAATTAACATAATTAAACAAATCTAAGAACGAAAAGAGATTACAGAAGTATTAAATCTTTAATAAAAACACTTTATACATAAATTGAGAATGGTATTAGAAAATAAAGAGAAGTTTAAAAATATAATTAAAATGTCAAACATGACATCATTTAATTTTTAATAAGAAGAGGTAGGCAGTGCAAAAATCGAAATGTCAAAATTAAGCATAGATCAGCATTATTTTATTAAGCACAATTTTAATAAATACCAAGAAATGTCGACTATTCTGCCAGTCAGGGCCCAATACCAAAAAGCTTTACTAGTTACAATTTGTAAAAAGAAATGGCTAAATTTGGGAAAAGGCTAGGTAGATTGATAGACATAAGTTTTGTAATTTTTGTGTTACGCAATTCTTTCTATAATTTAACAATTATGTAGAATAATGGACTTATAAAGTTTTGTGGTATAGGCCCAGGAGTGAAATAGAAATATATGAAAGAAAATGATTAATTATTTTTGGTCGAAGAAATAGTGACTTATAAAAATGAAACAGCTTCACTTACCTCTCCTTATTATAACACAATTGAACAACATTAAAACTAGTTTCAGTCACATATTTGGATCTCAATCATCGTCATAATCTGTGTCATCATCATCATCACTAGATATCTCCATGGTTCTGGTCGAGCTAATCATTGCCATCGGTTTCCGAGTCCGCTCGAGAGAGAACGCGTATGATTCGTAATCCAGCACTTCTTCATCACTCAAATGGGAATTGCCTTCGACGAAACTTGCGAATCTGGAAAATAACGCATATTCTATTACAGCTCGACCGTCGTAAGCGCAAACGGTTTGAATAACTTCTCCCTCTCTGGGTGGAGCGGGAGGGCGTGTCAGACTTTTACTGACTAAAACCCACCCGTGTTCACTAACTTGCCTGAGTGCCAGGGGTCGCGGTATCTCTTTCGAACAACCCGCACCCCTGGCAGGCATCGGCCCTTGCAAGAGCAACTCTTCCCAGAAGTATTTTAGATCGCGAGAGGGCCGAGTTTGGGTGATATGGGCCATTTGTATACAGGGTTATCGACGTTCAAACTGAGACCATCAATTCAGCACATTATTCTAGCTAGAGTCAAGACCGCGTAGACGCGTAGATTTTTGTCGTATTTCAAAAATCAAATCAAAACCGGCTAATATTTCAACGCAACGGGGTTCAGAAACGTGTACTCAATCCATGATAACAAGTTGCGCGTCGATGAGCCTGCCACCCCGTGTAGCCCGCTATATACAAACGGCCAATGCCACCTTAAAAGTAACTCAGCGTAAGTGGGATTGAGTCGGACACGTTGTCTGAATGTCGGATCAATGGTTGGGTAATAATGGGTCCAAAAGTAGCTGATGAAGATGTAAACGAATTCATCAGAAAACGGATATGTGGATGCCAATTTGTAGTGCCATTTACAAATGTGCTTTTACATAACATAACATCACGCCTGTAATCCCGAAGGTTTAGGCAGAGGTGCACCTAAAGTACACCCACATTTCGCCAGTTATAAGTCCCATGTAATACTTGGTGAACCTCTCGCCATTAACTAGGCACAAACCGAATCATGTATTGAATTCATGGCAACGGCTTGCGTCGATGCCCTTGCCAGTCTATATAGATAGCCATGACACGCACGCTACGATGACAACTACATAAGCACACGCTAATCCAGCAGTGGCCTTTAATGGGTGTTTATAAAGGACTGTTCCGGATAAAAACTACAACCATTATGTGGCGGAGAGCCAAAATTTCGGCATTCCAGTTAAAAGGAGGAGGCAAACAATCAGCACATTCTATCAGGAACCTATCACAATCACAATGGAGCCACAGAAATCCGTTGGATGCGGGAAGCACAGGACCAGTCGGTCGGTGGCAATGCTTGGCATGACAGTTATTTATGTCCGGAAGTCGATGTCTTAGGCTAAATGATGATGATGATGATGACTTGACTATGAAGGATGATGATGACATGACTATGAATGATAATGATAACATGAAAGAAAGAAATAAAATATGTTTATCTACTCTCATATCGCAAAATTGGAATTATGCTCTTCAAAACGAATTTATTTTGACATATTTTATAAACACATGAAATTAAAAAAATTGAATCATATTATCCTTCAAGCGGGTGCGCGGTCTTTTGTAACGGCAGCGGTCGCGCGTAACCTAAAAGACCTATGGTATATTTCAGGAACTTAAAACACGAATTATTCAATAATTATGTTTTTTTTTTTTTAATTCAGAAACATTATCATTAAGTAAGGACACAATTTGTCAAAAAAAAAACTTAAAACTCGGATAAAAACAAAATTATAAAATCAAATAACAAACATAAATTTTCTTTGGATTAGCACGTAATTTGTCATCATACATTTTCTTACATACCTACCTTTAACTAGCTTTTTATAGTATACTTTAACAGACAGCTGTGCTGCTGGGGAGTTTGTTCCGCTACTTCTTCTTCCAGCTAAAGCACTAGGAAGTAGTGAAGGGCGGGCGTTTTTGGGGGGACTGTCTTATGTAATTTTATTTTGACGTTCAAAAAGAGCTGACTCTCAGCCTAGTTTGAATAAATGACTTTTGATTTTGATAATAAAATCAAAATGACAAAATCAGTTAGCTCCATGAGATCAAATAATTAAAATCAAAATTGTTTCTCATCAACTTAGGTCTAGTTTTCTAATATTTTCGACGACAGACGCGTGGCGTGCTTTCGACGCCTGCGCCGCGAGTCCGCGAGACCGCGACTAAAACTAATGCGATCTGCATACTCTGGAGGGCGCGGGGAGGGGAGGTAAAAAATTTATTTCGAGCACAGTGAAACGAGTCTACTAGAGATGGTAAATACATGCGACAAGAAATAACGATATTATGAACGAAAATGTATTGAGTGCGGTCGATTCGACGCCGCACGCCTGCTTGAAGGTTAAAAACACTTTTTCTCTAAAAAAATAATGTTATAAAAAAAAAACCAATATGATAAAGGGCAAATCCTAGAAGTTAATATCACCAAGAAGTTTCCGCCAATATTTCATTGTAATGCCGCCACTTTTATAGCATTACAAAACTATTTCTTACTCTTTTAACTTTAATCTTTTACTTAGGGCGAATTTCACCAAACCTTTATACCTAGAATAAGTCTTATCCTGAGAATAAATTTTGAATTTTTGACAGATTTTCCATAGTAGAATTGGCAGACGTAAATTTTATTCTACGGATAAAAGATATCTGACTTTGGTAAAATCAGCCCTTAGTAGGTTTAATCTCAGTGTATGAGAGTAGATAAAGTAATGTATGAAACTGTGCATAACTAGGTGTTAAAATACTCGTGTGATGAAAAGAGAAGAACATAAACTACTATTATTACATGACAAGATCCTCACCTCTTGGAGTCGTTCAACTTGAGCATAATCTTCCACTGCGCACAGTCAGGGCTTGAGCAGTACTTTCTTAGATTCTCCAGCCCTAACTTGGTTTCCCGAGCGCCTTCTTCGTAGTACTCTTCGCTGGTTAGTAGTGTTTGTTTCGGCGGGAACTTGCGACGCCTAAAATAAAAATAATAAAAGTATAATCAGCCTATAATGTTCCCACTGCTGGGACACAGGCCTCCTATCTGCGAGAGGGAGTGGGCTGTAACCCACCACGCTAGCGCAGTGCAGGTTTGAAGATGTCAGATGTCTTGGTTGAATTCTAGGTTGTAGGTCACGCCGGTTTCCTCACGATGTTTTCCTTCACCGTTTTGAGAGTAGAGCGGAGATGATGGGATACCCAATTAACATCTGTACCTACATAACAAATACATCATCATCTGCCTAGCCTTTTCTCACCTATGTTAGGGTCAGCTACCAATCTAACGGGATGCATCTCGGCACCAGTATCATATTACCTACATACTATACCATAATAAATTGTTTATATTACCAATATCCATGCATCCTGTTGATCAGTGACTGTGGGAAGTACTTGGCGACCAGCGACGTGACGATGACGGCGGCAGACGCCTCTTGGTACTCGCTGCTAAAGAATATCATTAGTACGCCTGCAATCTGTAATTATAACATTTGTTATGACCAGAGATCGGATATCCCTATTCATGGTTACAGTTTGCGCACAGTTTAAAAACTTATCCTGTATATTAGGGTTATTAATCTGGTTGCGGGCCAGGGGGCAATATGTTGTTGTTGACTGAATAGGGTATTTTACTCTATATGAGAAAAAATCTAAAAATATATTATTGAGATAGCTAAGGCAAAATGCAGTCGGAAAATGTTAGTTTTAGTTCATGAAATAACAAGATAAATTTTAAAATTCAAAGATTTCAGTTTTTATAATCTGTTTTTGAACACCATGAAATAGTAGCCGCCATGTTATTACGTCATACGGTATGTCAATTGGAAAACCTTTGTACTTTTATTATTTTCGTAACCAAGGTTATTTTTATTTAAATAATATTTTGCATTCAGGAACAGAAAACCAACGATTAGTAGATTATTAAGATTTTGTTTCAATTACAAACAATTATCATACAAAATATCAGCGCATTTGTTTACTTAGCAAACTGACGTCATACCTACAGACTAATATGGCGTCCACTGCGTCCAGCGTTTTCGTCAAGTTACGCGCGAAATTTAAAAATTTAAATGCATTTTTACTAAATCGATTAAATAAAAATATTGTTTTATAAAAAAAAAATAGTGGTTTATTAGCACTTCAGAATCTAATTAGGACACTTTTCAAAAATGAGTGTAATATTATAGTCACTTTGCGCCTTCCGACAACCATTCTTTATTTGAACATTTGTAAAACTTTTCACCTGCAAAGTCCACATGACCAAATTCTTGCTTCTCTGATTCTTGGGCGGTCCTATTCTGTAGCAGACCACGAAACTGGCGAAGCTGACTATTATCGTGTACCAAAACATACATGTTTGGTAAGTCAGCACGACAGTGCGGATGTTCTCCCATATTTGCTGGAATAGGTACACTCCGACCGTCCACCCGCCGATTAGGATACCATATGTTAATGTTTTCTGAAAGAATTTAATTTTCAATTAGGTATCTTCCTACACTAGACTTGTTTAATTTGAATATTTAGGGCCTAGGCCCTAAATATTCATTCCCTATTTATCTAGATAAATCGGAACCCGTATCCCGATTATCTGCATAATATTTATGTAAACCTTGGAAATCTGCATGCTTTTTAATAAGTCCTTTAGCTAGCAATTGCAAAGTAAGCAAAGTACAACAATTTCTTTTTCCTAGCCCGAGTTGTCCCACAGCTGAGCAACCGCCTTCCCAAAGTCCTTCTATGCCACAGAAATGCATTTAAAAAAGATAAACAAGTCTTTCATGTTTACTCACCCTGGGTAGAAGTTTACTGACGTAGTACACGAAAACCATGAAAGAAGCGAACACACCGACGAATATACCGCAGAGGTAGAAGAACAGCGGATTGGCACACAGTGCGCGCGACGAGAATATCAGGAAAATGCCCGCAAACATTAACATAACGCGCCATAAGTCCACCCCTGGAGAAAAAAAAGTTTTCAAGGTCAGAGTTCTTTAATTTGCTGAAATGGTAATACTGTAACCTTTACAGCATTGAAAAGTACAATCCTTTCGAGTAGGTCAGGGAAGCAGCGATATTTTGGAACAGACTATACACAAATTATCTAACATCCATTGATAATACAGAAAGTAGATTTTAGGTTAACAAATACTTACTCAGGACCTGCAACTCAATAGTGTGCCTCTCCTTGGTGTTGACTGCCATGCAAGTAGGAATGAAAAGGCTGATGGACACAGACTTCTGTGGTTTCTTCTGGAATGGGTTGACCACAGAGGACCAGCCATAGCTGTCCTCGGTGTACTCCTTGTAAACCTCATCAGGACTGTCCCCAAAGTACTGAGAGAACTGGTCATTTCTTATTTTTATGTTGAACTGAAATATCAATATAGATATTAGCGTCTGAGAGTCTAAAGGACCTTTATTATTAAAATCAAAAGTCAATTATGCAAAATAGGCTGAGAACAGCAGTTTTCAAACCAAAAAAAAATACAAAGACAGTCCCCCAAAAACGCCTCCCCATCACCACTTTCTAGTGCTTTTTCGGTTGGAAGAAGAAGTGGCTCAACAAACGCCCCAGCAGTATTATATTATTGAAAGAAAATATATTATACCCTCAGGATTTAAACACTAACCCCCTTATTTATAAACGCTGCTTAAAGTTAAGTAACGATTAGCGACTGATTAACCATACATTTTTGACGTTTAAACATCTCTTAACTTTAATCATCGTTTATGAATACACCATTTAGTGATGAAAGGCTAGCAACAACTTTCCATAAAAGTATTTTGGGTTCTAAATGAAAGTTATCAAGGTTTCAGACCGAAGTTGACGTTCCAGATGTTATACTGGCCTCGGTGTACATGCCAGGCGAGGACACTGATTGCCCGCCAAAAGAGATGGCCGACTTGGTACCTACAACACTGCGAGCGCGCCAAACTGGAACTGATCATCTGCACCGACTTCAACGCCCATCACCCACTCCGGGGCAGTCACTCAGCGAACTCCAGAGGAGAGGCACTATCCACCTATTTATTCTCTACTAACCTTAACATTGTTAACCGAGGCTCTGAACCCACTTGGGTCACAGTTCGTGTACAAACAATCATTGACTTAACGCTTGCTACAAAAAACGCGACAAACCTCATTGCAAACTGGCACGAATCGGACGAGCCTTGCAGCTCAGACCATAGAAGAATCCTATTTACACTAGCGACCCACACAAAGGAACCGGCACCGAAGGGTAATCCGCGTCGCACCAATGTGCCCGAGTACAAACGCCTCCTGGCGTCCCTACTAGCAAGGCACCTGTCACAAGTAACCGTAAGAGACACTGCACAACTAGAATACACCGTGCCAAAACTATCAGAATACCTAATTGAAGCATACCACGCATGCTGTAAACTAAGGGCGCCACAAAACAAAAGCGTGAGGATTCCCTGGTGGAACGCCGAACTGGGTAAACTCTGAGATACACTCAGACAGCAATTCAATAGAGCCAAAAACACTAGGCTCCTGGACGACTGGGAGCAATACAAAGAAACCCAATATTTATACAAAAAGCAGATTAGAACTGCCAGAATGGCAGCATGGCGTAAATTCTGCGAATCCATCGAAACCAACAACGGAGCCGCAAGGGTAAGAAAAATCCTATCGATAGATAAGGATCGACGCCTTGGCGCGCTGAAAAAAACCCGATAACTCATACATACTAACCGACCATGAAACCAGTAAGGTCCTTCTCGAGACTCACTTCCCAGACTGCAACCACCTAGAGAACAGGACGTGGGAGGCTCAGACAGGTCCTCGACAGACACAACATAGACACGACCCTAGTGAGTGGATCACCAATATGCTCAAATTGAGAGCTGTACAAGTCACCGTCAAGCCGACAAGGGCCGCTGCTTCTATGGAACCTGGTCGTAGAAAGCCTCATCAAAACACTAAATGACAAATGTTAGTTCACCGTAGGCTACGCAGATGATTTAACCATAATAATAAATGGCACCCATGAAAATACCCTATGCAACCTTATACGCCAAGCCAATTGAAAATAGTAGAAGACTGGTGCAACAAACACCAACTATCAGTAAACCCCACAGCAATGACTATATAGCCTCTCTCTTTGCCCCACAAAAACCGAACAGATCCTCTTCACAAAAAAGAGGAAACTCGCGGAACTACAACTTCCACGTCTATTTGGCACTACCCTAAGCCTTTCAACTGAAACCAAATACCTGGGCATATTTTTGGACAAGCTGCTGAACTGGGCAAAACATACTAACTACATCACTACAAAAGCCAGCATATCCCTGGGGCAGTGCAAGCGAATACTTGGCAGGAACTGGGGTATTAGCCCCAGAGCCACCTACTGGCTATACACCACAGTTATTCGACCAATTATTACATACGGCTCATGGATCTGGTGGACCAGGACAGACCTGAGCACAGCCCAAAAAGACCTAGAAAAATTGCAGCGGTACGCCTGTGTAGCAATCACTAGCTGCATGAGAACTACAGCCACCGCTCCCCTACAGGCAATGCTGGGGCTGCCTCTACACCTCATCGTGCGGTAGTAGGCGGCCCTGGCTACCTTCAGGCTCAACATAGCTGGAACCCTAGGAAAAGACTCTAGACTCAAGCATATGTGTATGTATTAAGGACGATGCAATCAAACAACAACCAATGATGGCATCACCCTGCGGTAAAACCTCGAAACTGCATTGCTTTCAAAAGCACTACAACGTGGCACTCACAGAAGAACAGAATGATCACTCAGGCCCAGAAGAGCTAAGAGTCTACACAGAAAAATCAAAGACTGACACCAGAACCGGAATCGGAGTTTTGTCACATGATCTTAACATTTGATTTGATTTGATTTAAATATCCAGCCCGCTGGGAATGTTCAACACCGGCTACCAGGCGGAATGTCTGGGCATTATAAAAGCGGCGTAAGCCATAGAAACCAGTAGAGTCATGGACACCCACATACGTATACTCTCCGACAGTGCTTCAGTTTAGAGAATCTGTACAGAAAAATACATAACATTGAGTTTAACACTAGAATGTCACAATGTACTAGAACGAGTAACAGTTTCTAACCACAATCCGCAATCCATTGTAGTGTCACAACACTGCAATGGATAAAAGGACGCAGCGGATCACTAGGCAACGATGCTGCTGAAGAATTGGCTAGAAGGGCATCCAGCGCGTCAGTCTGTTGACCCGAGCCCATCGTGCCCATCTCCTTCAACCAGCTATGCAGGTAGCTTCAGGACTACACCCACACACAAGTGAGCTGGTGGACCTCGACACCAGGCAGTCTAGGAAAGCAATGCCATCTTTGAATGGCAGGCTGACCAGATGTCTGTTATGCCTGGACAGAAAGGATTTGTGTCTGGTGACTGGGACCATCACGGGACATTGCCCGCTAAACAAACACTTGTACACAATAGGCATAACGGACCCCTGTGCAGGGCCTGCATGGAGGCTGAGGAAACCATTGCACATGTGTTTTTCAAATGCACAGGTGTAGCCCAGTTTAAAACAGAAACCCTCGGGGCACCCAATCTTAAACGGATGTACTCAACGGACCAGGAGATTTAGTTAACTTCTGGAGGGAGGTGGGTTGGCTGGAATAACCACCGACGGCCACCATGGCTCACACACAATGGACCACTTAAAGGACAAAGTGCAGAAACCAAACCCATTAACATAGAACATAGGGTTCTGTGTTTACCATTTGACTACAGAATCCTAAAAAGCTTCACAAACAAGACATCAAAGTAGCAAATGGTCAAAATAATAACAAATCATCCCTATAATAATAATAATAATCGTTTATTGGGAACAAAAAACAAACATATGAAGACAAACCATGTTTAAACGATGATAGCTGCAAAAGTTAAAACTGAGGCGCAGCTACCAACGCCCGACTCCTAGTGAGAGGGTAGGTTGAACATTATCTCAATAAGTACTTACTTTCACTGTTTGCCACAAAGCAAACAAGTTCTTGGGAGTTGCAGTGTAGCAGTAAATATCTGTACTTTTTGTAGAGGTGGGCAGATCTCTCTCTATTGTTGTGGGGCCCCCTAGCCAGTGGACTAAAAAAAATGGCAGATACATCAAATTTTTTTTTTTAGTTTCTTTTCAATTTGGATCTTTGGCTTTAAAATTTTCATTTTAGTATGCATTGACATTAAAATGAATACGCATTCTGGAACATTCTTGGAGGTCTATTCACAGCTCACCTTGAGGTTATGGTTATATAAAGTTAAATGATTGAAATTCAATAATAAATCAAGCTATCAAATGGGGTTACCATTTGAGACGAAACAAAGATGCAGATAGGAGTTATATTAAGTTAACAAAGACAGGAAGTTTATCTTGTCGGACTTCATGTATTAATAAATTTATACAGAATGAACAAACATTAACTTGATGTTACACATTGTGGGACAATGGCCGATGATTTATAGCTATTATTATGCAATTTAGGACTGAAATTGTTCAGAAAATAAGTTACTCCTTACCATCATAAGGTAATGCCTGTGAACGAGTAATTTTCACAACAACAAACAATAATAACAACATGTAGCATCCGCAGGCGCCCATGTTTGTCGCGTGTTTTACATGAGAATCTCATAAAACTATCAACAAATGATTATAGCGCTTCGTCTCTAGATCAGAACGAAGCATTCTTTTATTTTTAGCACAAGATATTCCGCCTTTATCGATAAAAAATCGAGAGTTTATTGAGTTTTTCTGATAATAGTCCACAACTTCCAACGGCTTGCACACTGACGTTTATTTGACAATGACTGCACTGCAGTGTTGCCAACTCCAAAAGTTCAAATTATAGAGTTCCGACCTGAAAATTATCGTATTCCGGGCAAAATTATCGTACAAAAGCAAACACACAAAAAACCCAAAAAAAATCATTTCATTTGATAACAAACGACAAGATTAGAGTCGAAGGAGGAGTATGTGCCAAGTTTCACCAGCAGATCGAACCGTAACCGTGTTTTGTCGTCATGGAGAGTGCGATTGTCGCAACCCAGTGCTGGGCACGCCACGATAGCGGCGGTAAGTCCCCTCTTTGAGGAGTGGCTTGAGAGGCGGCATGGCGTCCTCACCTTCCGCCTGACGCAGGTCCTCACCGGACACGGTTGTTTCGGGAGGTTCCTGTTTCGCATAAGGCGGGAGGAAACCCCCGGGTGTTTCCATTGCGAAGATCGCCCTGAGGACACGGTGGAGCATACGGTGGCGGTCTGCCCGGCTTGGGCGGAGCACCGCCGTGTCCTCGAGGAGGCGATCGGCGGCGGCGATCTCTCGCGTCCGGCCCTGGTTCAGGCCATGGTACGGAGCGAGAGTGAATGGTTAGCCGTCATCTCCTTCTGCGAAGCAGTAATGCTCGCGAAGAGGGAGGCGGCGCACGTGAGGGAGAGGCAGTATATGCGCCCTCACGGCCGTAGTCGCCGTGGGAGACGCCCTGGGCGTCGGGAATCCCAGGCTGATTCCCGGCCACCGTAGGCACGGGCTTGCGGACGGCGAGTAATGGGTAGCTCGCTGTCCGGTAAGGACCAAGCCCGGGTCGACGGCGCGTTGTGTTCCACGCGCGCCTCAAAGAGATGTCAGCACCAAATGGGGGGGTCCGCAAGGGCCGATGCCTGCTAGGGGTGCGGGTTGTTCGAAAGAGATACCGCGGCCCCTAGCACACAGGCAACTGAGGGAACACGGGTGGGTTTTAGTCAGTAAAAGTCTGACACGCCCTCCCGCTCCACCCAGTGCGGGAGAAGTTATTTGATGATTTCCCACCCAAAAAAAAAAAAAAACCGTGTTTTGTCGTAGTGTTTTTTTATGTTTTTCACCGTAAAATTAAATAAAGTAATAACATCGCTTAAGTTTTTTACGTATAAGCCATTTGAGGTTTTGTTTACGGCTATACATTAGACATTCATTATCGTACATCGTACCATGGGCCAAATTATCGTACGCCCCCATAATTATCGTACGGGTTGGCAACACTGCTGCACTGCACAATGGGCAATGACAATTTTTGGCTACGTTCCGAGTTACGATGATATCGATTTGAGCGTGCTCACACCCGTTCCGAATAGGCGTGAGCGCGATAACGATGTCCCGTGAATCGTCATAGAAGACGTCATGAGTTCATGACATGCGCCATCTTGCGATAACGCTTTTTTTTGTCGGGCATCTCGCAGATGGCCTTGAGAGGCCGTGACTGCTTAATTAATTGCATTTGATATATTTGTATCACGAACCGTCTAGCGCGCAGGTTTGACGACTTCCAGCCTCCCGAACAGGCCGGGTTCCGTAAAGGCTTTAGCACAGTAGACCACATACATACGCTGCGGCAGGTTATACAGAAGACCGAAGAGTATAACCTGCCTCTATGTTTAGCGTTTGTGGACTATGAAAAAGCCTTCGATTCGATCGAGACATGGGCTGTACTGCAGTCCCTCCAACGGTGCCAGATCGACTATCGGTACATCGAGGTGTTGAAGTGTCTGTACGAAAACGCCACTATGTCAGTCCGACTCCAGGACCAGACCTCGGAACCTATCCTTCTGCAGCGTGGTGTTAGACAGGGAGATGTTATCTCTCCGAAACTCTTCACTGCTACACTGGAGGATGTCTTCAAGGTTCTGGACTGGAAAGGGGCTGGCATCAACATCAATGGCGAGTACATCACTCACCTTCGGTTTGCCGATGATATAGTTGTCATGGCTGAGACCATGGAGGACCTCAGTACAATGCTCGATGACCTCAGTAGAGCTTCCGAAAGAGTGGGTCTTAAAATGAACATGGACAAGACAAAGGTCATGTTGAATGCCCGTGTAACACCCACTCTCATGACGGTCGGAGGCGCTGCACTCGAAGTTGTGGACGAGTACGTTTACCTAGGACAAACTGTCCAGTTAGGTAGGTCCAACTTCGAGAAAGAGGTCAATCGTCGAATCCGACTCGGTTGGGCAGCGTTCGGGAAGCTTCGCAATATCTTCTCGTCCCACATACCGCAGTGTCTCAAGACGAAAGTCTTCGACCAGTGTGTGTTGCCAGTGATGACATATGGAACCGAAACGTGGTCGCTCACAATGGGCCTCATAAGAAGGTTTAAAGTCACCCAAAGGGCAATGGAGAGGGCTATGCTTGGAGTTTCCCTGCGTGATCGAATCAGGAATGACGAGATCCGCAGGAGAACCAAGGTAACCGACATAGCCCGAAGAATTGCCAAACTTAAGTGGCAGTGGGCAGGGCACATTGCACGCAGAACAGATGGCCGATGGGGTCGAAAAGTTCTGGAGTGGCGACCGCGCACTGGAAGACGTAAAGTTGGAAGGCCTCCCACAAGGTGGACCGATGACCTTGTGAGGGCCGCAGGAGTCCGCTGGATGCGGGAAGCACAGAACCGGGCGAAGTGGCGGAGCTTGGGGGAGGCCTATGTCCAGCAGTGGACGTCTTTCGGCTGAAATGATGATGATGATATTTGTTTGGCTGTTATCTGTAAAATTTATATTAATTCATGTCTGATAATGGGTGTTATTTACCTGAAATAAATGAATTTATTATTATATTTATTATAGTGCTTCTGGCTAGAGTCGCCACCTAACCAAATAAGAAGCCGAAATTTGTGGTGTATACAAGTCTTATATGGTGTAAATAGGTGAGCACTGTTAGCGCGTTCACGAGCGTTCCGTATTGTTGGCAAAAATGACAGTTCTTAGCTGTCATCATCGTAATATCTATCTCGGAACGCAAATTATTGATGTGAGCGCTCACAGCGCTATTTTTCTAATTCGGAATGTGGCGCCTTTGTGAGCTTGCGTTGACATTTTCCTATAGTAAGGATGTTGGTTGCATCGATATTGTTATTTAGTCGATTATGAGCCATTCCGGGAAAAATTGAACATATGGAAAAAGTACTGTCACAAAAACTTACAAACAATTTACGAGACCATCTTATCCTCTATTGATTGCAGTTTTTTTTAATAAACAGTTTATTTCACAAGCTTTAAAAAATTTGTATAACGGAGTGAATTGCTGTGAATTTAACTGATTAAAAAAATTATAATAAGTAGCACAAAAGGAAATTTTTGCGTGTCACACCTCCTGTCGCTAACTTTAACTAACCAAAGTTCATGGTTTATTAAGACGAACCTCAGTGTTTTTTGTGTGGTTTTAAAGAATACTGCTTTTATTTACATTATAACTTTAATTTTATAAACAAATCTTATTATTTTACGATAAAATTCTTGAATTATGTTAATCAAATTACCACCAAGGTGGACATTCCACTTTAGTCACTACTGTTTTATTTGCTTTCAATAGTACATAACTACCAAAACAGGCTATTTTATTTTCATAGTAACATTACTATGGTAGATCAGCCATTTCGTTTTACCCATCGGGCAATCGTGACGCAGTGATCGGTGACGAAAGGCGTACGAAGTACGAGTAATCAATTAAGAAGTCCGCTATAGTCGCACTTATAAAGTGATACCGGTAAGTTTTTAAAACATTCATTAATTTGCGAATTATACTAAATGTATCTACGTATGTAATGAAATAATGATTATCACTTAGAACAAAGAATATTTGGTGCTATGCCATTTTTGTTAGTAAAGCGGGTAGTTCGTCACGTCCGTTTAGTGTCGTGACATAATAGTGGAACAATTTTGTGACGAAATGGACACACTAGGCTAAGTTTACGTGGTGTAATTTTACCGACACCAACTAAGATGAAGTTATGTGTTTAGCTATTAAATGATTTGTTAAATTTTACAATTATAATAGATGGTTTATCGTTTCATTACCTTACTTAACGTTAAAGTTAATTGTCGTTTTATTTACGACGTGGATTGGCTTACATTATTGAAGGTATTATAACCATAATAATAACAAATATTTAATTCAATAAATAAGTGTCAATATATTGCTGTAGCATAAATTTAACCATCCTCCCATGTCAAACTTGTAACAGTTAAGTACCTCATTTTCTCCGTAAAATAATTTTCAAGTTTGCGCTAATCTCGCACTGTATGGAAATCCTATACAATGCGAGATCAGCTTATACTCTTAAAACTTGCTTATAAGCCTGCTGCTGCTTACTGCCTGTTTTCAAACATTTTTGGTTTAGTCCGCAACTCAATCTGCCAATCTTGTCATCGACGCCTCCCCGTCTCAGTGCTTACATGTATACTTCAGGCTGTGACTAGCAATCGCGCGCGGACTAAATAAAAAAAGTGTGAAGACAAGCAGTAAGTAGCAGCAGGTTTCTAAGCAAGTATACTTATATCTGCTTATATTATACTAACTTATGTTCCAAGAACAAAGCTTTTATATCTACGTAGATACTAAGTTCCTATTGAATTAATTTACCTGTACATAGTTAGAAAAGAGAGATTTTTGCTATATAGATATGAACAATTTCAAGGAGCAAAATTGATTGTAAAAGAAAACTGATTTGTGTCAGTACCAATTACATGTGAAAAAAAGATTTGATTTATATTTTTTGATTATTATACTTACCATGAACACCGCTTATGTTTCCATTTAGTCACAATGACATTTCCTATTAAGTCACTGTCACAAATTTTTACTCCAATTTATCGTCTGTTAAATGGAAATTATTACTAGTAATAGTATCTAATTGGGATGAAATATAGTAGAATCTGATACACATTTTTATTTAAAATAGTTTGAGTTCATTTTTAAGGTGCTAATTAGCTACAAACTGAAAAATATGAGTCGGACTGACCTAAAACGTGACGAAAATATTTTAATATGTGATTTAGGCAGAAATATATTGCAGGCAGGGAAACCGAAATAGATTTTAAAAATAGTATGTATATTTTAACAAAAAATTGTTAAGAATTTGTAATAAATAACTCATTCTGCTGATTAAATATTACGTTAAAATTCGTCACTAAATGGACAGTACTTGTCATGGATCATGTTCGAAATTTTGATTTTTGTTAAAGCTATTACTATTTAGTAATATTCAATATAGTTTTCTAAAACTCCGATAAATGCCGCGTCGAATCATAAAGAAACATTAAAAAAAAATTTTTTTAATTGTCCATTTTGTCCCACTTATTAACGATGCAATTTTTCCCGGAATGGCCCTTATACCTAGTTCACGTTGCTAATGCTCTAAGCTAATTAATCGTTTTTTTTAAGAATCGTCTCAATCAATTTGTCAGGGCACGTGGAAACATATAGTGCTTCCCTTACAGCAATCCTATTTTCCGCGTAATTCCTACTTGAGGTCAACTTCTAGTATAACCGGATGCAGCATTTTGCCAGTACCTATTTTATATGAACCGATTGCCAATCTGACCCTCAGATAAGCGCTGGTACACGGCATACTTTTTGTAAATCGATCAGTGTTTTACTTGCATGTCCTACGTTTTGTAGGACGTGTGCGTTGATACATTTGATCTCTATTTATATTATTTCATTTAGCACCTCCAAAAAATAGAAAGACAAAATAGATCAACCATTTTTCAGATTAGCTAAAGTACATACATCTTTTATGGGGTACTGTGTTAAATGTTACAACAAAATACCTTGTGATATATTGCAATTAAATGAAAGGAAATTTAAAGCTCATATTAAAAGTAAACTTTGTAAACTAGCGAATTACAAATTAGAGGATTATATCTATATCCAAGATAAGAATGCTTGGAAACATGCTGGTCCTGCTCCATAGGACAATCTAGAGTCTAGACAAAATCAAACTGGTTGCTAATTGAATTGTATAATTAATTATATTTATGACATTTATTTACACTCACTGATTACTTTAACTCACACACTGACTCATTACTTGTTAATATTGTAGGAAAATCGTACCTATACTTACTTTTACAATGTTTGTAAATGTGTGAACACCATGTATCTATCACAGAATTAATTTATCTGTATTGCTTCAATTTGATTCTGTTTACCTATTTTGGTATGGTAATTTTATTCTGGGTGCATCGTTTTCACACATAATCATATAATGAATGTAAATGTTGTACTTGAAACATTTTAAAAGAGTAACGGTGGAGTTTCTTGCCCATTCTTCTCCATACGAAACTACATTTTGGAAGGGGCGACTAGAATCAATTCTATTTTAATCTAAATGTTGACGTTCAAAAGTGCCTTTTATGTGCCTATTTGAAATAAATGCTTTGACTTTGACTTTGACTTCGGCCAATTGTATGTGGTCTGCTCGCGTGCAAATGCTTTAATTCAGCTACTGGTTACTTTACATCATAACTAGACATGTTACGTGTACTTGGTTTGGGTCCGATATCTGCCACTTTGATACATAGGATACCGCCGGGTAATCAAGTGACAAAAAATATCACTTACCTTTATTAATTGGAAAAACATTTACTAACCAATAAAAAAACAACGTCAAAAAATTACAGATGGTTGTGTCAAAATTGGCAAATTATAGTGTATGTCAAAGAGTATAGGAGTGCTTTCTGAGATTTTCCTACTTACCTACCTATATAAAATATGAGTCTGTACGTTTGCGAATTCGGATGTTTGTAAATCAATCCCGCAATTTAAATGAAACTAAGCACACGGGTAAACCATGACCTGACGGTTCTAAGGCCAATTCCCGTAACTAAAAACGTTCAAAATCTAGTCGCAGCCTCGTCTCAGCGAGAATCAATGTCAAAAACTTGTCAGAAATGTATCAAAACTCATTATGAATTACGACCGATCGAAAATCGAAACCAAAAAGTAGTTCAGGTAGATCGAGAATAATTCTCTATCTACTTTAACTACGAACTCTTTGGTCTAATTATTAGAATGCGAACTTCCTTAAAGTTACCCCTCTGAAATAAGACAAAAGTTAACATTTGTCTTAGTAGTACGACCCGTGGGATATTATTTGCAAGTAGCGAGTGCTTCTTCTGTGGACATCTACATGCAGCATGCTATCTGTGTACGTCTATAGGGCGTTGATAAAATTGAAGATGCTTACAAGATAAATAAATAAAATATGCAATAACTCTCATCATGTTTTTATTTGGTAAAGCATATACAATAATGGAGAGGTCATGTATTATCAGAGTAACACACTAAGGCACTTGCACGATCTTTTAACCTTGTACTTCAAAAAAACTTGTACATATAAAAATAACCTGAACATTTACTGCAATCAAAGTAAAAATACAGGAATGTTTGCTTAAATACTGTTCAGAAAACACTTAATTAATAAAAAATTATCGTAATGCTATTCAAATAATACAAAAGCTACCATTCACCAGTCTTCGGACAGGAATGCTCAAATAAATATATTTTCTCCATTCTAAAATACTGACCTAATTTTTATTAACTGAATTACTAATCACAGTTTATTCACAAAATAAGTATAAATTAATATTTCATGTTTAAATACATTATAGACTGATTTCGATGTGAAGTCCATTACATTAGTTTTTTAGTGTTATCAAATACATTTTATGCTACAGAATAATTAGCGAAATTGTTTTTGTCTATATTAAATCAAAAATATATTATGTCACTTTTTCTTATTCACTTATTTCGGTTGTATACTTCCTAGTTTTGTTTAAGATTATAATATTTTATGAATGGAAAATAACTGATTAGTAAATTAAATGTTAACTACAAAGTCGATTAAATCGACTATTCCCATAGTCGATTTAATCGACTAAGTACTTACAATCGATTTACAATGCAAGAAAAAGGAATATATTTTCAAGATGATTACATTGACATTAACCAGCACTGCTATTATTACGTCGGGAACCACTATGCAGCATTTTAACGAAAGGATGCAAACAGTTTTCTTACATCTCAATAAGTCTAATTTAAAAGATGTTCATTACAGTCTGCCAAGATATTTAGTAACACTATGAATAATTATGAAACAGCAAAGTCAGATACAATATAAACCTATTTCAAGACATACTTTTAAGGCACGGAGTTATAAGTTATCAGTTATCACGTTTTCAATTTCATATTAATCCATTATTTTAATTAATTTTATAAATAGAGAATTTGTTTCATAAATTTGTAAATAGTAAAACCTGTGGCAGTAAGTCTGACTTTGCTAGTATGGTCAATTTACCCACAAATAAATTATCTTAGTATAATAACCTTCAATTATATTGCACTAATATACATCTAGGAACCTGTGAAGGCACGTTGAAAGCACTAAGTTATTCCTCTATCTAATTATCTATCTTAAGTGTGTATTTTTCAAATTCCTATGTTTGTGGAATACTTTGCGATTTTACGACGACGATGTATCTAAATTTTCTATGTCCTCGTTGGAATGTGATATCTGAAATGAAAAATAAAAATAAACCTTAGTAAAACAGAACTAATAAAAGAATAAATTGAAACGAAAGTCTCAAAAAAGCAGTAGATAATTTAAACTTGAGAAAAGAAATATGATTTAGTATTTGGTTCATTATTGCACAGGGGAAAGCTATTTATCGTCAATCTTCTTGGTATTACCTATTACCCATTTAACTTTGAACAACACTCTTGGGATCGTTAAAAGCATTATGCTTCTTGCTTTGACGAGCACACCGAATGTAACGACTTCACGTAATAATTGGCTTGCGAGTAGGGTGGTCATTTAGCCTTTTGGAAAGTCCTACAAAACTAAAACGTAAACATTTGGCAAACAGTCGATGATGATCGTGATTGCGTCATTCTATTTAGTTAGTGATCTCGCAACTGTGCAAGTCCCAATAACAAGTTTTCCTTTCTTTCTTAGGGCCTAAAATGGTAGTATAGTTACATACGTGCCTAACGCTTGCGTGCGTCGTGCGCGACGTACGTGGGCCCGCCATGCCGCGCCCACTCGCGCTCGAACTCATGCTCCAGTATCTCTGCGCCACGCTTGCGAGTCAGGCCTGTCTCCTCTAGGCTTAGCTCGCACATTTGCATGTCGTCCACTCCTGAGGATTACAGAAAACTTGGAATCGACATCTAAGGTACAAGATATGTATGTCTTGGCGTAAAAAAATATGTGTGTAGCACATTTTTATTTAATGTGTTATGAGTTCAAGTAATCGGTTTCATCACCAGGTCTGACCGCGCCGCATTCGATGTGGGAAAAGCGGTGTTGACGCTTAGGATCTACATACGAGCTCAGCTTGACGTGGAGATGACCGATGGAGTTAAGATGTACCTGAATGGTGGCCCAGGTTAGGCTCAAGTAACCAGAAACGTTCAGAAGCGCGTTGCGCAATTGCAGGAAACGTTTAGGTGTTCCTAAACGAGGGATGCACGGAATTAGGATGTACAGGAGAAAAGTTAGGCCTTTACTCAGCTGGGGATGATTTCGGGCTTAAATGATGATGACATACCACGATATGCCTAGAAAGGTGATACCGAGATGAGGACCAATAGAGAAGTATGAAAGAAAAAGACATGTTGCGCCAATTCCGAAATAAATAGGACTAAGAGCTTGAGAATGATGAGTTACCAGACTGCAGCAGCACGGGCGTCTTGTCGGGATGCAGCTCCATCTGCCGCGCCACGTACTGCCCGTCGAAGTGCGCGTACCGACTCACCAGACTGCAGCAGCACGGGCGTCTTGTCGGGATGCAGCTCCATCTGCCGCGCCACGTACTGCCCGTCGAAGTGCGCGTACCGACTCACCAGACTGCAGCAGCACGGGCGTCTTGTCGGGATGCAGCTCCATCTGCCGCGCCACGTACTGCCCGTCGAAGTGCGCGTACCGACTCACCAGACTGCAGCAGCACGGGCGTCTTGTCGGGATGCAGCTCCATCTGCCGCGCCACGTACTGCCCGTCGAAGTGCGCGTACCGACTCACCAGACTGCAGCAGCACGGGCGTCTTGTCGGGATGCAGCTCCATCTGCCGCGCCACGTACTGCCCGTCGAAGTGCGCGTACCGACTCACCAGACTGCAGCAGCACGGGCGTCTTGTCGGGATGCAGCTCCATCTGCCGCGCCACGTACTGCCCGTCGAAGTGCGCGTACCGACTCACCAGACTGCAGCAGCACGGGCGTCTTGTCGGGATGCAGCTCCATCTGCCGCGCCACGTACTGCCCGTCGAAGTGCGCGTACCGACTCACCAGACTGCAGCAGCACGGGCGTCTTGTCGGGATGCAGCTCCATCTGCCGCGCCACGTACTGCCCGTCGAAGTGCGCGTACCGACTCACCAGACTGCAGCAGCACGGGCGTCTTGTCGGGATGCAGCTCCATCTGCCGCGCCACGTACTGCCCGTCGAAGTGCGCGTACCGACTCACCAGACTGCAGCAGCACGGGCGTCTTGTCGGGATGCAGCTCCATCTGCCGCGCCACGTACTGCCCGTCGAAGTGCGCGTACCGACTCACCAGACTGCAGCAGCACGGGCGTCTTGTCGGGATGCAGCTCCATCTGCCGCGCCACGTACTGCCCGTCGAAGTGCGCGTACCGACTCACCAGACTGCAGCAGCACGGGCGTCTTGTCGGGATGCAGCTCCATCTGCCGCGCCACGTACTGCCCGTCGAAGTGCGCGTACCGACTCACCAGACTGCAGCAG
This sequence comes from Antitype chi, assembly GCA_947359405.1. Lineage (NCBI taxonomy): Eukaryota > Metazoa > Arthropoda > Insecta > Lepidoptera > Noctuidae > Antitype > Antitype chi. The sequence continues at coordinate 21,692,454 of OX375815.1, forward strand.
CACGGGCGTCTTGTCGGGATGCAGCTCCATCTGCCGCGCCACGTACTGCCCGTCGAAGTGCACGTACCGACTCACCAGACTGCAGCAGCACGGGCGTCTTGTCGGGATGCAGCTCCATCTGCCGCGCCACGTACTGCCCGTCGAAGTGCGCGTACCGACTCACCAGACTGCAGCAGCACGGGCGTCTTGTCGGGATGCAGCTCCATCTGCCGCGCCACGTACTGCCCGTCGAAGTGCGCGTACCGACTCACCAGACTGCAGCAGCACGGGCGTCTTGTCGGGATGCAGCTCCATCTGCCGCGCCACGTACTGCCCGTCGAAGTGCGCGTACCGACTCACCAGACTGCAGCAGCACGGGCGTCTTGTCGGGATGCAGCTCCATCTGCCGCGCCACGTACTGCCCGTCGAAGTGCGCGTACCGACTCACCAGACTGCAGCAGCACGGGCGTCTTGTCGGGATGCAGCTCCATCTGCCGCGCCACGTACTGCCCGTCGAAGTGCGCGTACCGACTCACCAGACTGCAGCAGCACGGGCGTCTTGTCGGGATGCAGCTCCATCTGCCGCGCCACGTACTGCCCGTCGAAGTGCGCGTACCGACTCACCAGACTGCAGCAGCACGGGCGTCTTGTCGGGATGCAGCTCCATCTGCCGCGCCACGTACTGCCCGTCGAAGTGCGCGTACCGACTCACCAGACTGCAGCAGCACGGGCGTCTTGTCGGGATGCAGCTCCATCTGCCGCGCCACGTACTGCCCGTCGAAGTGCGCGTACCGACTCACCAGACTGCAGCAGCACGGGCGTCTTGTCGGGATGCAGCTCCATCTGCCGCGCCACGTACTGCCCGTCGAAGTGCGCGTACCGACTCACCAGACTGCAGCAGCACGGGCGTCTTGTCGGGATGCAGCTCCATCTGCCGCGCCACGTACTGCCCGTCGAAGTGCGCGTACCGACTCACCAGACTGCAGCAGCACGGGCGTCTTGTCGGGATGCAGCTCCATCTGCCGCGCCACGTACTGCCCGTCGAAGTGCGCGTACCGACTCACCAGACTGCAGCAGCACGGGCGTCTTGTCGGGATGCAGCTCCATCTGCCGCGCCACGTACTGCCCGTCGAAGTGCGCGTACCGACTCACCAGACTGCAGCAGCACGGGCGTCTTGTCGGGATGCAGCTCCATCTGCCGCGCCACGTACTGCCCGTCGAAGTGCGCGTACCGACTCACCAGACTGCAGCAGCACGGGCGTCTTGTCGGGATGCAGCTCCATCTGCCGCGCCACGTACTGCCCGTCGAAGTGCGCGTACCGACTCACCAGACTGCAGCAGCACGGGCGTCTTGTCGGGATGCAGCTCCATCTGCCGCGCCACGTACTGCCCGTCGAAGTGCGCGTACCGACTCACCAGACTGCAGCAGCACGGGCGTCTTGTCGGGATGCAGCTCCATCTGCCGCGCCACGTACTGCCCGTCGAAGTGCGCGTACCGACTCACCAGACTGCAGCAGCACGGGCGTCTTGTCGGGATGCAGCTCCATCTGCCGCGCCACGTACTGCCCGTCGAAGTGCGCGTACCGACTCACCAGACTGCAGCAGCACGGGCGTCTTGTCGGGATGCAGCTCCATCTGCCGCGCCACGTACTGCCCGTCGAAGTGCGCGTACCGACTCACCAGACTGCAGCAGCACGGGCGTCTTGTCGGGATGCAGCTCCATCTGCCGCGCCACGTACTGCCCGTCGAAGTGCGCGTACCACCACCCGCGCCGCTCGGGCTCGCCGCCCGGCGCGCCGGCGCGCACGAAGGGGATGCGGAAGTAGCGGTGCCGCGCGCCCAGGATGTCGCCCTTCTGCGGCAGGCGCGGGGTCTTGGCTGCGGGGACGGAATTACTAACTAGAACGAGTGTAAAGAGAGAGAGGCACTAATACTCCCCGTCAATACGCAACCACTTCTGTTGGCCAATAAATGTGTGAATCCTGCTTCCATCTTTCTCACAACAGAGTGAGTCGGTTTCACTTCTTCCGCGCGGAGGGACTCCACGCACCTTTTGAAGTGAAACTTCTTATGCGACTTCCAACAAGGTTGCATTAAACGTTTAACGCTAAAGGTTGCGTTAAACGTTTAACGCAACCGAGGGAGATAGAAAGAAAGATACACAAAAGTAGAAAGTAGGAGAGAGAAAGAGAGTGAGTCGGTTTCACTTCTTCCGCGCGGAGAGACTCCACGCACTTTCGAAGTAAAACTTCTTATGCGACTTCCAACAAGGTTGCGCTAAACGTTTCACGCTAAAGGTTGCGTTAAACGTTTAACGCAACCGACGCAACAGAGTGAGTCGGTTTCACTTCTTCCGCGTGGAGGGACTCCACGCACTTTTGAAGTGAAACTTCTTATGCGACTTCCAACAAGGTTGCGTTAAACGTTTAACGCAACCGACGCAACAGAGTGAGTCGGTTTCACTTCTTCCGCGCAGAGGGACTCCACGCACTTTTGAAGTGAAACTTCTTATGCGACTTTCAACAAGGTTGCCTTAAACGTTTAACGCTAAAGGTTGCGTTAAACGGTTAACGCAACCGACGCAACAGAATGAGTCGGTATCACTTCTTCCGCGCGGAGGGACTCCACGCACTTCTTCAAACTTCTTATGCGACTTCCAACAAAGCTACGTTAAAGGTTGTTTTAAACGTTTAACGCAACCGACGCAACAGAGTGAGTCGGTTTCCCTTCTTCCGCGCGGAGGGACCCCACGCACCTTTTGAAGTGAAACTTCTTATGCGACTTCCAACAAGGTTGCGTTAAACGTTTAACGCTAAAGGTTGCGTTAAACGTTTAACACAACCGACGCAATAGAGTGAGTGGGTTTCACTTCTTCCGCGCGGAGGGACTCCACGCACTTGTGATGTGTGTATGTAACTACAAGTATTTTACTACATTTGTCTTTAAAATCATGAAAAACAACAAATCGTAAAATATTTCTTGCGTTTACTACGTTATTTTGTTTTCAAATAACACAGCGACTGTTTTATTTTTGCAGTAAATACATTGCTCGTTAACCACTGCCTAAGAGTGTCGCTAAGTAATTTTAATTTATTAATATGATTGACTGGAACAGTAATGAAAATTCAGATAAGGATATTTTATGGTTCCAGTTTGCGCAAAGCACCCTAATTGCGTTTCAGGACCTCATTTTTTTCTAGAACAATAACAAATGTAAGAATCGATAATTTTCCGATTTAGTTAATCACTAGAGTATTTGTAAAGTAAATGGCCTTTGCACAGCACAACGATAGCGACCGATATTTTTGTGTGAGTACGTTGTACATTGATGCATGAATTGCGGGTGCGTGCGCGGCTTCGTATCTATTGCTTTTACTGAACTGCATATGGAGTAGTGGTAAGTCCCCACATGCTACCGGCCAAACTGGAGACACCGGGTTCCAAAACATTTTCAACTACGGGGAATATCTCCTTCTTTCGTGTATCTATGGTGCCAGCGATAACATGTGTCAACTGTCAGTGTCATAAAATAATTTCAAGAAGAAGTTATATTTTCTCATTTCCTGTTGCCCTGTTGCCTTCCATGTCGATGTAATGCCTGTTTGTTTCCGTATTACAAAAGTAAATCTGTTTGAATCGCGCAATTATTTTGATTTATTGCCCACTTTCTAATAATTGTAACTACGAGTATATCTCTTACTTGCTCAGAAATAGAAACACTGATAAAGTGTTGTATAAATATGAAAAACATACCAGCATCCATGATGGACTGTGGCGCCCTCTCCTGGTCGGCCATGGTAGTCTTGCGCGCGTTCTTTGCCTTCCACGCGTGGTACACCTTCAGGCGGCGGTGGAACTCGTGGCGGCAAGCCTGACATTTAGGAATAGTAAGATGAGGAGAGACACGTTGAGGACTTGGTTACTCTAAAAAGTCTAATATGTTATTCAAATGAAATTAATAAGAAATATTGACTGTTCGAAATATTTAGTTTGTTAATTGACTCGCTCTCTGAACGATCCTTACTTATTCTGATTCTATATTTAAATTGGAATAATCTAGGGATCTTATGACTGATAAGCTTAGCCATGTGCTTGTTACTGAATATGTTAAATTGTGGAATAATAAAATGGAAATTTATGTAAATTCGCAATTTGTTATTTGAACCTAGTCAATCAGGCGGACAGAGTTGCAATATTCTTAAGTAATAAGTAACTTACCTCCAAAAGTTCAATATCACAAGAAGTATTGATAGTATCACGCAGTTCTGAATACTTCCATTTAGAAAGGTCGTACTTTTGCTTGCCCTGCATAGCTTGCTGCATCCTTACCCGTTCAGACCTGTCGTCCACATAATAAAACGTCAATGGATGGCGAAATTCAAAGATTTCATGTTACATTGTTAAACTACATGCTACTTAGTTTTATCATGCTACGTGCGGTGTGTTAATTATTATAGTTGATTGCTTTTTATTATAATATACAGTTGATATTGTGCATGCAATTATTTGACTCTTTCGAAATCATGGGTTTTTAAGGAGACTAAAGAATGCTTGGGTTACAGGCAACAAGCAGAGTTCAGTGGCCTTAGGGTAAGTTGTTTTTTAACATCTCGACTTAACACATTGACCGCGTTCGGCGCTGCGATAGGCTCTTCACCAATCTAGGGCCAACCGAAACGCTGAAGGCGATCGATGCGTAAAGTCGAGATGGTCGAAACGAACTCACACTAGGCCCTCGGTCGTATTCGTTAATCCAGTGCATCAAATGCCACAACTTATTAAAATAGCACATCATCTGGGGTTTTGCTAAAGCGTTTTTTTTTTCTTCCCAACAATAATATATGACTTTAAAAGTATGATTGTAAAAGAGTCAACACTGAATTGTTAAAACCAATATATTAAAAATCGAGCTTTATTCCATAGCCGCAAAAAAGTGTTTCATACTAACTCGTATAATTTTCTATCAATTCTCTTGTAAAAATTATCCAACACGCGGGTGTCATCACTGTATTCAAACCTCATTTTGTTACTTTTATTCCCCATGAATCACAAAAAAAAAAAATAGTATATGAAACACAGCTCAATTATGACTCTATGCTAAATAGTACATTAAAATAGTAGTTGAATTAATATAACAAATCACTAAGATACAGTTAACAACACTAAGACTGCGTGCAGAAAGTTGAAGTAAAGCAGATAGCCGTTGTTAGTAATTAGTTCGTTATCAGTGGAAGTGGTCCCCTTTCAATTATAATATAAGTGTTTGTGGAGTACATACTAGTACTCTCTTGGGTTGTGGCCATAGCTATCGTAAGTACCTACTTCTTACAGCTGTCTAAAAACAGGATATGGAAGTGTATAACACGGCCACTAGATATCATCGTATTTTTATGTTTTTCCCTTCTAAGGGGAAAGCGCGGAGTAGCCGTTAAATTCAAATTTTCTTACGCGTTTTACAATAGGCAGGTCAGTATTAGTTTGTATCAAGTTGTGTGTTGATTAAAATATGATTCACAACAGTAACAAATCTGGCTTAAACAATTATAGTAGGTAATAATAATCACCAATAAAACTCTTTAGGTTCTTATAATTCCACTAGCTTTCGCCCGCGGCTTCATCCGTGTGGATGTCGGAAAATATCCCACGGGGACGTACTACCGGGATTAAAAGTACCCTGTGTTAATCCAGGTAAACAATGTCTTCTCACACTGCTTATTATATCCGAGGTGCGGCGCGCGGATTGATATATGATTGCTGAAGGATAACAAATCCTGAAATCTAACAATAGTAACGGAATACATTATGGAATGAAAAATTCCGCCTAGGGGATGATTTTACAAATACGCCAAAAGGCTTTTAATACCAATTTTATGGGTTAGCTTTAAAATTTACGGGTTTCCTACACAAATTTTTCATCCCCTCTCTTCTGGGATGATTTTTCAAAAACGCTGATAATTGTAATTATTAATTACCAATTAAAAGGCTAAATACAAATTTTCATGGTTTGAACTACAACACTAACGGGTTTCCCATTCATACTTTCATCCCTTATTTTACGCCCTCAGGGGCTGATTTCCCAAAAATACTGAAACACGTGGTTTTTAATTTTTAATCAGAATGTTAAACACTTATTTTCATGGTTTAAACTACAAAAATGGCGATTTTCAATACAAACTTTCATCCCCTATTTAAGTCCCTTAGAGGTTGAATTTCGAAAAATCCTTCCTTATTCCTTTTCTACATTATAAAGAGAACCTCTGTGCAAAATTTCAGCTTTCTAGTTCCAAGGGTTTGGGCTGGGCTTTGATGAGTCAGTCAGTCGTGACTTTTCTTTTTATTTATATAGATTGAATTACTTTTTCAAGAAATAGTAATTTAATGGAACTATATGAACTTAGAGGGTAGTTTTGATGATTTTTATTATTATAATTCTGTTAATACATACATACGTAATCTTAGCGGATTCTGACTGGCTGATAAGCCTGACGTCTTGTGTTTAATATCAGGCAAAGTGCTATTAAGTTTTCTTTTAAGTAAATGTCAGTTGAAATCCATTGTCTGAATATTAATTCACGGTTGTTGGAAATAGGATAATCTCCCCCCCCCCCTCTTACATGGGACTAAAACATAACTGGTAAAATGTAGGTGTACGTAATATACACTGCCTATCCCTTCGGGCATACTGGCGTGATGTTACATTCCCCTCAGAAAATCTGTGGCTGACGGAATCGGCATTCGCGTGAAGAAATAAGAAATAAATAGAAATTTCAAAGATACCAATACATCTCCACTATCATAGCAGTGGCCTGCGATTTGATACCATCCAAATATACATAATTGAAAGAGGGCCAAATTCGGAGCGTGCGAAAGAGAAATTCGTTAGTTCTGTCTCACTCAGTACCTGTTCAATTTATTCTCTCCATTCATTGACTCCATGGTAGGGAAACTGTGCGAACATATCACAATATTACTTATACGCTAGTTGAAGTCGGACATCCAGGAATGGTGACATGGTTTAGTAATATTTATTTCAAATAAAATAAAATAAATAGTCTTTTGTCATAAAAATATATTGAGAATTTCTAATATACTATTTCAAAGATTTCGCTATTGATAAGAAAGACCCAGAGTTTAGCTTAGTATCTTGATCATTTACAATAATTTTGTAGTGGTAGAAAAAAATCAATCCACTTCCGTGGGTTTGTGTCGGTTAGTTACTAATTATTTGCTAAAGCTTCGCAATAAATATTACTAAAACATGTTTACCATTTCAAATCGTAGTATAAAGCTATATACAAGAAGAAACTTTGCAGACCTGTGCTCTCGATGTCATATTGTACAGTGAGAAAACTGTTTATAATAGATATTTTTTTTTTATAAAGTATACGTTCAAATTGCCTGAAGGAACAAATAATCATCATCATTCATCATTTCAGCCGAAGGACGTCCACTGCTGGACATAGGCCTCCCCCAAGCGCCGCCACTTCGACCGGTTGTGCTTCCCGCATCCAGCGGACTCCTGCGGCCCTCACAAGGTCATCGGTCCACCTTGTGGGAGGCCTTCCAACTTTACGTCTTCCGGTGCGAATAATAATACCAAACAAAAATTAAATAACTTTTAATGTTTACATATTTCCTTTCAATATCTTGACCGTCTGATACTTTTGGACCTATTTTTTTAATATTTAGTCATCATAGCTCAATACAATGAAAGTACATATATTGATCGACAATGAGCCAATGACAAATTAGTAATAGATTACATATTCCAAGGATCAAATCTTATGCTGGCACTACTTCACTTGGAGTATTTATCAAAATAATGGCGTTACTTGGGCAATACAAAATAAACCCTATTTTGAAAGATTTAAAGTTCATTTTATTTTAACCCAAATGTTTGCGCCAATACGCCAAGTGCAGTATCAGCATTACAGATTAATATGAAGTCTGCTAGATTTGAATAATCTTCGAGTACAGTCCTTTCACAGCTGACAGAAGCAACCCAACAGCAACCTTAGCGTAACGAGAATAAAGATCACAGTTACTTTGATAGTGATGCAAAATCAGAATTAAATAACTGTGAAAGGATTGAACATTCAATCGGCCTAAATATCAATACAGCCTCAGTATATTCAGCCTATAACGTTCCCACTGCTGGGACACAGGCCTCTCTGTGAGAGGGTGTGGGCTGTAATTTACCACGCGGGCCCAGTGCGGGTTGGTAGAAGTCTTTGAATTTTCGGTTCTAGGACGTGCCGGTTTCCTCACGATGTTGTCCTGCACCGTTTTTGAGAGCAGTGGAGATGAAACAAGTCACACAAAGGAAAGTGACTGCGTTAACAGTGGGCCAACACTGCTTTTCACTGCTCAATACTGCCTGTAATCAAATAATTCTGAGGACATACCTGCGTAACTGAGGCGGGGAACCTTCCACGTGTCCATTGGTCTCCTTCGCCAGTCGCACTGCCATCTCATGGTCTCGTCGCTCTTGTTCTAACCTATTAATATAGTGCGAAATACCTTTGTTATTTTCTCTAGTAATAAATAAACAAATCTATATATTAATTCACAAAATTGAAGTGTCTGTTTGTATGGTCAAAATAACAGTTTGCAGTGTTTGTTCCGGTTAATCTCCGAATCGGCTGAGTGATTTTCACTGGTAGTTACCTGATGTTATAAGGAGTAACACAGTACCTCTGGCACGCTCCCGTGGAATAATTTCCGACATCCACGCGAGCGAAGCCGCGGGCTCATCCAGTATATAAATACATTAACTCTGCCTCTTTAAGTTATAAATAAACAATAATCATCATCAAGAAGACAGGAATGTTGTCAATATTGATTCAATCTATTCAATAAATAATAGGTAGTGTTTGTAGGGAGTTATCATTGCGCTAGACAGGATTGGTAATATCAAACAGCTCTTTCAATCAGCTGGACGATGTTGGCCTATTCTCTAGACACAATCCCTTTATACAATCAACAAACGTGTTTATGACTGACATGTGAGTGTGTCCGTCAGATAATGGGTTAACGATTTCAATATCTCTCTGTGGGTCCCACAGCACAGCATCATGCCGAGTGGAAGCCCTTTAGTCAGTCACGGCGTGCAGCTGGACTATTTATGTTCCGTGTTAGTGGTTTTTTTTTGTAAATCGCATCTCGCAAGTCAACCTAGGAGGTTTTCGGCTACTTAACCAGGCTTGCCTGTGGGTGCCTCAATAAATGAAGACATCCAGCCAGGGCTAAGTGTAAATATGTTTTGTTTTTGTGATTTTAGTGATTATTATCTTTTTGTACGCACGTGTTTCTGAGACAAATCTATCTTTTTTTCTTAATTTTTTTTTACGTTAAAAAGTGCCTTTTATTTGCCTATTAATTTGAAATAAGTAATTTGACTTTTGTCTAAATCATACAAATACTATGGGCGTGTTCCTAGGATCAATATCTATGACACTGTAAAAAAAAATGTGTAAGTAGTAATTATCTACCAATGAACTATTGTGCTATTGTGTTATACTATTGTTTTTCATTAGGCCTTTATCCAATATATTATATAAGTTATACCTACACTAGATTTATTTTAGGCATAGTTTAATATTTGCTTAATAATTTTAATATGTAACTCTGTACTGATGTCACTTATATGTAATTTATATGTGAACTTATGAATAAAAAGTAAAAGTAAAGTAACTCAACAGGAACTTATTGAGATGCTGAAACAAACTCGGGTGGCTGGTAGCGACTGGATGGGTGTTGCCGACAGATCGGATTCAATGGGGTGCAATTGGGAAGGCCCATGTCCAATTAAAAAGTCGTGTAAGTATGTAGAAAATTATTGAGTAGGAATGCTTTGTATTTACTATTTCGTGTATCCAAACAGGAGTGAGGAAAGAAGCCTTAGTCTATAGTTTAACTATACTAATATTATGAAGAGGTATAATTTGTTTGTTATAAATCTTCGGAACGGCTGGATCGATGTTAGTGAAATTTGGAATTGGTGAACTTTGAACCCTGGGGAAAGACATAGGCTACTTTTAATCGACATACCACGCGCGCGATGCCGCGGGCGGAACGTAGTTTTAGTTTTTTATGTCTATGTTGGTAATGTTTTCTACTCTCAGTTTTACATTTTTTTAATAATAATATACAATTTGAAGTTGAATGCTGAATTTGATTAGCTCTACCATCTCACATGCTATAACAGTTTATAGGCTGATGACAGTGATGGACAGACCATAAAATGAACATAAAATAATGTAGGTTTACCTCTCTCTGTTCTCCTGGTCAGCTTTAACGGCTTCTTCCATTTGTTTCTGAATCTTGAGTGCGGCGATACGGTCCTGTTCCTCTAACCGTAGCCTTTCTACCTCTTCGGCTTTGCGACGGGACTCCATTTCTGCTTTACTGTAAGGATTATAACAAAACGTTATTTATATCAGGATTCCGTGCGCCTAGCACGACGACGCTCAGAGTATATATAAAGTAAATTCGAGCGATTTTAAAATGAAATAAAATAAGTAGATACTAGTTTTGCACACGAATTGTGCATGTTGCAAAAATTTAAATCAATATACTTTACAATAGTTGTTGTCGATTGAGACATCGTACGAATTTACGAAACGTTTACGTCGCGAGTTCGTGCTAGGGCCTTAGGTCTATAATTCTGTATATTTTAACAGATAGGTACCTCTGCATAACCCATTAGCTAGCACAGAACATGAAGTACAAGTTCACTTAATAAATAAAATCTTGAACTTGTATGGTAATCAAGCATTTTACTATAAAATCGTTAAAAAATAAAAAAAATATTAGAACTTTTTTTTTGCAAATCTTATACAACATTTTTTGCCAGTATGTATTTACGTTAATATGACAGTAACATTGGCTGTCCTATTTCGACACGCTATCAACGGGCCCTGTGGCGCAATGGATAACGCGTCTGACTACGGATCAGAAGATTCCAGGTTCGAATCCTGGCAGGGTCGCTAACAACTTTTTCTTTCGTTTTACAATTACGAATGATTTTCTGAACACAATTTTGTTCATTTTTTTATATAATTCTGAAAAACACTACAATGTGAAAAATAACTTTCAATTTCGCAAGTCGGTGACTTTGGATACGTATTTACTATTGAAATTTTTGTCATCGCCTCCCGAAATTAGTTATTTTTACTTTGTAGTGTTTTTTCCGGAAGTCGGTTGTTTCATTTTATTTTTGGAAATTGTTTTTATTTCTCATTTTTTAGTACCTACCCCACACCAATTCGAAATTTCATCATCCTTGGGGTAAAACAATGCATATTTATGCGATAGCAGCAATCGCGGTTGATTTACTGTCATTTTTTAAGAGTTCCGTTGTCTGTCTCCGAAACGCATCATCAGATCTATATGAAATTTAAATGACCATTTCGGAATAAAGCCCTTTGGAACAAAAAAATAATTTTGCAAATCCGTCTATATATGACGGAGTTATGCCCGAACATACATAAAAAAAAAACATATATCAACATGTCGAATTAATAACCTCCTTCTTTTTGAAGTCGGTTAAAAACTATTAGAATTTTGAGTTTTCTGTAAAGTAGCAACCCTAACAGAAACAAATTAGTTTTTTAATTATTTTTGACATAGTTTTCACATTTTTAACCGACTTCAAACAGGAAGGATTTTGTATTGTAGAATACTTAAATAAGATTAATAAAATTCACCAATTATTTTTACATCGAAGTTCTTAGCTTTTTGCGATCAGAGCCGTGGGTTCGATCATTATACGGAACTTTATTTTATTTTCTTTTATCAAGGTAAATTATTTATTTATTTTACATCGGGCAGTGTTATTTACGGCGCGGTTATTGCGCAATAGACTAACAAAAGGAATTATTTATCATATTGACAGTTCAACAACATTCATTGCGTTATTTACGTTGTTGAGCAGACAATTTTTTTCGTAGATACGAAGCAATTCATTAGCAATATCTTCAAAATGATTCAGATTCTGATTGATAGTGTTGCTTAAAGTTTAAGCGTCAAAAATGTATGGTTAATCAGTCCCCTATCACTACTTAACTTTAAGCAACGTTATCACATAAAGGGGTTAGGGTGCAGGTCTGTGGTACTCACAGCCTACGATGTTCCTCCTCTTGCTTTATCCTGTCCTGTTCACGTTTCTTAGCCTCTTCAGCAGCGCGCATTTCAGCTTCCATCTTACGCAACCTTTCTTGTTCATCTCTGAAAGTAATTATTACGTTAGATAAGAGACAAGTACTTTTTAGATTAAAGCACATGTTACTTATCACTCACACTAAGGACTAGAATCTGAGTAATTCCACTTTGCCCCACCAAGCCCGCCACCCTGGTGTGGCAAAGTGGACTGCCTAAAATTTTGCAGTGGAATATGCCCCACTATTCTGATTTGATGGGGCGGATAACACTAGCATAAACACTTTGTGGATTCTGCCCCACTAGGGTTGGCAGCTCAGGATTTACGAGACATTCACCGCCTCATCTAACCCAAATGATTCACCAAAAATAGAGGGGATATGGCGCTCGGCGGCCGCTGCCGCGGCACCGCTCGCTTCGCTCGCTCGCCGTCGCGCGTTAAGGGTCACTGTTCTAACCTAACCTAACCCAAATGATTCAAAAATACATGTTAACCTTCATACACAAATCCTGAGCTGCCAACCCTAGTGGGGCAGAATCCACAAAGTGTTTATGCTAGTGTTATCCGCCCCATCAAATCAGAATAGTGGGGCATATTCCACTGCAAAATTTTAGGCAGTCCACTTTGCCACACCAGGGTGGCGGGCTTGGTGGGGCAAAGTGGAATTACCCCTAGAATCTTACGACATTCTTCTTGCAGTACACGCGACATATCAAGCTATATATTTCCAGTTTTACCTAATCTCGTACAAGTCAGCTTATACTGGAAATGTATAGCTTGATATGTCGTCGTGCGTACATTGCATTCTGTACTTAGTTATTTAATTTAGTACTCCTAGTGTAAATAGTTCGTGAGTTTATCACTTTTCATATTTAAAATCTTAATTAAATTTGATAATGCGTCGAAGCAGCGTTCTGTATGCATTTTACCACCATACTGCGATCTCCAACCCGCCAAGCGTGGCCATTATGGCAAAACCCCCCTTTTGGGCCTATGTGCAGCAGTGGACGTCTTTCGGCTGAAATGATGATGATGATGAATGCATACGGAACTAAGGACATTTAATTCTTACAATCATGATAAAAACTTATGTAGGTATCTATGCATATCCTCAAACCTTTCGAGAATTTAACTTTTTTTTTATTTATCATCTCATTTCGAGTTTTACGACGTTTATAACTTGGGACTTATTTGTTTATTTTTGCTTTACCATAAAACTGCTATCCCCCAATCATATTAGTTAAATGAAATTAGTAAAATATCATGCATTCATCTCAGGGAACTCCAGACATACTGACACGATCGCCGTCCATTCGCCAGCGAACACGTCACAGTTAGGTTTTATATATTTTAAGTAGGCATTTTAACTTACCTATTCTTTTGGTCAACCATAAGCTTTTGTAGTGAAGACATTTGTGTTTCGACGTCTTTGGTCAACTTTGTGTAGAGCTTGTCGATTTCCGCGCGTGTGATTTTTTCATTAGACTGTAAATGAAAGTTATAAATTCAATAAAGTTTTATATACAGGAACGTAATTGGCGGTAGAGAAAGTTCTGATTGGCCCATTACTATGCGACTTATATAGCAACGCATAAAAAGTTTATTATTTGAATTGCTGTTGGAAGTTGTAAGTGCTGATTGGACGAAATTGGAACAACGCTTTCTGCGTGCCAGATTTTAGCGTTTATCATGTTTGGTTTTATAAGTATAGCGTAGTTTGCATAGCATGGGATGCAAATAAAACAAACGTTCGATCTACAAAGATAAAACCACTAAAGGTATAGTGCATTTAAAATGACCTAGACGACAATTGAAACTGAAATGCTCGAACTTTACTGAGATTTATAAAAACTTTACAACAATCAGAATAAGGTTCGAAATTCAAAAACTGGCATGAATGTTTGGACCGAAGTTAGAACTGTAATGAGATGGTTTAAGAGTAGCTCGTCCTGTAACTTTAGTATTTAAATATTGTAATCTGATTGTGATAACGTTTTTATACAAACTTTTCAACTTAGAAATAAATGTGTGATATGTGTGTGTGTGTGTGTGTGTTTTAATATATATTTTTTTGTATTTAGAACTTTAACTTTGAAATAAACGGTCCTTAAAAACCTGGGTACACCTTATCTTGTGATAAGGCCAATACGAGAGAAGAAAAGGTCCAAAATTCTCACCTTTATAGCAGCACAAGCATTCCTAATAGAATTCCTCAAGTTCTCGATATTCCTCTGCGCGCTATCCTTCTCTTTCTTCAGCTGTGACGTCACGGATTCCATATCCTTAAGGTTATATTGTAACGCGTTGATCTTGGCGATCCCTTGGTACCGAGGGCGGTGCTTGCGACGTACTAAGTGACCGCGGATCGTCTTTTGTAAGAGGATTAGGCATTCTCGGCGGTAGACTATCTTGTTCTTTACTGTGAACAGAAAATTCGTTTGGATTTATTAAATAAGAATGACAATGATTGGGGTATGAATTCCTGGGTTTTTTTTTGGGAAATCATCAAATAACTTCTCCCGCTCTGGGTGGAGCAGGAGGGCGTGTTTGTTGGTAACGAAGGTATAGGTAACAAAGCAAATTTATCAGGGAGCCTATAGTCGAGCTCTATGATAAATCGTCATTAACATTTTGACCACCACATCAAAAAAGATGAAACGTGCCCACGGCGCCAAGCGGCTTCATTTACGAATAAATCTGTCATGTAGTCGTGACCGTGGCGTGCTGGGCACTTTTTGGTTTGTGACATACCAAAATGACCGTGGCGGTCAAAGGGTTAAGGAAGACGCGCTAAGGTAGCCCCATCGAATGACTATTTCTAGAAAAAAATTGGAATGGGATTATATGAACTTGGAGGATTGTATTGATGATTATAAATATGAAGCCTTGTTGGTTACGATGTTAATGGGGAGGAAGCCCCAGGGTACCGCGAAGTTTACATTTTCATACGTCAGTGTAAGGACCTGCAAATTGCAAAACACGTATGAAAATGTGAACTTCGCGGTACCCTGGGGCTTCCCCCTTAACATCCTTGCCCAATTTATATGTCAGGAAAGGTGTTTTACGCGCATACAATGCGTATACTAGGACTCTAACTTGCACGCATTCCGCGCGTTATACGGCGATGGTTGGAACGTCGGATACGTTCCATCCATCCGTCACCGTTTTACGCCTTACTTTGACAGGCAGATAGTGTAGAAATCCTAATACATTATACATAAACTACTCACATTTAATAATAGACAGGACAGCGAAGATGGACTTCCTCCAGCGGGACTTGACGAGCCAGGACAGCACGGCGTCCACGATGGACTTCAAGTTATCCGGGTCCGACTTCATCATGGTGTCGAACTCGGAGTACTTGCCCGGACGGAAGAACACGCGCGTCACGCCGAACTTGTAGTCTTTGTCTGAGAGGCCCAGACTGTGGACTATCGCCTGGAAAATGGAATATTTAGTTAGTATTCAGTTTATATTGAAAATGGTGAAAGTCGAACTGGTGATGTAAAAACATCTCAAAATATCTCATGCACAAAACATCTGCACCGGCCGTTTATGCAGCTTCTGCGTCGTTGAATTCGCGATTTATCATTCGAGAATTAGGATGCTAAGTTTTAACCCTTTTCCCCCTACTTGCCTCGTAAACTATTCCATTTTGTGCCAAATGTTCAAAAAGTTCAACTCACCTCACAGAACAGTTTCGCCGACAGTTTGTGCAACTTCTGCGGCAGATATTTCTTGTACATCTCGTGCAGGTCGTTGAAGGGCGCGCGCGACGGGTAGCCGTGCTCCATGAGCTCTAGCACAGCGATGGTGCCCGAGCACTCCAGTTGCGTGAGCACTAGAGACCCTTCCACCTCGCGCCCTACCATGCGGGAATTCGGTTTTATGCAGCGGACGAAGTTAGTGCCCTGGGAAGTAAATTATGGAGATCAAAAATTGCAAGATCCTAGTAGAAAATGTATTCATTTTAATCACCATGAAACGCACTTTCTGTGGTTTAACTTTGATACTTGCAAGTTTTATAGTTTTTGGGAAAATGTAGTCGGAGTTCCAAGGTGACCCGGTTTCTTTGCTGTGCAGTGTATCATCACCATCAGCCTATAATATTCCCAGCAATGGGACACAGGCCTTCTCTCGGTGAGAGGGAATGGGCCGTAATCCGCCACGCGGGCCCAGTGCGAGTTGGTAGATGTCACATGTCGTCAATTTTTTTGGTTTAGGATATCCCGGGTTCCTCACGATGTTTTCCTTTACCGTTGTGAGAGCAGTGGTGATGAAATAATTTAAACAAAGTACAGCGTCTATCTGGGATCGAACCTACGACCTACAACTCGTAAGTCGCGGCCGTTACCACTAGGCCACCACTGCTCCAGTGTATATTAATGTCAAATTTTGTGCTGACAAAAGTGTACTTAGCATGTGTGATTGGAGTCAGTTTGTCACGAGCGCCATTTTACGACAACATTAGGTGTGTACCAGGCCTGCGATGCTTTAGCATATCACGACTTATCCAGCCCCAACAGCGTGCTGGCTGGTGATGGTAGTTACACTGCAGTGATTTGCACGTCACATACAGTCGTCAGTCACTAATGTAAGTCTTGATAGTGCGGTGAGTTTTTGTTTTGCTTTGTATTGTACTCTGCTGTTAAATATTGTAAAATTTATTAAATATTATGCATGAGGCATGTTACTTGACTGGATAAATAATAGAAATATATTATCTTGATATCCTGAAGAATACTCTTACAAGAATACTGCCGTGTAAACTTTGCACTATTTATGCTGATATGAGTTCAGGGATCTTAGACTGTTAAAAATATTGTAATAGCTCACATTCTCCTTCAATTTGTCCATCAACTGCGACAGTTGCGCTTGGAACTTAGCGCCCACGGAGATAAAGTTGAGTTTCCCTTTAGCATTGTTGTTGTCGGTGTTCTGGAACAGTTGCTGTACTAGCTTGCTGTTCGACTCCTGGACGAGGAATTCTAGGGACGCGTGGAGAGCGTCGTTGTTCTTCTCTATGAATTGGTTCTGTGGAGGTTTAGTTTTGAGTTAGCAATATTCG
Organism: Antitype chi; assembly: GCA_947359405.1. Classification (NCBI taxonomy): domain Eukaryota; kingdom Metazoa; phylum Arthropoda; class Insecta; order Lepidoptera; family Noctuidae; genus Antitype; species Antitype chi. Next base: position 21,709,661 of record OX375815.1, read on the forward strand.
ACCGCATTTGCGATGTTTTTTTTTTAATGTATTTGATATTTGATTTGCAGAGGGTTTATTGATGAGAGACTTGTAAAGTACAGTAACATTTATTTGCATAGGTTGTACGTACTTAAAATAAATTGTTTAAATACAAAACAAAGCGATTGTTGTACAATCTACTATAAATTAGACATTCAAACATTAATAGTGTATGTGAGGAATTCATTTATATATTATGGCTCAAATAACAGTACACATTGTACATTTATAGTTAAGAAAATCTATCTTTATAAATAAAAAGAAACGTCCTGACTGACTCATCAACGCTCAGCCCAAACCCTTGGAACCTAGAAAGCTGAAATTTTGCACAAAGGTTCCCTTTATAATGTAGACAAGGAATAAGGAAGGATTTTTCGAAATTCAATCCCTAAGGGAGTTAAATAGGGGATGAAAGTTCCGCGCGGGCGAAGCCGCTGGCAAAACCTAGTAATATATAAAATGAATCCCTATTTCCCTTGGTCACGGCATCACACGTGAACGGCTGGACCAATTTTGCTAATTCTTTTTTATGGTGTTTTTTATTGTCAGGTAAGTAAGCAGTTAAAAAAAGTTAGATAGTTGCGCGTAACATTAGAAAATTTAAGATAACTTAACGACCATTTTAACTTTTCTAATATTATACCATTGCGAATTCAATATTTATAGTTAAGGTAGGACGTCTGTCGGGTCAGCTAGTTAATTTATAAAATTAATTAGCGAAAATAAAATTCGCAACAATGAGATAATTATGTCACTTGATCAGACTTTGTGACCAATACAAGGATGACAAATAATGAATAAAAAAATGCGATCTTGACTCTTGATGTTTAAAAATCACCAGACAGTTTCAGGTAACACCCATGGACGAGCGGTTATTGTAAAAATAATTACCGTGTTATAGCAGACGGCGCCAGCAAAGTGCCGTAACAGAAAGCCTTCATCGTCGCGCAGTGTGCGGTGAGCCTTCAGGCGAGACGTGCGCGGGACTTGTAACCTGACAAAGGTACATAGATTCGTGTATATGTAACGAGATTTTTTTTAAATAATATTTTATCGTGACTATCTTCAAAAGCATACTTTTAATAGTAATTATTGTTTTAACTTCTGGAGTCACTTGATTTTATTTTAACAGATTTTTGTTAATTGTATTGTGTGCATTTCTTTTCTATGAGTTCCACAAATTATAAATATTAAGCCATGACAAAAAATCAAAATTAAAAATATTAATTAGCGAATTTTAATTTTATTTCTCATAAACCTACATGGGCAATCATGAAACGTCAGAATCGTGCACGGTTCCAGTTGGTCGTTTCTAAATTGTTGTTGTTTTTTGTTCGATAGTTTTCTTTTGCACACCATCATAATTCTGGAGCGCTCGGAATATACCCATCAAGTCATTAGTGCTCTAGTTTTACGTTACCTGTTGTTATTCACAGCCAGTTGTTTGTGTACGGAATGTGTGAAGTGACCAAACTCAGGCTTTGGAAGCTTCGATTCTTCGTCCAGCAAATGGAAGATACCGTGGTTCTTGCTCTCGATTAAATCTGAAGGGATAAAGAAAAAAAAAGTATTAAATTTGGAGTCTGAATACAGGGTGGCGGTGGGGCGACGACGCGCAAACTGAAACCATGAATTCCACACATGATTGTAAATCCCCTACGGCAGAAATTTTTCGACATTTATAAAAAAAAAATAGTGGCTCTCCGGGAGTGCCGACAGTAGTGAAAACTTGAACAATTACGTGTGTATTTTTTGAATCGTCAGGAAATATTTTTTGAAGCGTTCAACGTTCAACGTTGTTCGTTTGTACGTTCGTGTTGTCAGTGGTGTTGGTAGCAGTGTCGCGAATTCAATTGTTTTTCCCATCTCAAAAAATGCCCAACGCGCCTAAAGAAGTTTTCACTTTAAAAATAGCTGTTTCGTAGAGAAGAGTCTTACCTACGCGATCAATAATCAAAATGTATGGAACAGCAATTTTTTCTTATAACCGACGATTTTTCCGCTAGAGGGTCTAGAATCATGTGTTGAATTCATGATTAGTCTGAAAGCCACTACATATACTACATTTAACCCGATCGTCAGCTCCTCTCATCTAGCTGCTACAACCCACCAACATTTACCCTAAATATAATTCCGAAAAAGCGTAGCCATAAGAAACGCCTTACCAATACAATCCTGGTTGTCCACGAATCTGATCTCCGGCACGTTGAGCCCCTCCCGCTTGTACAGCTCCTGTTCGTTCTTCAGAATGCGCTCGTTGAAGAACTGCTGCAGCTTCTCGTTACAGTAGTTGATGCAGAACTGCTCGAAGCTGTTCATTTGGAAGTATTCTGTGGACGAAGGTGCAGGTTTGTTTATTTTATCATTGTTTTAGATTTTAGAACGTTACCTTATCGGAAGACCAAACTGCTGTTGCAGCGTCATGCTGACTTATTGACATTGCGTAATACTCTTTCAGAGCGCAAAACTAGCAGGATATATCTATGTATAACCGGCAGAAGCTGCTAACTGTTTTTTAAATATATTTATATATCCTGTGTGGCTGCGATTGCTTTGACGGCGATGGGTCCTTTGATAACTAACTAATACCGTAAAATCCACCGAGTTCTATAATATTTAATTTATATGGGAGCAGTATAAACTCTAATCAAACCTTTCACCATTAAATATTAATTTGGTTATCCAATCAATATGAGAAATCCACAAGATGTACAATTATTCTTCTGCTTCTCCATTCGCAAGCCATTTAACTCGATTCTCGGCAACTCTCATGCAACTTCTAAATATGGAATGTATATACAAACGTACCGAAGCCAGCGATATCGAGCACTCCGATGTAGTAGGCGGACGCTTGGAAGGGAATGCTGGTGTTGATGCGGTGCACGATGTAGTCGAACAGGCGACTGTACACGGCCTTCGCCAGCGCGTCGCGCGCGTTGTTCGCTTCGTACGTCTTTAGAGGCACCCTGTCAACAAAACAACGGTTTTATTTCCTTGTCTGTAGTTGTTTAGAAGCCTTTTGAATATGATAGGTCTTTTCATACATAAATAGCACTTGATGTTTTATTCAATATCGGTAAAGCAAGGACACTGAAACATTTTTTTTTTTTTCATAAATTGGTTTTTTCCCGATACTTGAGTTGAGCCGTCGAAGCGAGCGGTCGCCTTTTCTGAGCTCGCACCAGATGTTGACTGGGGCTTCGAATTCGAAATAAGACCGTGTGTTTTTTTGTTGTGTCGCTATCTAGCTTCTCGTGAAATTGGTGAACGTGTAACATAACTAACGCAAGAACTCAAATACCCCGATTAGAGCAAAGCTAAAAGCATAATACAATGAATAAAAAAAAATATGTTAAAGCTAACAGTGTTATAGAAAATCGTGTGGACACTTGCATTAACTTATGCATTTAAAATTGAGTCTCATCCCCTTGGAATAGATCTAATTCTCTTTGGCTCAATCAGAGGCCTTGTATAGTTGCGATTAAACCTTATATGACCACTAAACAAGTAAGCAAAAGTGATGTTGAAGTGCGCTTCAGCCTGCAGTGGAGCCGGACTGCTGGAGGACGACGGACCCCAGAGGCAGACTTGGTGAGATCGCTCCTATTATTACAGAGATTCGTTTGCTATAGGTACAGCATGCGGCGGGCGTGACCTCTGAAAATCAAATCACCTCCTTAGTGAACCAGCGTGCTTACACCCGCTGTAATAGGCGAAAGAACTTAATACACGCCATTATCCCAGCACAAAATACGGTACCGTCCATGACACCGTACTTAAGGATCTTACTATTGTAACAGTGTAACAAATTCCACAAAGTGGATTGCAAGGGGCCACGGTCAAAAATTATTCAATCGGAAACAGATGGCCTAAATAGTTACCCCGAACTATTACGTTGGCTTGGCACGTTTTTGCTTTACAGATAAACAAAGAATTAAAACTAACAAAAAAAAAAGGTCAGCCCATAAAACACACTTTAAGGTTAGCAAGTTTCAGCCCCTACATACATGTGTCTGTGACTACTCCTACAAACAAAAGCGCTTACAATGGATACAATTGTACCCATTTCAAAAGATGGAAATTGTTTGTTTAGGGCATTAGCCCACCAAATAAACATTTTAATGGGCTTAACATTTTATCACAGAAATGTCCGTCAAGACATAGCCACCTATATTTTGGAACATCAACATGATGCTAGAATTCACCTAGCACTTCTAAATAATATACAGGAATTTCTCCCCAACAGCATTCTCGCCCAGGAACAAAGGATAACAAATTATATAACCGCGCAATTTAACGAAACATTCTGGAGTGGCGAAGATATAATTATCGCCGCGTCTGAATTCTACCTCGTAAACGTGCATGTGCACATAAACAACGGAAATACACAGGTGTATTCACCCACGGGCGATCCAATACCCGGCAACATACACATCCTCTATCAGAATCACCACTATGATAGCTGGGTCCGGAATAATGAAAAACAATACAGCAACAACCCGAAACTCCTAATGCAAATTCCAACCAACATTAAAACACCACATCATACCAAACCATTAGGTAACCGGTACAACACACGACAAGAACATGAAAAACCCACGAAACCCCAAACTCAAACGAACAGCCCCCAACAGGTAAACTCGTTAACGCCGTGCAAACATTGACAGGCTAAACTATTTACACGTTATCAGACGTAATTGCGGACGACACTGGATACACAATACTAAGAAACCCGACCTCTATCGCAATTAAGTACACCTGCCCAGACTTGTGCATTGCAACCTGGAACGTCCGCGACGCCTCAAAACCCGGAAAAAAAATCGAATAGACGCTGAACTTTCACGCAGAGGCATTCATATAGCCAGCCTACAGGAAACGGATGAATTCAGGGGCATACAGCTCCACACACTACAAATGGCACGCGACCGGCGAAATGGGAAGAAAACTAACAAATTCCGAGGGTTTTAGAAAACCGATAATCGAACAACACTGCGAAGAACCAACGGTGGACGAAATAACGGGAATCATCAATAAAATGCGAAACGGGACAGCCCCTGGAACGGACCAAGTGATAATCGAGCTGTACAAAGCGATGCCCCAAATACTACAGGAAGTTGTTACTAAACACATGAACAAAGCCTGGACACAGAACACTATACTCGACACGTGGCTTGAGACCGTACAAGTCCCAATCCCAAAAAAAAAATATCCTAAAGACGCGGACGATTTCTGCCGCATAACGATTTGTGACACGGGATACAGAATTTACGCCTCATACTTACTAAAAAAACTAGACGATACAATAACGGAGCTAGGAAATTACCAAGCAGCGTTCTTAAACAATAGATCAACAGATGACTACATTTTTACACTCAAAAGGGTTCTAGACGAAGAATGGCGCGCAGGTAAACGAATTTACGTACTCGCCCTCGACATAGAAAAAGCCTTGACAACGTTGACTTCAACGCATTAAGAGATATAATACTGGAACGAACCAACAAATCGATGACCCACAGGATAATCAGGGCATGCTTGAATGAAAGAACATGCATCAAATGGTGTGGTCAGCAAAGCAAAGGAAAAGGAGTTAAGCAAGGGTGCCCCCTGTCCCCTCGCCTTTTTACATTGGTCATTGACGAAGTCCTTAGAACACTAGAAGTCACTATCATTTAATCAAACTAGATCAGGACCGCGAAATTTCAGTTTCCATGGTATTATCATTTGCGGACGACCTTATCCATAATACAGATGATCTAGAAGGTCTAGAGCGTATCTTTTACCACATTAAACCCTTACTAAATATCGTAGGCCTCCAAATAAACGAAACAAAAACAAAAATTCTAATTAGGGACCCCATAACATCACAGCAAACGACCAACGTGACCCTCAACGGAATAAGTATACCAACAGTGGACTTAATCAAATACCTAGGCACATACATAACATCCGCATTAAGCAGGAAAAGCACAATTAGAAAACGATGCCAACAGGCCACGAGAAACGCCAAATCATTACTACCATTCATACTAAACTCAAAGATGGACTGGAAGTTAGCTAGACTTATGTACCGAATGGTTATCGTACCTTGTATGATATATGGCTTAAAAGTATCGACCCTCACCAAGGCGAACAGATCAAGACTCCGAAAATATGAACGAGTTATCATGAGAGACTTGATTAACCACGCCAGGAATAAATTAAAAACTAAGAAGATGCACCAAATCTTAGACGGAAAAACGGTAACAAAACGCATCAAGAACCACAGGATGTGCCACTAGGCACACGTCTTCAGACGGGATAAACCACACCTATTGCATGCAGCAATGCAGTATAAGGCTAAATCTAAGAAGGTCGGACGACCTATTTACACATGGAACGACAACCTAAACCAGGACATGAAATACTTCAACATGGGAATCACGTATTGGAAGGACATGGCTGGAGACAGAAACAAGATCAAGAAAGCGGCTAGCGATATTTACAAAAAAACAGAAGCTGATAGCAGTGAGAATTCAGAAGACGGCTATGAAAACAACAACACAGAACATAGTGAAGCAACTGCATAGAAAAGAGCTAAGAAAACAGTTAAACCTGCCCAAGAAGCTCGACCTGAATCAACATGCCGGCGACGTCGTGAAAAGATGGCCTCCTATAAATAAATACCACCCGTCTCTCCACTAGTCCAATGCTTACTCAAGGATGCATATCCGGTAGGCTCGCAATCCTTTCCTATCCTAAGGGCACGTCTACCTGACCATTACCGCGCCCCCCGGTCTACTTCTTGATATGCAATGGCCTCTGTAACACCATGAAGCATGAGGCTACAGGGGCTAGTGCGAATCTTGGGGTTCATTCGATTAATCGAGTCTGGTCAAGCCACGCTGGGATCGGTGCATTACATTACAAAATTTTAAAAGAAGTTTGTTTTATTTGTTATAGATTATAATGGTTAAATATCATGTCAATAAAATTTGCTTGAATAAATATTATATGTGTTAAAGTCTAAAGTTCTCTATTTTAAGCTAATTTGTTATTTATAGATTTATGTAACTGTTGCTTATGAATTAATAAATAAACTAGAGGGCGTTGAAAAATGCATGTATCAATGTTTATGTGAGCATGGGAGGGGGGTGAGAGTTTTGCTTACTTTTGCTGATGAAGGGGAGGGGGCGTTAACCAAATTGCAAAAAAATTGTTTCCGTAATACTTGAATGGCCCCTAACATATAGTAACATCCGACGTCTTAATCTAAATAAAATTACAGTAAATTATCGGCAGTAAAAAGAGGTATAGAGTAGGTAATACGTGTATGTGTTAGTAACTTAGAAATGTTTGGTGTATAATATAACAACACGCTTACATGATGGCGGTGCCCTTGTGCCCGCCGCGCGAGCTCTGCATGAGGCGCGCCACCAGCGCCATGCGCAGCTCGGCGCCGTCCACGCCCAGCAGGCCGGCGGCGGCGGCCAGCGCCGGCTCGCTCGCGGGCGCCACGCGGCAGTATAATATAACAACACACTTACATGATGGCGGTGCCCTTGTGCCCGCCGCGCGAGCTCTGCATGAGGCGCGCCACCAGCGCCATGCGCAGCTCGGCGCCGTCCACGCCCAGCAGGCCGGCGGCGGCGGCCAGCGCCGGCTCGCTCGCGGGCGCCACGCGGCAGTATAATATAACAACACACTTACATGATGGCGGTGCCCTTGTGCCCGCCGCGCGAGCTCTGCATGAGGCGCGCCACCAGCGCCATGCGCAGCTCGGCGCCGTCCACGCCCAGCAGGCCGGCGGCGGCGGCCAGCGCCGGCTCGCTCGCGGGCGCCACGCGGCAGTATAATATAACAACACACTTACATGATGGCGGTGCCCTTGTGCCCGCCGCGCGAGCTCTGCATGAGGCGCGCCACCAGCGCCATGCGCAGCTCGGCGCCGTCCACGCCCAGCAGGCCGGCGGCGGCGGCCAGCGCCGGCTCGCTCGCGGGCGCCACGCGGCAGTATAATATAACAACACACTTACATGATGGCGGTGCCCTTGTGCCCGCCGCGCGAGCTCTGCATGAGGCGCGCCACCAGCGCCATGCGCAGCTCGGCGCCGTCCACGCCCAGCAGGCCGGCGGCGGCGGCCAGCGCCGGCTCGCTCGCGGGCGCCACGCGGCAGTATAATATAACAACACACTTACATGATGGCGGTGCCCTTGTGCCCGCCGCGCGAGCTCTGCATGAGGCGCGCCACCAGCGCCATGCGCAGCTCGGCGCCGTCCACGCCCAGCAGGCCGGCGGCGGCGGCCAGCGCCGGCTCGCTCGCGGGCGCCACGCGGCAGTATAATATAACAACACACTTACATGATGGCGGTGCCCTTGTGCCCGCCGCGCGAGCTCTGCATGAGGCGCGCCACCAGCGCCATGCGCAGCTCGGCGCCGTCCACGCCCAGCAGGCCGGCGGCGGCGGCCAGCGCCGGCTCGCTCGCGGGCGCCACGCGGCAGTATAATATAACAACACACTTACATGATGGCGGTGCCCTTGTGCCCGCCGCGCGAGCTCTGCATGAGGCGCGCCACCAGCGCCATGCGCAGCTCGGCGCCGTCCACGCCCAGCAGGCCGGCGGCGGCGGCCAGCGCCGGCTCGCTCGCGGGCGCCACGCGGCAGTATAATATAACAACACACTTACATGATGGCGGTGCCCTTGTGCCCGCCGCGCGAGCTCTGCATGAGGCGCGCCACCAGCGCCATGCGCAGCTCGGCGCCGTCCACGCCCAGCAGGCCGGCGGCGGCGGCCAGCGCCGGCTCGCTCGCGGGCGCCACGCGGCAGTATAATATAACAACACACTTACATGATGGCGGTGCCCTTGTGCCCGCCGCGCGAGCTCTGCATGAGGCGCGCCACCAGCGCCATGCGCAGCTCGGCGCCGTCCACGCCCAGCAGGCCGGCGGCGGCGGCCAGCGCCGGCTCGCTCGCGGGCGCCACGCGGCACCCGCCGCGGGCGCCGCTGTCCTCCTCGAACTGCACGTTGCCCAGGTGCAGCACGGCGCCCACCACTGAGTACACCGCTTTCTTTTCCTCTTCTGTGAGTCCGACGCGGGATAGGGCCTACGAAAGGAAAAACGGTTATGCCTCTGAAAATATCCCCAAACATGGTCTCCACCTCTTCGTCGGCGTGTGACGAAATCGGAGCGTAAACCTATATGGCCTTCGACGAATATCTTACAAAAATTCAAATTATAAGAAACACCAACCTGATCGATATATACTTATATTTTCACCCAATTGCTCACAACGGACTTATGAATGACACCACCTTGGAAATCCTGTTCGAACTACCAAAAATAGAGCAAATTCCCAGATTTAAAGATTAAAAAATATCTCATATATACATCAATTTAGATCTTTTTTTGCCCCTTTTCGCTACTACCTCCTTTCACAATTTTGATAACTGTATCAAAATTAAGATCGTTACATAAATCTAACAAAAAAAGGTTGTCTACTTCGCAATAAAAACTGTTTATAATATAACACCACCCAGGATGACTAACAGATCAACTCTAATTTTACCCATAGTATAGTATATTTATTTCCGAGTATATGGTACATTATGATCTTAATATTATTAAAAAGCTTCACATATACTACCGTTGCCGGTGTAGAAATATTTAAATTAAAGTACAATTCCCATTTAGTTTGAAATGACTATGGGTAACTATTATTTTTTAATACAATGTCAAATTTTATTAATTAAAAACAAAAACTTAAATATATTTATGAATGAAATGTCAAATGCCATAAATTTAAAAAGTCAATCCACATTATGTACCTACCGATTACATGTAATGTCAAAATTTATAATTAAAAAAATCGTAAACTGAATAAAAACAGTTGTCTAAAAGCCAGGCAAATATTGCTTTCTTGAATTTATTAGTAGGCAGCACTCTGATGCGAGAAGGTAAATTGTTGAAAATTTTGATTGCCATACAATTGGAATTTCTGCTATACAAATGCAGTCTCTGGCTAGGTGCAAGTAATTTATTTGGGCTTCTACTGTTGACTCTTTTAGAAATGTGTTCATACAATGGGAACATGTGCGAATACCTTTTTATAAATACACAAATTTCAAAAATGTAAAGACAAGGAAGTGGAAGAAGTTTTAGTTCTTTAAATAATGGCTTACAATGATCTAAATATTCTGCTCCATACACAGCTCTGATACATTTTTTTTGTGCAATAAATGCTTTGTTCACGTCCACTGAATTACCCCATATCACGAGGCCGTAACGCAGTACAGATGAAACATAGCCATGATATGCATTGAGGGCTGCTTCTTTACTTGCTATTCGTCTCAGTTTTCGAAGAGCAAAAACAAATTTGTCAAGTCGAGTACAGACTTTTTTGACATGTTCTTTCCAATTCAATTTTTCATCAATGACTATTCCCAAGAACAAGGTTGATGGTACTGGTTTCAAAATTGAATGATTATAATGTATTTGAGGTGGTTTTACTAAAGAGTTGTATGTTTGAAATTGTACTAACTTTGTTTTTTCAATGTTTACACGTAAATTATTATATTCCAGCCAATTCATTGCTTTTAGTATTTCATTGTTAGTGTCAGTTTGTAGGTCATTCCTATTCGAAGATTTTGTTGTCAGAGTAGTGTCGTCAGCAAATAGTGTACAATTATGTTTTAAGCTCTTGCAAAGGTCATTAATATATATTATATATAATGGAGGCCCTAATACGCTTCCCTGAGGAACACCACAACTATTTATTTGTAATTCTGAACTGTATGTTTTTTTTGTGTTATTGTCAATTTTTGATACAACTGTCCTTTGCTGGCGACTTGATAAATAACTTTTGAGCCAGTCATGCGCCTTGCCTCTTATGCCGTATTTTTCCATTTTGCAAAGCAAGCGAGTATGTGGGACAAAATCGAATGCTTTGCTCATATCTAAAAATACTGATAATACAGACATTTTGTTATTGAGGGCTTCAGATATCAGTTTGACCAAAGTAAAACAAGCAAGTGAAGTCGAACTATTCTTCCTAAAACCAAATTGGTTCTCAGTAAGTATGTTGTTTTTATTTAAAAAACTGATAATTTTTCCGTACATTGCCTTTTCAAAAATCTTTGATATGATAGGTATCAAAGTAATGGGTCTATAATTGGACATATCCATGCGGTTACCTTTTTTGTATAGCGGTTTAACTATGGATTGTTTTAATCTAGTAGGAAATGTTCCTGTCTCAAATGACAGATTAATTATGTAACTTAGTGGTGCTGCTATGATTTTACTGCTTAATTTTATTATATGTGTGGTAATTTCATCGTATCCAGTAGCATTAGTATTGTTTAAAGAATTAATATTTTTTTATAATGTCTTGTTCATTAACTGGAGTTAAAAAGATACTGTCAGTGTTAGTGGTAATGTCAATATTACTCACGTTATTATTATTGCTAAAGTTAAACTTTTGAGTCATTTCTATAAAATAGTTATTGAATTGATTGCATATGTCATAAGGATCCTTAATTATTTTATCATTTATTATTAACTCTTTGATATCATTTTTATAATTATCGTCATTATTTATATTATTTTTTATAACAGACCATGTCGCTTTACATTTATTTTTAGAATTATTTATATATATTTTGTTATTTAATAGTTGTGATTTTGATATACATGTTTTTAAAATTCTTGAATAGGTCAGGTATCTTCGTTTAAGGTACTTTTTGCTTAGGGCATCGTGTTGGTAATTATAATATAAAGTTCTCTTTTTTATGCACGATATTTTTATGCCTTTACTAATCCATTTATTTTTTATTGGTTTATTATATTTTTTTATTGTTATTTCGGGGAAACATAGTTTGAAGAACAGAATGTATAGGTCATGAAATATGTTAAATGCATTGTTGCAATCTGTTTCTTCATATATTTCATTAAAACTTAAAGCCGAAATACAATCAAGAAATTTTTTACTATTGTTTTTGTTGTAATCTCTTTTCACCTCATAAAAGAATATAGTTTTCTTCGGCATGTTACCAACAATAGGAAGAAAGAACGTTAAAGACTGCCCCGTATCATGATCTGAAAGGGCTAGGTTATGTAAACTACTTTTAGTGTCTATGGTCGAGATATTACTGGCTATTTGATCTATGCAGCTTTTTTTCCTGGTAGGCATTTTAATATGCGTCAATAAGTTAAAATTGTTTAGGATTGATATTAATTCTCTTGTTTGTTTGGTGTCTTTTAGCACATCAATATTCCAGTCTCCGCATATTACTATACGATTCCTACTTTTATGAGTTAATTTGTGTAACAAACTTTCCATTTTTTTGAAAAATATCCCTGGATCTGAATCCGGGATTCTATAAACACACACTATTAATAGGTTATGACTCGGAACTTCTATGCCGCAGCATTCAAAATAATAATCGCTAGACATTTCATTTGTTATTTGTAACGGTCTAAAAGTTAAATCTTTTTTCACCAATATGCATGTACCGCCCCGTTTTTTATTGGATCTGGAGTAATTCGCAGCTAACTTATAGTTTGTAAGTCTAAGATTACATTCATGACCGGATTGTATAAAAGTTTCGCTAAGACATATAAAGTCTATAACACCTATTTCTTTTGTCAAATCAGTAACTGTTATTTCAAAGAAATCTAATTTATTCAGTATTCCGGCTATATTTTGATGAAATAATGTAAATTGTTGTTTATCATTGCTGGCATTGTGGATCGACGGTGGGTGGACGGGCGGTGGGTGATCATAACAAAAGTTGCAACATTTAAACCATATTTAAACGATACAAATCATTCATCATTTAAATTTTATACTATACAACATGCAAGAAACTTGTATCATATAAATAAAACTTTACTGACTTATATGTGCTAGATTTTTTTTTAAATAAAGCAAAAATAAGCTTCCTTCTTTACCGACATAAACACAACCCAATTCAATAGAGAAATACCAAAAGAAACAAACTACAACTTGAAAGATCACATACCTGATTGAGCCTTCCAAAGTCCTCCACATCATCAAGTATAGGGTCTCGTAGACCACCTTTAGCTTGCTGCTGCTTACTCTTGCAGTTGGCGGCAATTTTCTTCTCAGAGTTGGCAGTCGTGAAGTATTGGGTACAACCATTCTTTAGATACTGAGGATAAAAATATTCATTATTATTATTGTATAATTAGCTCTAGTTTATATTGTATATTGATCAAAATGCGATTCGCGACTGTAGGAAAGATATGATATATATTTACTGAATATACACCATGAATTTCACATCAATCGTCCAACTTTGAAAATTAATTGGAATTTCATATGAAATATTCTTCGGTGGCACAAATTATAAAATTTGACGAAAACCGTAAGGTGATTTTATTAAATAATAAAGTACACGCGCGGGGATTGGCACAGGTAAAGAGTGACGGGCAGGAAGGGCTGTGAATAAGGATGATGAAGATATCTTTTTTTTTTAAAGTTGACAGGCATCAATCAATTCGGAGATACAAAAAGACAAATTCAGCATTGCCACATTGGTATTTGAATTTTAGGTGACAATAGGTAGAATATGCTCTATTGAAGATACTCTAACATTGTAACACTGCTGCATTACAAACAGACAACAACGATGATACAATATCATTGTATGGATCTGTGAAACAATAATATTGTTTATCAATCAAATGTCATTGTTTGGTAAACAGCCCCTAAATTGCGAAACATTTGCGATCAGAATCCGCAAGATATGAAGTAAATTCCTAAAATGTTTTCAAAGTCTTCTGACAACGTAAAGAATATTGTTGTATTGTCGAAATGAACGGCATTGCAATTCACACTTTCGGACGTCTTCAACACCGAGGGGTTAAAGATTAAATTCAAAATATTCATTTCCCTGTAAGATGTGTGTGCTTGGGGAAGGCTTATGTCCACGAGTGGACGTCTTTTGGCTGAAATGATAATGACGATGATGATGATGATTTCCCTGTGAGATTCACAAGTATCATGCGCCTGTAAATCCCGCGCACTCGTGCCCTTTCAGCCGGAACACAGAATTTTGTATGATATTTTTGTTGCATCTTAATAAGATGTTTTTATTGACACATTACGTTACGTATACGCATTTTGCAAGGTGACTGCAAGATGACTTTGAAGGATTTTAATACGGTCTGTTGCACTCATCTTAAAATAATGATTATTTCAATAGTCACCATTTCGGTTACAATAAATTAATTATTTACTTAAAACAGTAAGTAGATACGATTCAAAGAAGATCATCTTCAGAATTATTTTTAATGGTTACTGTATAGCATTACTGAAGAACTTCTGTACAAACATACTCGATATAACTCTACCTTTTCGTTGGTATTCGCGTCTAAAAGCTCAGTATTGTTATTTTAAACTCACCAAATAATCATCAGGCTTGGTGATCTTCAACGCCGTCCTCAACTCCTGTGGGGCGCCCGCACACAGCAGATAGAACACGTGGTAGTTCCTCTCCTCCGCACTCTGGGTGCATATCCTGGACTTCTCCAGCAGGTAGTGGGAGATATGACCCCCCACCACTTGGTACTTGCTGTTGAAGTGCACCTCCATGAACTTGCCGAACCGAGAACTGTTGTTGTTGCGAGTTGTTTTCGCGTTACCGAATGCTTCGAGGATGGGGTTGGCTGTGGAAGGAGTGTCAGTAAATACAGGTTCGATAAGAGGTTATATATTTAAGTTAATTAACGGGAAAGTGCTATCGGGATATTCTATGTCCTAACCCGTGGTCATGGTCTATCCGTGTGTCGAATTTCATCCAAATCTGAGCAGCCGTTAAGGCACGGTTGGTCCGTGGATGGGTGATCGTCTTTACATACGAAGGGGGTCTTCGTATGTAAAGACGAGCCTCGTGTACGTTAGATCGTGGGTCCCGGCTGCCATTCGTGAATATTTGAGTCGTTACAGGTTGTCAGAAGCCCGAAAGTCTGACAACCAGTCTTACCCATGGGTATCGGGTTACCCAGTAACTGGGTTGTGGAGATCAGAAAGGCAGCGCTGCATGTAAAATACTGATATCGTCCAGTTAGACTGGAACCCGACCCCAACGTAGTTGGGGAAAAACATAGGCAGATGCCTATACTCCATTTGCAATAGCATTAGACAGAAGTTAAAAAAGGTTCTTTTTAATGTACACTTCGTAACAAAATTACATTAAACGTGTTGCAGTTACGATTAATGCCAAAAAAAATCAAGTGTCAATGCTAAAAACCTAAAAGAAGCAGGAGTGAACAACACCGAGTAACTAAATTAGCTGATGACGACGAAGTTTTACCAACGAATTGTGGGTCATAAGTTGTTATTTAAAATAAAGTATTGTAAAAAAAATATATATTTTACTACCTTAAAATATTAATTAGATTTAAATCATCATGTGATTGTTTGTTTCATTCATTCGTTTTGTTGTAGGTTTGTAATGTGTGTTGAAGATTATTGTAATTAGAACATTATTAAAATAAACATTACTTTTACTTCGTTTATCTCAGTACTTAGTACTGTCTTAAATCTACCTAAAAAAATTTGAACTTAACTTTGAAATAAAATGTTTTGCACTCCTGCTTCTACGAGCCTCTTTTTTCTAAAGCTATAATAAATGGGGTATAGATGGATATCCATATATGGTATCGGCCAAATATGAGCATGGGTACCTACATACTATACAGACATGGGTAATTCAATAAAAAAAACCTAGGTAGGTTTTTCTTTTATTCAATCGATCGTAATTAAACTCTATGACAATGTTAGTAATAATTTTGAAGTGTTATATAGATAGTTGGAAATACAGATGATTGAATTATGATTTGTAAAAATCTGTCCAGTAAATGTAAATAACCAGTAATTATTGGCGCCTCTTTGTCTATAAATAACTGCGATGGCTAAACGTATGTCTAAGTCTGCCATTATAACTGACTAAAAATAAGATAGGAATGAGTAAAATGAACTGGTTACTGGTCAACTCCGTCCAAGCAAGTTCTATGATTCATAAAACAAGTAAATATTTACATAACAACTTAGCATTATTAATTGCGGACTTGAATAAAAAAGAAATTATCTATCGTTTAATTAAATAGTAAGTTATACCTATTAACAGAACTGGAAATCATTAAGTCGCAAACCAAAATATAATTGCAATATCATTACTAATGCATATATGTCTAACTGACTGTAGTTTTTACGCCATTAAAAACAATAACAAAACAGTAATATGATATGAACTATGCTCTATGATCAGTTAACATGATATTAACACTAGAACCGTTCCACAAGGCCGAATCTTCTCTTATTTACATAATGTTTAACAAACGACCTTCCCCGGAATCGCTCGGATATTTTATCGAAAAGAACATAGATTAACTGGTCATATAAAAAAATACAAAATGTATTGTTATTTGTCAAAGTCTGCCTATTAAACATTCCTGATTTGAACAGCAAGTACTAATTTGGAAAATAAATAATAGATGCACCATTATTAACAGACTTCAAAAAAAGGAGGAGGTTCTCAATTCGACTGTATTAAAAAAAATATGATGGGACTATGTTTATCAAATAATCATCATGATCAGCCTATATAACGTTATCCTCTCTGTGGGAGGGAGTGGGCCATAATCCACCACGCAGGCCTAGTGCGGTTTGGTAGATGTCAGCTGTCTTCGAATTATTTGGTTCTAAGATATATCAGATTCCTCACGATATTTTACTTCACCGTTTTGAGAGCGGTGGTGATGAAATTAAATACACTAAGTAAAGTGCCTGCGAGGTTCAAATTCACAATAAGTCGGGGTCGATACCACCGCTCCTATATCAAATAATAGCTTAGCTGAATAACAGAGAAATGATTTTAAAAAACTACACACCAGTTTGGGAGAATATCACAAACAAACGAATTAAAAAAAAATTGCCAAATTGATTATGTATTTATGTCAAAGATACAAGTTTCGGTAGGCATTATAATAGGTCTTTACCTATGAAATTGCCGTTTTGTATGAAAAAATTTAAACGAATTTTTTTCATGTATTTTTTATTTGTATTAATCGAAGTAATCACCCATGCAATCAATGCATCTTTGCCATCGCAGTGGCAGTTTATTGATGCCCTTCTTAAAGAAATCAGCTGGACGGGAGGCAACAAATTCTTCAAAGGCATTTTGTACTGCCTCTCGGGTATTGAATTTTTTTCCCGCCAAGAAGTTATCCAAATTCTGGAAAAAGTAGTAGTCTGTAGGCGCAAGGTCTGGTGAGTAGGGCGGATGACGGAGAGCTTCCAACCCCAGTTCTTGCAACTTGGAGACCGTCTGCTGTGCAGTATGAGGTCGCGCGTTGTCGTGCAGGAGCAGCGGAGACGAGCGATTGACCAATGCTGGTTGGAGATGTGCCAGCTTCTCCATCATTGTGTTCAGTTCTTCACAGTACACATCTGCAGTAATGCTCACCCCGTTTGGTAAGAAGCTGTGATGAATCACACCGGCGCTAGACCACCAAACAGTGACCATCACTTTTCTAGGGGTAAGTTTTCGTTTAGGGCATTGTTTAGGTGCTGAACCAGGATCCAACCAACTTGCTGAGCGCTTGCGGTTATCAAACAGAATCCATTTTTCATCGCAGGTAACAATGCGGTTCAAAATTCCTTCATTTGTGTGTCTGTTGAGCAGTGCAAGGCACGTCTCGACGCGTACTTCGCGCTGACGATCATTGAGTTCGTGGGGCACCCATTTGTCAAGCTTTTTTACCTTGCCAATTTGACGCAAATGGACCAATATTGTTTTGACGCTAACGTCGAAAGCTGCTGCTAATTCAGCCGTAGATTGTGTATCATCAGCTTCCACAATCGCCTTTAATTCGTCATTGTCGACCAAAGTCTTCGGACGACCGCGAGGTTCATTTTTCAGGTCGAAATTTCCAGAACGGAAGTGAGCAAACCAATAACAGGTGGTGCGTTGGTTTGTAGTGTTAGCTCCGTAAACGTCGTTGATGTTGCGTGCCGCTTGTGCCGCGTTGCTGCCACGAACGGTACTCATATTCCATAATTACTCGAATTTTTAACGTATCCATGATGACGAAAAAGATTGAAATGCGATGAAAATGTAACACTAATCAATAAACAAATGACTACTTTTGGATAAAAAAATCCATGTTTTTAAAATAAAATTAATTTGAAATTAGAATTCTTACCCAAACAAAAATTATTTTGATTTGAAATGGCCAGTACTGCAAAACGGCAATTTCATAGGTAAAGACCTAATAGTAAAATATGAATGTTGCAGAATTGTTGCATTATATTATGTGATGTTTATTTATAAACTTGAAATGTATCAACATTAACACATCAGCTGGTCGTCGAGACGAGTTTTGGAAACAAGTATGTAATGTATTCAGAGAAGCGTAGGCGACTAGTTAGCAAGCTGCAACTATTTCTGCACATTTGGAGAGCTGTACAACACAGCGCTTGAACGTAGGTAGTTATGACCGATTTATGAACGCTTTCATCGCATTTCTATAGAAGTGTATGACTAAATATTTTTTGGGTAATTTACTTAATTTGCATTGCAAATATCAGACATAGCCAGAGATCGAAACAACAAGATAGAGGGCCTTCATCCAGCAGGCTACTGCCAGGACAGCTAACAAAAATTGCTTTAGCATGCCAGTTTTGGAACCGACAAGGCGTTTAGTTTTCCAAGTATGGTTATTCTTTTATGTAAAATTTATTATTTATAATCTTCTTGATAAACTTACCATCCAAAATCTTCTGCTCAACAGGCCCAGCGGCCTTCGCCCATAGGTCACACAGGTACTTGAGTATGTACTTGGTTGACTCAGTCTTGCCGGCTCCTGATTCTCCGGAGACTATGATGGACTGAGACTGCTTGAGGGACTTCATGTCACGGAAGGCTTTGTCGGCTGTAAAGTGATAACATTCGTTAGTATCTAATATTGCGAAGAGATCAATTTATTACAAGCTGTTATTTAACTTGCCATGTTGGTGTGTTAGTTAGTACCTATAATTTGGGTAAAATCTTGCAAGCTGAACCAAAACCACTTCCTCTAATCCTATGGAGTTGAAAATTTTCATGTCGGTTCAGTTTCGAAGACACTGCGTTTATATTTATATTTTGGGCTATGTATGTACAGTGGGTTCGAGATTGGTAGACCAAAATATACTTTGCATTATGGCCTGTTATAAAAAAAATATCTTTCTTTCTTTAAACTAACAGATTAGTTAATCTGTTAGTTTGTAAACTTGTGTTTGTAAACTTGTGTTTACACGACAACCAGTTGGTTGTCGTGTAAACACAAGTTTCAGCTTAAGAACATTTCTAATCTATTTATCAGACAGTCTATTAACTAAAATGTTTCGAGCCATGGAAGTAATCTGAGAAGATTGAATTATGTAGACAATATTTTCGTCTTTATTAGATTCCATCTGAAGAGCAAAACCAAACTGCGCCTGCTCAGCTTTAATGACGTAATTCAACAAAGTTATTAGTCGGTTAGTCCTTCAAAAGAAATGCAGCATTGTTTGTTAATTTTTCGGACTTCGTTAGTGTTGAGTCCACCATCTCAACATCGCCGCGCGCCAGCGGCAGTGAAAGAGGGGTGCGGGGACAGCGGCTCGCCAGCCGGCCCACGGCCGAGCGCGGGCCCCCGCGACACACTAGTCAGCTGTTGCACACCTCTTCGCACGGCTGCGCTTACGCGTCTTATTTAAATACATATACACATGTTATACAGTCCACTCAATATTTCATTTTGCTCCACCACGACCTATCGTCGCAATCAGTTAGTTAAGAATTGTCATTGTAGAAAAATAAGTGACTGATTTATTCTTGTGAACTACTCTTTAAACGCGATACATAATTCAAGCTATATGCTCTCGAACTAATTTCGTCACGAAGGGAAATTAGACTGAATTATTCATGTGACTACTTTCTTTAAATTAAACAGTACAATTTGATTGGAAAGTTGCCTTTAGTAACAAATTGGTGATACTCCGGATCCAGAAATGGCCGAATCACTACTAATCTTACTGTAAGTCCTACAGAGGATTCACTCACACAAAAGTAACGGAAGATCCCATTTTCAAGATGCGCAAAAAAATTATGGACTGTACGGTATATCCCATTAATGGTAGAAGGTCTACTTCCATATCTGGGGTACCGTTTTAATGGAAGCACAGGCACAACTTGCGTTTAAGAAAAAAAGATGTGAGTAATTTTGTCTGGTCAACAAAGACACAGTATCCCATAGGTCTAGTTACAAACATTTTAACTATTTTACAGAATGTCAATGCCTTTCATTTGGCAGTACAACAACATTCATTTCAGTTTTTACGTTGCTGAGCAGACGAATGAATTATTCAAGCATAAATAAAGCAATGAATTAACGATTTCCTTTAAAATTGTTCAGATTTAATGTGTGTAACGCAATTGGATTTGGGAAGTTTACTACAGTACATTTCTGACTAAACCTTTAGAAAAGCCGACAGTCAATATGTATTGTAGGTAATTTCCTTACCTATAGCAAAAACGTGTGGTGGCAGCTCTCCCAAAGACTTGCCCTGGTACTTCTTGATGGTGGTAGAAGAGTACATGTCCTTAATGTCTTCATAGGGATTGACGGCTAAAAGGATATTTGCTACGTATGTCTGTAAAAATAAATGATTGCGTTAGTCGACACCTCGACGGACGTTCACACGGACGTAATAATACCGTGGCGTGAATTTTCGCACACTGTGGCCCTAGTGTGAGTTTTTAACCGACTTCAAAAAGAAGGAGGTTATCAATTCAACATGTTTATATATATTTTTTATGTATGTTCGGGCTACTTCGTCATTTATAGACGGATTTGCAAAATATATTTTTTGTTCGAACGGGGTATATTCCGAAATGGTCCCATTCTAATTTCATATATGTACATCTGATGATACGTTTTGGAGACAGACAACGGAACTCTTCAAAAAATTACAGCAAATCAACCGCGATTGCTGCTATCGCATAAATATACATTTTTTTACCAATTCAATCTAACGCATCGACCGCGTTCGATCGAGGTGGTTAAATGAAAATGAAACTCACACTAGGGCCTCTGCATCTTCAACGCACTGCTTAGTTAGAGAGTTGAATATCGAACACTGTTTTTTCGAAGCGCCGAGATGCTTTCTCAATGCTAGATTCAACACCGAAAGTTGAAAATCCAGTTTTTTTACGTGCGTGTGAACATCAACTTATTATTTGTTTACTTTAGAATGATTAGTAATTTTTTATGATGTCACTGGTTTAGACCCCTGTGGTTGTTATGTGTATCGTTAGTTGACAATGGGTTTTATTTGACAGAAGGTGTTTACAAAAAAGCAAGAGAAACAATAACAATCAATAAGTAGGTACTATTGCCTGTTTCTTATTTGAAAACCTTTCTTAAATCAACGTCACCTCAAGAAATATCAAAGACAGAGACGGTTAATTTTATTGGTCCTTCGGTACATTGGTTTGTTGGTTTAGTGCCAGCCTCCATCACAACCCACTGCTGGGCAAAGGACGTCTTCAAGCGAAGTATATAGTGTTTAACAAATACAATAACATACATCATTACATTATCTGCCCACCATACACTAAAGTGCAGTAACAGCAAAATCACGATTTCGAGTAAAACGCATTTAAAGTTAAGAATTGATTTAAAAAAATCATCAAATCATTATGCTATCCAAACTAATCTGCAGTAATGCTGTATTTTACTGCGTGTTAGTCAGTTTATAATGATAAAAGAATGTTAAGTATTCACAACTAAAATGCGACAAGCTTTGATTTTACTGCATTTTAGTTGGGAGTTCGTGACAATAAATTGTATTTTCTTAATTTGCAGTAAAAATAGCTTGTATGGCGGTAAATTTTACTGCGTATTAATTTTTTTTTTAATTTTTTTCCAGAAATATAAAACTATCTAAAGAACTGTAAAATTATATTGCTTACTGCATTTTAGTTATGAAACCTAAAAATTTAATCTGCAGTATAATTTATACTGTATTTTAGTTGGGAAATCACGCCAAATTGTTAATTTTTTTCGTTTGCAGTAAGTGAAAACTGTTAAATAAAAACCATTCTAATAGTCTTAGAAATAAGTAAGTTAATTCAATAGAAAGCTTAAGAAACCCGCTTTCAGAATCACTAATAAAACGAAAAATCACAAAAGGGCTGTTACTGCTCTTTAGTCTCTGGTGGGCAGTTATAACATCACGCCTGTAATCCTCGAAGGGTTATGCTGAGGTAAAGCTATAGTAGACCCACATTTCGCCAGTCATGTGTAAGATCCACGTAATACGGAGTGAGCCTATTGCCAAATATACAGGTTGGTAGAGACATCGACGCGCTGTTTCCATGGATTTAGTTCATGATTCTGAAGTAGGTTCATCACCGTCTTCATTTCAGCCGAAAGACGTCCACTGTTGGACACAGGCCTCCGCCAAGCTCCGCCACTTCGGCGGGTGCTGTGCTTCCCGCATCCAGCGAAGTAAGTTATTAAAAAAACATTAGCTGTTCCATACATTTTGACCGCGTGGGTACCTACCTATTACTTTTTTTTTATGAAACAGCAAATTTGTTTTGATAACCGACGAATAATTCCTTCGTAGAGGGGGGGGGGGGGGGTCTAGAATCATGTGCTGAATTTATGGTTACAGTTTGTGCGTCGATGTATAAAAAATCATGAGTAAGTAAAACTGAATACTCTGCGTCGTAGTAAATACGGCCGGTAAATGTTATTGGCCAAGGAAAACCAACGGAATCAATACTCGTACATAATTTTCTACGGTAAGCGTAAGCACCTACGTATAAAATATGTTCAAGGTGAAAACTTCAAGCATTTGAAATGAGTCATAGTAGGTAAATCTTACTTATTACTTACGTAAATCTTATTCTTCTTGTATCGAGTTAGGATGTTGTTTAGAAGTGTTGATTCGTTGAGGAACATCAGCTCACCTGGAAGTAATAGATTATTTTATACAAGGATTTTGGATAAACAAATTTGCAAGAAAGAAAGAATAACGGTTATTTGCAGACAGTTCATGAAACACAAAATATACAAATCAATCTGCCTGCCCTTTTCCTAACTATGTTAAAGTCGGCTTTCAGTTTAACCGCATGCAGCTGAGTACCAGTATTTTACATGGAGCGACTGTCGATCTCACATCTACAACCCAGTTACTGGGTAATACGATAACCCTTGAAGAATATTTGTCAGACTTTCAGGCTTCTGACGACCAGTAACGAGATAACAAATGTAAAAGATCCACGAATGACAGCTGGGACCAACAGCTTAACGTGCTTTCCGAGGCACAGAGGGGTCTTGATATGTAAAGATGGTCACCCATCTACGGACCGACCGAAACAAGCATAGCATAACCTGATCGATGGACCCGTGCGGCTGTTATTACTGAGCCACAAGCGCTCAATATGTATGGCTGGTTAATCTTGTCACTGCTGCATTAGTGTGTGCCTCACAGCTGCGCCAAAATGGTTCATTTCAGCATTAATGCCCGACAGATGCTGTTTTACGCTGGTTTTCTAATGAATCTTTAGGGACAAGTGATGGAAAGAAAGAATATTTCTATGGCAGTAAAGGTGTGAAGGTTACCCAAATAATTTTTAAGCGTTGCAAAGGCTCCTGATACATTAACATTATACACATAAACTCACGCCATTTTTCCATAGGGCAGAAATCACTGAACGCCACCTGCTACGATCTATTATCCTATCATTGGTATATAACAGAACGACAGGTGATCAAGGACCAAAGATCGACATAGCAGCTTCACCTCGCCAAGGTTTGTTTGTAGTTAATCTACTTTAAAATCGTCCACGACCTCGTGACCCAAACAGTGAATGGTTGGATGTCGTGACAGATGATATAAGAGACAATGAATTGATGAAAACCATTAAAGACGTAACAGCCGAAATAAATGAAATCTGCATTGCAGGAAGCCGCACCCGAGCAAGTCCGCATTAATAAAGTCATAATGCGAAAATAAGGACCAAATATGTACGGATTCGTTCTGGCATTCCAAAAAGCAAATGTATTCAAACCTTCTCGATTTCATCTCGTACAGGTATTTAGATACCTGGCATTAATAAGCAAGGAACAAGATTATTACAATACCATGAGAAAAATAAATTCTAAACTAGTTTAAAACAGGTTCGATTTTATTCCAGGAGCGCTATTACAGGGATCGATTTCTATGCCTCATCGAAGTTAATCGCTTTAACTCGTAAGATGATTACGTCAATTAATTCTTGTGAGTAAAAAACGTCAGATGCGACGTCGGATGACGGATGTTGCTTTAATTTAGTTATATCTGTCAAGCTTTGGCTATAGGTAAGAAACGTATGAACGTATGTATACAATAATTCAATATACATATATTGCAAGAGGCTATATTTCATTTTGCACAGTTCATGGAATCAGGGGAAGGTATCATCGATGGCTCAAGCCTCTCTCAAAATTGCTTACAACAAGCGTTTCTTAAACACCTTGTGCATCCAATCTTTACTTAGGACAAACCATTCCCCTATGATCTATAAGTATAGTATGTCTCCGGTATTGTTTTGTTTATTGTAACAAATGTTTTCGTATCTTTGCTATTTTCTTTCTCCACTAGTTTTACAATGGTATACGCTCAAGTAAGTGGATATGTAAAGCATTCCATGAAATAATCTTTCGCATTGTTTTACATTCAAAACCATTTTTATTTACCCGTCAGTGCAGTGTTAAGTAATGATAATAATAATTTACTTGTGCAGCTAAGTGAATAACTTCAATGCATGTTTGAATTAATGTAATGGCTTAGAGACGATCATCATTATCTTCACTTGATGCCTATCTGATGCTGTCATTTTGTTCTTCAAATGCAAGTGTATTATTAGTATGTTGCTCTTTCTTTATATGTATATTGCTTTGTTCTTTAATTATGTGTTATCGGACAAAAAAGGATTAAAAGTACAATAACACATAGTTTTTATCCAACATTCATACATCCAACTCGTTATCACGTTTTAGTTTCAGCTATCTTTTGCACCATGAGTCATCTAATTTGTGTCACTGTTCAGCGATTTTACTACGTCATTCAGTTATTAACTTATTATCATCGTAGCCTTTGTTACAGGTTTTAGTCTGTCTATACCTACATAATTTAGGTGCTGTGCAATGTTCCGAGTAGAAATCTCTATCTATTTCTAGCTCTTATTCCTCCTTCATTGTCTGTAAATCTCAACTTTTGTCGTCTTCTTCAGACAGTCTATACATATCTTCTTCGTGCTCGTTGTATCAATGATTTTGTTCGGTTATCGTGTGGAATCATGACACTTTATTTGCTTCCTTACTTTTGCCCATTTTGATAATATCATCATAATCTTTCACGTCACCCACGAATCTTTGCGTTTCCAAGAACACACGGCCTTAAGGTCCAAAATATAATAAGCAATACTTACAGTTATCATCAACATCCTTCCCAGGATCTCCAGCGGGGAATATGTCTTCGAAGTTGCAGACTCTCTTGGGGTACTTGTTGTCCACAGGGAAGACGTCTGCTTCCTCCCCCATGAGCTCGTGTAGCCGGGCGAGAATGAACCCCTCATTGGGGTCCCGCACCCAGACCAGTTGCTTATCCATCGTCATTGTTTACTGGAATGGAGAAAGGAAGATGTTAAAATAGTGAATTTTATATTGGAGACTAGATGACGTGGACTCCTCGATGCAGTGTTGGAGTCACCTTTTACGGAGAAAGAATGAGTAATGTCCACCAAATATTACGATATAGAAATAGTAATATCATACATAGTAGTGTGTATGTGGTCTAACTCAGGTTAGAAAGACGCGACATTTAATAGAGCCTAGAACGATTACAATTATATATACAGGGTGTCCGGTATTTAATGGATAACCTTGAAATGGTTCATGGTAGAACTAATGGCCATTCAGAAAAAAAACATTATTTTCTGTAAAAAAAATCAAAAAAAAAACAACCGACTTCCGAAAAAATACTACAAAGTTTAATTTAGGAAGTCGGTGTCTTTGGATATGTACTCGTATTTAAATTTTTTCTCACCGCCTTCTCAAATTCAAGTTTCTTACGTTCTTTGTAGTGTTTTTTCGGAAGTCGGTTGTGATTTTTTTTACAGATTAAATACAAATCAAAAATGTTTTTTTCAGAACGGCCATTAGTTCTACCATGAACCATTTCAATTCAAGGTTATCCATTAATTACCGAACACCCTGTATATTATAATCTATATTCGGGCAAAACCTGCCGAAATTCATTAAGATGGCACAAACCTTAATTAAGGGAGGTCTGCTATTTGTAATATTTTTCAACGTTGTATTTTATTGATTTTTTTGTAAATTTCAATAATCTTCAATATTGTCACTTATAAAATCACCTTGGAGAAATCTGTAAAGGTGTTATAAATGTAATTTAAATAAATAATCATTCATAATTTTTGATTCGTATATTACCTGGTTATATTAAGTGTTTTATGCCTCAGTGACAAAAAATATTTACGGCATATTTTATTTGGCACTTATAAGGAAGACATGGACATTTACCGTTATACGGTTATCATTACCTCCTACCTATTATAATAGCTTTTATTTACAATTTGCTATCAACGGCGAGTGGCATTCGATATGGCAGTGATGATAGTCACTATGTTTTCCCCGTAGATATAGGCACTAGATACAACGGCTTTTAAACCTATTTTTTGTCCTTTTACTGAATACAGATGATAAAACTATGCATACTACTTATATTATGAATGTGAAAGTTTGTATTTTTGAATGTTTGTTACTTACTCAATTATGCCAAAACGGCTGAACGGATTTGTAACGGATAATCTGGATTAACAAATAGGATACTTCTAGCCTATTTACGTTTTATTTATTTAATACGTTCCCGTGGGATAATTTTCGAGCTACACGCGGGCGAAGCCACTAGCAAAAGCTATTATTAAAATAATTCATATCTAACAAGTTTTCAAGAAATGCTAAGGAAAAAGAAGCATTTTCCTTAAACGTACCAAAATCATAACACCTTTAATGGAACATAATCTAATCGTCTAGTATGACTCATTCTCAAATCACAAGACAATATTTATCTCATTTTTTTAGTATGAGGACTACACGTCTATCAAGTATCCTTAGCATATCATACAAAGAAACCTTCATAAAATATTAATTAACCAGACATAAAGATTGAAAGAGCATCTGCAACTTGTGCATTCAAAACATAACACGAGCACACTCCCATATCGCGCTAATTATAACTGGCAGTAGGAAGCATTTAGACAGACATGATAACATCAATTACATAACTGAACATGATGCTGTACATCATAATTGCTTTAATTCCTTGAACATAAACCATAACGTAAACCAAGAATATCATTAACTCACTTTCGGAACAGTAACGCGAATTATGAGGGCTGAAACCGGAGGATGCAGAGAAACCCAAGTTATTCTTAAGATTAGTTTAATTAGTTAAAATTACAATACTAGGTAGTCTAATGTAGGTGATAATTGGTCGATGGTTGTACCAAGAATGCTTAAACGGAAACTAGTGTCGAGCTTCGGTCACACGGTCTGTTCTCACGAAATATGCTGCGTCGACGTCTAGTGTAAGTTTAGAAGGTGTACTGTCCGTATCTCACACCGTCTCGGCGCCATGTAGTCGCGACGGTCCTTGTGTTACACCGTAGCGTAACATCTCTCCCCGTAGAACAGTAACTATTTGTTAACTGCCGTTAAAAATGTTACTGTAGGATTATTCGGGTCAATTCTTATTTCAGCAGGGCGTATATTCCTTCTGGGTTCGGTTTGAGCATGTGTGTCCTGGGCTGCATGTGTGTTCTGGGCTGCATGTGTGTCCCGGGCTGCATGTGTGTCCTGGGCTGCATGTGTGTCCTGAGCTGCATCTGTTCCAGTGGATGTGGTATCAGTCTTCTTACCTTTATTTCTCGCATAAAATCGCCGGTACGTCAAGATAATAGTAAGTATACCTGCACTTAGTAGTAATAGGTATATAGGTATGGTAGTATGATAAATGCTGTCATCGGAGATCTGGTTGAGTCTTACTGGAGGCTGCACGGATACTTTCTTGTAACTATCATGGAGACTCTCGAGGTTAATTGAGTTGAGCTGTACCATTGATTCTTCCGTTCTTGATATAGTTTTCAGGTCCGATGGTGATTGAATTTTAAGTACTTGTCCTCTAATTTGGTCGTTATAGTTAGCGATGGTGAACTCCGTCGTTTTTATGAAGCAGTCTTTCGGTATCGTAGCCAGGTAACTTCCTTGAAGTGTTCTGAATTGTTCCTGTCTACAGGATGTCTGTACTCTTGTTGGGGCCGGAAAACTTAGTGTATAGTGCCTTTCGTCAAGTTGTTCTAGGGCTTGCTTGTGTAAGATGATTGATGTCAATTTGCAGGAGTTGAGATGCTGTTGAGTGATGAGCTGTTGTACGCAATCTGGTTTATCCATAATTTTGTATCCAATTTTTTCTTCGCAGAGGTACGACGAGCTCAGCTTCGGACATTCTGTCTCTATGCACATAGAATATAATCCATGAATCGCTATGTAAGGTGAGGAAGGGATGAGGGCCAAATTATTTTTGTTAGGAACAATGGACAACTTGTATAGGATATAGGTTTTTGGTAAGGCAATCGGCACCTTTATGACTATAACTATTTTGTTATCAGTATAATATGATCCTAACTTTAAAATATTATAATATTCTCGAAGATCAATATCAATGATTTCCTCTTTTGAATATAATAACCCTAATTTACTTAACATATTCTTAAGATTAACTAAACTAATCGTAGAATGGGTAGCACTTGAGGCACGTATAAATGCTATCATGAATTCAATTTTATTCAATTCGTCTGATAATGTCTCTATATTATCGTTTGAAATAAAAAGGTGCTGCGCAATATGGGCAATGGTGACTAAATCTGCTTGTTTGGAGATATCCTGACTTATAACATGGTTAAGTTTTTTTTACAATTATATTTTGATTCTCCATGATATTTTTTAGTACATTAGCGTGCTTTAACATCCATTCCTTAGTTGAACTTATGTGACTATTAAATTCCGTTTCTAGTTTATTGTCGTTACTTTCTAAAACTTGGATGGCATTATTATATTTCATTGCATCTGTGTAATCTAAATTGCCTGAAATACTCTTGATAATTGATCCTAAACCATCAATGAGTCCTCGTTTAATTCGACTAGGCTTAAAACTTTCTAACTGTAAGGATACCTTTTCAAGTTTGTCCGCGAGATAAGTAATATGGGGTTCATATAGAAAATATGTCTTATTGTTAACTAATATCCTAAATTCACTTAACTGTAACTTAACTAAATCGATCTTTGACTGAATGTCTTCCAGATCGATGTGAAGGAGGAAAGAATGATAGTGGGATATAACTTTTGCTGTTCCCATTTTAAAAGGAAGTAGTCCGGGTCCGTCTTCTAGAGGCTCAAGTAATATGTCCTCCGCTCGGACCAGGTATAGCGGTATCATCAGTAGTATCCTGAAACAATTGTTTCGTGTTAGGTGTTCTTTTAAGACGTGATTTGGCAACGGGACCACGTTTCTTTTTGGTGTAAATGTGAATAGGTAGATTAGCCAATACTGTGTCGTGTGTGTAGCGGGGTGCAAGTTTCTGTCTGCTAGCTAATGGGTTCTTAACAAATACCTGTTGGTCTGGTTCGTATTCCTTTTCCGGCTCTCTATCTTTGTTCCTATTCTCTACTCACTCCGTACGCTTATGCAGAGATGTTTTATTAATAACCTCGTATACCTTGGACATCTTGTCTCGATGCTCTTGCATGTATTGTTGAAGCAAGTGCACGGATAAATCTATATCTAAGGGGTCGCGGGGGTCCGTATGACCAGTGACTACTTCTAGTGGTCTACATTTTGTAAAACTGTGTATGCTACTGTTATACGCCAGTATAGCGTATGTCATAAGATTAACAATCGGTTCACTATGGTGTTGCAATTTTAAAATCCTTAAATGCTCTAGCAGCGTGGAATGTAGGCGTTCTACCATCCCGTTATCATTGGGAGTATGGGCCATAGTCTTATGATGGTGAATCCTATGAACTCGGGTAAATTCTGTAAACAACTGGTTGGTAAATTCGGGCCCTTGATCTGTAACTATTGATATGGGAACCCCGTGATGAGAGCAAAATTTTAAAAATGCTTGAACTACGCTAACCGCTGTGCCGTCTCTAAGATGGTATGCCTGGGCGTATTTAGAAAAAACGTCGATTATGGTGAGATATTTCTCGTTTTGAGCGGTGAACAAATCGAGGTGAATTCTATCAAAAGGTTTTGACGGTGGTGGAACTATGCAAAATTTTTGCGTAATTGGGTTTCGGTCATATTTGGCTTGCCCACAGATATCGCAATCATTTATGTATTTTGAAATTTGTTCTCTCATCTTAGGCCAATAGAACTTACGGGACAGGGCTAGATAACACTCACTAACACCGCGATGATTCGTTTTACCTTCGTGGTATTTCCGAATAACTTCTTGCTGTTTCAAATATTCCTTTACATTTTCTACTTCGACTTTCGATAAAACGAGATTAATAGCAGAGCTCTTGAACTTTTCTTGGATTATCGGAATTACTTTATACATTGCTAATGGGGGGTGTATTATAATACCTGTTTTAACTTTAGGGTTTACAAACTCTTGAATGGCGTGTATTACATCCTCTTCAAGATTAGACTCTGAGAGTTGAATAGAATAGAAGTGCGAGTATGAGTTTCAAATGGCTTAGAAACTGCTGGATGTTTTTTAATATCTCCTACTACTGTAAAGCATATTTGCCTATTGAACTTATTCAAGGGCTCATCTGAAATTGGTATTTCTAAGATTGGATTTTCAACACTGGTATGGGCTGTGAGTGTGGAGGAGCCGGCTAGAGATGGTGGTTTCTCAGATACGTTGACTTCTACAGAGCTAGTTTCCTCATTATTAATTTCGACACGTGACAATGCATCTGCATTTGTATTACTTTTACCCTGTTTGTAGATTACTGAATAATTATATTCACTAAGCTTAAGCCTCCAACGAGTTAATCTCGAGCCGGGTTCTTTCAAACTCATAATCCACTGGAGTGGCTTGTGATCTGTAATAATTTTGAATTTGCGTCCGAACAAATAGGGTCTAAAATATTTAGTGGCCCAAACTATAGCTAAAAGCTCTTTCTCTATTGTACTGTAATTTATCTCGCTAGTGTTCAACGTACGCGAAGCGTAGGCTATTGGCTTGTCTGACCCAACCGGTCCCTGTGAGAGTATGGCTCCTAATGCTAAATTTGATGCGTCTGTTGTAAGTAGAAAATCTTTATTAAAATCGGGATATTGAAGGATCGGATCATTGGTTAGCAATGTTTTACATATTTTAAAACAATTTACATAATTAGTATCATCATACATTATTTTCGCCCCTTTTTTTAGACACTGAGTCATTGGTTTAGTGATTTTCGCGAAATCGGGGATGAACTTCCTGTAATAGCCTACTAGCCCTAGAAATCTTTTGATTTCTGTAGCGGTCTTAGGAATTGGAAATCTCTGAATAGCTATGATTTTATCAGGGTTCGGTTTTATGCCGTCTTTAGTGATTATGTGTCCAAGATAGGCCGTTTCTAGTTTTAAGAACTCTGACTTATCCATCTGGATTTTAAAGTTAGAGTCTCTCAGTCTTTTAAAAACTTTCTCTAAATTAACAATATGCTCCTGTAAACTGGTGCTAAACACGATTATGTCGTCTAAATATACTAAGCAGATAGAATTTTGAAGGCCTCTAAGAACATGGTCCATGACCCTTTGAAAAGTCGATGGTGAATTTTTTAATCCCATCGGCATACGTAAGAATTCAAAATGGCCATGCTCTACATTAAATGCGGTTTTTTGAATATCATTTGGGCTCATCTCAACCTGATAAAACCCACTCGCTAGGTCGAGGGTTGTGAAATATTGACAATTTCCTAATTTATCTAAAACATCTGAAATATTGGGGATTGGGTACTTATCATCAATAGTCTTTTCGTTAAGTTTTCTGAAGTCTACTACAATTCGCCATTTGGTATTACCTGATGCGTCGGCCTTCTTTGGAACTATCCAAATAGGTGAACTCCAAGCAGATTCTGAAGGACGAATTATCCCTTGTTCCAACATTTTTACAATTTGACTGCGAACCTCTTCGCGATGTATGAACGGATATCTATAAGTTTTAGTATGAACCGGGATTTCATCCGTAGTGTGGATGCTATGTTTTATTTTATCAGTAAAAGTAAGTGGTTCGCCTTCTATGTAAAATACATCATCGTATTGTGAAACTAAAGATTTTAAATTAGCTCGCTCTTCTTCATTTAGATGATCAGTGCGTAGCCGAGATAATACTTCCTTTACACGGGGTGAAGATAGTTGTTTGGTACACCCTAAATTATTTATCTCTGCCCTAACGGGTTCGTACATGGAAAAAATTAAATCATTAGATGTCGGATTTGAAACTTCTAAATAACCACGATTATCCTTGACGCTAGTGATACATTCGTTTATGTGACAATTTGAAATAACTTGATCGGGAATTAAAGCATCACCATCTCGTATGTTAATTGGAACTTTAACTAACTTTGAAGAATTCGCTGGAATCACATCTTCATAAAGATTGCAATTACGTGAGTTATACATTGCTATCGAATTAACCGCGTTTTTCGTTATTAATTTGCTGTTCTTGAGATCAATATTCGATTCCCATTTATTTAAAAGATCTAATCCAATCAAACCGTCAAAGTAATCATGAAATTTATAAATATAGAACGTTAAGTCGCTGACGTCATTGAACTCCTGAAAACAAGGTAAGTTAATTGAATAATCATTACGGCTGGTGGCATGCACATTTGTTACCTCAAAAGGGTCATAATTGCAAGGTAAGTAAGAGTAGTACCTTTTTACAGCTTCAGGACTAATAAATGATTGGTTTGCCCCGGTGTCAATAAGCAGTTTTAGTGGTGGGTTTGAAATTTCTACGTAAGGTAGGTAACGCTGTGTGTGTAGGTTAAGTTCTATTTTAATTCGCTTATAGTCGGTCCCTTCTGAAAATCCTCCTTGCTAGGAGACGCCGAATTTACAGAAGGTTTTTCCTCGATGGTTATAGAGTTTACATCTGGACTTGCGGCTGGTGGCTGATTCGCGGCCGCGTCATAGTAAGTAAAGTCAGGTTGATCGTACATAACATACATATACTCTTCAGGGCTACAATCGTAGTAAGGCTCATACATATAGGGATATTCATAGCACTCGTTAAGATTCATTTCCCTGCTTTTAAAATAGTTAGAAGGGGGTGGATTGCCCTGCCTGGACCAATCATGACCGCGAATTGGCATTGGTCTTGGTATGAAATGGGATATACCACTCATAGGTTTCGGTGTATCATTCGGATTTGGTCCTTTGGGTGAATTCTTAAATGCATTATGTTGCGGATTATAATTGAAAGGACGAGCGCCAAGCACTTGCTGCGTGTGCGATGGCCCTTGGAATTGTTGAAGTTGATTAAAACCTGGTCTCCACATTTGCGGTGAACGTTGCGGTGGCATAGCGATAATTGGTCTGGAAGGACCGGGCGTGTTAAAATTAAATGGCTTCTGCATAGGCATAGCAACATGTGGTATGACATGATTAAATGGTTTCAATGGAAAATTAGGTAACTGAGGTGGTGGTTTCTTAACCGGCATATGTTCATTACGTTGTTGTAAATAGAGGGTGTTCATCTCCTCATGAACGAACTCTAGCGCTTTTTCGATCGTGTCTGGTCGCATGCATCTAATACGTGATCCTAGAGGCTCCCGAAGGCCTCGCAGGTAAGATTGGAGGGTTAACTTTTTATAGAGAGAACGCTTTGAGTCTATTGTACTTTGAACCGTTTCGTGCAACGTAACGTAAGTGATGATAGTGGCAAATAAAGTTTGACACTTTTCGTAATATTCTTGAGGTGTAGAAGAGCCTTGAGATAATAGTGCCATGTCATTATAAAGCGAGGTCTCATCTCGTTGATCAGAAAAATTGTTCACTAATGAATTACGTATGCCTTCCCAGTTTTCCGGAACGCCGTTAGTGTTAATCAAACGTGCTGCAGGTCCGGTGACTTTATTAAGGATACCATTCAAAAGCGCTAGGTTTATTAATTCATTGCCTGGCTCATTTGACACATAAGCATTAACTAACTGGTCACATAGGTTGATAAATCTAGTAAGAACATTCGTGTTCCCATCAAACTCGGGGACTATACGCAAAGCTTTATATATATCATCTATTGTCGTCATTTCTATTAGAGGTTCTTTGTATTCACTAATATCTAATTGCCTAACCGAATCTAATAAGTTTGACCTCGATGGTCTGTCTAACTTAGTGGTCCTCGATTGCCTTGGATGGAAAATCTTGGAAACTTATATTAACACAGTAAGGATAAAAGGAAGCAACTCAAGAACTATTCTAGAGTACTTACATAAACATAACTGGTCCCTCTGCGGTATCTATGTCTTGATACACCTCCTGGCCGCAGCTCCTGTAGATTCGGATACTCGTTCGGTGCTTGGTAGCCACCCGGGTGACTCGCGAGTCGCGTATTTCGATCCTAGCAATTTATTCTCGCGAACCGGCCCGCGAGTATCCTACCGACTGCGCCAATTATGAGGGCTGAAACCGGAGGATGCAGAGAAACCCAAGTTATTCTTAAGATTAGTTTAATTAGTTAAAATTACAATACTAGGTAGTCTAATGTAGGTGATAATTGGTCGATGGTTGTACCAAGAATGCTTAAACGGAAACTAGTGTCGAGCTTCGGTCACACGGTCTGTTCTCACGAAATATGCTGCGTCGACGTCTAGTGTAAGTTTAGAAGGTGTACTGTCCGTATCTCACACCGTCTCGGCGCCATGTAGTCGCGACGGTCCTTGTGTTACACCGTAGCGTAACACGCGTATACACTGTAACACTTTCATATATAAACAGTATTACGTAATTGGGTTTATAGTAAAAACAAAATAACAATGGCTGCGCGGCTGTTCCGGTGGATGCCGCCCGGAAGCAAAAAATTGTTCCATCTACCACAATATTTAAATAGAGTAGTGAAACGACCGAGAATGACCTAACACGCACGGGTGGTACGTGTTGGCTTAAATACGAGAGAATTTACGAAATCTGGGGGTTTTGTGGCTGTGAAGAAGGACATACAATAAGGAAAACCAAATCAAAGATCAGCAAAGGATCTACATCGCCCTGTGCCAATAAGCTGTAGGCATTGATGCAAGGGATGAAGTTGAGATTAATTACAGAATTCGCAATGACACCAAGGCTGAAAGACAGAATTTGGACGTAAACTGTAACGTTGATGATGTGCAAGGTATTAAAGACAGAACTTAAGTGCAACTTAAGTTATGGGGGATTTTAGATTCGATATGTTTGACCGTTATTATAAGATAAGAAAAAAGCTCAGAAGTTATGATGACACTGATCTGGCATGAAATAGGCTTTACAACGGTGAAAGGATTATACGAATCGGTCCAGTAACTTTTGAGATTAGTTCAGCGGAACTAAATTACACAAGAGTTTTATTATTTTGTTTACTTTAAAATGTTCAATTACATCTGAGGAAATGAAATTATCTACTTTCACGTTGAAGTTATTCTTACGATGATTGAGGGAGTCTTTAAAATACGTGATGCAAAAAGTTAGTCCCCCTTTTTTCGCTAAATTACCCAGACGGAGGAGTATGAAATCCGGCACAGTAAATGTTGTGGAGAAGGAGTGCAGAAAGAAAATCCTACTATTCCTATTAATATTATAAATGTGAAAGTTAGTATGTTTGGATGTTTGTTACTCAGTCACGGTAAAACGGCTGAACGGATGTGTGATAATTTCCGAGCACCACGCGGGCGAAGCCGTTGGCAAAAGCATTAAGTTTTAAACATTGAGGTATATGTACTAACGTAAATGTGAACTTACCATCACTTCATTCAATTGTACTTAGTTGTAATGGGATTGATGTTTTTGAAAGATTGCAGTGATTGATAGCAAACCCAGACCAAAAGTGATCGCTTTTTGACGGTCAAAGATACCAGAAGTAGAGCAACAAACTGTGAAATTATATTCTTGAAATTTCATGCTTTTATTCATCACAATCTATTGGAAGTTCGGAACAAACATTTAAAACGAAATTGTATTGTTGTGCTGTTGTGACGAGAGCTTAAGCTGGATTAAGTTTCGGAAGAGTTAAACATTTTCAACCTTATGTGGTTCACATAGAGGGGAATTTAATAGGTCAGTAACAGTTAAATTGATACACGGTGAAAGTTAGATAAAATTAATCCAGCATATCGGAAATGATGAAATAGATAAACGTTTGGTGGTGGCGACCAGACGCTTACCGTGACGTTTTGTGTCAAAACTGAAGGGGAATAACCAACGAGTTTGTGTCAAGAGAATAAGAACTCTTTTTAGTCGTTTAAAACAACTCGTTTTATAACGGAAGATTGCACTTAAAAAATTGCATGTTGTGTTAAATGATGAAAGGTGACTTGGTGAGCTATTATGTAAAACTGTAAGTTTCTGGAGAGAAGAGATACTCAGGCCATTTTTTTTTTGTAGCTGCTCAGATTATAGAATTGACTTGTTTTGTAGATGATAATGATAGTTGATAGACGGAAGAATGCATATTAGCTCGTAGAAGCGTTGTATGTGATCATGATTTAGCAGTGAGGGAACAACGACTAAGAAGAAACCTTGTTAACCTCACGCCCCAGATGGAACAAAGATGAAAAAATCATCCTCATTGCAGATAGTTTCTAAATTGTAGTGCAAACAATGATTTAGATGACAGTCAATATATATCAACTCTTGAAGCGAACAGTTTCACGCAAGTCGTATATGTATTTAAGAGAGAAATGAGGAACTTAACTGGTAAACAATGGGCTGTGATGATGAATGATAGGTACTACATATTTTTTCATAGAACTAGTACACGACTGCACGATCATACTTTATGTCACTCATGCCACGAGAGTAATCGATAGACATAATTTATCATAAACAGCCACATACATAATGATCTATTTTTCGACAATTGAAAAAAAAAACACAAAGGTTGAATAAGAGCAGCTGAGGATTAAGTAAAAATTCGATTTCAGATGCATTTATGCTAAGCAGTGGTATCTATATACCCTATCCTATCTATATAGGCTGGTCGACGCACAACCCGATACCTTGGATTCAGTATATGATTCTGAACCCCCTTGCATTGAAATTATTCGACGGTTATCCTTACTTCTTTACTATAATCCTTACTAATCTTATAAACGCGAAAGTTTGTATGTATGGATGTTTGTTAGTCTTTCACGCAAAAACTACTGAACGGATTTGGATAAAATTTGGCACACACAGATTATAACCTAGATTAACAAATAGGGTACTTTTTATCCTGGCAATACGTTCCCGCGGGATAATTTCCTACTTCCACGCGGGCGAAGCCGCAGGCGGAAGCTAGTTAAAAATAATTAAGCCCTGCCACACATTTTCAATTCAACAAATGTTTTTTTTTTTTTATATTAGGTACCGACGAAAAACTTTAATACGGAGCGTTCAGCAGGCTAAGAATGACGCTTTCGATTTCTACTCTACTGTAGAAAAGAAATCGCTTGCCTACATTTCTCGGTACAAAACTGTCAACTGTCTACACAGTAACAAAATATTTAAAAACTTTTAAATTTGTGTCTAAATTAGCTAAAGCGCTTTATATTAGCAATAAAATAAAATCAGCTGATGATAAAATAAAAGCGTAATACTGATTTTAATTTAGAGACTGCAAATGGCCCCATCAACTCAGATGTAGAAATAGCTCAGGAATTTGAATTTTTTTTCGCTTATATTCCTGTTAAAACTACTGAAGCTTTAAATTCCTCACCCGCGCGTTCTGCTGACTTACTAAAGAATGTAAGGGCATGCTCCTTGGAGTTCAGGTTACAGCATACCAACCCCCAAGCTGTTATAAAAGCTTTCAAAGATCTTAAAATTAAATCAACAGAAGATCTTTGGGGAATGTCTGTAAAAGTCTGTAGTGCTATTATCGAAACCATTGCGCCCTATTTAGCTTTCATATTTAACACTAGTGTAGACCAAGGAGTCTTCCCGAATCTCATGAAACACAGTAAAGTAGTTCCGTTGTTCAAATCCGGTGATAGTAAAGAACCTAACAATTATGCCTGTGTCAATTCTACCAGTTCTCAGTAAAGTGTTTGAAAAGTTGATTCTCAATCAAATGTTACGTCACTTTCATAAAAATGCCATCTTTCATGGTCAGCAGTACGGATTCACCAAAGGCCGTTTAACTACTGACGCTGATGTCACCCTAATAAAGAACATTTTTAGTTAGTACTGTGTTAAATATGTTATAACAAAATACCTTGTTATATATTGCAATTAAATGAAAGGAAATTTAAAACTCATATTAAAAGTAAACTTTGTAAACAAGCGTATTACAAATAAGAGGATTATATCCAAGATGAGAATGATTAGAAACATGCTGGTCCTGCTCCATAGGACAATCTAGAGTCTAGACAAAATCAAACTGGTTGCTAATTGAATTGTATAATTAATTTTATTTATGACATTGATTTACACTCAGTGATTACTTTAACTCACACACTGACTCATTACTTGTTAATATTCTAGGAAAATCGTATACTTACTTTTACAATGTTTGTAAATGTGTGAGCACCATGTATCTATCATATACATAATTAATTTATCTATATTGCATCAATTTGATTTTTTTTAACCTATTTTGGTATGGTAATTTTATTCTGGGTGAATAGTTTTCACACATAATCATATAATGAATGTACTATGTTAAATATTGTACCTAAAACATTTTAAAAGAGAAACGGTGGAGTTTCTTGCCCATTCTTCACCATACGAAACTACATTTTGGAAGGGGTGACTAGAATCAATTCTATTATATAATGTAAATGTTGACGTTCAAAAGTGCTTTTAAAGTGCCTATTTGAAATAAATGCTTTGACTTTGAACGTCTTTTGTCTACTCTTCCGACGATAAAACGCTCGTCTACGGTTCTCGTCCTAAGCCTGCAGATTAATGTACTGAACTCATGGCAAGAGGTTGCACGTCGATGTCCTTGCCAGCCTATATACTCATGAACCTATGCTGAGGATAATGAAGAGACAAGGAAAAATGGAGATCAAAAATATATTGTAATTTTTCTGTTTATTTTCCATTTAATTAGGTAAATACAATACGCGTTTTGAAGGGAACCCAGAGACGCGTAATGTAAGGGTTGGATCGAGGTAGCCTATGCTCAACAGTGTGACCATAGAAATATAAAAAAGAGTGTGACAGTGCATGCTAATAAAAAAATAAAAAAAATACAATAGCTCTTAGTGAGTGTGCTTTTAGTAACAGGAAAATCAAACCAAAATTATAGGTATTACCAGCCCGTGTAAAAACAATAGATGGCTACTGATATCAGTACCTAATCTTCTTTGTGGAAGATGTATAGGTATGTGTATTATAGAACAGCCGATATAACCAAGAGAAAACCAAATTTTACATGATAAAATTTCGTGATTCTAGATAAACGGGTACTACCATATAGGTTTTCCAAAAAATAATTGGGATTTTTTTTGGGATGCATGAAGAAGTCTCCTCGTGTAGCGCAATTTTTTCTACCAGTAACTCGAATGAACCGAGCGCTCAGGGCATCCTGGACAGTCACACCCAATACCTTGATGACTGGCCAATTCTTCCCTTGCGGTGGTAGGGCTAACGCCCGCCTGGTTTGCGACCAACCTCCCACCGGAGCCCGGCTTCAAGCAGCTTGCTGTGTTTCGTCGATGCGTGGGAGTCCCAGTGCCTTAAACAAGAGTGAACAGGCATTTTCTAGGCACGCTCGATCCATCATAAACCTCATCAATCGCTTTCCATCAGGCATGATCGAGGTCAAGAGCGTCTGAAATTTTTTTACCCCTCTTAGTAAAAAAATTAAAAAAAGTTGAAAATTAAGGTCAATTTGGTATTTACAAGTTGCGAAAATCTAAATTTGGCCAATTTTTTTTATCGTGTTGACTCAGGACCTTGATTTTTATACACCTCATATAATATAGACCTCAGTATCTGGTATACATTTCAACTGGCTAGGTTCACCCGTTCCTGAGAAAATCGGTGGTGACACACGGACAGACAGACAGACGGACAAGAGAGTGATCTTATAAGGATTCCTTTTTACCTTTTGAGGTACAAAACCCTAATAACAAGTAAATACAAGATACGAGAAACGTAAATTCAACAACATTGTTATGAGAACTGAACAAGGAAACTGCTGTCTGAATTTCACCGAAACATCTAAAATCAACAGGAAGACTTGAAGGTTTTGTAAATAAACAAAATATGAGCCGAAGAGGAATATTATTATAATATTACAAGCTTTTGCCAGCGGCTTCGCCCGCGTGGTGGTCGAAAATGATTCCAGGGGAACGTACCTACTTCCGGGATAAAAAGTATGTTAAGTGATAATCCAGGTTACAATCTATCTATCTGTGTGCCAAATCCAAAAATCCGTTCAGCCGTTTTTGCGTGATTGAGTAACGAACATCCAAACAGCCAAACTTTCATATTTATTATATTAGTAGAATAGTAGGATTTCCTCTAAATACTAAGTAAGTCAATAAAGACATGAAAATCAAGAAAATTTTATAGAAAAGTGAAACTGAATCGTTATTTAGTAACTGAATTTCCCTTCGCAAAACTGCGGCTGTTACAACTGAGGCACAGAAAATGATTCAAAATCATTAGAAGAAAAGCGCAAAACGTATGAATCACCACAATGCGATAGCGTAAATAAACGGATGCAAATTATGCAGTCCAACGAGACAAAACGAACAAGAAAAGCGTACGAAAGCGTGATTTTGACTGTCACGGGAAAGAATCGAGGTCAAACCACGACCACGGTACGAGACATTTGAAAGACACGGACGGCTCCATAGAACTTTAGGAACCTCGAATGGCTTAACTATCTACTATACAATGATCAATGCTAGTGAATCTTTGACGCACATTGCCGATATAATTATTTTAAGTAAAGTCTTACTTAGCATTAAACCTTTAAGACATATTGATCGTAGAGTATCGTGATAAAGCCACTAGATTGGGCTAAATAATGATAACATTGTAAAGGCTGTTAAGGGTAAAGTCTATCAACCTACTAACCTCGGTTGACATGAATAAAGAATTCTGTAGCAAGGAAAAACACTCACTGAACTAAATAAAAAAAATATAATAATTGATGCGAACACTGAAATAAAACAGCAGCAACTTCGTACACTCTAAAACCAAAACTACCACCCAATCAAGATCTTCGACTTTGCAAAAGGTTTCGTTAATCTTATCGATTTGATATCGAACAATATCTGTTGGTGCGATATGTTGTAACTTGTAAGCAACTGCAATCAATTCAATGATCATTGTATTATAATATAATAATAATACTTATAATTGCCGGCAAGATGTTATACCTGTAGAATTGTATCGTCATAAAGGTCATAGAAAGTTGAAATATTTCCATTTTTGTTTGTTCTTCTATCGTTCTTGAAAGGTGGCTGCATGTTTCCAAGGTCCCCGTTATTAATATTGTCTGTAGTGAGTCATAGATAGATAGACATGCACATCTGTTTCAACACTTGTAATCAATAGAACAGGCGTTTTGATGGGTCCACCATGTTCAATAAGTTTGATTTCTTCACCGATATCTGTTTATTTTCGACGTCTCAGGTCAATTAATAATTTTTCATGGTTGTCATACAGTAACATCTTCAGTTACTTCATTACTCATTTGTCACACATTAAAGCTTTTCAAGCTTGTCCAGAAATTCTCATCTATACAGAATTGAGGTTCACGGTTCGGTAACACGTATGTTTTTTCCATAAATTTTTTGCCTGCATTCAGTTCACACATTTCAATGCGACAATACAGTTATATATTGTGTACACCATTGTCAATTGGGTATTGTACAAACAATATTGTCCGAAATCTCCCGTTGGCGTCGTTCTGTAGTACAAGACGTAAAATGATGTGAATCGTACATTGTTCTCCCAACAATGACCCGAATGCATTCTTTAGCGCGACTGCATTGCATGTTCACATGAACTGATAATTATCTCGCTTCAGCCTTGATACTTTAAACCTATAAGATTTGAAGCTAACTGAAC
The DNA here is from genome assembly GCA_947359405.1 of Antitype chi. Lineage (NCBI taxonomy): Eukaryota > Metazoa > Arthropoda > Insecta > Lepidoptera > Noctuidae > Antitype > Antitype chi. The sequence goes on from OX375815.1 coordinate 21,752,048, forward strand.
TCGTAATAAGTCTTAATTGTTATCTGACAGTTATTATCCGTTGGAAATCTTAGAATACTTAGCTTCAATCAGATCAGAAGGTCGTCAATCTGAATTATAACGCCCTGATTAACTACAGCAGAACTAACCTTTAGGTTTCACCCATTATCGTTACTGTTTGGCCTAACAACTCTCCAATGGGTACTTTCGTCTCCCCAAAGTATTCAAAATACTTCATTACTGTAAATATTTAAATATCAGATTATATAATTTTTTGTTTTTTCTGAGATTTCAATGCTTTATAAATTGTAACTGAACGGTGTAAATTATGGATGATTTACCGGTCACAAAAATTTTGCATACTCAAAATAAAAGCGGACAAAAACGAGCTCACCCAAACCTTGTACAAACAAACAAAGCATATCAAACCGACGAGATTTGCTTAAAACTTATCATCATATCTGCTGCGTCGGGTCGAGCACCTTATTAGGCTTGTGTTGTCGATAATTATAGTAAAACCAACAGTACCATCAATCATGCCAATGATCTTTCGCTTTTTTGGACCATTTGTGTTACAATAGTTCTCCTAACCAACCTTCGAAGATCTTCAAGTAACCCTTGCCGTTATAATCGCTACCTTATCGTGTGTTGTTACAGCTCAAAACGCCTTGAACTTTCAAGTTCATGGGTGTGATATTTCTGGTCGTACTGACCTCGCAACCTCAGGCTGTGCCATTTTCAGAAAATGGATCCGGTAGACCGCACCTTGCTATTTTCCTATGCCAACTGCTATTAATGATGTCTAACAGACAGCTATTCTGGGATTGTATAAATGGGACAAAGTACTAAAAGTTAAGGGTGGGGTGGGTTTAATGTCTTTCTTTGTAAAGCTATAAATATACGTCTGCAGAAAACGGCCCAGCACGTGAAGTTTGAGCAACTTGGGATCATTATGACGCATCAGTGTTTGAAATAACACCCATTACAAATTATTTCATCACCACTGCACTCAAAACGGTGTAGGAACCGATCGTGAGGAAACTGGTATCTCTAAGAATTAAAAATCGAAGACATGTGTCATCAAACAACCCGCACTGGATTACGACGGCCACTTCCGCTCACAGTGAGGAGGCCTGTGTCTCAGCAGTGGGAACATTATAGGCTGATTACGCTGGTCATAATTTTTATACCTTGCAATTCCATGCATACTTAGGATCCCTTAACCATTTGAGAGTAATTTATTTATTTATCAAATGTACTTAATAATTAAAACTACGATATACAAAATAAATACAAAAAAACAAAAGGACACTTAGGCGTCGAAGTATTCCTCCGCATCGCTGTCATCAGGAAACGTGCCCAGAAGACTGGCAGCATTGCCACGTTGAATGGCAATGCTAATTCTTTGGCCAAAGAACGACCCAGCCCTCTGATCACGTGAAGTGTCGATCAGCCGGCGAGAAATTTCCTTAAAAAGGAGACGTGCACTCGGGCCCCATGACCCGAGCGTTTCGACCCCAAACGGCTCAAAACTGTAGTTACCCATAAGGTTACAGTATTTACGCCGCTTGAGGGTCTCAGCAACAGCAGCAGCGGCGCCAGCACAGCCCGCCGTGCTAGGAACATGGGATGGCGCAAGGGTGTCGACACATGTTGCGTCCCACACCAGAGGTCTTCCCACCTTCCAAGGCAATAACGTCATGCCGTCTGGTCTCTTCCCATCGTCACGTACCAAGCCGTTTGGTTCTAATACCGCTGGTACGCCGGCGGTGACAAGGGCTCGACGAATAATATCGTTGATGCTGGCGTGGCGTGCTATGCGACCTGCGCTCCTGCAGCAGGACAGGCCATGGTGCCCGAGACTGTCGACAGCTTCACCGCAGTGACACCGATGCGGAGCAACACAAGGTGCGCCCAAGCGGAGACACGTAGCAAAATTAAATTGAGAGTTAAATTTCAAGTGTGCAAACCTGACTTGCGAACAGACTCACTCAAAGGGCAAATCATGAAGACTGTTTTAAGAACTCCATGAGAAATGAAGTTCCCCAGAATAAAGTAGTTTGAAAACTCCATGTGAAGTAAAGCAATTCCAATACTGGAAGTGTGTTCAGCAGTTGAATATTTCGCACACCAGGTTTCGTAACTACAATCTTGGTCGAAACAAAGCACGTTGATAATGCGGTGTGCAAACAAAAATAAGCAAACAGACATATTGTTCGTAGCAGCGGAATTTTGTAAGCAATTCCCACTGTTTACTTGAATTCTAGAGAAGAGTTTTGGAAAACAGTCGATATCTGTTTTTTTTCCTGGATATAATATGGTTCTTTAGTCGTTAAGAACATTGTAATATAAGGTAATACAGTGTAAAGTGAAAGATGTCGTGATTTGGACACAAAGATTATAGATAAGATGAGACTTTAGATTCGTTAAAAGGCATTTAGAATCCATTTACTTTTCCTAGAAAGATCTCGAGTTTCATGTCTAGAAAATACTTACATAGTTTTTGCGAATAAATTCTCCGTTATTCTGGCTTAATGCAAATATCAATGACTATAGAAACCATCAGCAAAATATTGTTATTGCATTGCATTAATTTCAAATACAATCAACACCAACGAAGACCGACTTGGCTACATATCTATAGAGACAGATGTTTCTACGTAACGTTAAAATTACATATATATGTTACCGGCCAAACCCGATTTCAGGCCAAACTAGTTTGTCCTAGGAAAAGCTGGTTTATTAAGCCGGGGCACCCCGATTAAATGGGTTAGGTTAGGTTAGAACTGTGACCAAAAGGGCGCGAGCCGAGTGTTACCGGCCAAACCCAATTTCAGGCCAAACTAGTTTGTCCTAGGCCAAACAGACTTAATCCTACGCGTGATATGTCGCAGCCAACTAGCTTAATTAGCCGTTTCGTTAACAGCCTTAGGAAGTAACGCTCGCCGGCCGCAGCCCCCGCGGCCGCGGCACCGCGCGCTGCGCTCGCTCGGCTCGCGCCCTTTTGGTCACAGTTCTAACCTAACCTAACCCATTTAATCGGGGAGCCCCGGCTTAATAAACCAGTTTGGCCTAGCACAAACTAGTTTGGCCTGAAATCGGGTTTGGCCGGTAACATATACATTTAAAAAAAATGGAACTACAAAGGGGAAAAAAATTGCACAGAATGTTGAAATAACATGCTGTGCTGTGTAAAAGAGTAACAAGCAAATTCCTAACACTCGAAATAATTTAAGTGATTCTGCTGCCAACTGTAGAGAAAATAATAATGTAAATTAGGTTCAACTTAAAGAAGTTGATAAAGGCAAAGTGAGCTAAAAAAAAGAACACACGGATAAAATGATACTTTCAAAGGTTTTGATAATGTTAGTACTGAAACGCACTCGGAAAGGTACGAAACTCAATGTATCATTGCTTAAGATGACAAGACTTATTAAGTTATTATAGATGTTTACTGACCTAGCCCTACAGGCAAGATCAATGGCAGACAGACTCTGAGAAGCATCGTTTTTAACACGCTTTTATTAGCTCGGGTTGTATGTATGTAACGGAATCTTTGAGCGCGATTTTGACCCACTTTAAACGGTCAGATTTCATTGAAACTTTGTAAACTTGTCGAGGACCGATGACAATTTAATAATTTAAAAAAAAATTGAGAAAAAAAAAACACGTTTTGTAGTTAGCAGAACTAAAAATAGAAAATAAATAATAGTTTAAAAAACTAAAAAACACGCTTTAAAAACCAAACTAAAAAAGGAGAAAATAATTTAATTCAATTAAAAAGCGTGGGGTGCTTGACATTAATTGATTATAAAAATAACTCAAAAAGCACCCCACGCTTTTTAATTGAATTCAATTATTTTCTCCTTTTTTAGTTTGGTTTTTAAAGCGTGTTTTTTAGTTTTTTAAACTATTTTTTTTTTCTTAATGTTTTAATAGCAAAAACAATCCCTGATCTCAGACTTGACTGGGTGACCGAGCTATTAGATTCACTGAAATAGGCACTATACGTAGCAGCGTAGCTATTTTTTTTTTAACATTCATAATTTTATGACAGTGTCTTCTGCTTCGTCATAATTCATACTTTTTATGTGGAAATTGTCACGACTGGCTGCTGCCGTGACTCATGGCGGTGCAGAGCTAAATTGCTATTAGCCGACCTCCGGGGTCGGGTTGCAATTTGACCGCTACTTATCTCGTGACGAAAATTGATCTGAATTACTTCTGGCAAATTGATGTCTTCAATCATTTGTTTTGTTTTTACCTACATTATTCAGAACCACAGAAAATTATTGTCTGATCATACATGGGAATGCCATCAGAGTATAAATTGATTTAATTAACAAGAAATACCTTCTAATCTCCTCCTTCTATTGTTATTTGCTTTCGTTTTGTAATTAATGAAATTCTAAGTATGTAGAGAAATGATCAAAGAGATTGGACTTCCAGTGTGCTTAGACTCGAATGCATTGCAGCATGCAGTCAAGTCATTCAGAGTTATGAATGACTTATTAGCGACTTCACTGTAGACATAACAGAGACCAAAAAGTGTGTCATACTAAAATCAAGACAAGTAATTCAATACAAATGAAAAATGTACAAACCAGACTACAATTAGTTACTCTTTTATCTTATCGCTGCCAAGGATAAGAAACAATCAGATATGAGTTTCCATAAATCAGTTTAGACCAACAAAAGACCAACATATTTCAAATTTTATAGACAAGTGGAGCAGTAACTTATATTATATAATAAACAAGATGAAATTACGTACAAGGAAATATCTAGAAAACTTTCGACATTTTAAGAGAATGTGGTGGAACAGTGAAAATCATGTGCGCTAAGATACAATCGGGCACGCGTGGTTGGAACTTGGAACGATCAGCGCGCCGATTGTCAATACATAGTTCGTAAAGTTGTATTGTTTAGGTGTCAGTACATTAATGAACACCTGACTTTAAATGTGCCAAGCAAACCGGGTCGATCAACATCCACAGAAGAACTAGACGCTTAGTGCAGATATAATCACGCTATAGGTAGAAGCAGAAAAAATACACTCGACAATTAATTTTCCATTGAATACAAAAGAAACGGTCTTAACAGGAAAACATGGTAACGATGAGCATAAGAAAAAATGGTTTGATGAAATATGACGTAAAGCGACGTCACAAAGCAAAGTGTTGTCTGCAATGTTATACAGGTGTCTGGCTTAAAACTGCTGACGATTAGCAACACGCTATATGCAAAACAATTAACACCCAGTCTACAGTGATTTATGGAACTATGTAGTTTCAAACAGGCAACTTTGAAAACGCAATTTACACGCAAACTATTGCTAATGCTATTGAACTACTATTACGAAATAAAATGTCATTTCTATCGCGCAAGTCTGGAGCCTCGAGAACTACACTTGACGTAACGTGTAGGTAAAAAAGCAACGTACAAACATTAGTCATAGAGTTCCCTCAATGCCAAGGTTGGACCAACAGCGCCGCCGGATTTGGTAACGTCTAAAGAAACTGGTTCGAAACAAAGTCGGTCACAGTTGGGTCCTACTGTACCGACGACGGCAAGCGGTAAATGTAACGTTTGGAGAATCTTACATTTATTGCAACGCCAATGAGCGTTCACTTAAAACGGTTAAATATAATATCGGAGATTGAAAATGCAGTTTATACGGTGCGTTCAATGGCAGATCCAAAGCCACACAAATGGTAACCCAGACATTGATGTCAATTGAAATGCAAATTGCTGGGGTCATGTGGAGAATACTAAACAACTGACATTCTGAATATCAGCACCGGATTCTTGGCGAAAGTCAAACTACACGAGGAAAAAGTAATTTGCCTAGATGAATAAAGAAAAGTAGGTTCTATAAATCACATTATGCTACGTAAAAGCTGATCGATCTTATTCATACATGCTACAATTTTCCCCTCATTATGTAGAAATTCCTAAAGTTTCAACGTCATCCTGTTATGACGAGAATTTAAATATGAATGAATTACTTGGTCATACGTAGCTAGTTGGTAAGGGAGTTATGAACGACATAACAAATGGGATTGTAGCGTGAATAATAGTGGGGCAGGTTGCGAATAAAAATGAAATGCATAATTACGACACTGCGGATGTATACGAGATACGTGGACTGATACATAAACAAACCAGTCCACCGGCAGCATGGAACGGATTTAGTATTTCCGCTTGCAATTTTGAATGCGAGATCATTCCGCAAGTGATAGTCTCAAGTACCAAGTAGTAATTTAAGTAATGGTCCTAAAGCTTAAGGTGCGATTTAAAACAGGATTGAGGATGTTGAAGATATTTATAAAACGTAAGGAGCGAGATGAGTGAACTTGAAAGATGAAGATAATAAAGGGGCAACGTAAATAACTGGTCATTCTATGGTTCTCTAGCCTGACAATGCCGTATCATCCTATCTTTGTTTATCTCTTCACATTTCAATAATGGCCTCAGGCCCTCAGGCCTGCAATGTCTACCGCTAAAGTCATCTTACTCAGATCAACAATTTGCTATACAATCGTTATATTTTAAGCATTAACCTGTCGTTCCTTCAATTACCGAGACCTTTACGGTAAAACAACACTGATTGTTCATTTTAATGAGCAATATGGTAGAAAAACACATCCGTGTAATGACAAAATCTTTGGGCAAAGTTTTCCGTTTTTTCTTGAGCAAATTAAATTTAAGTAAATTCTTATTTGTCAATGCTTCACGATTATTCGTTCCAGTCGGTTGCCATAACGTATTCATGATGCGGGTAGTATTTATACCGAGCGTTAGTTTTAAGCACTTGCAATCTCGACTAGTAGAAATCCCGTTACGAAATAAAATAATTATATTGTAATGTCACAGACTGCTCGAATTAAAATAATATCAACGGTAACGGTATTCTATGCGGTTTTGAAGTGATGAGTTGATGACTGATGAAGAATCCAACGTTGATGTTGTTTGGTACATATTATATCCTGTTCTAATATGAAGGTTCTTTGATTTAATATGATTCACAATCAAGAAATATGTTTTGCTCTTAGACTTCAAGGTTAATTAAGAACATAAATCATAAAGCCGCTTTTAACAGAATACATTTCAATGACACAAACAACTATGACAAACATACTCATATTCAATTCCAAAGTGTGACTAAAGATGAATTGTTATCGAATCGTAAGTAATTCCCATGAGAAGTAACAGTTACAGACGACCGCAGTGGCTAGTATTACATCGCAATATGAAAATAATAGGTTTAACGTTGAACGTGGCGTAAAAAAACTTGGAATGTGATTCTACGACGCTTGCTGCCTATGATTATACGACGTTCTACTACAAAAACTATGATCTGAGGAAGATAGTATACACTGTTCAAGCAATAGGTTAAGAGCACAAATACAAGAAAATATGAATAATGATCTAGTATTGCATACATCAGATACAGATCAACATTATCATTAGCACATGCTATTGGAAGTAACAACCAACGTATCAAAGGCAATTGCCAATTATGAATGTCACCACCAATGAGGTCAAGCTATATCAATACAGTGCAGGTTAACGAATAAATCAGCTTGGGGCGAGCACAGGGCCATATCAATTGATACCCGACTCCCCTAGCTGAAATGACGTGGTCAAGTGACGGAAAACTGAATGGCGCAGTTGAATATAAATAAACTGGGGGGATTTCTGGATAATACATCTGATGATACTGAAATGGGAAACACGGTTGACTTGGTTTTTTAATGACTAGCTGTAGTAGGATAAAGATTGAATGTTATTGGGTTTCCTAAAGAAACCATTCAAATTAAATGTTCTGAAAATCCGTTAGAGAAAGAAGAAATGTAAATACAAAATTAATTTTCATGGCAGTGTTAACCTTGTTAGCTTTTTAGAAATGATAAAGAAGCGAAAAAGTTAACAAAGAACAGTTACTGTAATCATGTACACCTACTAAAAATAGGAAGTAACGGTACAGAAACGGAACAACTGATATCAAAACCAGAAGACATTATGTAACAGAAACTTGATACAACAACATTACATTCAAAACATGATATAATTTAATAAATAACCAAAACAAAGGAAACTAGGTGAGTGGAGTGACTCGTACGTAAAGTCGTATTATCCGCTTTACATAAACTGTATATACGTGTGTAATGGAAGTAGTACAACACTGCAATTCTTAGTGACGTAACGCAAATTAATTACTCGAATCACGCCAAATCTCATTTGTTCTGCATGCTACGGTGATTTTAAAAATAGGAAATTGTAACGTTGCTCTACAACAAATTCTTTGCAACTAAGATTTATGAAATACTCGTTAAGAAAAACAAAATACACGCCAGATAAATTGGTTGATTTTGGTACGCTAAACATGGAACATTTCCTAGAGATTTTTAATCAATATATCATTATTTTATTTTTTTCATAATAAAAAATAGTAGGAATTGAATGTAATTATTAATATTTCAGTTAAATAGTTTATGTATTTACTTACTTTTACCTTAGATTCTTTTAAAACTGTTTTTAATTTCATTTTATTGCTTTAAGATTATAAATGTTGGAACGCCGACGTTTCCACTGTCGGAGGTGGGCGCTAATGGCTGCAACACAGTTTTTTAAACTATCGTAGCTGTTAACGAACACTAAACATTTTGTAAACCTGTTTTTATAAAAATAAATATTTCATTTCATTTCATTTGAGATGGAATCAACTAAACTGCAGACGGAACAACGATTAGCGCGATTGCACGCAAATGCAGTATTCACTATTCAGAGTAAGAGCTACCTCGATATAAGTCATGTTGGGTGCAATTAGTTGCATTGCAACATTTCTACAGAGTTGCCATTGCGATCGTAAAACGGATATCATCCCGTTAGTGCCAGATAATCGGGTCGACCGGCCGGGCCCGATACGGTAACGGTAAAAGAGCCTTCGGACAAGAAGGCAAGCAGAATCGTTGTAGCGTAACGTTCAGAAGCCTTGCAAGAACGATCGATATCGTATAACGTGGGAATGCTGAACCGTCTGGAGATGTTGCAATAACCAGGCAAAATACTAAAACTGATCATTCCACAGCTATTTAGCTTAAAAATTAACACTTTCTAAACAGTAAGGTCGTTACTATCGAAGATTTGTACGCTGATGTTGCGAAAGCATCGTTCTGAAGTGGCGATAACCTCGACTGAGAACTTTAAGAGGTGTTTCCAGAAGCTTTCACTACTGATAAGTATCATAAAATTATATTCATACAGACATAGTGTGTATGAAATTGAAAGCAATGAGTAAACGGTTTTTTAATAGACTCTTAACTTTCGAACTGTTGTACGGCTTTGCATCCGAATTATTAACGACGCATATTGTGATGATGACGTGAATAGGAATTGCTGTAGGTACATATTTCTACAATGAGCTGGAAAATACCTTTTATTTATCTAGACATGGCACTGTTTCAATTGACCATTTCGGACATGTACAGAGCGCTTTCAAAGTGTGACTGTGGCCTCATTTAAGGTTGAATTTTGGGATGCAAATGTCCTTTAACACTAGCCAAACAATACTTTCTCTTGTTTTAACATTATGCTTATTATTGTTGGTACAAAACAATGGCCACGTGCGTGATTATCCCTCTCTGTTACTCTTGGGCACAAGTTAGCGCTGTCCTGTTCGGATATCCGTATTTCCGCTACTATCGGCGCGTGACCAGACCTTCCGTTGTGGGGTGCTGACACGACCGTGACGGACAGTCGCAGCCGTGCTAATGACTGTGACGTCAACATTCATAGAATTAACGATGTAAATAATATTGCAAACATGCAAAAATTGCCACAATTCCGTCATTACTTCAATGATGATGCATTAGGCATCAGGTTTTAAAGTTCCAAGTATTTTTTTTTTATGTTAACCTACTAAGGCCTTGTAGAGTGTAGATTTGTTGACTATTTTCTATTTAGTTCTGTTCGTCTGAATCATTTTGAAAAATTTGTCTGGTCAACAGCGTAAATAACGCAATGAATGTTGTTGAACTATCAAAATGAAAGCCATTGATAGCCTACTGTTAGTATTACACATATACAGTACTTGGTGACAGGCCGACACTACATCAAATCAAATCAAACAAAATTATTCAAACTATGGTGGTGGGGTTTCTTGCCAGCTCTTCTCCATGATAAATGACCAATTCTAACGGCGCACCTAGCTAGTTTATTACGTTTCATGTGTAATAAAATATTTTGATTTTAAATACAAGAGTGACATCTTTGTCAATCATATATCCACAATTTGGTAAAAAAAACCACTTCATTCTATTAACTAACATCATCTGACCCATCCGCTGATGAACATAAAAGTAAATTATATAAGTATTGGACGTACCGGAGATTGCAGATTAAGCGATTTGAAGACTATCTACAGCAAGTATTATTGTGGTTCAGACATCTCGTTACAATTCTGATGAATCACACTCGCGATTAGATTGTCAATTTAGAAACTCAAGCTAAACTATAACATGATTGATTATGGTAGCTTTCTTGTCTATTGTAAGTCAACTATTACTTAGCAGGTTCGAACAAACATAAATTAAAGTTGCAATGGACAGAATGGACTAAACGAGCGACTTGGAAACAAATGCAGTCTTGCAAAGCCTAGCAAAAACGAACACTCGTTCAAAGATAGATTATCTTCAAAGATACTGCTATATTACCCACCGCTTGCTTTACATTACGCCGTATCAAAGGATCCGACGTTTCCATTTCCAATGAATAACAGCAATAACCATTAAGTTATTAGAAATCATCGATTACTGCCACATTTAGGTAAACTCGCTTGGTTGTCCTTGATAGCGTTTGCACGAGTCTAGAATGCATTTGCTACACCAATCTAGGAGCTGTTACTGTAGTTATAAGAATGATTACGGCCTGTTTTTGGTTCATATAATTGCATTGTTTCCTTGAGACTTGCAATATTAGTATTGTTCTATACGGTCAGCGGATATAACGACACAATTACGTAAACCGTTCTCAATTCTCAATAGGTGCTCCAAAACATAGTTTTATCATTTGTGGAGCGGTGTTGGGAACTCGTGCTAAGCCTGAGCAACGGCTGTGGTTGCAAAAGTTAGATCAATATTAGCTGACGTCACCAAATAACAAGGTAAGAACAGGGGAGCGATTTCCCCTCGACATTTTGCTAAAAGGTGAACCGGTAACTTTGTCATAGACCTACTAAATATTATTTTCGTTTATGTGTGTTAGTTTATTTTCATTGTTACGTGCGGAATCAGCCGGAAATCAGATTAGATTTCTAATCAAGATATCAGACATAATATTATTTTTTTGGTGATGCCAGCATTTTCCAAGAATCCTTACTAATAATATAAATGCGAAAGTTTGTATGTATGGATGTTTGTTACTCTTTCACGCGTAACGGCCTAACAGATTTAGATGAAATTTGGCATACAGATACATTATAACTTAGTTTAACACATAGGATACTTTTTATCCCGATAGTACCTTCCCGGGGGATAATAGTTTAAAATATAGAAGAAACATATATGAAATGTTTACTAACTTATGTAGTCTTTGGTAAATTGGTATTCTGAACGAAGTACCAGGTTGTCATAACTTGGTAGGAGCTCACCTAACAGTTGTGTCAGCTAGAAAACGCTTTATGCCTTCGAAGTACCAGGTGGGCATAAATCGGTAGGAGCACACTTAACATAATTTTGTGTCAGCTAGAAAACGCTTAATGCCTTCGATGTACTAAGTTGTCATAACTCAGTAGGAGCACACTTAACATAGTTATGTCAGCTAGAAAACGCTTTATGCCTTCGAAGTAGGTACCAGGTTGTAATAACTCTGTAGGAGCAGTCGTGTCACATAGCAGCGTTTCCTTTACTTATAGGAGACCACAGCATGCACAATAGAGTTAACAACTAAGCTAACAATGTTAAGTAAAAATATTAATTCAAAGGCCCAAACCTCTTTTGAACTTTTTTCATTTGCCAAACGATTTATTTTCCATATTTTCACCACACCGAAACAACTTTTTACGGAATATTATTTGGTCACAAATAGGATACGTTTTGTTATCCCGGTAGTACGTTCCCGTGGGATAATTTCCGACCTCCACGCGAGTGAAGCCGCTGGCAAAAGCTAGTCGTAAATAAAGTCAGAATTACTAAATTGATAGGTAGTAGAAATTAGCGTTTCTTAATCAATATCGTCTGATTCAACATGTCGTTGAATAAGGTTGATATCTCACTAGGACACCATGATGGAGCAATGATATTTGCGCTGCCAGCAAAACATGCACACAGCTTTAAGGTGGGTGGTATCTCACCAGGCGTCCGATCGTTTGCGCTACCAACAACACATTTGTTGGGAATGCGACCATGGTTGCACCGCCTCTGGTGTCTTATTGAGATATATTCGAGCTATACAGTTTATATATTGCTTCCTCTTCATCATCCTCCTGCTCGTTTCCACTATATTTTGGAGTTGCAGCATGGCTACTTCCATCATTTTCTAATTATACATCTATCACATAATACAGCCATCGTGTGTTTATTACTCCTTACGAATTTTAAAATTCTACGTATCTACTTCTAATCTAACTTCACCTCTTTCACTGTCTGGGGTTTGTCAAGTCGGTAAGTACTGATTGCTTTGAAATAACCTATTATATCACCTAGAGCTAACAGCCACATACAATTTACATCTTTGTAAATATTATGTCGGTGTGTTATTTCATCAATGTCGTTCATATAGAGGTCGAGGATATAGCACGTTTTTAACAGAACGATTAAAATAATCTTAAGTAATGAGTAAAATTAGCCTTTGTGTCTCAGTCTTCTATTATATTTTCAAGGATTATCACCATCACTGGCTGCATTGTCTTATTGCCTTGGGAATATGAACAATTATGTCACTTTAGTTACCCGTGTGAGTCATATTTAAATTAAATTTATGCTTTTATCTTTATCATCCAGTTCCTTGTATCGTGATAAATACCTGCAAAATTAATGCTAAAAGAAACCGATAACCTGCTTCATTCAATTTTGGGTAATCAGGTGTAATTACTGAGCTTAACTGAAGCTAAAAATAGAATTAATTCCGTTTATATGGTGTGTAACGTGCATGGCTTCCGCTGTATCGGTATAATTTGTGATGGTCACTATTTGTCTAATTTGATGTCCATTTTTAATTCCATAATATGCAGTTTAATAGCTTCTGCAATGAGTTAAGTGCAAATATTTAAGTTAGTAGCATAATCTTGCTTATAGTGTTCCCACTGCTGGTAAATACCCACGCCCACGCCCTTGGTTGACTGGTAGAGAATGCCAAAGGTATTAAGTCCGCCTTTGTACCTTTTTGTGTGCGAGAAGTTGAAATAAATAAATAAACAGGGCTCCTCTTTGTGAGAGGGCCATAATCCAGCAGGTTGGTAGATTTCCTCAGGATGTTTTCCGTCACAGATTTAAGAACTGTGGTGATGAAATAATCGACACAAAGTAAAAAGACTGTCAGGGTTTGAACGACTCGTGATTCGTTACCGTTACCTTTCCCACCACTACTCTAAGTTAGTATCAACCTGCTATGTTCAAAATCTGGTAAAGAAAAGTAATTAGCTACTGTCGTTATACGCCTTTTGATTTTTCTTACGAATGTCTTATCTCCATTCAAACTAGACATTACTGTGTCATCATCAACGAGACTTTCAGTTATTTAATAAGTAGGTGATTCTACAAGTTCTGATATAAAACAACTGATACATTATTATCATAATCTAGGTTTTAGGGGATAATAAACCTTACTGTCGCTAAGTTAAACGGATTACTTTCAAGGTGTCGGAATTCGGAAGTCGTGCATATTAGTACCCACTCGTAATCGTATGCAATACTCCAAACATACAAAAGTATGGTCCTTCAACTGTGACAACATGCACTACAATTATCTGAATAGAGTCTAAAGTTACATCTGAAGGAGAAGAAAGATTTTAGATGAAAGAAACAATTAAGGATGCAGCTCTTCGTAACAAACCAACCAAGCACTTGAATCCACTGCAGTAGTGCAAAATACTTGTGTTATCTAATCTGAGATTACGTTAGCTAAGGAACAACCACACCCTGTTTTAACAAATGAAAGGCGAAGATTAAAAAAATACAAAAATATTTATTACATTTTAATCATTATAAATTAATTACATTAAACGTATTACATTTGGCGTCTGCCGCCGAATGAGATGCCGGATTGCTGGCCCTTGTTGGTACCGTATTGAAGAGAGATGACGTTCTGTCCGGCCTTCAACTGCTCATCACTGAACTCACGGACGTTCTTGTCGGCCTCCTTAGGCCCAATGGAAGGCTTACCGAAGTTCCCGGCTTTACGCCCTAAAGACTGCAGGCACACGACGACCGAGTACAGGTTCTGCTTCTCCCACAAATCAATGGTCTGGAAAGTCTCCTGCGGTGGCACTCCTAGCTTCTTCACGGCATCCAAGAACGCGTTGATGTTCTCCATACACTTAAACGCCATGGAAGACTGGTTGATCTTCTTCACTGAGCCCTCTTGCAGAGAGTTGACAAGTTTACATAGCAGAGTACCGTCCTTTAGGACTTCGTACAAATTTTCGGCTGTTCCAGCGGTGTTAGCTGGTTCACCGGTCAGCAGCTTGATCCATTCGAGGGTCTCATGAGCGATGTCATCGTTGTATTTGCTGTGGATCCTGGCCTGAGCCTCAGCGTTGATGCCAGCTTTACCCGCACGATATTCGCCCATTTTGGATGTTCACTAGTGTACTGACACGTATTCACTAAACTCCTTATGATAAGCGTCCTTACAATATCAGGTTGACGATACGTTTGATAGCGATTATCGCTGTTCTACGAACGAGTATTGGAGTTTATCACACCGGCGCTATTATCTTGCGACATAAATGATTTATAATTATGATGGCATTTTATACCTGCAGGTATTACACGTATGTTTTGGAATGTCAGTGTTTAATGCAGTATACATTGATAAGGACTTCCTCTCTTGAAAATGACTGGGAAATATCCAACCTAGTCGGACATTCGAGGCTCGTGTAGATATTGGGTAGACTCTCGCACACTCCTAAATAGTTTTAGTAGCCCAAAAAAAAGGAAAGTAATGTAAGGAAAAAGCTACCTGCTTACGCTTCAAGGTCGTCTGCAATGGGTCCGTATTTTGTAGCACTTATGTATTGATTAGGTGCCTTTTAATAATTTCGAAGAAGACTATGTTAATCAACGTATTGATTGGAAGCCTCTGGAATATTTTACTCATTGGTCATACCTTTTATCTTGTTGATAAGTCGAACGCTGGTGTTTGTGGTTAGATATCAAAAGATATTCTTGTGATAGAGGCATGACATTTACAAAACTATTCAAAAATAAATGGATTATGGTCCTATCATTTTAATATTCTTATTCAATACCTACCAACTATGTTTACTGCTGAAATTGGTCTCAAGCGTAGATCGTCATAACGAATGAGGTCCAATTCTGATCAGGGTTACTCTAAGTGACGATTCAGTCACCTAGATTCAACCAGACCGGACAAAACGCTGCACGTCCGATAACATATTTTGTCAAGGACATGATTATAACATCTGGGGGAGAGAGAATGGCGTGCGATTGGAAAACGGTCTAAGGATTGGAGAAGCCTATGTTCAGCAGTGGACTGCTTATAGACATGATAATGCTAACGATTAGTGACGCCGATAAACACGGAGAAAGAGGGTAAGCTTGTGCGTATTTTAATTGTAAACGACAGCAAATAAGAAAAAATCGTAAATATGTTTAAACTTTTGTTCGTAAACTTTCTTTCGTGACTTCGTTTTCAGTTAGAAAATTGGGAAATAAAAATGGCGTTCGCCTGCGGCGTGGTGTTTGTTAGGGCATTAAACTTCGTTTCGTATTTTTATTCCTGTTGTGAAATTCTAAAGGCAGAACCAGAAATATTGTTTCCTTCCTAATACTCAAATTATTTACTATCATGAGTTAACTTGGAATTAAAGAAATATCATGGAAGTAGGATGCAGCCTGAGGAGCTCTGAGAACAATCTTCCGATGACCTAATATGAATCTAAAGTTTTTACAACGAAACAAATTAAGTAGATACACAAGCAGACCTCTCAAATCCTCCAACATAGTTTCCTAAATTTTGGTACAAAATTGCAAAACTCGCCTTGTTTGAGGCCCAGATGTGCCAATTTTTTTTATTGTGTTTTAGTGTCGGCCACAAAACAATGCCCGCGCGGTTGATTGTTACGAACAAAGACTTGCTATCAGCTCTAAAATGATAAAATCATTGATATAATCTTACAAACATAATACTGATAAAGATGTGGCTTGCTTCCTTTTGCTGTTGAATAAATTAAGCTAATTTTGAATAATACACAAATAATGTTTTTTTGGTATGATCATCATGATAATATCAGTGTTGAATATGACTTTAATATTTATTATGAAAATATTACTTTAATATTTTCAACCAAAACCAAATTCTGAAAATATAAATTTAATATTTGTGATTTAAGTTTTTTTTAATTTATCAAGTGAAAAATTAAGTGATTGAGAAAAATGGCTGTTCTTTTGATTATACATATTTTATTATAATGGGTAGCATTCAAATAGATAAATACTGAAAAGATGTACTTTATTTAAAGAAGAACAGAGTTACAGAATCTATAACTGCTTTAAATAAAAGAGTTGTCCAAATAAATCAAACTAAATAATTGATGATACATTGATGAAATATTAATAATAATCTGGATTATAGAGAGACAAATGAATGTACTTTGTGTTTGCTTTGTTTGCTTTACTCAAACACAAAATGAATTACCTAATTGTCTTGAAAGAAATCAATGACCCATTAATGCATTTTTTTATTTTTCAAGGATTGAATGTGATTTGAAATAAAGGCATTGAAGTTTGACATTATACAGTGGGTTGCTGGGGTTGCCGGATAGCTCATGCCAAGTCCAGAATGAATACTTCTTCATCCTGGATCCATTCAGTTTGGACTATTTACCAATTGGTACATTTTCGTCACTAAAACTAAGTTAGCACTTACACTAACTTATGCCAATCTGCAGTTTTATAAAATGTACCCGTGCAAAGGGCCGGTATAAAATGTACCCGTGCAAAGGGCCGGTATAAAATGTACCCGTGCAAAGGGCCGGTATAAAACCCAAACAAAGGAGGTACAAGGAAGGATGACTATGCTCTTCAAGGGCATAAATAAAATAATAATAGGTACCATAAAAATATTTATGAATGATACAGTCACTAAGAGTAATAGTATACATTCTCTTAGCGACCTCAGCATGAAATAGATGCATGATATAACATGTTGTTGACAATATTTAAATTATTTTTAAGTGTATAATAGTAGTCCACATCTGGCACTAAGGTTTGAAAGTCTTTTATTTTGTAAAAAAAAGTTTGGTATCATATTTAAAATGAATAGAACAATAGTTCTTTTTTTCAATAATGATATTTGACTGGATATTGGATAACAAACGACAAAAAAAAAATTATGTCCGGAACACAGGAAACTACCATCACTGCTTATATACAAAACTTCATGGCAAAAAATTTCACCATAATCTGTAACATTTTTATCTACTATACATTATATGGTGATGATGATTGCGTAGGCGAACAATTAATGAGTTGGCTTATGTCGGTAAGCAAAATTAACAAAAAAACTTTAACTTATTATTTTTTTCCACCCACCTGCATTCTAACTAGATTCTCTCAAGATTCCTGACTAAACAACACAAAAATTGCTATCGAGCTATAAATTCGTGATAAGATTGCGACGGAATCAAACAATACATCAGCCAGGTAAAACATACGTACAAAAAACTAAAACTTTGAAGTAAACTAATACTAAACTTACCGAAACTTTACGAAATAAATACAACACTTTGCACAATACTGTGACAATTAATAAATAATATCCATTGTATATTCTAAAAGGCACTTCACATTCACAAGTCGAACTTATTTTACTAGAACCGGCCGCGTCACGAGAATTTGTTTGTTAGCAGCGCGAGACTGCGAAACAAAAAGTTAGCTATGCTGCCTTTTCCGTTCGGAAACCGCTCTCCGGCATTCCCCTCCACGTGACAAATGACGTTTGTGGTAAACGCTGATTGGTTGCCTCATCTTTGGTAGTGATGGACGTGCGTTATGAGTCGGTGGCGAAGAATATCGATGGTTATTATTCATTCAAATAATCTAAATATTTAATGTTTCTCCAAAATAACTGATATGACTATATTTTTACTAGCGCAAAAATAAGATCTAATGAAAACCAAAAACAGTAGCAAAGCTAGTATTTTATAATTTTAAAATTCGACTGGAAGTTCCAAACATTCGTTTATATATTTTTTGTTTGTAAATTTTGACACAAATTATAAATAAAAAAATATTACCTCTTTATTGTACAGACGCCAGCAGGTCAAGCTATCCCAAACCGTCAAATTTTCTAAATTGAACATGAACCTTATTATATTGTATTTAAGTTGAAAATTTATAAAAGAAATTTGACAGATTGGAGTAGCTTGATGTGCTGGTGTCTGTACTTTAATTGGGTACGGATTATTAATCGTGATTCGAATGTCAAAATTTTTCATCGCAGTCGTGTTTCAACAAACTAATATGAACAAAAAGGGGTTATTGTTACTCAACTATAATATTTAGATAGAAAGCCTCGTGCACTTTTTTGTTGGCAATTATGAGTATTGGAAATATTTACTTCAATATTTTATATATCATTAATAGTTTTCGCAGCGCACGCCAACTAATGAGCCTTTTTAAGTATATATAATACGGTGACATTTGAATCACAGTTTTGCTAGAACAAATGTTGTTCAGACCATGGTCTACTGCCAGTCTATATCATCAAATAAAAAAATCCTTCATTGGTTTAAGAAAAAACACAAAAAAGTCGGTTTATGGACAATGTATTTCTTGCAAATAAACATTTGATTTAATTTGATTTGATTTTATTTGATAATTTTACGTGATAACGTCCTATGAAAACATTGATGAAAAATTGCAGGCTTTTATGAATTGAATTGAATTATTAACACTGAATATTCATCCACTTCGATCGTGCCTCTCTATCGCTTGTTCCGCGCTTTCGCTTGCACGCTCGGCTCAGGCAGAACGTGACACAGGCGGAACGTGACAATTAATCATGCTTTTTCGTGCGTGCTGGCGGAGTTCATCGATTTATAAGACGTTGTCACGTCAAAAAGACAAAGTTACACAAGTCGGGATCATCGTTACTCCCTACAACACAGACACCGCGCTGGCGCGCGTTTAAAGTATGTAGTTGCGGCGCGGCGCGCGGGTTACGCACGTGACAGAGCATTGTGGCTACACTGCCTACAGGGATAAATTTTAAGCATTGTAGTATATTATTAATGTTATTCTGGTACACACCGCTACACATCAAACTATACATTTCCAGTATAAGCTGATCTCGCATTGTGTAGGATTTCCGTACAGTGCGAGATTAGCGTAAACTGGAAATGTATAGCTTTATGTGTAGTGTGTGTACACAATGTTCTGATCGAGTCGTATTAATTAATCAACCTCAAGAGTTCTGGTTTGATCATTGTGGGAGAAAATGGCACGTTATGATTTCACAACCAGTACTGCATATTAATTTTCAAACTGGACATAGTCGGTTTCTTCTCTACTTGCACACAATGATAAGCAGCATTATCCATAATTACGACTGAGTTTGGTGGAAGTTTAGGTATTATTTTCAATCAACCCAGTAGTAAAAAACCCAGTAGTTCATATCACCGTGATTATTGCCCGTTTTTAAATCTGATTTAAAAATCAGCAAAGCATCGTCGACTAACCCGTTCAGACTAACAGCGTGAACTTAAGTGATTAAACGCCTTCCTTTGCCTATATCGGTATATATTTTAGGCTCGTATGAAGATTGCCAACATTTTTTAACCGACTTCAAAAAGGAGGAGGTTATCAATTCGTCGGAACCTTTTTTTTTATTATTATTTTTTATGTATGTTCCCCGATTACTCGAAGATGGCTGGACCGATTTGGATTTTGTTTTTTTGTTTGAAAGGGTATACTTCCCAGGTGGTCCCATGATCATCAAGTCAGGATCTGGTGATGGGATTCTGGAGAAATAGAGAGAACTCTTCAAATTTTGTAGGCACACGAAGCGATTTAGCTATTTTTTGGAAGAGTACTTTCTCGTAGTGGTCTCATTTCAATTTGGTGAAGATCTGATGAAGAATTTTGGAGATAGGCAACGGAACTCCTCAATAAATGATAGCAAATGGACTGGGATTGCTGAAATCTCATGTCTGTCTATTGCTTACACCACTTCATAACATAACATCACGCCGGTATGCTGTGAACGGGTAAGCACATGTGAACCACTAAAAAGTGAAAAAAAAACAACCGACTTCCAAAAGGACACTACAAAGTGAAAAATAACTTTAACTTCGGAAGGCGGTGACAAAAAATTCAAATACAGCTCCAAAGACACCGACTTCCGAAATTAAAGTTATTTTTCACTTTGTAGTGTTTTTTGGAAGTCGGTTGTTTTTTTTTTTGGAAAAAGTTTTTATTAACATTGCGTGACGTAGGTTTCGTCCATAAAGAATATTAAATTCAATTCAATTTACTTGTGTCAGAGAAAACTCCATATATGGTTACAAAATAAAAACAACATAGAAATCATAAATAAAAAAAATCAAAAAGAATAGGTAGTGTGTTAGTAACAAAAAATCATATTATTAGTATAAATGAACGTATATCTATGTTAGTATTGTTAGTACCTAAATCTAACTAATGCCTATGGCCGTCCTTATCCAATGATTTTGGAAAAGACAGTCAAAACAGGCAGCAATAACATTTAGGATGCTGTTGCTGCTGCTTAGTAGAGGGTGCAGGAGCGAGTTAGCTTTCTTGAGCATCATGGCTTGAAAGCCATCCGTACGCGCTTCAGCAAATATGCCTAATGCGCTGCAGCGCCACGACAGCCCCAATAACATCCTAAAAGCGTTACTATACTGGGTGCGCAGGGCTCTGTAGGATCGCTGGTGTAATTTTCACCTCTTTGGTGCAACGTGCGAACCTGCGAGCGAGCATATTGCCTCTCACCGCCAAAGCCCTGCGCTCCCTCTCTATGTCCTCGTCATCTTTAAGGTCGTCTGTCACAACGTGACCCAGATACCTAAACCTGTCCACCACTTTTAAGGCTGACCCATTAAGCACGATAGGAGGAACATATGCGGGATACTATGCACCTGCTCTAAATACAACGAGTTCGCTTTTTTTGGAGTTGTACTTCAGTCCGTGCGACATCGCAAATGCCTCAAACTGTGACACCAAATTCGTTAATCCGCTGATGGTGGGGCTCAGCAGGACCATGTCGTCCGCATAACTAATATTGTTTACACATTTGACATCAATGAAACAGCCGACATGAGTCCTACTGAGCCGCTTATTCAGCACATTTACATACAAATTAAACAGCAGTGGCGAGCTTAACCCCTTGTCTCACATCACATTAACGTATAGTCGTCCGACAAAGTACCGGCCCACCTCACTTGATGTCTCTGATTTGAGTACCAGTACTTGAGAAGAGAGGTGCACACCAGCGGCACACCTGCGCTTCCCAGCTTCTCCCATAGCACGTCATATGCTACGAGATCAAAAGCTTTTGATAGGTTAAGGAAACACGTGTATACCGGCCTCCTTCTCTATGTGTAGTACTTGACAGTAAGTTTCAGGCAAAATAAGGTGCTCCTTGTTGACAGACCAGCTTTAAATCCGAACTACGCATCCTGCAGGTTGACGTGCCTCATGAGATAACCATTTGACAGACTGTCAAGCACCTTAGCTGTTATGGTAGTAAGTGAGATGGGTCGAAAGTTAGCTTTATCAAAATCAAAATATTAAATTAAATACATATTATAAAAAAAGTCGGACCTCTCATACAAAATCAATAGTCAGCTGATTAATTTTGAATGGGAGGTCTGATATTTTTTCTTCATATTTTGACCCCATGTTCTTTGGAGAAAGTTGTTCAATTTCATGGGTACTATCACCCTGAATAATTTAAACGGTGACAAAAAATTCACCTTGTATAATTCATATTATAAGCAAAAATAGGGGTTTATACGTTTATCCATTTAAAAAAATTAAAAATCTTTCGTCTTTGTAGTATTAGTGTAGAAGATATTGTTTTTCTCAGTTTTAGATCCTAAAATAAAACTACATCAGAATCATAGTTTGATAAAGAAAGATACATTTTTATTATCGATATCAGTGGTCGAGCCTACGCATCCACGTAACTATTCGTTGACATTTTCGAATCAAAGGTTCATTAGTTCGTTCCATGTTCGTTCAAAAACGACACACAGGCAATAAAAACTTTTTTTTAGTTCAGTGTCGACCCACTAGGGGGAGATACTAGTATAGGGTTTTTTTAGTGGTCTTCTGCTCGCATTCGTAAAATGATTTTGGCGGGAAGGGAAAAAGTTGTAAAGTTTTAATTTTGATGGTGTTTTTCATGCAATTTTCGAATCATTGTAAAGCTTATTTTGGTAGTATTTTATCAAATTTATCATTTAGGATTGGTGAAAAATCAACCTGAGTCACATGATTGTCGCTTTGTATTATTAGAATGAATAATAACCAAGCAAGGAGCTTGCAGAGAGGGTATATTTATTTCAGTTTGTTTATCTATGTGTGCTTAAGTTTAGTATTTCTTTAGTAGACCGCTTATACGTACCTTCATTGTTCTTGGTATATTTCTTCAATGCCTACCGTTAGGTTAGAGCTCATCAAAACAACAAGTCTTCATCTTGTCTTCATCGTTTTACCCCACCTGTAGGTAAGTACCTATAATTTACCAAATAAATAACAAATACTTAGTATTGGAGAGTAGGAGAGGACAAAAGATTATCTTACCATAATCTATACTCTCACATAGTGCACCACTGTTCACCACTTTGGGTCATTGAACTTTATGACTACCTACTGTGGGTTTTAGATGAGTCAAAGTGGCACAGTTTTTAGACAGGAAACCTGCCTATAAGTAGATGCCGGTGTCGCCATGCACTGCAGACAAAAGGCGGGCGGCTGTGGCAATCTGCCCCGAGCTCCCAGGTCTTGAAGAGGACCGGGGGCGTAGATTCGCAAACGTTCTGGGTGAGTCAAAAAAGTTACTCCAATTTAAAAAATAATGGTCATACGAAAACGAAACAAAGGGGGTATTTTGAAGCACGTTTCACTCGCTTTTGCAATCAACTCCTTCAACTCTCAAATTTTCTGCAGACGTTCGGTAAGAACGCCTTTATAATAACTTTTGACTGATGCCATAGCATGTATCCAAAGAACTCATCTGTCATACTTACTACGTTCTGAACTTTTCAATAATGCCAAATTTAATAATACTCTGCTCTTTGTTTTCGCCACTTCGGCATTCACAGAAAGGTTATGAATTCTAAATGGCGAGAAAAAAGAAACAGAAGTATCTAGTAGGTATCTCATTAATAAAAACTGAGATTTTGATTTACGTATTCAAAAAAAAAATTATGAAGCATTATGAATTTATGACACTTCTATTTTAGACAAAGAATTGTTCAAAAATGCAAGAAGATAAAAAAAAATCGTTTTATAAAATGAATAAGTAACAAATATGTATATCTTTGTCTATTTTTTGCTTAGAAATAGGTGCGAGAAATAGGCGGTTAGAAATAGGTGTAACATGCTAATAAATGTTCTTAGTCTCCTGCCATCAAAATGAAACACGCTTTTATTTAAATAATTGTTTGTTTAAAAAAATAATAGTTTAAAAACTAAAAAACACGCTTTAAAAACCAAACTAAAAAAGGATAAAATCAATTAATGTCAAGCACCCCACGCTTTTTAATTGAATTAAATTATTTACTCCTTTTTTAGTTTGATTTTTAAAGCGTGTTTTTTAGTTTTTTTAAAATAAGTATTATTTATTTTCTATTTTTTAGTTCTGCTAACTACAAAAACGTGTTTTTTTTTCTCTCAATTTTTTTTTAAATTATTGAACTGTCATCGGTCCTCAACAAGTTTACAAAGTTTCAATGAAATCTGACCGTTTAAAGTGGATCAAAATCGCGCTCAAAGGAGTCGGTTACATACAAACAAACATACAAGTGAAGCTAATATAAAGCGCGTAAAAAGTTTTTGTTTTCTTTTATTTTATACATTTTAGTATTTATGATGCGGGATTTACTACGGCGTAGTTCGTCGCAGCGTTTTTCCGTTATGTAGCTTGTAATAATTTGTAGAACATATGAGTTGTTTTAAGCACTGTATCTATGGCCACCTTCCAGCTCTAGCATCAGACCCTGGTTACCATTAGGGCTTGGGGCTTGCATTTGAATATTCGATTATTAGAATATTTCGAATATTCGAATGCAAATACGTCGAATATTCGAATATTCGACCAATTGCTGGCAAACGACCCAAGAGCCAGATTCAACCGAAACTATACCGAAGACGTCCTGGTCGTCAGCTTGTACGAGATCAATATGCCTCTGAAGCAGCTTAAAAACAACAAGGCACCGGGTAAGACGGAATTACGGCCGAACTCCTGAGGGCCGGCGGAAATCCGTTCTTAAGGCCCTCCAAAAGCTGTACGATTCCGTCATACTGGAGGGCAAAACGCTACAGGCATGGAACAGAGGTGTGGTGGTGCTTTTCTTTAAGAAGGGCAATACCCTCTTAAGAATTATATGCCCATCTCACTTCTGAGCCATGTCTACAAGCTGTTTTCAAGAGTCATTACAAATTGTCTCGCGCGCAGGTTTGACGACTTCCAGCCAAGTAGGATTCCATAAAGGCTTTAGCACCGTAGACCACATACACACACGCTGCGGCAGGTTATACACAAGACCGAAGAATATTACCTGCTTATCTGCTTAGCGTTTGTGGACTACGAAAAACTCGTCAATTGTGCCAGATCGACTATCGGTACTTCGAGGTGCTGAAGTGTCTGTACGAAAATGTCAGCCTGACTCCAGGACCAGACCTCGAAACCTATCTTTCTGCAGCGAGGTGTGAGACAAGGAGATGTTATCTCTCCGAAACTATTCACCGCTGCACTGGAGGATGACTTCAAGGGTAAGGTACTGGCACTGGTAAGGGGCTGGCATCAACATCAATGACGAGCACATCACTCACCTTCGGTTTGCCGATGATATAGTGGTCATGGCTGAGAATAAGGAGGACCTCAGTACAAATGCTCGACGACCTCAGTAGAACTTCCAAAAGAGTGGGTCTTAAAATGAATATGGACAAAACAACGGTAATGTCAAATGCCCATGTAACACCCACTCTCAAGAAGATCGGAGACGCTACACTGGATGAGTATGTTTACCTAGGACCAACTGTTCAGTTAGGTAGGTCCAACTTCAAGAAAGAGGTCAATCATCAAATCCGACTCAGCTGGGAAGCGTTCGAAGTGATAGAATAGTGTATATAACGTGATACATAGACACTCATATGACAGTACATAAGTGCCATAGTTTTAATAATTCGTTCATAGCTGTGTAGGTACATCTGCATTGCATCAAATCTAGCTGTCCCCCTATCAGTGACGCCCTGAGCCGAGGTTCGTACCCCACAGGGGGTGCCCTCAGCGTGCAGTCGCTTAGTATGTAAGTTTTTAGTTGCTTAAGCCCTGGCTGGAGCCGTTAAGTAAACTCTTAATGGCAGCCCCAGGAAAGCCCGGTTAAGCAGTCACGGCCTCTCAAGGTCAACTGCGAGATGCCCGACAAAAAAAAAATGAAAAAAAAAGCCGGCCATTCGACACAGGATTAGCTCGTGGCCAGCCACAAGCTAGTCGGTATCCTAAACCCAGCTAGTTTGTGAAGTTCCGCGAGGACCGCCATTTTGTGTTCCCTCTGTGTTGGCACGGGGGGGGCACCCGAAGCAGCCCGGTGAGTGATTTATTCACCCACCGCTACGGTCGCGGAGGCCTAGCCCACAGCGATGCTGAAACCCAGCAAGTGCGGCTCGCTGGGCCACGAAGCCGGGTCTGAAGATGACGCCCCCTTGAGGAAGACGAGGAGAAGATGTCCCACGAGGGACGAAGAGGAGGGGAGACGCCGGGCCAAGCTGCGTCTGCCGGCCCGCTGACGTCATTGGCGCCTGCGCGCGTTGCTCTGACGCCGTCATCGAGCCGGCACGCGGTGCCCGTCCGCCCTGCGGCGTACCGGCACCGCCCGCGCATGCCACGCGCCGCACGTGCAACCCGCGCCGAGCACGCACTGCACGACGCCCGCGCACACCATGCCGCCCGCGCAACCCGCGCCGTCCGTGCTCCGCACGGTGCCCACGCACCCCGCGCTGCCCGTGCAACCCGTGAGCGTTAGCTAGAGTACCGAAGCTGTCTCGAGCTGGGCCAGCTTCGAGGCCAATGATGAAGAAGTCAAAGCCGAAGCCGCGCTTCGCGTCACCTCGGTGCTTTGCGTCGCCGCCCGCGACCGAAGCCCCTGCGCGAAGATTACTGGACGCGCCGCCCCCGCACCTCCCGCGCGCACCTGTGCGCTCCATCGCGCTGCCGCCACGCTTCGCGTCGCCACGCCATTGCGCTTCGCGTCGCCGCCCGCGACTGAAGCCAATAACGCACGGACAGACACCAATCTGTCCCGAGTTGGGCCAGCTTTACAACAAAATATGGATATATGGAAACCGGACGTATCAGCTGCTGTTCGTGTGGCGTCACCGTCGCTGGTTGTCGTCCGCTGGGCCCTAGGGGTCTGATCTGGCAGTGACTGACCGCCGGGGTAGAGCTGTGTGGCGCAGCATGACACCCCAGCCTCTCAAGCCCAGTGCAGGCTAACACAATGAAGGGCCCGTCTTAGCGGGCCACTGTATCGCATCCGCGGTCAGGGGACGAAGCCCCGATACCGCCTGCCACGCCCCCTTGCGGAGGCGTCGCGACTACCCGATCTTATTCTACACATTCAGCGGCGAGCTACCTAGAAGAAAGCACTCCAAATATAGAAGCATGAACTCTCCAGTGGTTTTATTCCCCGCCAACCCAGCACACAAATGCGGCTATATGCCACGGTAAGTATTCGAACAATATTCGAATGACAAAACATAGTGCACATTTTTTTAAATACTATCTGTAACCATACCTATGTTTAACAAAATAAATGATTGATTGATTGATTACCCGAAAAAAAACGAATATTCGATTATAAAAATTTCCGAATATTTGTAAGCCCTAGTTACCATATAGGATCATAGTACTCGTCAATACGAATCAAACGAGCCCAAACTCGATGAGGCTGTGTCGTTTTATTACGGAGGTTCTATGGCCACCTTCCAGCTCCAGCTTCAGATCAGCTCCGTCATCATAATATTGCATTGTCACGCGATATACATATGCATGCAAAGTTAGTTAATAAGATTTTTGTTGATTAATATTTATGTTTCGAAATTATTATTATTTTTATTTTTACTTAATTAATTGATCTTATATAGATTATTTTATTTTGCCTTGTGTGATCTCATGCTCATAGTAAGGTATACTTTAACGGCCTTATTCTTAAAAAGTTATCGAACATCTAAACAGTTGCTAAAGTCTGGTTTTCAAAGAAAAACCAGACTTTAGCAACTGTTTGGATGTTCGATAACTTTTATGAATAAGGCCGTTAGTGTTTTATTTTAATTAATTTTAGTTTAGTTTATTTTTCCTTACTTTAGGTTTTCCTGTTATCTAATCCTACTATGTACCTACTATGAAAATGTCGCAATTCCGACACCCAAGATACAGGCTAACAGGCAAATACCTAGTTTGCAAATAACCGCCCACTCTTTTTGTACAATATTATTACTTATCAATAAATACATTTGAAATTAAAAAAATCTAATAAAACTTAACCATAGACAGATTAAATAATTTCAGAAAGTACTCCTATCCTAAGCTCTTTCATTACATACGAAGCTTTATGACGTCGGAAAAAAATCAACATGGCAGCTTATAGCCGAAAACTGTTAAAATACGACGAGGAGTTTAGGTTGATGAGTATATGAGGACACAGATGAACATACATACCTATTCGGGTTAAATGACATTGTAACAAATAGAAACTTAAAGGGACGCGGGTCCTGCCAGGGGTGCAGGTTGTTCGAAAGAGATACCGCGGTCCCTGGCACACAGGCAACTGAAGGAACACGGGTGGGTTTTAGTCAGTAAAAGTCTGACATGCCCTGCTGCTCCACCCAGAGCGGGAGCAGTTATTTGATGATTTTCCACCAAAAAAAAAGTAATTACTAATCAGTCAATTTTGTACTTATCCAAATTACGTGTGACCCCTGTTAGGTCTGCCAGGGGTGCAGGTTGTTCAAAAGAGATACTGTGGCCCCTGGCACACAGGCAACTGAGGGAACACGGGTGGGTTTTAGTCAGTAAAAGTCTGACACGCCCTCCTGCTTCACCCAAAGCGGGAGAAGTTATTTGATGATTTCCTACCCTCAAAAATTTTGTTACGATATCTTGATTAAACCTTTTAGTCGGCGTTGCTGTCTGTACGGTGCAACCGCACATTCTGCAATTCAGCAGTTTGCGCCACACATTCATTTTAATTCTTAATAATTACTTCAGTTCGCGTTGGGCTATCAAGTCAGCCAGGCGTTCTCGTAACAGCCAACAAGGGCCGCGTCACTCACTTCATAGTCCATTAGGCTCATTTTACCTTAAGTACCAATACATAGTGTTTCAGTAATTTACCTTCTTTCATTCATCCCGCATCTAAAAGTAATGTGTGGTCTACCAAGAGATCATACACTGTCAAAGTTGGGTTTGTTATTTATTACTTACTTACTACGAGTACTATAAGTACGGTACTTATTTTCAGAGAGAACCGAAAAAAAAAAATACAAACAATATGCTCCCCTATAAAATTTACTAAATACGAGCAGCTGACATGCTCCTGAGGGGTGAGGGTTTATGAAGTCGGGAAGTAAAAGTATTTTTTTTTTCAATTTTTTTTTTCTCTTGGCTTCGATCGCCCGCCGTAGTGGACTTAGTACCTAAGAAGGTAGCTACGACTCATGCTGTGCTCGCATATGTTGGAATCGGCCCCACCGTTTCTAAAGCCTATTGATTTTGTTTGTTGATTTGACGGTAGATTTACTAATCAGCGATATGATTAGACTTTCAGAAACCGAGGTGTGAACTCGTGCAAAACGGTTTATTTACGAAGCAAGAAGTGGCGGCTGTTACGGAAGAAAACGTTCTAGCAGTCAAAAATTTAATCCATGACAATAGGCGAGTTACGTATCAAGAGATTCAGCACAAACTGCAGGTTGGATCGGGAAGCCTTCAAGAAACTCTATACGTAAATTTTCGCGTGAGGCGCGTATAGTTTCACGCTGAGTGCCGCACAACCTCACCGATGCTCAGAAGCAGGCCCGGGTGGAATGGTGCCGTGATATGGTAAACAAATTTGAAGCAGGCTCGTACCGGCGTGTTTACGACATAATTACAGGTGATCAGTCTTGGATTTATCAATACGATCTAGGGGAGCTACTCTCTAACTCCGTCAACGAAAATATGGGCCCGTCCGAAATGTAGTTAATAGTTCGAAATTTCAAATTGACTCCTACAGCTGATTAAATAACTGTTTTGGACGGGTAAAACTATATAGGGAGTAGGGACAACTGTCAAATCGTGTAATAATACATTCTTAGCTTGGACCCCAAACTAATCATCGGTTCATAAGTGATACGGAGTAGGAAACGCCCGTAACTTCGGCTGAGATTACGGATTTCGTGCTTAGAGAGTAGGCCCCCAGAAAGCCAGTCGACGGTTTGGGTGTTTCAAAACGAATCAACGCCTAGCAAAGTGAAGCGATCTAGAAGCGGGAAGAAGATTTTGATCGCGAGCATTTTCAATTTGACTGGCTACTTGGTGTCAATTCCTTTACAGAACCAAAGAAGCATCAACGCTGAATGATATACTACCAAAGTTTTGTCTGTTGTGAACAACAAGCGACCAAACACAGAGCTCCGCGGGCTACTGCTCCACCACGATAACGCTCCTTCGCACACCGCGCTCATAACGAGGGACTTCCTGGACAGCGCGCTGGTCAAACTCCTGGGTCACATTCCTTACAGCCCTGACCTAGCACCATGTGACTTCTTTTTATTCCCGAAAAAGATCAGCTCAAAGGGATACAATTTTCGTCGCCGGAAGATGCGCTGTCAGCGTTCGAGCAGGCTGTAAACGAGTTGTCTGCGGCGGACTGGAAAAAGTGTTTCGAAAACTGGTTCAGACGCATTAAACTTTGTATAGAGGCTAGTGGAGAGTACTTTGAAAAATTTTAATAAAAAAATATTTACCTATGGAACAAATATTTTTTAACTTTTCCAAAACTTTCTGAGTGTCCCACGTTTTTGTAAACGCTAATTGGTTCGACAGAGTAAATTTGCAACATCGTATAGGTGCTAACTGAAAGATGAGTGTAGGTAAGAACCTACGTAGTAGGTAGGTACCTACTCGGACGGGAGCGTGACGATAAGTTATAGATGTGTAAGTATTTATGTAATCTGTACTGTACGCACACTGCATGTCGAAGCGCATTTGGAGGTTAGGTATTCGCAACACCGGAGGCATTGCGTCCCGATGTAAACAAAGCCGAAGCAGCGCGGGCGCCGGGGTCGTGCGGGCGTGCGCATGCGCGGGCGGGAGCGCGCGGGCGGCGCTTGCGCAGGGCGGGCGGCGGCCGGGCGTCAGTCCGCGCGCGTCCTCGCCATGGCTCGGTGGCTGAAGGCTCTGGCGGCCGTGCTACTGCTCGCCGCCGCCGCGACCGCGCGTAAATCCCCCGCCCCGAGCAAACATATCGAGCCCCAGATCGAAGAGGTCACCGCCAAACAGTTGGAGAGAGTGCTGGAAGACAAGGATTTCGTCGCGGTGTACTGGTGTAAGTGGCACTCGCCCGCCGCCTGCCGACCGGCGCGCGTCTCCGTTTAATTTTGCGAGCTTTCGAAAGCTGGCGGCCGGCCAGGGCGGGGGCGGCCCTCGCCGTGTCGAAACGTCTGCGACGGCGCCCGTCCAAATGGGTTATCGTCGAGTTATTGATCTTCGAACGGGCCGAGGGGAAGACCGCTTCGGCGGACCCGAGCTTTCGGCTGATGTGCGCATGATATTTTCGAAGCGAGCGGCTCGGTTTGCGATTCGCGAGTTATGCAACCGAGCCGCGGAGACAATAAAACTTGACCCGGCCGCCGACCGCTGCGGCCGTCGGCGCGGCCTAAAATGGTACCGAGTCTCGTTTTCCACCGTTCCACCGATGCTGGCTCCGCCAAGGTCGCAAGGCGCCTACGCTCTTAGCTCGGCTAAAACTGTGTGCCGCCGCATTTGCCGCTGAAATAGACTTCCATTACGTGGTATCGGCATTCCGACTATTTTCTTTTGTCGCCAACTGTCGATGAGATCTGTTTCTTGCTACGTCACATTCCTCTCAATGATCATTTCGTAAAAGTGCAAGCTGTGCGTGTGTGCATATGAGTGTGTGAGTTGGAAGCAAATGTAGCAATAGGCTAATTCGTCAGATATTCATTAATTATCATGACATCTGTGGCCGTTGCCATGCCTACAATGCATCTCTCACTCATTCGAAGGATGTAGTGGCTGGTCTAGACACAAAAACGGTTATAAATCACTGTCGAAGCCGGCACCGATGCAAGATTGTCTCTTGGCTGAGAGACTAAATTGTTCCGAGCTAACTGTACGTGTATACTAAGAAAATGGTTTTCATGGTTTTATTAGGATCTTGGTTGAGACGTGATCCTGTTAGTCAGAAGTTTAAATTGGAGTAACCACGCTGGGAAAGATGCTGCAAATATTGATAAGCATAAACAAAAACATAAACAAACTATAAGTAGAAGAATAAATAATCGGCTTTGGAATAAAAAAGCTATTTAGTAACTTATGTATACTAATATTATTCATGATTGACCGAGGTGTTAGTAAATGACTAAATGATGATAATAGTAGTCTGGCAAATCAAATACCTAAATACTGATTATGAAGACAATCATTTCAAATAATTTACAAATATTGATCACGATAGGACAGCCAAACACGCTGGCTAAAGCGTTCTAAATAACAATTACCAGAATAATTTGAACATCAGATAAAATCAAATAGATGCGGCCCCTTAATAGTGTGAAGCCGTCATGAAAAGTTTTTGTGTTACAAAAATAGGCTCTGGTCAGCTAGTAAGTGTTACAGAAAAGACATAATTACGAAAATGTGCTGGTACAACTGTTTCAATTGGAAAACTTCCAAAATCAAGAATGCTAGCATTAATTCCTGGATTAATGAAAATTGCTTCAATTCGTGTACAAGAATACATTAATTTTAACAAATTAACGAGAGCTGATGTATTGGTGGCCATCTTGGTAAAAGTATAAAGCTGCTGCTCTGTTTTGATTTGTTGAATGAAAATGCCTCGCTGTTAAAGCTTAGTTTAAACGGGTTAGCCTATACATTAATATTAAGATTATTCATATTGTTTCTGACCGCTGTTATTCTGCAAACCTTATTTCCATCAAAATTCGTACCACCATCTTGATTCTTCAAAAGTCGTTATTAAAGTCCAGCACGTGGCGTCAGTTGTCAGTCTCCCGAACATGCTAGATGATATAAAAAAGTATTTTTTTTGTAAAAACATGCAAACATTGTTATTTTGATGCCAGCAACAGAAATCCCATTGCCTTGGGGTACTCCACGTATTGTTTAGACTTCTCAAAGGCTTTTTATACACTCCATCACATATTATAATTTATTTTTAGAGTCTATTTATAAATATGAGCGTTTAACAATTATCTACAACATTCGATCGGGGAGTTTTTTTTTGGGTTTTGGCTTCGCACGGTTTGTGCATTTAGCCAGTGTCAAGTAATTTTTCTTTTCGATCAAGTAAATGGTCCGATATCGGGCACGAAGTTACAAAACAGTCATAGTCGTCTTTAGTCAGTCAAGTCAAAGTATTGTAAAGCGGTAGCAACTTTACAACAACCTAATATGAATTTTTGGGGGGAACACGAAAAGTCCACGTTAGTCACTTATTTTCACCTTCACTACACTTGTGCACTCACACGTAACTAAATTTAATAGCTAATTCACTAGCAAAATTATACAATTTAATTCGCTATTTCACAAAATTTCATGAAAATGAAAATTCGTGCGACATATATGTTCCAACCCAATCCCGCCAAAAACTCCGATCCGGGAGTTATTTCAAATAATATATTTAAACGTCACCTCATTCATGAAATTCCATACGAATAAAGGCGGGCCTTAAGAGGTTGTTTTTAATAAAATTACTCATCATCCTCAGTCTATACCACTAAAGAGGGTATTGTTTCTGTTTCATTGACGTATATACTTCCTCATTCCACATTCCGAACCTACCACTGTCTTGTTACTGCCAAATGTCAAATGTCATCGTCATTGTCGTGTTGTCGTCATTGTGGCATTGGGGGGTGCCGTCATTGTTTTTAGAATCTGTTTCCCTGAAGACTTGAGGACTTCTCTAAGTAACTATCAATTTGATGCGTCAAGCTTAGTAGGTAAATCTGTAACGACCAAAATATTTCGACATTTTTTTGTGACCCCCTGCTGGAAAGCTCTCTTTCGTCTTCAGTCTCTTTATTTTGTGCGAATTCTGACCGTATTTGCCGATCGTTTTGTTTGTCACAATGCACTTTTTTCGAATCATTCAATATGTTTTGGTCAAATGATAATGTTTAGATAATTTCGCCCTATGATTGATATGATAGACAGATTGAAACTATTCTTCATGAAATGATTTTATTGATATTCTTGAAAACAAACATTCAAAGTAAACCACCGTGGTTTTTACAGAATTTGCATGATGAAACTTAAATAGTTCTTCGAACAACAATGTATGTCCATAGACACGGTATACGCGAAATTTAGTTTAGGAATCTAATTTTATCTTTTGAGATGAAATTGCCAGCCGACAGGTGAAATAATAGCGAATATCTTATAAAAGTAAATTGGCAAGGTAGGTGATAGAATTTTGTATTAGGGAAATTCAATCCAAACGCGCATTTTAATGCGCGTTTGGATTGAATTTCTCATACATTTGGTTTACCAAATGTATGAGAAAACATGACAAATATGTCAGAAACAAACTGGTTAGTACAATTTAATAAAAAATAAGAATTTATAAAAGTTGTTTAACCAAGGTTGATATTTCATTTTACTGTCATCAAATTATTACTAAATCAATCTGCTTAGCCTTTTCCGAACTACATATGCAGGGGGCGATTTTCAATATAACTGAATGCCAGTTTTTTACATGGAGCGACTGCTTATCTGATCTCCACAACCAAGTAGCTGGATAACACACTACCCCTTGGTAAGACTGGTTGACAAACTTTCTAACTGCCCGTAACGATACTGTCAACGGCATATGGTGCTTACCGAGGCATGTTGGGGTCGCGATAATGGATGGTCACACATCCGCAAACCAGTCGCGGAAAGCGAAGCTTAACCTTAGATCGACCCGTGTGGCTGTTATCATTGAACCACGAGCCCCTCATTAAATATTAGAGACTGTAAAATATTCGCACAGAATCTTTTTAAATTCTTTAACTATTTAACTAAACATTCGATATTATTATCATTGTCATGTAGCCTTATGAAATCGTACACGCTCTGTACAGAAATCTTACCCTGAACGAAACAGACATACTGCCAATTAACCGTATCACATCATTGAGAATTTCTTACGCATTTGTTTCTGTTCACCATATGAATCAGAAGACACAGAAATAACTGAAGATATACGATCGGGGTCATTGTTCGCGTCATTCTGATATATTTTCACAAATAAAAACTTATAAAAAGCTATATTTTAGTTAGACTCGTTTTGCTACAGGCAGGAATGAAACTAGAACTTTTAGACGTTTGTATTGCAAATATATAAAGAACAGGAAACGTGGTTATGATAGAAACAGCAGAAATTAAGTTGTTGTAAACGTGAAGAGGGTTTAATCATTTTTGTATATTTTCACAGGATGCTCTATGTTCTGTGTTAAAGGGTTTGGTTTCTGCACTTAGTCCTACAGGTGGACCATTGTGCTCAGGCCATGGTGGCCGTCGGTGGTTATTCCAAACAGCCCACTTCCTGAACTCCCTCCAGAAGTTGATTAGATCGCCTGGTCTGTTGAGAAGATCTGTGTAAGATCTGGGTGACCCCAAGGGTTTCTGTCCTAATCTGGGTGACACTTGTGCATTCAAAGAGCACATGCGCAACGGTTTCTTCAGTCTCCATGCAAGCCCTGCATAGAGGACTGTCCGTTATGCCTAATGTGTGGAAGTATTTGTTTAGCGAGCAGTGTCCCGTGATGGTCCCGTCACCAGGCGCAGGCCATTCCGGTCCAGGCGTAATAAACGTCTGTTTAGTCTGTCATCTAAAGATGGTATAGCTTCCCTGAACTGCCTACGGCCTGGTGCCGAGATCCACCAGCTCTCCGCTTGTGTGTGGGTAAAATCCTCTAGCCAGCTGCGTACCTGGTTGAAGGGGATGGGCACGATAGGTTCGGGTCCACAGGCTGACGCGCTGGATACTCTTCTAGCCAGTTCGTCAGCTGCATCATTACCTAGTGATCCGCTGTGCCCTTTTATTTATTGCATTGTCACTGTGTTGCGGTAAGATACCAATACTTAGTGTTGGATCATTCGGTTCCCTACAAAATGGTTGAGCTGGATGGTGCTGATCCACGCGTCAAGTTCGTGAACGGGCGCCGTCGGTTGAGACTGGTCATCTCCTAACTTCCATGGCTAATTTTAAATTTTATATTTAGAATTGTTTTTTTTTTTTACATTGTCTCACATATAGAAGCAACAAGAATAATGTTCCCAAGTTTTTGTAATACATAACATGATTAAAAAGAGTGTCCATGGAGTTTCTTGCCCGTTCTTCTCCATAGAGATCTACGTTTTGGAATGGGCAACTAGCTTCAAATTTCCAACTGGTCGACTTTTTGACAATTCAAAAGTGCCTGTAAATGGTTTAATTGAAATAAATGCTTTGAGTTTGAGTTTGGAAAAAAATTATAACCTCGAGTCTAATACTAGAAAATCACAATGCACTAGAACGAGTAACTTAAGTAACTTCTCCAAAGAAGTGAGGCGCTGTCGGAGAGTATACGTATATATGGGTGTCCGTAACTATCCTGACTTCAAAGCAGTAGGGCGTTTGTCCACACACCGAACCTGGTAGACGGTGTTGAACGTTCTCAGCGAGCTGGATATGATTATGTTAAAGTCGTGTGAGACAACTTCTATCTAGTCCGGTACCAGAATCGGTTATATTCAGAGTGCTCTACACATACATGCTCTACACATAACAACGAAGGTTGAAAATTTGGAAAGTTATATAAATTCTTCCCGTGTACCATATTTTACAGCAATGGTTACTGTTTCCCAATATTGCACTCTGTGTGCACCTACAATTTAATATGTACATGAAATTCATAATGTATTCCAAGTGGTAAATCTAAAATTGTAAACTGGAAATAAAAGATTTTATTATTATTATTGGCCTAAAATAAGTATTCTTGTTAGAAACATTTGGCAGTTTATGAAACATGTTTGTTAATGATAGAAATTAACTTCATGGAACTGGTAGATTGATAAATAAATAAACCATATGAATTGCAAATTCTAACAAATTTAGAAAATTGTTTACATAAACAGAAAATTGTGTATATTATATTTATTAGATTTTTGAGTGATCGCGGGCTGTGATAATGCAAATATGATTGGAGAGCAAATAAGAAATCAATCAGCCATGGATCTTTATTTATTTGTTTATTTGTTCACAAAATTCACAGCTTTTTAACAATTACACTTAAGATAAATAAATTAATCTTACAGCCAATTACGGATTTACAATAAATATACTAAATACGAAATAAATAACTACACATAATATAAGCATCAGAAACAAACAGGATGTCATGCTAGCACCCTCTAAGCATATCTAAGTGTGCAGTGTGGGTGGGTGTGTAGATGTGTGTGTGAGGAGTTGTAATGGTGTATGGTCACCGATTACTTTATTTAGTTTTATTAGTCAAATCGTCGCATACAGAAGTAACTAAACGTTTCCTGAATACACCTTTTTTGGTGTTAAATATATCAAGATGGGATCCTACCAATGACAGAGTTTTGAGCGTAGTTTGTACCACTGTGCGGTACATCGAAAAACTGTGTGTGCCTAGTCCGTCGAGACGGAGCACTCAATCTTAGAACCAGATCATTTAAAGCGGTACTCTCAATGTTCCCAAAGACATTATAAAGAAAAAGCATGTCGAGGATCATTCGTCTGTTCTCCAATGGTAATATATTATGATGTTTGCATGCTTGCAGATAATCCTTAGACTTAAAACTGATATAATTAATGAATTTCGATTGTATAGATTCTATTTGCTGTATATAAAATAAGTAGTGAGGGTTCCAGATATTACTGCAGTATTCTAAGATACTGCGTATCTACGAAAAATAAAGTATTTTGATGCAATTTATATCAGTTAATAATTTACACGTACGCATAATAAATCCGAGGCTTCTGTATGCCTTACCGACGACACAGGAC
Source organism: Antitype chi (assembly GCA_947359405.1). Lineage (NCBI taxonomy): Eukaryota > Metazoa > Arthropoda > Insecta > Lepidoptera > Noctuidae > Antitype > Antitype chi. Next base: position 21,789,762 of record OX375815.1, read on the forward strand.
ACATGCTCCGAAAGCAGAAGTTTTTTGTCTAGGACGACACCAAGATCCCTAATAACATTACAACGCACAATATTGCTACTACTGAGTTTATAAGTGTAGTTAATGAAATTTCGCTTCCTAATAAAGGTTACAGTCTGACATTTGCTTATGTTCACCTTAATTCTATTTAAATTATGACGTTTTGTAGCTTCTCACAATCGTGCTTATTTCCAATAGTCATAAAAATCTTGGTGTCATCGGCATACATCAGAAACCTTGCGTCAAGAAAGTGTGCTCCTATGTCATATAGGTAGGCAGAGTACAACAGAGGTGCCAAAATTGAGCCCTGTGGCACCCCAGATTCATATTCATATTCATTTAATTGCGTTCCACATGGTAAAAACAAGATGTTAACAAAAGGCTTAGAGCTAAGAGCCGTTGTAGACCCTGTTAGGGCACAGCAAAAGGTACCTATTATTTGATACATAGCTAAAATCTAAAGCTTAGTAACTAAAATAAAATATATATACATAAACTGAGTCCATACCACGGACAATATTTTCGAGAAATACTGCCAAATTGGTATTAGTAGAGCGACCTTTAATAAACCCGTGCTGATAATGCGGAATTCATTTAGATATAGTAGGATAAACAACGTTGTGGAGTATTTTCTCCATTATTTTCCCCGAGACATTCAAAATTGATATGGGACGATAATTTTCTATTAAATTTTTGCAACCTTTTTTATGAATGGGAACAATGTGCGCAATTTTCCATATACTCGTAGTTGGACAGTATCCCTCACGAGAACACCTGTTAAAAATATAAGCAATGGGTGAGGACAGCGATTTAGCACATTTAACAAAGAAGAGGGGGGGTGTATTGTGTATCTTTTGTCCTGTATTTTATATAATGCACTATTACATGTAACGTGTTTAGTCGTAATGGGGGTGTACTATAGGAATGCCTCTGTCTTACGCTTTCGGGATTACAGGCGTGTGATGTTTTGTTTATCTTTTAAATATTTGCTTTTAGCGACTAGATAGAATTTTGTTAATGCGTTCAGTCAAAACTTAGGAATCCGAGGAAACAAAAATGATCCGAAACTGTGCTTCCCTGAGATACGCCAGCAAACTAATATTGTAAGAACATCTTTAGACAGAGTTAGTAAATAGGTAGTCACTAGTTATGTAAATAGTAGCATCTAAACCTTTAGACCGTGCACCAAGTGGCAGGAATGTTGCGGTTATTCCAATCCGCATCGCAAATGCGGAGCTTTCGCATCGATTTGGACATCTGCATTCGCATCCGCAATCGCCAACATCAATGCGTAATTATGTTCATGCGGATGCAGATGTAGCGCATGTTGCGACAAGAAAGAAATTGTGTGGGGCCAGCCAGTGGTGCCTGCCGTGGGCACATGCTGATTGACCAATAGGAGCGAAGATTTCGGTGACACTGACAATATGCGACGCGTTTGTTATTGTTTATCAATCAATCATAACGTTTTTAGTAACGCTCCCCGATCTTCTGTCAAAAATCCCCATCCACAACATCCCTGGTCAATAGTGCAACTGGAAATATCTGAAGCGAATTAAAAATAAATGTTTTATACAATGACAAATTGTGTATAGTGGAAGACGTTCGGGGAAACAAATAAAAAGCTGGAGATTGAACTAAATAGTCCAGAACCTAAAATAGACGGTGTGTTACGTATGCATGTAGCAATGGAATGGAATCTTGTCAGTTTAACGTTTAATATTAAGAATTATGGAAGATATTTTTATATTAAAAAATAAAAATGTATTTCATAAAGTTTGTAAATGCTTAAAGAAAATAAAATATGTAGTCATTTGAGCGTTCACTAATCGACAAATATCTTTTAACGGCAGAAAAACATAGTTGACAAAAAAAAAACTATTTTCCTACTGCAAATCCAAACCATAAAAAAGAAAAATATTTTTTTCTCATGCATCAATCCAGTGAGGATAAGGGTAGAACGTTGATAGATATATTATGTATTATTTATTAATCTTGGTTCGCCAATAGCCACAGTATCGAATTAGGTTAAAGATCTGTTAATATAGTAAGAGATAAATAAATAAATGATGAGTACCTACTTATAACGTGAAATTTACGAAGAAAACTGTAAACTCATATCTGAAAATCTCATATGACCCAGTTGTACTGGTCCGGATGTTTGTTTTTTACCAGATCACGAAGTTATTTTGAACTCAATTAATGTAATCCACACAGCAACTACAATCAAAGCAAATTCGCCCAAATCAAAGCTCCTTTCTAGACTGTATCGGACTACATTTGTGTACTTTTGGGCTAATTCAAAAACATGTTACATGTGTGGATTTCGGTAAGGCTTTTCATATGCTAGAGCATTTCCCCAGTACATTATTCGAAAATTCTAGAAAAAGATCGCGAGTAATTCTCAAGTTTCAATGCTTTTATTCTAAATTTTGTTACCAACTAAATATACTCCGTGTTCTTCATCACGTGTGAAGGCGTTGTAATTGTTTTGCATGTCCTGCATACTCATGTACTCATTGCAACAGAGCTTCGGCCGGTTATTATTAGGTACACTACTGTTATTGTACATACACCTATAATGACTCAATATTTTATTATTTATAATATTGTGTTAGGTCACGGATGAACAGCTGTGTTTATTACTAATCGGAGCTTTGAGTTTTCTTATAGTAGTAGTATACTCGCTTTGTAATAACTGATTCCTGTATGTACTAAAGTTAACTGATCTTAATTGATTCCTATGTAGTCCATTCACCAGTTGTCTCGATGTCAACACATTAGATAACCACGTTAGAGCCTAGCCAACAACACGGCGTCGTCCCACAAATTACCTAGTATTTTTCCGCACCCATATTTTATTGTTTCTAGTGCTCAGATTGCTGTGGGCAGATAGTGAGATGCTATGTCGGCAACACATTGTTATCTCGTTGATTTTTTTGTCAGAATGTGACTTTCAGGTGATTCGTTACTGAAACAATTCACATTTGACTGACACGGCTTGAAATGGGGAAATGTTAACACTACGTATTTCGGACTTTCAATGTTCCTCATAGTCTAAGTTCATAGTTGGTTTCCTTTACCTGTGCAAAGTTGTTGAGCAGCTATATGTAGTTGGTTTTTATTCTACATAAAAATACTTCTCATTACTGTCTGAGATTGGAACAGTGCCTAATACATGGCAATGACCTCGCCCCTTAAAATTACAAGACCTAACGCAAACGAAAGCAACACGTCATTTCAAAGCTGATGGATGTATAGCGATTGGCGAGTTTTATAGAATGCTAAAAGTAACCTTGCGGATGGAAGCTGAGAGTTAAAATTGTGGGTAAGTAGAATAAGTAGGAAGTTCACAATTTTTATGATTCCCACTTATGCGAAGCTTTACTATACGAGCTGAGTTCTTACGACAGAGAGCTCCCAACAGCTTTTGAATAAGGAGAACCATTTTGATAGGTACCTAATGAAGCAATTGTTATTGTAATTGTCATGGATATACAATGTATGAATTCTTACACAACAGACGGAAAAGCCAAAGCACAAAGCTTATATAACATTAACTTTTGACAAACACATATTGGCAGTGTATTATACTAACCAGATGCTCAGTTGCACCTATTAAAACAAAAATAATCGACGTATTTACCTAAATAAGAACAAACACGCCTCTATGTGGTTCCAAATTTATGTTTGGTTCAATAATTTCAGTAGTCATGAATAAATTCGCTCATATGAACGATGTTGTAGTAAAATACGTTCATGCTCTTGAGGTAACATAAAACTGGCAAAAAGCTATTAAATTAAAAGCAACATCGGCCACGAATTAAACGTTATGTGGGCTCGAGCGTACACTAGTACATCGTAAACATAAACTAGGAGCTGTCGCGACTTCTTCATTCGCTACATTGAGTTCATTTTCTCGCACTAAGGTTTTTTTTTTTTTTGAGGGTGGGAAATCATCAAATAACTTCTGCTCTGGGTGGAGCAGGAGGGCGTGTCAGACTTTTACTGACTAAAACCCACCCGTGTTCCCTCAGTTGCCTGTGTGCCAGGGGCCACGGTATCTCTTTCGAACAACCCGCACCCCTGGCAGGCATCGGCCCTTGCGGACCCCACCAGTTCGGCGCGCCAGGACACGTGGCACGCCGTGACCACCCCAGGAACCAAGTAACAAAAGGGCCCCAGGCGAACCCGTGTCTGGCACTCTTGGTCTCCCTGCGACGGGTCAGCGCAGTGGCCCCGCCGCCTACCACTTTTCGGCCGCAGGGGATAGGGAGAGCGGCCAACGCTATACCGACACTCCTCTTCCCATGCGGCCCCACCGCGTCCACCATCAAACGGTGGCGGCCCCGTCCAGGCCACGGAAGGGAAGAGCGCTACTCAGAAGTACCGGCACTCCTCCTCTTCCACAGCCTGTAATCCTCAGCCGCGATGTCTCCCATTCGACATCGCAGCCCGCCTCAGTTGCGGTACACCTCACCGCAACCTACGTTTTGGCCGCTACGTCGTCGGCTTGGAGACAAAAGCCCTGACGAGCGGCCCCACCTTGGGGTTCCTCTTCGCTTCACCGTGGGAGCGGACCACGGCTACTGAGCCCCCCCGTAACGACAATGCGGGAACCCACTGGGGGGGTCGCACTAAGGTTAATGATGTTTATTGCGTCACACATGTAAAAATCAACAATGGACGCAAACGGCTGTAAAGTAAAAAAAACAATAGATACCTGTCAAACATAGAGCTTAAATATAGTCCAAATGGGTTTCAATAACATTGGGAATAATCTTGACGTAAATACTGAATTAATTTTTGAATTCTGGATTGTCACTGACAATAAAGCAGAGGCGGAGGAATTCTTAGATATAAAGTTTTGTATTACTCCAATATAAACAATTCAATTTCAACACTTCGTAGTATTGCATATTATCGAATATATCAAATCTGTTTTATTTTATTTTATTGTGTTTGGGTGGCTTACAGCTATCAGTACAAAAGGAATAGTAAGGTAATTTACGAAAAGCCATTTACAAGCCATTTTAAATTGAACGTATGTATAGTTATACATACCTACGTTCAGTTATATATCAGTTATGAGCAGATATTTTTGGAACAATCATAAATATACGTAACAGCTGTTTCTTATCCATTCGTTTAGATTGGGGCATGTCAGTCATCTATCGGCTACACAAACTAAATCACCAAGCTCGACATGGCAGATTTCAGGAGCCAAATTCAAGACGCAATTAGTAACATCAGTCATCACTTTATTATTCTCAGTCTAAGAATAAGACGCGTTATTTTTGTAAAATATTTTGCTTATGCCATAAAATTTATCTGCCACGCGGCCACGTGGTATTTGAGATATTCTGATTCTGAGATTGAGACATAAAACTGTATGGTAACTAGTATGATATTAAAAATCACATAGTTATTAGCAGGTTTTGTAGCACTAACAAATGTTCATGCTATAAGTGTTCAAATTGTTGTGATGGCAGATATATGAGATTTTGTATTTTTGCTCCAAAGACATGCCAAAGATGCGGACTGTGAACGACACCTAAATAATTATGTATGCATGAACGGTATCAGTAAGTCTAGGGGCAAAACAGGCGTGATTTCATGTGTTTATTTCAGTCAAACTTTTCACTTTTTTTTTTTGGGTGGGAAATCATCAAACAACTTCTCCCGCTCTGGGTGGAGCAGGAGGGCGTGTCAGACTTTTACTGACTAAAACCCACCCGTGTTCCCTCAGTTGCCTGTGTGCCAGGGGCCGCGGTATCTCTTTCGAACAACCCGCACCCCTGGCAGACATCGGCCCTTGCGGACCCCACCAGTTAGTGCTGACATCTCTTTGAGGCGCGCGTGGAACACAACACGCCGTCGACCCGGGCTTGGTCCTTACCGGACAGCGAGCTACCCATTACCCGCCATCCGCAAGCCCGCGCCTACGGTAGCCGGGAATCAGCCTGGGATTCCCGATGCCCAGGGCGTCTCCCGCGGCGGCTACGGCCGTGAGGGCGCATATACTGCCTCTCCCTCACGTGCGCCGCCTCCCTCTTCGCGAGCATTACTGCTTCGCAGGAGGTGACAGCTAAACCTGCCCTCTCGCTCCGTACCATGGCCTAGACCAGGGCCGGACGCCAGAGATCGTCGCCGCCGATCGCCTCCACGAGGACACGGCGGTGCTCCGCCCAAGCCGGGCAGACCTCCACCGTATGCTCCACCGTATCCTCAGGCAATCTCCGCAATGGAAACACCCGGGCGTTTCCTCCCGCCTTATGCGAAAATGGGAACCTCCCGAAACAACCGTGTCCGGTGAGGACCTGCGTCAGGCGGAAGGTGAAGATGCCATGCCGCCTCTCAAGCCACTCCTCATAGAGGAGACTGTTTCATCTCTCAATATTGTGGTTACAATGATTCCACGTTCGATGAAAATTGCGTAGATGTAGATGTTGAACTCATATACCTACGCTATTTACCCAAAACTTTTGTCTTGAACGACCAACACACGCTCACTAATTTCAAAACAAGAGGAGGTTATAAAAAAAATCGGCTGTCTCATAGAAAAGTGTGTATGGATAGAGATGAACATTTTTTGATTAGGAATCATGTACTGCATCTATTATAACAAGTTGCGCGTCGATGTTCCAGCCACCCTGTAAATTGTGCCAAGTGTATAGATTTACCAACTAGGTTCTAGAGTTTCTCTGAGAGATTTTTTTTAAGATATTGGGATTCTCACGGTAGCATCGCAATTCATCTTCGGCAACATCATAAATATTAGGCAAAATATACACTTGTACACTAAAAACAGTGATATTCATAATATTAATACAAGAAATAAGGACAAACTACGTGTTCCCTTTCACCGGCTTCATAAGGTTTATAACTCATTTGTTGGTCTGGGTATGATCTTCTATAACAAGCTTCCCTCTTGCTAGATTTGCATTTTAGTGCGTTTAAAGCTACAGTAAAATCCACCCTTTGTTCAAAGGCATACTATTCTATCAACGACTACTTAAACGATAAGAATTGTTGGTCGCTGTGATTAACTCAAGACAATGTTTGTGTTCTTTCACCAGAACTAGCTTACCTACTGACAGGTTATATTATTATGTTAGTTCATATAATTGCTTATTTTATTTGACTGTATAATTCAGTTTATTTTCATTTATTGTTGACTTAATCTACTCATTTACTAAAAATTTTTATAAGTATTATTGCGATATGTAGTTAGCTAGCGACCTCGACAATTTATATTATTCTTGCTAGTGCAACCGGCAGCAAGCTCGTCATGCTCCCTTAGATTTCACTGCTTTCGGTAGCGTCGGGGGTCGGGTTGCCTCCTTCCCTCAAATATGGCGAGGGGGGTAATGGCTGATCTTTGCGTTATGCTCGTGAACGGGTGCTACTCGTGGTGACTGGTCGTCTTGCTGACCATGGTTTTGTTATTGTTAATTGTATTAAGTTTTTATTAATTTTAGTCCAGTGGTCCTAGTTTAACTTTTGTTACTTCAAGTTATAGCTATATTTACATAATGCAGAATTGCATATGTAAGCGGGCATGCCCTTTATGCCTGGAGGCTTTTATTTAGACTATAAGTTCTGTTCACGTTTTATTTTATTTTTTTATTATTTTTAGTTTTCAATGTTTTGATGGTATATTGGCGTGTGCTAGCTGACTTATAGCAAATTTAATGTTTTTTTGTGTTTCGTAATTTTAATTACCTATTATTGTATAGAATCAAGTTCTTCTAACTTAACAAACAGCTGTGCTGCTGGGGAGTTTGTTGCGCTACTTCTTCTTCCCAGCTAAAGCACTAGGAAGTGGTGTAGGGCGGGCGTTTTGGCGGGACTGTATTAGGTAATTTTGACGTTCAAAAAGAGCTGACTCTCAGCCTAGTTTGAATAAATGACCTTTGATTTTGGTTTTGATTTTGTCAATTCGATATGCTCTTGGGAACTATTTAACGTCATGTTTGCATTTCATGGAAACCTTGGCATCGGTGGAACATGTTTGAAAGAAAGAAAGAAAGAAAATACATTTATTTAGCACAGACTAAAAAAGGCACACAATATTCAGCAAAATAATAGAATTAAACAATGAACAAAAAGTGTAAAGTGCGTCAAAGTGTGCCTCACGGCTGCGCTAAAAAGGCCCAGTTCAGCATAAATGCCAGACAACTAGTGCCTGACGCTGGTTTTCAACTGGACCTGACGTGTGAGGTGACGGATGTAAATCAGCTTTAATACAAATACTGCAACGTGACGTGTGTATGCATACTTAAATAAAATAAATTTGTGTCAGATAAAATAAATAAAAATAGTAACGAGTAGTAGGTACTTATATAGCGAGAATGTTGATATTTATATATAGTTTGTTAGCTACTAATTGAATTTAGTAACTAGTATAAAATAGTTATTTGTGTTAAATATTGAAAAATAAATACCACAGTGTAATATTTAATAAAACTGCAAAACAAACAAAACAAATAGGGTAAATAAAAACAAAGAAAGGAATGCTTTGAAAGGAGTACAGCGAAAAAACCAGTATTCAAGTGGATAGGTAGATAGGTAGGTAGGTACATAAATCATATGATTGAGACATTTAGTGTGACCATATCTAGCTTCCGTTGCGCTTCTATGAGGTACTGGCGTAAGCGTCGTCTAAAAGCGTCTATTGTCTTAATTATTCTAATCGGTGGTGGCAAGTTGTTCCATACTTTAGAAGCCGCGTAGCGAAAACTGCCTCTAAAAGCAGCTGTACCCTGAGACTGAGTTGAGAGTTGTTGTGAGTTGTGGTGTTGGATATGTCTGTTTGTGTAGATTATGTTATGACTATCTTTAGTGCTGGAAAGCACTTATTAATTTACACGTATTAATTTTTCTTAGACTGGCGGAAAAAAAACGGAAGCAAACCCTTATCTATCTCCTAAGATTAACCTCCCACGAGACAGAATATTTCAGTACCCTACATAAAACATTTTCTTAAACAGATGCTAGAAGCTGTGTAACGTGTGACAAGGTACTAGAAGAACTGGAAAAGATAGATGATGACACGGACACATTCGGAGTGGACTTCGTCAAGATCAACGACAAGCGGCTGGCCAAGCAGTATGGCATCACGAAATTCCCCGCCCTCACGTACTTCCGTGAGAAGGAACCGATCATTTACGAAGGTCAGACCGTCATTAAATTACTTATTTTTCTGATTTTGAGCTATCTTTAAGCCTTTGACCTCGAAAGCTTTGGAGAATACCACAGGAGGTAGCGGTTTTTATTTTTTGGGGTATTCATAGATCATTCAAGGATTGTACAAGATTAAGGACTATGTATTTGGAAATTAAACATCCACCTCAGCAATTGAAGCAGTCTATAACATAGACCTTCCATAGAATCGTAATCATGCCAAACAGACAAATAGAGCTTTTTAAATAATACTGGTAGCCGATCTGAAAACTTATTCGTTTCCCTGATTGAAAATGATGAACCTAACTGGGTGGTCCAAATGAACGACGAGATCAAGAGCCTAAAATAAAAATTGAATCCGAATAATTATATCATTCATTTTCATAATAAATTCCGTACGGCTGTTTATACAAAATATATTGTACAGCTGTAAGTGTTCAACCGAAAATGCAACCAGATTTTATTCAACATAACTTATGCTTCTAAAATTCATTATGAATCAGTTCTGGGAGCCTATCATTATTTTTTGTTATTCAATAGTTAGGACATGATCGTATGTCTGCCCCAAATCCTCTACACTTCATGTCTTACAAATAAATGACGTGGCATGTTATTTAGATTTAAACATTAATGTTAAATTAGAAGAGGGCTTAAAGCTCTCTGTGAACATTAGCTGACGTTTTATTGTATAACTAATTATAAACGATGATTCAAGACAACTTCCCTTGATAGTTGAATTTATAACTGGGCTCTCATACCGGATTTCGGCTATTTATAAAAGCCGTGATTTTAATCTCGCTGAATTCTTCAATTTGTTCTGTAACGTCCTCACTTTTATCTGTCTATGTTTTTTAGAACGTTCTTCAGAGTGATTTTTCAAATGCTTCTATGCTCCTTTATTTTTACAACAGCTAATTGGAGTGAAAAAATAGAAGGGCGCAGGCCTTTATCTTGGGACAAAGCGGGTGGTTAAAATAATTGGAATGGGCACATGGTTCTACAAGCTTTTAGCTATTTATGTTTAAAAAAATCTAAATATACATATGTTCCATCTTACTAATTGATACCATCCAACTTTGACAATTCTAGGAGATCTCATGGACGAAGAGAGCGTCCTGGATTTCTTGACGAGTTTAGAAGCAATGGACCTTCCTGACCGGATAGAAGAAGTCAACCAAAAGATCTTAGCCAAGATCATCGAGGAAACAGACTATGTTGCCGTTCTCTTCTGTAAGTATTGGAGTGTTACTTTTTGTGTTCTTGTATCGTATCTTAGCAATTGTGATAAATTCGAGCCATTTTTCAACTAACCATCGTAATCAAAATTGTATTGTAAATTCTTTCGACGTAGCCCTGTCGAGTAGTTAATCTTTCTCTCAGTCGTGTACATCATAATTGTTAGTGGAGGTTAGAACATGCGTCTGTATATTGTGCAGTGTGTTTTGATTGTGTTTTTGACGTAGGTCCTGATCACAAAAGTTGCGGCCCGTCAAACAGTAAGTAAGATTCACAGCTGGCGGCATGCCTCCTTCTAATGTCAGCTTGGCTGTTACTCTTCTCGCTTATTAGACTAGTATTTGTGTTCTTTATGTCATATACGTGCTTCTCGCTTTTATTGGAACCGGCAACGATATTTATATAATATTTGTTAACTGGTGTAGTTCATAAAGGTCCCGTTGTGTAAATCAACAATCGATGATGAATACCTTCGGCCAATAAAAAATTTGGCTCTGATACAACATATTGAGACGATGTGACTCATATAGCAAATTATATTCAAACGTCATAATCTAACGAGTATTCTTTCATCATTTTAACTGTTACAAATAGACTCATATTCAAACAAACGCTTACTTTACACTCTTCAATTGAATTCTACGCAATAATTTACCGCCTATCTGGAATCTTACTGTTTCTTTATTGACGTTGTTTGTATATCTGGTCTAAGGGAAAGCTAGAATCAAAAACGCGTTTGCATTATCGGGCCGTGAGGCGAGCTATTTCGGCTGTGCTATTTGCGTCTCGCCAGCAAGCTCGGATTGACGGACCGACATGTCACGACTACAGCGTCAGACGAATAATCTCCCTCTTAATGACAGTAAAAACGATTGAAAACGAACGTGTACATCATAAAACAATAGGTACTGCCAAATAATACTGGAGTATGATGGAAATCTATCCAATAACAAGATCATACGATGACCTTGACCCAAATTTGTGATGAAGAGTGCCGTATCCACGGCAGGCCGTCAAATAATATTGTTTACAATGCCTTCCTATTTATAAGCGTTTCAAAAGAAACAATAGTTCTTATCATCAAATGTGCTGAAAAAATAAGATTCATAACACTGCAATGGTGAGATTTTGTTTAGACCCTAAGGACACATAGATTTAATTTAAATGTTTTTTGTACACGATGATCTCTGCGAATCCCCTTAGATGTGCACACTCGAGATAGACCTGCATCCTAATTGCGTAACGCACGATTAATCATAATCTGTTTCATTTTGAAACAGATTGCTAAACCATTGCTTCATACGTTCGATAAATGTGTCTGCTCAACAACGTTAATAACGCAATGAATATTGTTGAACTGTCAAAATGAAACTGATTATAATTGATAGTGTGTTATGCAATTAGGGTGCCGCTTACAATAATAGTAATAAAGATATAAGATTTTTTGGTAAAGCGGCACCACCACTACACATAAACCTAATAGGTTTTTGCACGACACAAGCTTTAATTGCACACTAAATTTTAACACACAGCCGAACTCATAGGCAATAATTAGGCACTTAACTGCACCGCTTCACGTCCGAGGCATGAACTAGGAACAGAGAGATTTGGGCGAATCATAAAATGAAATAGAGTGTAACGTGTTGCAGACAAGCCGGAATGTAAGAAATGTGCAAAGGCTCTGCAAGAGCTGGAGAACATTGACGACGAGGCTGACCAACTCGGGATCGGTTTCGTGAAGATCCACGACGAGGAACTAGCCGAGGAGTACAATCTTGGAGACTTGCCAAGACTGGTGTACTACAGGCATCAGATACCTATTATCTATGAAGGTTTGTGACTCATAATTTACGTTTGCTGACGCTCGCACCGCGGAAACGGATGGTTTTATGACGATGGTTACTGGTTTACGTCAAGTCAGCAGCAACTTTCTTTTGTAATGGAGAAAAAATCTAATGTTAGATAGTTCACTGTTAGAAGCACTAGTAGTAAATAACAGGTAATAGCTCAGACTTCACTATTAGTTAGCCTGTATTTTAAGATACCTACATTTGAATTCAGAAATACTTTTTGCTTACGATTTCTCAGTCCTATTTATTTTCAAATCCAGAAATAGTTAAGATTATTTGTGCAATAAGTTTAGACATCTTGCAATATGTATTTCAGGTGAGCTGAGCAGAGAAGAGGATGTACTGGAGTGGTTGATCGCTAATAAGTCTACCGGTGATGAAGAGGATATCATTGAAGATGTTACAGCAAAGACTTTGAACACTTTAATCGGAAATGTTGACAACCTTGTCGTACTGTTCTGTGAGTATATCTATCATTAACTTTATTGCTGATTACTTTATATCTTTAAACACTTTGATGTCAAATAGCAAATAGAAATAGGTTTGCATAAAGTTTCCATAAGAAACCTCATCAAGGGGTGCTCTCAATTTTCCTTTGAAATAAATTCTAACAATATTCTTCATCATTTTTAAATCGCCATTTCCAGACGACCACGGCGACGAGGAATCAATGACGGTTTTAGCAGAACTAGAGAAAATAGACGATGACTGCGACCGCCACGGTATTCAGTTCGTCAAGATCGACGACGTTAAGGCAGCAAAGGACTTCGGTATCGACGACGTTCCATCCATCGTCTACTTCGAGAAACAGATCCCTAACGTTTATGATGGTAAGATTGTTTGAAGGCTAAGTGTTGGATTTTGAAAGGTTTTATTTATTAAGGGCAAAAATGACGTTGCACTTGTTTTGACAGGTGACCTTGAGAATGAAGAAGAAATCCTAGAGTGGCTCGTCGACCAACTAGAGAAGGATGAAATCGAAGATGTCACCGATGAAATGTTAGACCGTCTCATAAAAGACGGCAAAACTGTCGCCGTGTTGTTTTGTAAGTTCATTTCTTGCCAAAAATCCGACCATAAACTTCCCTTGAGATTTGTTACTGAAGGCCATGTTTAATGTTCTCTTACAGATGATAATAACGACCGTAAATCACAGAAGGTACTTAACGAACTGGAGAATATTGATGATGAGTGTGACACACTAGGTATTGCGTTTGTGAAGATTGATAACGATGACGAGGCTCAAGAATACGGTATTGAAAAAGTTCCCACGCTGCTTTACTTCGAGAAGGGTATACCGACCTACTATGAAGGCAACTTAGAAGAAGAGGAGAAAGTTCTAGACTGGCTGAGGCATCAGACTGAGAGCGACGAGATCGAGGACATCACCGACGAAATGCTCGACCTGATCATCGACAAAATGCAATACGTCGCAGTCCTGTTCTGTAAGTACTTTTTTAAATTTTATACGCACGGCCTTAACATTGGCTGTGTCACTTGAAACAATGCCAGCTTTTTAAATTGCCACAAGTCTAAAAATAGTGAATTTCATAATTCAGTACAGAACACTATCAAGAACTGACATATAAATGAAATACAGTTCTTCGAATTTATTACAGACGACAAGGACCAAAAGAAGAGTCAGAAGATTTTGGCTGAGCTGGAGAACATTGATGATGAATGTGACCAGAACGACATTGCTTTCGTCAAGATTGATGATGATAAGGAGGCTAAAGAGTATGGTATTGAGCATATTCCTACGATGGTGTTCTTCGAAAGGGGAATTCCTCACGTCTATGAAGGTGACTTGATGAAGGAAGAGGAACTGTTGGGATGGTTGCTCCACCAGAAGCGTCACAGTGAGATCCCTGAAGTCACCGACGAAATGATGGACAAACTTATCATCAGCACCCCTTACTTGGCCGTTATCTTCTGTAAGTATAAATTATAGTTGAATTGAATTTATTTTTAAGACTGAAATAATCATTATTTAGGATGTTAGTGTATGTTGCACACGTAAGTTCTGACGTAAAACTATAAAGCAATTGGGGAGTGGGTGCATTCACTAGAATTTAAACAAGCTTTGGAAAACAACATATAACTATTTAATGACTCAATGTTGATGTTTTGTACGCCTAAAACCTGAACCTCAAAAGTACAATCGTTTTTTTTTTAATTCAAAACCATTCATTGATTGCTATTAATAATACAACTCTTACCTTAAGTATACATTTTTCTAAGTTACATTTACATTGACTCGTAATTTAAGCGGAGTGTATTAAGAATGGAGTCTAAGAATTTTATGAAAGTAAAATAATAAGAACTCCATGGAGTTCTTATTATTTTATTTTGCATGCAAGGTATCTGACGATCCAAAACCATAATTCCAGATGACAAAGAAGACAAACAAGACATCAGGATCCTAAACGAACTAGAAAACATTGATGACGAACTAGAAAAGGAAGGCATAGTCATCGTTCGAATGGACAATGAGAACGAAGCCAAGGAGTATGGAATCGATCATCTACCAACACTCGTGTACTTCGAAGAGAACATCCCGGCGATATACGAAGGAGATCTGATGAATGAGGATGAAGTACTGGAGTGGCTGATTGAGCAGAAAAACAGTGCGACTATTGAAGAGGTCACTGATGAGATCTTGACTGATCTTATTGAAGAGCATGAATATGTGGTCGTGTATTTCAGTAAGTATTTCGTTTATCTGTTTTACTATTGTATTTTCACGTGTATTTATTTTTGAAGTAGAATTTCGATAGCGATATGGCCAACACAATTTGATAGGCAAATAAAAAATACCAGAGATTTCTTATTTTGCCGCCATTCTATCCCACAGTTTTATAAAAAGCATTTTTTTCTGTGTAGGTATGTGATTAATTTACAAAAACTCCAATCTAAAAATTTATCTATTCAAATTATTCTAGGATCAGCACATTTCGTCAAAAGTACAATTTCCACCGCTTAGCTGGCAAAAACTGCCAGAACAGGTTACCCATCAAGAATTAATTATTATTGTTATTATTTATTTATTTTCTATCTATCAATGGTCAATATTAACTCCAGGCGGCAACTGTGAAGATGGCGAAGAATGCGACAACATCCTGGACGAGCTCGAAAACATTGACGACGAGCTCGACGAGACTGGCATCATTTTCGTCACTACCGAAGATATCTCGCTTGCTAAGAAATATGGCATCAAGACCTTCCCCACGCTGGTGTTCTTTAGGAACAGGGACCCGCTTGTTTATAAGGGTAAGTTGCCAAAGTTTAATAATTTATTTTTAATTTGAAATAAGCTCTTATAATTTCAAGTAAAGAGAACCTCCTCGAATGGAAAGAGAATTACACTGGAATGGTTCGATGTTTTCGAATCTAGGATAACAACTGATAAATTATCACATTTAGCCGACGACGCTGTGTATATAATGTTACGTCCAAATATACCAAAGTATATACTCGCATGTTTGCTGTCCCAATTTCGCAGGTCTGATTATGAAATCAATGAAAAGAAATAATTATTTTTAATGATTTAAATTGTCTCTAAAACGTATCGTGTTTTCAATTATAGGAGACATCGAGGATGAAGATGAAGTCCTAGCCTGGCTAACTGATGAGGACACCCTGGAGATCCCCGGCAAGATCGAGGAGGTCAACTCTCGGATGCTTGAGAAGATCTTAGAGGAAAACGACCACGTTGTTGTGTTCTTCTGTAAGTATATTCCTTTTAATGCCGTTTTAATTATTGACTTATGACTGGTATGGATATTGAAAATGGATCGATTCCACTTTCTATTGGTTTTAGCAACGCTTTCGATACTGTATTTTGATGCCTTGATACTTTGCTTCATACCACATGATGTGGAATAATAATGGAAAATAAAAACATTTATTTAGCGAAGATAATTTTGTTTATGTCCTTCACGGAGGCATTATTATTATCACCCTATTTGCAACCAAAATATTCCTAATTGAATGTAAAACAGATATACATTCGCAGTTCTAATATTGCCACAAAACGATTGATTAATAACTTCTCCTAACCTTATTTTACAGACAAAGAAGGTGACAAGAAGTCCCAGAAGATCCTGAGTGAGCTTGAAAACATTGACGACGAGTGTGAAGAGAAAGACATTGATTTCGTCAAGACATCCGATGACGGCATTGACAAGGAATATGACCTGTCAGACTTACCAGCTTTGGCCTTCTACAGACATAAGTTCAGGACTATTTACGAAGGTGACCTGACGCACGAAGAAGCTATTCTCAAATGGGTACTGGAACTCCATGACTCCCAGCCTGATGTCATTGAAAATGTAGACAGGAAGACCTTGAAAGACCTCATCAATGATGTTGAACACCTAGCCGTGTTTTTCTGTAAGTGTGAATTTTAATTTATATAACAAATGTCAGGGAAACCATTTGGCTATTAAAATATTAAACATAGTAAATCATTCTAAAATATTGTGTGGTCTGGCAGTTGCCCAAGTAAATATTAAAGTCTTCTATTCGTGTAATGGTTTACAGGATCGTCTGCAAACAACACAAGAGTGTCCATTTCTCCAGAATTACTTGCTACTACTACGACCATCAAACTACTATTAGAAAAATGGTTTACTTAAAAGCTTACTATGGAACAAGAATAGATAGACGGAATAATCTCTATTATAAACCATTAAATTTTACAATAAGAAACTCTAAAAGATGATAATACATGCCTATGTATAATTATCTTTTAGAGTTTCTAAATCGATTTGGCTCATTGTGATGCTCATTATAAAACCCATCATACTTAGATACGTCTCATCTATGTATGATGGGTGTTACAATTAGCATCTCAATGAGCCAAAACGACTTTTGAATCGTTGGATTGCCTACCAATCTTTTCAATTTTTTACCGATGAAAAAACGGAGGAGGTTCTCAAATCAACGCGTATATATTTTTTTATGTATGACCACGCATAATTTTTTACAGAGTAGTCCGATTTTGATAATATTTTTATTGGAAAGGGTATACCCCGAAATTAGTCGCATATAAATTTGAAAAAAAAACCAACCCTAAGGGCAGTAAAACAGGTGGATGATTGATTTTTCACTCACAGATTTTAATGCTGAGTTGTGTATTACAAAAAGTAATCAAAAATTTAGTATGTAGTAATTAGTAGATTATATCCATAAAAAAATATAAAATAAAAACTTTTTAACAAAAAACTAGCCGCCGAAAAACTGAACAGCAAAATATAATAAACCTTCTTTGATTAACCTTAATAAGTAAGTTCGGAAGTCGGTGACTTTGGATATGTATTTTAATTTTATGTCACCGACTTCCGAACTTAGTTATTAAGGTTAAACAAAAAAGGTTTATTACTTTTTTCGGCGGTTTAATTTTTTTGTTAAAAACTCTTTTCATTTACCTTTTACAGATAGCGAAGACTGTGACACATGTGACGATATACTTGAAGAACTTGAGACGATTGATGACGACACAGACAAGCACGGAATTCAGTTCGTTAAGTCCAAGGATTCCAAACTGGCCTCAGATATCGGTATATTCAGCTTCCCAGCTTTGGTTTACTACGAAACAGGTGTTCCTATCATGTATGACGGTAAGTGATGTGACCCTTCGTTTGTAAATGTTCCTTAATTATCTGTGTACATACTTATATCCTTAATATGACTTTATATTAGCGTTATCGACGATATTTTGGTGGTGGTGATGATGATGATGTCTATAAAGTATGAAATCTAACATCTTTTATCCTGTTCATAGGTGATTTAAAGAACGAAAATAAGGTTCTGCAGTGGCTTGTAGATCAAAAAAGTAAGAATCCACATCCATATAATACACGTTTCTAATGTTATATCTGTAAAAGGTCAAGGGATTTTATTTAATGTTAAAATATTTGTCTAAAATATTATGAATTCAAAAATATTACATGCATGACATCATTCTTGATATATTTGTATGAAACAAGTGTTACTACTTTACGCCTAAAATGCTGGATGTTTGAGCTATGTCATTTTGCATGACAGTTACTAATGCCTGCAGGTGAAGATAGCCAACGACATAAAAAAGCTAATATTAAATCGAAGGCCAATGCAGATGGTGATAAAAAATCATCGGGGTTCACGAAAGGTGATAATGTTGATGCATTAAAGAGAAATGCCCCGAAAAATGTGAAATCTGCGCAATGGAAAACTACGGGATCGCTGAAAGCAGAAACTGTTGATAAGAAAACTCGTCAACGAGGCAAAGTGAGTTCCAAGGACGATGATGATGATGATGACGACGATGATGATGATGATGATGATGACGACGACGACGATGACGATGACGACGACGACGACGAAGACGACGACGATGATGATGAAGAATATGATGACGATGACGACGATGACGATGACGATGATGACGGTGATGATGAAGACAACGCAAAATTAGCGGCCATTAAAAGCATTCTAAAGTCTAAAAACCCAACAGGCGGAGCCACTTGGGCAAAAGTCGGTAAACTCAAAATTC
Source organism: Antitype chi (assembly GCA_947359405.1). Classification (NCBI taxonomy): domain Eukaryota; kingdom Metazoa; phylum Arthropoda; class Insecta; order Lepidoptera; family Noctuidae; genus Antitype; species Antitype chi. The sequence continues at coordinate 21,808,587 of OX375815.1, forward strand.
GTATTCCCGGTAAGCGTTCGGCTGAGGTTGATGACGATGACGATGACGATGATGACATTGACGATGACGACGACAATGACGATGACGACGATGGTGATGATAATAACGATGACGATGATGAAGACGATGACGAAGACGATGATGATGACGACGACGATGAAGATGATGATGAAGAAGAAGAAGAAAGATCTGGGGCTCGTTCAAAAATAGGTAAAGTCAGTCGTCGCAAGCAAGTTGATGACGACGACGACGATGATGATGAGGATGATGATGATGATGATGATAGCGATGAAGATAATATATTCAGTAGAATAAGACGAATGTTCTCAGGTAATTGAGTAGCGTAGGCCCCGCGACCCCTCGCATCACATCTGCATGGTCGCGTGTCGACTGGCCCGCATGGGAACCACTCTCTAGCTATCGCCTGCAGTCATTCGCGACCGCTTAATGACCTATAAATGTTTTCAACTCTTATACTTACTAACATTATCATTAGAAATAGCGCTTAACTGTTGGCGCAACGATTACAAACATGCACAGTATTAACGCAGTTAACCGTTACTTGTTATTACCGTTTATACGGGTTGTAAACGAGATTTTTACTGACTGCAGGCGATCGCTGTTTCTACATTGGATTGGGGGCGAAACCGGCCGTCCCAAAACTGACTTACGAACCCTACCAGTGCTGTCCCACTAAAGTTCAGAGTCCGACAAAAGTAGCGAAGGCCACGCCGACCAAGGTGCCGAAGAAACTCGACAAGCAGCCGCAGACGCCGCAGAAACCCGAGAAGCCGGTCAAGGGCAAAAACAAGGCCCTCGCTAAACCAGACAAACCGTCCAAAGGGAAAAAAGGTTTAATCGAGTCTGACAATAATATTTGGTGGTGGTAAACTTTAATTAATGTTAGAAGTATCTTGCTCTGATATCCTCGGATATGAGTGCAAGTAGCGGCGTGCACGCTAGGCATCAAGTGGACACGAACGTTATCGTTACTGGCCCTCAGATTCTGACTCCTCCCAGCTCTAATAGATCACTATGTCTAACTTTGCATCTATTTGTCATGGCTATTAACATTGCTAGCTTTTCAATAACCTCGTGTCCCTTGATTCCTGCAAGCACTTAACAGGGTTGAATGTTGTAACACGTTGCACATTGGACTGTACTCGCACGTCGTGTCGTACTGCACTCTGCCAACTGCCGACCGGTGCGACTACAGCCCACACTGATACATCCACAAAATGTGCTTTACTGTAAATTCAAGATCAAGAGCGGACTAAATATTGGGATGTCTAGAGACATTGTAAGCAGGTGTACAAATCGTTATTTCATTGTAAATTGATTCCAATATTTAGAAATGTAAATTGAGACGTAACAATAACAACGCAAGGCATTTTTCATTGTATTTTGCCGTAACATCTTGAAAGACTTATAATTGTTGTAAGGATTTCATGTTCATTTAGTGTTCTAGTCTTCATGGAATCTCATTAATTTGTAATGCTACATTTGATAAAATATTACTTTTTACTACATATAGACATAAAAACTATAGTTCTTAATATTTTGTATCAACATTAAACTAATTAATTACTTGATTATTAATTTTCATGAGCGCAATGCCGGATATCAGTGCAATAAATCTATTCATTTATCATTTGTTCAGTAACCGATAGGGTCGGGCCGCATTGGACGACGTCTGTCACTAGTCGATAACTGCATTGATAGGTAGTTAGGAGACTGTTTGTTAACTATTGTTTCCTTTGAAGACTAATGTTGTGATTAGAGTCGTCTAAAGCTTTCCGGTCGAACAGTGCTGGCGTTGTGTGACAAATATGTCGATATGTAAGTTGTATTGTTTGGCCGAAAATTCGCATGAATGTTTAATTTATTTATTTGTTACGTTGAATTGTTGAGTCGGCGCTGAAACAACTTTTTTGTTAAATAAATACATTTTCTATTAAACCAAAAATTGTCATTACTCATTTCACACACGAATGATGTCAGCATGGTATTGCCGTAGTTGTATCCGCGCATGCCAATTATTGGAATTTACTGGTGAGTTTCCCAATTATGAAATGGATGTGGTTTCTTTAAATAATTTGATTAGTTCATAGGGTTTTCAGCGTGAAGTATAATGTGAAACTATTTTAGGGGATCTATTGGACGAATCTGAGGTGTTGGATTGGATGGTCAAGCAGAAGGAGGATGAGAGTATAGAAGAAATTGATAGAGAACAACTATTCAAATATATCGAAAGTAAAGAATTTCTGGCTGTTGTTTTCTGTAAGTATCTCGACTATAAATGTGACTTTCTTAAGTTTCTACCAAGTTCTGAATAGACTTTAACTAAATTGTACATTTTAGATAAAGAAGAAGATCCAGATAGTCCAAAAGTACTCCGGCATGTGGAACTAATCGATGATGAAGCAGCTGAATACGGAATCAAAATAGTCAAATGTTACGATCGGTTAATGGCGAAGAAATATGGGTTCCGCAATCCACCAGGCATCACATACTTTAGGAAAACCAAAGCTATAAACTATGACGGAGACATTGATGATGAAGAGGAAATATTAGATTGGTTGACAAATCCTGAGAATATGGAATTAACCGACCATATTGAGAAAGTCAATAAGAAAATGTTCCAAAAGATTAGGCAGACATCGGATTACGTCGCGGTATTTTTTTGTGAGTGTTCTTTTTAATTACATTTATTCTAAGTTTTAAATATGTTGATTTAATATTAGTCTAGAATGTTCTTTAAAAAGCTGATACTTACAAATCCAATTGTATTGCACATAACACATGTTTTAGACAGTAATGACTGCAAACAGTGTCCTAAAGTGCTAGCGGAGATTGAGCATATTGACGACGAAGCTGATGACTCTGGTATCAACTTCGTGAAGATTGATGATAGGCAGATGGCGAAAGAATTCGGAGTGTTCGCTCTGCCTGCTGTATTGTTCTTCAAAATGGGTTCGAAGGATCCTGTTATTTATGCTGGTAAAGTTGATTTTGTTGCGTTTTATGTGCATTTTAGTCTTTTTAACATTATTTGTAAAAATAGTTATCACATTCTGGTTGACTCGGTCCTCTTGCTGATTTTGAGCTGCCAACTTTGGGATGCGAGGATGACTATAACTATATACATTTTACAGGAGATTTATATGACGAACAACAACTTTTAAGTTGGTTGCTTACTCAGAAAAATCCAGCTGGTGACGTCATAGAGGCCCTCGAAGGTCAAGATCTACTAGACTTGATAGAAGAGTCCGGATCACTTGCTGTTTACTTCTGTAAGTTGCATGCTAGTGTGCGAATTATACACTTCTCTACTGCACATACATCACACAACTAATTTTAAACTCTGCTAAATGTTCACATTCTAATCAATTGTTTAATATTTAGAATACGAAAGAAGAAGGAAATTACAGAAGATATTGAATATTGTACATAAAATTAACATATATTCGTGTATCTTTTATTAATGTCTCTTGCTTTTTATTAGGGAACAAAACGTTATGTGAAATGTGCACTTCGAAATTGCTGAAAAGATCATCGAAAAAGAAAGTTGTAGAACACGAGGAGGATGAGGGACTGGATCCAGATGGTACTCCTATCCCCCTAGAGCCGTGTCCATTGGAAATATGTTCCCATTTCTAATGACCCTATGTCTGTGTAGCCATTACTTTTGTTGCATGTAGCATGACCGCACTAAGAGTAGGTACTATATGGTCTGTTTATGATTAGTTAGTATATTCCCTCAGTCCACATACACTTGTGTCGAGTCTGTGAAGTGTTCAGCCCCACGTTCGCATCTGAATTGTGATTTTCGCAACGCATAAAGAATGATATTTTGGTTTTGATTTTCGTAGCAGCCAGCACAGTTTAAATAACCCATAGTGCACACAATAGTACCGAATGACCGAACAGTTTGTCCATCCAATCAGGTTTGCTCACAAAATGTTATTACACTTTAATTGGCAATAGATCGGGATGTTACAGATAGCCTGGACTGCGAGCAATGCGCCGGGATATTGGAAGAACTGGAGAATATCGATGACGACTGCGACAGACACGAAATAAAGTTCGTGAAAACTCAAGATTATTCAATCGCTGAATCTTACGGAGTGACAGATTTCCCAGTGATGGTGTACTTTGAAAATAATGTACCGAATGTTTATGAGGGATCTCTGGTTGAAGAAGAGGAAGTATTGCAGTGGTTGATTACCCAAAAAACTGAAGATCGAATCGAACTTATTACTAGAGTGATGTTGGAAAAGATGGTCGAAGAAACACAGTATTTGGCTGTTTACTTCTGTTAGTATTATAACTTATTCCAAAATTTTCGATTTATGTCTCATTTTTTGGTGTCAATAGAAACGAATGTTAACCGTTTTTGTTCTTTTCTTTAGACAAACTAAACTGCCATATCTGCGACCATATTCTTGACGGACTCGAGGGCATCGACGATGAGTGCGACGTCTACGGTATTCACATGGTAAAGATTCAAGATCCACAACTCGCCAAGAGATATTCAATCAAAACTTTCCCAGCTATGGTATATTTCAGGTAAGAAATATGTATTTTACCATACGACTTGACACTAAAATAGAATTTTTGTTTGCTAATAGTATTTGCCCAGCTGTGGCACAAAACCGGTTGTAAAGCACAGACATTTGACTTCGGAAAAAAATTGATCAGAATATGTTTTTAGGAACGGCAACCCTCTTCTATTCGAAGGTGATTTACAAAACGAAGAATCTATACTAGAATGGCTGATTGATGATGAAAACAGAGAATTGGCTGATGAAATTGAGTCTGTTAACGACAGAATGTTGGAGAGATTGCTGTACGAATCACATCTGTTGGTTGTCTTTTTCTGTGAGTATATATTTTTTCATACAGGAGTCACGTTATTTACTTATAAGCAGAATAAAATAAAAGGTATTTAAATACCTACCCATTTTCATTTTAGATGACGATGAAGACTGTGCAGAATGTGAAGAAATCCTTGAATCTCTGGAACAAATTGACGGAGAAGTCGACCAATTTGGTATTGATTTTGTCAAGATCGCCAGCCAAGAAGCAGCTGCTACTTACAACATTGTGAACATACCTTCACTGGTTTACTTCCGTAAACAAATACCGATGTTATATGATGGAGACCTTCATCAAGTGGACAGGATCTTACAATGGTTGACATCTCAGGACGTCTTTGAAATCAAAAACGAAATTGAGGAGGTGAACCGTAAGATGTTGGACAAATTGTTGGAGGAGAACGAATTCCTGGCTGTTTACTTCTGTAAGTAGATTAAAATATTAAAAAACATGATGATAACTGTAACAATCCTGGATTTTCAATTGTTATTTCTGGTTTTAGATGAGAAATCACCGGAAAGTCGTGCGGTATTGGACAAATTGGAGAACATTGACAGCGAAACTGATAATCTGGACATCACGTTCGTGAAGATGCAAGATCCGCGATACGCTCGGAAGTGGGGAGTCACCAAGCTACCGGCTATTGTGTACTTCAGGAAGAGATTCCCTAGTATATACAGAGGTAAGACAACATACTTTCTAAAGTATCTCGAAAAGACCGACTATCAAAATCAAGTATTTTTTTTCAAAATAGTATAAGGGCCCCTTGGAAAGTCAAAAAGATAATTATAAGACAGTCTCTGAATAATTTCTTTATGGTCTTGTTTGTCAACTTCAGCCGAGTGTTCCTTTTATTGAGTCTAAGTATGCAAGACTTTGGAAATCTGTAATTTAATTCAAGGTACTTAGATTCACCTAAATCTACTTACTGACTAAACTACACATATTGACTACATTTACAGGAGACCTCATGTCCGAAGACGAAGTACTGGAGTGGCTCCGAAAGAACAGATTCCGACAGCCAGAGTTGAACATATTCATGTACGCGCTGATAGCGCTATCGATAGCGTTCGTAATGTACACGGCCTTCCTCATGCAGTGCTTCAAGCCAGCTCCTCCCGCGCCCGCGCCGCATCCGAAGCAAGCGTGAGCTTTGCAATACTCTAGTCTTCTTTATATAGATTGTGACTTATCGGCCTTACGGCTCAGATTACACCCGACTTTGACACACATGATCAGTTAGTCCTTGACAATCCACCGATGCAAACTTCCTTCAGACATGGACTAAGGATCAACTTTACGTTTACGTTCTTGGGATCAAACTTTTATAGAGATTTTTAGTGGATGACGAAAACACTGGATTGAAACAGACGACTTTTATAACTAGATCGGTTTGATGGTGACCTTCATTTCTTGTTCAATGGCATTTTGAAGTACGATCGTTTCGTTAAGACTGTATTCTCGGTAGAAATCTGTATGGAAATATAGTGTGAGATGTACCGTTTTCCAATATCCAATCCGTGTTCAATACAATGATTTTTCACCGATAATGTCTTCTTGTTACTTAATAACTATAGCCTTTTAGGTTTCGTTGAGCCTTTGTTAAGTTTGTGTTTGAGTTTTCTGAGCTCTCGAACAATGTTACTTATCAATAGAGATAATTTTTACTTTCATTAGAATTGGGACATTGTTAAAAATATTCCGGTAGTAAAATCTTGCTGAGTGTTTATAATAGCTGTCTCGTAAATTGTACGTTACAATGAGTTTATTAGTTGTTTTGTCGGTGATTTTGTTTTAGAGCTCATTTTTTTCGAGTGACTGTCCAATGGGCGGGAGCTGGACTGACGCCCGCATGGTACTACGATACTTCATAATGTTTATTTCTTTCATAATTGAATTTTATATTTTATTGTTGTAAGAAAATAGTTTGATCGATGTTAGATACTTGTATTATTATTATTATAAAAACGTTGATGATTGTGTGGTTAACTTCCACACTGATTTAAAAATGTATATTTTCTATCAGTTCATGCTTTATCGTCTATCTTTTTCTTTTATCTTCTCCCACATTGCTCATAATCAAAGACACTACCGCTTTTCATATTCTAGCTATGCATCATCTCCCAAATCCATTGCATTTCCATCGAAATCTTTACTTTCAAGTACTGCATCATCATCAATGTGTTATTTCTAAGTAACGTAGTAACATGCCCGATATACTCTGTATCATTCCCGCTCGTATTGTATAGTATTGTGTATAATTATAATAATACCTTCATCATGAAACGTAAGGGAGGCATGTTGGCTATGAACGCACACATGTGGCGGCAAATACAGATAGCAGATGATAAGGAAGATCAAATGAGGCCAAGCAAAGGAAGAAGGTGAGGAAAGAAATTGGTGTAAAGTGAATAACGTAGTCAGTATGTGTATTGTAAGCTGAGAAGTTCTGTTCTGAAGCTCAGAAGTTAGTACATACTGGTCCGATTTGAGGCAATTACATCGACCAAACGCCGATTTTCAAGTTATTGTTGAAACATCTGTGAGGCGCATTCATTGCGTCTGTATTTTGAGATGCGATCAATATGCGCGTAGCTGCAAGTCGTGTCATTTTTGTGCGTTTATAGCCGAGTAATAAAAATATGCTCAAAAGAGTCGTGCGCTAAGACATGCGCATTCGTTAATGTTAACGTTGTATATAAAATGTAAATATATAAAATAAATAAAAATAGTAAAATTATTTTGTTTTTATTCATTCAAATCAAATCAAATCAAAATCAAATCAAATGTTTATTTGCAAGAAATACATTGTTGGTGAAGGTGAGATATTATAACCTAAGTCTAATTGTATTCTGTATTGTGAACCCTATTGTTTTTGTTCCTAATGATTAGTAATAAATGAATGTACCTAGTGTGTGCAAGCCTGGATCTGACATTCCTGTATAGAAACAAGTCTTATTTGGTTATTTATGACTAGCTTCTGTCCGCAACTTGGTTCGCGTAGAAATCATAAGTCACAACAATTTACTAAAATGACAGCCACTATATATAAAACTTTCCTGTATACTACGATTGTAGTTTTGGTTACAGTACAGTAGTCCGTGTGAGAAGCGGCGTGTCCTGACGTCGACACCCGCCCAATGGTCTTATGGCCTTCAATTTGCTAGAGAATACTGTGGTTGTTCGCTGTAGCTTGATCATTTTTGGACGTTAAAATGGCCCGTTCACACACCCAAAAAATATAAGTACACCAGACGAATCTGATCTTCTAAAGTGGAAACTACTCTACCAAAAGCCTCTGGTAGGTTCACCTATAACTGATCTTCTCTGGTAGAGTGTCTTCACCAACTTTAAAAAGAACTCACATGTTGATGGTCAAGCGCAGTCAATAAACTTGCGCCCAGTCGACCTATTCAACGTAGTATTCACCTCATCAGTCCAAGTTCCTTGCCTCACTACATGTAGTGTATGCCGGAAATCGCCACTAAACAGAACTGTGACACCTGCACCCATCATGTTCTTGTTACTGTGGATGTCTTTTGCTACGACCGTGATTGCAATTTTGCCTTGCTCCGAACGTTTCCGACTTTTTAACAATGCTGCCAATATAAATTACCCTTTAATTAAACACTAATTACAAAACACAATTTCACTACTAATCACTCTAAATCGCACTTGAAGATCGCTTTCGATGTTTTAGCATGTATCGCTTGTTTAATACTGGTCGGCACGTGTAGTCGTCGCAGCGACCCCGTAAGGGGGCGCGGCAAGCGGTGTCGGGGCATCGCCCCCTGCCCGCGGATGCGATACTGAGGCCCGTAAAGACGGGCCTATCATTAGGATTGCCACAATGGGCTTCCAGAGTCCATGGGCTCGCGCGGCTAAAAAGCAACTGCGAACCCATGTGAGTGGCTGCTGAACTGTCTCTGTGAGCGCGCCATGGCGTTGGATTCAACGCCGCTTTCTTCTCGACACCCGCCGCGGTCAGACACCGCCAGATGAGACCCCCGGTTTCCCGGGGGAAGCCCAGCGGATGCCGACCAGCGACGAGAATGTCATTCGACGCTCCCACAGAGTAGGTGAGTGGCACCCGCCCGTTCCGTTCGCAGAGCTAGCCGCTTGCGGTCCGGGCTAAGGCGCCGTCATGTATGTGTGGGCGGCATTGTACTGTGTTACGCCACCCAGTGTCTACGCAAGAGACGCGGGCCCGCCCGCGAATCTACGTGTGTGTGGTTGCGCTTGTGCAGTGGTGCATGTCTGTTTTGCGTTGCGTGACTCGCCTATATTAACCTAGCACGCGCCACGCCGCGCGGTGTGCAATAGTGGTTGTGGAGTCTATTTGTCACGAGTGGGCCGCGTGTAACCTGAATGCAGCCCACTCGGAAGTCAATCCGGGGGGGTGGAGGCACTGACGTCCGCGATCAGGTCGCGAGACAGTGGCCTATGGTCGGGAGGGCGCGCGTGCCAGGGTGCAATCTGCTTGACGTGAGGCCAGGCAGATGCGTCCGCACGCGCGTACAGCCTCACCGCTAGGTGCCGCACAAACTCATCCAGGCCCTCGATCCCGAGGTCCCGCTGAATTACGTCGTTCCTCACGAAGTGAGGAGCGTCTACGATGGTCCGCAACGCAAGATGTTGTTGCGCGCGGAGCAGCTTCCGGCTCGACTCACTTGTGAGGACGAACCAAGCAGGGGCGGCGTACGTCAATATTGGGCGTACGTACATTTTGTACACGCCCAATTTGACGCGTACCGGGAGTCGGGACGAGAGCACTGGTCGGAGGAGGTTGCGGGCAACCCTGCCTTGGCCTGCGTGTGGCCCCATGGTGAGCCGACGGTCTATGGAGACCCCCAGGTATTTCACCCGGGGGGACACTGGTCGGCACTTGATCCATTCCGGCCTTTTATAGGCCCTTGGAACATTCCAGAACCTTCTGCCGTAGCATCTAGACTGTTCAAGTACACACAGGCCCCGACTGAACAGATATCGATAGTTCTAGAAAGTTCTAGCATCGAAATTTCTAGTAATATCTTGACTCAATTAATTCTGCTACTGGATACTAGATGGCGCTAGTGGTAAGTAATCCAAACATCAATTGTGGCGCGTAACAATACATATGCATGCATCAGCCTTTGTTGTTCCCTTTGCTAGGACATAGGCCTACTCTCCGTGAGAGGGACTGGGCCGTAAACCGACAGGCAGACCTAGTGCGGGATGGTAGATGTCACCTGTTGGTTGCCTCACGATGGCGATGTTTTCGTTCATCATTTTGAGAGCAGTGGTGATGAAATAATTTACACAAAGTAAAGCGCGGACGACAAGGTCGCGACCGGCACCACTCCTAACTAGAGTGCTAGTTGACGTGAGCTCCCTAGTATCTGAGTCGAGTGACTCCGCTGGCGGCACACGTCACCACGCAGCCCGAAATTAAGTTGTGTTGTAGTACAATCCAAAAGGCCTTCAGGTAGAGACGGATAGCGATGAGGAGGCTATGTTGAAATAAAATGCCGATTTTTTGTTGTGTTGAGTCTCGTCCGCAGATTTTGGCTTCTTCTTAGTTGTTGCCTCTTCGGGGACTGTGTTGCGACTGATCAAGTGGCGTTTTTTTTTTGGGATGGTATATTGTATGTCAACCTAGGAGGTTGTCGGCAGCATAACCGGACTTGCCTGTGGCTGTCTCTATATATTAAGGCCTCTAGACAGGGCTTAACAACGTGAAAAAAAATCAATTTAACGCTAAGGGCATCCTGTGGAGTACGGACCTCAACTTGGGCGTCACTTGGGCGAAAGGGGGTGGGGCAGCAAGGAGCGGGCTGTGTTAAAATTATATATACCTATAATTTAAGAATTAGGGACGAAATCAAGGCTACAGGCTCAGCGGCGCGAGCCTGTAGCCTTGATTAGCCTTTCGGGCAAGGGTCGGGGCATGGTAAGCCGCAGCGGGCCTCGGTAGGGAGGATGGAAGGATGGCGTTCTGTGTTTATGTATACTCGAGTACTTGAGTACTGATGGACTTGCTACTCTCCTGAAAAAGGGTTGTAGCGTCGTCGGGCAGGGTAAGGATATGCTAGGTTGGCGGTCGGCTGCCGCAATCAAGTGCTTTTTAATTTTTTTTGGGTGGGAAATCATCAAATAACTTCTCCCGCTCTGGGTGGAGCGGGAGGGCGTGTCAGACTTTTACTGACTAAAACCCACCCGTGTTCCCTCAGTTGCCTGTGTGCCAGGGGCCGCAATCAAGTGCTTTATAGCAGAGTCGACCGAGTGCCGACAAAAGGCACGCCTTTCATTTTTTTTTTGTAAATAACCTTCCTTAAACATTTAAATCACCAACATTGAACATCATCATCATCATTTCAGCCGAAAGACGTCCACTGCTGGACATAGGTCTCCTCCAAAACTTTAGTGCTTGCCTTTTTGGGGGATTTGCCATAATCGCCACGCTTGGCAGACGGGATGGCGATCGCAGTATGGTGATAAAATGCATAGAGAACGCTGCTGCCCATTCTCTAGTAAGACCCTTAGTCGCCTACTACGACACCCACGAGAAGAAATGGGATAGTGCTATATTTTATGTCCGGCACCACACGGAACCTATCTAGACGTAACAAAAAATCGTAGAAAATCAACTCAACAAAACTGTTTGTACATGTAGTACCCATAAACAAGTCTTTTAATAACTTCGAAACCAGTGGTCCGATTTATTTGATTCCAGCTGGAATATCCGTTTTATACGTAGCTCTACTATTTGAACCTGAAAATATAAAAATATGTAAGTACATAAACAAAAAATCACATTTTCAAATTACCTAATTAAACGAACTATCCTTATATTATAATATTACGTTATAAACTTACTTTAATCATTCTTATTAGATTTTAAAATGAAAACCAAATGCCTATCTAAGCTAGATAGATTAATTTAGAAGCATAAACATCTAATTATACAAAATCTCTCTAAATTCTAGTTGATCTCTTAGAAAACTTATTGTGACTCACGACTTGATATTCATAGGGAATCTCCCGCTACTTTTCAAAATACTTGGGAATCGAACTGACAACTACAGGTTCGCAAAGGAATTGTCCAAACGTTTAGTTATTTTACTTTTTCAAAAGTTAGCTAATTAGCCGTTCTCTTACTCTGTCATGACATGACTGACAGCTTATCTCTTGAAAGGTATAGCGATATAATTTATACCCTACGGTCTGCACAGACATATAAGGAATATATGTGCAAAATTTGAACAAAATCTATTCAGAGTTTTCGCGTGATGCTGGAACATACACATACAAACAGACAATATTTTTTTTAAATACTTTCCGCATTATAATCGTTCCCAGGCTTCGTAAAAAATAAATATTCAATGTACAGTTCTACGATTTTGTTATATGTAAGTATCGATGTTTAGATAACGAATTGATTTAAAATAAACAAAACAAGTAAAACGCCCTTTTAAAACATATAAAAACTTTTATTCATCTACCCACTTATTTTAACAAACTTATAACTAATTCATAATAAAATCAATCAGTCTAATAACAAGGCATTAGTAAGGCCAACTTTTTAGTTGGTTGCACTTTGGTTGTACACCCATGGTCCAAGCTGGTGAAAGGGAAAAAACCAACGACGCGCACCCGACCGAGTATTGAGCTGTCAAACTGGTTACACGAAAGCACCCACCATAATATTGCACCCTGCTTCAATTCCTTAGTTTTAAGACCTTAGACTTCTTCCATAACGGTGTAGGGGTGTGGGTGTACTTGGTGATTTTTATGTTTCACATGAGTATAGTTTGTTTAATTTGTTTTATGTACCTAGTACAAGGTCATTTGTTTGTATTGACCACCAATTTTTATAATCTTTGGAAAGTAATAAGTATCATTTTCGTTTTGAGATGCGCAGCCGTATCTGAGAGCATGTGTTGCCATACGCGACGACGCGACGCCATGCAAAAAGGTACCTCCTCAGCGGTGCCATGCGACTGAAAGTCCCATCGTTTTTTAATGGCATCTCGCAGGTCAACCTAGGAGTTTGTCGGCTGCTTAACCGGACTTGCCTGTGGCTGCCTCAATAAATTGAGTCAGGGCTTAAAAACTTAAAACTAAGCGACTACTCGCTAAGGAGCACGCACTTCACTTTAGGGCGTCGCTAGGGGCAGCAAGGACGGGCTGAATCGGGGCACTTCCTTCGTAAACCCCGTCTATACGCCCACCGAAACCTGCGTGAACCATGGGACTGTCACAAACGGTAAATTTGGCCTATATATTAACTGATTTGTAGTTCGTGAACATATGAGAAATAATTAAAGTTAACACTATAATATACATCAAACAAAAACCTACATTATTATAATATATTTCATGTTAGGTTTTTTATTGTTTTGAAGGAGAAAGATCATCTTCATCAGCAATAGATCATTATGTTTAAAATGTAAGATTATTTTCAATTGATGGCACGCCAAAGACTGCAATTTTGTATATCAAATTATCTATACCAACAGGTAAGGGACCATATGTCAGCTGTGATTCATATGTCATTCTATTACTCTTATTACGCCAATCATTAGCAACTACCAAAGTATAACAAGAAAAGGAAAGGAAATTAATGAGGCTGCAAAAATAGAACTTACTTTAAAGTAATTTATACACCCGAAATTGCTATGGCTAATTAACGAATTTTACTGTTTTAATCTTTGTATCATTCGGCAAGATCTTTACATTAGATTAGATGGCCGGCTTTACAGAAGACTATGAACTACTGATATGACCGATTTTGTTCATAATTATATCTAGTTAAAAGACTGGTCTGGACCAAAATGTAGCTTTAGGACATGCCAGTTATAGCCATTATAAATCGAGTACCTGGGTAATTCGTTTGTTACAGGCCTGACTAATGTGAGAGCATAGCTGCATCTTGCTGTGTTGAGCAAGTGCTGCATTCAGTATGACTAAGCTAAGTAAATGCGTAGGTACATCCGTGTAGTGTTATGACATGGCTAGCCATGTCTTAACTGTCATAAATGATTTCATTTCATTTTTACGGACATATCTGTAAACGAGTTCATATTAAATGTGCGAGCCAATTTTGTTGGGCCTAGTGCCGGGCCAAATCCTGATACGGAACGGACGTGTGCAGTGGGTCTAGCACGAACGCGCGGTTTAAACGTAACGTTAATTGGAACGATTTTAAAATTGAAAATGCTCATTGAATTGCTCTGTTTGGTTTTAAAACTAGTCATATCAATGGGTGATACCTAAGTACCAATCGTGGTTGTCACAAAAAGTTAAACCAAAATGCTACAGTTTAGTTCCAGTTCTGATAAAAAAACATCGTTTGAATTCACATCGCGCGTTCGTGCTAAGGTCTCTGTTAGACCAATCGTAATAGTATAAACAAAAGACTATGCCTACGTGATGACTAGCCGGGCCTCTTCGTGGTACTTCAAGTACTTGACCTTTTCAGTCTCGAAGAGAGTCTTCAGCCGCTGCGTGAACTCTGCGTGTACGGCTTCTATTTCTTCGTTCGTTGGCTCCAAGTTAATGTTTACTTCCATTGGGGCGCCAACTGGAATTGAATAAGGATATTAATTAATTAAATACTTTCAATTGGGTACAACAATCGGCAGAACACTTTAATGAAGATAGAAATTAATACCTTTCCTAAATTGAGCACCTACTGCACTACTTACGGTGGTAAGTACCTATCTATCTTAGGCTGAGATCTATAAAGCGAGCTAAGTATGAGTTTACTCGAGTAGTTAAGTACAATAGCGATTCATACGAAAATAACCCTTATTCGTATAAATATGTCCTTAAAGTATAACGAAACGCTTGATCACAGTCGCTTATTATTTTTTATTTGTTTAACTTTACGTTCGTTTTACCTCGACCTATTGCAATGTATAACTAGCTTGTCAAGTGTACTTAGTCAACTTTAGTTCATAAATTGATGACCAGATTTTTACAGCTTTTAAAAGTAGGTACTTTCTGTAACCAATTAACAACCTCTGCAAAAATAAGTTCAATAATATCATCTTCGCCCTTAAACTCACCAACAGCAGTGACAGGGGCCCTCATAGGCAGCACCCCATAAGAGTACTGGAACATCCCCCTTCCCATGGGGAACATGGGGGAGATGCCGGTGTACTTGCGCACCTGCTCCTGGAACCGACGCAGCAAGCTGTTCTCAGGGTTGTTCGGGGGACGAAACAGATCCGTCTCGCCAAATGAGAATACTGGCACTAAGGATGCCCTGGAAACAAAAGAATTACCAAATGTAGCATTCCAGTACAGTTTTAGAAGGATCTTTTGATGCTTGAATATCACATTGACAGAGGTCGCTGTTGGTAAACTTGACGGTGGAAGCGCACGAGTAGCCCGCACGTTAGTTCCGATTTGCGCACTCGCCAAAAGATCCTTGTACATTTTGTAATGTAGCTTTGATATAGTCTAGAGCGAATGCTGACCGTGGGATTCTGTGAAACATTCCCAGATCGGGTAAAGTGATATTCATACTTACTATACATACATATATATTACTGAGACGTCACTGCGCTCCGGTCTCATGTTAGTATCGTACAAGGGCAGTTGCGCAATTAGAGTGTACCTACTTAGCTACTGTAGAGCTCCCTATTCCCTAGCGATTATGTATAAAAGTAGTAAATAAAATACAGCACAATCAACCTATAATGTTCTCACTGCTGGAACACAGGTCTCTTCTTGGTGAGAGGGAGTGGGCCGTAATCGACCACGCGGGCTCAGTGCGGGTTTGTAGACGTCAAACGTCTTCGAATTTTTTCATGCGGTTTATCGGATTTTTTAAATTATCAACACCAATAATTACAACATCTTACAGTTTCCCAAGACGATGTTACACACACATATTACTTAAACTATTTATATCTATGATATGCACTTTAACATAAAATTAAACAATAAACTTAAAACAAAAAATTTAATAAAATTACAATTTGAAATATGTAGGTACGCCTTCTTCAATGCACCTTTGTGCTCCTGATGCAAAGTACACAAAATACTTTTCCCTTTACTGCATCTAATTTGGACGAATGGTTAAAGAGATAATAAGACATAGGTATGGAACCGCGACCGTGTCGTAATCTATTGAATGATACAAAAATGTTTACCGTCCAACAAAGTGGGCACGGGTCAGCTAGTACATTATACAAATGACGGTTGTATACAAAGTTCATTGTAATTCTTGGAGCACATCAGTATTCAGAAACCAGAATTTTATGTGTAGGTTGTGTGTAGGTAGGCAAAGGTCGTTCGTCATGTTTTCTTATTAGGTTCACCTTTGCACTTTCCGTTTTATTTGGACTTTGTCGGTCAATTTAAAATACTAAGGAAATAAAATCTCAAAATCCTCGCGTCAGTACCCAGCTATATATGTAACTTCTGATTCATCAATTCAATTGAAACATTCCTTATTTCGTAATAGCCAGTAGGTACAACTCATTGCTTTTCATGATAGTCATGGTGCAAGAAATTCTTTGTCGTAAGACCTTAGGTACTACATAAGTGTACAGCGAGGATCAAATCACAAGCGGAGCGGAGCAGGAACGATTTTATTAAATACTAGCTTCCGTTCGGGTTGACATTTTTGTTTTAACGTATACCTAGTGTATTTAATGACACTCTGCAATACTGTAGTATTGCAATTCTTTTACTTATGTGTGTTATGGGAAGTTGTAACTTCCCATAACACACATAAGTAAAAGAATTTTCGGGATCGGATCATTAGTTCCGAAGATTACCCCCCTACATACAAACTCACAAATTTTACCCCGTCTCTCTAATGTTTAGTATGATAGATATCCATCTACTTAATAAATGCGATTTAGGAATAGGTAAAGTAGAAAAATATAACCCTTTTTTAAACTATACCTCAACTTATTGCAATCAGGGTCAGAGATCCCGTCTCCTTTCTAAAGGATTTGCTACACAAATCTATAATATGGTTGCGAAACGTCAACTCTACCATAATATTATGAACACCAAGATCACGCATTATGCGTGACTCGCGGCATCCCGCATCACTGAGCCGTCCATCATAATGATTTTGCTCAGCCGGCCGCGCGCGCGATGTACGTTATCATGCAACATTTGATCACAGTGAAGACCAGTTTGTTTTCCTGGTTCCACTGTACCTACCACTTTATCGAGAATTCGCTGAAATCGCTCGTAGTCCGAGGCGCTCGCTGTCGAGATAAATACTTTAAGATCATCTGCAAATAGCAAACAGCTCGCACTGCTCACGACCCCAGAGAGATCATTAACCATAATTAATTAATTATGAATTCCAGTGGACCCAAATTAGTGCCTTGGCTTACCCCAGAAAACGAATAAAATGGTTTAGATTTGTGCCCGGCGCCGGCGTACTCGACGTAGGTAGTGCCGGCGCTCATTTAGGTAACTCGCAAAGAACTTTAGTAAATGCGGTGTAAAACCTAACGCAGCAAATTTTGTTAATAGAATCCACCATATCAAAAGCCTTCCGAAAGTCGAAGTTCGCGACGTCCACCTGCCTTCCAGCGTCCACTACTGGCGCCAAATAGGACACAAACGGCAGCTTACAGCTACTTACCGTACCCCGACCGACTCGAAAGCCATGTTGGGCATCATGCAGTAGTGGGCTCACTTGCGTGTAAATATATTTGTGTAACACTGATTCAAAAACCTTCGCGAACGCCGAGAGTACGGCCACCGGTCGATAACCACCGACGTCCGACCCTGAACCTCCCTTTGGTACCGGGATAACTCGCGTCATTTTCCATTGATCTGGATAGTGTACTTCTTGTAAGCACAGATTGTAAATGTGTAGCAGTGGTTTCCAAAAGACTGAGCTGCAGTCCCTGACAATGAAAGATGGTATTCCATCCGAACCCACCGACTAGTTGGGCTTGAGCCGTTAGAGTGCCGCATGCGCGAGCAACTCCTTCTGACTCCCGCGGTCAATGTGCACGCGCGCCGCGCTCGCTCCACCGCGGCTGAGTCTAACGTCGGCCGTGTCCCACTGTACACCGAGTGGAAGTAGGAAGCAAAACACTCAGCAGCCTCTTCCTCCCTCAACACTACGCCATCCTTTATGATTTGGGGCTTATTACGTCTGGATTACTTTGCTCGAACAAAGTTCAAGAATTATTCTTGATACGCTGAAGTGATTTTACGATATCAGGTCATAATTATAAAGCAGGACCTAATAGCACAGACAAAAGTGTTCTGTTTTATCTTATTTGTCTCTTAGCGAGCTTAAACAATCGACAAATATATCAAGTGTACGTGACAGTCATAAATTATACGATCGAGTAAGAAGCTACTGTAAAAAAAAAGTAGAAAAGATCTTACCCAGACTTCATAGCAACGCGAATAAATCCTTTCCTCCTACTGAGAATCACTTTATATTCCTTCGGATGGGCATCCAATGCTTCTGCAGCACCTCCAATGATCATACACGCACAGTTTCCTTCATATTTCTTGTTGTCTAGCAAATGTAGAAGACTCTGCTCTGAAGAGGAACAGATCCCGAGGGCTAGAGCCAAGTCTCTGAAGAATGGAACCAAGAAATGTCCTCCAAGAGTTATTAAATGGCAGGTCATGCCAGGAAATAGTTTGTGGAAGTCCGTGGCGTTGGTGCAGAAGCTTCCAAAGGCTCCCAAGGATATGACGCCGTGTGGAAAACAAGCGAACATGTAGTTTTTCGAAGGATCCAAGTCGACAGTCTTCACTAGTTTTATAGGGAAATAGTCGCAGAGGTAACGCCACCATGTCCAATTTCGCACCCATTCGGACCTGAAATTGAAAAAGCTTGGTGTAAGAAACTGATGACAATCGATCGGGTTTGCCGCGGTCGGTTCGTGGATGGGTGACATACTGAGACCCCTCCGTGCATTGGAAAGCACGTTATGCTGTTGGTCGCGGCTGTCATTCGTGGACCTGGCGGTCGATAATGGGTCTTCAAAAGCCCGAAAATCTAACAACCAGTCTTACCAAGGGGTATCGTGTAACTCGGTAACTGGTTTGTGGAGGTCAGATAGCAGATGATGGTGTGAGAAACTTATGATAGGTATTGTTTTCTTATAAATGTGATTTTTTCTTTTGGTGCCTCGGCAATTACTGGACATTTGTCTATAGGCTTGGCTTGACAGTCAAATCTACTAAAAATGTAAAAGACCTAAGATACCTAAGCTGAAATATTTATTGTTTAGTTTAGTTAACCGTTCAACATAATTATGATAGTCTTATATTATGCAGAAACGCTAATGGGACAAATGGCGAAGGCCACTATTGATAACGATTGGTAGGTCCCTACATCGTCAGCCTCTCTGACGATGCCAAGGATTGAAAAACGTGACATTAATTTAAATATGATAATAACCTGTAAGTATAATAATAGGTAGGTATCATAAATACGTACGCTCGTCCACCACGGCTGCAAATCTCGATATCATTTATAAACCAGATTCCATACAGTATCCCCATCCACCATAGCCTGGAGTAGACAAGTTGTATGAACAGGTATATGGAGACGGCTTCCCCGAAGAGTATGAGGTAGATCCAAACGAAGGCAGCCAGGGTCTGCAGCCGGCGCGACATGGGGATGTCCATGGGGGCCCATTGTATACCCAGTAGCGCTGATATTTGGCTGGAACAGAGAAAATAAAATCTTTAGGTAAATGTATTTTTTTTACCCATGAGGTTTACAGACCACGAAAAATATCCATTTACCTATCTATGTTATTGTTTTGTTGTAATTTTGGAACAATGAACCAATAAATATATTTTGTATTGCATTCGTATGGGTATGATACTGCTCTACACTTCCTCTGCAGAACCATTTCTACGGTCACAGGTTCGGTTGAGAGAGATAGGTAGACTGCTAGCTATTATTGCATTGTTTTAAATCTGTCAAGCGTGTTTATCGTTGTACAATCCATATTAATATTATAAATTTTGATAGTAACTCTGTATGTTACCTTTTCTCGCCTAAATCACCGATTTCATTAAAATTTGGCAAGGAAATAAATGTCAAAATTACTCCTTGCCAAATTTTATCGATATGCCTTCAGCGGTTTAGACATGAAAAGGTAACGTACGAACAAAGTCCTCCAATTTCTTGGGAAAGGACAGAGGCTACTTTTTGTCCGGTAGCACATTGCCCATTGCCGTGGAATAATTTCCGACATCCGCGGGCGGAACCGCGGGCAGAAGCTTTCTATTAATGCATGGGATAGAACGATCATTTGAATGTCTGATTACCTCATTTCAGGTGAAATTAGACAATAATTTCGCAATCTGGAATGATCAGTTGTCGGTTTCAAAGTCACAATAGGCATGGTGTTGGCACTTTCCCCCGGTTATTGCTTTATACAATAACTGCGGTGTTCCATATTATAGGTACCTACTGAAAATTTTCTGTTTTTACATTGTTGCTAACAAAATGTCTGATCCGCATAATCTAGATGGTTTTTATTCACAGGAATGATAACATTTTCTTTTTAGCTCAAAAATATTGTTTTTAGTGTAAGCAATATTGTAACAATTGTCAAAGTTTAAAAAATGCCTTTAAATATTGTAGCAGTTAGTTTCCTACTGATAAAACATGTCTGTAAATACTACGTAAGCTAAGCTACTATAGCTAGCTGAATATCGTCAGTATGGCAACTTGCGTAGACCTTATCTTGTAGAAAGCAATCACTTATTGCATAGCAATAAGAAGTTAATCTATTCAATACATTATTCAAATCATTATTTATTGGTTATATTAAAGCCTTTATCACTGAGTTTACTTAAAGTGTAGATACATAGGTATAGGAAAAGTTTTTATCCAGTGCGCAAACTGTAACCATGAATTCAGCATTCTAGACCCCCCAGCGCCAAAATTTTTCGTCGGTTTTACAAAAAAGAATCAGCTGTTTCATAGAAAAGTGCAATACCTACGCGGTCACAATTAATGGAACAGCTGTTTTTTTTTGTATAACCGACGAAAAATTTCTGCACTGGAAGGTCTAGAATGATATGCTGAATTCATGGTTACAGTTTGCGCACTGGATTAAAACTTTTCCTGTAGGTACCTATGTATCTACACTTTAAGTACCTTGACCTTGCGCCTAGTGATTTCCATACTCATGGAGGATGTTCCATCAATTCAAATTCAGCATCGTGGATAGCAGTCATCGCAACTCGGAACTTGTGTGCGGGGGCGTTATCTTGGTGAAACAACACAACTTTAGCAAGTTTGCCGCGGCGTTTTTCGCGTATTTCCTGACGCAGTTTTTTTATTTGTTCTGCGTATAAGGGCCCCGTACTAGTGGCTCCATGATTGAGGTATTCAATCATTATCACCCCCTGGCTGTCCCAGAAAAGAGAGCCCATAATCTTACCGGCCGGATGGAATTGCCTTAAACTTCCTGTCAAATGTCTTTGATAGATTTTCAACTTTAATTCGTAAGCATAAGGTTCATGTTCAATTGGTACAATATGACAGTTTGAGTCAGCTTGATGTGCTGGCGCCTGTACATAAATCATTGTCTTATTTTGCATTTCATTTTATGACTAACAAAGTGAGTGGAATCATAATAAAAAATTACGGTTGCATACAAAGTCCATTCTAGGTGATTCTTGGAGTACATAGTTGAGTTGCCACCCTGAATAACATTCTGACTAAATTACAATGAAATACATTGAACTCTGTACACAACCGTCCATTTTTATTAAGATTATCTTTTCTTTGTTAGTCATAAAATTAAATGCAACATCAAAGTTAAGATGATTTTTGTACTGTTGACCTACGGAATCATACAATGTAGATACATACCTACTTAGTGAACAATCACACTATTTAGAAAAGAACAGCACCCTAATTGCGTAACACGCGACTAATCATAATCGGTTTCATTTTATCAGTTCAACCAATATTCATTGCGTTATTTACGTTGTTGAGCAGACACATTTTTTGAATATATGAAGCAATGATTTAACCATCTATTTCAAAACGAAACAAATTATGATAAATCGTGAATTACGCAATTAGGGTGCCGATTTGTTTTTGATCATCAGGATGAGGAGGCACAAAACTGGTGATTCCTACGGTTTTAAATAGAAATGAGGTAAATGAAATAGTTTACTTATTCAGTAAATAGGATATCACAATCACTTCTACAATCATGTTGAAAATAATAAAAAATTAAGACATTTAGATGGAGTCGGCATTTTCTATCTGTCTACCACTGCACTGACAAGTTATAGCGAACCAAACTTAGAAAGCAAGTAAAAGACTTGTTATTAAAATCTGTTACTACTTGTAGTAAAAGTTTAGACATAATCTTGGTCACCGCATGTGAGGACCGTGTAGATCCGTCTCTGGAATGGTCTTTTGAGGAAAAGACCACACACATTTTTGAGTGGACCCGTTCAGTCAATTCAAGCATTTCTCAGTAATCGTGTCAAGAGCTCAACGCATAACATGAATTGTGGTAGCACTGCACTAAAGTTCCTAATCCCTATCACTAAGCTGAACAGGATTGACCACTATAATAGGTAGTTACGTAAGGCACGGCGCGTATAGACTTGAATGTGATGTGGTTTACCTAAGTCCAAGTCAAAGGTTAACGAAGCAAGGTAATCTTGTAGCTAGCTTAGTTTAGTTACCTTAACGCGAGGCCACGTACCTACAAGGAATACTGCAATTAACGGTCATAGGAATTAAGGAGAACCTAGTCGCGGGCTCGAACTCACTGGTGGGCCTGGCTAAAAATCACGCTGTCTCAACAGCTCTTCGTGTCCGACAGAAATACACTCGAGAGCAATGAATCCGGGTCACTTAAAGAATCCTAAAAATCTCGGAAACTAAAAATGCTAGGTTAATGCAATAAATTGTATTTAATAGACAATGTAATACTCCTTAAATGAAGGTATTAAAACTTCATAGTTATTGTAAAGTTATATCATAAAAAAATCTAATTTGAAAAAGGGCCACTTTCGAAGATGGAACTACGAAATTACAGCATTTGGTTTTGCTTTTGTTTGTAATCTGTCATTTATGTGGGTACATAAACCATATTGATAGTGCTCTATATTCATTATTCAAGCTGAAATTATGTCGCTTACGCCTGAAGAATGCACCAGAATACTTACAATGCTGGAAACCGGCCGGAGTCAGCGCGATACAGCCAGGACTGTCGGTGTGTCGCTGTCAACAGTACAAAGAGTTCTCCGACGTTACGAAGAAACTGGTTCTAACCTACGCAGACCAGGAACGGGCAGAACCAGGTGTACCACAGCACGAGAAGACCGATACTTGGTGAACACCATGCTTCGAAATCGCTTTCTCACAGGAACTGAACTCACAAATCAGTTTCGACGCCTCGGAGGAAGTAACCCAAGTGCATGGACAGTAAGACGTTGGCTTGCTGAATCTAACTTAAAACCCCTTAGACCTGCAAACGGCCCTAAACTGGAGCGTGGGCATCGTATTTCAAGAATAAGATATGCCCAGAGCCACGTAAATTGGAGTATTGAAGATTGGTCAAAAGTTATGTTCTCCGACGAATCAAAATTTATGCTCTACAAGCACGATGGAAGACACAGAGTGTATCGAAGACCAGGGGAAAGATTCAAGCAAGCATGCATCGAAGAAAAAGTAGCCTACGGTGGTGGGTCTGTACTTGTGTGGGCCGGAATTTCTTCTGAAAGTCGCACAGAGCTGGTGATCATAGAAAACGGCTCTTTAACTAGCGTAAGATATGTGGAAGAAATCCTCAATGATCACGTTGGTCCATTTATGGTCAATTTAGGTGAGGATGCTATATTTATGCATGACAATGCCCGACCTCATACAGGTAGGATTGTGAATGACTAGGTAGTCAGGTTGAAGGTTCAAGAGATGAACATTACTCGTATGGAGTGGCCAGCGCGCAGCCCGGATATCAACCCGATCGAGCATGCTTGGGACGAGCTAGGCAGATGCGTAAAACAACGAAACCCTCCCCCAATCACGCTTCGTGAGCTCAAAATTGCTCTCACAGAGGAATGGGAGAATATTCCCCAAAATCGTATAAGGAACTTGGTGTACAGCATGCCAAACCGCGTAAACGCAGTAATGGAAGCACGAGGAGGCAATACGAAGTATTAAAATTCAAGAAAATCGTAATAAAGTTCAAAAATTTCATGTTTCCTATTTTTGTTTTAAGGAGAGATCAGCAGTTTTTTTCTTTATGTAATTTTGTGTTAATAAAATGTATGGTGACTCATATTTTTTTTACTTTCATTTAAGGAGTATTACATTGTCTATTAAATACAATTTATTGCATTAACCTATCATTTTTAGTTTCCGAGATTTTTAACATTCTTTAAGTGACCCGGATTCATTGCTCTCGAGTGTAGTATCAGTGATGAGCAGTTAGACGCTAGTCTACACGCACAACGTTATTGAGTGAGATGCAAGATCATTTATAGTAAAAAAATCGCGAAAAATTAAGAGAAGTCCTTTGGATGATCGGGTTTTATGAAAAAGCCAATGCATAAATCAATGACCAATAAAGTTTATTGAACTTTTCGATAATTGAATGTTGTCGGTACCGACTTGGTTTTGGAGATTTTACACATCTTTTATTACCTAAACACGCCCAAAGTTAGGTTAAAACATCAAGCAAAACTATTCTTTGTTGGCTCCTAACTTTTTAATAGGTTTTTATTTTAGTATTCGGTTTCCGTACAGACAATATTAATAATGAGACAAAACGATATCATATTTTACTTTGGATGTGCCATGTCAGACAGTCGAGTAAAACACTCCCGAAGTTTGTATGCAAAAAATGTGGACTAGGTTCACCTTAATAGAATATATTGCTACGCATGGGACCACCACGACATCGCGGTAGGCTAATGCCAAGATGGCGGGACGAGCTTGACTCCAGAAAGGACTGGCTGGCACTAGCAAAAGACAGAATTATGTGGAAAAGGGAGGAGGAGGCCCAGGGACGCTTTTGCCCTGCAGTGAAATAGTATCTACTAGTTAGATTAAATTAGATGGATTACAGCTGAGTTTTGCAACACACAGAAGGATACCCGCGTAGTTACGATCTACTAATTTCTTTACAAATAAATATTGGAAATTGTAGGATGGACGGCATTTTTATCCAGATTAGGAATCATCACCATTCGAGGCCGAGGAGAACTAGCTACTAGCAAGAAGTATCCTTGCCATACCTACCTGCCTCCAGAAGAACGTTAAAAAGAATAAAAACTTTTTCCAAAAAAACAACAAAGCACAAAGTGAAAAATTACTTTCATTTCGGAAGTGGGTGACTTTGGATATGTATTTTATTAAATTTTCATATCACCAGTCACCGACTTCCGAAATAAACTTATTTTTCACTTTGTAGTGTTTTTTTGGTAGTCGGTTGTTTGATTTTGGACAAAAGTTTTTATTTGTCACTTTTTAGTTATAGTACCACCCCACACCAATTCGAAATGTCATCATCCTTGGTGTAAAACAATGCATATTTATGCGATAGCAGCAATCGCGGTTGAATTGCTGTAATTTTTTGAAGAGTTCCGTTGTCTGTCTCCGAAACGCATCATCAGATCTATATGGGACCACACGGGAAGCACCAGCTTTCAAATAAAAAAAGAATCATCAAAATCGGTTCACCCAGTCGAAAGTTCTGAGCCAACAAATATAAAAAAAACAGTCGAATTGAGAACCTCCTCCTTTTTTGAAGTCGGTTAAAAATAAGTTTTTTCTGTACACACGGCTACACATCAAACTATACTTTTCCAGTATAAGCTGATCTCGCATTGTATAGGATTTCCAAGCGTGCGAGATCAACGTAAACTGGAAATGTATAGCTTGATGTGTAGCCGTGCGGACATAAAAGTACTCTTTCCAAGAAGTAATAAATAATCCAAGACGGAATTTCTCTTTAAAGTTAAATTAGGTACCTGATAGTCGACCCAATAAAACTTCTTATCAGTCATGAACCTTGCACTATATCCACGTGTAAGAAAGTAGGCACGAAGTTAAGAAGGTATGTATGTAGGTACTTATGGTAGGTATGTCCGATATGTTATCATTATCAGGTGTACTATCGGGGATAAGTTGCGAAATGTAAGTAAACGAACGCCTATAAAATATAATCTATGAAGAATGATTCTAAGCCTATGCAGGTTGATTTAATTGATTTTACAGCTTAACTTGCTGCGCGACTAACGGTTGGAAATAGCCAAAATTGTCTTCGGGACAGTTTGGGCCTAAAAAAAAACAATGATACCGTCCACAAGATTTTTGTTCAACAAAGCATTTAATCTGTGTACAGACACTAGCACATCAAGCTACCTCAAACTGTAAAATTTTCCCAATTGAACATGAACCTTAATCATTTGTAATAAAGTTTAAAATCTGTCACAGAAATTTGACAGATTGGAGTAGCTTGATGTGTTTGCGTTTGTACCTATTTTTTAAACACCACAGATTTGAACGAATTCACTGGTGGGAAATAAAAGAGTAGGGATATGTACACGTGTGCGATGACTATCATCAGTAGGTATCATCCATAGATTATTAAACCGTATCATCCTATTGAACAAGGTAAACTAGGTAGTTAAAAGAGGGATCTGCGAAGATAAATAAAATCTTGCATCATTTTTTTTGCAAAAGGCTTACTTTGGTTGGCTATTCAAGAATACTTTTTTTCAAGTAATAAAAACTCAACACCAAACCTTAATGCTTTTAATTTAAGTACGAATAACTTACTGGCAGGTGCCAGTAAGTTATAGGTACACCTGTACCTAGGTGCTGGCACCTAGGTACAGGTGTACCTAGGTGCCAGCACCTAGGTACCAGTACCTGTAGGTGAGATATAATTTAATAAACTCGATTTTGTTGTTGTGATTATTGTGTTTTGGGAGCTATCCACCTATACCAATATTATAAATTCGAAAGTAAATCTCGTCTGTATGTCACCTTTTCACGCCTAAACCACTGAGCGGATTTTGATAGAATTTGGCAAGGAGATAAGTGACAGCCTGAGGTAGGACATAGGCTATGAGTAACTTTTCGTCCCGGTAGCACCTTCCCGTGGGATAGTTCCCGACATCCATGCGAGTGAAGCCGCGGGCAGAATCTAATAGGTACAAAAGTTCATAACCAACAGTCACCAATAGCGATAGGCTCAGTAAATCCTAGTAGTAAAGAGCATTTCATTTCTTACAGTCAAGCCGCCTTATTGCATACAAACAAGATTAGGTACCTAATAGACTCTGTCCAGCTAGTGTCGTCCAAATTAGACGAAAACAAATTGAACATGATTAAAACTAATAGGAATAACGATTTGACGCGGGATAGTTGCGTAATACCTACAGTAACAGTAGGATTGGCTTTCATTTTGACAGTTCAACAACATTCATTGCGTTATTTATGTTATAGAGCAGATACATTTTTCGAACATATTATGCAATGGATTAGCAACATCCTTTAAAATGATTCAGATTATCTACGTAATTAGGGTGCAGCAAGTTCACAGTGTATGCTAAGGAATGGATTATTAATTTGCAGTCTTAGACTTTACATTTCAATTCCATCAATTCGGCTCGGGCCCATCATGCAAAAAAAACCACACATTTTGTAGTTTCCTTTTCGAGTCTAGTTAATTGACGTATACCATAAGTAGGTAGGTAGTTAATAGTCTGATCTTCGTTTTCGTTAACTACCAAGTGCTTAATTCTCTTAATTGACTAAAAGTAAGTTTCGCTTCAAGCTGATCTTTTATTAGTATCTACTTACATAAATAACTGGATGGTTTTTTTTTTAGGGGGAAATCATCAAATAACAGTTTTTTCAACACACTTGCTCGTAAAGTGAGCCTTATTAGGTACATCGTTCTTAGGGCCATAAACCGAACTATTACAAACACGTGCATAATAATATTACACACTAGTGCATAATAGAAATATCCCTACAAAGTTAAGTTAGTACCTAACTGCAAATTATATGCGAGTAAACAGAGCATTTTCAATTTAACCGGGTAATACAGTTTTGTTTTTGTAACAACAAAGAGGTTTTATGCTGCTGAAAATCCATTAACATTTTCGGTGTCCATAATTATGACGAAAAAGCATTAATCAAATTATTTTAGTTCACAATAATTTGTAATAAAATATTTGCATTTTATCACTAAAATTATAATTTTGAAGTAGGCTGTATGGCTATATGTACCTAATCAATCACCTTCACCTTACATTTGGCGCGTCCAATAAGACAAAAACTTGCGCGCCATCGACCATTTCCTATAATTTTCATACTTTCGTTTGTTTCGCATTTGTTGCTGTGTGGTAAATAATTGTAAAAACGTCAAATTTTAGTACAGAAGATGACCGATTGATAGATTTAACCCCGCCAGAAATACTAAATGCAGCACAAAATGCAAACGAAAGCCTTAATACCTGCAAAATCTAGAGAAAAGTACTTAGCTGCTTACGATAGTTTCATACAATGGAAGAGCAACAAAAAAACCAGTCATTTTCTGAAAATGTGTTTTCGGCGTATTTCTCTGAACTCGCCAATACATACAAACCCAGAAGAAGCATGGTTAAGCTCCAACATGGTGTTGATATCAAAACGTACTGTAACCTGATGGCATTTTTGAAGAGACGCTCGGATGGATATATTGGTCGGAAATCTAAAGTTTTGTCACCAGCCGACGTTGAAAAGTTTTTGAATGAGGCTCTGGATAGTCAGTATCTAGCAACAAAGGTACGTTTAATATTTTTAATCGAAACGTATCTAGTGCGTAACTTTAGCATAACTTCTCGCAGGGTGCCTTAATATTCGGTGTTACTGGTGCTTGTAGACGACAAGAGCTTTAAAATATTACAACAAAAGATGTAGAAACCCACGGAGATATGCTTCTTGTCAAAATTACCCATACTAAAACCAAGGTTCCAAAGAAACGTTCTTGAAATAGTTGTTGTTGTAGTTGTTGTTGTTGTTGTAGTAGTTGAGAACGTTTCTTGAAATAGTGAAAAAATACTAAGATCTCCGTTAAAAAAAAAAACAAAGAATGGCCGCTTTTCCAAAACTTTCAGAAAGGAAATATCAAAATTTAAGAAAGTTCTCACCTCTCTATTAATAGAAAAATGTTATTATACTGTTCAAGATTTTATAAATGATAATTTTTAATCTTTTTTAGTCTTATTTGTTTTTTTTTTTAATTGTTTGTTTTATTTAGTCTTTTTAAGTATCTATTTTAATTCTTACATTATAATTAAAATTTGTATGCCTTCGCGGCAAAACATAGCGCTCAAATATGTTAACCTAACACCATTACGTAAATACCTATGTTTAACAAATAAAGATTCTGATTCTGATTCTGAAAATGTAATGCACAAACAACCGGTATTAACAAATTTGGTAATATGCCATGAGAAATAGCGAAGTATTTAGGTAGGTTTGCCTGAGGCCGATTTTTACACTGGACACAGTTTCAGAAGAACGTCGGCTACAATGTTGGCCGATTCGGGGGCTGATATAGCGACATGGCGGATGGCATTCTGACGCAGTCGCTGAATCTTACGTAGAAGACTCAATTCATAACAAAGCGAAAATCGGTGACAAAATAACGCAAGCCATTAATTTGGAGCCAAAGGCAAAAAAGTTTTGCCCTGAACCACAACCATGTAGGTACATCTCGTAGCATGAGTTATTTGGTGCCTTCTCCTTCCAGTAATTTGTATGATTTACCTTTATCGCCGACATTTACACAAGAAGTACTTAAATGAAGGTACTAAAGAAGTGGCAAGAGTACCAATGTAACAAACTGTGAAATTGCCATCAGAAACAATCCAATATCGTTTTGAAAATTGTACCTACTACTACATTCACCAATTGTTTTAATAATTAAACGATTTATGCAATACATGTTTGTTTTTTCCTCGCAAGTGCGTTAAAAAAGTACGCGTGAAACTCGTGAGCAACTTGCTTATTAGATGGCTGATTTACGCCCTCGCCTGCGGCTGGGGCTGCAACCCACAGCCAGCGGCTTCGCCCGTGCGGAACTTTCATCCCCTATTCATCTCCCTTAGGGGTTGAATTTCGAAAAATCCTTCCTTATTCCTTGTCTACATTCTATAGGGAACCTCTGTGCAAAATTTCAGCTTTCTAGGTCCAAGGGCTTGGGCTGGGCGTTGATGAGTCAGTCAGTCAGTCAGTCAGGACTTTTCTTTTTATTTATCCTTGGGTACTACTAATATTATAAACGCGAAAGTTTGTAAGTATGGATGGATGGATGGATGTTTGTTACTCTTTCATGCAAAAACGGCTGAACGGATTTGGATGAAATTTGGCACACAGATAGATTATAACCTAGATTAACACATAGGATACTTTTTATCCCGATAGTACGTTCCCGCGGGATAATTTTCGACCTCCACGTGGGCGAAGCCGCGGGCGGAAGCTAGTTATTCATAAATTCTTATTATACTAAAAACCACCCAACAACAATTTTCAATTTTTCTATTGTTGTGAATCGTCACTTTGTAAGTTTCTACTTATTTAACTATTGAGAGAAACTTACAAAGTGACGATTCACAACAATAGAAAAATTGAAAATAAATTGAAAATAAACTACAGTAATTTGTGCTTGACATGCTATTAAATGGTTCCTATGGTGTATGGGGGCTTAATATGCTAGCTTTATTAGCAGCACGTGTGTCTCACTCAAGTTGTATTTTATTTTATTTTAGTTGTATTGTACTTTTTATAGGACTGGTGGGGTTCTAATTGGAAGAAAAGATAAAGACCTTTTCTTCTTCTTCATCTTCATCGTCATCTTGTTTGATGGTTAAATACACCTTCCCAATTAATTTGTTGAATTACATTGTGTCTTCTTTTTATATTATTATTAAAGATTAGATTGTTTAACTTAAACCTAAGTTTTTTTTTGGGTGGGAAATCATCAAATAACTTCTCCCGCTCTGGGAGGAGCGGGAAGGGCTCCACTTCGTATTAACACCCGCTGGTGCGGAACTTCACAATTTTATAGCGTATCATGTCTGTAAGTAAAACACTTTCGCAAAATTTCACACTGTGCAAACGCCTAGTTTTTGAGAAATAAAATCTGAAAGTTTCAGAAATTCATTTTACTTTCATACTAGCTGCTGCCCGCGGTTTCGCCCGGGTGGGGGGCGAAAATTATCCCACGGGAACGTATTACCGGGATTAAAAGTATCCTATACCTATGTTAATGCAGGTAACAAACTATCAGTTTGCCAAATTTCATCCAAATCCGTTCAGCCGTTTTTACGTGATTGAGAGTAACAAACATCCAAACATCTTCACAAACTTTCTCATTTATAATATTATACAACATTGTTTTATGTAACTAGGGTTGCATAATATATATTAAGCAGTAGGACAAGGAATTTCCCGCTTATAAAATTACAGTAATCTATGTTATACAAATTGCTTGAAATCCTAGAGTTTCATCTGAAACATGAACAACATGAACGTGAACGAGCGTTTAAGCTCGCAGCGCTCCGCGGTTTCACCCGCGTAGTTCCCGTTCCCGTGGGATTACGGGGATAAAATATAGCCTATGTCACCCGAGGATAGTGTAGGTTCCCAACAGTGAAAGAATTTTTCAAATCGGTTCAGTAGTTTCGGAGCCTATTCAATGCAAACAAACAATCAAATTATTATTAGTATATTTTACAATCGACATTTTTCCACAAATAGTGTACGAATTTCTTCTCCAAGGTTGTTCCGTTTTACGTTCAGACAAAGTGACAGAGGATTTTAATGGTTTTCAGTATAAAATATTGTAAGTTTTAAACTTTTGTTCTTTTTTAAATAGCTGCTACCGCCATGTACTGTATTATGAATATTTATGAAGTAAAAATATAATT
This sequence comes from Antitype chi, assembly GCA_947359405.1. NCBI lineage: Eukaryota > Metazoa > Arthropoda > Insecta > Lepidoptera > Noctuidae > Antitype > Antitype chi. The sequence goes on from OX375815.1 coordinate 21,840,381, forward strand.
AATTAAATGAAGAATAATAAAGCTTTATTTGGATTATTCGTGGATAACGAAACTTAATCCAATGTAAGTGACGTTAACGTTTGACAGTTGTCTTTCATCATAAGTATGTACACTCCGGTACACTCAGTCCAGAGCGTATATAGTACTCCTGTTTGCAACTATGGACTTGGGGCACTACGACTCGGACAGGTTAGGTTTGAAGTGTTGTTTTTTTTAAACCACGCAGAAGTAGGAGCCCGCCCTGCAAAGCGGGGCTCCTGCGACTTTACCTAACTCCATAGGTTTTGCACACTTTGGGGTTTTAAAAATTTACCCATAAAAGGGTCAACTCTCCCCAACAAAAAAAAATCCACGGGAGGGCGTGTCAGACTTTTACTGACTAAATAAAACCCACCCGTGTTTCTTCAGTTGCCTGTGTGCAAGGGGCTTGAGTATTATGTGTTCTGTGGCCAGAGGCCACGGTACCTTTTTCGAACAACCCGCACCTCTGGCAGAACTTAAAGTTAAGTTTAGAATGTTGTTACAAGCAATAATGTTGCTTATATTAATCTCGTCTTTTAGGTATATACCTACTGGCGCAACATCTATCTCTGTATATACGTACATACAATCATGTTTATCTAACAGCTAACTGGACGCAAACCAATTTCCGCTGTTTACATATTTATCAATGACCATAAAGATTTAACCTTCACAAAAAATAAAAACTATATGAATACGAATACGCAACATAAATTTAATTAATAAATGCACGAGCTTACCTGCAGATTTTAGTCACTATTTCCATGATATAAGCAATATGTTCCAGCATTTTTATTTACGTTTGCGTTATCACTGACAGACTCATTGACACGGGTGCTCGACACTACGCCTAACTTAAGACTGATTATATGACGAGTAGGAGTAGAATCCTATTCTCAATGTCAGCTTCTGTTGACCAACTTTGCAGACTCGATTTTCGTATTTAATTTTTCTTCAACCGTGATCTTTAATATTTTTTTATGGGTAGGTATTTTCCTTATGACTGGGTGCTATACAGAGATAAAATGCCATTCACCACACATTTTTATGAATCATGCGAGTTTGAGTTCAAAATACCTACTTACTTACTTATTTGCGAAACTTATTTGTTTTGTGGGTAGGTAGGTGTTTCTATCTATTTCATCATCATCATCATTTCAGCCGAAAGACCACTGCTGGACATAGGCCTTCCCCAGGCACCTCCACTTCGACCGGTCTTGTGCTTCCCACATCCAGCGGATTCACGCTGCCTTCACAAGGTCTATCTATTTACTAGACATAAAATTATATTAATAGTACCTACATGTGTCTATGTAGTACAAACAGAGAAAAAAGAATCACAGGGCATCAAAAAATCTGTCGGCATCGCTGTCAATGGGAAAATTGCCCAAAGGGCTGGCAGCATAGCCACGTTGTACGGCGATGAGAGGTAGTATCGTTATAAATAATTGACTTCTCGTGAGATTTCTAAGGATTCGATTTTCGACTAACTTAAAAACTTGGGTACTTACCTACGTACCTAAAAATAAACTGGATGCAGAAATGAAGTGGCTTGTGGCACAACATTACAACGGCCTGTTGGACAACCCAACACAGGCACTTCCAAAGTCGTTCCACAAGCCACTTGCTGTGGACTGTGATCGGCTGAGTTGACTGCAAATATAAGACCCATTCAGGAGCGAAAGCCAATACTCGGCCACTGCTGTTAACGATCGGTCAACTAAGTAAGCACGTAAGAGTGCTATTGAGGTAGGTACAAGGATATTTTGGGCGTTGTTGGTAAACTTTTGTGAAAATGTCACAGAAATTGTATTGACAAAACAAGACGGCAGCGTTAGTTCCGATTTTGGCCACGCGTCAAAAAACCTTGTAGCGTTGTCTCAGCGTAACGGGCAGTTCTTAGCTATAAAAACACGATAAAAAAACAGACTACCGAAAATATTATTTTCTGGTATACTGCTTTTTTTGTTTTTAGTTGCGTTCCCTACCCCACACAAATTCATATTTTATATACCTTCACTTGCTAAGTAAATAACAGTGTCAGGAAATATGATCAACATAAACTAAGTGGAAAAAATACGTATTATTGAGTTAGTAGATATACCCTTTCCAATCAAACAATTTTTCAAACCAGTTTATACTAAATGACGAAGTCCTAAGTAAAAAAAAACTCACAACCTAATAGAGAACTTCCTCCATTTTTTTGAAGTCGGTAAAAAAAAACAAGTTTGCATCATAAGCCCTAAGCCTTCAGCCGATATAGTAGTAGTAGTAGCCGATAGCCGGACAAAATGCACTGCGCCGGAATGAATTTCGAAATTTCGAAGTGGGCTCACAAAAGAAAGCCAAAAGGGAATAGGAGAAAACAGAAAATTCATTTGGTTAATAATTAATAAACAACGTTTATTACAAATTATAATAGAAAGAATAGTTAACAAAAACAAAATAATTCTACCTGTCTCCTAAATCCTAAATCGAGCCACAATGCACATTATGTGGGGCCTAAAACATCAAAATAATGATTAGGCTAAGAAATGAGGCATCTTTATTCCGAATTTGAATTAACGACCATTTAAAAACTTCTTTATAAAAGTGCCGAGAGGCTCGATTTAACTCGTTCGATAATTTAATATGTTCACAATTCAAAAGGTTCTTTCTTATGAACACATCATTATTCTCCTGCATAAGGGCAATACACATTGCATATTCAAAATCATTCACTGGGGAAAAAATAATAATGAGAAATTCCAACACTGGAAAGCATGGGTACAAGAATCTCCTACCAACTGACCAAGCAATAGCAAATGTTACAAGTAGATGTTTCTTAAGATATCTTAAGAAACATCTACTTGTAACATTTGCTATTGCACCGTCTCTGTTAAAATATAAGAAAATCCTTTTACCACCCTTTACATTAGGGTCTTTCTCATACCTCAAACCGTCTAACTTAACCGTTTCTCGAACTGTAGGTGTTATTTTGATCCTCACAAAAAATAATCCACTAGCATCTACCTCAAATAAATTGCGATGAGGGTAAGAGGATGATGGCTTCACTAGTACGATTGCGTGATGGATATAATTATGTTAAATTATGCATCACTATCAATAATACTCCTAAAGTGTTTGATCCTCTGCTCCGTTTCTTTGATGGAGTCTTTCATATCCTTGTGCATTTCACTGTAAGCCTTTATAGACTGGTTTGTTTCAGTAAAGATGTTCTGCAGAATTTGTAAGTGAAGAATTCTGTAAAGGAAATATTTGGTTTAATTACAAAAGTGTTTAGATAACGCCGCATTTGCTTACTGAGTCCTGTGTCCCACATTTAAGGGTGCGAATGCGATTCAGCATCAACTATGTTCATTGCCGGTCGTGCGGTAATGTGGTGTTGGCGATAATGATTTCCCAAAACTTAAATTATTTTGATTATAAAGCTGTTCTGACAGCCCAAAATTCTATAGCAAATGTTAATGTATTTTTTTCTATAACTACTAGTGGTCGCCCGGTGGTTGAAATTCGACCATAATTAATTTAAGTTCTAAGTTTAAACGTTGCTTAATAATAACGTTTAAACTTAATTTAATTATGGTTCATAAAAATATTAGATTTCTGCACCCTTTCAACTTATTATAAATTTGAACTGTGCCAAATTTCGTACTACCCCCCATCCACGTAACTTTCGTAAAAAGGGTACAAAGTGTTTGCTTTTAAAGATAAATAGCGCCTTATGAAATGTATGGCGCATCAAGTGACTCCTAACAAACTAGTCAACCAAGTTAAAAAATATGATTGAGGAAATAAATACAGCTCATTATTAATTTTCTAGAAGAACGCAAATAGGTTTTTTTTTGGAAAAAACTCCGTTTAGCCAATTTTGCAGGCATAGATCATGGTCCAACATTAACAAAAGATAATTATTCATTACACTATGATCTTTTAATGACTTGCAATTAAGAAGACAACAGTCATTAGTTGTTGTCTTATGATCTGTATGAAACTTAATAGTTGTCACACAATACATTGTTAGTAATTAATAGCTTGATGATCATGGTCTGATTTATTAAAATTGAATGATTTTATTTCTGCGAGTAGATTTGTACAAACACTTTTTTTTTTCGGAATTTTATCATGCACACTTGCTTTTCCAATTCACTTTAGATATTGGCAGAATAGTCGACATCGGCTTTAATTGCCATTAAATAAAAATAGAATAGAATAGACTTTTACATATCAATCATATTCTAAAACTACATGAGGGCGGCGCGGGCGGTTCCTATCTGGTTACCTACTCTGAGAAGAATGGCCGAAATAAACTCAAGGGTCACAATCTCTTTTAAAATACAGATATAATCTTGATCAGATCATGTGTAGACCATGTAGATTGGTGTCTGAAACAGTCTTTTGACAAAATAATCACACAGATTGAGTGGACCTGTCTAGTCAGTGCATGCATTTGTCAGTAACATAAAAATTGTAAAATATAACTAGCATGCAAACAGGGTACCTACCTACCTCTTACAAATCTATACTAATATTATAAAGAGGTAAAGTTTGTGAGTTTGTGAGGTGTGAGGTTGTAGGGGATAATCTCTGGATCTACTGAAACGATTTTGAAAATTCTTTTACCAATAGAAAGCCACGTTATTTGTGAGTGTCACAGGCTATATATTAACCCGAAAAATAAAAGACCTTTTCATGGTAGTCGGGTTTGCAAAGTCAGTCGGAGAAAAAACGGTCGAACGAAAACAATGAGAGATATATTATATGATTGAGTTCTAGAGAAAAGTTGAAGAGCTTGATAATGCCTACAAAAAATTCACCGACAGCATAAGGCGATTAACACACGGCACCGCGCACCGCCGCGGTAGGCGGTGAAGCGGATCTTATGTCGCATTGGTCTCTTAATAAATCCGTAGATGCCTAACACACGTACGCCGCCCGACCGAGCGGACGAGTGCTCTGCCGCCGCGGCGCGGCGGTGCGCGGTGCCGTGTGTTAATAATCGCCTTAGTCTAACTTTTATATTTAAGTAAGTCACAAAAAGTAGTTTTTTATCTAAAAAAATATTTAAATCATGTTTATTATATTATCAACAATTATGAATTCTTATAAAAATAAGTACATTTATTGTCTCTAAAGTGTTTAAAACAAAATACTTTTGCCTTTTACTGCATTTAATTTGGACGAATGGTTAAAGAGATAATTCCTACGACATAGGGATTTCACCACGGATATCGATGGATTTCACAGTATTATGTCTTATGGCGTTCTGCTGTGGGGATCGGCAGCGGACGTAGATTCAATTTTCATTTTACAAAAGAGAGCAATCCGTGCAATCTTTAAAATGTGGCCTCGTGAGTCTCTTAGAAACAAATTCAACGAAATTGGTATGCTAACTCTGCCTTCTCTTTATATCCTAGAAAAAAAATTGTAGGTACGTTCGCAAAAACTTAGGTCTTTTCAAAAAAAAAGATGCGATTTCCATAATCTAAATACACGTAGTGTCGACGAAATTGTGATTTCAAAATTTAGATTAACTAAAACTATCAAGTCTTTTCTAATAAACAGTGTCCGCTTCTATAGCAAGTTGCCAAGTCGGTTACAGACCTCAGCGATGGAAAGTTTAAAACTCACATCAAACGTGTCCTTATCAAAAAACCATATTATAAGATTAATTCCTTCTGCACATGTGGCTTCCGTGGTACTCACCTAATTAACAGCATAACTATGTGAAAGTTAATTAACTGCTCCCAAATTACAATGTTAATTTTTATTATTTTTATTTTTTACAATGTCTGACATATTCTCGTCAATAATTGACATTATCACTGTAATTTGAAAAACATTGTAAAAGCCAATTATTTTTAAAAGTGTAACCGTGGAGTTTCTAGCCGGCTCTTCTCCATAGGAAACGACAAATTGGAACCGTGCACCTAGCTTCTGAGGTTTCTTAAGTGCCCATGCAAGTTTATGTGAAAGAAAATATTTTGATTTAATTTGATTGCCAATTGTTTGCTTTAGAATTTTTTCTTTTTTGTTAGAAGTATTAATTAATTTTACTTTCGGTATTTAAGTTCTGGATCTACATCCAATTAATTAATGGACCAAACGAAGGGTTCCTATTATTCCTTATTATCCTAATTTCCTGATTGCACTGAAAGTAAACTGTAAAACTGATTCTATAATAAAAGATATAGCTATAGTGTGGCCATTAGTGCTGTGCACTCCCTGAGGTATGCGCGGCGAGGTGGGAGGCGAAGAAAAAAGTGCATGAGTTCACATGAGATCGATACATGTCGGACAGATCTTACGATATCAGTTTGCATTTCTAAGGCAAGACTTGTGGCGGGACTATAGTCGGAGGCTATCTATCTGTAATATATTATACTTACTTAGTTGATTAAAATGTAACCTAAATATACTCATATTTTATTAAAAATATGCGGGTGATAAATAAGAACTAAACTTATAATTTAAAGCAGGACTTGTTTTATTGAACATTTTTTATATTTACAAACAATTATATATTCTAACGAAAGTTATTCTGACATAGATTCTGATTCAACTTCATCTTCGATTTCGTCATCATCTTCATCTTCCACTTCGCCACCGGAACTTGAATCAGAGTCTTGCAAATTTATTATGAATGAATCGATAACATTATCGAACCTACCATCGCGACTCCAGTAATCATTTTCATTTTTCTGGACATGATCGTCGCATCTCTGCCATTTGTCCGCCGTGAATTCCGAAAACAATTTATCCAATAAGATTATCTTTTCGTCTAGAGAAGAATTAATATAGTTTTGGGCTATGTTGTTTTTAATATCAGCCCAGACCAACTCTATTGGATTTAAATCTGGATGATACGGAGATAAACGCAGAACAGTGTGTCCACTGGCTTTCAGGAGTTCGTCAATTCTATACACGGGTTCTTTTTGTGTATTTTTGATAAGAAGTAGCAGTTGAGCCTTTGTCATGGTTCCAGAAAATTCTACATTATGGCGTAGCAACCAGTTCTGCATTTCACTTTTGAGGCTTGATATGGTTGGTTTCTTCTCAATCTGAACGCTGTGGTAAGACGCGTTGTCCATTACAACCACAGAATTCGGCAGCAATTTATCTTTTAACTTTTCATCTACCCACTTATAAAAAGTAGGTCCGCTCATATCTCCATGATAGTCACCGGTTCTAGCATCTGATTTGAATATGGTCAATGCATCATCCACTAAGCCATTTCGACACCCAGCGTGGAGAATTACCAATCGCCGTCCTTTCCCAATATCAGCGTGAATTCCGGGTTCTGACGATGATTGCCAACATTTGCTGGCATGGTGACTGGCGTTGATGTATGTTTCATCAAGAAAATATATGTTGCGGTTTTGCGTTCTGTAATTTCTGATTTGTGTAAGATATTTTTTCCGCCACACTGTAATATTAGGCTGCTCAATAAGGAGATGTCTCTTTGATTTGCATTTTTTGAAACGGTAGCCCATTTTGTGTAAAAGCTGTCTTAAATATTCCCGTCCACAATTCACTTACGGACACTTGGTAAAATTTTTTCAACTTCGTAAAACTGATGAATTTTTCTTCTGATTACTCCAAGGTCAAAATCATCCACAACGTGTTTTTGCTTTAGAACTTTTGGTTTTTTTGGCGATTGAAATTTTAATTGGCTTGAATTTTCAATTGATAAATAACCCGCAGAAATCACATTATGCACGGTTCTTTTGCTGTACCCCGTAGCCTCCGCAACGATTTTGGCAATATTCACATCATTTTAAAATTCAAAGCTTTCTTTGTCTGCTTTTCTTTTCTTAAAATATTCAGCCACCTTAAAAATGACAGTCTTCATATCACGAGATAATGCACGACCCATCTTTGAATATTTATCCCATGTGCGTCTGACATAGACAGTCCGATACAGATAACACTACCTGCCGCCACGAGCGTTGACGGCGCACTGACAGAGCGCAGCAACCGATTCTCCCCGCCGTCTCGCCGCGCGCATACCTCAGGGAGTGCACAGCACTAATGGTCACACTATAGCAGTAAAGATTTCAATCAATGTCTTTTAATTTTTTTAGCATATTAATACGAGTAAAAAATGGGCCCACGCCCACTACAAATATGGCCGACTAGTCGGCACATCGCTAATATTTATGCGATAGCAGCAATCACAGTTGATTTGCTGTAATTTTTTGAAGAGTTCTGTTGTCTGTCTCCCAAACGCATCATCAGATCTATATGAAATTTAAATGGGACCATTTCGGAATAAACCTCTTTCGAACAAAAAACTAATTTTGCAAATCCGTCTTTAAAAGGTATAGTTACAGCCTTTTAATTTTATCTCTTTTCCGTCCAAAGAGGCTAGAAGGACAGTAACAGGCTGGTTACTGATACTTTAATGATGGAAGAGTTAAAGGTTCTAACAAAATGTCTGCAAATTGGACCATTGCAGATTTACATGGAGTTTCAGTGGTGGATCAGCATATAAGGCAAATATAATGGTGATTGCAGTTTGTTGTTATATGCTAAAACCAATGATACAATCCATAGTCACCTTTAATACCCATGGGAATGAGTGGCCAATTGGCCACCAGTCTATAAATTATGAGACATACTCACTTAGATTTGAAATCTAGTATCTTAGTCTTCAATGTCAACAGCTCGCTGGAGTCATGGTTGAACTTTGTCACGTCCCGAAGCCTATGGTTTAGCCACTCCATCATGAGCTCCACCTTCTCACTCTCTTGTTCTTCAAGAGTGGTCAGTTTGTTATCAATACTGGCCTGAAAGAATGAAAAGAAAAAAATAAATGTATTTATTTGTTCTTCATCAGGGAAAAACAACAAAACAAAGAATAATGTAAAACCTGAAGTTCTTTCTTCTCATCATTTTGTGGTTTCTTAGTGCTGGTTGACTGCTTTAGGTGCTCTAGCTCAGAAATAAATGCTGGCAGCTTAGTTTGTACTTTTACCAGTACTGCCTGGTTAAATTCTGTTTGCTCATCAAATGTAAGCTCAGCTGCAGACTGATGCATGAATCCTGGAACAAATGAAAATGTTGAAGATAAGCAATCAATCTGTTTATGTTTAATGATCTTGTTGGCTAGCCTAATATTTTAATCTCAGTATGAGCTAGTTTCGTTGGAGTGTACCTAACGGGGCATTGACGAAAAAAGACCATTATTTAAACAAAATATTTTTTGGGAAAATCCTTATTTTCTTAATTATAGTGTGTAGACTTAATATAAGGCTATATACATGTTGGTGTGATTGGAAGCAAATTTAAATTTTTCTGTCCTTTTTTTCATAGTGCCCCGTTTCGTATCTCCTGACCACAATTTTTTACCCAGAGTTATAATTAGAACTTCTTTCATAACAACACTGCAATCAATCTAAAGCTTGTCATGCTCATCTGCTTAGGCAAACTTGTATCCATCGTCTATCGTAGAATGGATCTGATTCATAGGCTCATACATATTAGGAATACATATTTAATAAAAAAATCGCTCAGCGCTCACACCTTGTGTTACAATAGTAAAAGGTAAGATTGTAAATTCTTACCTAGCACAGTAGCAGTGCTCTCATCCCCTGTACTCAGCTTGTGCAGACTCGAATAATACGAGAGGTCGCAATCAGCGATAATCCTGTTCACTTTGCCCTTCAGTTTTTCAGACAATTTGTTATTTTCACCACAAACTTCCCTAATAATCTCTAGTAACATGTTCTCTTGAGTCATCTTTATGTCCATGCATACGTTGTCCGTGCTCGTGACTGAATCCATTTTAATTAAAATAACATAAATAAATTCAGCAAATTGTTTTGTTTGAATTATCAAGTAACGTACAAATATTATTATTTCTGAATAAACACAAATCTGTAACCAGGTAACCACGACAACCGTTATTGATTTTTTAAAGATGACAACCACACATTCAGAAGAGGACCTAATAAAATTCAGCTTTATTTTTTCGTTGCAGAAACTATTTTTCTTACCTAAGATAATAATTATTTTTCCAAAACACGATTACACGATAATTAACTTGATGGTAAAGTTATGTTACATTTTTTAAAGAAAGAAATTACATTATTTTCCACAACATATTACTTTTTTGTAAAAGTATAGTTATGTTCATTTCTGAACGGATATTATTCTTCTAAATAAAATAGCGTAGTCTTCATGTCAAAATACATGTTTATTTCTTTCTATCACGACTCTTTGCACGCAACACTAGCGCTAACAAATAGTATTGCTTGACTTACCATTTTTACTGGTGTTATATATTACGAGAAACACTTCACCTTGCTTGCTGACTCTGCTGCTTGCTTGCTCACTGTAATTTTGTATTTTATTTATTTTGGAAACTTTATCTATTTATCTACTCATTGAATTCGTAAAATGTTAGTGAATTTATCAATTTCGGTCGTTAAAACCACTAATAACTGAAGATGTCGGCAACGGCGGAATTATACAAGAAATCCTCCGAGTTAGACACTGGTTCCAACAATGGTCACAACAATCAATCGGAATCTCAAAAGCCGGGGGACAATGCAGAGAGAAATAAATCGAATAAAACCTCCAACGAATCTCAAGGAAATTGCTACTGGTGAGTAAACCTTCATTGTTTTCCTTTTTTTTTAAATTCCGAAAGAATTCCATCAATAACCTTTTATAATTTTTAGCGGGAAAGATCGAAATCTGAACATAGCGGAGTTGCTGTGTGCCTCTTGCAATCGATGGTTCCACGAATCATGCATTGGCTACCAACTAGGGAAGCTGGTACCATTCATGACCAACTATTTGTTTATTTGCAAGAATTGCTCTCCTACGGGACTTGAAACATTCAAGAAGAACCAGGCTCGTGAGTATCTGGCTACTATGAAGTATTTATTGTTTAATTTATGTAAATATAATTGTTTTTTAAGTTTACTGACTTTAGTTGCTAACACATAGGTCATTTAATGAAAGTGTGATTTAACCTTCACTATGACTGCTTATATGATAGTAAAGTTGGTACATGTAATAAATACCTATGCGAATATTAGTTAAATAAGTAGGTAGAATTTAAGATAGGTTTAACCCTCAACCACTGACTTGCACTTTTGTAATACTACCACTGACATACAAATGTCATATCTGAGGGGCAATTCTCCTGATTTTAAAGAACGTTCACAGTCTGATCTCAGTCTCAATCTGTCAAAAATACCTCTAGTTTCCATACATCTTTGACAACTTCTTGACGTTTGATTGTCGCTGAGATGAGACTGCGACTAGATTGTGAACGATTTTAATTATGAGAATTTGGCTTTCTGTTTATAGAAATCTCTGAGCCAGTCATCAAGAGTATTTAATATTTCTATTGATTTTGATAGAATACAACATTTTAAAAGAAGGTGCAATGATAAATATAACGGTAAAAATATTCATAGAAAAATATTATTTACTCAATATGCTTAGACATTGCGAAAAAAACATAAACAAAGTTTCAAAATCCCGTTTCTAGTTAATATCTTATCAAGGCAATTACTGCAGGTCAGTTTTGAGCACTGCAAGCTAATCGGTTAACTGCATACTGCTGCACAACCTCTTTGTATCTTGCCAATTAAGTCAATGGAATGTCATCATCAGAAAACTGTTCCAAAAATGTGTCAAAGATCGCTTCTAAATAATTTCTGTAGTCCATTGAGATGGGAAAAACATATACAGGATGAAATTGAAAACATGCGACAAACCGAAATGGGAGATTGTACTCATCATTATGAACAACTTTTACTAAGGGACCACTGATGCAATCGCGAAAAAAAAAAACATCTGTTCCCTACATTTATGTTCGCATAACTCGTCAAAATGTAGGGAACAGCTGTTTTTTTTTTGCGATTGCATCTTTGGTCCCTTAGTAAAAGTTGTTCATAATGATGAGTACAATCTCCCATTACGGTTTGTCGCATGTTTTCAATTTCAACCTGTATATGCCTATGCTGTAGTCTGATTGAAGACAAATTTCTCCATCTGTCAATTATTTGTCAGATTCACAAAACTGGGATGACTGGAATAATTCATTTGAATGAATGCTAACTGGATCTTACTGTAATTCCTTTTTTAGATCCAAAGAGCCTAGCAGGCTTAGCACAAGAACCATAGACAAGCGTATTGTCTTAAGAAGAGTAGACAAAAATGGTGTTTACATTAGATAGTTGACAGTTTTTCACTGGGAAAGGAAGACAAGCGATTTCTATTCTACAGTAGAGTAGAAATAGAAAGCGTCATGCTAAGCCTGCAGGTGAAATGTTGCATCATTATGATTCATTTTTATTTACAAAATAATAATACAAATTTAATGTCATAAAATTACATTAACACTAACCATACAAATGACATGCGTCAGGCCCTCACTCATTTTTTGTAAATAGTGTCATGGGTCAGCTTTTCCCATCCGCACATGCATATCTGGTAAGAAACTACTTTAAATGGCCTGATTGTGTTCACGCACAAAATTTCAGAGACAAAACATTATGAACATAACAAAACGTCACATCTAGTTACCCCGAAGGGTTAGCAGAAGTGTATCTATAGTAGACCCACATTTCACCAGTTAAAATAAAACATTTTCTATATACTTATAAAAGTTTAACTAACTGGGTAAACAGATTTTTAATGCCTGTCAGGCTAAATAACACAAAAAAAAACTATCACCATACTTAGCCAACAGATTGATGATTTCCATTTCAACAGGCTAATGTATCTCATTGTTTGTGAACAGCATTCCCTCAGATGTGTCTCACGGCTATAGCGAACTTGAAGCAGGAGACTGTAAAGGAAGGCAGCAACAGACACCTCTTCAGTAAGGATCGGGAGATCATACCATACATAGACCAGTACTGGGAAGCCATGACTACGATGCCAAGAAGGTAATATATGTATTATCTGAACAGTATTGGTAGTTGGGCAAGACTGCCCACCCACTAAAGCTGTACGGAGTCCATTCGTACCTCTTCCAGGATTCCAGGGTGACAATATTTTTTGAACCTGTTCTTGACTAAAGATTGAATTTGTATAATCTAAATAGTACACACGGCTACACACCAAGCTATACATTTGCAGTTTACACTGAGCTCTCACTGTACGGAAATCCGATACAATGCGAGATCAGCGTATACTGGAAATGTATAGCTTGATGTGTAGCCGTGTGTACTATTTAGATAGTATAGTAGTAGATAAGTAGTAGTTTGAGGATAAGATTGATCGTATCCTCAAACTACTACTCCTGCGGCTATTAAGGCCGTGAGGGTGCATATACTGCCTCTCCCTCACGTGCGCCGCCTCCCTCTTCGCGAGCATTACTGCTTCGCAGGAGGTGACGGCTACCCATTCACTCTCGCCCCGTACCATGGCCTGGACCAGGGCCGGACGCGAGAGATCGCCGCCGCCGATCGCCTCCACGAGGACACGGCGGTGCTCCGCCCAAGCCGGGAAGACCTCCACCGTATGCTCCACCGTGTCCTCAGGGCGATCTTCGCAGTGAAAACACCCGGGCGTTTCCTCCCGCCTTATCCGAAACAGGAACCTCCCGAAACAACCGTGTCCGGTGAGGACCTGCGTCAGGTGGAAGTTGAGGACGCCATGCCGCCTCTCAAGCCACTCCTCAAAGAGGGGCCTTACCGCCGCTATAGTGGCGTGCCGAGCACTGGGTTGCGACAATCGCACTCTCCATGTTGCCATGAGATCCCGCCGGAGCTCTGTCCGCTGTGCCGCGATTTCTCGCGGCAGCGGAGTTATTCCCCGGCGTTTGGCCTCCTCGCGCCACTCCTAAATGTGCGCGAGGATGAGATGTGCCGTTAGATTCATCTTAATTGTGAGAGTGACACTGGGTATAAACAAATTGAAAAAAAAAAATGCCCGGTTTTTGGCGCCATATTGTTTTTTTTTTCTCAAAACCTATTGAGTGGGGTATCAAAATAAAGGGTTACATAAATAGGTCTCATTAAGGTCAAAAACAAATTAAAATGGCCGAGTTTTGGCGCCATTTAGTGTCTTCAACAAATTTTTTTTCTCAAAACCTATTGAGTGGGGTGTCAAAACAGGGTTTCATAAATAGGTCTCATTAACCTCAAACATAATTATATTAACTAAAAACTGAAATAAAAATAATAATTTATAAAATCAAAAACCCGACTGCCTAAAAAGTGAACTTTAATAAAATAAAAAAAGATGGAAACAAGAATCTTGTTTTAAAAGGATGACTAATTAGACTGAATACTATAAGCAATCTCATGCAGTCGGAGGCATCTTCTTAAATTTAACAATAATGACCTTTATTGTCATCTTAAAAAAAAAAGTTCACTTTTGAGGCAGTTGAGTTTTTTGATTTCGTAAATTATTATTTTTATTTCAGTTTAGTTATGCACAAATGCTTGAATTATTCATTCTCTTATTGCTCGCTAGGCAACCAAGTAGCAACAGGTTAGCTGTGGTAGCCAGAATATTGTGAGAATTTTTGGCTGCCATGTGTTCGGGCTCCAATTAGACATTATACAAAGTATAAGCAACATAATTAATGCTAGACCTCATACACCCCAATTAGGGTATTGAGTTAAAAGCATAATACAATGACAAAACATTTTTTTTTAAAGCTAACTGTTATTATTAAGAAAAACGTGTTGAAACAAGCTTTACTTTATGCATAAAAAATTACTCTTATTTCCTTGAAATACGATTCAATTTTCTTTGGCTCAATCAGCGGTAGGTATGGCAAAATACCAAAGTAAAAAAAAAACCGCAGTATAAAAAATTACTGAAATTGATTCAGTACTCAATTAGGAATAAACTACTTTCAGGTCTTGCATTTATTCTGTTACACCTTGTATAATGTTAGAGTTACAGTTGTTAAAGTTAGTTGTAGCCCAAATAAGACCTCAATCAAGCAAGCTGTTGAGTGTACTATGGTTGAGAAAGGCTGTCCAAAACGATAAGGCCAAACGTGGGCCAAACTGCCCTCCAAAAGTTAGAGTAAATAGTTTTAATCAACTCAAGTTAATGATACTGGCAGCTTATAACTTTTCAAGAGATGAAAAAAAAAACAAAACGAAGTTGTCAATTTAAAAAAAAAGCAAGAAGTGTATCAGAAATGCGCTTTTTTGTGAATTATAATTAAATATTTAGGTATAGAATGCAAGGCTTTTTACTATTCTCTGAATACTTTATTAAACTTTGTTAGTTTTAACATCTCCCCATTTCTATTTATAAGCTCAACTGTCAAGTAATTAACACAATTACTTTTCTATTGAGAGAGAGAGATCAGACCACAGAGAACTTTTGATCAGACTCAATAAGCTTCCCTAACAGACGAGAGGGTTCTAGACTCAAGAATCCTAGAAGTAGTAGTAGTTGGTTCTACCAAGGCATAAATTCCCTAAAATCAACTAAATCCAACTTTAAAATAAGTATTGTTGTCTTTTTCTAAACAAACATAATTTTTTCAGAGTAACCCAATCCTGGTACGCAACAGTACAGAGGGCCCTCATAAAGGACATCCAAGTACTATTTACCTACGAAGAGGACGCTAACCAAGGACCCATGTTTGGGCTTTACAATATGGAGTTGACGGCTATCAAGCCCAACTATGAAGCTATGATCAAGCAGGGGCAGCTCAAGGTTACCGATATGGGCATAGCTACTGGTAAGTTTTATCTATGCTAATATTTTTACCAAAGTGTGGGCTATTCTCAATTTTTGTAGCAATTCTCAATGTTTGTGCCATGATATATTTTTGTAGCAGTTTATGTATTTCCAAAAAAAACAGCATATTACTGCATAGAGTAAGTTTCATCAATGCTAATATTCCATTAGGATCATGATTTACCAAAATATGGGGTAGTTTCATTCAGTTTGCGTCATGAATTCATGATATATTTAATAATAGTTTATTTCCAAACAATTGGCACAGGAATGCATAGTTCGAATACACAAGATAATGTTTAGTGTGAAATTCATGCAAATCTATTTGTTTTATATTTTGCACGAATTCTAGTTTAATCGTTCGCGTACGCGGTTGATAACACAGGCCGACAAATTATTTACACAGACACCAGACTATGCATTTCCGAAGTATTTCGATGCGCTGAATCCGAATCTGGCCGCAGAATTGCTCTATCACGTCAGGATTTTGAGATATCCTAACCTGGAAGAGAAAAAACACCGTTTTTGCTCATTTTTGAGGTTACGTAGCCCGCTAGATCCTCTTTCCTCCAAAAAATCATCAATTGTATCTGAAAGTGCTAGTCTTTCTTTTTAAAATGACGTTGAGTTTACACGAATATCTTTTTTTTTCGCTGAGGTATCGCATTTTGAATTTTTCATGTATGTGGATTTTCCTATGTCTGAAAATCCATTACCATTGCCATTACGTTATCCATACAGAAAATTTCAAAATGCGACATGTCAGCAAAAAAAAAAGATATTCGAGTAAACTCAACGTCATTTGAAAGAGAAAGACTAGTACTTTCAGATTTAATTGATGATTTTTTGGAGGAAAGAGGATCTAGCGGGCTACGTAACCTCAAAAATGAGCAAAAACGGTGTTTTTTGCTCTTCCAGGTTAGGATATTTCAAAATCCTGACGCGATAGAGCAATTCTGCGGCCAGATTCGGATTCAGCGCATCGAAATACTTCGGAAATAAATAGTCAGGTTTCTGGGTAAGAGAGTTCGTCTAATTTTGTTGGCCTGTGTAATCATCTTTTACTATATCAGCAGGCTTAGTATGACGCTTTCTATTTCTACTCTACTGCAAAATAGAAATCGCTTGTCTACACTTCTCGGAACTGTCAAATGTCTATATGGAAACGTCATTTTTATCTACTCTTCAGACGACAATGCGGTTGTCTACGGTTCTCGTGCTAAGCCTGCTGGAGAGTGAATGTTACGATAAAAATAAAACGAATACTTAATATAATATTAGCTAAAGGCATTTTTTTGCCAAAGAAACGAATATAATGCGCATAAAAGGTGCAAAAATTAGCATTTAGCTGAATGGTCGGAGTATCAACAATATCAAGGCTATTCTGAATGAAATAAAAATATTTTATTCTTGTTTCTTAGATTCCCAGACGGCAATAACAATACCTGGTGCACAATCATTATTATGCAAAGCAGTTATCACGACCGATTACATTATTAAAATAAGTTTAAAGAGGAAGCACGCTCATATAAAGTGGATATTATGAAGATTCAACCGTACAAAAACAGCCCAATGACAATTCTCTTACCACGACGAACCTCATCAGCCAATCAAGTATTCAAGACATTATAAATTAATGGTTGTTACAGTAATAAATATCATTTTAACCAACTACAATATTGAATTAATCTAGCATAATATTTATTCTCGGGAACGAAGATTATGACAAGCGCGACCTACTAATCTGACCTCAATAAAATAACGTGAAGTTGGAAATTGTTGAGTGGCTTATACACCATAATTGACCGGCTGACATATCGCTTTGGAAACGATCCAAAACACTGAAAAACGTACACTCGTAACGCGCGCAGTGCATACATCCAATTGTTAGTAGAGTCAACCACAAAGACATGTTATTGAATAATGACATTGTTCTTTATGCATTGGTGTATGTAAACAGAACTTCGCGACGCACACAGCGGCCGGAATAAAACACTATATTCTACGTTAGTGTGTCCGTATATTTGCCGATAAGTACACATAGGACCGTCGCGTTAGCCGCGCGATTTCTCCTCTATTGATTTTAGATTTAAATAGTTCACTTCAAAATCACCTTGAACTTTATGGCTGGTGAGTTAAGTCCAATATTTTTTTCTATCTTCTCAAATTCACTGTTACACCTCCTTAGAGTGTTATGTGCGTACATAATTAATTTACACGGCTATCTGTTATCAGAATCGTAATTTGCCTTGAACAAATGTTTACTTATAAGTAGGTATGTATTGGCGTCGTGTTTTTATCTCGTTAAAGTAGCGAACGTATATGGCTAAAACTATTTTTATTCCATATATGAGGTTGTTTGTGTTCAGCGTTCCACATTGTTGTGTTGTTTGTCACGTAAGGCCCCGATGTAATCGCGCGTAGGTTCGTCTCGATACGTGTTCTTTATCTTATCAGCACTTGCACTAAATATATTTGTCAGTTAGTTGAGTTATCGGTGCTGACGACATGGATAGTAAGTTGAGATTTCAATTGATTTTAGTTATGTATTTTAATGGCTCTTGGGTATGGTGTTAATAACATCCTCTTGCATTTATAATTGTTTCCTGCAGTTATATACGATTGGTATGCCTGGCGTGGTAGGTGCCTCTTTATTCGTTTATTCAATTAGGTTTGTTCGTCGTCTTTACAATAAAACTGAAGCTGTTGTATATCGAATAAGCGGTCGTTGTAAGAGTTTAATAAGGAAATTAAAAGCGTGACCAAGCCCAACCGTTAACTTTAGTGTTTCACTCGAAATATTTTGTGTCCATTGCGGAAAATGTATGTCGAAATTTTCTTATTTTAACGAGCAATGCGTCGTATGTGTCAAGTCTAGATAACCGTGCTGCTAGTAATCAATGGCGTCGTGAATTTAATGACTGCAATGAAATTCAGTAAGTAGGTACCTACCTGTTCTTCCAAGAGTATAGAAATAACGAAATCGATTGATTTTACGCAGCAGTTCTGTCTATGTAGCTTCCTTTGTACTTTCATCATAATATTGTTAGGAATAAAACTCCAGTAAATGATCAAAATCAATAGTGCCATCAAGCTCTACAAGGGACTATAAATACTTATCTACGTCGAAGCTTTTCTTAGAAAGCGTTACCGTGACTACACGCATGTTAAGGTTTGTCCTTGTCCCTCCCCTCTACGAACATCAAAGAAATGAAACCTACAAACAACAACTTTTTGAAGATATTATCGACACTGAAAAATGCACTTTACGACATTGTTAAGTTTTTTTTTGGGTGGGAAATAATCAAATAACTTTTCCCGCTCTGGATGGAGCAGGAGGGCGTGTCAGACTTTTACTGGCTAAAACCCACCCGTGTTCCCTCAGTTGCCTGTGTGCCAGGGGCCGCGGTATCTCTTTCGAACAACCCGCACCCCAGGCAGGCATCGGCCTTTGCGGGCCCCACCAGTTGGTGCTGACATCTCTTTGAGGCGCGCGTGGAACACAACGCGCCGTCGACCCGGTCTTGGTCCTTACCGGACAGCCAGCTACCCATTACTCGTCGTCCGCAAGCCCTCGCCTACGGTGGCCGGGAATCAGTCTGGGATTCCCGACGCCCAGGGCGTCTCCTGCGGCGACTAAGGCCGTGACAGCGCATATACTACCTCTCCCTCACGTGCGCCGCCTCCCTCTTCGCGAGCATTACTGCTTCGCAGAAGGAGGTGACGGCTACCCATGCACTCTCGCTCCGTATCATGGCCTGGACCAGGGTCGGACGCGAGAGATCGCCGCCGCCGATCGCCTCCACGAAGACACGGCGGTGCTCTGCCCAAGCCGGGCAGACCTCCACCGTGTCCTCAGGGCGATCTTCGCAGTAGAAACACCCGGCCGGACATTATTAAGTTAAGAGCAATAAAAATAATCGCACGTGTGGGCATTTTTGGGCAAGCCTATAAATAAAAGGAACATATAAAGACTATATTAAAATACATTTAGCAGCGACGTGGAATGAGGTCACGATGTTTACTCTATGACTGCACCATATTCACGAAAATAAATGTCACTTTCCATTGGCAATTCTGCTCTAGTTTAAATTCGCGTTGAAATGGAGTACCTATTAAGCGAATTTCAATCGCAAAATAGCTCAATACTGACGTCTGGTTCTTTGGTGGAAAAAAAAGATAGTCTACAGTGAAAATGATTTACAAACATCCACGAAGTATGGTGACATCACCATCTGCCTAATCTTTTTCCCAACTACCTATGTTGAGGTCGGCTTCCAGTGTAACCAGATGGAACTGAATACTAGTATTTACATGGCCGAATGGATGGTTTTTGTCATGGCTTTTTTGGCATGGGTCTATCTGACCTCCACAATCCAGTTATTGGGTCCCACGATACCTCCTAATACTGTTTTGTTGTATGTGACAACAGAATAATAACAAAAAAATACAAAATTTCGATATTAAGTTTACTTAGTCCTTTCGCTATTTCTATCCCTCCCTTAATTTTGTCGCGTCGTTAGCAACGCTATCCTATTAAGTTTACATTTGACAAAGCACACTTCCTTTACGCGATACCATAACATTAGCCTGCCATGTTTCTCGTTATATAGCAGTTTCCCATAATTTAGTTTTCGCCTATGGGAGCAATTTCGAAATTGGCTGTTTTGCGTGGATGTGATTCCCCCGACTTGTTCTTTTTTGTGTTAATGTTCTTTCTCTGCGTCATGTTCGTCGCAAATAAACTTATTTCTTTTTTCTCGTTAAATTTAAAACGTAGTCATTATACTGTTTTTTATATATGACGCCATCTTTCCGGTTTAACCAGAAATGGCTTTTGGGGAATTGCATAAATGCATAGCAGCAACAGGCTGTGCTAATAAATGTCGATTCGAACTGAACAAATATTTTTATAGGCAACAGATAGGTGTAGGTATTTACCTTCCTCGTCTTGGGTGTTTGTGCATACGAGTCTGTCTGGAACCAAACAAACGATACCTACAGGAAATATTTTACCAAAAGCCATAATTGAGTGTTAGAGTTTTGATCTTTTTTAAAACCGGTCGGAGCAAAATGTAACCATGGATTCAGTACATACAGGATTCTGAACCCTGCGTTGTTTATAGCCGATTATTAAAAATAAAAAAAATGTTGTCCCGTACCTTTTGAACGCGTAGGTATTGCACGAAACAGCACTTGTCTCTACCACCACCCTTTATTGTATTGGTACCCGGCCGTAAAATGGCACTTTAAACATACACGAAAAGTTATAAAATAAATAAATAAATTCCAAATCCACTCAATAATTATGGCTTTGTATTTTCTGCCACTCATGCTTGATTCCAGTCTCTTTCCATAGTACGCTATCTTAGGGCTTATAAAGACGGCGTTTTCTATACGCGCTTTTCTGCCTTGCATATGCATGACTCGGCAGTTGCGATTATCGCGCGTCGGCGTTGCAAAAAAAAGGGAGTTTGTATATTTTGATTTGCGTTGGTCCTGTGTGTATGTATAGTATAATAAAGAGTATTCTTTTCGTAAAATTATCCCACAGGAACGTACTACCGGGATAAAAAGTAGGTGATAAGTGATAATCCAGGTTATGAAGTATCTGTGTGCCAAATTTCATCCAAATCTGTTCAGCCGTTTTTACGTGATTGAGTAACATCTAAACATAAAAACTTTCACATTTATAATATTAGTAGGAGAGTAGGAACTAGTAGGAAGTAGGATAAATAGACCTAATGAGAAAAACAATCATCACTAAATCAATCATGGTTCTGGCCAATCGATCTTCTGAGATTGAACGGTTTTTTTTACGTGACTGTCTAAAGAGGTTGATTTTCATAATCACTTATCTATCAGAGCTACGATAAAGGGAATTGTATAACCATAATTATACATGCATGAGCTATTCAATCTAATTGGACTCTAATTGCAACGGTATTCATTATGAGCGGTGCTAATTTTCTTTCAACGCCCACGTAAGTTGCGCTTATAAAAAAAATATTTGTTTATTTATGGTTCCACATGGTCGTTTTTGTATCTGACTGCGTATTTGATTAGTACATTCTAAATATATACAAAAATTAACACGTCGTTGGGGAATTATGACGCGTGCGCATGCTTTGTTTCTGTATAGAGACCTAGCTTTGCGATGTTTTCTGGCCAATTTTTTCGGATTAAGTCCTAATTTGCTGTAAAATGGCTCGTATACAAAAAAAAAACAGAAGACTCTTTATCATTGTATGCAACCATTGTTTTACAAAAAAAACCCAAGATGCACAGTCCCGAACAAAAGTAACACTCAAAACTGTCCCCAATTATACGTCAGTTATGAAAAAACCCATTTTTTGCAAATTGAACTTTACACGAAAGTGATTTTTACAAAGCAATTTTCAAAAAGACTGACAATAGGTACCTACTACCTATTTGATACCTGCCCACATTGCGCCCATTTATGCGGACGTTTTTGAGACAATGATTGTGTGTCTTGGGTTTTTTGTATATCAATGCATACAGCATAAAAATTGTACTTAAAAATTTATAAATTTAAGGTAGGGTGACACAATAGGCGGTCTTATCGGTGAAAGCGATCTTTTGAAGACAATCTTTGGATGGATTAAGGGAGAAGGCACAAAACGTAATGGCGCAAAGTAATAAATCAAAGAATCAACGTATTTTTTTGACAAATTAAAAAAGAGATAAAGGCATTTCATTTGCGAGCAATTTTATTTTAGTTTTAGTATTTAGTTTCCAAACATGTTTGTAAACAAAAATGTGTTTTTGGAAAAACAACTACACACACATAAAGTTTAGTTTTGTTTTATAACTGTTTGTATAGCACTATTTCTGAAATAGTAACAAAATTGAAATTCGTTGAAGTGGAAAAACATGAAATGGATATAAGGATTTGGATAGACTTTGATCTATTCAATGAAAGAGAGGAAGAGGCCCATACTCGGCAGTGAGTGGAACAATGCAGCCAATAATGATGATAATGAAGGTTCAATGAAAACGAACTTCATTTCTTTCAGTCCCTTTAGCGGGCAACGTAAAGGGCAGGCAGGGGAAGCGGCGGCCGGCGGTTGGTGGGGCCACTGACACCGGCGCCCCCGTCGGGAAGAAGGGCCGCACAGCGGACCTGGGTGCCTTGAAGCTACCCTCACATGGGTACCCCACTGAACATCCCTTCAATAAGGACGGGTACCGGTACATACTGGCTGAACCTGACCCGCATGCGCCTTTTCGACAGGTGAGGACAAAAAACAAAGAATAGACCTACTGTAGTCACTTTCTAACATCCAAAATTCTCGTAAGTGTTCAAGTAATTCAGGATATCTTTTAACTATTGTTTTCTTTCATTGTGAGCGGTTTTAAGCCCGTTAAATGATTAAGTACCGTGGTGATCATAATTTCTTCCGAATGAATTTAAATACGTTCAAATAGGGGAGTCCTATTTGTTTTTATACGACGAACCGACCAATTAAAGTCTAAATTCCCTTTTAAGTAGTAGGCATGCACTTCACAACCGCTGCACTGATTTTCAGCTAGAACTGGTTTCAAGCCAGTAAAGTAATAATCCACCATGCAGGTCGTAACTTCTACTAAATACACATAGAATTATGCAAAATAGGACCTCCCAGCTAGATTAGAGCTAAGTGCATAACGAGCACGCACCATGGCTTAATTTAGGCACAATTTTTTTTATTGTGAGTCTACAAAATGTACTTTCTAGTTCTACCACTGCTATAAAATCTAACATTTCATCTAGGAGTTCGATGAAAGCAACGAATGGAGTGGAAAGCCGATTCCCGGATGGTTATACCGGTCCTTGTGTCCCGGCATAGTGTTACTAGCTTTGCACGACAGGGCGCCACAGCTCAAGATATCCGAGGACAGGCTAGCGGTCACCGGGGATAAGGGATACTGCATGGTGCGGGCGACGCATGGTAAGCTTATAAATTAGTCCTTTGGTCCCATAATTATGTTGGTTTATTAAGTATCAGAAGACCTATCTTCTGATACTTAAAAAAACCACCAAAGGCCTACCTTTTGTATAGTTTTAACGGCAGGGATAAAAAAGAGGATGACGGAGAGTAACCGGAAACATACGAACGAAACAATTAATATGCAGGTTGTAAAAACGACGTGACTTGAGGGAAGCGCCAGGGTAGCGCTCGAAATTTAAATTTAATTACGTTTTTTGCACATTATTTCATGAAATAATCGAATCAATCGAGTTATATAACGTAGAAAGTGGTATTGATCATTTTAAAGATTACAATTCTGTAATTACATGCTTGTTCGGTCGCGATTCATATTTTGTTCAACGTACAGCCTGACGCTGACCTGCAAATTGCAAAATTTGAATTTAGCGGGCTTCCTTGGCACTTCGCTCTTAAGGGCTTTCAGATTATTCTGCTAAGTATTCCTGTTGACCACATACATACTCGCTGGTGTTAGCATCAGACCGTAATAATTATCATAAATTCATTATGGTATGTTATAATTAGCATGTCAATGAATGAGCTGGTGGTGTGTCCTTATGTCCAGTGACATGTACTATTAATTATTCAAACAATAAACTGTATATATAAGACTTGTGTTTCGTTCAAATTTCATTTCGTCAATAACATCGGCTATTATCTAATGAGGAAAAAAATTATTAAATTTGCCTTGGTATAAAATAACGCATTTCATCTCATTAATTCGACAGGACATTATTTTGTTTGGTTCTCGGATAGAAACGGGATGTCA
Organism: Antitype chi; assembly: GCA_947359405.1. Lineage (NCBI taxonomy): Eukaryota > Metazoa > Arthropoda > Insecta > Lepidoptera > Noctuidae > Antitype > Antitype chi. The sequence continues at coordinate 21,864,840 of OX375815.1, forward strand.
TTTGAATCTAGAATTTTAGATTGAAACGGCCTTCGCCTTTAAATTTTAATAGGATTCAGTCGCCAGTAAACGGAATGTAAAGGCTACCAACATGGTCAGTTCATCAGATCCGTTTGGTAAAACGTTTTTAAGTAGGCACTTAAAAACGTTTTACCGTTTTACTTTAAAACGATCAGACGATCGTTTCGTGTCTGGTTACGCATTTGGTTAAAACTGATTATAGATTTGTTTGTTTCTATTAACAGCTCCATGTTGTCTTCAGAAGTTAATTTGGTGATATAAGTAAAGAATATAATAAAAATACGCATTCTGTACATTCACGCAATGGTTAAGTAAACATTGAGCAGAAATTGAAAAGCTGGGTAACGACTTCGACGTGTGAAAAATCGCTGATGCGGTAGCATGCAAAATATGTATTTATTAATATGCTTATGGTTACAGGAGTAAAAATTAAAAAAAAGTTTAAACTGAAATCTTCAACATCTCCATAATATGAAATTATTTCGATCTGTCACCCTGCTTTGTCGCCTTAGGGGGACCCACAGACATATAAAACAGTAGCAGACCAAACATTCGCTAAAAAATGCGTACCCATTACGCACACATAGAGAGTGTTGTCGATACAGGGCCGGACTAGGGCCGGTTGCCGGTATTATATAACGATATTGAAAAGACCGATAATCTTACTGAAAATCCGCGAAAATCGATATTCTCTGGGTAAATGAAGTGTAGATTACTTATCATTAAAGTCTTAACGAATATAACCACCCATCTCTTCTCGTGGTTACTGTAAAAGGCGACTAAGGTAATATTTTAAGAAGACGGTGGGCGGCAGTCCTTTCACCTCCTTTTAACGGTATATTTACACACAGACCGTTGACGGGCATCAGTATCGGATAAAATAACTCTCCCTGCAGTCATTAACCCGTATGCCCAGCTTGGTGGGACCTAGAGTTAAGGTGTTGGTATGCCTGAAAGCTAGCTTATAAATATATCAGGAATTTTGAAATAAAACAATGAATTTATTGAATATATACATATTTATTTTGTACTTTTTTAACTTTATTTATTTATATATTCTTTATTGTACACTACAAAAATACAATAAACAAAAAAATACACAATAATATATACAATAGGCGGCCTTATCGCTTTCCGCGATCTCATCCAGGCAACCATGGAATGGACAGGGGCATAAAATGGGGACGTTGTTGGTGCAAATAATGTGTTTACAATATACTAAAATAGATACACAGATATATACATATCCTAAATAATAGATACATAAATACATATATACAAAATTTAAAACGAACGAAAATAAAAGCCTTTACAGAGATTATTACAGTTTGGTACGAAAACAAGATCACAACGACAAGTAATGTTCTTTATTTTCATAATTTAAAAACTACTGGTCCTAAAATAATAATATGTACAGGTATACAAAAAATAAAATAATCATAGGGCATCAAATAATACGTCCGCATCGTTGTCAATGGGAAAAGTGGCCAACAAAGGCTAACGGCTCGAACATAATAGGTTCCAATAAGATTAAAATATTTGCGCCATTTGAGGTTCAGTTTCAATCCTGGAGTTTCATGTTTTTAAATCCATGCATTCCGTAAACTTACATCCTTTGGAAACCTGGAAAAATATTAGTAAGCTCAATTATTACCTGCAGAATGAAATGTTAAAATTATGTGAATAGCCTATACTTACCGATTTATGTCCACCATCGTTCATATTATCCATCACATAGACAGAGTAACATAACCGGCTAATGAGACACAATTGATTTTCTATTGTAACGTATCACATGTGTACGCGCCGGGCCGGAGCGATTCTATAAATTTTATTATCATAGAATGTATGTTTACACTGGCAATCTGCACTCTGCAGTATTATCAAACTATGTCACCAAAAAAATTTGAAATATCGTAGAGTAAACCGAGACTCTATTTGATAATTCCATAATAGGTAAATATTTTCCATACAATAAAAAATATCGTCTTTGTTGCCAAATCCGTCCCTGACTTCACAGCATAATACAAAAACTTACCGATGAAAGGTCAATTCAGGTGTTTTGTGGTAGCTATCACTGTCACACTGGTACGCACAGCACTTTACCATTTTATTTTTGTGTAATCGTCCCAAACAATTAATTTTTCAAGTAATATTTCGCGGTTGAAACGTAGAACGCGATTCAGGATAAATGTTGCATATCCAAATGGCGGCGCGGTACAGACGGGCTACGCGTCAAATTTTGTCTATGTGTGGGTCAGTGTGACAACAGGTGACAGAACGAGATACTGCTTACGACTTGTCGCTTAGCAAAAAAAGGATAGAGAATCAAGTCCATCGACTATGGATTAATGTTTGGTCTGCTACTGTTTTATATGTCTGTGGGGGGACCGAACGTATTTTTTTTTTATCTGTCCCTGTAAGTATGGAGGGGACAGTTCGAATTTATACACTCCTATCTGAACAGGTGAATCTTTTTATTCCTGTTTGTCCTGTGAATAAGAGAGAAAGAACCGAAATTTCTTTGCTTGTTTTGAAACCTAGTGTTTATTTGCCCCGAGTAAATTCTCGAAAGACCGGCTTTTTTGTAAACATTTTTTGTATTTGTAACTAAGATAAATGAAGTCAAATCTCCTTCGTTACTAACAGGGAGATAAATCAAACTTATTCCGATCTGTCCTCTTATAATAAGAGGACAAAGCAGGGTGACAGATCGGAAAAAAATCATTAGAAGTCCGCGGGCTACGTTAGCGCATCTCCCTTAAGCATATTTTGACAGCCTTTACGTGTTCGTGTAGGCGTGTCCCGCGGCAGCTGGTACTGGGAGGTGTGCGTGGAGGAGCTGCCCGAGGGCGCGGCGGCGCGCCTGGGCTGGGGCCGGCGCTACGCCAACCTGCAGGCGCCGCTGGGCTACGACAAGTTCGGCTACTGCTGGCGGAGCCGCAAGGGCACCAGGTGTGTGTGGGTGTGCGGGAGGGACAGGTGGCGTGGAGGAGCTGCCCGAGGGCGCGGCGGCGCGCCTGGGCTGGGGCCGGCGCTACGCCAACCTGCAGGCGCCGCTGGGCTACGACAAGTTCGGCTACTGCTGGCGGAGCCGCAAGGGCACCAGGTGTGTGTGGGTGTGCGGGAGGGACAGGTGGCGTGGAGGAGCTGCCCGAGGGCGCGGCGGCGCGCCTGGGCTGGGGCCGGCGCTACGCCAACCTGCAGGCGCCGCTGGGCTACGACAAGTTCGGCTACTGCTGGCGGAGCCGCAAGGGCACCAGGTGTGTGTGGGTGTGCGGGAGGGACAGGTGGCGTGGAGGAGCTGCCCGAGGTTATAGAACGTGCTTGCAACTTTACTTGGCATGTATTTAATCCAACCGCAAATAATTCCCATTATGCGTTCCGAAATATATTAATGGACGCTCCTATTCGGTGTCCTAAAAATAACAAGTACTTACTAAATACTTAGGCAAGTAACTGCAACCAACTTGATTTTTATCAGTTCTAGCTTTTTTTTTATTTTTGATGTCTGGGTGAAATCTTCATAGATGGACGCTAGGGCACTAGGGCTAGGCTAGGGCTAGGGCGGAGGACATCCGCGTCTGTCAGACGCTTACTAACTCAAACCACCGCGGTATTCCGACCCACACTAGCACCGGGGATCACGGGATCCAATGCGACTACCGCGATCCCCGGCTTGTGCCAGTCCGCCTCTGCAGGCCACCTCGCGTTAGGAAGAGGGAGTGATGTGTTAAACTTCCCCCCTTACATCATAGAGAGGCGTGCGTGTCACACTACGCGTCTCCAGAACCGTCGCCCCTGGACCCATTTAGGTGGGCTGGAAGAGGGCGTTATGCGCCCTCCGCCGACGCCCGGTGCGTCTGCTGCGGATCTGGTTAGCGGAAGCAATCTCCTGCTCCCTTTTCGCTGCCTCCTTCTATACCACCGATATCACCGCGTCCCAGGAGATTCCGGCCGTTGTCGACTCAATGGTCGAAAACGGTCGGCAGCGACAGGTCGCTCCTTACTCCTGAGATGAGGGCACGGCGCGGCTCCTCCTAAAGAGCACACTCTGCCAGCGTGTGCCACGCCGTGTCCTCCCGACAGTCGACGCAGTGGTGACACCGAACGTCCGGCTCCCTGTTTATGCGACACAGGTACTTCCCGAAGCAACCATGCCCCGAGAGCACCTGTGTCACCCGAAACGTCAGGGAGCCGTGCCTCTTCCCGAGTCAGCGCTCGAGTACTGGCCGGACCGCGCCGATGGTGACGAGGCCGGCGGTATGGCGTGTAAGTCTTTCCCGCCATTCCGCCACAGGGGTTGCGCGTAGCTGTGACCGACGCAACTCCAAATGTCGCTGCGTCAGCCACTCGCCCCGCGCCACCGATACAGCGACGCGAGTATCTTCGCCTCGAGGTCTCAGGGCGGGGTCCGGCCAGTACACAAGCCGCCTCGTAGGAGATCGTGCTCCCGCACGATCAGACAGAGTCCAACAGAGGCATCACTTGCTGCGGCTCCCGCAGGACAGCGCCATACATGCCATCGATCGCACGATCCCCACGTAACCAGTTCTAACCTAACCTGTTCCGTTTGGTTGGGGTGCCCTAGCTTAGTTGCTGCGATCAACTGTGAGAATGTGTGCATCATTAGAAGCCCAAAAATTGTTTGAGGTTCATTTATTTAAAAAGCTTTATGTATGTACTAGAACATTAATTGTTCTTGTACTTTTACAGAAGGGAATCGAACAGTGTGTTTGTCGACGCGTTGGGATGCACTCTGTTGGATTTTAAATGCTCGCTTGAACACCGAGACCTAGAGATGTTTTCAATTCGAGATTTTATCCGACACTGGATTATTCCAGTGTGCGATAAAATCCCACCGCGATATTTTTACGTCCGTGCGTACATGGTCTAATGGACGAGCAGTCTTCTGGTCAGTGTTGTCTGACATGGGTGGAAAAACGATCTTGGAATAATTATTAAAAAAAAAAAAAAAAACTTTAGTTACTTGCAATCTCGTCTTCAACATTTTTGAGTATTTCATTGTTGCATTGCATGCCACTATAAAAAATATTTATGTAAATGAAGCACTTTCTATAATCTAAATACAAAATGTTACAGGTTCCATGAGTCTAAAGGCAAGCACTACAGTACGGGTTACGGCGAGGGCGACACGCTAGGATTCCTCGTCGTGTTGCCAGACAGCGGTGCCACCAAGTATACTCCAAATACTTATAAAGACAGGGTAAGTGGTGCCAGTTTAGAGACTTAAAATCAAGAAGAAAAAGAATAGTAAATCAGATTTGCCAATATTGTCTGCATGTTTATGTTTACCATGATTGTACGATGCGGCAAAAATTTGGAAAAGCATGCCTCGCTGTGGAAGATATGGACTGACTGCGGACGACAGAGTTGTTTGATAAAAAATAATAGGAAAATAATTTCAGTTTTAATTTAATATTTGTCTACTATTTTTATCCAAGTTTTAACTCATAAACTTGTGGTGATATATAAAATGAAGTCATAAAATGCATTTATAATACTTATAATTTAAGTATACATACTTATTTTTATGGATCTTTGATCTAATTTTGAAATGTTTGTTATTTAGTCATAACTCTTAGTCCACTGAATTGCTACATACATGATCTTGTTTCTCTTGTTGATGTGGCATTTAAATAAATTAAAAAAAAAAATTGAATTCCTTGGTTTATTTCAGTAAAATAGCGCATTCTTTTTTTGGGGATGTTTGATAGCAATTAATTTTGCGTGACTCGATAATCAGCTACAGCTACAACGTAATTTTACCAGACTTTACTACACATTATCAATTGTATATCTTTTTCCGTTTCCAGCCACTAGTGAAATTCAAGAGTCACCTCTACTACGAGGACAAGGACAACATACAAGAATCTCTAAACAATCTCAAGCCGTTACCGGGCAGTAAGATATACTACTTCAAGAACGGCGAGTGTCAGGGCGAGGCCTTCGTGGATATCTACGAAGGGTGCTATTACCCTACCGTGTCACTGCATAAGAATGTCACCGTCAGTGTGAACTTTGGACCTAACTTCAAGTATGCGCCGTCGATTAGCGAGTATAAGTATAGGCCGGTGAGTGTTCGTTAAATATTTAGGTTTTATACGGTACTCTCCGATAGCGCCTCAGTACTCCAATCCTTAGTGAAAAAATATATTACCTCGAGTCTAACACTAGAAAGAATAATAATTATTCTGTTATAATTTTCCAGATGTCCGAGAAAGCCGAAGAAGCAATCTGTGAGCAGACAATGGCAGATCTACTCTACCTGACTGAAAACGAAGGCAAGCTGCGATTGGACAACTTTAATCTCTGATACAACTAACACCGTTACGCGGTGTGAAATGAGTGAATGTGATAAAAAGTGAACTATTTGAAACACACTGTACAACAGTGCAAAAAACTATAGCAAAAGAAAAAAAAACAATTGGTAAAATAACAGAGTATTTAAGGGTGCCTCCGCATTTGGCGTTGAAGTCACGTACACGCTGGTACACGCTGGTACACGCTGGTACACGCTGGTACACGCTGGTACACGCTGCGCAAACATAATATTGTCGGGCGTTAGCGCACCGTTTACAAAAACCCGGTCCGACCTAATAAAGGCGTATTCCTGTTTTGAAATACATACAAGAAACAAAAAAGTAGTGTGCTTTATGACCATCATCATCATTTCAGCTGAAAGACGTCCATTGCTTAGACATAGGCCTCCCCCAAAAGGGGGGGGGGGTTGCCATAATCGCCACGCTTGGCAGGCGGGTTGGCGATCGCAGTTAAATGCATAAAAAACGATGGGCAGCAGCATTCTCTAGTAAGTCCCTTAGTCGTCTTCTACGACACCCACGGGTAGAAATAGGATGGTGCTATTCTTTTATGTCCAGCACCACACGGAACGACACAAATAAAGAGCTACTCGTGTATATTTATTCTACAGGCGCACATACAATGGTTTTAGAGATACACGATTCTGAAAAACGTTTCTCCAGCAGAAAGTGCAATATCTCGAAAACCTAAAGATGCACAAATTATATTTTCGGCGCATATTTTATATATAAGCATATAAGCTCTCTGCCCATGCACAATATTTCTCTCTGATCATTTGTTTAGAATTTCTCTGCTGGAACAACGTTTCTCCATCAGGAACATTTTTCGCCCGTATTTTTCCAAAAAGACAAAGCGCACAATTGTTTTATTTGGCGCACATTCACAGCAGATTACGCACTAATTATACTTTCCACTCATATCACTCTAGGAGTCAATTTCTTGCTGGAATAACGTACACTTCAGTTTCGTTCACTGTTTGGAAATATCGTAAAGTGTGCGTAAAGAAGTTTTCAATTGAAACAAATATGTGTATGCAATGCAATACCAATTAAAACCCTTATGGATCGGACAGGGTTCTTGTTACATGCTGTATACGTATATATACGAACGCCTAAATAAAATGTGAAGAGGACCCAAGATCAAGAGCTTGTCAGCGTTTTGTCAAGATTAAATTAAGCCTTCTACTCTATAAGTGTAAATTCTTACGAAGATAAAATATTGAATTAAGAAACGAAATTATTGAACAAAAATGATGATCAATCATTACTTCTCAATCAATTCATAAATATAATATTTAATCTTATTATAATAATATTTGTAAAATAGTAAATTGCGGAGCTCCACCCACCAATCGCGGAGTGTTGTTTTGTTTGATGTTTCGTTGATCGTGTAGCGTGGCGGACTTTTTCTGAGTCACGACTCTATATCCTTAGCCCACCCTGCGCTACTTGCGCCCTAACGCGTATATAGGGTTTCGCCAACAGTATTGTATAAATGTTCATAAAGAAATTGAAATCATATTGTGTGGTAAAAACAGCCGTTGGAGTCCCGCGAAACTGTGTACAAATTCATTCTAAATAGTCGATGAAAGTGCATGCTGTACAGTTTTCAAATAATATCGTTATTGTTGATTGAAATTGTGTGTAGTATTGAAATAAATATCGAATATTCGAATCTGTTTTAGATTGAAAACATTTGTATTATTGAGTATTACAAGAATAATCTTGTTTATGACATATTGATCTGCTGAAAATGAAAGTCCAATTAGAATGGGATGGTGTAAGAATAAAGCTTTTATTGTAAAAATGTATTTTTATTAAAATTCATATTATATCTGCACTTTAAATATTGCATTCCATTGTGATTCAATGTTCAAGTGTGTCCAAAGCTTCATGGTCCACAAACAATACGTATGAATACATCTAATGCCTGATGTAATACGTATGAATATATCTAATGCCTGATGTATAAAAACCTACCGGTTGTTGCCCTTTTATTGAGGAGTTTTTTATACATAGCATAAACGGCCTATGTTCCTACTGCTGGGACAAGACTGATTTAATCTGCTCAGAAATTTCTTTGTTTGAAAGTCAGTTGAAAAATATTAAAATATCGAAATACCTACTTTATTAACCGTTTGACCGCCACAGTCATGTATAAATGACAACAAAATTTTGCCAGCAAGCAATGGTCACAACTACATCAACAGATATATACGTAAGTAAAGACGCTTGGCACTGAGGGCATGTTTTTGCTTTTTTGTTGTGGCGGTCTTTAGGTTAAAATAGAATGAATTAACTAACTAATATAAAGCACTAATTCAGGACTACTTTCCAAATCCACCTTTACAAGAAGGGCTGCTTTCTACAATTTTGTCACTCGTTTCCCACTGTTGGGGAGATTTCGCTACAATGGATAATGCATGGACACCACTTTGAAGTTCATCCTTTAGAATGTCATTTACTAAACGGTGCCTCTGAAAATAAAATAAAACGAGGAATTATATTTCGTAGGTGTTGGCTCCTACTTATTACTTTCACAAGTGACACAATAAGACTTGTGTCTTGGGAGATCTATGTTTTGGAAAGCGAATGGATTATATAACTTTTATTATTATATGTATCACCTATGTAACTAGGTACCTATATTCAAGCAAATAAATGATTTGATTTGATTTTTAATCTGGAACAGCACTGCCACACAAAATACATAAAGTTGAAATTATAAAATGTTTTTTCCAATTTTTACATGCCACTGTATGGTTCTCAGGGTTTTGGTTTACAATTTTATTTTTATTAGAAAACAACATAACATCTTGTTTTCCCGAAGTGTTGGCTGGAGGTGGAGGTGAACCTGTAGTACACCTACATTTTGCCAGTTATGTTTTAAGTCCCATGTAACATGGGGCGAGCCTATTGCCATTAACCAGGCACAAATTCAACCTCTGGGCTATTACTGAGAAATTCCAGATGGAAAAACCCAATATCACTTTGCCCGACCCGGGAATTGCAGCCAGGGCTTTATGCTCAGCAGTAGTGCTTGCGACCATGAGGCAGTTTTTATTATTATTGTTATCAATATGGGGCATCCTACATACTGGTACATCCAGTTTACAGGTAGACCACTTACCTTGATTAATGGCAATCCATCAAATTTATCAGATACGACTACTACTTTGAAGTGCGTCTCTGCTCCCTTGGGCACATTATGCATGTAGGATTCATTAATCACTTCTAAATGTTGAGCACCCAAAGATGATAGCAATTTGCTTCTTATTGTACTCTCTACCACTCCAGCCATTGAGGACATACTTCTGTGGATGTTAATTACACCTAAAAACATTTTTAACATATACATTTTCTTCGCATACCAAAAGCTAGAACTTTCTGATTTGTTTCTTAATTTGTATTACATACTTCTTCCTACTTACCCGGCCTCAAAATTACATTCATAGATGGAATTATGTTCTTTTATCGTGCACGTAATTTTATCACGATGAATTTTAATTACTAAGTACGTTTGTAATATTTTTTCGTAAAATCTGAACAGCTGGAATTACCAAAAACGAAACAAACAACAGCAAAACGTCACTCTGACAATAGTGACAGCCGTGACAGAGATAGATAGTGGGGAATTATTTAACATTGACAGTCGCGTGAGCGTTCTAAAATTGTTTTTATTCTGTGTTCAAACTCCCGCCTTTTTACAATAGGGGTAGTCTTAGGCAGAAACTACGGAACGCCACCTGCTACGATCCTTACATACTTTTATTGAATAATAGTTATTGTAGGTTTAAAAAAGTGGACATGACATGAGAATTTTTAGGGGGGAGGCGCTAGGGTAGCCCGCGAAATTTAAGTTCCCTACCTTTTTTGCACGTTCCCACGGCCCGCTTTCTCACAGGCGAGACCGCGCCAAGCCAGGCCGATAGGCCGTGGGAACATACGATGCCGATGAGGTCTCCGGTGGCCAGTCATCGCCGGCGCGGCGTGACGCAGCGCGAGGGCGGGCGCCTGTCTCGCTCCGTACAGGCGCGTGTCTTTTAGCTTTGTTTATCAAATGTTGACCACTGACTATAACCACAGCAGTGGGAATGCTCGACATGGACTGCGATAGGCCTCGACAGGTAGCAGTGCAGTAACACCTGGCGCCACCTGTCAGTTAGCGGCCCTTGGGACCGCGGCGTTATCACGATGAAGAAAGATCACGCTGTGAAGGTGGATACTGACCGGCGTACGGGGCAAAATGCTCCTAACATGTTACCAAGCGAGCATTCGTGCAGTCAGTACGGCAAAACATGCGAGCGAGCAACACTGATTTTAGCACTCGGTGTAACGACATGCTCGCTGCGAATGTTACATTACGCCCCGTAACGTCGGTCATTACCCAAATTAAGAGCGCTGTTGAAAAAAACTATTCAAAACCAGGCAAAAAACTATTAAATTGTCAATATTATATTATTGTGATTTCTATTGTTTCTATATAATTATCCTTTGTTGGAGATATCAAATAGATAAATAAATTAAGCGATGTTGCTCAAAAGAGACGAAAAATGGCTGCGCAGAGCGTCTGGATTGACATGCTGAATTCATGATTACAATTTGCGCACTAGATAAAAACTTTTCCTTTATAGTAAAATATCATATTGGCTTCCATCTGCTTCGTCAAAATTATGTTCGAAGCAGTTTAAAAAAGCAGACATCTACTTCGGAAACACTCCAGACCTACGGATTCTCTCGGATATACGTATTTTCGATAGAAAATCTATAAAACAGGCATAATCAAGTTGTTGTCTTCGTATGTTTGCTATTCAAACCTAGATGGCGTTACTGATGCTCAAGATTAAGATTTTCTATGAAGATGTTCCTCATAGCCGCAATAATTTTGCTATATTACGCTAGATAGTGCGCCACTGAGACTTTTATTAATTTTTTTTTATGAGATTTCTTCCCCTCTATTTGTATTGATTTTGTAAAGTTGTTATTTTTAAAACGAATAAATATATATCTCACATTGCATTCTTTATGACTCAGAACACCACATCAATTATTATTATCACCACTTTTTATTTGAAATTCTTTTACCTTTTTTGATTCGTGGGAATCAACCACCAACGGAAAGCGATTTTAGTAATCAGTATCATTACTTTTTGAAACAACGCAGACACAGTAACCTTTATGAGACTGACGTGTTATTATTAACATAATTTTTACATATTGTATTCGTTAGTACCGTTTCGCGCCAATAGATGTCGTTACGTGTTTCAACATTGCGTAATTAAATTCTTCTTGAACACTTTAAATTGATCATATCTTTTGATTGAGCGAAGCGATTGCGATGAAACAAAGACTAAAATATACTTCGAGTTATAAACAATATTTGAATATGAAAGTTACCCATATTAGTTTCGTTCTTTTGACGTGATACATGATCTATTCACACATCTAAACAGATTTTCAGAAACATGACATAAGGAAATCCGACAAACAGACAAAAATTTCGAAAAGGATTAAAATGGCATATGTTGATTATCCTTTACCACCCCAACTATTTTTTTTCGAAATATTTTGAATGTACAGAAACAGTTCGTCTACAGATTTATTATATGTATATAATATAGAAGAATAGATATAGATATAGATAGATATAGATAGATATAGAATAGATATAGATATATAGAAGATATAGATATAGATAAAAGATATTTCTAAACCATGCAACAAAAGTAGGTACCTACTCTATCACAAGTGGGATAAACAAAACCGTTAACTATCGAAAAATGTAATCACGGAAGCAATTTACACAGTCGTAAAACTTCAATGTTATTTGTTTATCAACGTAGTAATTGCGTCCGAATTCAAACAAAACTAAACAAATATAAAGCGGCGAAGGGAGAACATCACAGAACAGAGGAAAGGAGAATATCAAATAAAAGTTTATGCGTATCCAACAAAACTATAGGCAGCTACAAATCATCCCACACCATCGAAATAATAACCTGCTCTAGAGATTTTTTATTGGATTTGACGGATTGATTTTTCATTGGATATTGGAAGTGAGTTTGTTTTCGCACTCCCCCAATTCCTATTCGCGTGATACATCGTATGATCAAATAATATCCGCTTTTATTTTTTTTGTTGGGTCACAGATTTTGTTATGAATGTTATGCTTTTGTTTGAAATATTTATTTCCAATTGTTATGTATTACTGTTTTTGCAGATAATGGCGTGATTTCTTTGTTTGATTCAATGGACCGAGAGCTTTATGGTAGGTAGTTTTTGTTTAGTTTTGCTGCTTGGTATTCAAATCATTTTCGAACATCTCTCTGGTCATGGGAGTCATAATACGATCTACCTGAATACATTATAATAGTCAGGAGGCTAGGCACCGGGTAATAATCTTTTGTGCACTAATAAGCATTCAGAAAAAAAAATCGGCCAAGTGCGAGTCGGACTCTCACACATTCTTCCGTACCACAAGGCAAACAAGTTTCTTGTATGGAGACTCCGTGAATTTTTAGCTTTATTTTATTTTTATAATTGTTTGTTTTAGCGGCAACAGAAATACACATTCTGTTTAAATTTCAACTGTCTACCTCAATAATACGGATAATACGGAGCATGAGCTACAGTCCACTGACAGACAGACGGACGGACAGCGGTGGCTTAGTAATAGGGTCCCATTGGTTACTTTTCGGGTACGGAACCCTAACAAGCATTATCGTCCCCCCCAGTGGGTTCCCGCATTGTCGTTGCGGGGGGGCTCAGTAGCCGTGGTCCGCTCCCACGGTGAAGCGAAGAGGAACCCCAAGGTGGGGCCGCTCGTCAGGGCTTTTGTCTCCAAGCCGACGACGTAGCGGCCAAAATGTAGGTTGCGGTGAGGTGCACCGCAACTGAGGCGGGCCGCGATGTCGAATGGGAGGCATCGTGGCTGAGGATTACAGGCTGCGGAAGAGGAGGAGTGCCGGTACTTCTGAGTAGCGCTCTTCCCTTCCGTGGCCTGGACGGGGCCGCCACCGTTTGATGGCGGACGCGGTGGGGCCGCAGGGGAAGAGGAGTGTCGGTATAGCGTTGGCCGCTCTCCCTATCCCCTGCGGCCGAAAAGTGGTAGGCGGCGGGGCCACTGCGCTGACCCGTCGCAGGGGGACCAAGGGTGCCAGACACGGGTTCGTCTGGGGCCCTTTTGTTACTTGGTTCCTGGGGTGGTCACGGCGTGCCACGTGTCCTGGTGCGCCGAACTGGTGGGGTCCGCAAGGGCCGATGCCTGCCAGGGGTGCGGGTTGTTCGAAAGAGATACCGCGGCCCCTGGCACACAGGCAACTGAGGGAACACGGGTGGGTTTTAGTCAGTAAAAGTCTGACACGCCCTCCTGCTCCACCCAGAGCAGGAGAAGTTATTTGATGATTTCCCACCCTCAAAAAAAAAAAAAAAAAAAAAAAAAAAAAAAAAAAAAAAAAAAAAAAAAAAAAAAAAAAAAAAAAAAAAAAAAAGCATTATCGTAGCGGAGCGGAGCGGCGGCGTGGCGTAGTCTAGAGGTGTAACGTAGTTGCGTTCTCGTAGAATAGATAGTGGCGTAGCAGTGCTACACGTAGCTTAGTGGCGTAGCAGTGCTACACGTAGCATAGTGGCGTAGCTGTGCAAGACGTAGCATAGCGGCGTAGCGGTAGTCAGCGTAATGATGTAGCATCACATAAGGCAGCGTAGTGCGTAATGTTGAGTCGAGTCGAAACAGATTTGCTAAACTTAACCGGTTTAATTTTCCCTAACTTTGTTTTTAACGACTATTATTAAAGTGTTTTTTGTACTTTTAAGAAACTGCATATATTTTATTATTTTAGGAGATGAACTCGACATCTAAAGTTAAAAAAAATGTTTGAGTTGGAGCCAATACCTCATCTACTGTATAACTTAATATCTTGTAATTAACATAGAAGTGTTATTGAAGTAGATCCAGAAGCCTTGCTACCTCGAATAAAAACACTACAATTTCATAATGATTGATCAACACATCAATTAAAGAACCACCTTTTCGATGTCGATTAAAAACAGCACCTAGATAAGTAACGAGCTATGAAATGAAATTTCAACGAAATAAAAATCTTTAAAACGCGATCCGTTTCTTACTACAATTATAACACTGGTTAATATTGCTCACGAAGGCCATAGTTCGTGCTATTGCGCTTTTAACGCTATAGCTTATCGACTTGAGATCTCAACGGTACTGCAGCAAAAGTAATGTTTATAGGTTGGCAACACTGGCTCGAAATGTTACCATATCAAACTATTATTACGAAGCTGTTGTTTTAGACCCGAATTGTTAATGCGATTAGGTACGTGAAAATTTTGTTACGTGGTAATGTTTGTTACTTTCCTTAATTCTGAGGTCTTATTTGTATTTAGATTAGTAGAATTTTATTTTTTCGCTTTGTACTCGATTCTTATGCCTCGCCGACATTTATTATCTATACTTTTAGCTGTGCCTTACATCTAAGGTCCGCAGGTAATTGTATCTTAGCTTTAAGCTATTGAAAGAACTTTAAACATTATGGAATGCAAATGAAGATATGAATATGAATATAAATTTTTACTGCGTCCTGCGTATCAAAACTGATACAGCTGACGTGGCTCAAAAGGCTGCCCAACTTAAATGGGACTGAGCAGGACCTCGCTGCCGCATGAAAAATGACAAACTGTGGACACAAAGAACACAGAACTGGTGCCCTGACACAGTAAGACAGGGTCGCGGCAGACCACGAAGGAGAAGGTGGGACGAGCTGGATAGGTTCCGTACCAACTGGAAAGAGGACGCGCGGGCTCGCGAGAGGTGGAAGGAGTGGAGGGACACCGCTAGAACAAAAAGAAAACAAAACTGAAACGGTAGAGCCAGAATATTGGTCGGTTTTCATAGCGTAATATACCTAGTTTGATTGTAGTTTTCAGAAACTTTTAAAAGGACAATTATTGAATCTAGCAACCAACAATATATATATTTTTAATAAGTGCGCCCCGCGATTTCAACAGCATAAGTCTCGATCCCGTAGGAGTTTCAGCATTAAAGTATTCTATGTCCTGATCAAGGTTATGGTCTACTCATGCGCCAAAAACATAAAAAAATAATCAAATCTTCCCTCTTTAAAATATTAGTTTAGATCAGCACGACATTTCTCGAATAACAAATTACGAATAAGTCCCATCCCTAAAGTGAATAACGAAGTGCGTCTGTTCACACCATGTAGGTATGTCCCACATTCGCAGATTAGCAGAACCAACCCCTTTATCCCTAAAGGCGCGATTCCATAAAAATATTTTTAGCACTTTTATTCACAAATATTTTGTGCAGAACTCCAACAGTGCACGTACTGAGCTACAGATCCGTTGGTCTGTTGGCGTCTTACTGGTGGAACCTGTGCTTACATTTTTTAAGTATACAGTGTAGCACATATTTTAAACTAGCATCTGCCCGTGTTTTTTCCAGTTACACTGGCGAAAATTAGCCCACAGGAAAGTTGTACCAGAACAAAAAGTGTCCCAGGATGCCCCTTATCTCCTTGCCTAATTTATTCGAAGTCCGTTTTGTGGTTTAGGTGTGAAAAGGTGAAATACAGACAGAGTTATTTCTACCAACTTTCTAATTTATGATATTAGTATGGATGTTTACTTGAGTGAGTCCACAGAAAGGTGCATTTGTGCAGTACAGTGTCGCACAGTGGCGCACTCTGGTGACAACACGCCTTTACAATAACTCCCCTATACCTCTCTTCGGAATCCCTCAACTTTTTGCTTCCCGTTTTTCTCGTGGTTCCCCTTTCCGGCACTTACTCTGCGAATACCATTGACGCTATTAGCACTTCCCCTTTCATAAAAAACGCTAATGATGGGAAAATGCCTGCAGCTGAATAAAATGGTTTTAAGCAAAGCGTTTAGTTAACTTAAGTGTCGAGAGGTTGTGGTTAGCATCTTTAGTTTATACTCTTTGGGAGTTTGGGTTGATGAGATGGCTTTGGCGAGGGGACGTTTAGACTGATGTACAATCGAGATTTTTTCGTGTTTCGATGTAGGTACAGAAAGCATTGATCTGGAATGCAGGAACGAGTTCTTTGCTAAATCTTGCCAGTCAGTAACCTAATTGTATTTAACTACCTAATTACCTATGTACTCTTACTTTTCCAGTTTCTTTCATTGTCGGAAATGATTATTTGAATTGTATAATTTTTCATGTAACTGTTATTTGCAAACCACAATAATGATTAAGTTTTTATCCTGCTTCCATTTTGCAACATCCACATACCAAAAATACATGTTATATAATGTTTATTTTGATCTCTGTGCGTAATATAATCTGTGATCCAATCAGAATTTTATATCGCCCGCTAACGTACCGCGGGCAATGTATGGGCATCGAATATGTATGCAATGTGGCACCATGGCGCGTCAGGTAACTGGCAATTAATATTAACTGCATTGTACCGTAGATACAATGTTTACGTCGGAGTTACATTTGCGCATTGTTCTGATGGAAACGTTTCAGAGTTTATTTTTAAAAGCAGCTCATGTTTATTAATATCCATTAATGGACATTATGTTAATCTCACTCAATTAAAACAAAAAAGAATCTGGAAAAAATATGGTGTACTTTTTAACATATAGGTACTGTCCCACCGCTGGCCAAAGGTATCTTCCAAGCTTTTCCATGTTGGCGATCAGACCACGAGGCTGAAATGGGATTGGGCGGGCCACACCTACAGGATGCTTCAAGTCAGATGGGCCAGGGACGTCACGCAGTGGGTGCCTGATGATGGGCCTCGTCACCGAGGTAGAAGCACTGGCACTACGACCTTGACTCGTTTTTAACTGATTGGCTAAAAAGGCATCAGCCATGTTGTCATAAACGATTTTTTATTTCGTGTTATAAATGACTTCTCTGATCTGTATTTCCACACAATAGACTGTTGAAACTTCCTTTCAAAAATAAGCTAACGACTTTCGATGTCATATAACTCTGAGCTGCAGGTTGCAAAGTATAACTTTTATCGAACAAACTCGTGTTAACAGATTCATGTCGAACGTCGAACGGTCGCGACGTTTGACACCGATCTACTCTTCCGCACACGCCCGTCTTATAGGGTTGCCAGCCAGAATAATAATATTAATGAGTTCGAATTAACTTCACTGCGTTCCGGAAGTTTATTTGAATGTTCTTGTTCCAGATCACGTATGGTAATCAGGTTCTAAATAGCTCTATTACAGGAAGTTTTGTCGAATTCATTACATTTGTTTCCTTCGTTGTTAATCCGGGATGGACAACAAAGGGAACTTTAGAAAAAATAACATTCCAGTCATTGAAATAGAGGTTCATAACGTTCCTATCTTATTTCCTGCCTAAGCCACATACCAATTTTTTTTTACTTTGTTTTTAGATCATAATTAAAAACCGAATAATATGTAGGGACAAGAATATAAAAAAGAAGAGAAAAGGATGGGGCATCAACAAATTCGTCCGCATTGCTGTCAACATGAACAGTACCCAGATGGAGTTTATATGAATTAGGTATATTGTATCTATCTGGCTTAAGAATGTCACAAAATAAATATAGATAGTGGGTGACCTTTGTTGAATCGGAGATGCTTTTGCACTCAATGGAGCAATTAAAGACCTAGGCAAATAACTAGGACTTATATAATTCAGATCTTTTTATCTACTTAAATGTTGTATTTTTAAGTGCAGCAACACCGACCACTATTCCATATTCCAAGTGTAGCGCCGTCGCAGCCTGGAATGACACCCGGATATTGGAAACACAACACACACTCTTTGCTCGCCAGTCGGTTGACACGGTTTCACACTGACGGGTGGAGATACCATCTTCTTGTCCTGGGCGAGCAGTGGACTTGTTTTTATGTATTATGCTGTATTTCATTATGTTTTGGATGTCT
Source organism: Antitype chi (assembly GCA_947359405.1). Classification (NCBI taxonomy): domain Eukaryota; kingdom Metazoa; phylum Arthropoda; class Insecta; order Lepidoptera; family Noctuidae; genus Antitype; species Antitype chi. Next base: position 21,883,139 of record OX375815.1, read on the forward strand.
TTAGATGTCACTTGATTAATTTTTGCCCGATTGATGGAAAAACGCTCGCCCCCATTACATGGGATTTAAAAACATCCTGGCGAAATGTGGGTGTACTAAAAGTAACACCTCTTGTTTATGTTATGTGTGTTGATTGGTTTTTTTCTTTGCCTTTTAACATGATTATTTATACACTTGCCAAAGTAACTAAGTCTAATCGCATCAATTCGAAAAAAGGAGAATACTGTATTTGGGAGTGCGCTATAAGAACTTTGCTCTGGAACATGTTAATTGGGGAATCTTTTCCCTAATTAAATATGCTAGTTTTGAAACGAGGTAGATCTAAGGAACGTGTGACTTCGTTATCGTATATTTTGCAGTTATGTTCACACATGTCGTCTCTTTCGATTTGAAATTGTGACAAAGTTATGACAATTTAACTGACTGCCTGCCTGATTGGCTGACTTTTTTTTTTTTTTTGACTCATTGGAGTTTTAAAAATGGGATTGCATTGAAGCCTATGTGTTGTGCATTTAATTGTACTTTTGTGTGTAGTGTTACGTCTTTTGTTTGCACTAAATAAAGGTTTTAAATTTAATCTATCTATACACTGACATTTTGAATGCCTTTCATTTTGAGAGTCCAATAACATTCAATGCGTTATTTTCGTTGTCGGTCAGACGAATTTTTCAAACATTATGAAGCAATGGATTAGAAATTTCGTTAAAATCCTTCGGATTATAAAAAAAAGTGTGTTACACGATTCGGAGGCTGGTCTTCAAAAGAAAACAGAACTTTTTCCAATGGAAATAAAACGTTTCCGCTTCTATCCTTTGCTTATTCGAAATTGCAACTTTGAAAATTAGAACAAACAGCGTTCAGTTTGTGTTCAAATAACGAGTAACATCTTCAACAATTAAAGTTTAGTATCTGCTTTCGTAGCTTCGAAGTTGAACGAGCGTTGCATGCTCTTTGCTCATTAGGAGCAGACGAATATTATCTTTATTACTGACTTTATAATACGGTGGAATTTAGTGTGGTTCAGGTTTGGGTTATCGTGCTGGAATTTTGGTTTGAATATGGAAGCATTTTCTGGTAAAGATTGACGTAAACAGATGACGATTGAAATTAGAGCATGGGAGATTGAATTACGTAAATGTGAAAATCTATGTATAGTGCTACAAGATTAAAAGGCCCGTGGCCAAAATCTAAACTAACGCTGCCATCTTGTTTTGTTGATTTTATGTGACATTTCTCAAAACTGTTGCACAAATGTTTATACACAGCAACCCCCCTCCGTCCAACCGTCGTCCGAGCGCCAAAGACCCTTGTAGCAGTGTATGAGACACATCATTCGGCGGCAAGTTCGTCATGCTCCCGTAGATGTCACTGCTTGCGGTAGCGTTGGGGGTCGGGTTACCTCCTTCCCTCAAATATGACGAGGGGGGTTGTGGCTGATCTTTGCGTTATGCTCGTGAACCGGTGCTGCTTGTGGTGACTTACTGCTTGCTGGTCGTCTTACTGACCATGATTTTGTTATTGTTACTAATAATTACCTAACTGTTTGTTTATTTTACGTCGATGGTCCTAGTTTATCATTGCGGCCTCGAGTTGTAACTCGGGTCGTAACATCTATGTTATCTTAATCCAGCATTGCATAATTATGTAAGCTATCACGCCCTTTATACTAGAAGGCTTTTATATGCTTTTTAATAATTTTCGTTATTTGTGCTTGAGTTAAGTTTTCATTTTATTTGTTGGCATATTGGCATGGTTAGCTGACTTATGACTAATTATTTAGTTTATGTTCTATATCTCGTAATGTTTATTACTTTGCCTATGTATGTATAGAATCAAGTTAATCCGACTAAACAGACAGCTGTGCTGCTGGGGAGTTTGTTGCGCCACTTCTTCTTTCCAGCTAAAGCACTAGGAAGTGGTGAAGGGTGGGCGTTTTGGAGGACTGTCTTATATATTTTGACGTTCGAAAAGTGCTGCTTCTCAGGCTAATTTGAATAAATGACTTTGGATTTTGATTCAGAAAATTAACAGATGGTACGCAGCTGAAAAAATAAAACATCATCTGCCTGGCTTTTTTCCAGCAATGTGCGGATCGGAGTGAATGTCGGTATGACCTCCACAACACAGTTACTGGGTAATACGAAACTCCTTGATAAGACTGGTTGTCAAACTTTCGGGCTTCCGACAACCTGTAACAGTCGTTACAGTCCAGTCCAGTCTTGACAGTCGTCAAAGAACCACGAATGACAGCCGGGGTGCTTTCCGAGGCACGGAGGGGTCGTGGTATGTAAAGATGGAGAGTGGATGGATCCACGGATCAACCGTGGCAAGCGTAGCTTACCAGATCGATCGACTTGTGCAGCTGTTATTACTAAGCCACAAGCCCTTCTGAAAGAAACAAACATGTTGGCAAATCAATTTCTCTCCCAGCAACATAATTATGGGCTGATGACGCCATCTTTTAAAAATCTTTTTTCTATTACACGAGACAAGCCCACATTAAACTCGACTCATGACCCATGAACGTGACTAAAAAGCAGCGAAATAATATAATTTTAATTAGCATTTAAATCTCGTTAACAAACAGGTACAAAGGGCGAACAGAATTCAGGATTTGTCAAACCTCCGGCACTCTTGGGTATTATGGCACCTACGTTATAATCCTTGCTTAAACGGGACCCCGGCGCACAAAAGGTATACCGTTCGCGTATTTAGAAAGTGCCGTTATTACTGCACGCCTAGGTAAGTGGAGCTGAAATGAGTTATGGTTACTGAGGATGAAAAATGTACGGGAAGTACTCACGTTTTCTTGATTGGTTAGAAAATTTTGTGGGCGCATGTTGTGTTATCTCAACAGTCTCCACGTAAGAAACAAATCTAACCTTTCATTATCGGCTCATCATCTGCCTTGCCTTTTGTGGGCGCATGTTGTGTTATCTCAACAGTCTCCACGTAAGAAACAAATCTAACCTTTCATTATCGGCTCATCATCTGCCTTTTCCTAAATATGTTGGAGTCGGCTGCCGGTCTAACCGGATGCAGCTAAATATTTGATGAATTTAATTTATCTAGAGTAATTGCTTAACTGACCTCCACAATCTCGTTACGATATCCCTTGGTAAACTGGTTGTCAGACTATTGGGCTTGTGGCGATGCATAACGACGGTCAAAGGTCCAAGAATGACAGTCAGAGTTTAATGTGCTTTTCAAGGCACCGCCATTTTTACAACATTTGTAAAGATGGCCATCCATCCTTTCATTAACATCTTTGAAATAATATTGCCATAACTAGTTGCAATCGGATTTGTGATCGCATTATTTAGATTTCATACCTCCGCCTTTTTAAATCATTGGCTGGATGGCAAGATTTCATTTTTCCAACGTTCAGTAATGCGTTTACATAAAGTACAAATTGCACATACGCATCCCATACAAAACTCCACTTTTGAAAAGATTACAGTAATTACATTTCCTTGTAAATTTTCCGCTCGGTATGACGTAAACACAGCATTGTAGCTTTCATTGAAGATTTATATCGCTAAGCCTTTTCGGTTCGACTGTGAGGTTTCGTGTTTATTTGTGGATTGGATTCGGAGGCGTAAAGTTTTGAGTTCATTGTGACAGACCGATAAACAATGATCGGTGTTTTTGTTTGGGATCCTGATCGATTACGTATTTTTTGTTGAATGGTGGGGTGAATTTTATATAGATTTATTAAAGAGTCTGAATTAAGGTTTCTCTCATCGCCTTTCGATCTTATACATATGCAATGCTTGGGCTGAGTAATAAGCCATACAGGTCGACCGAACAGGTTAAGCTATAACTGTCGCGGTTGGTCGGTGGATGGGTGACAATCTTTAAATACTTACCAAGACCCCTCTGTGCCTCGGAAAGCACGTTAAGCCGTTGGTTTCGGCTGTCATTCGAGGATCTTCGATTGTCGTTACGGGTCCTCAGAAGCCCGAAAGTCAGACAACGTGTCTAATCAAGGAGCATCGGATTACCCAGTAACTGGGTTATGAAGGTCAGATAGATAGTCGCTCGATGTAAAATGCTGTTATTCAGCTACACCCGGTTGGACTGGAAGCCGATCCCAACAAATTTGTGGAAAGGCTAGGCAGATAACACGTGCAATATGCTTGGCTGGACTATCAATGACCGCAATGTGAAATCAGGGAAACTAATTGTTTACAAATTGCTACTATACTACTTACTAAATAGTCCGTTTATTTGACAGTTGTATGAAATGGCTGTCACATCACGGCAAATTGACGAGGTGGGACAGTTTTATAAATAGCTAGCTTTTGCTTGCGGGTTTCGCTCGCGTGGAGGTCGAAAATTATACCACGGGAACGTAATACCAGGATAAAAAGTATCCTATGTAACACAACCAGGTTATAAACTATCTGTGTGCCAAATTTCACCGTAATTCGTTTAGCCGTTTTTGCGTGATTGAGTAACAAACATCCAAATATACAAACCTTCATATTTATAATATTAGGTAGGATTAATTACTGTGACTATACTTACTATTCATAGAACCTCACATTTCAGCTTCAGCAAGTTCTTTTCTATTAAATTACCTTCTTCATTTTAAAAATGTGTTTATAATTAACTAAGAAAATGAATGTAGGTGCATTTACAAGACTAACTTCCATTTTAACAACCACAATATGTGTTTAATAACAAAGCAAAAGCATATTCATAAACAAGCACCCAACTAAAAACTAAAAAACCAGAGCCAAAAGATCCTGTTCATGAATGATCAGAGCCTGTTAGCTGTAACCGCAGCCGTTCGTTAGTGTACCACCCGTAATGCATTAATTGGCTTAACAGACTATCGATCCGGATTCAAGACAGCCCTGTACCGCTCTCCTAACTGTTCGTTATGTGCTTTGTGGGACGGACGGAAAAATTTACTGACTTCACACACTAACAGTAGGATTGGCTTTAATTTTGACAGTTCAACAACATTCATTGCGATATTTTGTTGTTGAGCAGACCAATTTTTCGAAAATATGAAGCAATGGATTAGTTATATCCTTCCAAATGATTCAGATTATGATTTATAGTGTGGTACTGGTGATGTATGTCTCTAGTTTAGATGATGAACATACCGAGTCTCATCTCAGATATTGAGACTAGATTTGAACGTTTTTAATTGCGAGAATTAGCTTTCAGTGGTATTCGGCATCCGGAAGTTTTTTTTCAGTGTAATTTTAATTTAATTTAATTTTAGTGACTTCAAAGGACCACTATTTGTGTTGTAAAAGTGTAATGTATATCACAATGTGCTGTATACCATTAAGAAGCACTCTTAAAGTAAAACAAAAACCCATCACGAACTGCTCCTCAAAGAGAGCGAGCCTCCATTACAGATTTGTGTCCGAGCTGCTAATTTAAAACAAGGAAGTGCCATTAAAAGCATACCTTTCCATATCGTGTAAACCACTTGCAAATTTATTCAGGACACTCATTCCCCACTCATCAAATAATATGACTGTAACATTTTCATTTGTACACTCATAGTTCATTACAATCCTTACCGCATTGTGTTAGAGTTGAAAGTTATTTGTGTGTACGCGGAATATTTCAATTTAAGTATTATTCTAGCAATTTGCATTGCAGTGGCCGTTATTGTGAAGTTGTTATACTGAGTAGGTGCCCGTCCCGTGGATTTAGAATAATCAAGTATTTTGCATTACCCACGCAGATGCATTTACGAAGCTAAATAAACATTTCTGCTGGGCTTAGCAGGGTTATTTATAAAGGAGGGACTCACGTTACATTATTACGTAGCTTGGAGCTAAATAATTTATAGCGGACACTTAAATTGTTTTTGTGAAATTAATTTCGCTGATGGAGTGGCTCGTTGGAATTTAGGTGGCGTCGGTGATTCTTGATAAAGGTGTTTTGGAGTTACGCTTTCAGATAAGAATAATGTTGCTTGTTTTACTTAGGTTCTTCAGAATTCTACAGTTCGAAAGTTCTTTTGATATTTTTCCGCAACGGTAGGTATAAAAACTACGTGGCGTTGAAAATTGGTGCAGACGTGGAAATTGCAGGAAATCTTTGCTAGCTAGCTTATAACTTGTAGTTTACCTACATATAGTTTGTAGAGAACATTTTGTTGGCTGGCCCGGTGGTACCGGCCGCAACATACGAGTGAGTTCGAACCCAAGCAGGCACTTTACTTCATGTAAATTATTTCATCACCTCTGCTCTCAAATTGGTGAAAGAAAATAACCAAAAGTTCAAAGACATGTGACAACCCGCACTGGACCGTGGTGGATTTTGGCTCAGTCCCTCTCACAGAGACGAAGCCTGTGTCCCAGCAGTGGGAACATTATAGACTGATTATGCTTGTAGTGAGAAGATGAAAGTTATTGCAAAGGATATAGATATGTATAAGGATATGTGTATGTGTATGTGTATATATGGTTCAGTACTATGTAATGTTATTTCTGGGAATACAAATAATCAGAACACGAACGCGTGACGTACATTCAACTATGCTATAGAATTTTGGTTATTTTTTTTTGGCAACAAGCACAATTACTAATACCCATAGAAACTTTTAAAAAAATACGTCACGTAGAGGCGTTTGTGCTAGGCCCACCTGAACTGTTATATGAATGATAAATGCTTTTTATTTCTTTAAGTAGGTTTGTAAAAACACTTAGACGTCATTCATATTTTAAAAACTAGATGAAGTCGGCGTTTCCTATCTGACTTCACTGAGAAGAAAGGTCGAAACAAACTCAGAGGATACTGTCTCTTTTAAAGTCCAGACATAATTTCGGTTAGATTATGTGAACACCATGTGTAGATTGATATGGTCTGAAATGGTATTTTAAGAAAAGATTCGAGTGGACCGTAGGGTGAGTAAAATGTTGTAATTAAAAAAAATATTTATCAGACTGGAGTGTGAGTATGCTGCCAATCTATATAAATAAAAAGAAAAGTCCTTACTGACGGACTGACTCGTCAATGCTCAGCCCAAACCCTTGGACCTAGAAAGCTAAAAATTTTTACAGAGGTTTCCTTTATAATGTAGACAAGGAATAAGGAAGGATTTTTCGAAATTCAACCCCTAAGTGAGTTAAATAGGGGATGAAAGTTCCGCGCGGGCGAAGCCGCTGGAAAAAGCTAATTGCAATATAACGAGGGTTTTGTTGTCAATCATCCTGACATAATCCAGTTAGCACCCGTCACGATAGCAAATGAAGTATAAAAACAATCGAATAACGATATAAATATCTGTTCATAATACCAATATCAGCAACATTTTGAATAGAAGTGTCGATCTCGCTCACACAGTCCCACCCGTTGCAAAGTAAAGCACATTATTGCTATCTATTGTGCACTCACGTTTACAGTTTAAGTTTCAAATAAAGGACACAGCTCACTCCAGTTAGTTCTAATTCAAAGAAGCACTTTAGTTATGGTGGTCATACACGGGCAACTAAATTGACTCGAGAGGTCCGTGGCTCAATATTAATAGCCGTACGTGTGGATAGAAACCTAAGCCACGCTTGCCGCTGTCAATTCGTGGATGGGTGACCATAAATTACATATTAAGTTTCTCCGTGCCTCGGAAAGCACCTTAAACCGTTGATCTCAGCTGTCAGTCGTAAATCTGTGACAGTCGTTACGGGTAGTCAGAAGCCCAAAAAGTTGACAATCAGTCCTTACCAAGGGGGTTTTTTTATTCAGACTTTTACTGACGAAAACCTACCCGTGTTCACTCAGTAGCCTGTGTGCCAGGAAGTATCGTGTTACCCAGTAGCTGGTTTGGAGGTGGGATAGGCAGTGACTCCATGATAAATAAAATTCATTAAATATATTCAGCTAGATGATGAGGCGTTAATGAAAGGTTAGATTAGCTTCATTACGTGGAGTCTGTAGAGAAAACACAAAATGATAAAATACTTTTGAGTAACAGTTAATAGAGTCAAGCGAACAGGGACCAAACCACCGTATTTTTCAGTAATCTTTAAATCATTCTTCAGGGTTGGAGAGAGATAGAGCTATATAGTACGTTCCATCTCATTCCCACGCCGAACGCTCCTTTGTTGCTTTTACTCAGTTGATCGATTGTTGCCAGACTGTTGCCCGTGTATGACTTTACCTGGAGTGTCGTCAAATTTCAGTGTTATCGCGGACTAAGGTAACAAGTATCATTGTAGTTCGGCGCATGTTTTATGGAATGTTGAGGAACTGTTATGTATTTGTCTTGTAAATAAAGTACAAAATAACAGCCATGATGTGGGTAAAGCTTCAATTTATAGTAGGAATTTATGATTTAAATTGGGTATGCATCGTAGGAACTATGTGTTTTTTATTTGGATTTTTGTTATATCGTAGCTGAGTTAATGGTAATTCAAAATAACTATATCTTAGGCCAAAGAAACAAATGCTGCATGCTGAAATTGAATCCATCTCCCGAGCACAAAATAAAGGGTGTTTCTCGCTTATCGTGCATTTTCAAAGAAATTGCGAAAAAAAAATATTTCATTTTTTTCTTATTTTTTATGAAAAGCAACATGAAAAATAAACATCCTTATTTAAGATATACTACATTATACGTAAAACTGCTGAAGATACGACTAAAAAGTTTTTCTGGGTATGTTAATGTTGAAAGTAATTTGGTAATTATTTGCTATAATGGCAATGAAAAATTTAAACTGGTAATGAAGATTTAAATAAAACAATTGTTTTAGATTGAGGTTGTTAAAAAAAAAAACATTTTCCTACTCGAATAACGATCAATTAATTAAATTAAGCTAATTATTTGAATCATAAGTATTCTTTGACACCTACTTACAACCTAATTACATAAACATTTAACAAAAAAGCAAAGTTCTACATTTCATGATCAGATTACAGAAGTTTAAATGTAGCTCATAGTAAAGAAATTAATTATATCAATACACAATGAAAATTTACAAACTTAGCTGTTACTTACTTATATTTATTATTTATAATAATCATTGCCATAATTTTAAGATTGTTTCCATAAGTGTAACATCATAACCATAATTGTATGATCATTACCATTTCTATAATAGTGGCTGGTAAATTATGGTAATGGGGCAGGACCGATAATGATATTTTTGCACTTTCTTTAGATGCACTCCCTTATTAACTACAATACCAAGGTATTTAATATTTTAAAACTATTTGAACTCAATTATGATTATGTTGGCATCAAAAATACTCCAACAGACCAACACAATAAGTAATTTTCTCTTAAAAGCGCGAATGGTAATGAAAAATAAAAACTTACAGGACTTCAAATCTCGTGTTGATATTTAAAAAAAAAATTGTTGCACTGGTGCATCTTGTCCAACGCGGCAACGTTCGTTGGTCGAAGTCGGGGAGCAGTTTGAGCACCAAGCGCGGGGTGAAGTACAAGAACTTCGCTCGTTCGTATATCTACCGGCGGTTTTTCCTATTTCAATCTGCATGGATGGTAATGAGTTTTTTTTCAACATAATCTTTTGTGTCCGTGAACGTACCTAAGTAACAATCGTAAATAACTTTATATTTAAACCAGCTGTGCCCGCGACTTCGTCTGCGTAGAATAGTGTCTTTGGGTCTTTGTCTCTTGTCGCAAACTTATAAAACATTCACATAAACCTTACATATTTCCATACAGACTTTCATCCCCTATTCCCTATTGTTATTTTACACCCTTGAGGGTAAAACTTTTACAAACTTTGAATGTCATGTTTATTTATATCGAATCAACAGCCTAGAAAATAAGTTGCAAGCTTCTAGCTCTAAAAATGAAGATACTTCCATACAACTTTTCATCCCCCCCTTTCAACCCTTTACAACCCTTTTTTCGCATTAAAAAGTCCTAGCCTATGTCCTTTCTCAGGCTGTAGACTATCTGTGTACCAAATTTCATTTAAATCGGTTTGGTAGTTTTGGCGTGAAAGCGCGACAGACAGAAAGACAGAGTTACTTTTGCATTTATAATATTAGTAGGGATGGTTTTATCCGTTTTATAGCTTTATGTGTACTTTAAACATTTCATAAAAAAAATACACAGTGAAGCATCAGATTATTTTGTTATATCCGGTCAATCAAAAAAAAAACATGGTGTGGACGGTGTTGGTAATGATATTTAGGCCTATATATTTTTTTAATACTTATCTAAATAACCTGTTACAAAAACAAAATGTGATGCTGTCATATCTGTATATACGAGTATCTTTTTAACCAACCTCAATTAAAAGTATATTTAGTCGCTTAAGAACATGTAGATTTATGTATTTTCAGGTGAACATGTGATTTGCAAGAAATTAAAGAAACACCCTAAAGCCTCTCGCGCTGTTCCTGTCCTAATATTCACCTACTTTTCTTTTGTTAGAGTAATAAGTGAGACCGAGTTCCCCTTAATGAATTCTTAGTACTTTTTCCATGTATTCAACCTCATTTCTCCAGTTACAAATTGAGCACCCTTATCCAATTTGTAACTAGAAACCTTACCTTCCCACCTACAGACAGTAATGATTATTTTCCAACGTTCTCGTCTGACCTTTTCTAAGATAATTTTATCAAAATATTCAGACGCAAAACTCGCTATTTGTAGTGCAAAATTAATGGAATAAAAGAAACTGATGATAAAAAATAATTTGCAACTACTTTCAGGAACGATGCTTACAATACGCGATTTTTTCCGAGTCATAAATAATATTTGGTATATTCTTTTTGTTTCAAAGAATTGTATTATTGAATTATGTCATAATGAGTTTATATTGTTGGCAAAGTTAATATACCTGTGTTTATATTTGTTTCATCTTTTTTGTGAAGCGAGCTTTGCGCCGTGACAACGTTAGATTTAATTAAATCCATGCTAGTGCTTTAAACGAAAATTGTCTTTCTGTATGTTTGCTACGGTTTTAAGGCTAAGTTATTGAACCGATTCGAAAGAAAGATAAGTTATATTAACTGATCTTTTGACCCGACTACGGTGAAACAAGAAGGAGGGTTAATGTTTTGATCAGTATGAATGTGGGCATGTGTGTTTCCCTCATAACTTCTAAACTACTTTTCATATTTTGACAAATGAGGTATCATTACACGTTTCCTGATCTTCCACTGTTTTTTTTAGTGATGCTTTGTTGTATATCAACGGAAAGAGCTTAATTGCTTAACACATTTCAAAAATATAGTTCAAAAACTATAAAATCAAAATCAAAAGTAATTTATTCAAATTAGGCTGAGAATCAGCACTTTTCGAACGTCAAAATACATAGGACAGTCCCCCCAAAAACGCCCACCCGTCACTACTTCCTAGTGCTTTAGCTGGGAAGAAGTAGCGGAACAAACTCCCCAGCAGCACAGCTGCCTGTTTAGTCGGATAGCATTGATTCTATCTATACATAGACAAAGTAATATAAACATTACGAGGCACAGAACATTAATTTAATAATTAGTCATACATATGTCAGCCAGCCATGCCAATATACCAACAAATAAAATGAAAATTCAACTCGAGCACAAAGAACAAAAATGTAAATAAAGCATTATTCCAGAATAAGAGCACCTGGTATTAAGGGCGTGATAGCTTACGTGTACAATAAAAAAATTGCGCTCTAAAAGGTAAGAAACATGAAAATATTGTCATCTGAAAGCCGTTGCATTATGCCACCCTCCCTAACAAAACATTACATTTTCACAGTAGCTAGCGATCATAAGCGTTACATTCTCACAGTAGCTAGCGATCATAAGCGTTACATTCTCACAGTAGCTAGCGATCATAAGCGTTACATTCTCACAGTAGCTAGCGATCATAAGCGTTACATTCTCACAGTAGCTAGCGATCATAAGCGTTACATTCTCATAGTAGCTAGCGATCATAAGCGTTACATTCTCACAGTAGCTAGCGATCATAAGCGTTATATTCTCACAGTAGCTAGCGATCATAAGCGTTACATTCTCACAGTAGCTAGCGATCATAAGCGTTACATTCTCACAGTAGCTAGCGATCATAAGCGTTACATTCTCACAGTAGCTAGCGATCATAAGCGTTACATTCTCACAGTAGCTACCGATCTTAAGCGTTACATTCTCACAGTAGCTAGCGATCATAAGCGTTACATTCTCACAGTAGCTACCGATCTTAAGCGTTACATTCTCACAGTAGCTACCGATCTTAAGCGTTACATTCTCACAGTAGCTACCGATCTTAAGCGTTACATTTTCAAAGTAGCTAGCGATCTTAAGCGTTACATTCTCACAGTAACTAGCGATCATAAGCGTTAGGGCTAAGTGGCATACGACCACGGCTTGCAGGTGAGAATATTTTCTTGTTTCATACTTTTTGGAGCGTGATTTTTACTACTTGTAAAATACACATGCCATAAGCGATAAACATTGAAACCATGAACAGAAAACTCGAGTTCCTATAGTGAAACTATTTATAAATATGTTACACCAAGTTGCCAACTAGATCCTCCGCCAAAATCCATTAATGCGATCCTTGGCGCAAAAAAAAACTAACACGACGCACCATACAGACACAACTTCTTTTCTTTTATACCCTAGACATGCATGCAACCAACCAAACATCTTGAAAAACAAAACATAAGGCTCACGTACACAAAACGAATCACATCTACAAACTCCAAATTCTCAGGAGGCGAAGTGAAATGAATAAAGGCTAGTCGGACACCTCCTGGCGTCGAAAAAGACGTGGCTCCCTCTCGCGGGAACGCCGGCAATTTCACGGTGTTCTGCCGCCGCGTTTTATAACGTGGGACGTGTGTTTTTTACTGGATGCCTTGAGTTTAATAGGCAGGTCTTGGGAGGATGTTCTATAAAACGTCCTGTTGTGATCTGATTTGTATTGGATTTAAAGGACTCGAGTTAAATGATTGTGGCGGTGCTGTTGAATATTTGCGTTGTATTGTGTGTGTTAAAATAGGGACGGTTGGTTGGCTCATTGTTTAGATTTTGATCCGTGATTTCGATAAACTCATGACTTGTATTTTAACGATGTTTTATATGGTAGAGACATAAAACCAGCAAACCCGAAGGATGAATCAAGAACCAACACTAAAGAATTTAAAGGACCACCCAAAAACCCCACTTACGTACAACAAAAACAAATTCTAATGCATTTCCTATTTCCTTTCCAAACACTTCCATACCTCAAGCTCTCCGAACACAGCCACCATTTTTATTTGTATTCGTTCCCCTTCACTTGTTTTTGTGGAGTAATCCGTCTTCATTACGCGTTCTATTCTGTCAGCTCGAGAGCTGAGCGTCGTTCAAGACTTGGTAAGCCCTCCAGCGCTCAATTGCCGACTAATTGAATCGTTGTCGAAAGGACTGATTCGTATTGTGTTCTTATATTGCGGTTCTTGATAATTGACGAAAAAAAATCTTGGAGTGTGTCGTGCTTTAGTCTCGAAGATGTTTGGTATAAAGGAATTATGTGTTAATGAGTGTCTCCAATATTTTTACTCAAATAAATAATAATGATGGCTTTGAACAGACTTGAATCAACAGACTTCCATCTAAAGAAAAAACCTTCAGAGAAGGCACGAATAATAGCACCACTTATGATTAATCAAACTGAATTTCAGGTTCTCACAGCCTTGTCAAATAAATCACTTCGTTTATAAAGGGCTAATATTATGGTATTTATATGTCTTGTTTCCAAAACAAGACGTAGAAATACCACCACAACAACATAAATGCAATTAGAACTGCCGCACAAAATCACGATAAAAAACTTTTTGAAATTGATTCCAATTTTCCGATATTCCTTTGTGGCTCGTCCATTCATCGTAGAGGCTCAATGTCGATCATCGACAGGCTTTTTATCGCCCTTATCTGTTTCAAACTGCCAATACGGGCTGTTTGTGAAGTTAGATAATGCCTCGGTGCCTCCACCATATGATCTTTTGAATTTTTCATTTGTGCGGTAAATTCTCTCTCTTTTTGTTCAGCGTGTAAGTAATGATTTTGTTATTTCGTTCCATTACGGATGTGTCAAAACGTACTGTTTCCCTTTGTAAGCTTTTTATTTATTTTAAATTTTTTCCTGTAGTCGTCAACAACATTTTTTGTTTTTTTCAGCTGCTTATACACATATTACAACATTATTTTTAGTATTTGCGAAACCGGAATATAGTTTGTTTTTTTTTACGGGCCGGCAAAATGAAAACTATTCTGTTGTGTTTTTAATAAATTCTACTTTAATTATAAGTTATTTCTTGAACACGGTCACTCTAACTTAAGTTATGAATAGTTATGTGTATTGAAACTTTTATTTTAACTTCCAATGTGCCCTTATATAATTTCTAATGTAACGATATTATTGTGGAAGTCAACGATGAAGGAAAATATTGTGAGGAAACCGGCATGTCCTAGAACCAAAAATTTGAAGATATATGTGATATATCTACCAATCCGCATTGGGACAGGGTGGTAGATTACGGCCCGTTCCCTCTCATCGAGAGGAGGCCTGTGTCACAGCAATGGGAACATTAAATATTAAAGGTTGGATAAGATATAAGAAGACAGTTTTAAATTCTTATGTCCACAATACGTTACAATGCGCACATATTTCCATAAATGTTATGTACGTGCACGCGTATATGTTTGTCCACGATAATATCGTGGCATTCGAAAAGATCAAAGCATGAGTTCATTCACCTTTTGCAACAGCTTCAAAAAGTAATACTTCCATTTTATAAAACCTTGTCAATATTATTTTCATCATAATGGTTATCCTCCAATACAGTGCATGTTTATTCACCCACTGAATATTTTATATCTGTCATTTACGCAAATGAAAGAACGTAACGCGAGTGTTTCACTGGTGATTTTAAAATGGCCGCCCTATCAATATGTATGATACTTTCGTTAAGCACAGATACATTGTGTGGTATTGAGCTGTCGATAAATAAAAATTGCTTTTTGCGAGTTTCGGGATTTCGGTAACTAAGGATTTTTGTTACTTATTGTTTTCTTTTGATTTTTATTACTTCAGAGTGTTTGCAAAATATAAAGCCGTCTGCTATTGTGACTTAAATGCCAGAAACATAATGGTGTAGGGAGCTAAACAGATAAATAATATGTCAAAATATGCCGAAGAATATCAAGACTTTGTTCTGCAGTGTAGGTTAAAGTCGATTATTTATTCCAAATAGGCACAAAAAAGGCACTTTTAATGTCAAAATGAACACTAAAGTGGAATTGATTCTAGCGACCCTTCCAAAAGGTAGTTTCATATGGAGAACAACAGGCAAAAAACTCCACCGTTACTCTAATTATATGTGTAGACGATGCACCTAGAATAAAATTACCATACCACAATTGGTAAAAATAGTTAAAACTTAAGCAATGACACATACATTCGTTGTGTGGTATAAACATGGTGCTCACGTGTAACACGTACAGTCACATCAGTGGTAACAATTAAACTACAAATATCATCCTTACTACTACGAAATAACGGCACTCTCAATATATATATATTTTTTTTTTTTTTTTTTTAAACGTTGCCCCACACTAGGAATTTCTCCTGTATCGTGGGTGCGTTTACAAACATTTAAACTCACATACACAAACAGCCAGACCCAGAACAACTACTTGCAGATAATACAAATATTTGTTCCGTGCGGGAATCGAACCCGCGACACGCAGCGCAGCAGTCCATCGCTGAACCACTGCGCCAACCGTGCCGTCTAATATAATATCTAGAGTTACTACTGACGTGCAGTTTATTGAACAAATAAATTGAATTACTTTACATACAAGTTGATTTATTGTAAATTACTCAAAGTGTTCTACAATTATAAGAGAAAACAAAAGAACTGTTTCCAGCCAAAAGTTGACCCAACAATGAATAAAACCGGCCAAGTGCGAGTCGGACTTGCGTACCGAGGGTTCCATACAAACCTGTAGGTATATACATAAAAGTTATGGTATTTTTATTGCTAAATGAAATCCATAACATTACAATGTGGAAAGCTGGAGGAGCATAAATTTAAGACAAAGGTCTCTTTATCGTTTCAGTAATCCTTTATTTTATTGTGGTAACTACAATTATGTTTATAATCACAATTTTTTGGTGGTATAACTACCTAAAAGTTTAAAGTTTTCTGAATTTTTCTGTTACCTGTGCTGTAAGCTATTACTTATTACCAAATTTCAAGATTCTATGTCAACGGGAAGTAGCCTTTAGGTTTTGATTCCCTTGCGAGTAGTTGCGAGTTTCAAAATATGCGGTATAAATGGTTGTAGCTTTGCGTTTTGCATTTTTGCGTTGATTTAGAAATTAGTTATTTTTTCACAGCTTGAAGGCAATTAGACCTATGTATTTGATATGATTTTCAACTTGATTCCTCTACGCGTTCATGAGGAAAAGGGTAATAAGTTTATAATAAAAAAAATATATATATGTGATGTAACTAAAAATTTAAGGTTTTCGGAATATTTCCTTTATGTGTGCTATAAGACGTTGCTTCGTACCAGCGGCATAAATGGCTGTATCTTTTGATTGCGGTGGCTTAGAAATTTGATTTTTTCACAGCTCCAAAGGACAGTAGACTTGAGTTTTTGATATGAATTTCAGCTTGATACTTCCACGCGTTCCTGAAAAAAAGGGTCTTGACAGACAGACAAACGAACAACAAAGTGATCCTATAAGGGTTCCGTTTTTTCCTTTAAAGGTAAGGGAACCCTAAAAATTAAAAATCATACAAAAAAGGTTTTAGTTAATTCGATATCGGAACGCGTTTGTGTGCTCCATTGATTTAGAAACAAAATGGCGCTGTTTGAAGTACAAACGATCCTTGTTCCAAATTTTTCCGTGCATTAATGAATCCTCACATATGTCGTTTGGAAATCGGTTCGTTAGTATGTATGGATGGGAAAAAAGATGATTATGAAGAGGGAAATATTTTTGTTTCGATGTTTTTGGTTAATTGGTCTACTGGTAGCTAGATTGGCGATTTTTCAGATGTTTCCTAATCTTTTACTTGTGTGGTTATTTTTTAATTATTCCACTGTCAGGTAACGGGTGGACTTATATTTCGTAGACCATTCACTCCAGCGCAAATGATTTTCTTTTAAGTCATCTATGTGTCGATCTATGTCATACTCACTTAAATGTCTCGCTGATGGTGGCGCGTGTGTTGGATCATTCGGTTCCCTACAAAATGGTTGAGCTGGATGGTGCTGATCCACGCGTCAAGTTCGTGAACGGGCGCCGTCGGTTGAGACTGGTCATCTCCTAACTTCCATGGCTTATTTTAAATCTTATATTTAGAATTGTTTTTTTTACATTGTTCTCACATATAGAAGCAACAAGAACAATGTTCCCAAGTTTTTGTAATACTTAACATGATTAAAAAAACTTTTTCCAAAAAAAAAACAACCGACTCCCAAAAAAACACTACAAAGTGAAAAATAACTTTAATTTCGGAAGTCGGTGTCTTTGGAGCTGTATTTGAATTTTTTGTCACCGCCTTCCGAAATTAAAGTTATTTTTCACTTTGTAGTGTTTTTTTGGGAGTCGGTTGTTTTTTTTTTGGAAAAAGTTTTTATTTTTCACTTTTTAGTGGTGCACATGTGCTTACCCCTTCACAGCATACCGGCGTGATGTTATGTTATGAACTGGTGTAAGCAATAGACAGAGATGAGATTTCAGCAATCCCAGTCCATTTGCTATCATTTATTGAGGAGTTCCGTTGCCTATCTCCAAAGTTCTTCATCAAATCTTCACCAAATTGAAATGAGACCACTACGAGAAAGTACTCTTCCAAAAAATACCTAAATCGCTTTGTGTGCCTATAAAATTTGAAGAGTTCTCTCTATTTCTCCAGGATCCCATCATCAGATCCTGACTTGATGATGGGACCACCTGGGAAGTATACCCTTTCAAACAAAAACAACAAAATCCAAATCGGTCCAGCCATCTTCGAGTAATCGGGGAACATACATAAAAAAAAAAAAAAAAGGTTCCGACGAATTGATAACCTCCTCCTTTTTGAAGTCGGTTAAAAAGAGTGTCCATGGAGTTTCTTGCCCGTTCTTCTCCATAGAGATCTACGTTTTGGAATGGGCAAACTAGCTTCAACTTTCCAACTGGTTGACTTTTTGACAATTTAAAAGTGCCTGTAAATGGTTTAATTGAAATAAATGCTTTGAGTTTGAGTTTGATAGGTACCTACAGGTACCGTTTTTTTTTTGGTTGGGAAATCATAAAATAATTTCTCCCGCTCTGGGTGGAGCAGGAGGGCGTGTCAGACTTTTACTGACTAAAACCCACCCGTGTTTCTTCAGTTGCCTGTGTGCCAGAGGCCGCGGTTTCTCTTTCGAACAACTCGCACCCCTAGCAGGCATCGGCCCTTGCGGACCCCACCAGTGGCTGCTGACATCTCTTTGAGGCGCGCGTGGAACACAACGCGCCGTCGACCCGGGCTTGGTCCTTACCGGACAACGAGCTACCTATTACTCGCCGTCTGCAAGCCCGCGCCTACGGTGACCAGGAATCAGCCTGGGGCTGATCGGTTAGTGCATGAATGGGTAGTTATTGAAAAACTGTGTGACGGTGCGGTCTTTCTCCTGATTGCAAATGGGATGTAGCATGATTTGTTATGTTTAAGGTAAGAAGATTAAAATTGAGCCATTTTATTATTTCTGCTACTGCCAACTCTGCTATAGATTTGATGGTCTCCCAAGTAGGTCCGTGAACTAATATCGTGGTACCATCAGCGTATGTATATATCTTAGTATTTGGGAGGTTTTTTTTTTTTGGGTGGGAAATCATCAAATAACTTCTCCCGCTCTGGGTGGAGCGGGAGGGCGTGTCAGACTTTTACTGACTAAAACCCACCCGTGTTCCCTCAGTTGCCTGTGTGCCAGGGGCTGCGGTATCTCTTTCGAACAACCCGCACCCCTGGCAGGCATTGGCCCTTGCGGACCCCACCAGTTCGGCGCACCAGGACACATGGCACGCCGTGACCATCCCAGGAACCAAGTAACAAAAGGGCCCCAGACGAACCCGTGTCTTGGTCCCCCTGCGACGGGTCAGCGCAGTGGCCCCGCCGCCTACCACTTTTTGGCCGCAGGGGATAGGGAGAGCGGCCAAGGCTATACCGACACTCCTCTTCCCCTGCGGCCCCACCGCGTCCGCCATCAAACGGTGGCGGCCTCGTCCAGGCCACGGAAGGGAAGAGCGCTACTCAGAAGTACCGGCACTCCTCCTCTTCCGCAGCCTGTAATCCTCAGCCGCGATGTCTCCCATTCGACATCGCGGCCCGCCTCAGTTGCGGTGCACCTCACCGCAACCTACATTTTGGCCGCTACGTCGTCGGCTTGGAGACAAAAGGTCGTTGACGTAGATATATGAAATAAGGTGGGGCCCAGTACGCTGCCTTGAGGGACGCCTATAGTAACAAACTCCTTATCACTGAGGTGGGTATCAATTTTAACTCTCTGGGTGTGATTCTTGATATAGTCCTTGAATATTTCAAGTGACACGTATATCTAAGTGTTCTAATTTTGAGGTAAGGGTAGTGATAGAAATTGTGTCAAATGCCTTAGAAATGTCTAGGAATGAACCTAAACATTTTGTCTTCTTGTCTAGATTTGTAGCTGCCTCTTGTGTCAATCCAAGCACTGTATCTTCTGTTGAAACACCAGCTCGGAAGCCAAACTGGTTGTCTGCGATAATTAAAAAAAAATCTAAATAGGTCCTGAGACGATTGTTTAAGATCTTCTCAAGGATCTTAGAAAGTGTTGGCAAAAATGATATAGGCCTATAATAATTGTTGATACAGATTATGCCCCTTCCCTTGTGTATAGGATGGACTATAGCCTTTTTAAGGGCATCTGGGAACACGCCCAATTGTAGACAGCGATTGTATATGAAGGTACGTGGCGACAGTTTAAAAAAAAGAGGCGATATACTATCCCATACAATAGCACAGTCATTGCGTAACTCTATAGTTACAGATGAAGCTGAAACAGAATCGCTTAATCTACATTAAGCGATTCTGTTTCAGCTTCATCTACTTCTAAGAGCGCAATTTACATGGGAGGGGTTTATACTATTTAGATGAGAGTGATCGTTAGTTTGAGGTTATGGGGTGTGGTGTTGTGAGATAATATTGTCAGCCAGCTTTTATCCTACGTTACTGAAAAAAATGCAGACCTCATTCACGGAAGACTTAGGATCATTGCGTAATTTTAGTAGCTCAACGGGGCTTGCACATATTTTCGTGGTCTTGGTTATTTCCTTTAATGTATTCCATAAAAGCTTTGGTTTATTACTTGCTTTCTCAAGCTCACTCCTTTCGTGTGATATTTTAAGTTTTCGGTGTAGGTCATTACAAAAGTTACGGTAGCGATTGCATGTATTTTTAAGGATAAGGTTGTCTGGTGCTTTCTTGGACTGTATGTGTAACTTATCTCGGTGTCTAATGCATTTTAGAAGACTAGGAGTTATCCAGGGTTTAAGAGTTCTTTTTTGTCTAGGGAATTTAGCTTGAATTGTGTGTGGATATGATCATTCTTAGGATGTCTATCAATTTGTTCATAGAAATATTAGCATCCTCCTCAGTGTATAAGATAGAAAAATCAGTATTTTCCAGTTTTAGCTTAATTGCTTCATGGTAAAGGCGGGTGGAAAGGTAACATGTACTGTGCGCAGAGTTTGCGTCTATAATCTCTAAGAGAATCGGCTTGTGGTCAATAATATGGAAATCTAAAACCAGTGTAGTAGACAATAGTTTTGTCTTTAGAAGTAAGTGGTCTAGGCATTTTTCAAGGCGAATGGAAAATTCGTGAGTGGGCAATGACCCTTGAGAAGCATTTAAGATGAGGTAGTCAAGACATTTGTTGTCGTCATTACGTATGATTAATGTTAAATCAATGTTTAAATCGCCCACTAATACTATATTTGGCAGGCGGATATGGTATCGTAGATATTAGTCAAGCTAATCTTGAAATTATTAAAATCATCGGTGGACTTGTATGACGGAGAGCGGTAGATTGCCACTACTACCAACTTGTTTTCTAAGAGAAGAATTTCACGCACAAAAAGAATATTTCACATTAATTAAAAAAACCTGCGAAAATGAAAAGAAAAAGCCGGTCCGTACTGTACGAATCTCACGTTGAAAACGTACATGCAGTGAGATTAAAGTGAGTTGACTTTCCATCTGATGCTAGGGATTGACACGCAGTCCGAAGATAAAGAGGACACTAATGACAGCTCATTTCTAAGTTTTCACGATGATATTCTTACAAATAGATCGGCTGAATGACCAATGGGTTAAATACGAGACTTTTTTTTACGTATTATGATGATGACGTTGATAAATGTTTATATAAGTGTACATAATAATAATAAAAAACATTCAAATCAGGCAGAGCAATAACTCAAGATTAAGCGTTTAATCTAGAAGTATTGACAAGAAAAAATATTTAACGCACCTCTCCGTGCCCTGTCATGTTGTCCCTACCGACCGCTGGTCAAACATTCGCAATCAGGGAAAACTGGTGTGTTTGCCGTGTGCGCGAATAAATTGGGAGGCGCACGGTTCAAGCCGACTCACGGATACGATCGCGGGGAGAAAAGGGTTAATTGTACAGCACTGCGCTCATGTTAAACCAAAATGAGTGCATTTATTTTACGGACCGCATTTAATCGGTAAAGCTTGTGGGTAAGTGATAACAGCCGCTTGGGTCGATCAAAAAGGTTATGCTACGCTTACGCTTGCTGCGGTCTGTCCGTGGATGTTTATATATCAAGACCCACCCGTGTCTCGGAAAGCACGTTAAGCCATTGGTCTCGGCTGTCATTCGTGGGTCTTGGGCAGTCGTTACGGATCAACCAGTCTTACAACCAGTGTTACCTTACAAAAGGGTATCGTATTACCCAGTTACTAGGTTGTGGAGGTCAGATAGGCAGTCGGTGCATGCTACAAAACACTGGTATACAACTGCATCCGGAGACTGGAAGCCGACCCCAATTGGTAAAACAATTTTACTATGGAGTTCCGAGAATGGAAACTGTGTGAGACCTGTTTGGGCCTTGGTACCGTTAGCAGAATTAGACACGCAAATAAAATTACTTATGATTGTAGTTTTTACAAAACCAAATTAAATCGCAAATAAAAACGACTTAAACTGACACTGATTCCGGTTTAAAATCATAAAAGTAAAAAAAAATCCTACCTTCAATGACCAAATATCGACACAAGGAATAAACAAACGTCAAAAAGGACGAAATCGAATGACGGAGGCAGTTTGCAAGTTTGCCTTAAAAAAGAGAAAATTAGAGTTCAGAAACGATTTTACGTGAAAAGAGGATTAAGTCAGCGGGGAGGCTGCAATCGGCTGCATTTCGACACTCCGAGATCGACGATACACTGTGAAACATAAAGAGAAAAACAAAACAGGTTGATATTTTTGTGCACCGATAAAAAGGTATCGATTTTTCGCTGATGTTCCAGTGGGATAATTGCGTAACACACTACTAGTAGGAATGTCCTTCATGTTGACAGTTCAACAACATTCATTAGGTACGTTATTTACGTTGTAGAACAGATTTTTTTTTCGAACATATATGAAGCAACATTAGCAATTTCCTTCAAAATTATTCAGATTCTGATTGAGGTGTGTTACGAAACTGGCGTGCAGTTGATATTTTTGTAAGCCGACGAAACAATGTTTTTTTGCAGTTATTGACAGGTAAGGTTTATAGGAAGGGTTCAAAAGAAGCTATCCGGAAGAAAACACACATGTAAGAGTTCAGTATCTCACAATAACAGATGATTTCACACTACCGCATCCGTTTCCCCAGTCCCCATCCCTCATACCAATCACATCAAAACAAATAAAATCCCCGAACCACCTAATTTAACACGCTTCCCTTCAACCCGTACCTACTCAATAATTTCGAGGACACGGCAAAACACGCACGCTTTCCAGCTAGCACCGTGTCCTAACACCCTCGATACGAAACCGATGGCGAACTAAAACCCCAGAGAGTTAAGTTATGGAGGGAGGCAGGATTCAATAAAGAATTGAAATGTATTTTCTGTTAGAATTGTTTCTTGCGTGCTGGGAATACAACCCTAGCGTGATTACTGCGTGGAATGAGCGATTGTTTTCTTAATATCGTACCGATATTGCACGATATTACTTCAGTATTGGGTATGGAATGGAATAAATAATTTAATGCGGTGTGTCGTATTAATTTGAGTTGGGGTTCAGCGGCGCCAAGTGTACGGTTGTCGGGTTGATTGATTGATTGCGAATATTAAAGGAGCTAGTTTTGAATGTTAATCATGTATTCAAGATCAAATCTTGGGGTTTCAGATTGAGGCACAGATATATCAGAATTGTCTTCAGAAATGAGCAATAACTATGAAGACAAAGACGTATGGTGCCGACCGGAGGGCAAAAGAATGACGATGAAAAGAAACTCAAGGTCGCGGTTTCTGTACAAGTACCTACTATTTTGTCCAAATTCCTAA
Organism: Antitype chi; assembly: GCA_947359405.1. Taxonomy (NCBI): domain Eukaryota; kingdom Metazoa; phylum Arthropoda; class Insecta; order Lepidoptera; family Noctuidae; genus Antitype; species Antitype chi. Next base: position 21,906,658 of record OX375815.1, read on the forward strand.
AGCTGAGCATAAGCGCCTGGGTTCGATTCCCAGGTCGGGCAAAGTGTTATTGAGTTTTTCTATCTGAAATTTCTCAGCAACGCCCGTACTACATGGGACTTAAACATAATTGGCGAAATGTGGTTGTACTATAACTATAACTACACTTTTGCCCAATCCTTCGGGGAAACAAGACGTTATGTTATGTGTCCTAAAGAAGATAGAAAACAATCGGTCGCTACACCTGTCTAAAATTAATAAAACGCACACATTTACATTCATATTGGGTTCCAAACAGACTGTAGTTAGATAACCCAATCCATTGTGTTTGCAAAAATAAACTCATTTCAAAAACAATATACGATCATTTAGATAAACCAGCTCGGTATAATGGTGTGGTCACATTGTTTCAGAAGCCGCGAGATTATGTTAGACAGAAATGCCTTAATCTGCCCCGAGACCCTGTGGTTTGCCCAAGATGTACAGATTGATGTATTCTTGGCCCAAGGCTAGATGGTTTCGCTACAAGGGCTCACGGAGTAATGTATGAAAATTAATCATTAGGGATTATTCTGAATATCTTAAATATATTCTCTAGAGGGTTTTAGAGATAATTGAGTGTCAATCATAATGGTAGAGGGATTATTCTATAATTTAGCTTTTGATAAACGAATTAAAAATGCACCCTCATATTGTTTGGTATTCATTTAAATCTTTTGTTTTGTTTTTTTTACGTCCAAAGTTTGTTCAACTCCCGCGGGTAAAACCACATTTTGGTATAACATTTTGCTAGGAGCACTAGATTCGTTGTGGACAGCTTTATACCTGCTGTGGTCAAATGCACCTGTTTAGTGATGAGCCTCTATTAGGCATGAAAAATCTAAAATCCCGTTTCATGAAATATGTGTTATCAACTGTGAGGGTTTGGCAAAAGATAATGTAATCAATAATTCAATCAACTCAGTTTATCGCTGTCCACTGCTGGACTTAGGCCTTGCCCAGCCTTCGCCACAATACCCTATCATCCGCCTTCCGCAGTCACCTTGGTTAGGTCGTCGGTCCACCTGCAGGGGGGCGTCCCACACTACGCTTACCTATACGCGGTCTCGACTCCAGGACTGTCTGGTCCAACTTGAATCAAACCTTCGACTAACATGACACCAGCTCATTGCCACTTCAGTTTCAGCTAATTTGATAGCTAGATTACTATCAAAAGCATGCCCACGAAGTTTGTATTCAACTATAAAGCAGAAACAAATAACTAATCAGCAAAACATTCCTGATTCACGCTTTAAATATTGCACTGTGATTCCCGCAAGCTTCATTAGGCTGAATACACAGCACGCTAATGCCAATACACAATTTATGACTAGCGTACTTGGAATCCTTAATGCAATCCAATTTCTTTATGGTTGCACGGTTTGCCCAGTTTCCATTTTCACCCCACCACTTTAATTAGTTCGTACTTTTATTCTACATGTAATATTCGCTCTGGCAACATTTTTATTGGTTTCCCGCATTTTTCTTTACGTCTCTGTATTTATAATTTAGAAGTAGGAAGTTGGAAACGAAGTTCTAAAATTCTTTATTTAATTTTCTTTTTGATAAATAAGTGAAGTCATTCTGACAGACATTTTTGGCTTCTGTGTTTTGTACGTAAATAGCAGGTTTTTATGATGATAAGAGAAATTAAATGAGAGAGATATATAATTTTATGAAGTATCTGTATGAAGTGTATTTGTGAATTAAATGGTTCAAAATCAAAAATCAAAATATTTTATTTCACATAAGCCTGCATGGGCACTTATGAAACGTCAGAAGCTAGGTGCACGGTTCCAATTTGTCGTTTCCTATGGAGAAGAGCCGGCAAGAAACTCCACGGTTACTCTTTTAAAAATAATTGGCTTTTACAATGTTTTCAAATTACAGTGATAATAGGTATGGGAGGACAGTGCAGGCCAGTCAATAAGTACCAGGTACTTAGAGGAATGAAAATACAGAATAGAAAAACGTCTACAGATCTAGTCTCTAAGGCCTACAACGTTCTCTCATTCACAATATGTAAAAGAATCTACCTATATAAAATGAATCTATTTGAACCAAGTGACATGATTTCGATGACAATCACTGAAAATAAATAGTAGGTAGTAAAATTGATGTATAATGTCAAATAATGACGAGAATATGTCAGACATTGTAAAAAAAATAATAATAATAAAAAGAATAAAAATTAACATTGCAATTTGGGAGCAGTTAATAGACTTTCACACGGTTTTGCTGTTAATGAGGTACCAGGGAAGCCACATGTGCAGAAGGAATTAATGCCAAACTTCCTTGTCTTCAACGTAGTCTTTTATCTTATAATATGCTTTTTTGATAAGGACACGTTTGATGTGAGTTTTAAACTTTCCATCGCTAAGTTCTGTAACCGACTTTGGCAACTTGTTATAGAAGCGGATACTGTTTATTAGAAATGACTTGCTAGTTTTAGTTAATCTAAATTTTGGAATCACAATTTCATCTTTACTACGTGTATTTAGATTATGGAAATCGCATCTTTTTTTGAAAAGACCTAAGTTTTTGCGAACATACAAGATATTTTCTAGAATATAAAGAGAAGGCAGAGTAAGTATATCAATTTCGTTGAATTTGTTTCTAAGAGACTCGCGAGGCCCCATTTTATAGATTGCGCGGATTGCCCTCTTTTGTAAAATAAAATTTTGATTGATTGGTTGATTTTTTTAATTAGAATAACTTACAACCAGTGGTTTACATAAGCCCTGAGTTGAAAGAGCTGGAAGTCATGGGCAGTGTCATGATTTCTAAATATTAATAAGATTGAAAGTAAGTGATGGGCCTCAAATTATTTTTGTATCATGGTAGTAATGATGTTTAAAAATATCTCATTTGACAGTTACCGTAAAATTATTGATTTTTTAACGGAATGGACAAAAACGTGATGTTTGGGACATCGCCTAGTTTCTAAGTGTTTCTAAGTTAGTTTTCTTCCAGCTTCAAAACCATAAGGTTGTCTTCAAGAAGTCAATATTGTGTAATTAATTAAATAGATAGTTAAATATAGCTTTATACCAATTTATACATATGTGTACAAGAATATAAATTAAGAAATGATAATACTGGTCAGACAGTAAGTAGCTTAGTAAGTAATACACTTTGTTCAAAAACATTATTGCGACAAAATAAAGTGTGCTACTTAGTTTGCATTGTAGGTAAACAAAGCAAATAGTATTTAAAAGTTTATTCCAATTTAATTTTTAATATATAAACTTATAACATCACTTCAATGATCACGAAAACATTACTTCTAACAGAATATCTTCTTTATTTCTATTCTCATTTGATATGCTCACGAGCGACTGCCAAGGTTATTTGAATGAAGGTCAAAAAAAGGTCATCGGCTATTCGTCTATTCTTTACATTCAGTGAATTTGTGTTAGAATATTAATGTTATTGATGTATTTTCTCATAAATTTGAGTATTTGTTTCGATTTTATTTGGCTTGAAATCGGGTCTAAACCAGTTTCAAGAGGAACTTTGTTATGTCGGCCCCAAGGATCAACTTTTTTAGTGTAGGCTTAGAAAAAAAAATGTTATTCGACTCTTTGCGTCCGAAACTATTTGGCAAGCCTGAATTTGAATACTCTGCCAATTCAGTGGCCATGCTTCGAGGCATATACTATAATAGGCATACAGCATATATGTTTTAGTAAAAGGCACCAAAATAAAACATCATTATACAAAAGTACGTTCGGATGTTTTCGGCTAGTATTTAAAAAAAAAAACATGAAAAGTAATGCTTAGATGGTTTTGTCATGTTGAGAGGATATTGAAAGGCGACTAACAAAAAGTATTTACAAGGCAGAGGTGAGTGAAAACTGCGGGAGGGGCCTCCTTAGATGGACATAATATAGTGACCTCTGTGGTGACTAGCTTTTGCCCGCGACTTTACCCGCGTATATCTCCGTAAATATCTCACGGGAACGTAGGCACTTTGGTTAAAATAAATGTGTTAATCTAATCTATAGTCTATCTGTGTACTGAATTTCATTTTAATCCGGTCAGCCGTTTTAGAGCCACTCTGGAACATACATCCAGACAAACGGACGATAATTCTTCGTCACTATTTATTATATGTATAGATAGGTATAAATGTTCTTCAGAAAAGTCAGGTAGTACTCGCAACCGATGTGCACCAGAAATGAACATAAACGAAGCAAAAGGAGTATAATAATGTAAGGATAGGCAGCAAGTAATGTGGGAAGACAAGCGACTAGGTGGACAGACAATCTCATTAAAGTGGCCGGAAGAAACTGGATAGCCACGAAACAAAACCGCCAAAAGTCGAGAGATTTGGAAGAGACCTACACCCAGCATTGGGTAGCCAAGGGTTGAAGAAGAGAGAGCGAGAGAGAGAGAGAGAGAGAGAGAGAGTGAGAGGCAGCAAGTGACGTTTTGTGCTTCTGCCTACCCCCATGCGAAGAAAGTGGAAGTTTACGTTCTGAAAACTAATGCATCATTGATTGTGATTCATTATTTGTAATGAATAAATATTTTGTACTCGTATGCATCACTTAGGTAACTCATTTCATAAAGACTACTCAAGATCTACTTAGCACAAACATCCCATAAAAACATGTGCAACTGCACCGCTGAATTCAAACATGTCGCCGCATTAATGTGTGCACATCCTTACGAACAAAGAAAACTAAACCTATAAAGACATACATACTTCATGCAGCCCGGGGGACAAAATGGACCAATTGTTTTACCTCAACGGCTCTTTTGTGGCACAAACATAGTGTGGGCAGTTGCGTGGCTTAATTAATTTATAAAGGCCACTCTTTGAAGCCAGCTGTGTACACGGACGCGAATTTGGCACAAATGTTAGTGGAAATGTTTTAGGAGGAAATACAGATAAAAATTGAGTTGAGGTAGGCTCTGGTAGAACTGTTTTTTTAGTCTTTTATTTTGTTTTGAGCTGAACTGATGCTGGAGCTGGAAGATAGCCTGTTATAAAAGGAAGCAACCCCATCGAGTTCGGGCTCGTTCGATTCGTCTTGATAAGGATTCTCGTTGTAGATGATATCCAGGATCTGATGATGGAGCCGGAAGCTGGTACCCTGAGAGGTGGCTATGGGAACCCTGTAATAAAATGCACAACCTCATCGAATTTGGGCTCGTTTGATACGTCTTAGTATTAAAAAATAAAAATATTATATGTCCATTAAATAGAAAAAAGAAGAGAAATTAGATAAAAGAAATAAAATAGTAAAAGTAAAAATAATAAAGAACGATTTCTTTTTTAACAAGCTTATAATAGATAATAGTTTAGTGAAAGCTTCATTTTTACACGCTTTATATTAGCTTCACTTGTATGTTTGTTTGTTTGTATTAAATTATTTTCTCCTTTTTAGTTTGGTTTTTGATTTGACACTCCTTTTGATGAAACCTCAGCGACTAGCCTAACAGGTGCATTCTTGTATTAGTTCTCATAAACATGTTTGAAAGATTGTGTTTTTAAGAACTAGTTTACATATTTAGCTTCGTGTTTTTAATTGTACTATGATGTTTATTTCATGTTAAGTTTACGGCAAAATGTGGGTACTATAGATATCTCAGCCTAATCTTTTGGGGATTACAGGCGTGATGTTATGTTGTGTCTAGTTGAATTAAGTAAAAAAATAATATACGAAGCCAAAAGAGTATGTAAGGGCGATCCTTACATACTCTTTTTATTTTGTATATATTTTTTTAAGCGGGTGTTCTGATGTTTCTGTATACCCCGTAAGTAGAAGGCATGAGTTTATGTATGTGTAAAACTAATTTAATTTTTAACCGACTTCAAAAAGGAGGAGGTTATCAATTCGTCGGAACCTTTTTTTTTTTTATGTATGTTCCCCGATTACTCGAAGATGGCTGGACCGATTTGGATTTTGTTTTTTTTGTTTGAAAGGGTATACTTCCCAGGTGGTCCCATGATCATCAAGTTAGGATCTGATGATGGGATCCTGGAGAAATAGAGAGAACTCTTCAAATTTTATAGGCACACAAAGCGATTTAGGTATTTTTTGGAAGAGTACTTCTCGTCGTGGTCTCATTTCAATTTGGTGAAGATTTGATGAAGAACTTTGGAGATAGGCAACGGAACTCCTCAATAAATGATAGCAAATGCACTGGGATTGCTGAAATCTCATATCTGTCTATTGCTTACACCAGTTCATAACATAACATCACGCCGGTATGCTGTGAAGGGGTAAGCACATGTGAACCACTAAAAAGTGAAAAATAAAAACTTTTTCCAAAAAAAAAACAACCGACTTCCAAAAAAACACTACAAAGTGAAAAATAACTTTAATTTCGGAAGGCGGTGACAAAAAATTCAAATACAGCTCCAAAGACACCGACTTCCGAAATTAAAGTTATTTTTCACTTTGTAGTGTTTTTTTGGAAGTCGGTTGTTTTTTTTTTGGAAAAAGTTTTTTTATTATATCGAAGCCTATTTTTATTTTCCAAGTTTTTCTTTGCAATATACCAAAGAACCTACTAATAACACGATTGCAATCCACTTCCTCAATGCAGTCTCACTCCCTTGTCCAATAAACATCAAAACACAATGTGTACCTGTCTAGTCTTTAACATTTCCACTATGGATTCCTCTCTTCCTGTCATAAACCCTCGCTCGCCAGTGCCCGGACACTTGTAACTTCTGCCGGACACTTTAAGGAGGATATTTACGTTTTGTTGGCACGCAATCTGCTCGGCGGCATTCCATACTTTGTGGATACGAGGATTTTGTTTCTTTGTTCATGGTATTGTGGATACTTTTGTTAATGTGATCGGGTCTATTAGGGACGTTATGCTTGTGATAGTCAGTCTGTCAGAAAGATAATCTATGACGTATATGAAGTAAACTAATGTTCCAAGGTTTTCCTCGATAGAACTATGTTAAAATATAGAGTTCTTTTTCAAATAAAAAAATACATGAAATAAAACAAAATCTCGCCACTATTACACTATTCTAAAGACCTGTCCGTCTCAGAAATCAAACAAATCGTATCAAGGCTAAGTCGTCTGTGCTGATGGGAAATAGCAGATTATTATTACAGGTCAGTGAGTTTGGTACTTTAATACATAGACTAATATATATAAACTGCTTTAATATTAAAGGGCCCATAGTCAACTACTGTTTTCGAACACTGTCGCCACATCACCTCATTACCATCTAAAACCAATTCCTATAAATAAATTCAATTATTCAATAAAATATGTTTTGTTACCCTTCGATCATTTATAACGAGTGTTACAGAAGATTTAACACGTGAATGTTGCCAAAATTCTGACTTCATTTACCCTAAAATGGAGGGAAATTTTGGAGGGAATTTGTGACAAACTTGTCACCCATATTGTTATTCACTGACATGTACGGTTAAGGATGTTGTTGCTTGCAAAGGGTGGAATAGAACATAATATTACGCATATATCCCCCGAAGGTGAAGGCAGACAGATTGTACCTATAGTATACCCAGATTTATGTTATGTTACCCAGTTATGTTTAAGTCTTTAAATCCCATGTGATACGGGGTGAGGATATTGCCATCAATCGAGCACAGATTTGCATTCGGGCTCCTACTAAGAAATTTTAGATGGAAAATCCCAATAACACATTGCCCGACCTGGGAATCGAACCCAAGACTTCATGCCACCATCACCAACACTACACCAACGAATGTGAATATTAACCCCAACCCTCCCCCGGTTGGAGTTTACATAATATTCGCATTCATACTAATTCGTCTATGGTTAAGGAAGATACGGTTCTTGGGTTCCGGTTTCCTTACGATGTTTTTGTATTAAGCTTGACTAGCAGAGTTAATGGTCTGTAAACAGTAACGATACATAGGTAAACTGACCTTTACTGCCCCGTTGATCTCGTGTTCGTGCGACTGCTGAGCGTGGCGTACGAGGTTCGATTCCCAGGTCGCGCAAAGTGTTATTTTACATAGGATATTTTTAAGTATCAGCCCGGAGTTTAAAGTTAGCCTTATGATATCCCTATGCATAGGAAACACGTTATGCCGTTAGTCCTGCGCCTGTTGTCTCTCGGGTCGTGTGGACTTGTAAGTGACAAGCAACCTTAGAGTGATAAAACAATTACGACGGGGACTATACCTAAAGCAGTTGCAGGTTCGCAAACGGCAATTAGTTATTAGGTTTAATTGAGTTCGTCTATTTTCCAATTTATCACTACACCAAGTCCCACCGCCGCGTCTATTTATCTGTCTGAATGCGATACACTCCAAAACTTGGTTTTATGCGGTTTTCACCAATGCACGGAGTGATTCATGAGGAAGGTTTAATTGTGCAACTAAATACAGTTTTGTGTAAATTAGCTGATTGTTGAAGATGTCGGTAACCTGGATTAACACAAAGGGCACTTTTAATCCCGATAGTGCGTTCCTATGGGATATTTAATTAATTAAGTTGGCTTAATGCCGATGATTGTTGAAGATGTAGGAAACGTGGGTGGGGTCCTTTTAATCCCAGTAGCACAGTCAGCGTCGAAAATCCTGACGAACAGACAGTTCAAAATGATCTCAACAACTAAGAAAATAAAGACATGAATGATACGTTATCTCAATTGGATAAAGTTCTTGTCATAATGACAGTTGTCGTTAACTGTCTTCATTCTGAAGCATTTCGTGTGTCATTGAGTTAATATTTAATTTTCATAGTTGTTTAGATCATTTTGAAAAGTATGTTCGTCCCAATATTATTGACGCTGACTCTTTGTTCCCGTGGAGTATTTTCCGACATTCACGCGGGAGAAGCCACAGGAAAGACTAGTAAAATTATAAAACTCATATCCATGTTAAGCCCAGCACACAATTCCGATAAAAAAATTCAATACAATCATACAAACGTTGCATTACAGATACACATACAGAGTCTATTTTCATGTAGTTGCTCGCATGCTAATGTATATTCAATTTATGGGTCCTATTAAAGACATTGCATTGGCAAGTGGAATGGTTCCCAGTCGGAGCACGTTGCTAGCTCGTGTAAGTCCGACTACGGAATATTAACAATCCCGCGGCATGTAGGGGGTTGAGAAAACTGCCTTTTAGCAGACACTGAAAAATAAAATCTTGCTGCTACGCTTGGTGCGAATGAAATAAAGTTTTGGGGATAGTTTCGCATGGCAACTAGGAGGATAGTGTGCGGGTTTTACGGAAGGGAAATTCTGTGAGAGGTGTGTTCTGTTATGCTTAACATATTATTTAAAAAAAATATAGTAAAAAGAAATTTCTCTTGTTTGTCTATTCAGTTTACCTGTTATAAATTATTATTACTTATTTACGAGTTTTACAAAAAATGTGGTAGTTTTAAGGTTTAATACAAGAGAATAGAATATATATACGAAAAAATAAACTACCCAAGAAAGTTTAGCGCGTCGATATCCCTGCTACCCTGTATATAATTGGTAACATTTAGTGACATAAGCTACAGTTAGCTAACTAGTTGCAGGCACTGAGCAATTACAACCCAAAATGTCTCTCCTTTCTTTCAGTCCATTGAAAAGTGTGTAAGAGATCGCCTTGTGCGATAAGATCGCCTGTTGTACACTAGTTTTAAATATCTACCTTTTCGTTTTTGTTTTACGTGGTGCACAATAGAGTGTTTATTAAATCAATAAATAGATAACTAATGGACTAAGTTCATAGTAACATAGGTAAAGTAGTGGGAGCAGTGGTCGTGCAGTGGTTTCGGCCCCGACTTACCAGTTGCAGGTCAAGAGTTCGAGTTCAGGCAGGCACTATACTTTGTGAATTTAATTTTATCACTATTGCTCTCAACACTGTGAAGAAAAACATCGTGATGAAACCGGCATGGCTTAGAACGAATCATTCGAAGACATATGACATTTATCAACCCACACTGGGCCCGCGTGGTCGATTACACCCTACTTCCTCTAACAGAGAGTAGGCCTGCAGCAGTGGGGCCATAATAGGCTGATTATGATGACAAGTGTAGTAGTATGTATAGTCATCTTGGCCCTAGTTGTTTATGTAAAGATTCTCATTACTGTAAACGCATTTACATGTATTTTAGGGTATAGAATAATCCGATTTGATCCGAACACACATACATACAAACATTGCAAGTTAAATAAAAGCTTGTAAAGAAACCTAATGCCGTAATGTTGTAGGTACTGTAAAGGTTGTATGCTCATCATAGAACCTTACGTTAACTGGCAGCTAATGATTGGACTGTCTATGTTCGAACAGCCAGGAAGTTTAACTTTTAAATTTAGGAATGATTTGACGTAGGTTTTGTTCCGGCAGATGATATTCCATTCTTGTATTAGGCGCGGTGCTATAAAGTCTTTATTTCTTAAAATATACGTGGAGTCCCACGAATTTAAACGCTATCAAGTGTTTTATTTATAGTTAGATTCCCGTCGGTACCTTGGGAGTTCAGCAGAACTCCCGCAGTACCTAATAAGTAAAGTGTAAGTGTAAGATATTTAGCAAGTGCCAAGTTTCGTCCGACGTGCGAAGAGGTAATTATTCTCGGAGCTTTAACTTCGTTTAAATACTTCGGAAAGAAAGGATTGCGAGAGGTTAATAGACCTTATGTATCTTGCTTGAAAAGGCAATGTTCAGTAAAAGTGCATGGAGTTTTGTTTTCTTGAATGAAATTTTCTTTATTTTCAGAATTTTGTTCGTGTCAATTCATTTGAAGAGTTAACCATAAAAGTGATGTTTTTATCATTCTGCTATTTAATTGAAAATATGATTATTTTTATACTTTTTGCTATGCCCTACAGGGTCCGTAACTGTACCTTAGTTTTAAGCTATTGTAAGAAATTTAAAACATTTTAGAATGCAAATAAAGGTATGATATAATTCATAGGATATAATGGATACATGATATGATTGAGATCTTTAATTGATATGAATAAACAATAATTTCGATTCCCAGTTCGGGCAAAGAGCTATTGAATTTTCCCATCAGGAATTTCTCATTAGCAGCTCGGAGTCTGGATGTGTGCCAGCTTGAGGGCAAAAAGGCCGCCTCCTGTAACATGGGACTTAAACATACTACACTGACGAAATGTAGTTGTTACTATAGGTACACCACTGCCTAATGCTTCAGGGATTACAGGCGTAATGTCATGTTACGATGTTTCATAATAATTTTGGTGTTGTGACACTGTTATTGATTTTTATAGTAGGTATATTTATTTGTTTGCCATCAGAGATGAAGCACTTTCGAAACCCCTAACATAACTTGTTTTTAATTTGAAGCTGTCTTTCATTTTACGAAGGCAGCTACTTGAAGAACAGTGATGGCCCAGTGGTATCGGCTCTGACCTATGAGTTGTAGGTCGTAGGTTCAAACCCAGGTAGGCACTTTACTTTGTGTAAATAATTTCATCACCACTGATCTCAAAACGGTGCAGGTAACGATCATGTGGTACAATCAAAATTTCCAAGACGTGTGACTTGTAGGCTGATTATGCTTTCATTTTACCGTCTTAAGAAATCGACTCTAGCCATTTATTCCGAATGAAAAATCAAATAGAATATAGTGTAGTTTTCTATTCGGTCTTTTATTCGGAACAAAAATAATAAAGCAAGGTTGTTTGGGTCATCTATATTGGTCAAGGATTTTTGGAAGTTACACCAAAACATCCACTCAATATACTCGATCTTACCTTACAAGGAAGTAGAGTATCAAATGAGCCGAATCAGCCTAATGAGCCGCATTCCTTAATGGATAGCAAGTCGATGTATCTACTTGAGGTTCGTTGGTCTAAGTTGGGATGGTTGATTAAGGAGTCTCGTTGGTTTGTGCTTATCATAACTTAACTCTCAAGGATGTTAGTCTGGCTTGCTTCGATTATAATTTATTCTATGTATATGTGTCAAGTTATAGTAGACCGAAGTGAAACAGTTTTTGAAGAAACTTGATGATCAGAAATCACCCAGACTTAGGGGTTATACAGGGTGGCAGGGACAATGACGCGCCAACTGGAACCATGAATTTAGCACATTATTCTAGAACGCGAGACTTTTCGTCAGTTGTCAAAAAAAAATCTGCTGTTTCATAGAAAAGTGCAATACCTACGCGGTCAAAATGTATGGAACAGGAAACGTAATTAATTATCCCACTTTAATATTATAAATGTGAGATGAAGTTTGGATGTTTGTAACTCAATCATGCAAAAACAGCTGAACGGATTTGGATGAAATTTTGCACACATATAGTTTATAACCTGGATTACCATATAGGATACTTTTGATCCCGGTAGTACATTCCTGTGGGATAATTACCGAACTACACGCGGGCGAAGCCGCGTGCAGAAGCTAGTTTAAAAATAAACGACGAAAAACTTCAACTCCGAGGGGTTCAGAATCATGTACTGAAAGGTAAAAGGTTGCACGTTTCTGTCCCTGCCCTGTATATGCGTGCTGGTCAATACACCTTACTAACATTAACATTATTTACTCGATGGCAACATTAAGACCTAACAGTAACATTTACTGCTTAAAGTAAACAATAAGTCCAAATTAATGTGACATTTTTATCCCCAAATATTTAACAAGCGTAAACATCTACATTGGATAAACGAAATGAGCGAAAAATAAACAAAATATCGCTATTACGTAGAACGTAATTGCTTGTTTAATTTTCTGCGTCTATATCTTCGATACTGCCAACTCCTTCTAAGTTTTAAGGAAGGAAAGAGATAGAACACTGTAACTGTACCCTTATGTCGAGCCCCTTAGCCTAAGTCGACGTAACAAAGATATTATAAGTATGTCCGTGGGGCTCAGTAATTAAAGTTAACGAACTTAGTATGCAAATGAGGCCTCTTTATCGTTTTTGGGTTAAAACATCTATTATACGACTTTATAAGGAGTCCCTGTGGTGTAGGGTGTGCAGAATACAGGGCAACTTCATTTTGCGGAGTAACCTTAGGATGTAATGGTGTCTTTATTAATAAGGGGTGGGCTAGAATATGAACGCGGTGCATGTAATGTTGTTTTTGATGAGTACGTAATGCGATGCGGAAGCGTAGTACAGTCACGAGCTTTAATATGTATGCACATAGCCCAATTCAAAAGCGATTTTCTCTTAAATAACGACTGCCACCTTGAGATTACCTAGGTATTTCATTATAGTGTAGGTTCTAAAACATTATTTTCATAATAACATAAAATTGCAATTAGTATAAGAGGAGAAAATCACTTTAAAAAGTTGGTAAGCGTATACATATTAGTGCTCGTGACTGTACCTACTTATACGAGACTTCGACTATTACTTTCTAGCACTGTTGCGTAGTTGCAAGCATAAGCATAAATCAGCCTATGATATTCCCACTGCTGGGACACAGGCTTCTTCTCTATGAGCGGGAATGGGTCATAATCAACCACGCGGGCCCAGTGTGGGTTGATGGATGTCACATCATTTATTTTTTTTAGTTCTAAGACACGCCGGTTTCCTCGCGATGTTTTCCTTCACCTTTTTGAGAGCAGTGGAGATGAAATAAAATAAAATAAAATGCCTGCCTGAGTTCGAACTCACGACCTACAACTTGTAAGTTGTGGCCGATACCTTTGGGCCACCACTGCTCCTCGCTGTACTGCAACGTGTATGTTATATGACCTCATAGCACTGTCGTGCGGGATGTGGCCTAATATATACTAGACTAGTTCAATACTCAATTCTTTATTGCATTCCATATGTATTAAATAGATGGTATAAACAGTGAGATCAATATGGACCCTGTCGGGCACAGCAAAATTAGGAGAGAGGAAGAGGGCTACGTACAAATTCAAGCAATTCAATTCATTATTATTATAAAATTATTAGATGTATAATTAGGTGTATAATTATTATCGATATATGTGTATCATTATCTTATCATTATATTATATAGGTATATACATATTATGAGGTTTGTGTGTATAGTTATAGTATATTTGTATTTTTTTCTTAGCTATTTTCAATAACAGAAATTCAATTGTATTATAACCAATTATTGTCACAAGACATCACAGCCTGGTAATCAGGGGGTCTCTTCTCAATGCATTATAGGCTAAGCGGGAATATTGGTTCTTATTTGCATCATTCTTTCATTTATGGAAGTGTTTTTAAGCCTGTCACAAAAAAACTTTTGGATTCACATATAAGTAGACGCATTCTAAAGCTGGTCTAATCTATACTATCACCTTGAAAACAATTTCCGTCTAAAACATCTGAGTAAACATCTGCGAACGTTAGAAAAACAAAGTAAAAAGGTTTCTTCAGGCTTCTAAGTTGAGAGCAATCTGTGTTTGTGTACTATTGCATATTCTGAAAAGGGTTACGCTCACACTGCTTGTGAAAGGCGCTCGTTTTTGTTTCTGCATGAATACAATCGGAATGGTAATAAGGTTTTGTCGGTAATGTTGGGAAGAATTTGTAGAAAATATAGATTTCTAGCTGTTGCCCCTGTTTCACCTGCGTGATTTTTGTATTTCATATTTTTTATACCAGGATAGACCAGTAGTGGCCCAAGGCCCATTGGTAGCGGAATGTACTTTACTGGACCAACGAAGCTGTTATAAAATCGTACTATTAATACAAAAATAGCATTTCAATGAAATTGTAATTATCATGAACATGTTTTCCAACTATGAAATAATTGTGCGATTGCCAGTCTTTATTTTCCTTTGAGACCATTTTAAGTATCCATCATAAATTAATTAGTCTAAGAATAACTGAAGGCTTTCCCAATTATATTCTCAATACTCGTCGTTCCCTGAAGTACTAATGAGTTTGATGTCCTTTATAATTAGAAAACTCAAACCCAAACTCAAAGCATTTATTTCAATTAAACCATTTACAGGCACTTTTGAATTGTCAAAAAGTCGACCAGTTGGAAACTTGAACCTAGAGTCCATTCCGAAACGTAGATATCTATGGAGAAGAACGGGCAAGAAACTCCAAGGACACTCTTTTAAATCATGTTAGGTATTACAAAATCTTGGGAACATTATTCTTGTTGCCTCTATATGTGAGAACAATGTAAAAAAAACCAATTCTAAATATAAGATTTAAAATAAGCTATGGAAGTTAGGAGATGACCAGTCTCAACCGACGGCGCCCGTTCATGAACTTGACGCGTGGATCAGCACCATCCAGCTCAACCATTTTGTAGGGAACCGAATGATCCAACACACGCGCCACCATCAGTGTCGAGAATATAACGCCGCGCCGGGCGGCCGCGGGGAAGCTGCGGTGGCGGAGGGGGCCCTCGAGCAGCGGGCGCGCACCGGACGGCTCGGCACTGCATCAACGTCCGAGTGACAGCACATACACATCATAAAATATAAACTCCTTTTTCTCGCCGGTTCAAATCTAGTTGACCGTTTTTGTTACCCCTAAAATCTAATTCTTGTAATACAGTCCACTATTAATGAAATCACGCGTTTTAGTCCTCATATCACCTGTAGGATACTACCATTTCTCTTCATGGTCCTTCGAGCCGGATAAGTGATCAGGTACAGGGAGTGACAAGCGGTTTATTCGAAATTTGAAAACGGCCGTTGGAAGAAAGGACTTCTAGATCAAGACGACTTTTCGCCCTTCGTGTGAATTTGGTTCCAGTCTTCGGTCATCATCTTCGACGCTTTGTGAAGAGGCGTATTTGTTGGAGCAAGCAGTTCTTCAGTGGTCATCATAGCTGGGTCATCGCAGCGTAGCAGCCCAAGCAGTGCCCGAGAACATCGCCATCCATTTCAAGAAAAAGACGATCAGTTTGGACTCGTAGTCAAAGGATTTTGTGAGATCTTTCCATATTCTTACTAACATTTGTACATTATTCGTTTACTAACTTTCATTTCACTAGAGTATTAGATAGTGCATTAGACCAGTGAATCATACATCAGTAGCAACATATTCGTTTTAGTGATTACTACCTATCGCATAACATTAGTTATTGGCTTCTTAATCCAGTAGAATCAATCATAAGCCTTTAGTTCGTATTGTCCTTGTCAATTTTTGTTCCCTGTCGACTTACATACAACCCAGTCAAGTAGATTTGTCCCATCAAAGTAGAAACCCGCCCAATAATAATTAGTAATAAGTGCTTATTAATCTAGTAATAGCATTTTTAATATAGTGCCATAAGTACCCACATCTTTTTTTTTCTTCTTCACAGTTTGACATATTGAATTCAAACATTTTTTACTACTACCTACTAGTACTAGTTTTGAATAACGTTTCATCGATCAGCTGTTTGCTCTTTGTTGTTATACAGGCGCATAATAACATATACATTTCAGTGCTTTAGCATTTCTTCTTGAATACGTCATTTTCTTACCTACTTCCTTTCATTCAGCGCTTACTTCTACCTTGCTATTGAGCCATGGCGGAGGAAATGAAGATGAAAGAGCTTACAAAAAAGCGTGCCTCAGTTAAATCGCAGCTTACTCAATTCACAACCTTTATAACTACCACTAAGTCTTGCGAACAGCTTAGTGAGGAACAACTTTTAGAGTTAGAGATAAGAGTTGAAAAAATGGTTACCTTATATGCCACCTATGATCAGTTTCAGGGTCAATTGGAGTACCTGTCAACCAAGCCCGACGAGCAATTTTCTGAGCGTGAGCAATTCGAGAACAACTACTACAGGCAGCTAGCATCTGCTCGTGCGCTTCTGTCACAGCATCGCGCTCAACTGGCGTCTAAGGTAAGTTCCAATGAGCAGCTTTCAGTGGTTACTAGACATAATAATGTTAGACTTCCTAAAATAAATTTACCTCACTTTAGCGGCGGTTACAAGGATTGGCTAGAGTTTAAAGATATTTATATTTCTTTGATTCATGAGGAGAAAAGTATAGATAACATAAATAAATTTCACTACCTACGTTCGTCTCTTAATGGCAGCGCAGCACTGGTTATTAAAAGTTTAGATTTCAGAGGGGACAACTACGACAACGCGTGGCAATTGTTGTGTGACAGGTACGATAATAAGCAATTATTAATAAATAATCACATTCAAGCTTTGTTTAGTGTGGAACCACTTCAAAGAGAGAGTAGTCAGGGTTTACGCCTGATTGTTGATGTAACCAGCAAGAACCTACGGTCACTGGCAACGCTAGGGCTGCACGTACAGCATTGGGGTGAAATGGTTATACATTTAATGGCATCAAAGTTAGACTTAGTTACTAGCAGGCAGTGGGAAGAACATAGGAATACTCTGACCGAGTATCCATCCTTAGACATGTTCACTAAATTTATTTCTAACCGCTGCAACCTTTTGGAAACGCTTGAGGAAGCTAAGAATTTAAAATCGAAGCCAGAGTCACCGCAAAATAAGTCAAAAAGCTTCTCAGCATCAACAAGTAAGGGAAAATTTAATATTTCATGTCCCCTGTGTAAACAAAGTCACTACATATTTACTTGTGATCAATATAAGGCGCTTTCAGTAGCTGAACGCTTATCCAAAGCGAAGGAATTTAAACTTTGTTTGAATTGTTTACGCCCAGGTCATTTGGCGGCTACTTGCCCGCTTAGTCACTGCAAGTATTGCAAAAAAAAGCACAATACAATGCTGCATTCTCATGACGATGAACCTAGCTCAAGTAAGGAGCATATAACTTTAGCAGGCACTAATCATGATTATTCATCTCGTCATGTATTACTTTCCACAGCCTTGGTAAGAGTCACGGACTATTCCGGGATGCCGCACAGCGCCAGAGTCTTACTTGACAATGGAAGCACGGCAAACTTTATTACTAAGGACCTTTGTGGTAAGCTACATTTACCTATTAGTAATGTAAGCTCACACGTTGCAGGCATAAACAGTCAAGTGTCTACCATTACGCAATCTTGTGCTTTACATATACAATCCTATGATGGGTCTTATAACATTGACATTGATTGTTTTGTCTTGCCCAATATAACCACTCATATACCTCATACATACATAGACTTAACTGACTTGCAGCTACCAGCAGGTATAAGTCTGGCTGATCCATCTTTCAATGTCCCTACCTCCATCGACATACTTGTTGGAGCCGATATCTTTTGGAGTGTGATCGGTCGCAACCGTATACAGTTAGGTAGACATATGCCGACGCTGTTCGAGACTAAGCTCGGATGGCTCATATCAGGCGCCATACCTCAACTTAACGTAACTAACTCATCAGTGTGTATGTTCTCGCACGGCAAGCACACCTCACATGTACAAACACCCATGGATCTTTCGAGATTCTGGGAACTTGACTCTATCCCACCTAAGTACAATTTCACATCCGAAGAGCGAGCATGTGAACAGACCTTCATAAATACTACTAGGCGTAACGCTGATGGCCGTTTCATAGTAACCATCCCCTTAAAAGAACCCCCTGAAGCATTGGGAAACTCTTTCGAGATGGCTAAACGTCGTTTTCTGTCATTAGAACGTAGACTAGATAGAGACCCATTACTTAAGCATCGCTACGTAGAGTTCTTGCAAGAGTATGAAGCATTAGGTCATATGAGCGAAGTATCTCAGCCTTCTTCATCACATGCATATTTTCTTCCACATCATGGTGTTTTCAGAGAGTCCAGTACAACGACCAAACTTCGAGTTGTCTTCGACGCATCAGCCGTCACAACTTCTGGTAAGTCGTTTAACGACATTCAAAGCATAGGACCTGTAGTTCAGGATGACTTAATATCCATATTGTTGAGATTTCGGCAGCATAAATACGTCATATCGTCAGATATCGAAAAGTTCTTTCGACAAATCTTAGTTGACGAATCGCAGCGATCCTTACAACAGATATTGTGGCGCACTGATCCATCATTACCTCTTAAAACTTATGCATTGAACACCGTTACTTACGGAACAGCATCTGCTCCGTTCATTAGTACACGATGTTTGTCTCAGTTGGCAAAAGAGGCAACGCATTCACGTACACAACAGTCCATACAGCACGATTTCTACGTCGATGATTATCTGTCTGGCAGTGACTCTATAGAGAGTACTATAGCGCTGTGTCGAGATGTCACCATTATACTTAAGACTGCACAACTCAATCTTCGCAAGTGGCAGTCCAATAATGCGCAAATACTTCAGGCAGTCACTACAAGCACACTTGATTCATCTTCCAATAACACATCCACAACACATAGAGACACACCTACCACAGTCAGCTTGAGTATCGATGAACCAAGTAAAACTCTTGGTCTTAATTGGCGTTGTCATACTGACTGTCTTACATTCTCTATTCATATACCTAAACATACAGAGGCTCCAATCACAAAGCGACACATACTTTCTACCATAGCGCAAGTATTCGATCCTCTGGGTCTTGTCTGTCCATGCATTATCGAGGTCAAGATAATATTGCAGAAATTATGGATAGACAAGTGTGCATGGGACGATGAGGTTAATGTGGACATTAAAAAGTTATGGCAGAAGTTCACACAGACTTTACCGCAGCTTAATCTTCTCAGCATACCACGCTGGGTGGTATGCGATAATCCTTTATCCGTTGAAGTACATATTTTTACAGATGCGTCAGAAAAAGCATACGGAGCTTGCATATATATTCGTTCTGTAGCTGGTAGCGGCACCGTCCATTCACATCTACTCACGTCTAAAAGTAAGGTTGCACCGATCAAGTCGACCACAATCCCAAGGCTAGAGCTTTGTGGGGCCTTGTTAGGGACCAGATTGTGTGCAAAGGTACTAGAATCGTTAACACTTAAACCAGACAAATGCATATTTTGGTGTGATTCTATGATTGTCTTAGGATGGCTGTCTGCTTCACCTGGCACACTTAAGCCGTTTGTCAGGAATCGAGTTTCGGAGATACGGGAAGGCTTTGGTACTTACACCTGGCGCTATGTGCCGTCCAAGGACAACCCTGCAGATCTAGTCTCTCGCGGTCTGAGCGCTGACCTCATAGGTCAATCTTCCATGTGGTGGTCAGGACCTTCGTTCTTACTTACAGACCCAACTCTTTGGCCTTCAATGCCTAACACAGATGTTAACACCATACTACCTGAACTATTAAAATCAAATTCTATAAACATTAAGAATCAATCATTACCTATCACTAATCCTAATATGCACAACAATACATTCCAAACTTTAATTAATAATTCATCTAACTATTTACATTTACAACGTCTATTAGCATACGTATTTAGATTTATTAATCGTTCTAAAAGAATACATAGTCATAGTCTTACTCTTACTAAATCAGAGTTGTCCCACAGCGCTGATTTCATTATTAAAACAGTTCAGAGGGAAATGTTCCCTGAAGAGTACGAGTTACTTTTATCAGGTAAACCGTTACCATATAAAAATCGCCTTAAGAAATTATCACCCTTTATCGAGTCTGGTATTATACGAGTCGGAGGCAGATTAGATAATTCTTGTTACGATTATAATATCAGGCACCCTATCATCATCTGTAGCAAACATAACTTTGCTAAACTTATTTTTAATACCTACCACATACGGTTATTCCATGCTGGTCCACAGCTACTCTTAGCCACAATTAGACATGAGTATTGGCCTTTGGGTGGTAGAAACCTTGCCAAGACAACTGTCCATAAGTGCGTTAAGTGTCAGCGATTCAACGGTAGGACAATTCAACCCATCATGGGTAATTTGCCTAAGGAACGAGTTGAATTAGAGTTTCCGTTCTTAGAAACAGGCACAGACTATGCTGGACCGATCCTCTTAGCTGACCGCAAAGGTAGAGGATGTAGATTAATTAAGTCATACATATGTGTTTTTATTTGTCTAGCCACAAGGGCAGTTCATCTGGAGCTTGTCTCAGACCTAACAAAACATGCCTTCATTGCAGCACTCAATAGGTTCATTGCTCGTCGTGGTAAACCAAATACCATTTACTCCGACAACGGTACAACCTTTATTGGCACCTGTAACGAAATAGCTGGCATACTGAACCAAGATTACTCTTCAGAAATGGCAGATACAGGTATCAATTTCCACTTTATTCCAGCATACACCCCACACTTCGGTGGCTTATGGGAGTCTGCCGTCAAATCTGTTAAACATCACCTGAGGCGTATATTAGGCTTTGCACATCTCACTTACGAAGAGATGTCTACGTGTCTGATTCAGGTTGAGGCAATACTAAACTCTCGTCCTCTTACTCCTCTGTCCACTGATCCTTCAGACCTATACCCATTAACTCCTGCCCATTTCCTTATTGGGAGATCTCTTACATCCCTGCCGCATCCGCAAGTCATCAACCAGAACATCTCCAGCCTAAAACGTTACCAGCGTATTGAGCATCTCAAGCAACAGTTCTGGAATAGATTCTCTAACGAGTATATCTTTTACCTCCAACAGAGAACCAAGTGGACGGACTCCGATGGGGTGCTCGAAGAGGGATCCATGGTGGTACTCAAAGAGCAGCAGTCTCCACCACTGATGTGGCCACTGGGTCGTATCATACGTCTCATACCTGGGAGGGACGGAATAAGCAGAGTTGCAGACGTACAGACCAAAAGGGGAATAGTCCGACGTGCTTACAACACCATCTGTCCTCTTCCAGTTTAATCTTTGAAGACAAGTCTTCAACGCCGGGAGCATGTCGAGAATATAACGCCGCGCCGGGCGGCCGCGGGGAAGCTGCGGTGGCGGAGGGGGCCCTCGAGCAGCGGGCGCGCACCGGACGGCTCGGCACTGCATCAACGTCCGAGTGACAGCACATACACATCATAAAATATAAACTCCTTTTTCTCGCCGGTTCAAATCTAGTTGACCGTTTTTGTTACCCCTAAAATCTAATTCTTGTAATACAGTCCACTATTAATGAAATCACGCGTTTTAGTCCTCATATCACCTGTAGGATACTACCATTTCTCTTCAATCAGTGAGACATTTAAGTGAGCATGACATATTCTCAACTGACACGCTTTTCCAAGTCAACGTACATCAAAATAACATAATTATTATACGGATGCATGGTACTCACACAGTACAAAGTTTAAACAAAATGCTTCGATTGATTGTATTTTCTGATTTACTTATTTTGTAAAGTTCGCAATTCACGTGGAAGTATTTAATTTATTCATAGCTGTTTTGTAATGACAGAAAACATTACAAGTCGTTATCGTCGTAACTATTTCTACAGTAATCGAAGGATCCCTTAGAACTGCACCTAATGATGGCAAGATAAAACTATGTTCTGAAAATAGGTAACACTGGTCACCAAACCCATTTTTTTTAAAATACAGTTTGCCGTGTAGTAGCAAAATAATACATTATCTTTAGCTTTTAGATTATCTAACAAAATCCATAATTCAATAATCATTATCACTTGTCAAATCAATGTTCCATAACAAATAAAAAGTTTCTAGAGTTCGTCGACTTAAACGCTTGAGAAAAAGATTATTATCAACAAACCAACAATATCCAACACTTGACATATAAAGCCAAGAAAAATGTACTTTCTACAAAACTAGGCGCCTCAGAATGGGCCTGTCATCGCCTGACCGTCATGTCCAAGGTTCAAATTAATGGCTACCATTTGAGGATGCCCTCATATCACTTTTTCGACTCCTAGGGACTGTCCTTTGAGATTCCTTATGAAAAAAATGTGTGATATTCCTTATATTAGTAGTGGCTGACAGTAAAAGGTTTTTGTTTGTCTGTCACTCATTTTTTGATGGCGAGAATGTATGGTCGAGTTTTTCATGCGAACTATGTCCCGTGGGGGCTCGGCAGAGATATTGGATGTGGATGTCATATATAATAGTTGTTACGTGTTATACGTGTTTTTTTTGTAAATGTATATATCTGACGGCATTTTTGTTCTGTTATTTATTTCAAGATTTTATGTGGGCTGTCGCTGCGAATTTAGAAATGGAATTACGGTACACATGATAAAAAATAGATGTAACTTTTAGTTTAAATCTGGGACAGTATTTCTTCCTCTGTCATTCGTGGAACTTTGACAGTCGTTACGGGTCATCAGAAACCCAAAAGTGTAACAAACTAGACTTACCAAGTGGCATCGTGTTGCCCAGTAAATGGGTTGTGGAGGTCAGATAGGCAGTCGCTTCATGTAATGTAGTGGTCATAAGCTGCATCTGGAAAGACTGGAAGCCGACCTCAACATAGTTGGGATAAGGCTTGGCAGATGTTGATTTCTCTGACTTTCAAGGAAAACTATCCTCACTGTTTTTTCAGCCGATAGTCTATTTTTTTTAAGTATTTCAATGGTTTCGAAATATCTTAGAAACCCACATCAGTTTTGGCAATTCCAAAATCTTCTAGGTAACAAAGAACTTAAGGTTGATTTGTTAGAAGACCTTTAAAGATTTTTTTGTGAATGTATTTAACATTTCTTTTGATAAAAATATTGCTTTCGAAAAAAGCTTTGCAAAACACTTCAAAACAGCACAATATTGGAGTCGCGTCAAGGCATCAAGAGACTTGTAATATCCGGTGCAAACCCGATCGTTGGCTAAACAAAACGCCCGGGGCCATGTTCGAAACATATACACTTGCAAATGCACTCTTGTTCTAAGTAAACGTCATCTCTCTCTTTCTAGCGCAGAAGAAGAGAGAGAGATGGAGTCTTGTTAAGCGCATAATGTTTAAGTAAGTATTTTAGAACTACATATGAAAATGTATGTTTGTTGTAGTTTGCAATGAGTGTATGTATGTTGATATGTATGAACTGAAGCTTCATTTTCATCAGTTCCTCTCTTGGTCCGACGGTAAGAGAAATGCCTTTACTAATGCAGAAAAAAAAACATGAGCATCGATCATCACTGAATACGTGGGGATAGATAAAATTCAAAGTAGATTTTTTCACGATATCATTAGTCGTTGGTATATTTGGTCTTCAGATATGTAACGAATACTATCGTTTCAGAGAGAATTACACACCTAGCACACCTTTTGTCTGAAATCTAATAACTCGAAAATTAAATGAAAGAACACAGCTAAATTTTTGCGTGCTTTCAGGGTTGATCCCACTGTAAGATGTTCATAATATTGCATCGCTTGTATAATCAGCCTGTGACGTCTATACTGCTGGGACACAGGCCTCCTTGCGGTGAGCGGGGTTGGGCCGTAATCAACGAATTTATTGTTCTAAGACATGCTAGTTTCCTTACGATGTTTTCATCACCGTTTGGAGAGCAGTTATAATGAAATAATGTACACTATGTTATTTACGCCTAGCCGGCCCAGATAAAGGAGACGACTTAGCTGCGTATTGGAAGAGTTGGATCGAGGTGGCTCTAGAAAAAGATGCCTGGAAGGATATGGGGGAGGGCTTTGCTCAGCTGTGGGAGAGTGCAGGCTAATCAAGAAGAAAAAAGAATGCGCCTATCAGGGTTCAAATCTACGGCCTACACTCGCCTTAGTCGCGGCCGTTACCACTGCTGGGCTACCAGCACCACTGCTCTAAGATTAAAATCATCTTAAAATGTTTTTGTTATGTTAGGTATAGTTGAGTCAGCGAGGAAACAGATTTTTATTTGTGGAAGTGCCCATTTACTGAACCTGAGTTTGTCATTCATAGAACGTGAATTTATTATTACATCTCGTTTGTGTTCTCGAATTGATAGGCAGTGATATTAACTCGCTGGACTACTCACTTTTGTGTTTTCAATGGAGCTTGATTGATGTTGTTTTATAGTTTATTTATCTTTGATGTAATTATGTACATTATTTATTTTTTCGTTGTAGGCCTTGTTAGAATGGAAATTTAGTTTTTAGGGTTCCGTGCTCAAAGGGTGCTAACGGAACCCTATTAATAAGAAGCCGCTGTCCATCTGTTAGTTGAAATTTTCACAGAGAGTGTATTTTTATTGCAGCTCTAACAAAAAATATAAAAAATTAATAAAATTAAAAATTGATGTCCATACAAGAAACGTGTTTTTTTTGGTGTTTTTTGTAGCGGGCTGTATCTTATGAACCGAAACAGGTACACAGTCGAAATTTTTACAGAGATATTTCTTGTGCCACTATAATCTTAAACCCGGAAAAACCCGGTGGTTTTTTTGGCGTTTTGTCCTTTGTGGTACCCACACGTAGTGTGAAAGTTTAATTCGCACTTGGACGATATTTTTAAGAGGCAAGATCCAGGCTGGCACTCTACCGTGTGCAAGGGAATTCGTTTTTTTTTGTACTTTTAGTCTTAAAATAACTTTTTACATACAGTGTAGCAGGGACATCGACGCATCGTGTAAACAAAAACCATGAATGCAGCACACGAATCTAGACCCCCTAGCGCAGTAAATGTACAAATCAACTGTTGCATAGAAAATTGCAATACCTACGCGGTCAAAATTTAAGGAACAGTATTTTTTATTTAACTACAAACAAAAAATTTAAACGAACAACAGAATCATGATGTACTGAATCCATGACTTCAGTTTGCGCGTGGATGTCCCTGCCACCCTGTATGTAAAATGATATTTTAAGCCTGTAAAGTAAAAAGAAAATGTTCGCTTGGTTGCTTGCTTGACATTTGTCAGTTTCGTATTATTGTGATATTTTTACTGTAATTGGTCAGAATAATAAAAAAATGTGGAAATGGAAAATTTTATAATACAAGACACAAATCTTGTGTTATTACATTTTCTTTACTGTTATTTTAAAATTATAATATCTTAAATTTGTATAAATTCAATATTAAATATAAATGATTTGCATACCCATGTGACGGTAGAACATGGAGGACTCATAAAATAAAACATCCATTAATTCCTTCTGCACATGTGGCTTTCCTGGTACCTCATTAACAGCATTAGTATGTGAAAGTCTATTAACTGCTCCCAAATTACAATGTTAATTACATATTATTCTTTTTATTTTTATAATGTCTGACATATTCTCGTCATTATTTGACATTATACATCAATTTTAATATCGACTATTTATTAGTGATTGTCATGAAAATCATGTCACTTGGTTCAAATAGGTTCATTTTATTTATGTAGATAATTTTACATATTGTGAATAAGAGAACGTTGTAGGCCTTACAGACTAGATTTGTAGACGATTTTCTATTCTGTTTTTTCATTCCTCTAAGTACCTGGTACTTATTGACAGGCCTGCACTGTCCTCCCATACCTATTATCACTGTACTTGAAAACATTGTAAAAGCCAATTATTTTTAAAAGAGTAATCGTGGAGTTTCTTGCCGGATTTTCTCCATAGGAAGCAAAATTGGAACCATCCACCTAGCTTCTGACGTTTCAAATGTGCTCATGCAGGCTTATGTGAAATAAAAGATTTGATTTTAAGATATTGAACGTATTCTACAACAGAGTTAAGACATTTTCTACTATATTCACTAGAATAATTCTATCAATTCCTTTGAAAATAAAATTTTATTGCAGCACTTTCTAATGTGAAATACGATTGCACGGTTTCACCTGAATTGAATAAAGTGCGATACAAAAAATCTAAACTACCTAGCACTTTATTTTACCGACTAGGTTTTAAATTCTCACATCTGAAGAAAAATGTAAAAGATAAGTTTGTTGTAATTTATGTGAACTACGCTCGCTTTGTTCTTGCATTTTATAAGTAGAAATAGACTTTAGTTCACTATTTTGGAGGTTAACTATGGAAATGTTGTACTTTTGACTTTTTTTAAGATTGCTCAATTGCTACGGCGTAGCACTACTACGTCAGCTACACTGTCGTAGCATAGACCAAACTATAAAAAATGGGTTCAACCATACGAAAGTGTTCGTACAACTCAAACTGCGTATAGTTTCTCCGGTTCCAACTTTGATTTTTTTTCGCTTTCACACTTGCTACGACTTAGCCATCGTGGCTACGTTAGCTACGGCGTAGCAGGTGTGTAATATAATCACCGTATAATGTTCCCACTGCAGGGACACAGGCCTCCTCTCTGTGAGAGGGAGTGGGCCGTAATCCACCACGCGGGCCCAGTGCGGGTTGGTAGATGTCACATGTCTTCGAATCTTTTGTTCTAGGACATGTTTTCCTCACGATGTTTTCCTTCACCATTTTGATGAAATAATTTACACAAAGGAAAGCACCTGTCTGGGTCTGCCTAGCAGGTGTGTTTTACCTCCAAACTCACAAATTCTACCTCTTTATAATATTAGTTTAGATAAAAACATACAAGATACTCGTAAGTCCTTAAATAAAACAATAAAACTCAATAACCAATTACCCTTTTAATTTAAGTGCCAGTTCAGAAAATGCGATCATAAAATTCGTGTCCCTTAATTATATGAAGTATATTAGCGGCCCCCTTCGCCCTTGGGGCCCGGAATGTCGAAGGATTAATGGGGCCCCGGGAGATATGTCCGTTCTCATTTTTAGCTTAACCTTACAGTGCCTTAGTTTTAAGTGTTCATAGGTAATGTTATCTGTTACACTCTCAATATTTCCTTCCGAATACCTCAGTATCGAATGAAGGAAAAGGAAGCCTTCTGTGGTTGGGGTCATAAGTTTTGTTCACTTATTTTACCACTGTATGGAATGAGGTGTCAAGGAAATATACGTTCATTATTACGAAATAGATGGCAACTTTGTGCGATAGTGGTCAGATATCGTAGACTGTCCTTCGATTACCTACCTATGATTGGTTGATCTTAGATTACCGAAAATCATAGTGATTTGTTAATTTGTTCTATTTGCCATTTTGCTTTGCTTCTCCAGTTCAATTCAAATTCTATTCACTTCAAATTTCATAACCCAAATATTTCACCTAATTGACTTTCATACATTTTCATTTCTTTCAACCCTATCCCCTCGTATTAACCATTCTATTTCCTTATTTAATATTCAGCGAACGTTCGGACCGGCAACCTTACGGGCTAACTTCTTAGCCCCCACATTCTATGAACGCAGAATTATCATATTTTAGATATTTGAACACAGCCAATTTTGTGGTTTAAAGAGAATCGCGTTTCTCACGAAACTTGCGATATTGTTTCTAGTTAATTTTATGTAGATTTTGGGTTATTTTTAGTTGGTCTTTAGTTCCAAAATATAAGTTTTTGGTTAAATTAATATACAATTATGGTAATATTTAAATGTTATTCTAGAGAGCAGTAGTGGCCCAATGGTAACGGCCAATAATCTTATAAATTGTGCGTTGTGGGCTCGAACCCAGATTTTCAAAAATGGTGAAGGTAAATATCGTGCGTTAATCTGTACTCCCTCTCACAGAGAGGATCAGTGTCCCAGCAGTGGTAACGAAAGAGGTTGATTAAGAATGTTATTCCTAGTTTTTCGAATTCACACGAATTTTCATGCCGTTGTAAATAAAATGCAAGTCAGCAAGTTTGGCTGTGGTACTAATATCTGGGATACACCGGTCGAGGCTTAGTAGCGCTATTCGATAAAAAAGTGATTTACTTCAAAACAGGTTATTCGGTAATTTACCTTAGTTGTCTGTCTGTAGTTAGATTGAGAACCACAATTTCAAATTAAAACCATCTGGATAATATTGTCAATTCCTATGGGCCTTTAAACCCCATTATAATTTGGTCCTTCGAGCCGGATGTTCAAACATTTGAATGTTAAGGCAACCGGTGTTTAGTGTACCATTTTACCTCTTTTACCTGTTTCCGAATACAATGCAAATTACATAATATAAACAATGACTTTATTAAAAGAAAAAGGATTTTTTTCTGAGGAAAGTGAATTCGTCGCTCAACAAAATGATATTTATGATCAACATAATTTGTCAGAACCTTTTTCACACATTTGTATACAAGCCATATCTTATGAATGTCTGATGCTACCCCGCCCCGACTATGCGAGAGGGTTATTTTTCTACCCTCAAGCTAAGGGTGTGAAGTGGAGAAGGGAAAAATGGACACTCACCAATTTTTTGGGACGCGTATATTTGAATTACGTTGGAATGCAGCTTATTTATAAAGTCCAACTATAGTCTTTTTTATCTGATCGGAGGGGTAGACTTTTTTTGTGATGGATACAAACGACTTGGTTTTAAGTGAAGCGATTTTGTCTTATGTATATTTACCTGTTTAATCATATAGTGGCAGATAAAATAAGAAATAATACGATAAGTAAACAGTCGTTTATGAAATGGTTGATAGATATTTATTGGGAATGCTCTTCAATTAATCAGTAATAATCATACCTCCAAGTCCCATAATTTATTCTAAAATTATTGACGATGTCGTTAGGAACTCCTTATTGCTGTGTCTCATCCTAATATTCAAGGTTAAGTTTGCTATTAGGAAATAAGGACAAAGAATTTATAGTACTGAAGTGTTTGTGTTATTAATACTTATTACTGACGAGCTTACACATTATTTTTTTTTTAAATCTTCTACTTTAGTTTGATATCTATACATTTATACATATAATAAAATCGTAGCGAAGTCAAAACTGTACATTGAATACTTTTTTTTTTGTTATTTTTGCGAAGTCTGGGAACGATTCTAATGCCAAAAATATTTTTTTTATAATTTTTGTCTGTTTGTCTGAATGTATGTTCCAGCATCACGCGAAAATTACTGAATACATTTTGTTCAAATTTTGCAAAGATATTCCCTATATGTCTGTGCAGGCCGTAGAGTATAAATTATCACGCTTATTGCCGTGGGGGATATGCAAAATTGCAATGAATTCGTATTCTTCTATAGTTATTGCTTATTGTAAAAAGACCGGCCAAAAGGTTAGAATATTGCAGAGAGTTACAGATTTTACCTTCTAAATGATTATCATTAAGCTTTTCCATTGCCTACCTTAGCAGCAGTGATGGATATCACAACATATACAGATTGGATGGGGTTGGACGGGTAAGGGTAGGTAACTCAACCGTTGTCGCTACATGACAAGGGCCTTAGGAGACTGACTCCTATCAGCAATCACAAATAAAAAAAATGTACAGTCAACAATAAAATGGGCAATTTTCACAAAAAAAATATGTGATGCCAATCGATCCTGTAGCTTATAGCGACCAAAAAAGTCTATGTGCCCACAGAGGTTTGTGTATTACAAAATTCGGAAATCTTGCCATAGGAAATTATGTAGTAAATGAGACTGAAAAGAAGAAAGCGGTTATAGGTGAACCTACCAGAGGCTCTCGATAGACAAGTTCCCACTTTAGAAGATCAGACTCGTCTGGTGTACGAGAACATCAGTCCAATACCGTACCAAAAGGATTCTTCGGTTTACGAACGGGCCATTTTAAGGCCCAAAAATTATCAAGCTGCAGCGAACAACCAAATTGAAAGCCAATGGCCATAAGAACATTGGGCGGGTGTCGACTTCAGGAAAAGCTGCGTTTCACACGGACAACTGTACTGTCAACTGTACAAACGTAGTATACTGGAAAGTTTACTAAAAACGTAGTATACGCGAACGAAGTCGCGGGCAGAAGCTAGTTAAAATAAATAAATAACTAATTTTATTTCAGAAAAACACATTTACGGTTTACAAAACCAATTTTCCTAGTAAAAATAGAACATTGCAGAAAGAAGTGTTTCGTTGGTGTACTAATGAAATATTATATGATTACAAACACCATCGTCTTCCAAACTATGTAGATGACATAAAAAGCAAAAATGGTGCTACACGTGCTACATGGTAAACTTGTTAAAAATATATAAAATGGACAAGGAAGCTTCCACCCAGCATAATGCTGTGCTATGGGACCCACAGCACAGTGCTGATTTTCAGTGGTTACCCGAAAACGACGTACGAAAATCAAGTCTGGATTTTTACAGATTAGACAAAACAAGTAATAAAGTAAAATGAAATAAGCAGTACTTAGAATTTATAATAAAACTATGCAACCAATAAGATACAAAATTCCATGAAATAACCATCACCATGCATAAATAATAATTAAATGCTTAATAATTAAATAGGTACCTTGACAATAATTTTCAGCAGGTATGTTCAGTGTGTTGAGTTCAGTATGGTTTGCACATACGCGTCCGAGTCCATTAATATAAGGTCACCAGCGTACCTTAATGCAAACGATGGGCACCGTGCCACCATGCTAATTCACTACCTTTTCGATTTATATTACCTTTTATGATACATTATGTGTAGCGTCAACGGTACAGTTCGGGTAGATAAGGGATATTTTTGGTGAAAAATCTACACGTATCCTTGTTGAATATGACTCGGTAAAAATCAGTCTATTTGAGGTTAGAAGTCAACTTTTGGAACTAGATTTTTGCAAACCTAGAAAGAAAGAAAATGCGTTTATTGTGTGAAAGGCATAATTACAACAAAAACTCCCTAAATATAATTAACAAAAATTTGGCCGTCACGAGACGACCGGCAGATGTAAAGAGAGTTTCCCGTCACGGCATACCAGTCCGTCTTAGCCTGAAGAAGCCACAATTGATGATCCACATAGACAATGCTTGTGTCAAAAAGACTTCAGCTCATCATAATGTCAGATGGCAAAACTAAGTAAATCAGCATCAGGTGGCACCTGACGCTGTCTTACTTACTTTGGTGGCGTTTTGAAGTTTATGACAACGACCTCTAGATGTTCAGCATCATCAGATTAATAAAAAGTCATAATGAATACCCGTGTAAGACAGAAAACAGTTCTCGCAATTGCCTATCGTCAAATTCAACGGTCAAACTAAGGGGCATATGTACCAGGGTTCGCAGGCAGATTGGTGACCAGGGGTTCTTTCAGAAGAACGCAGCTGCTAATCCACTTACAGTTATGAAAACTACTTTGATTCTTGCAGTTCCACATTTAAATCTCAATCTCCACCATATTGCCACATAGCATTACCTTTTTTTTTTTTTTGATGACGGGGGGAAATCCTCATGGATGTCCTCCGCCCTGGGGAGGGCGGAGGGGTCTGTCAGACTCTTACTGACTAAAACCACCCCGGTGTTCCGCCTCACACTTGCACCGGAGATCACGGGAACAAAAGTGACTTCCGCGATCCCCGGCTAGTGCCGGCCCGCCTGTGCGGGCCACCTCGCGTTAGGGGGGAGTGAGGTGTTAAACTCCCCCCTTACATCACATAGAGGCGCGCGTGGAACACTACGCGCCGCCATCTCGGGTCCTAAGAAGTAGGGGGCGACGGATTTCCCCAGATCCGTCGCCCCTGGACCCATTTAGGGGGGCCGGAAGAGGGCGTTATCCGCCCTCCGCCGACGCCCGGTGCGTCTGCTGCGAATCGGGTTAGCGGAAGCAATCTCCCGCTCCCTTTCCGCAGCCTCCTTCTGCGAGATGACTGATTCGCAGAAGGATACCACCGCGTCCCAGGACTCCTTGCTGCCGACCATCGAGTCGACAACGGCCGGCAGCGACAGGTCACTGCCGACTCCTGAGATGAGGGCACGGCGCGGCTCCTCCCAAGCAGCACACTCTGCAAGCGTGTGCCACGCCGTGTCCTCCCGACAGTCGACGCAGTGGTGACACCGAGCGTCCGGCTCCCTGTTTATGCGACACAGGTACTTCCCGAAGCAACCATGCCCCGAGAGCACCTGTGTCACCCGAAACGTCAGGGAGCCGTGCCTCCTCCCGAGCCAGCGCTCGAGTACCGGCCGGACCGCCCCGATGGTGGCGGGGCCGGCGGTAGGGCGTGAAAGCCTGTCCCGCCATTCCGCCACCAGGGCTGCGCGAAGCTGTGACCGGCGCAACTCCAAATGTCGCGGCGTCAGCCACTCGCCCCGCGCCCTCGAGTCCTCGCGCCACCGATACAATGACGCGAGTACCTTTGCCTCGAGGTCCCACGGCGGGGATCCGGCCAGTACGCAAGCCGCCTCGTAGGAGATCGTGCGATATCCCCTAATGACTCTGACGGCCATCGCTCGCTGTGGCCTTCGCAGGACAGCGATGCTGCCGGCCGTCAGGTCAGCCGCCCAGATCGGGGCCCCATACAGGGCCATCGATCGCACGATCCCCACGTAGAGCCGCCTACAGGCGGCGCTCGGCCCCCCCAGATTGGGAAGCAGCGTTGACAGCGCCCCAGCCGCGCCCAACAACTTGGGCGCCAGCCGCTGGAAGTGGGGGCCGAAATCCCACCGGCTGTCGAGCACCAATCCTAGGTACTTCATGGTGGACTCGACAGCGATTCGAGACCCCCCGACTACGATGTGTGATCCCAGCGGCGGCGCTCGCCGGGAGCCATGAAAGACCATGGCCTCCGACTTGTTGAGGGCCACCTCCAGGCCTAGGCGCCGTATGCGGGTCACGACCTGTGACACCGCAGCCGTCGCCAGCAACGCTGCCTCCCTGTACGAGCTCCCCCGGGCCGTGACCAGCGTGTCATCCGCATAACACGTCAAGCCCACGCCCGGCTGGAGCTCGCCCCTCAGCACCCAGTCGTACCCGATGTTCCACAGGAGCGGTCCCACGACCGAACCCTGTGGAACACCGCACGACATGCGGCGCTGGCTTCCGCCATCACGTCCCATGTAGGTGACACACCTATCCGCCAGATAAGCCCCAACGATGCGGCGGAGGTACGGGGGCACCCGATGATAATGCAGTGCCTCCCGAATGCAGCTCCAGGGCAGGGTGTTGAAGGCGTTGGAGATGTCCAACGACACGGCCAACATCACCCCGCCCCGGGACACCGCTTCCTCCGCCAGGACTCTCACCCGCGATATCGCGTGGATGGTGGAGCGCCCGTGCCGAAAGCCGAACTGGCTTTCGGCTAGGTCAGGCCCCTCCCTGCTTAAGTGGCCGACGAGGCGGGCAGCGATTATCCGCTCAAACATTTTACCCACCTCGTCAAGCAACACTATGGGCCTGTACGCGGACGGTGAGTCCGCGGGGCGCCCCACCTTCTTGAGCAGGACCAGACGACCAGATTTCCACAAAGTGGGAAACTGGCCCTGCTCAAGGCACGCGGTGTAGAGTCCTCTCAGTTGGGGCTCTAGCTCCTTCAGAGCGAGGGCTAGCACTATGCCGTGAATACCATCGGGCCCCGGAGCCACGTTCTTGGCTCGGAGCCGCATCACGGCCGCCCTCATCTCTGCCTGTGTCACCTCTGGGACGTTGATGGCGTTCTCCTCGGTAGGCTCTGCAGCTGTGGGCAATGCCATCGGCGGCGGAGTGTGCTCCGCTCTTGCCGGGAAGAGGGCTGTGACGACCTGCTCCAGCAACTCAGGTTGGAGACTCTCCGTAAGTGGAGGCGCCGCGGGTCGAAGTTTCCCTCGAACCGCACGATAGGGGCGCCCCCACGGATCTCCGTCGAGAGTCTCTAACATCTCTTCCCTGGCTCGCGTCTTTGCTTCGCCGATGGCCAGCCACAGAGCCTCCTTAGCCGCGCGGTACACCTCATACCACGCGGCTTCTTCGTCAGGGACCCGACGACGTCTCCTCCGGTATCGGGTGTACTGGCGTCTGACCGCCACGCACTCGACACGTAGTCGCGCGATCTAGGCAGACCACCAGTACACCTGGCGCCTTTCTGAATGCGTGTGGACGCGGGGCATGGACGCGTCACTGATTTGCGTCATCGCCCCGCGGAACCACAGCGCCTCTTCTTCGACGTCGACGGGTCCGATCGTCGCCGACTCCCGGATCCAGGCCTGGACAACAGCGGCCTCCTCGAGAACTTCCCTGTCGATGCGCTTACGCGCCCAGCGCGGGCCGTCCGTTCGCGGGGCCGATGGACTGCGGCCGCCGGTGGTCTGGGTGGAGACGTCGAAACGGATATATCTGTGATCCGACAACGTCTCCACCTCCACGGCGACACGCCAGTCGCGGACACGGCTCGCGACAGCAGGGCTAGCGAACGATACGTCTACGATCGAACCGCCCCGCTGCCGCACGCACGTGTGTACCGAGCCCCGGTTTAGGACGACCAGGCCAGTCGTGACCACCCACTCCTCCAGCGCCTCACCCCTAGCATCGGTCACCGGGGACACATAGCATTACCTAGACCAAGATTCCAACTCACTT
This sequence comes from Antitype chi, assembly GCA_947359405.1. Taxonomy (NCBI): domain Eukaryota; kingdom Metazoa; phylum Arthropoda; class Insecta; order Lepidoptera; family Noctuidae; genus Antitype; species Antitype chi. The sequence continues at coordinate 21,941,565 of OX375815.1, forward strand.
CATTCTTAAGCTATATTCTGACGTCACAGTGCTCAACTCCGCGTTAAGTTTGAGAGCATAGCACTGCAATATCCGGACGGAACATGTGTAGTAACGTTATACGAGGAACAAACGCCTTCTAGGAGAGCGGCCATATTGATTCAGATCCGGTTATTGCAATGGTTGTATGAAACTAGAGCTTTACTGAGATGGGGGTCGAATTTGTGAAATCTGATGTAAAATTATTTTTATTATGAGCGGAATATTACACGTAAAAGGCGACTAACAAAAGGTATTTACAAGGCAGATGTGACTGAAAACGCCAGGGAAAAACCTAGGAGGCCTTATAGTGACCTTATTGGTGATGTTTTGAGAAAGTTCAGGAGCCCAGTACTCGCAACTAGTGTGTGTGTATAACTAGATGTATGAACGTACACGAAGCAAAAGTGGTACGGGGGTGGGATCGTAGCTGGTGACGTATCTGCTTGCTGGGAGCAAGGGAAGCAGGCCTGAGTTTTTGTTTGTATGTATTACACGTAGGTAGACATAACTGCGAAATGTAGGCGTACTGTAGGCACACCTCTGACCTTCGCTTATTTTTTCTATTAGTTTTTGTCCGACCGATGTCTGTTGGGTACAGGTGTCCAGTTTTCCTTTTGAAACCTTTCCAAACTGTGTAATTTTGAACAATGTCTACCATCGAAGTATGTCTAAATCATCACACCAGTACGCCACTTCTGTTGGACACGTCAATGTTTTAAAGAAAGCTTTGCCGCCCTCTCCATGTGAGAATAAATTGTTTGGCAGCCTTGTGTAGGAACTTTGGACGTAAAGTTACAGTTCTAAGAATAATTTCTGTATCTAGCTAAGAATAAGTTGAATAGTAAGCCTAGCACACGTCATGTTGCTTGCTGTCAGCTTTTTTAATAGCTGTTTTTTTACCGAAACCATGAGGAAGAAAGATTCATTATAAAGTTCTAAGAAAAAAGAATTAGACAAGTTTCCTGGTTTCTATTGTTTAAAACCTATGCAGCACACACAAATAAATCGGCAAACTATAATAGTCGTCCATATTCCATAGTAAGACACGTGTCGGATATTACAGAGTCTTACGTCGTCCACGCAAACTGGGCACGTGCCGCGCAGTGTGAATACTCTGTTGTGACGGAAAATGTCTAGAATATGGCAGCAACATATTTAACATGCGCCACGTCTCGCTGCAGTTGGAAATTGTTTTGCGTTGATCAGATTTATTTATTCAATTTATATTTATTTATTTAACCAGTTATGCTGTTATATTGATGTTTGGTGGCAACCGAATGATTTTTTAGCTATGGGAAATGTTATTGACAGTTTTTGGCGGGATCGCGTTGGAACATGTCGCACGAATTTTCATTTTCATTAAATTTAGTGAAATAGCGAATTAAATTGTATAATTTTGGTAGTGAATTATCCAATTTAGTTACGTGTGAGTGCACAAGTGTAGTGATGGTGAAAATAAGTCACTAACGTGGACTTTTCGTGTTCCCCCCAAAAACTCCTACTAGGCTGTTGTAAAGTTACTACCGCTTTACAATAACTTTGATTTGACTAACTAAATTCGACCATGACTGTTTCGTAACTTCGTGCCCGATGTCGGGGCATTTACTTGATTGAAATGAAAAATTACTTGACACTGGCTAAATGCACAAACCGTGCGAAGCCAAAACCAAAAAAAAAAAAATGTTATTGAAGTTCTGTTCCATTTCTCATGATCATCAAGAAATCTATAGGTACAGCAAGTCATGCTGTACGTATCGATTTCTTGTCTTTTGTAACCTTTTGTTATCTGATGTAGCAGAATCAGAAACTTAACCCATGTGTAGTGTGTTGTATGTAGGTAACTAACGGCCTGCGACGTGATGCAAGCTAACGCTTTAATTAATAGCGCATACGCAATATGTGACATCTACCCGTACTTGGCCTGCGTGGTGGATTATGGCCCACTGTGTCTCACAGAGAGTAGGCCAGTGTGCCAGCAGTGGGAACATTATAGGCTACTTATGCTGTTATAATGAGCCGGAGTACGGGCGCGCGGTCAAATGTATATCAGTCCATCGAAACAACTGGAATTTGTGCTGCTAGATCTTGATTGGTGACTGCGAAATTGGTGACTCAAACTACCTACGTCTTAAAAACTGAGCACCACGCTCAGTTTTTAAGACGTAGGTAGTTTGAGTAGCTTTTCTTACAAAGTTAGTCTCAATCTTTGTTGGATCGACTGAACATTAACCCGTTATTTAAAACCGTTGCATAAAATAAATAAAAAATTGTAAATATATGATTAAATAGGCGCACATGTAAGTACTTAACGTCCCGCGATCCCGTGACATAAGCTACGTCTGTTTTACTTAAATGTAGCGCATACGCAATGAGCCGGAGTATGGGCGCGCGTTAAATTGTCTGTCAGTCTGGCGCGACAAATGGAATTTGTGGGAAAATGTGCTGCTACATAACTTGAAAGTGCCTGCGAAGGGTGCTGTTCAGTTCATCTTTTTTTAAGAGGCCGGCATTTGAAGTCGCTTTTCTTGTGTAGGTAGTCTAGAATACGGGAAAGATACAGTCCCTGTTGGGAAGACTTAAGACCAAGTTAATAAACTGGTGTTTAGATTTGCACCTAATACATGACTATATGGACACGCCACGATTGCGGCGGTAAGTGCCCTCTTTGAGGAGTGGCTTGAGAGGTGGCACGGCGTCCTCACCTTCCGCCTGACGCAGGTCTTCACCGGATACGGTTGTTTCTGGAGGTTTCTGTCTCGGATAAGGCGGCAGGAAACGCCCAGGTGTTTCCACTGTGAAGATCGCCCTGAGGACACGGTGGAGCATACGGTGGAGGTCAGCCCGCCTTGAGCGGAGCACCGCCGTGTCCTTGTGGAGGCAATCGGCGGCGGCGATCTCTCGCGTCCGGCCCTGGTCCAGGCCATGGTACGGAGCGAGAGTGAATGGTTAGCCGTCACCTCCTTCTGCAAAGCAGTAATGCTCGCGAAGAGGGAGGCGGCGCACGTGAGGGAGTGGCAGTATATGCACCCTCATGGCCGTAGCCGCCGCGGGAGACGCCCTGGGCGTCGGGAATCCCAGGCTGATTCCCGGCCACCGTAGGCGCGGGCTTGCGGACGGCGGGTAATGGGTAGCTCGCTGTCTGGTAAGGACCAAGCCCGGGTGGACGGCGCGTTGTGGTCCATGCGCGCCTCAAAGAGAGGTCAACACCAACTGGTGGGGCCCGCAAGGGCCGATGCCTGCCAGGGGTGCGGGTTGTTCGAAAGAGATACCGCGGCCTCTGGCACACAGGCAACTGAGGGAGCACGGGTGGGTTTTAGTCAGTAAAAGTCTGACACGCCCTCCTGCTCCACCCAGAGCGGGAGAAGTTATTTGATGATTACCCACCCTCAAAAAAAAATGCATGACTAGAGAAACTTTTGGCGTTGTTTTGTGTAATGTATTGAAAATACAAAATGTCGGCGTTCATTCCGATTTTGGCCACGCACCAAACACCTTGGTACAGCTATAGATAGATTAAAAATAACATTAAAAGAATAATAGATGAGAATTACAAAGGGACTTGTGGCTACCTAATAACAGCTTCATCGGTCGACCGATCAGGGCCTCAAGTCTGCTATTACAATAGTGTCAGAATGGTCGATCATTGATTTCATCATTGTTGATTTTGACAAGTTTGGTACCTAATCTACTAATAAAATGGCGTCGTTATGACTTTCCAATGGTCAGCCACTGACCCTCCATTGAAAGAAATGGAATTTATTGGTAATCTCGTACATAATGACAAATGAATGTCTGACTTAATTTACGAACTTCCTACTACTTTAGATTGCTTACTAATAAATAATATGTAAAAATATATATGAAATCTGGCATGAATATATGTTCAAATTTAGTAGTAGTTTTTCGAAAATCATTTCTACTAACGAGTTTTATAATAATGGCAATAGGTCAATGCCATTATGACACAATTCTATTACGACACCATTGACCGACCAATGATCGACCATTATGAATTTAGCAGATTACGATTTTTTAGCAAAATGACAATGGGATCGTGTTGGAATGACGAATTTATAAAAATTGCAGACTTAGGCCCCAGGTTTTAACACTCTAAGGTCGCCATAAATCGACAAGGCTTATTTGTTTATGTGACAGTTAGATCATTTCACCTGATCAATTTCGATTGATCAGGTTAGCGTAGCTTACGCTTGCCGCGGTTGGTCCGTGGAAGGGTGACCATATTTACATACTAAGACCCCTACGGAAAGCATGTTAAGCCGTTAGTCCCGGCTGTCTTTCGTGGATCTTTGATAGTCGTTCCGGGTCGTCAGAAGCCCGAATGTCTGACAACCAGTCTTATCAAGGGGTATCGTATTACCCAGTTACTGGGTTGTGGAGTTCAGATAGGCAGTCGCTCCATGTAAAATATTGGTATTTAGGTCCATCCTGTTATACTGGAAGCCGACCTTAACATAGTTGGGAAAACGTTTGGAAGATAAGGCTAGGATTACAGAATAATAAAAACAATAATAGGATTACTGTATATGTAACGAAGCTAAAAAATTGCGGGCTACCTAACACACACCATACCTCCCTAATCAAATGAATTTCGCTGCAGCATCCCTCCCCCCCTACGCATCTCATAAACACTACACCCAGGTGTTAGGGATAAATATAATAATAATATTTGCTTGTCTGTCATTTAGGGAGATTGCTTTTATAGCTAGCCTAGTGCAGGAGAAGTGTGGAAATAACTCTTGTGTTAAATTCTCACAAAAAAGTCACTGTTTTAGCCATCATACATTCTGTAATCCTTGCCTAATAGTCACGTTACATACGATACTTTCGTACACAATGTGCCAGACTTATCACGAACACCCTTGAACCTCCTTTCACGATTTATCCATAACTTAGACCGTTTAACCAGTCAACATAAGACAATTGCCTGAAACTGCCATGCAATGAAGCCTGCAATAAAGCTGTATCTACACTACAGCATCTACTTCCCCACAGGTAAATAAACCGATTAAGGGTAATTTGTAACACCGTCTACTGTACCCGGGCGAGCGCATATAAATCATTGTTTGTGCCTATTATAACAACATTATTTCGTATTAGTGCACAATCTACGTGTTTATTGTACATCCAGTGTGGCGGGACTTTTATTTTTCTATTTGCACAAGTAATTTATTAGGTGGTGAAGCCCCGGGGTGTTTGTTTTATATTTATATTCTGTTACGAAGATTTGTTGGGTGAAATATTCTGTTTTTTATTTTTTGAATTTTTTGTGTTGTAATTTGGAAGGATTATGAGTGGGATATTTTAATACGAATATATAAAAATGTTTATAATGCTCGGGTGTAATATATGGGAAAAGACGGGAGGTAGAACTTTTTACCTTTATTGTTAATAGTACATTCTTATAATCGTTGAAATACACACTCCCTGGTTATAAACAGAATTGGTCTTTCGTTGAATAATATTGTAATGGCCCTGCTCTGTTATTTAGCGATACAGTAAAATGCACCTGTTTTTTTTTGCTTCATGGGCCTGCTCTTGACCTCAATCACTGATGGAAAGCGATTGATGAGGTCTATGATGAAACGAGCGTGCTCGGAAGATGTCTGTTCACTCTTGATTTTATGGCAGACGGGTTAAATATGGAAGGAAACACAGATGCTGGCTGAGAGTTCCACACTTTGGCTGTGCGCATAATAAATATAAAGAAGAAGCGCTGAGTATGACTGGTCAGGATATCAACCAGTGAGGATGATACCCAGTATCCAACTTCTTGTATGCTTGCCTTTACAAATTGGAAATAAAACCACCCCCAATACCCTTGAAAAATGTACCCATTACGCTCAGAACTTTAATTAAACCTTTAAACAAAAGCTTAAAACAGTTTCATTAAGTCGTTCAAAAGACAAATTCAAAGGGCGAAGCGCAGTGTAATTAATTTGAAATTATATAAAACGTCTTATTGTTCGTTAAGTAAATTTTAAAGAGGAGAAGCCCCGTGAGAATTGGCCAGGCCTGATTTAACGGGGTTCGATTTATGTTTCGAGGGCACGCTAGAGGCGCCTACAGGGGACCGGTACAAGGGAGCAGCGGAGAGGTGGACAGGTGTTGTTATTAATAAATATCAAGGGCCAGAATTATAAAATGTCCCGTCAATTCCAAGGTTACCTGGAACAGATCGCAGAAAGTGCTAAGGCCAACCATTGTATGTTTTATTTATTTTTGTTATGGATTTTTCGGGTGTCGAATAAAGTATAGAGGGTGGCGGGATATCAACGCGCAAACTGTAACCATGAATTCAGCGTATGATTCTAAGGCCCTTAGCGTAGAAATTCTTCGCCGGTTAGAAAAAGATAATCAGTAGTTTCATAGAAAAGTGCATCTACGCAGTGAAAATGCATGGCAGAGCCAATAAAAAAGAAAATATCGGACAAAAAATTTCAACGCACCCGGTCCAGAATCTTGTACTGAATTCACGGTAACTGTTAATAATAATAATTATAAATGTGAAAGTTTGTATGTTTGGATGTTTGTTACACAATCACGCAAAAACGGTGCAACGGATTTCGATGAAATTTGGCACACAGATAGTTTATAACATGGCTGAACATATAGGATACTCTTCATTCTAGTATTACATTCCCGTAGGCTAAATTCTGGCAACTATGCTAAGCTAGTATACGATGATAAAACGTCATACTGAATACTTATCTGATTGAGGTGAAATCTTTTTTTTTGTTTACCTGTGTGATAATTGCATTTTACTACAGACTACCGTAGTTAACTTACTGTGTCCCTGTCCATAAAGAGGTTGTCTGGTATACATCGCTATCAGCGATAACACCGCAGTTGTTCCTTGAAAATTAATGATTATATGTTAATGAGATTTGTTTTTGGTGTATGATAAAGTATCATCATTTGTCTAGCCTTTTTCCAACTGTGTTGGGGTCGGTATTCACTAAAACCGGATGCAGTTGTAAACCAGAATTTTACGTGGAGTGACTGCCTATCTGACCTCCACTGTCCAGCTACTGGGTAAAACGATATCCTTTGGTCAGTCAGACTTTTTCTTCAAAAGCATGTTCTACCAAAGATTTTCTAGCTCCTTAGGTATTGTCAAAACTACTATTTAACCTTGAAGTACCTTGAAGTAAAATTAGGCATGTTATAAAATACTGTAAAGGCGATTATCGTTTATTGACGGACCCACATTCGCTTATGACTTACGCCTTAGTGAGCGACTTAATTGAATTTAGCGATATACGCTCCGTTCCGGATTTGGAAAATGCTTGAAAACAACAGGACGTGTATTTAATACAAATTATATACACTCGCAGATGAAATCAACAACCATTGTAATAAACAGTTGGTTTGGAAGTAATAACTTACTGTTATTCGGAAAACCATTGTATAAATACGTATGAATTATATTCCTGTGAAAATTCGTATTGCCAAGTGAATTGCTTTGGGCACGCCACAACCGCGGCGGTAAGTCCCCTCTTTGAGGAGTGGATTGAGAGGTGCCACGGCGTCCTCACGTTCCGCCTGACGCAGGTCCTCACCGGACACGGTTGTTTCGGGAGGTTCCTGTTTCGTATAAGGCGGGAGGAAACGCCCGGGTGTTTATACTGTGTAGATTGCCCTGAGGGCAAGGTGGAGCATAAGGTGGAAGTCTGCCCGGCTTGGGCGAAGCACCACCGTGTCTTCGTGGAGGCGATCGCCGGCGGCGATGTCTCGCGTTCGGCCCTGGTCCAGGCCATGGTACGGCGCGAGATTGCATGGGTAGCTGTCACCTTCTTCTGCGAAGCAGTAATGCTCGCGAAGAGGGAGGCGGCGCACGTGAGGGAGAGGCAGTATATGCGCCCTCACGGGCCTAGTCACCGCAGGAGACGCCCTGGGCGTCGGGAATCCCAGGCTGATTCCCGGCCACCGTAGGCGCGGGCTTGCAAACGGCGAGTAATGGGTAGCTCGCTGTCCGGTAAGGACCAAACCCGGGTCGACGGCGCGTTGTGTTCCACGCGCGCCTCAAAGAGATGTCAGCACCAACTGGTGGGGCTCGCAAGGGCCAATTGCCAGGGGTGCGGGTTGTTCGAAAGAGATACCGTGGCCGTATTAATGGGATTGCCAATGAAATAGTAAAAAGCATTGTTTTAGATGTCAAACAAATGTAATTTTAAATTAACAGTCTTGGACAATGTGCGAATGACGGCAAGAAAAAGTTTACAGGCTGGCAGGAAGATCGACGCGCAAACGAAACCAAGAATACAGAACATGTATAAAAACAAATTGGTGCCTCTGTAGGGGCATTTTTCTTTAAAACAGCAGATTTTTATTTATAACCGACTTGATTTCGCCAGTGGCTTTGGCCTCGTTGAGGGCGAAAATTATTCCACGAGAACGTATTACCGGGATAAAAAATATCCTTTGTATTAATCCAGGTTATAATCTATCTGTGCGCAAAATTTCATCCAAATTCGTTCAGCCATTTTTGCGTGATTGAGTAACAAACATTCAAACAACTGAATATCCAGACATTCAAACTTTCACATTTATAATATTAATAGGATAGGATGAAAAAGTTCTACGCTAGGAGGTCTAGAATCATGTGCTAAATTCACTGTTTCAGTTTGCGTGGTGATGTATAGATATTGCTACAGATACTATATTTTACAAATATAAGACTATGGAAACTGTACGTCATAGACAATAAAAAACTTGAGCGTCTATGACTCGTGGAGTTTATATTCCAACAGTATTCATAGAAAATGTAGATATTGAGAAAGCTCAAGTCCTTTGTTTTGTCGTCTCTTGCAGATGAATAACGAACCAGCAGTATTATAGTCAGCTTCTCCAAAGTCAAAGGGAATCGGGCGGAGGTACTTCCTACACTTTCCAAGGTCTGCAATAGTTGGAATTGTGTGACGCGACGTAGTTTACAACAATAGCTTTAAGTAACTCATTCAAAGAAAATACTGAAAGCGATATTTAATATCGCTCTCTATATTATTACCTTAGTAATATTAAATTCCAAAATCCAATTGCCAGTTATGTTTAAGTACCGTGAGGGGACGAGCCTATTGCCATTACTGGGAACAAATCCAGACTCAGTGCTGTTAAGAAATTCCAAATAGAAAACCCAACAAAACTTTGCCTCACCTGGGGATCGATACCAGGGCACCACGCGATCACAAAAGCAACGGGGCAGTTCAACAATGTACCAGCAAATTAATTCCCGTTCAATATTATTTTCTCGTAACCTACAAATAAGGCAACAGGCAAAGTTTCAATGAGTAAGTCGTGCCAGACTTAGATGGCTTTCATGTCTAAGACTTTGTTCAACATATTATACACCACAAAGTTTGTAAGCGGAGTTTGATTATAGCATAAGTACGCCATACGTTTCGGCTTCGGCGTTCTCTGTTACGGGTGGAAGGTACGAGTATGTAAATGCATACATAGGTTTACAAAATATGCTTTATAATTAGCTAAAGGTTAGCTCCAGCGTTGTTATCAAATTAAATTATAGGTAAATTAAAATGAGGCCGGCGACAGTGAGTCACGTCAGAGTGTAGTGTCAGACGATACGCATTCGCCGACCGTCAGTGTGTAGCGTCGGATTTAACGATACGCATTCACCGACCGTCAGTGTGTAGCGTCGGATCTTACGATACGCATTCACGGACCGTCAGTGTGAAACGTCGGATCTAAATACGCATTCACCGACCGTCAGTAAATACTTAAATATTATATTAAAACTAGCTTTTGCCAGCGGCTTTGCTCGCGTGGAGGTCGGAGTGTTATACATATAAACCATTCTCTTGAATCACTCTGTCTATTGATGAAAACAACATTAAAATCCGTTGCGTAGTTTAAAAGGTCTAAGCGACGAAAAGTTACTTTGTTTTATACTATGTAAAGATTTTATGTTTTATATTTTACTATGTTTATATGTTTAATTTTTATTTTAATAATAAAACACATTAAAATAATTTAAATGTTTATTTTGTCTGATTGGCAGTAATCGTTTCACTCAAAGCGCATAAACCAGCTCTCAAAACGGTGAAGGAAAACATCTTTAGATAACCAACATGTCCTAGAACCAAAAATTCAAAATCATGTGACATCTACTAACGCACACTGGTTCTGCGTGGTGGATTACAGCCCACTCCCTTTTGAGGAGAGGGGGCCGGTGTCCCAGGAGTAGAAATATTATAGGCTGATTTGTATGAAATATAATGTTTATTTCTATACACAGGCTTAAACAAACACTTTAATTCGCCAATAATATAAAAAAAACGAGATGAGGTCGTTGTTTCCTATCCGATGAGAAGAAATACTGAAACATGTCACTGTTCAGTCTCTTGTAAAGTCGAGACATTATCTTGGTCAGATCATGTGAGGGTAGTGTAGATAAGTGTCTGATATAGTCTTTTGAGAAAATAACCACACAGGTACCAGACCAATGCCCACTGTTTGTTATTAAAAACCAGTAAGAGTTCTGCACATTCCCTTGAGTGATCAGAATCTTACCGTTCTTCTCTTAAGACCTATTTAAAGAGCTTTCATGAACGATGTTCATTTTTATGGGGCACGTATCATTAACAGCACTAGCACATTATACAGGATAGCAGGGACATCGACGTGCAAACCGTAACCATGGATTCAGTACATTATTCTAGACTTCCCAGCACGTATTCAGTTTAATCGTCCACCTCTTAAAACAAAAGTTTCAGACAGGTTTTTTAATTTATTTTTTATATGCACGTGTTACTGTGACTATAAACCTTTTTTATATGCACGTGTTACTGTGACAATAAACCTTTTTTATATGCACGTGTTACTGTGACAATAAACCTTTTTTATATGCACGTGTTACTGTGACAATAAACCTTTTTTATATGCACGTGTTACTGTGACAATAAACCTTTTTTATATGCACGTGTTACTGTGACAATAAACCTTTTTTATATGCACGTGTTACTGTGACAATAAACCTTTTTTATATGCACGTGTTACTGTGACAATAAACCTTTTTTATATGCACGTGTTACTGTGACAATAAACCTTTTTTATATGCACGTGTTACTGTGACAATAAACCTTTTTTATATGCACGTGTTACTGTGACAATAAACCTTTTTTATATGCACGTGTTACTGTGACAATAAACCTTTTTTATATGCACGTGTTACTGTGACAATAAACCTTTTTTATATGCACGTGTTACTGTGACAATAAACCTTTTTTATATGCACGTGTTACTGTGACAATAAACCTTTTTTATATGCACGTGTTACTGTGACAATAAACCTTTTTTATATGCACGTGTTACTGTGACAATAAACCCTTTTTTTTTCAATCGAGCAAGTCATACTATCACGGAAATAGCTATTGTTGTCCCAGCACGAAGTTATTATCAACCTTATTAATATGAACCGACTACTACCCTCCATAAACCAACTATATTTGTAAACTCAACCCCATAAAACCCATCATACAGTAACTTGTATCAATAGAGATCACCATCTAATCCTATAGCGATAACATTGTATCAAGCCACTGTAAGGGTTAACTGTACGGCAGTTAAACTACAGTTAAGCCCTGTTAACTGTTCAACCCATAGTTATAGCGGGTCAACGTCGTTAAGTATTTACGAGACTTGTCCAATCACAGGGTGACATTTTAGTCGTATTGTGGACATTGTATTGTTTTCGGCTTTATGAGGGTAACGTAATTGTTTACTGTGGTACTTGGGAGTAGTTATATGATATTTGATGACCGAATTAGGGGTTATTGATGTTTGGATTCTGCTTCGTGATACTTCTTCGTCCCTGTAAAATTTTGAAAGAGTATTTTTTTTTGGCAAGACGACCATCGACACGAAAAGAAGAAGAAGAAGAAGTAGGTATTCAAATTAATAAACATGGTGCCGTGCTGGCACTGCCGCAGCGGCTACGGAAAACCTCAAGTGGCGTAAATATAACCTTATCGGTTAATTTATATTTTGGAGCTGTTTGGGGTTGAAATCCTCGGGCCGTGGGATCCGAGTGCTCATGCTCTCTTTAACGAAATCTTAAAACGGCTGGTTGACACTTCGCGGTTCCCTACGGCTGGTATTTGCCAGAGACTAAGCATAGCTATGCAACATGGCAATGTCGCCAGTCTCTTGGCTAATTTCTCATTACCAGTCGACAGCAACGTGGATGAATTTTTCGACCCTTTGTTTTAGTTAAGTTAGGATATATATTTTTTTATTAATTAGTCTTATGTAGTTATTTTAATAATAGGCACGTAATAAAATAGAAATACAACCTTCATCAACAAATTTAATAAACGGATAATTTTTATGTATCTTTGCCTACCCATTCCAGGCAGGATTTTATGTTATGTTACCTAAGTTACATAAGTGGAAAACGTTCAGTTTGTCTATTATCAGTACGATAGCTCGTAGGTCACCTAGTAGTATGTCCTTTGTGTCATTGAGTTGCTCCGTCTCCGTCAAAGCTGACTGGACTAAGATATTTAATTTATTATTAAATCATCGACTTCTGAATCTTATTTGAAACAAAATGGTTTTACTTAGAATTCGTAACTGGATGGGCATCTATTAAACCACCGAAAGACTGAACGGGATTGAAAGGGTGACCCTTCTACCTCTAGTTGACTTTCAGCTATCAAACCATTATAAGCAGCATTAAAAAACAAAAAACACATAAGCTTTATGTTACAACGATCAGTATACAGATAGTAATGACTAAGCATTTATTCATAAAAGTAGTAATACTATACTAAAGCATTTATATTATATTTCACAGTGATTTGATGAAAAATAATAAAATAAATGAAAATATCTTGATTTAGCACGCGAGGTCATTGACATGTGGCATGTGAACTCGGCTGTCACTATGCCGTTGGTAGTATCGGCCAATGGCCTGATGGCTGAAAGCCTCGATCAATATCTCTCGAGGCTCTCGTTAGGCAGGTGGATCAAGGGCCAGATTCAGAAGGCAGTTCTCCTCGATTTGGCTCGCAACGTGAGGTGGTTTGGGCACGCCACGATAGCGGCGGTAAGACCCCTCTTTGAGGAGTGGCTTGAGAGGCGGCACGGCGTCCTCACCTTCCGCCTGACGCAGGTCCTCACCGGACACGGTTGTTTCGGAAGGTTTCTGTTTCGTATAAGGCGGAAGGAAACGCCTGGGTATTTACACTGTGTAGATTACCCTGAGGGCAAGGTGGAGCATACGGTGGAGGTCTGCCCAGCTTGGGCGAAGCACCGCCGTGTCGTCGTGGAGGCGATCGCCGGCGGCGATCTCTAGCGTTCGACCCTGGTCCAGGCCATGGTACGGAGCGAGAGTGCATGGTTAGCCGTCACCTCCTTCTGCGAAACAGTAATGCTCGCGAAGAGGGAGGCGGCACACGTAAGGGAGAGGCAGTGTATGCGCCCTCACGGCTGTAGCCGCCGCGGGAGACGCCCTGAGCGTCGGGAATCCCACGCTGATTCCTGGCCACCGTAGGCACAGGCTTGCGGACGGCGAGTAATGGGTAGCTCACTGTCCGGTAAGGACCAAGCCCGGGTCGACGGCGCGTTGTGTTCCACGCGCGCCTCAAAGAGATGTCAGCACCAACTGGTGGAGTCTGCAAGGGCCGATGCCTGCCAGGGGTGCGGGTTGTTCGAAAGAGATACCGCGGCCTCTGGCACACAGGCAACTGAGGGAGCACGGGTGGGTTTTAGTCAGTAAAAGTCTGACACGCCCTCCTGCTCCACCCAGAGCGGGAGAAGTTATTTGATGATTTCCCACACAAAAAAAAAACCTGAGGTGGTTCCTGTCTCTGGAGCCCTAACCACCGGTAGCATGGACCCTGCTCCCAATATTGGCGGTCTTTTTTTTTTGTATAAACCATATAAATATCTCAAGATATTCCTCAACAAATGGAGTAGAATGTCTTGAATAGATTCACGTATTGATTCGATTAAAATATATTGCAAATCGTACTAAAACCAAACAGTTCTATTAAGTGTACAGATATTGACCATAAGATAACTAATCTTAGAATAACTATAACAGTATCGTTATTTTGAAGGGATCTTAATAAACCTTCAACTACAGTTAACGAGATTTTAGCGGTACTTATGTAAGGGGTTCCATATCGTAAGTTTATAAAATACTGCAGTTGTTAAACACCGTGCATAAATCAAAAGGGATTAGCCTAATATCAATGTAAAATAAGGGGGTTATGTAAGAATCAGTTGAAGGGTATTTTAGATGGATTCTTAATCCTCGCCTCTCCCTAACCTTTCGGAGAATACATAACATACCATAACATCACGCCTTGTTTCACCGAAGGGTTGGGCTGTGCTACAACACTGTATCCTCCGTCTTTCACACCCAGCCATCTTTTTAAGGTCATCAGCACATCTGATATGAACCGACGAATATGCATTATGTATTGGGTAACCAACTTTACCTATTCCCCGATCGGCTGTCCTAAAAGTAGAGTCATGTTTTTCTTCAGAACGTGAACCAGTCAAAATAGTTAGTAAAAGTACCTAGTAAGCAGTTGATAAACCGACATAACGTTCATATAACTGTAAAGATCCATTCCCATAAAAACTCCACATCGAAGCAAAACTCCTATAATTCCTTATAGCACACTCACATTTCACCAGTTATGTTTAAGTCCCATGTAATAAGGGCGAGCCTATTGACAACACAGACGTGGGTTAAGCCTGGTTTGCACGAAAGAATGAAAATAAATTTATTTAGAACACACTAAAAGGCACACAACATACAGCAGATAAAAAAAAAACAAAAATGTAAACTGCGATGCAAGGAATCAGCAGGAATGTGTGTCTTACCGCTGCACCAAAAGGGCCCAGTTCAGCAAAATGCCAGACAACAGTGCCTGACACTGGTTTCCAACTGGACGTGACATGTGAGGTGACGGATGTAAATCAGTTTTGTACCAATACTGCAACGTGACGTGTGTATGGTTACTGAAATAAAATAAATTTACGTTACATGAAAGTAGCAACGAATACATCATAAATAGTGTGATATTGAATAAAATTGCAAAACAAAACAAAAAAAGGCTGATAAATTAATGAACCTGACGCATGACACAATTTAATTGCCTGTGGCATAACGTAAGTTGAAGCAACCATTAAAGTTGCACCATCTATATGGTGTCTAGACGATGTCAAGTTTATTCAATTGCTTCAATTTTATTGTATGCCTGAAAGAAACTTGCATCGTATAAATTTATTGTTGTTTCGTGTTTTTAAATGGGGCTTTATTCTTCATCTGCTTATTAAAATATGCTTTATTGTGCACCACAAATATGCATAAAAAAAAATGGATCACTACGAAATAAACAATCGTCTTATTGCTTTCTGCAATCTCTTCCAGGCAACCCTGGAATGGATAGTGATTTGCCTGGAAAAAAAATGAAAAAAAAAAAGAATCTAGTATTCGTTTTAGCCAGTCTGCTATATGGTAGCAAGACCACAGCCTTAGGTGCATGAGGATGCCCAATATTATCGTTCTGTCTACCAACAATCCGTTTGCCAGGTGTACTGAATACGGCAATTCCGTTTGACGACTAAAGCCAGGGTCATCTGGGTCTAATTTTGGCAATGAATGCCTGGCTTACCAGTGTAACTATTTTATATATTGGTATAATACAGTAGATTTTTCTTTGCTACTCCTTCATCATTAAGTCTTCGATATACAATTTAAACAGCATCATCACTAACATTATTTTCTTGCTCGTATCCTGTTCTCGTTTATTTTGAGTCAGTACATACGCATGACTTTTTTATTTTATTCATCTAAAATCATAGCTATTATCCAAGTATTCACCCCTTTCTTACCTTATTTTCTGTCATGGTACACTATCTATGTATCGTTTGAATCATCTTCTTCTACTCTTGTAGCCATCAATTAAGACAATATAATGTCGGAAGCGCCATTTGGCTACACATCATTTTCCCTAACATAGCCTTAGTCTTGCACCAATTCAACTACTTATACCAATTCCTAGTCAGATTGCATCATGTACAGTGTATTATGCCTATCATGGACTAGCCACATTGCACGCAGAGTGATTTCTGCGGCGACACGCCACCGTACGCGACTACATATTGCCGAACATGACACGTCAACCCACAATAGGTGGCCGCGGTTTGATCGCTTGCCAAATTGAATTACCAATATTAAGTTAGTTGTTTTTTTTATTTATATGTAAATTCAATGAAAAAAACAAACACAACACCACGACTATATTACCCCGTGAGTTTTTTGGTAAAAGTAAACATGTACATTTCCTCGATATGCTTAAGTCCCATGTTACAGGGCACGAGCCGTATTTTAAGCAGAATAAATGGATGATAAAAATTTCAACACCAATAAAAAATACTTCAGTCTTCCTGAAGTTTTGTCGCAAAGAAAAATCGTTATGGAAAACTTAATTAAAAGTTTATGACAAGGCCTATCTAATGCTCAGGTGTAGAGGCTCACTTGAACTAGATGAAATGCTAATCGTAAATCACAGTGGAAACGTGCTGTTGAAATTCGGCAAATCTCTGTTTGTGACTAAATTACATTTATACATTACCCTCCTTTTGGGCTATGACACAGTTAGGTACAAAATCATAATCAGCCTATAATGTTCCCACTGCTGGGACACAGGCCTCCTCACTGTGAGAGGGAATGGGCCGTAATCCACCACGCGGGCCCAGTGCGGGTTGATAGATGTCACATGTCTTCGAATGTTTGGTTCTAGGACCGATGATGACCGGGTTCGAACCTACGACCTACAATTCGTAAGTCGCAGCTGTAACCACTGGGCCACAACTTCTCAATAAAAAAAAACTGTTATTACTGTAAATTTATCGGTTACTGTTGTTTGCTGTCGTTAGCAGACAAAGAAAACACTGCTGCTTGGTCGGTTGCTACGCAATGCATTGGGTCAATCAATCAATTCAGCCTATCGCAGTCCACTGCTAGACATATGCCTCTCTCAGGCTGTGCTACAACACTGTATCCTCCGTCTTTCACATCCAGCCATCTTTTTAAGGACATCAGCACATCTGATATGAACCGACGAATATGCATTATGTATTGGGTAACCAACTTTACCTATTCCCCGATCGGCTGTCCTAAAAGTAGAGTCATGTTTTTCTCCAGAACGTGTACCAGTCAAAATAGTTAGTAAAAGTACTTAGTAAGCAGTTGATAAACCGACATAACGTTCATATAACTGTAAAGATCCATTCCCATAAAAACTCCACATCGAAGCAAAACTCCTATAATTCCTTTTTGTAATGTAATAAAAAGGTAATCACAATCGTTTATGGAGTGTGGAGGTAGCTGAGTCGATGATCAGACATCGGCTCGTAAACGGGACATAAAAACTGTTCGGCGGATTGTGAGACCAAACAACGAGGTGTGCAGATTAGGACGAGAGGTGGTTTGGATGCGGTAATATAATTTATATGGAACAAGCGAACTGCTCCTGTTTTGACTTGATAAAACATCGAGAGTTCTGAGTCGAATATTAATGTACTATACATTAAAACCTTCTTTAAGCTACACTTGCCACGGTTAGCCGATGGATGGGTGACCATATTCACATACCAAGGCCCCTCCGTGCCTCTGAAAGCACGATAAGTTATTGGTCCCGGCTGGCATTCGTGGATCTTTGACAGTTGTTACGGGTCGTCAGAACACCGAAAGTATGAATCTGTCTTACCAAGGGGTGTCGTATTACTCAGTGATTCGGTTATGGAGGTCAGATAGGCAGTTGCTCAATGTAAAATACTGGTATTCATCTGCATCCGCTTGGACTTGAAGCCGACCCAAGATTATTGGGAAAAGGCTAAGCAGGTCATGATACATTTAAACCTTCTGGAATAAATTCTCTAAATGATGTAGAAAATTGTATCAAAATTCGTCGCGCAGTTTAGGAGAACAATTACGCATTCATACACATAACACGCACATGAGAAATTTTGGGAGCTATGCGATATGGTTGCAGTTGGTTATACTATTTATTTCTTGCTGTGGGTGACAAAATATGCGGATAGATAGTCGCTCTCCGCGTGGTATGTATATGTAGAAGCTGGCTATGAATTTTACTATGAATAATGGTACCTCAGAAGCACAAGATCATTGACTTTTTATCCATGCTGAAAGATCCATTGTAAATAGGCACTTTCACCACTTCTCACTGAAGGCAAGAAAGTAAAGAAAGATTACTGCTGATTCTTAGAGCTGCGACAAATTGCAGTGCCTATAAAAACGCTCGTAAAAGACGCTCTACATTGTCTTTGGGTGCTTTAATGCTTTAATTTAGATAGCAAAAACTATAAACACTAACTAATTAAGCACTCAATAGCGATAAGCTTTACTTTTCGTATCTTGACCAATCAGCGTTTACTGTACCTCTTCATCATCCTTTACCTATCCAATGCCTATCCTTTTCCAAACTGTGTCGTAACTTTGTCTACTTTTCCAGTATAACTGGATGCATCTGATTACCAGGATTTTAGGATTTTTTTGGCTTCCGACGAACCGTAACGACTGTCAAAGATCCACAAATGATAGCACGGCAACGCCTGCCAGGACAAACGGCTTAACATACTTTCCGAGGCACGGAAGTGTCATCTGTGCCTGTAATAACATGTAACAACTGTCTCTGAAATATTTAAGTAGTGTTTTTTATACAAAAGGATCGTCTGTCTGGTCGTCTGAACTGGCGGGACGTGAACCACTGGGCGGCCACTGCTCTAAATGGCTTTTAACATATCTGGCATATATATCTTTAATTTAACATAACTGAAATGTGGGGGTACCTACTATACGTTCACCTCCGTCTAATATACGTAAATAATAATGTAGGAAGGTAAAAATTAACATAACCAAATGATTTCGTACTTCCTAAACCCGAAGCTATCTACACAGGTACGTTTTACGATTGCCAGCACGACACATGTTCTTTAAGAGTACGTTACGGGGACGTAAACAGATCGTTCCGTGGTCGTTACGTCGCGTCGACGTCTCACGTACGTCCTTGTGACTGTAAAACTTAATAGTCGCGGTATTTACTGTGTTATTGTGGAACGATAAAAGATTTCGTGGCTTTTGGTGCACGTATTGGTGATGTGGCTTATGGTATTGTCATGTAAGGTTAATCTGGAGTTTTGAATAGATTATTGCTTATATAAGCTGTGTGTAGAGGGGCTTGGTTTTTAGAGTATCTGTAGAGCTACTATTGTCATCAGTTTTTGCTGTTTTCTATGAGATTTACAAACTGAGAGTTCATTCTCTTTTTGATAAAATGCAAATATGAAAGATGGTTCTAGCTTCATAAAAAATTTAAACACCCCAAAGTGCGTAAAATTTTGTCTTACTACATACATAAACTAGCGCCTTCTTCCTATGAGGGTAAGCAGAAACAACAGAACGCTACCTGTTACAATCCTTACATATTTTTTTTGCCTCGTTTACGTTCATACATCTGGTCATACTCGCACGCCGTAGTGTACGTTGTACTTGACCTTTCTGAAGAACATCACCAATTAGGTCACTATATGTCCTCCTAGGATGTCCCCTTCCGGCATTTCCACTCACATATGCCTTGTAAATACCTCTTGCTATTCGCCCTCCATTCATCCTCTCAACATGACCAAACCATTTAAGCATACTCTTTTCATAGTCTTAATACATTTTAAGATCTCTTGACACACACACTCGTTAGGCACACTTTAATGCTAGTTGTTCTAGCATCGCAAGTTACAGTTTTTTTATCTTATTTTTTTTGCTGTATATTGTATGTGTTTAAGACTGTGCTAAATAAATGTATTTTCTTTCTTTCAAACAATCTGTTTCTTGTTTCCAGCGACTCTTAATTCTTCTAGTCATACAATTACAACACAATTGAAGCCTAAGTCTTCATAATGAACTGCAGAGCACGGCGTGACGTCACAGACGTCAGGCAGGTGTGAAGTGTCCACTTGTTCGTTTGTAGTGTTGAGAGAAAAGTCGCGCTTGAGTCGAGGACACTAAACTTGTACATATGGCGTTTATGACCGTCTTATGTACGGGCGCGGGTTTATACTGCAGTTTTGGAAGTAAGTGTAGATTTTTATTTTTGCTCAAAAGCAGGGATGACTAAGAGCCAATGCATGGTACGATTTAAGAGCAGCTTAAAGCAATTAATATCAAAAAATCAGAGGATGTTTAAGATCACCCAAAGTAAGGAAGAAGGTGAACCCTACCAAAAGATAAGATAAGGTAGTCATTTCAGGCAGGTATCTTAAAGATAAAATAAGCTTATAAATATAAAAAAAAAACAATTACAACATACCACAACTGTAAGCTTGATGCGGTAAGGTAAACTGCGAAATCCATATTTCTTAACGTTGTTTGCAATTTGCAGATTTTTCAAGAAATAGTCATGTCTTTCAATGGGGTTAAATGAACTTAGGGAGTTATAATAATGATAATTCCGTAAATACATACGTGACACTGACCTCCAATTTGCTAAAAACGTAAAAAAAAAAATCGCGGGTTACTCTGTCCTTTCCCCCTTAAACGCGTTAAACACTAGCAAAAAATTTGAAATTAAATTGGCTTCCATACCTAGGTATTAACATATTACGTAAAACAATTTTTTTTTTCAAGTTAAAATATTGCATTACATAAAAACTGCACCTTCCCCTACTGTTGTAATACGAAAAAAAGCCGATTACTATTCCACGAGCAAAGTTCTTTAACACTCCTTTCATATGCTCACAGATAGCAACTAGATTCCATTGCAAGTTTCTATGCATTATCTCTTCTGGATAGAGATAAAGATACAGTTCTCCTTCCGACGCTACGCCGTGAGAATAGCTATTGAAACTTTGTTTACTAAACAGTGTTCTGTTACAACTTTAGTAGGTAACACGCATATCACAACATCACGCCTGTATTCTGCCAAGGGTTAGGCAGAGGTAGAGGTGAGTAGGTACTAATTTATTCTTATCTATCGGTTGCGTTGCACCTGCCATGCATGAAGGGCAACAGATCAGGTTAAGCTACGCTTGCCACGTCTGGTCCGCGGATGGGTGACCATTTTTACATACAATGACCCCTCCGTGACTCGGAAAGCACGTTAAGCCTTTGGCCTAGGCTGTCATTCGTGGATCTTTGACAGTCGTTACGGGTCGTCAGATGCCCGAAAGTCTGACAACCAGTCTTACCAAGGGATATCGTATTACCTAGTAAATGGGTTGAGGAAGTCAGATAGGCAGTCGCTCCATGTAAACCACTGGTATTCAGCTGCATCCGGTAAGACTGGAAGCCAACATCAACATAGATGGGAACAGGCTCGGCAGATTGAATGTTTATTACCCTCAGGTTCATACTCATCATCATTTCAGCCGAAAGACGTCCACTGCTGGACATAGGCTTCCCCCAAAAGGGGGGTTTTTCCGTAAACGCCACGCTTGGCAGGCGGGTTGGCGATCGAAGTATGGTGGTAAAATGCATAGAGAACGCTGCTGCCCATTCGCTGGTAAGTCCCTTAGTCGCCTTCTACGACACTCACAGGAAGAAATGGGATGGTGCTATTCTTTTACGTCCGGCACCACACGGAACAACAACACCCCCAGGTTGGCTGATCGATAATGCCTCAGGCATTAAGTCCTCCTTTGTGCATATTTTTATTTACTTATCAATTATATTAAAAAAAAAATCATTTTCATTCACGTTCTTCCCATAGAGGTACTAAAAAACGCTAGCTGTTACTATCCTTACATACTCCTTTTGCTTCGTTTACGTTCATACATCTGGTCCGACGCGCTCGCCAATTGCGACCTGCGCTTGAACTTTCTGTAGACTATCATCAATAAGGTCATCACTATATGTCCTTTTAGGCCGCTTGCAAGCACATCTGCCTTATACCCTAGCTTTAGTTAGTCGCCTTTCACATGTAATATTCCACCTATAATAATAAAAAGAATATCACTTTTCTCAAATCATCCACACGCTGTTTTTCAACCACATAATTAAACTTTTAGTGTAATTAGTTGGTTCGTGCTCGTATGTAATGAACTAAACTAAAAATAACAGCAATATTTTCGCCGAAAAACTAAGAAAACTCAAAGAAATCTACCGGCATCACAACGTGAGTTTTATCCGTTCACATCAAATAAATATTATCTCATCACCACATGAGTAACGACTTACAAACTACCATACTTTATGCGCTCGACTTGTCCAAAGTTTTTTCTATTAAAACAAGTTTGAACTGGCCAGGTATTGTACAAGTTAAATTTGCCTCTCACCACTATCCGCCTCGAGGGAAATAACCGAAGTTAATGCAATTTAAACATTTATTTATATTCATATGTGGGTGGTAAGAATTATTTGTGGCAATTTATTTGAATACGAAACTGTTGTTTGCTGTTTTATAATTGATTTGCAGTCGGTAACATAGGAATTTATTGTAGTTAAATTCTTCGTGTGATTCGAGTTATTTCATGTTTGTCATATTTTTTCAGTTATTCAGGCGAATATGGAATTGAAAATGCAGACTCTATTTAAAACTGAGATTAGAATAATATTCTCTAATTCATGGAAACATGGATATGTAAAGTTTAATCAGCTGATAATATTCTCACTGCTGGGACACAGGCCTCCTCTGTTCGAGAGGGAGTAGGGTGTAATCTACCATGCGGGCCCAATGTGGGTTGGTAAATGGCATATGTCTTAGATTTATTAGTTCTAAGACATACTGGTTTCCACATTGTGTTTTCCTTCACCGTTTTCAGAGCAGTGGTGATAAAATTATTTACACAAAGTAAAGCGCCTGCCTGGGTTCGAACTCCCGACCTACAACTTGTAAGTCGAGGCCATTACCAGTCGGCCACCACTGTTGGATATGGAAATTAGTCTAAAAAGACAAGATAAAATCTGGTAAAACATATCAAAAGTCAAACATTGTCAATATTAAAATGAATTGACATGTCGTGAATCCCAAATAAATCACACCAATTACATTCAAAAGAGCCATACATATTCACGTAAAACAAAATTCTTTTCTTCATTCATAAAATCAAATATTGAAGAGGGCAAACAAAGAAGTATGGCGGCTGAATCTCATGTCCTTACATTTTGGGAGGTAAGTAGTCATGACAAGGGTGAAATGTGCGAATGTCATAAACTTATAGAAGGTACACATATTGAATAATATATTATTTTACATGAGTCTCGAGTTTCATGTATGATTTTTCTGTTTCAGCATCTTGTCTGTGTTTCGTATTTTTTTTTGGAGTTGATTTAGAAGAGAAGGTATTTGTATTGCATAGAACAGAAATAAGAAGATAACTGTTATCAAACTCGTTCCTAATAAAGCTTGCCTCAATACTGCTTGTGCCATAGCTCTTTCCAGGTGAATCGGTGAACACGTAATGGCAAACTATGTATTTCAATATTTTATTATGTTGCTTAATTTAAACGGTAAAAGAAAACATCCTGAGGAAACCAGAATGCCCCGATACTAGAAATTCGAAGACATGTGATATCTACCATCTGGCACTGGACCCACGTGGTGTACTACAGTCTACTCCCGCTCATAGAGAAGGCCTGTGTTCCAGCAGTGGGAACGTTATAGGGTGATGATGCTACTGAATTTTAATGTTGTTTAAAAACACGTTGTCCCGACCCCAGGTAACATGGGACAAGTGCAGGAATATGAATGATTTATTATTATTCATGTTACTAACGTATGACTACAAAAAAAGAGTAAAGTTCATCATTCTGCTGTTACTTGTTTGTTATCTTTAGTTGTGCCTTTTATCGTATCACTGCGACCTTCACACAGTTTAATAAATATACTCCTTCTCCCATAAAAGAAAATATCCGACAAAATGCGTCATACATAACATATGCTTGTCAAGGGACTACTCTTTCCTGATGAATCTCTGCATAATGCAAATACCATCTGGGTTCCCTCAAGGTTCTATCATCGGACCACTTTTATGGTGAAACTTGGTATGCAGGGTGGTGTCATAAAACTATTCATTCTAATGGGTACGCTTGTATGGGTCAGATATAAAACTGGTGTGACGTGGATGTATAAAAAAGAGTTGTGGCTTTTGTTTCATTGTTGAGTGCATATTATAATTATTTGGCGATACTAGTGTGTATTTCCCACCTGAGGTTAGGCAGTAACTTCTATGAATTGCAACTGCAATTATTGTTTACCGAACAACTGCGTATTTAAGATATTATATTTAAGTGTTCCATTTATTTTTGTAAAAATATAATTCTTCTGTACGTGTTTGTGTCACTGAACTCCTTTTAAACACCTGAAATGATTTAGATGACATTTTTATTGTGTGTGTTGAGTGGCTCTCTGGATGGTTTGCATTAACAATTAGACCCGGTAGATAGCGCTGCGTTAGGGCAGAACAACGTCTGTCGGGACCGCTAGTATTATTATAAAAGTTGATGAAGTTTGGTAACATAGAGATAGTAAAAAATATTAAAATCCGAGCCAATGAGCAAAGCATGTTATTCTAAAGAAATATACATACCCATACACCACATAAATAAATTTACTATATAAAGACCAACAAAAATACGTCTACTATTCTTGCGAACAACACCGATACTAAAAATCACTATTCCAATCGTATCTCGCACCAATACATTGGTGGCGACAGCTAGACTTTCAGTTAGCACTAGATGGAATTCTAAAACAGCTTTCAGGAAGCCTTAAAGAAAGCAAGGACATGAATACGGAAGCCCGGCTTACGATCGACTTGCATTCGGACACGTATTGTTCGAATGTCATTATTAGTTTGTAGGAATTGAATTGTTTTGTTCGTGTGTTTCAGTGGGTAGTAGTTTTTGGTGATAGTGATGTTTGGGTTTATTGATAGAGTTGTTATTTCGTGTTATGCCGAATAAATCAAATAGAATAAAATTAAACATTCGTTAGTGCTTCTAACAAAAATATCATAAATACATCGTTGAATGTATACATTCATGATGGACATTAACAATATTTGAAAGTTCGTAGCCGTTTTTATGTACTTAATTAACTGAATTCGTTTCGAAAGAATAAAAATATAAAGTTGAACCAATGTGAAATCACTCAGAAACCTTAAAAGCCTTTGACTTATTTAAAGCTATATATAAAGTAACCTCGTAAGTAGGTAAGCAGTACCTACCAAATACAATTACGCAAATCTGTAGCAAAATCTGATAAAACCACTTTATATAAAATCAAGTGCTCACTGAAGTAAAGGAAAATAAGTTCTAAATCTAATGAGTCCCCATTACCTCGTGTTTGATCCCTGAATATAAAGTAAAATGAATTTAGTACTTTTATACGTAAAAAAAAATAAGTCGCTATTTGTGTCTGTCTGTATGACCGCGTTCTTGTTCTAAACCACACATCAGATTTCTATGCGGTCTTACCATAATTTATAGAACTTATTCCAGAAGGGTTAAGTGTAAGTAAATTAATATTAAACTAATATAAAATAGAGCGGAGGTGGCCCAGTGATAACGGCCACGACTTACGAGTTGTAGGTCGTGGGTTCGACCTCAAGCAGGTACTTTACTTTGTGTAAATTAATTTATCACCACTGCTGTCAAAACGGTAAAAGAAAACTTTGTGGGGAAACTGGCATGTCCTAGAACCGGAAATTCGAAGTCGTGTTACCACTGGCAACCTGCACTGAGCCCGCGTGGTGGATTATGGCCGACTCCCTCTTACAGAGTCTGTGTCCCAGCAGTGGGAACATTAACGGCTAATTATGCTATAAAAACGAGAATTCTCAATGTTTTGTCAAGTCGTAAAAACCGTGCAAAACAGGAGGGCGTCGCTAGTTCAAAATAAATCTTTTATAATTTCGTCTATTATCGTATAAACATAAGTCTTTCATGTTCACTTTAAGAATAATTTGTTAAAAGCCAAGGGTTTTATCGAAACGATCAATATGTTATGCTTAATACAGGAAAAGTTGCTAAAATGCTCGGCGTTTTTAATATGGAAGAAGCTCTGTTTACACGCGGAAATTGAAAAAAAAAAACCCTTCATGATTCATGAATATCGATGGTTTTATGTGCGATGGTATGATATCATCGATTGGAAGGGTTAGAATCGTTTTAAAAATGGAATTGGAATGAGCTTCCATTATATTGATGTCATTGTTTATCTGCCTCTGTGGTGCTTTGTTTCAATGAATGCTGCAGAAATATAGCACAACAATGGAAATCTAATTTTGAATGAACCCTTTATTCTTTTTGACGGTTTGACCCAGTGTTATGTATGGGTCAGTTTGTTATTTTGTACTTTTGTTTTATTATGATTAGATATTGATACCCATTATGTTTGTACCTACAGTTTTGTCAACTAATTTAAAACGGTGTTGTATAATGTTTATTGTGAATTCTAGAGACCTAAATACTAACTGACGGTATTTCTATATGTAATTTCTCAGTAGCAGCCCGGAGACTGAATTTGTGCCTGGTTGATGGCAATAGGCTCGCCCCTATTACATGGGACTTAAACATAACTGGAGAAATGTGAGTGTACTAAAGGTACACCTTTGCCCAACCCAAATTATGTATAATTCAGTGAAACAACATTTCGACAAAAAAGACAGCAAAAATCTAAGCAAACTATTCTTAAACACAAAACAAATGCACGCTTGTATTAAGGCAGGAGCACACAAGCGTAGTCACTTAAGCAACTAGTTTCTTTAAGGGCTCAGTTGCCCTCGACGCTAGTCGCTCGAGCAACAGAATTAGAAGCAACTCGACCAGACTCCACTTCCGCATCGCTCAAGTGGGAGTGGCGGACGTGTGCACCAGCATTTACGTTATTAAAATTATGTATGTTGTTGTTGTGCACGGAAATGTTCCGTTGGCTGGTCTTGAGTTTACTGCATGGAGTAGAAAGTTTCATTTATTAAAGTTGATATTTGTAGTGTTTTGGATGAAAAACAATGCGATCTTAATGTCGTATAGGATAAGTGCGTGTTTGATTCATAGCAGAACAGGCTACTATCTTATATTGGTCTTGGTTAGATCGGTTTTTTATGCATACAGGAAAAAAGAATAACCTAAATTATTATTGTAGACCTAGCGTAGTTTTTTATTTTTTTTATTATTACCGACGAATAATTTTAACGCCAGGGGTCTAGAACCATATGCTAAATTCATAGTTAGAGTTTGTGAAGTGTTTTTTTTTTCCTTTACAGTTGTTTGACAGTGTGGCAGTCCAAAAATCTTTAACTTTTAAAACACAGGCTGTTACCAAAATGATTTCTTTTGAATTATATTCTTCGCATTTGTTGATTTTTAAATAAGCATACAATGTTATAGTACTGGACAGTCTCAAAAAACAATCTTCCATTGTTTCCTCCCTTATCTCATCCACCACAACATAAACGCCACTGGCTTACGATATCACAGTACGAAATACCTTTTCTTTAAGAGAGAACAATAAATATTAAAGCTTACCTCTGACGGTTTATCGCGCATAAGGCGGGAACCGTGAAAAACGGATAAATGTGGAATCCTCGCAAATCCCGTTCCCTGGAAAGTTTTGGAACGATACTTGTGTGTACCGGGCTTATGTCGTGTGGTTGAAGTCTTGATCTGTGCGCAGGGCTGGCGGGATTACTATTTCATATTAATTATTTATTTCAACTGCCTTGTTGGTCTAGTACTTTGTTGGTCTAGTGCCTTGTTGGTCTAGTACTTTGTTGGTCTAGTGCCTTGTTGGTCTAGTATCTATTTACTGGTTCTACTGCTGAGCCCAGGACCAACTGGTCCTGGGTTCAATTGCGAGGTCGGGTAAAGTGTTATTGGGTTTTCTCATCTTGAATTTCTCAGAAACAGCCCGGAGTCTAGGTTTCCGAACGGTTGATGGCAATATGCTTGCCCCTAATTATATGGGGCTTCAACATAACTGGTGAAATGTAGGGTGTACTATAGATATCTCTGCCTAACCTTTCGGGGAAACAAGGCGTGATGTTAAGTTTAATCTAAAAAGTAGGTATCCTTGCAAACACAGCCGTTCCAATGAATCAAAAGATTTTTATGTGGGCAAATTCTAGCGGACTTATTTTTAAATTTATTCCAAGTTTTGACTGTACTTTGACGTCATCTAGGATAATTAAGATTTAAAAGCTGTCTTCAACAGTTATTTATGTTTTAAAATATAACAGATTAAACCAACGCTTTTGCGTAAAATATGAAATTCTAGCATTTACGAAACCGCTGGTTTTTACCCGCATTGGTGTCGAAAATTACAATGTGAGAACGTACTACAGGGATAACAATTATCCTATATTTTAATCCAGGTTATAAACTATCTGTGTGCCAAATTTCAACCAAATCCGTTTTTCCGTTTTCGCGGGATTGAATAACAAACATCCAAAGTTTCACATTAATATTATTCTTCTTAGCACGTCGATAGCAATCTAAATACAGTCAGCCCAGAATGTGGCTACGACCTTGACACTTTCAGCAGTGTCCATCAGCTCCTGTAGCGTGCAGGCAGCAGGACACGCTGGACAAGATATTAAATACCCCATTGTTTGTGGGACAGCGTCACATTTACACTTCAAAGCGGAGTCATCTGTGAATCGCCACCTTAACAGGTTCTCTTATAATATTGAGGATCTTTAATAGCAAACTCAATGATGTTAAAAAATAATTGTTTAGAATTATTTTCTTGATACTAGCAGCCCTATGAATAGAGTCGTGTTCTCACTAGCGGATGCCGCGTTTATGTGCGTTGATAACGCCCAGTAACGCAAATGATGCCGCGATACGTACTCCAGTTAGTAACACCACAGATACTGATCAATATATCTGTACTTTGAAACTAAGTTCGCAAAGCAGTAGAGGCAGTATACTATGTACACTTGTACCAAAGAAGAAAATATAAGCATGCAGCACTGGTGACTCCATCTTTAATTATCATCGGGTGTGACAGTGGTTAAACGCGAGAAAAATACTCTATCACTTAAAACTGGATAAACGTATTTAGATGCAATTTGGCATACGGATAGCTGATAACTTGGATTAAAACAAAGGATACTTTTTATTCTGGCAGTACGTTTCCGTGGGATATTTCGACCTCCAAACGGGCGAAACCTCTGGAAAAAGATCGTGTGAAATAGTTTTTCTTATACAAGACGAGATTGAAAAAAAATAATGGGTTGAATTGGTTCTGAAACTGTTACATAATCATTGTAAATTTCTCATTACCAAAACTAAATTTGTGTAATCGCCTTAGATAGTGCAAACTGAGTAATTGTCTTCAAGTTGGCTCGAAATATTGGAGTTCCAGTAAAAAAAAAAAAAACTATAAAAAAAATAAGAAACACAGGCCCGATATGTATTTTCTTGATAACACGTTGAATTTTATGTCATATGTATGAATATATTTGTAATGATATAATTGGAGTACCTATTCAATTTCATCATACTACTACGTATATACTTTATTAAACACCGCAATAAATCCAACAATACAAAATTGACAATGGGCGGCCTTTTTCCTTATTGCGATCTCTTCCTGGCAACCTTTTAATTTTACTTTTAAAACACCGTGTTGTTACGCGTAAAACCATCAGAAGAGCACATAATTAATTTGTGGAAACGTAGTTTCAATTGGTTTCCAACCTCAAATGTTCAATTCAATTCATCGCCATAACTTTTATTAAAAGTTCTAAGAGAAAGTTTTTCTTTATCTAGTAGATAGGAAATCTACAGTTAGTTCAAATTTGAAATATTGTAATTACGATGTTCCTTCAAGTAAAAACAGAAACACAAAATTCCACAATTGGAATAAAAGTACCGCAGTCTTGCTACGTCGTAGCTAAAAGAACGGTGACGCTGCTACGGGGCTACGCTGCTACGGCGTAGCAAAAGCTCTTTGTTGTACAGTGAACGTGTATTTTGTCTGTTCTTAAATATTTTGAATAATAACGGTCATTTTCAGTTATGTTTTAATTTGAAATAGACGCTTTATGAGTGGGTTTATCTACTAATGAGCATGCTACCACTTTGTTCTGGAAAATGATGTGAACATTTTGTTTCCCTAAGAGGATTTGTAATACTTTATTAAAAGTGTTTTCGTTAATGAGTGGTGAAGCTGTTATGCTGGTATTAGAACTTGGTCCTTATCAGTCAGTTTTAATGTAATTATGTGATAAACGAGCAACCCGTTTGATGATTACAGCTTACCACCGCCGAAGCGATGCTCACCTAGAGCCAAAGTTTCAATTTCGAATGTGCCTCAAAAATCCATCTCAGATACTAATCATCATGGGCAGCATCTGCCGAGACTTTTCTTAACTATGTTGGGGTTGGTTTCCAGTCCAACCAGATGGAACTAAATACCAGTATTTTACATGGAGCGACTACCTATCTGACCTCCACAACCCAATTACTGGGTTAAACGATGCCCCTTGGTAAGACTGATTGTTAGACTTCCCGGCTTCGGACGACCCGTAACATAATGTCAAAAATAGACTTATGACAGCCGGGACCAACGGCTTAGCGTGATTGTCGAGGCACGGAGGGGCCTTAGGTATGTACAGATCCCATCCATGAATCATTCGCGGCGAGCGTAGCGGCGTAGTGTAGCGTTTGCGTAGATCGCAAACTGATCGATCAATCCGTGTGGCTGTTATTAGTTAGCCACAAGCCCCTCCTGACCAAGACAATGACGCACAAAACGAAAACTATGACTTTTAAAAGATATGGTTTCTGTGTTTCGTCTCGGACTAGTTGGTTAGAAAACATCAACCTCTCTAGTTTTAAAATATTATGTATCATTTGATTTCAACGTGTAAAGGTGTCTTTAAAGACTGATTCACAGGAATAAAATAAAATGTAATTACAGCAGTAACCATAACCGGCAAACTGAAATGAATTGCAACATCTTGACAATACAAATTCTCAGTAGTAGCCCGGAGCAAGGATTCAAAATCAAAATCAAAAGTCATTTATTCAAACTAGGCTGAGAGTCAGCTCTTTTTGAACGTCAAAATAAAATTACATAAGACAGTCCCCCCAAAAACGCCCGCCCTTCACCACTTCCTAGTGCTTTAGCTGGGAAGAAGAAGTAGCGGAACAAACTCCCCAGCAGCACAGCTGTCTGTTAAGTTAGAAGAACTTGTTTCTATACAATAATACGTAATAAAAATTACGAAACACAAAAAAAAACATAAAATTTGCCATATGTCAGCTAGCACACGCCAATATACCATCAAAAATTGAAAACTAAAAATAATAGAAAATTAAAATAAAACGTAAACAGAACTTCCAATCTAAATAAAAGCCTCTAGGCATAAAGGGCATGCCAGCTTACATATGTAATTCTGCATTATGCAAATATAGCTATAAGTAACTTATAACAAAAGTTAAACTAGGACCTCTGGACTAAAATTATTAAAAACTTAATACAATTAACAATAACAAAACCATGGTCAGCAAGACGACCAGTCACCACGAGCAGCACCCGTTCACGAGCATAACGCAAAGATCAGCCATTGCCCCCCTCGCCATATTTGAGGGAAGGAGGCAACCCGACCCCCGACGCTACCGCAAGCAGTGACATCTAAGGGAGCATGACGAACTTGCTGCCGGTTGCACTGGCAAGAATAATCATGAATTGTCGAGGTCGCTAGCTAACTACATATTGCAATACTACTCATTAAAATAAAAAACATTGTAATGAGTAGATTAAGTCATAAATAAATGATAAAAAAAATAAAACCTGAATTATACAGTCAGATAAAAAAAAAGCAATTATATGAAATAACATAATGATATAACCTGTCAGTGGGTAAGCTAATTCTGGTGAAAGAACACAAACATTGTCTTGAGTTAATCACAGCGACCAACAATTCTTATCATTTAAGTAGTCGTTAATAGAATAGTATGCCTTTGAACAAAGGGTGGATTTTACTTTAGCTTTAAACGCACTAAAATGCAGATCTAGCAAGGAAGAGGGTAGCTTGTTATAGAAGGTTATACCCAGACCTACAAATGAGTTATGAACCTTATGTAGCCGGTGAAAGGGAATACGTAGTTTGTCCTTATTTCTAGTATTAATATTATGAATATCACTATTTTTAGTGTACAAGTGTATATTTTGCCTAATATATAAGATGTTGGCGAAGATGAATTGCGATGCCACCGTAAGAATCCCAACATCTTTTAAAAATTCTCTCAGAGAAACTCTAGAACCTAGTTGGTAAATTGCTCTAACAGCTCGTTTTTGAAGAACAAAAATATTTTGAATGTCAGCGGCTTTGCCCCACAGCAGAATGCCGTAGGACATAACGCTATGAAAATAACTAAAATAAACTAACCGAGCTGTATCAACGTCAGTGTATTGTCTTACTTTCCTGACGGCGTAGGCGGCCGAACTGAGCCTTCCCGCTAGGCTTGATATATGTAATCCCCACTGAAGTTTGGCATCTACTGTTAAGCCTAGAAAAACTGCCGAGTCTACAGTTTCAAGCACCTCATTATCTAAGACGATGTTGGGTCCTAAATTCCTAACATTCGGTAAGGCGAACTTGATACATTTCGTTTTCTTGGCATTGAGAACTAGGTTATTTACGGTAAACCAATCCGTAACCTTTGAGAGTGCACTGTTTACGTCGTCAAAATCTTGTCTGTTCCTGTCTACTTTAAAGATAAGAGAGGTATCATCAGCAAACAGTACAACGTTACAGATATCCTTTAAATAGAATGGCAAGTCATTAATATACACTAAGAATAAGAATGGACCTAGTATTGAGCCTTGAGGTACACCTAACTGAACTGGTCGCCCGGATGATTTCACACCATTAACATCTACACATTGGTGCCTATTTTGCAAATAAGAGCTTATTACGTTAAGAGCTTCGTTTTGAACACCGTAATGACGTAGTTTACGCAAAAGCGTGTCATGGTGCACGCAATCAAAGGCTTTGGAGAGATCACAGAAAACTCCAATAGCATTTTGCGAGTTTTCCCACGCGTTAAAAATGTGTTTCAGCAGAGCAACACCCGCATCTGTAGTCGAACGACCTTTTGTAAAGCCATATTGTTCATCGTGAAGGAGGCTATTTAAATTAAAATGTCTTAGCAACTGCTTGAGTATTAACTTTTCAAATATTTTACTAAAGGCCGGTAAGATAGAAATAGGCCTAAAATTGCCAACGTTATTTTTATTTCCTGATTTAAATAATGGTATGACTTTACTACTCTTCATGAGGTCAGGAAAAGACCCTAGATCAACACATTTATTAAAAGTAACAGCTAGGTAGGGGGCTACGATGTCGATTATATTACTTAAAAGCTTAATGGAGATGCCCCAGTAGTCTCCAGTGTTTTTAGACTTAAGTGTGTTAAAAATGTTAACCACATCAAGAGGCGTTACATGTTCGAAACTAAATAAGCGACTACATTTGGGCACACTACTGTGCAATAGATTTTCAGCTTTAGACGGGGACGAATTTAAGTAGATTTGTGCTCGGTTAGCAATAGGCTCGGCTCTATTACATGGGACTTAAATATAATGGTGGTACGTGGGTGTGCAGGTACACCACTTCGAGGAATACAGGTCTGATGTAAGGTTTACGTTTGTTAACAATAAAATTGCCTTTTTCAACGTCTTACAAAACTAAAGGCGGTATTGCAAAGGAGTAAAAAACTCAATTGAAACAAGTATCAACCTATCTCCAAGATCTAATGATCTTCACTGTCTTGATTTTATAGCCGTTTTTTTTCAAAGGCTATCTTTCTAAAGTTCGACACAGCGAGGCCGTTATTAGGATTAATGGCACTGACTGTGCTATCTTCGGCACATTCATTGTGCGCTAACAAATCGCTGTTAGCACCTCTGGCGCTATTGTCGGCCTTAAGCGATCAATGACGGAGAGACGGAGTTCTTTTTGTGTATGTGAGTGGTTTATGATGCTGCAAATTATGTGAGAAAGTACCTTTAATAGACGCAGGTACTCACTAGACTTTCTCTTGTAATGTAGACTTACAACAAGTAAGTATACAAAACAAAAACTTAATTTTCGTTGGAATTACGACTGTTACTGTTAGGCGGAGACTGACTTGCAGCGTTTGTTGTTGAATGACTATTAATTATCGATTCGCCCAAAAATAAATAAACTTCGTGTGAGTCGTCTATATATTATTTATAAGTGAGGATTCGCACGAGTTAATTTGTACGAGTCGACTAATAAGCCACCAAAAGTGGCGAACGCTTGCTTCAAGCACTCGACGCAAGTGTGCTCCATTTTTATTAAACCTGCACTGACTTGTTTGTAAACATGTGTTCATAATGCTCGCATCAACCGGCTTGGCTAACCACGCTGACTATTGTAGCGCGTTACAAAAACTCGATACATTACAAGCAAACGTTGCAAGTCAATCTCCTCCTTAAGGTATCATTCCCCCGGAGCCCAAGGATAAGCTACGCACGTGTTTCGCTTTGTGTAAAGATGTTGGCGGAATTGGCCAGCAGCCACAGCAAACAAACAAACGGCGCGCAAAAAAATTGTGCAGATTCTATGCTGGCTAGGACGACTGACTGTACGATCAGCTATGGCGTCAAAAGAGTTTTCAAGTTTAGCTTAACTGAATATATAAGTTTACTTGTAAATAATTATCTATCTATTTACTCGTGAAACTATCAGTGAACAACAAAGTTCGCGTAACTAGTTTCCTATTTTAAATCCGGCCTTAAAGTATTCATAATTTTAGTGGCATGAAAGTAAGGTTGTAGAAGTAAAATTGAGACGGACATAAATTGCTTTAGCCGATTATGACATAAATGTATGTAACTGTTACTGAATCCACTCTATATTGGTTTTGCGATCCATGGAAATTCAACCAACCAGTGTAAATTTCGGATATTTTAGATCATCGGAAAAACTAGACACAACGAATATCTGGCCAGTTAGCAACCGGACCTTCAGAACAAACTAGAACAAAACACTAAGCAGTTGTAGAAACTCTTCTATAACCTTAATGAAGCTAAATATTGTGGTGTTGGTAGTGGATTCGCAAAACTAGTTCAAACTAATAAATAGGAATCTCTGAACACTCTGCAACTTTTGATCAGCAGAGGATCCTAGCTGTAGCAATGTTGCTTTGGCTTGTATTTATGTTCTTTGTTGGTCTTCTGCTCTAAATTGGAAGCTGTTTGATTATGCTTGTGCTAGATAAATCTTCTTATCTTTATCTCTTTTTTCTTAGATGATTGGTGGAAGTTTTTGTTCGAACAAATACATGAGATAATTGGAACTATACGATACGAGAATCCTAGCTGTAGTTTTTTAATTGCTTTACTTCGTGTGGTTGATTTTCAGTTGTAATTTGGTAGCTGTTCGATGATACGTGTGATAAACGTATGTAATGCTCCCGGTGGTAGATTTGATTGTGTTTGAAGAATTACTAACTGAAAGAATTGGAACAATATGAGAACGATAATACGAGAATCGTAGCTGAAGCAATGTTGTTTTATTCCGTATTGTTGATTTTCAGCTCTAAATACACCAGACAGTTTGATAATGCTTGCTTATTAGATGTAGATTTTTGTTTGTTTGACACAATGATTATGTTATATATGTATTTTGTAATGGCTGAGTTGGCATCTAAAAGTGGTGGAAGGCTTCGTAAAGCAAAAGGGACAACAGGTACATCAGTAATGTTATTGCATATTTACTTGAAAATAATAAAAGTTGTTTTATTTTTTTATTTGTAATTGGAAAACATACTCAACTATAACTAGTCACGACTAGTGTCGGGCTAGTGCCGAACGATTGTCAGACTGGTTACGAGAACTAGTGTCACACCAGCTTTTGACTAGTGACGACTAATGTCCGACTTAATTTTGGCTAATCTAGTTTTTTACTAGTTACGACTACTATCACACTAGTTTCTGACTAATACGTCTAGTGTCAGACTAGTTTTTGACTAGTGTCGGACGAGTTTTTGACTAGTCCCGACTAGTCCGGATTAGTGTCGATACTAGTCATGACTAGTCCAAAACTAGTGTGATACTAGTCGTGAAATGTCACTAGTGTTTCTCACACAATATATCTCTTTCTTTTTAAATTAAAAAGGAAAGAAAAATATGAAATACTGAAATTAGCAATATTCATAGTAAATGTAAGCACATTAAATTATTAAAACTGTACAAATTGAAGTACCTACACTATCGAGGTACCTTTATTTATTTAGTACTAGCTTTTACCAGCGGTTTCGCCCGCGTAGAGGCCTAAAATTATCGCATCGAAACCTACTACCGGAATAAGAAGTATCCTATGTATTAATCCAGCTTATAAACTATCTGTGACCCAAATTTCATTCAAATTCGGTCAGCCGTTTTTGCGTAATTAAGTAACTAATCCTCATAAACTTTTTACATATATAATATTAGTAAGGTAGGATTAGTAGGAAGTCTTTATGAGTTCTACCAAAATAATATCAGTCATTCTTTTCCACAATAAAGCGCTACATCGCTGTAACGTACAATGTACTTGTCTGCTATTATCAAGCGATTCTACAGGGTGACTTCGAAGTAAAGCCGGGATTAGCTAAGTTTAGAATGGCATTGCCATGTCCGGATCCAGTCGGATCCCGGGCTCGTGGTTGGTGGCTGGTGGCTCGGAGGGTAAGTAAGTTATTTAACACGATTCTGTTGAACTGAGTGGACGGATTAGCGAGGTCGATTGTTTCGACCGTTCGTTCGCTAGGTAGGGTCAGTGGCGGTAATGGAGTTCGTTGAATCTTTTATTAATGTTCCTTAATGGATTGGACACTACAGATGTGTAGTGGAGAACAAGTTTTCAGTTTTTTTGGGTGGGAAATCATCAAATAACTTCTCCCGCTCTAGGTGGAGCGGGAGGGCGTGTCAGACTTTTACTGACCCCACCCCTTTGACTAAAACCCACCCGTGTTCCTTCAGTCTAACTAGGCTTGGTCCTTATGGGACAGCGAGCTACCCATTACTCGCCGTCCGCAAGCCTGCGGCTACGGTGGCCGGGAATCAGCCTGGGATTCCCGACGCCCAGGGCGTCTCCCGCGGTGACTACGGTCGTGAAGGCGCATATACTGCCTCTCCCTCACGTGCGCCGCCACCCTCTTCGCGAGCATTACTGCTTCGCAGGAGGTGACGGCTACCCATGCACTCTCGCTCCGAACCATGACCTGGACCAGGGCTGGACGCGAGAGATCGCTTCCACAAGGACACGGCAGTGCCCTGCCCAAGCCGGGCAGACCTCCACCGTATCTTCTGGGCGATCTACGCAGTGGAAACACTCAGGCGTTTCCTCCTGCCTTATCCGTAACAGGAACCTCCCAAAACAACCGTGTCCATTGAAGACCTGCGTCAGGTGGAAGGTGAGGACGCCGTGGCGCCTCTCAATCCACTCCTCAAAGATTAATTATC
Organism: Antitype chi; assembly: GCA_947359405.1. NCBI lineage: Eukaryota > Metazoa > Arthropoda > Insecta > Lepidoptera > Noctuidae > Antitype > Antitype chi. Next base: position 21,979,088 of record OX375815.1, read on the forward strand.
CCGTGCGATTGCGTACTCAAGTAGGCCACTGCAGACACAATTTGTTGAAGGGATGCTTGACCCGTCCAACACCCAGTGCGAGTGCGGTGTTTCTGATCAGACTATGCCTTACTTGCTAGAGTGTCCTATGTGCCCGAACGGGCACATAGGACACTCTACACCTGCTCCTCGGATGACCTAAGGAATGCCTCTGATGCTGCAATTAACGTGGCCACCTACTAGGCTCAAAATATATAAAAAAAAGAGTACGTGTACCATCGACACGAAGAAGAAGGCTGTTATATTTAGCAACGGCCCCCCTTCTCCATCCCTACTCTCGGTTCCAAAAGGTAAAGGACTTTTAATCAATTATCATTTGATTAAGAAGCAATTCTCTTCCATATTCATGAATTAATCAGAATGGACGTGACTGAATTTCCTTTAAAAAAATTAATTAGTTCCTCCCCAAGTTATAATGAGAATACATTCCCTTTATACTGTTGCCTGTTTATTTAATAAATAAGGCTTTGTTAGTATGCAAGCGAGGGTAAGGGAGACAGAAGATTAATTCAAAAGACAAAAGACTTCCAAAAAATAATACTACAAAGTGAACAATAATTTTAATTTCGGAAGTTAGTGTCTTTGATTTTGTATTTTCTTATTTTTGCCACTGTCTTCTTAAATTACAGTTTTTTTCACTCAGATATTGGTATACCTTCACTTGCTAAGTAAATAACAGTGAGAGGAAGTTATTATAACACCAAGTGAAAAAAAAGCATATTATCGAATAAAAAACCATTATTCAGAACTTGACCAAAGTATAGGAACACTCTGTAAGACGAGTGGTCCATCCTTCGAAACATAAAGGATGATTTCTACCAAACGGATCGTATCGTATCGCATCAGAAAGAATACGAACGAATGGGGCGACAGCATATCGCGTCCGGCAGGATGTCGACGCATACGATCGGCTTCGTACGTACGCGGACGTATGCGTTTCAGCGCCTAGTCAAATAGTTTCATTCCTATCGTGTTGACCTATTCTATTTTTTGAAAATCGTTGAAGTTGACGTAGTATTGTGGGCTATTGCATTAGAAATAGAAGAAATTAATCGCAATTTTTCTTCTCAATCCATGATTGAGTGACGTCTGTAGTGCGTGCGAGTAGTGCCGCCCGGCCTCAGTTTTGAGCGCACACGACGACAGCAAAAAGGATCCGAACGGACGCAACGACATCGGTTAATTTCGGTTACGACTTAACCGTTATTTTCATAAACATGTAATAAATTAGACATCATCCGACGAGCTCTTGTCACCGTCGGCGTTCCAGCTGTATTAGAACCCATTGGCTTGGCACGCGACGATGGCAAGAGACCAGACGGCATGTCTTTATTTCCATGGAAGATGGGTAGGCCTTTAGTGTGGGATGCAACGTGTGTCGATACTCTTGCGCCATCCCATCTTTCTGGGTCGGTGTGCTGTGCTGGCATTGCCGCTGCGGCTGCGGAAAACCTCAAGCGGCGAAAGTATAACAATATTATTGGTAATTATATTTTCGAGCCGTTTGGGGTTGAAACCCTCGGGCCGAGGGGTCCGAGTGCTCATGCTCTCTACAAGGAAATCTCCAAACGGCTGGTTGACACTTCCCGTGACCCAAGGGCTGGTTTTTACTTTGGCCAGAGGCTGAGCATTGCTATACAACGTGGTAATGCCGCCAGTCTCTTGGGTACATTACCAGTCGACAGCAATGCGGATGAGTTTTTTGACGCTTTGTTTTAGTTTATTCGCTGTAGTTAGTTTAATTGAAATAAAAAGGTGAACCATCAAAAAAAAAAAATTAGGTATCCGTATTCATGAACCTTCTCAACTTACCTTCAACTTGGCACGTGTATGTTAACAAAAGAGTTAATTGTGTTCCTTATTCCTTCGCGCAGTTAATAATTTAGTCGCGGGGACACCATAATTTTGTGGAAGCGATTACGGCGTCACATCCTGACGCATCATGAGCGTCATACATTTATTATAACATATCTTTGTCTTTCGGTTCACGGGTTTAATGAGTTTTTTAAGTGGAATTAGCCATTGGGGAATTTTTTGGAGGTTCCTCGATTTTGGGGAGAATGTTTGGGTAAACAATAATTATTTAAAATGTTTACTTAGACTTGGTTTTGTTTCACGTTAAGTTTATAAACAAAGAGTTGAGCTGAGTAACTGCTTAGTAAAAATATTTTGTTCTTAGGATTCTTGAATTTCGAAAATCTATGCTTTTAATTAGATGGATATTTAACTGACTGCCTCGTTGGTGCAGTTGTTGCAAGCGCTACTGCTGAGCATGAGGCCTGGGGTTCGATTTCCAGGTCAGGAAAAGTGTTATTGAGTTTTTCTATCTGGAATTTCTCAGTAGCAGCCCGGAGCCTGATTTTGTGCCCAATTAATGGCAATAGGCTCGCCTTTATAGGGTTATACGAACTCCTTCGATCGTACATATCTCTATGGCGGGCTTTCATTAATGTGGCAGAGGTCCTCGGAATGCTCGCGCCTACTCCTATCAGACCTCGTCAAGAGGTCTGATAGGTTGTCATATATAACACCAACGGTGTAAGAGTCCCTTTCATGGGCACGACGTGTAGTTAAAATATAAAAGTTAACCCTTAAACTTTAAATATATTTTTTTTAGGTTATCCGGTCTCTTCAGCCAGGTGTTCTATAAAGACGCATACGGAATCTGACACGGAGAAAATTACTGTCCGTTCACAGTTATTTTACCTTTGATAGCAGCAATCCAACAACAACCGTATAGCAACGAGAATAACGATCACTGTGATATTGACAGACTTGTTATTGGCAGCAATCCAAAAGCAACCTTGTGATGACAAAAACAAACAACACTTTGATTTTGATAGTGACGGAGGGTAAAATAAGTGTGCACGGACTGTATACTTTCAAGGCACCAAAACCATCGAAAACCAAAACTGCATCACAAATCACACACTCCCTTCACTCCTGAGTAACGGCTGAAGCCGGTCAGTGCGCTTATTGGCCGGCCGGAATTACAGCTGTATTGCACATTAGTCAGGGCCGGACAAAGGACGGATTGGCCGACGCTTGTAATTTGTCTGCGACGGTCGGCAGCCTGGTAAATACCTTTATGTGGCGGACGCGTTGCAATTTAGCCGGGGTGTTTGGGTAATTAGTGGGTTGTATTTATTAAATTACTTTATTAGGTTCACCAATAATTGATTCCACTGATACAAACAAATTATGTTTTCTTATGGTAAAATAACAGGGCATAAGTTACTTATAGGTTAAAGGTTTCTTCAAACAGGCGCGACGCGACACTTGTAGAACAATGTCCATGAAATTTTTATATAAATTGTTCTACTAGTCTGCACGAGCTTGTGTTAAAGCTCGTGCAGACTAGTAGAACAATTTCACATGCATGAAACAATGAATCAGAGAAATAAGGTAACTTACTTAGTAATAATCACTAATATTGCAAAATTGGTAACATCTTCAAAAAAAGTTACATAAATACCGTCTCCGTTCCGTCGTGGGTAAAAAAAACTCTGAAATTCAGATTCGTTGACATTCATAATACGGGATTAACTGATAAGAGTTCAATAAATATGTATAATTCGGTGAGTTGGGGTATGATTTGACTTTTACCTGACGATGATACTGAAAGTATCAATTATTCCATAAATGCTTAACGAGAACACATAAAACACTAAGTCCCGCTTGCAAAACAAATCACTAAATGCGTTTGGTGCTAAGCATATTATTTTTTTGTCACTGACGTAGTCAAGTAGTAGCAATAAACCGGACAAACACATAACCAACAAAGTCAACTCTCGAAACATGTAATTTCACAGCCAAAGACACCACCTGAGATCAACCTGTCAATTTAGCGGAAATAATTAATGTTGCACACAGACATAATACAGGTTCCCCATGATACTAACATAGCACAGAATTCGTCCCTTTGTTTTCCAAAGCTTTATCATTATTAATCTTTAGTCAATTATAGCAATCAAACACCAGTAAACGTAGTACGTTATGATGTACGTTGACTTGAAAAAGCGCGGCAGTTGAGAGTCTGTCATCTCACTGATGGTGGCGCGTGTGTTGGATCATTGGGTTCCCTACAAAATGGTTGAGCTGATGGTTCTTGAACGGGTGCCTTCGGTTGAGACTGGTCATCTCCTAACTTCCAGGGCTTATTTTTTAATATTATATTGAAAATTGTTTCTTATTTTTACATTGTTCCCACATACAGAAGTAACAAAAATAAAGTAACCTGGATTTTGTAATATCTTTATTTAAAAGTGTGTCCTTGGAGTTTCTTGCCCGATCCTCTCCATATAGACCTACGTTGCGCGTTGGACTGGGTAATAAGCTTCAACTTTCCGACATAACTGATCGATTTTTTGACAAATCAAAAGTAGCTGTAAATGGTTTAATTGAAATAAATGCTTTGAGTTTGAGTTTGCATTATCACGCAATCCTTACAACATTGCGATCAAACTCTACAAAGACTACCTACCACGCTTGTATATCAAGCTGTCAATTTGCTTGATATCATTAATGTTTCATATACACATAAAGCGGGTTTCCCAAGGGAGCGAAACTTGGCTCGTTTCGCCGCCGTGTGACGTTGTCTCTTATCTAAATAAGCCATTATGTGTGAGTATGATAATTATTATGAAAACCTTGGTTGACACTTTGTGGGTAACAGAAAGGTATTTCCGTTTTGGTTTACGTGTAAGAGAGAATGAATAGAGTGTTAATGTTAGTTATGTTATTAAAAAAGTTCTCTCATAAAATATGTTTTCAGACACCAATATACATGGTCCTCCGAGATTACATTGACTTTGAAACCTAAAAAGAGGCTCAATTAATAAAAAATTGTGTGCATCATCCGCAGCGCAAAAATTACGTATTACGAATTAAAAGGCCACGTTTTTAGATAAGTCAGTTCAATATTTCCCTTTATTTCTTAACGCCATTCCGTTATTTGCTTTAAGAATCTAACGCAGAACACAAGGTTTACACAAATTGTCCCTAAATCCAATATGAAGTTTAGAACATTAATTCTCAGTTTAAATTGATATTGTGTTACAACGCCTATGAATACAAATCTCATTATGATTAGCAGCTTTGATGCTTCGTTCCATTGAGCACATGTTAGTACATTAGTCTGTAATGTAATGATCAGGAATTCAGAGAAATAGCTTGGAAAGATTTGTTACTGTTCATCATTTCAGCCCGGAATTACTCACTGCCGTAACTTATAAAGGCACTAAACTAGGCACTTAAAAGGCACTTTTGAACGTCAACATTTACATTAAAATAGAATTGATTCTAGTCGCCCCTTCCAAAATGTAGTTTCGTCTGGAGAAGAATGGGCAAGAAACTCCACCGTAACTTTTTTTAAATGTGTGTGTGAATTAAAGTAATCACTGAGTGTAAATCAATGTCATAAATATAATTAATTATACAATTCAATTAGCAACCTGTTTGATTTTGTCTAGACTCTAGATTGTCCTATGGAGCAGGACCAGCATGTTTCCAAGCATTCTTATCTTGGATATAATCCTCTAATTTGTAATACGCTTGTTTACAAAGTTTATTTTGAAAATGAGTTTTAAATTTCCTTTAATTTAATTGCAATATCCGGGAACCGAACTAGTCCGTAAATGATACGGAGTAGGAAACGCCCGTAACTTCGGCCGGACTTTGTGTTTAGAGAGTAGACCCTCAGGAACGCATTCTGTTGACGGCCGGACTGTAGTAAGAATACCTACTAAGGCGGTTTTCTAAAAAGGAAAGCATCAGGCAGGCAGGCAAGGGATTGTGTGCTTCATCAGCATCATTCACAGCCCGACTTCACCCACAGCTGGGATAGCCCACACTTTCCGTTTGCCTATACCATGTGCCTTTTTGTCTGTGCTGTGTAATTAAACTTAAAGATATTCTTGCTTTATTTCTTTCAAAGAAATTAAACTTTAAACCTTGTTTTATAAATGTTGGGAGATGATCAAATTACCAGAATTATTGTAGGAATTATTTGAACGAATCAAAAATACCAATTGTCCTTTAAATATTTGTTTGAATGCATTCTGAAATAAGCGGTAATTGCGTAACACACTACCAGTAGCATAGACTTTCATTTTGACAGTTCAATAACATTCATAGCATTATATTCGTTGTTGAGCAGACAAATTTTTCCAACATATGAAACGGAGTAGCAATATCCTTCAAAATGACTCAGATTGTTAGTGTGTGGCCAATGGGGCTGGAACGTTCGACCACGTACTGGAAGACGTAGAGTTGGAAGGCCTCCCACAAGGTGGACCGATGACCTGGTGAAGGCCGCAGGAAACCGCTGGATGCGGGAAGCACAGAACTAGTCGAATAGGCGGAGCTTGGCCGAGGCCTATGTCCAGCAGTGGACGGAGTTTCAGCTGAAATGATGATGATGATGAGTGTGTATGCAATAAGGGCTAGACGGAAAATTTTAACAACCTTTGTGTCAAATACATTTATTTACATTTAGTTACATACACTTTTCCTTAAACTTACTGTTTTCCAGACTATGTTAATTTGTTTTCGTATTGCCAATTAGAGCTCATAATACACCACACGGACATCAGTATTGTGTAGTTAGTACTTACCGATATATTCTGTAAGAAACTCACTGGGATAACTTATGTGAAGAGACCTTTAATTGAGCTGGCAATCATGTATTAAACCGATTGCCAGCTCAATTCAAGCCTCGTTTTGGCTGGCTGGGAATTTCCCCAGCATCACTTCACCTCAGTTTCCACTGTGAGCGTTTAACATAAAAGGGCGTGTTATAAGTAGCTTTAAAAAAACATTGTCCCACGATATGAGTGAAGAGACTTTACTACAACTCTATGTGCCATATTCATTCACGACCGGAAATTGAAACTCTCGACACCCACAAACGATGACACTAATTTGATAATCCAACTAGATACCATGATTAATTAGGTATCGTCTTATCAAGGAAACACACAGATTCCTGTATCTGATAGTTAGTATTGTGTGAATCAATCGGAGTGACAAGTGCATTTACAGGTTAACTATATCCGTCTTGTGCCACGTCACTATACCTCAAACTGAATATGGCACGAACATTGTGGCTTCACGGATGAGTAGAGTTTACTACGTTAGACAGTGCGCACACTAGAGGCAATTTTTTCATATTATTATTAATTTGTGTAGTTTTCATCTGTCCAAAAGCCGACTACTGAAAAATCACGCTCTAAAATGTTTGAAACAAGAAAATATTCTTATCTGAGCCGTGCTCGTATGCCAGTTTGCCCTAAAGCTTATGATCGCTTACTACTTTAAAAATGTATTGTGTCGGTGGCATACGATGGCTTTCAGATGAGAATATTTCATAACAATCAGAACGATTGTGAAGGAAATTTTTAATCCATTGCTTTCATGTTTGAAATTTTCGTCTGCTCGACAACGCCACTATAGTTAAATTGATTGAAATGAAAATAATTGCCATTGCAAGTTACGCAGTATTAGTTTTTCCCTTTTATATGTAAATGACGTCAAGACAATAATGACTCATATTTGTAACTGGTCTTACAACTTTTAACATTATTGGAGCCTAATCTAATCTTGATACCTTTATTGACCAAGAAAACAACTAATTAGACCTCGCATTATCAGAGAGGAATAGACCTATCTTGGAGCAGTATTGTGTGAATCAATCAGATTGACATATATGCAAGAACAGGTTAACAATATCCGCTCTTTGTGTGACGTAACGGCACGTGGCTCGATTCCATTTTCTGTCAACAGAATGTGGCATTAGTATTGTGTAAGGGTTAAAGTTAGATACATAACTCTTTATTATGGTCACCGTATAAATAACTGATATAATATGTAAATGCTCTTGCAGTGGTAACGGCCTCGTCCTACGAGTTGTAGGTCGTGGGCTAGAACCCAGTTAGGCGCTTTACATTGTTTAATTTCATTCATCACCACTGCACTCAAAAACGGTGAAGAAAACATCGTAAGGAAACCGGCAGGATTCCTGACGATGTTTTCTTATCCTTGTACCAAAAATTCTACATCTAGGTACAACCCGCACTGGGCCCGCATGGTGGACTACGGCCCACTCCCTCTCACCCAGAGAGGGACTGTGTCTTATCAGTGGGAACATTATAGGCTGGTTAGGTTATGTAAATGTAGAATGTTAACGTACTTATACATAGTGAGCGATCTTATGTTTAAATAGCAAAAACTAAAGGGGGGCTATTTTAAGAAAAACGAAGTATAACCTGATTTTATCTACAAGAATAAGAAAATCGAACTTACTATCTTCATGAAAGCATGATTATTCTGTTAGTGAAAAATTATCTTTAAAATATTACGGCAATTATTGATTTATATTACACTTTGGTGAGAAGCCAATTAGAATGTAATGCAGTCATCTGGGCCCCAAATAAGACTAAATATAGTCTCATGTTACAAAATAAATTTGTTAGATTTTTATATTTGAGGCTCTATGGAGTATATCCTTTTTACCCGCTTATGTATCCAACCTTGTTTATATTAGGCATGGTTAGATACAACGAACTGAGAGTTAGGCGTGAGTTCGCACTTGTCTCATATTTATTTAAATTAATTAGAGCCAAGATACAAAACACCAACATATTAGAGTTAATGTGTTTGAGTGTGCCTGACAGATATGTATAGCGGCGACGTCAGCCTCAGCTGCTGGCAGTACCTCGTGGCACAAATCTGTTGAATGAGGCGCCCCTGACGCGGGCGCTTCGCACTCTTAACCTTGTAGCAGAGGAGATAGACATTTTTGCTTGTACACTGAGTGAATTCACAAAGATAACATTATATGTAATAAGTTTTAGAAAATAAGTTGATATTATTATGTTTGCTTCACTATTGCATTGGGTTGTACCTGTAACGATAGTTGTAAGTGATGAATAAATAAAGAAATAAAAAAAAGTTTATTTTTATTTCAAATATGACTTGAAGTGATACTAAATTAATTGTGATAATTAAATCACCATCTGAGGGTCCGTGCATCTGTACTATGGCACTTACGTGCGGCTGTATGAGAATGTGTTGATAACATTAATGCTGTGTGTTGTGCTGTGTGTGCACTTCTGTCTAACTCTTCGGGAAAAACAGGTGTGACGTTATGCTATGTGTACCTACTAAATCCAAAGAAAATATCTAATGTTATAACGTGACTGGTAGTTTCATATTTAAAATACCTTTTAGGTATTAAGAACTTAGTCTGGAAGATTAAAAGACACAACATTTTACTTTATCACCCATTTTCATCTAAACACCAGGCATCATCTATTAGCACAGACGTAATAGTAAATCTGTGACAGGTGTCAGTGCATTGCAAGTGTAGTTAATTTCCGGTGTCCATCATCTCTGACCCACATAATATTTGTTAACATGATGCAGTTACCATTTCGGATGAGGTCAGTAGGGCAGCGATTTAACGTACATTAACTTATCGATGCGATTTGCCCCCCGGAGAATATGGTAACAATAGATAATTAATTGAGTCTCAAGAGACAACATTTGATATGTCCATACAGACATGTACAATAGTAACTAGACAAAGACAATCGACTACCAAATGAAAAAAACGCGCTGCTTTGACAGCTGGGTTTCATCAACATCTTCTTTCAGCCGAAAAACGCCCACTGTTAGACATAGGGCTCCCCTAAGCACCATCATCACTCCGACCATTTCTGTGCACTCGCATCCAGCGGATTCTTTCGATCTTCACCAGGTCGCCAGTCTACCTTGTGGGAGGCCTCCCAATGCTACCTCCGTCTTCCAGTACGCGGTCACCACTCCAGAACCGTTCGGCATTCTGCGAGCAATGTGCCTTGTCCACTGTCACTTATTTTGGCAGTACTTAGGTCTATGGCGGATTACCTTGGCTACGGTTGGCATGAAATTTTGTGCACACGAGTTTTTGTTAAATTTAACGTGATCACTCAGGCATAATTTCTGAAAATTCATCCCCTACAGAGGTTAAATAGGGGATGATAGTTATGAAAGAACTTCGTTATTTTTGTTGGTGGGAAATCTCCGTGTGCACACGGCTTGTAGGATAAAATATGTGGCGTTGAGTAACGAAGAAGGAAGACGAAGTTTCCTTGGGAAACAATAGTTAGATTGTGTGCAAGATTATAATGATGATAGGAAATATGTGACTACGGGAATGGCAGCAGAAGAGATGTTTTTCTAAGAAGAAATAAATAGGAATAGAAGAAGACCTCATGAGTGACTTGACCTTTATGAGTTTAATACGAGGTTTTTGAGAGAATACTGTGCACGATCTCTGAGAACACAGCTTTATACAACCGGCCAAGTGCGAGTTAATTGGATCGTACGTTTCGTGTATGGAGGTCCCTATTTATTTTTTATTCACTTTATTTTATTTTTATTATTTGTTGATTTAGCGGCAATAGAAATACACGATCTCTCATAATTTCAGCTGTTTACCTATTACGGTTCATGAGATACAGCCCGCTGGCAGACAGACGAACGGATGGACTGACAATTATTATTAATTAATGTGATTATGTTAGCTGTATGCTTGCTGTGGTCTCCTGTAATTAAAGGAGTATTCTGACAAAATTCCTTGTTAACCATATTCTGTGTTTATGTTTTGACGGAGGCGCTAAATAAACAAAAATAATTTCTTTTGACTGCCATACATATGATATGTTAACAAGTTATGTCCTAACGCCTGCAAATACAAAATTCAACATACACAAAATACGAAATAACCAGAATTTATCCTTCACCCTTACAATTATTAAATTTCACCTAATCACTAGCACAAAGCATTATGGATGATAACCGTTTCTCACGTACTCTAAACAGGACATTCTATTAAACCAAATCGATTTATTATAAAAAGCTCGTTTGTGTATTCGCTTTCTCTTTGATTAATTTATTTGTAACATGTTGCATTATTCATTTGGACATGTTCATCAGAATATAAATTGTTGTGTCCAAACAGCGTTGGGACGGGAGGGTGGCCGTCCATTGATTGCGTAGCTATACGAAGAGATACAGGAAATTGAATTTAGCGTAGTCACTTGGTCACAAAATTGGACTAAACATCTCATGAATGAAATGAAACCAATTTTTATAATAACTTTTCGTAAAATAACTTTAATTTCTTTTTAATTTAAGGTGGCAAGAAAACGAAAATACGGAACCAGTCTTCCGAATTCAAAATAATTTTTCACTTTGTAGTATTTTTTTGAAAGTCAATTGTATTTTTTTTTTATAATCTTATTTTCCCTTTTTGTTGTGGTAGCTACCATACACAATTCGTACAGGATACAAAAATAATACAGGTTTGCCTAGTTTGAGACCAATGTTTTAACATTGGCTCTAAACTATGCAAGCCTGTATCTAGGGTACCAATACGGAAGGCTTACCATTAACATTTTTTTATTTGCTGTACGACATCACACACCCAAGATTTAAAAAAAAGTTAAGAATTGACAGTCTGATGTTGCTAGAATGTTGTTACCAAGCTTGGTGCTTTTTTCTGCTCTCAAGGTATGAGAAAATAGTACTCTTTTTCCGTTCACCCTGATGATCTTGCAGGTTCTCGAATTGCAAGACAGCATTGAGCAAAGTGAGGGTTATACATTGGGCAAATATAGCTTATCGTGGCTTGAAATATTTTAGCTCGCAGTGGATTGTTTTGACAATACACTTCAAACTGAATATATTGAAATGTTATCCACGTCCTGAGTTAGTTATTGTAAATATGCTAATCATTAAAGTCTAAAACAAAGGTAAATAAATACTTTAACATATATTTGTACTAACTGGCTTTTGAAAATTAGTCACGCTTTTCAGTATTCTTTTTATTCGGACATTTATTGTTTAAAATGTAATCTCAACTTCAGAGCATTTAAAACAATGCTTTTTTACTGAATTGTTTACGCGTTACATAAAGTAGTTAAATTAAGTAAAATCATATAAAATGAATGAATGTCATTATCAAGATACCTGCTCTATCAAAAAGGAAAACCTTTTGACATACCTGGTAGCAAGGACATCGACGTGCAACCTGTTACCATTGCTTCAGTACATGATTCTGACCACCCCCGCGATTTAATTATTTTGTCAATGACCATAAAATTATTGCGCTGTTCTATGAAACTGATTTTTTTTATAAGCGACGAAAAGTTCCTACGCTAGGTCTAGAATCATGTGCTGAATTCATGATTACAGTTTGCCTGTCCCTTGTGGAATTAGAATACAAGTTTAATGTAATTAAGTCTTTTGTCTTTTTATATGTGAGTTACAAAACAAAGAAATGTGTTTCATTTCCTTTCATTATGACTAAGTTTCAACCATCCCTTCCCCCTATGTCGCTTTTAAGATTATGTCACAATAATGGACATCCGTTTCCGTGTTTCTTACGCGAATCCTTTTTATGAGCTAATTGTTCAAACTTCATGTCGACCCTTCTAACGTTATGTATAAAAGAATAATGTAAAAGACTCAAGTAATATTTCAAACATGCTATAATGGATTGTTACTCAACCAACACTTGTGTATATTGTGAGTGAATCAACAAAGAAGAGTGCAGAAGATTCATTCTGTACCATTTTTTAATTTTATTATTAAATGGGCCTGCTCTTGACTGATACCTGTTTCTACATACATATATCTATCACTTTGCGCGACCTAGGAATGGAACCCACCGCCTTATGCTCAGCTGTAGCGCTTGCGACTCCTACACTAACGAGGCAGTCGAGGTATAGTACTGTGGTAGCGGTAGGGCTTGCGGCTAAGTGACGCCAGACAAACGGCCTTGGTTCGTGGATGGGGATCTTTACATTCCGTGCTTCGGAAAGTAGGTTCAGCTGTTGGTCCAGGCATTCATGCGTGGATCGTTGACAGTCGTTACGGCAGACTTTCGGGCTACTGACACCAAGGGGTATCGTGTTACCAGGGTTGTGTAGGTCAGATAGGAAGTCGATCCATGTAAACTCAGCTGCATCTGTTTAGACTTGAAGCCGACTCCAACATATTTGGGAAAAGACTATGCAAATTATGATGCCTAATTTATCTAATAATTACTTAAATTTCGGAAGGTTGTGTTTTGTATCTGTATTTTAGTTTATTGCCACTGAATTCCGAAATTAAAGTTATTTTCCATTTTATTGATTTTTTTTTTGGGAGTCCGTTGTTGTAATTTTTCCATCCAGGCCATGAAATGTGACATACAATCTTTGTCACGTACATTTTTTGTGTGAATCTATCTGGGTCTTCTGAAACCTAAATTATTTTGTGGTGTACACCAGCATCGTCATTATTTCTGAAAACATAATTACTTCCACAATTTGAGTAAGAAAAACATGAAATGTATCACTCGCCCCGCCAGTAACAATGAATGTAATTAAATTAATCTTCTCACAGGATGTTACGAAAAATACTTGTGTTATTTTATTTCTAAAACGTGGGATGTATTATGAAGTAATTTATGAATTGTGATTATTACTGTTCTCGTTAACGAAGTATAATTTGCGTAGGTTTTTCTTAGATTTGCAGGTCGTAGGCTTCTTTGTATATTTTGTTCCTGTGGCAGTTTAAAAAAACAAGTTTGATATAACTTCCAAGACATTACAGTACATCCAGTACATTTATTTATTTATTTATTTGCTCTCATGCAAATTACACATTTTACAATTCTGTCGGTTTTTGTACATGAACCCTGTCAGGGCACTGCAAAGCACAATGTCGGTTTGCTGTTGAGTTTCAATTGAATTAACTTAAATTTTAATTTGAATTAACATAAATAACACATAATTAACTAAACTAATATTAATACGAATTATTAACTAACACAATACAATACATGTCAGTAATCAAAATAAAATAAAAAGTCATTAGGATGTCCAATTAACAGTAATAAATAACATACAATAACACACATAAAGTCACATAAAGTCTTAAGTAGTCAGATTGTAGTACTACGAGTGGGTAGGTAGTAAAAACAGTACAATAAATAATTTATGGAAAATACATAACATATACTAATACAAATACATAACAATAACATATATAGGTGAAGCCAGGAAAACTATTGTTAATAATTGAATACCAAGTTAAATTCGATTCTATATTTCTCTATGGCAATGGTGCCGATGTCAATAATTCTGCCAATGCAATGTCAGGTGTTAAGAGAAACCACGTTAAATTGTCTATTTGTTCCAATCACAATCTTTATTCTTTAAAAGTTGTATGAAATAGTTATAGCACGTCAAATTGACGTCGGGTCTGTATTTTATGTTAGCTGATTAAAACTCCCGAGCAACACATAAATAAAAACTATTCAACGGTTTTCCAAACATACATAGAGGTAACTCTGCATACCCCCTAGGTATATATCCCTATGTTATGCCAACGCCCTATCGTCCATACATATTCTTATTTACATTTCTGCTTTAGTCCGTTCTTACAGTGGAATAAGACCCATATAAAGGGCCCTAAAATAAAATATGTGTTCGGACTTGCTTGCTTTTCTACTAAGCCTCACACTGGTCGAACATCACTTTGAGTATAATACATTTATAGAGCGCTGATATGCGCAACTTTTGAGAGGCCGGGGACGTGCAGTGAACTGTGACAGGCAGTTTTTTTTATAAAAAGGGCTACAGAAATCTGTAATAAATGTGCAGCACTTCACATTATTTTCTTTTTTTTTCTTTAACTAGTTTTTGCAAGCGGCTTCGCCCGCGTGGAGGTCGAAAATTATTTTACAAGAACGTACTACTGGGATAAAAAGGATTGTATGTGTTAATTTGAGTTATAAACTATATGTGTGGTAAATTTCATCCAAATCCGTTCTGCCGTTTTTGCGTGATTGAGTAACAAACATACAAACTTTCACATTTGTAATATTAGTAGGATACTAGGATTATCTGACCAGTGACCCGTTGCTGCGGGCCTTGATATTCTCAGATATGCACGGATAGCATATGAAATTATACCATTCGGCAAAGATTCAGTATTTCATATTATATTATTCCCGCAAAATCAAATGATAATCGTCGACAACTCGTTCAAACGAGAATAATAACTAAACTTGGTAGACTGCTGGTTTGACGGCATGTGAAAAGATATGTATAGTTGGCATCTTAATTGCTTTACTACTTTTGATATTAATTTTCAATGAATTGAAACTACATTACGGTTGACAATATTGAACTGTAACATAAACTTATAGAGTTAGTCGTTCTATGTCGTGCAAGGGACATTCATTCAATTTAATGAAGTATAGTAAAGTTATTCCACTCTTCAAATCTGGCGACAGTAAAGATACTAATAATTATAGACCCGTGTCGATTTTGCCAGTTTTCAGCAAGGTGTTTGAAAAAGTTATGTTAAATCAAATGCTCAATCATTTTAATCGTAATAACATCCTACACGATCAACAGTATGGTTTCACCAGAGGACGTTGCACAACCGACGCCGGTGTCACGTTATTAAAACACATCTTTACCGCATGGGAAGAGGCGCAAGATGCAATTGGTATCTTTTGCGACCTATCCAAGGCGTTTGATTGCGTGAATCACGAAACACTTCTCTTGAAACTTGGGCATTACGGACTGGGTGAACTTGCGCTTAGCTTGGTAAAATCGTACTTGAATGATAGACTGCAGCAAGTTCAAATAAACGGTGTGAATTCCTTGGGCTTAAAAGTCAAAATGGGTGTACCGCAGGGCTCAATATTGGGTCCGTTCCTCTTTTTAGTATATATAAATGATTTACTTCATTTACTTAAAAACCGACTACAAATGGTGTTATTTGCTGATGACACATCACTGATTTTTAAAGTTAAGAGACATGCACAGGAGCTTGACGATGTAAATAACGCTATAGTTAAGGTCCATAATTGGTTTACTGTAAATAATTTGGTATTAAATGGAAAGAAAACTAAATGCATAAAATTCACGTTACCGAATGTTAGAAGTAGTGAATGTCACGTTGTATTGAATAAGGAGATACTAGAATTCGTCGAACAGACGGTTTTCCTGGGAATCACGCTTGACTCAAGGCTACAGTGGGGTCCTCACTTAACATCACTTGCAGGACGGCTAAGTTCTGCCGCTTACGCTGTTTGGAAGATCCGTCAATTAACAGACGTGGATACCGCGAGACTGGTCTATTTTAGTTACTTTCATAGCATCATGTCTTACGGTATTTTGCTATGGGGACGTGCTGCGGATATTGAGTCGATCTTCATTCTGCAAAAGAGGGCTGTCAGGGCCATCTACAACCTACGCAGACGCGAATCTCTTAGGGAACTGTTCAAAACAATTAACATCATGACGGTACCTTGTCAATATATCTTTGAAAACATTATGTACGTTCGTAAAAATCTACATCTGTTTAGTAAGATAAGTGACAGGCACAATTTTAATACTAGAAATAGGAACAAATTAGATCAACCACATTTCAGATTGTCTAAAGTACACACTTCTTTTATGGGGTACTGTGTAAAATGTTATAATAAAATACCAGCCGATATTCTTGAACTAAATGAAAAGGAATTTAAATTATGCATTAAACGCACACTATGTAGACAAGCATATTATAAGTTAGATGATTACATTGTTGATAAAAATGCTTGGCTTAATGCTGGTCCGACTCCACAGGCACCTGGGCTTGCTATTTAAAATTTTCATATTTGGAAGAGATGCTTCCCTTTTTTGTTTTCTGACATTATGAACATTTCTGTTCCTATTATTTTTATTTTCTGACATTACGAATAAGTTTTTATTTTGACTGAATTAAGTATTATTTATAAAAAATTCAAAAGTTATTAAATTTTTTTCTTTCTTTTTGGAAATCAAATTTGATTAATTTCTCAAATACATTGCAAACTATATTTTTGTATAATTTAGAAGCATTTTGTTTAAACTTTGTAAATGTGAGTACCATGCATCCGTATAATAATTATATTGTTTTTATGTACGTTGACTTGAAAAAGCGTGGCAGTTGAGAGTATGTCATGCTCACTTAAATGTCTCGCTGATGGTGGCGCGTGTGTTGGATCATTCGGTTCCCTACAAAATGGTTGAGCTGGATGGTGCTGATCCACGCGTCAAGTTCGTGAACGGGCGCCGTCGGTTGAGACTGGTCATCTCCTAACTTCCATGGCTAATTTTAAATTTTATATTTAGAATTGTTTTTTTTTTTTTTTACATTGTCTCACATATAGAAGCAACAAGAATAATGTTCCCAAGTTTTTGTAATACATAACATGATTAAAAAGAGTGTCCATGGAGTTTCTTGCCCGTTCTTCTCCATAGAGATCTACGTTTTGGAATGGGCAACTAGCTTCAACTTTCCAACTGGTCGACTTTTTGACAATTCAAAAGTGCCTGTAAATGGTTTAATTGAAATAAATGCTTTGAGTTTGAGTTTGAGTTTGAGTTCAAGCTTACAGTGGCAAAACAATTACGAGTTCGAATATACACTTTAGTGGCATTTTACAAAAAATAATGTCCATTGCTAAGTCTATGTTACTAGGCCGGTTAATTGCTTGTCTAATTATTACTCCAAGAGGCGAATAGAAATGGATCTGTGAAGTTATTGCCTCCATATTTTCTTAGGATATGGTAATGTGTATGGATAAATGAAAATTTCATTTTGAATAACATATTGGAGTTCTTTCAGTATTATTGTTGGTTTTAAGCGGAATTTAGTTCGTTGCTAATGCTATTTAAGTGTCTAAGTAAAGGTAAATTATAATAATGTACAATATTTTCATAAGGTCATCGGTCCACCTTGTGGGCGGCCTTTCAACTCTACGTCTTCCATGGGGCTATGTCGGTTACCTTGGTTCTCCTGCGGATATCTTCATTCCTGATTCGATCACGTAGGGAAGCTCTAAGCTTAGTCCTCTCCATTGCCCTTTGGGTGGCTTTAAGCCTGCTTATGAGGTCCATTGTGACCGACCATGTTTCCAAAGAGCGCAAGAATTCGCTGGATCCGCGAAGCATAGAACCGGTCAATGTGGCGGAGCTTGGGGGAAGGTCTATGTCTAGCAGTGGACTTCTTTCGGGTGAAATAATGATGAAGATTATGACGATATTTTCGTTAAAATAAGACTACCTCCTTGGTGTAATAATAACGAACGATAATTGAGCATAGTTGTCCTAGGTTCGATTCTCAGATTACATAAATGTGTTCATATGGTCTTCATTAAATAGTTCTTAGAAAATTCAGGATGCATCCGCAAAGAGAACAAGATTAACTTTCTGACGCAATATGAAAACAGAAATAGAACAGTCATATAAATGAAATTGCTCGAACATCTTAAAGATTATTGGCATCTATGGGGGAATGGGTTAAACTTAACCTCAATGTTTATGTATTATTACCCCATCCCTTATGGGGCAATAATACATAAACATTGGCGTTTACTAATGCAATCAGATGGATCGAAACGATGGGGAATTTTAACAGGAGAAAGTAAGAGGGCTTATTAACTTCAAATGTTTGAATCTAAGAGGTGTGTTTCTTTATTCTAATAACAACAAAATATTGTTGGACCTGCAGTAGACATGGACGGTACGATTTCTAACTCCAACTTTTTTAAATTTAACCCTACGAAATGAACTTGTTTACATTACTTCTTCTTCTTAGTGTATCGATGGCAAAAAGTTCAAACATATTTGGCTCAAAATTCAGCTGCGCGAAGTCCACCCACTGACGCAGTCATAAAATACATACATTTACAATACTTTTAATTTTAATTTGCTGGATTACCTCTGCCTATCGCGATTTCTCCTGACAACGTCTAGCCTGTTTATATGTATGTATTTTATTTTTCGATTTTTCTATCTCTTACGTTGCACCTGCCACTTGATGTCTCTGTATCAATTTAAGGTCGACTATGCCTCAGGCCTTAAGTCCGCGTATAAATAAAATAATTATAATGATTAATTAAGTTTTAAGAAATAAAATAATAGTCAATCAAGTAAATTCATAAAAGAGTAATTCGTTGACAAAATAACAGTTTTACCCAGATCGTGATTCCTAATTAGAAAACGAAGGAATTTTAAGACACTTCAAGCTCGACAATCGCCACTCCGCTGTCGACGGTCTGACAGTGAATGGCGTTCTTTAATTCATTCGACTAAAAAGGTGCGTGCTACAAATGTATAAATTAAATAATACACTTAGGGCTCATTTAAAATGGTACATTTGGCGGGAGTTTTGGGTTAATGTAAACGAAGTCGGTGGACTTACTTTGCTCCTGCCTTTTTTGCTTTTAAAGATAGGTAGTTTTTGGTGAGAACTGTGCTAGGAGAAAATGGGGAAGATTTTGATTTTAATGAAATTGTTAAGATAGAGATTTGGAAGGATATTTTTCTTTATTTTTGAAAGAGATTTTCAGGCTGGCAGGAACTTCGACGCGCAAACTGAAAATGTGAATTTAAAAAAAATGATGTTTTATAGAAAAGTGCAAAAAAAATGTAATTGTTTTTAAGTTAAATTTTTTTGTCGGTTATAAAAAAGGATTCAGAATCATGTACTGTGTATATGCCATAATCTGAAAGCACAATTCTGAGCAGAATATTATTATGAGCTACTCTGAAATGGACATACGCTTAACATGTTCGTATATTTGATTATTATGGACAGTAAAGAAGGAGAAAAAAGTAAAGAAATTCTCTCTTTTTAAGTTTTTTTTTTTTTTTTTTGTCATAGTACCTACCCCACACAATTTGAAATTTCATCATCTTTGGGGTCAAAACAATGCATATTTATGGGATAGCAGCAATCGCGGTTTGTTTGCTGTAATTTTTTGAACAGTTCCTTGGTCTGTCTCCGAAAAGCATCATCAGAGCTATATGAAATTTAAATGGGACCATTTCGGAAAAAACCCTTTTCGAACAAAAAAAGAATTTTGCAAATCCGTCAATATATGACAGAGTTATGTCCGAACATACTTAAAAAATATAAATATATAAACATGTCGAATTGATGACGTCCTTCTTTTTGAAGTCGGTTAAAAAGAGTCAATTACAGTTATGTAGATGTTGATATTGCATACCACAAGATTTCAAAGTTCAATTAAATCATTTATTGTGAAAATAAATGAATAAATACAATAACAAAATGTCCCCTTGGGTTAACCTAAACAATCGCAACATAATTTCAATAACAACACTTAACATTTTCGACATAAATGCAATAATTCAAGAACATCCATGTTATTTGTGGAATACCAAACGTTTGTCCTGATTGATACATTAATTAAAATTCATTACACGAACGGGATCGTTTCCGTACATACTGACTGACCACGTACTGTGGTAATCCCTCCAATTTCACATTAGTCTCCTATTATGTGGTGAACCGACGATATTCTATACAGAGAAATGATTATTTTCATATGTTATTATTGGTGTTATTTAATAATATTATTAAACTCTGTTGTTTCGTGGATCGTGGCAAACTAATAACAGCCTCAAGAGCAAATCAAAGGTTGCCGCGGTCGGTTCCTTGATGGGTGGCCATCCATTACATATCGAGACCCCTCCGTGCCTCGGAGAGCACGTTAAGCCCGCACGCACGTTAAGTCTCGGCTGTCATTCGCAGTTCTTTGACAATCATTACGGGTAATCAGAAGCCAAGTCCGACAAACACTCTAACCAAAGGGTACCGTGTTGCCCAGTAACTGAGTTGTGGACGTCAGATAAGGCAGCTGCTCCATGTAATATACTGGTAATCAGCTGCATCCGGTTAGACTGGAATCCGACCCAAACGTTGGGTGCTTGCTCGCTGTGTGCTAGCAAATTCGGCTTATTAGTCGATTCGCACGAATTTAATTTATTTGAAGGCGAATTGACAACTCCGGAAATACGTATTAGGTAACTGGCACGTTTTGAATGTTATGCAATAAAGTAAATTTTGTATTTGTATTACTAGATAATAGTCGGACTAATGTTAATACTTTATTAGACAAAATTGCGAATCGACCAAAGTTTTACTATAAACCCGTTGCACGTTGAGGCACATACAAAATATTACATAGAACAATAAATAGAGTTGGTGGTTGGTGGTGATGGTTGATTGGTTGGTTAGGATTTAATACTTATTTCAGTAGGCACTAATTCTAGGCGATTTTTACTATAGGTACACAGCAATAAACCCAAATAAAACTGTTGTTAATGACTTCTTTCAAAAACATTCCCATTCATTCTTTCAAATCAAGTCAAAACAATTGCCCATCAGAACAAAACAATATGGCTTCATACTATTCCCGTGTTGCCGGTAAGAAAAATTAAATGATTCTTTAAACAAAAGCCGGGCTGAACGTCTGGGAACGTAATTAAATGGCGGTCCTACGGGAAATCGACGGAGGCTGGCGGTCACCCACCGACGTCGCAATGTGCTGCATACTACCTCTGTCTTATTCGTTGAATTGCCATGACATTTTATGATTGCTCGCCTTTTTTGTGGTTGAACACCTGCGTAAGTATTTTTGTTTGGAACCACTAGTTTCTGTTATTATTTTTTATGTGGTTTCTTCTATTTCTGAGAATGTTGGTTAACTTATTGTAGGTAGGTAATTGACGGCTGTGTAAGTCCGAGGTTATTGTTAACCTTAATTAATTAATACTTACGAGAAATTATTTACAGAAGCTGTTGGTAAATAAATAAATATCTCAGTACACAGAAAACAATCATAAGCTGATACTTTTAATTCACTTTGATTTATTATGGATGTTTACTAATAAAGCATAAACAATCTCGATCGTATTTCGAGGTCCCTTGCCAAACCACTGTAATACCATAGATGTTTTATACGACATCTTATACGGTACCTAATCACGGCATTAAACGCCATATTATGTCCGGAAAACCTGGTTATAATAATATAACGATGACGGTCGTGGCTAGAGCTCGACAGAAGCACAAGCTCCATAACACAAACTTCTTATATTCTTAAGAAGGCTACCATTGGGTTCTTAAACTGTAACACTGTCATTACTAACCAAGTTCTTACTTTAGACCCAACTCAAACCTAGGAGCCAGTTATTGTATTTTTGAACTTGATTTCGACTAAGGCAAAGTTTTTAATACAAAAACTGACTTTAGAACCGAGTCTAAATAACTTTTTTTTTTCATTTAGAACTACATGTCAGTTGAGATAAAGTTCAAGATACAATAACTGGCTTGACGGTTAATGTTAGAACTCGTTTCGTAGTAACATGGCCAAAGTCCAACATAACCTTGGACATCTTTATAGATGTTCACAGTCCAAAGTCAGTTGTTATAAGAAACTAAACTACGAGGTAAAACTTTCTTACATCTTATATTGTCCAATTTTCCGCTCATTTATAAGGAAAATTGGTTTCGACAAGGAAAACGAAGTGAACGATATGATATTTGTTCTGTACATGTCGACTTAATTATTGTAATTATTGCCTTTCTTGTTATTCGTATTACACGAGGAGAAAAAATCTGTTATTATGTCAAGGTTATATCCAATTTATGAGATTTGTTTTATTGTTATTCTCATTAAACTTTTATATTGAAATAGGTAGAAGGTAAGTACTAGGTATCTCCGTGTCATCATCATTATTTTCTTGTCCTTATTACAATTTATTTGGGGTCAAATATACCGATTTATGGTTAAGGTAGGCGCACCGACATGTATTTAGAAAAAATAACTTTTTTTATTTTTTTCAAACACAATATCATTACGTATTGATGTAACGCTAATGTGTGTAATTATTAATTGGTAACGTTGCCATAGCACTGATTTTTCACTAACGATAAATGAATAGGTGACATCTTCTGAACAAATACATATATAGGTAATGCCTGTTGTAATAAGTGTAATACCTACCTATTGACCTTCATTTTCTGCTTTAATACAATGAATTCTATTAAATCGTTTTTTCAGGAGAAATTGCGCAACATAATTAATTGTAAGTCAGCGCACCCTCAATCTGAAATCCGAAAAGCTACATTTTATCACACTCTCCATATACCCCGAAGATTTGTGATGTGATCAAACTATAAATCTGTGTCAGACAGTCTTGCCAAATAATGCCACTGACCCCTTACAAGGGCATCACATTTTACAACAGCACTACGCAATTCGCTAAAATTATACCATAATTATGTGTTACAGAAACAAACATTAAATATTAGAATTATTAGTCTTATAATGTTTAAAAATGAAGCTGTATTTCTCTGTTCACCTTACGCTTAACATAAAAATTGTTTTATCAACTCTTTTTTGATACACCGCAAGATTCAATAATGGAAAACGCAAATCAATTAAACTGTTTCATGTCATCCCACTGAAAACCATTTTCATTACGGCATCTTGAAACTTACGCTTATCTAAATGACGTGAGTATTAATAATTCCTCGTGACACATCAAAATAGGCGCCAGTTCAAACCCCTCTACTGCCCAGAAGCTACATTTTACCACACTCCATAACCTACTCTATATACCGCGAAGATTTGTGATGTGATCAAGATATAAATCAGTGTCGGCCACTATCCCCAAGGAATGCTCATAAAGGCGTCATCTGTCACCTCCACTGAGATATTAACGTTGACGATGTAGTGCCGCGGACACTTGTTTATTGTCTTGGCTGGATACATTTTTGGAGTAAGCTGGACTTGAAGTCATTTATAAGTTGGTCAGTAAATTATTACATTTTTTGTAAGTAGAACGCTGTCAGATTTTATCTCCACTCTGCGAAAAGTGTCTTAAAATGTCACAATAAGCATTATTATTTTTTATCTTAAAAAATGGTAGGTCGACTGTTCACGTGACACGAGAGCTGGCCTGGTTTTGGCCAAAGAATCAGTATCGCCATACAACGTGGCAATACTGCTTTTTGGGCAAGTTTCCTGTTGACAGCGATAAAGACTATTTTTTTTAAAGCCCTGCGATTCTTTTCCTTATAGATATATATGTATATGAAAGCGAAAGGTCACTCATTGGACACTGGACCTACAAAGATGAAATTTGGCACAGAGTTATGAGTAGGTGACGTCAGCTAAGAAATAATTTTAGGATCTCCCCCGTTAAGGGGTAAAATAGGGGGAGGAATTTCTATGTTTTTTTTTTGCCTCGGGCCATGCAAATAGGACATAAGATACTTTACTTCCGGGGAGATGTTTCCCTTTGGATAATTTTAAACATTGACGCGGACAGAGCCGTGGTCTGCTGTTAGTAATTAATATTATATTGAGTCTGTAAAGTTTGTATATTACATCTAAATAAAAGAATTGAGTAAAATCTGATATATCACTGAATAATAAGAAAAACAATTGGCTCTAAAAACTTTTATATCGAAAAAATGGATAACTCTTTCTTTGATGTCAGTGGAAAATGATGTGAACAAAAACACATAGACTAAATATGTACTAGAATAATACAGAAGTAGATTCGAAAACAAACTTAAATCAAGTCAATTGCCATTACATCACAAGCACAATACACAGCAGGCCGAGCGTAATCGTAGCCCATACACTGCAGGCCAAATTAATAGCCCGTTTGAATTATATGAACCGCGATAATCAACACAGTGAGACGCGTAATAGCTTATTATTACCTTTCCGTTGAGCAAAGGGCTGTTGGTAATAATGAAGTCGTATAAATTAGATGTTGGGTAGTCAGTTACGAGTACTTCAATGCTTTTGTGGATGGTTTCATACAAAGCTTTAGTGTTCATTTCTTATCTGTACATATAAGTCATCATTGTTGAGGCTCGTTTCAAAGGCGGACGAAGACCCACAATTATATTCTCACCTCTTTTGTAAACTTAATAGTCACGTAAGTTACATTTAATTTTTTTTTATATTATTCTGCCAACCTACCGTCAAACTTTGTAACAGTTTTGACGCAACATGGGACCAATGTTTTTTGGCGCCCAACATTGACCACTATCTTAACATTTTTGACGCCCGACATGGACAAATATTTTTTTGGCGCCCAACGTGGGCCACGGTCCTGATATTTATTACGTTTGCTAGCATGACAATAACAAACGATCTTAAGGATCTTTTGCTCGTCAGGATGAAAAGTATTAGAGCAACTGCTTATGTTATAGTTTTATCTTAACTGCAATTTTAACGTTTAGGACAGTACCTACTTAAGTAAAT
The DNA here is from genome assembly GCA_947359405.1 of Antitype chi. Taxonomy (NCBI): domain Eukaryota; kingdom Metazoa; phylum Arthropoda; class Insecta; order Lepidoptera; family Noctuidae; genus Antitype; species Antitype chi. Next base: position 22,004,295 of record OX375815.1, read on the forward strand.
AATGTAAAAATCATTATGTATGAACAAAGAAGTATATACCTGTTCCACACTACGAAAAACTGGAAATGTAATATAAATGTTAAAACAAACTGGTACATGGTGCTTAAAGGAACTCGACATCTTGTTCAGCATTCTGACCCTTTTGAAACGTTTAGATCGCTGCAATCATTCAAGCGTCTTTCCTTCTCAATTTGTGTGAGAACTAAGACTTTGTAATTGTTCAAGTCTAGAGCACCTATATTAAGCTGTTTGAGCCTATTACGGCGTGTATAAATGGTTTTACCATTCTGATTGTTGACTAGAAATATTATGATGTTTATACGGCCTGATTTGTGGACATTTGGCAGTCAATGGGAGTATATTTAAATACGGCGATATAAATTACACTTAACTTACATAATGAAGGTCAATACATAATGCATTTTCATTGACATTGTTCTACATAGCATTATTCTGAAGAAGACTGAAGACTATGCCAGACCAGACATATCTAATAGTTAACCGACTTCAAAAAGGCCTCCACTTCTTTGAAGTCGGTTAGAACCAACTCCGTTACTTTTCTACTTCTCAATACTACTTGTCAATTCAACTGTATGTTATTTTGGTATGTATATTCCGCGGTATCTCCGGCAATTGAAAAAATAATAATCCACAATTGTGAATCGATATTAAAAAATCTTTTTTTAATGGATAGGATCTCAGTAGTAGTCTCATATGCATTTTATTAACTTTTCTTGGGTAGTTTTTGCGTTAGCTTCGATGATACGTTTTAATCTACTTTACGTATCTTGATAATGATCTAATTCTTCCTGCCACTGTAATTTACATAGCAAGTAATCGTATACGAATAAAATTGGCATGGGGTAGGTTACTAAAACAAAAAAGTGAAATATAAAGCTTTTTTATATAATCAAACCTTTGAAGTGCAACCTTTTGAATAAAACATTCGCTTATAACATAATAAATAACTACAAAGTAAACAGTAAAGAGATCGGCTTGCAGACAAGAATCCAGGAGGGTATATTAGCAGCCTTCTATTAGCACAACTAAGAGTACTCGATGCCACTCCAGTCGGCGATAAAGCCTTTATTTATTCTCTAGAAACATTAAGCGAGTTAAAATATTCCCCTTTAAATCTTTAGTTAGTGAGCTTAAGAGATTAAATTTATGCGAAAGTGTGTCGTATATTTTGTTTCGAGAGCTGGAAATAGAGTTGATAGTTGTTGATGTTGAAAGACCCTTTGAGATTTAATTTGTGCTTTTTGTAGGGGTTTCAACCAGTGATAACCTTACCGAGTTGCCCGTTCAAGCGTTTACTTCGTGTAAATTATTTAATCACCACTTCTCTCAAAACGGTGAAGGAAACCATCGCTGAGTGCTAGAACCAAAAATTTCTACGACATCTACCAACCCGCACTGGGCCCGCGTTATGGATTACGGCCCACTCCTTCACGCTAGAGGAGGCCTGTGTCCCTGCAGTGGGAACATTATTAGCTGGTTATGATAGGTTTGTCGTGTCTTCATCTATAGAACCAATTATTTTTTATATTGCCAGTCATATCTCATCGCCATCTTCCTGCCTTTGTCTCATGTTACTTGGGGTCGTCGCAACTCGTTTTCGCCTTCCATTCTCCCGCGTCAACTGTCATGCTATCATCCGCTCACTACCAGTCATATCTACATGTCTAAAATATAATGCTTGGTTTCACATGCTTGAAGGCCGTGGGACTCCTTCTCAATCCATCTTCTATCAGTAAACTTAAGACATATTGAACAGTTTCAAATCAGATAAGTACCATCAACTTGTTAACTTTATAATCGGGTATATCTTTCATTGAGTAGTGACCGCATTTAATCTACTGTGAAAAGGTCCAAGCTGGCACAAAAGTGGCAAGATCGCCCATTTCTAAAAGTTGATGGACCAGACTAAAGATATTAGACGTTGAGACGATTAACGAGTCGCAAATGATAGGTCAAAGGTCCTAACCTTTGGAGATCGATGCTTTATGACTATGTACTAAGTGTAGGTACTACTAGGTGTTACGTAACAATCCTATACGTGAGGTCACAGCCATGAAACTAATTGTAATTACAATGGACGAGTGTGACGAGATACTTTTGCTCTTTTAAATAACTTTTGATCAAATGATTCTTTGCCAAAAAAAATTAAAACATTAGTTTAAGCATTTTATGCAGGTGTCTATACGTCTAGTCGTCGCAAGTGCTACCGCTGAGCATGAAGTACTGGGTTCGATTCCGATTTCTCAATAGCCGCCTCGTGTGGATACACATCCACCACTTTTACACAAGACTTAAACAAAGCTGGCAAAATTTGGTTGTAGGTACAATAGGTACACAACTGCGCAACCGTTCGGGGAGACAAGGCGTTGTGTTATCTAATGATACAATCATAATCCGTGTTTGGGATCATTATTAGAAAAGCCGCGTGTTTTTCGGATACATGTGTTACCTTATCAGAACCTATCAGTCCGCGAGATAACATCGTTATTACAAACACACCACGTGTCAATATGTGGGAAGCTACTAGAATCTTGCTAAAACAGTAATTAAAGACATTAGAACACATTAGAAAAACAAACAAAACACTAACTAAATAAAATATGAGTAGGAAACTAAAGCAATAACAGAAACTAGTTTATGAAAACATTCGTGAAACGCGAAAGCGTAATTATGAACTTGTTTTAAACTTAACGTCTCATGTTTTAAACGTGTTTTAATTGTTGGCGGCCATATTGTCTTCCTTCAAACAGAACGTTTATTTGTGCAAGTTAAAATGATGGCAGTAAAAGGAAAATGGGAAAGAGCGTTCATAAGCTTTAGTGCGTCGAGCGTTTCTTGGGACATCGAACCCGCTCCTGCTTTTCTGATTTCATTTATACAAAACTAGCTTTTGCCAGCCGCTTCGCCCGCATTATATATATATTCATTTATTTCGGATGAATGAGATATCCATACGAGTACATTAATGTAGGAAATAACACGGGGATCGGGATAGAAAATAACCTATGTGTTAATTCACGTTATAAACTATGGGCACGCCACGATAGCGCCGGTAAGTCCCCTCTTTGAGGAGTGAGAGGCGGCATGGCGTCCTCACCTTCCACCTGACATAGATCCTCACCGGACACAGTTGTTTCGGGAGGTTCCTGTTTCGGATAGGGCGGGAGGAAACGCCCGGGTATTTCTACTGCGAAGATCGCCCTGAGGACACGGTGGAGCATGAGCCGGCTTGGGCGGAGCACCGCTGTGTCCTCGTGGAGGCGATCGGCGGCGGCGATCTCTCGCGTCCGGCCCTGGTCTAGGCCATGGTACGGAGCAAGAGTTCATGGGTAGCCGTCACCTCCTTCTGCGAAGCAGTAATGCTCGCGAAGAGGGAGGCGGCACATGTGAGGGAGAGGCAGTATATGCGTCCTCACGGCCTTAGCCACCGCAGGAGATGCCCTGGGCGTCGGGAATCTCAGGCTGATTCCCGGCCACCGTAGGAGTGGGCTTGTGGACAGCGAGTAATGGGTAGCTCGCTGTCCGGTGAGGACCAAGCCCGGGTCGATAGCGCGTTGTGGTCCACGCGCGCATCAAAGAGGTGTCAGCACCAACTGGTGGGGTCCGCAAGGGCCGATGCCTGCCAGGGGTGCGGGTTGTTCGAAAGAGATACCGCGCCCCCTGGCACACAGGCAACTGAGGAACACGGGTGGGTTTTAGTCAGTAAAAGTCTGACACGCCTTCCTGCTCCACCCAGAGCAGGAGAAGTTATTGGAAGAATTCCCACCAAAAACAAAAAACGTTATAAACTATCTGTGTGCCAAATTGTATACAAATCCTTTCAGCCGTTTATGCGTGATAGAGTAACAAACATCTGAAAATACAAACTTTCACATTTATAGTAGATAGTAGGATATTTCCTAGTCAAATTAAAAATAAGTTATATACAATTTTACATTATAAACCTACGTATTATAATATGGCACGATTTCTATTGGTTTTCTATGGAGAAGAGTCGAAAAGAAACTTCACGATTGCTGTTTAAAAACAAAAATATGCCTTTTACAGCGTTTTCAAATTACACTGTCAATATATATGGGAGGACAGGTAATTTGAAAACAGGTAATTTGTTTTAGGTCTGTGAAAAAGTCCCAGGTACTAAACAAAACAAAAACCTAAATTTTTACTTTGGTTTAGCATTGAATAGCCTATAATGCTTGTTTCCTGAGGGACAGAAGAAGAGAATCTTTAAAAAAAAGATAGATAAAAGTGTTGTATAAGGTTGTAACAATAGTATGCTCTTAACACTTCTGTACATTCATGTTCCACTGAATGTGGACTATGCATATCTTTGCCTAAAAGTTGGAGAAACACGGGTGGCCCAATGAATCCTACTATCCTACTTCCGACTTATATTATAAATGTGAAAGTTTGTTTAGATGTTTGGATATTAAGATGTTTGGATGTTTGTAACTCAATCTTTAAGTGTCTCAATAATTTTATGTTTCGTAACGTTGATTACGTACCTACCATTGTATAGAATGAAGTTCTTCTAACATAACAGACAGCCGTGCTGCTGGGGAGTTTATTGCATCACTTCATCTTCCCAGCTAAAGCACTAGGAAGTGGTGAAGGGCGGGCGTTTTGGGGGACTTGTGTAATTTTGACGTTCAAAAAGTGCTGACACAAGCCTAGTTTGAATAAATCACATTAAATATTTTTTTATCGTATTTGAATTGACGAAAAATTGAATTGGAAAGAACATGTCAAAAAAGTCTGTACTCGATTCGAAAAAAAAATTTTCGCTCTTCGAAAACTGAGACAAATAGCGGGTAAAGAAGCAGCTCTCAATGCATATCATGGCTATGTTTCATATGTACTGCATTACGGCCTCGGGATATGGGTTAATTCAGTGGACATGAACAAAGCATTAATTGCACAAAAAAAAATGTGTCAGAGCTGTGTATGGAGCAGAATATTTAGAGCAGTTTAGTTCTGGATTTCATTTACCAATAAAAATACCATAACTTTTACTTATATACCTACAGGTTTGTACGGAACCCTCGGTGCGCGAGTCCGACTTGCACTTGGCCGGTTTTTTTAATTCATAAAACTTGACTTTGTATAAAAATAAATAATTACCCATTTTCATTTCAAACTAATTTACATGAAGCTTTTTTAATGGAGACATTATTTGTACTTTAATTTTAATATTTCTACACCTTTACCATTTACCTACTCAGAAATAAAATAAATTATTATTAAAAATCACGCAAAAACGGTTGAACGGATTTGGATGAAATTTGGCACACATATAGTTTATAGCCTGGATTAACCTATAGAATACTTTCATCCCGGCAGTTAGATATAAATTAATCTCTTCTCAAAATATCAGAAAAATATTGATAGGCTTGCAACGCTTTGGTTGTGCTAAAAGGCGGACCTAACATAATTAGGGAAAATGTTTATACAAATGATGAATTATACAGGAAAGTATAACAAAACAATGACATCGAAACACATTAATAAGACGAACCAAATGAATGAGGCCGCATGTCGTTCTTTGTGTACACAGTGGACGCCAATCACAGCCACTATGACGGACATTCGATTAGTGTGAAGCGAGAATAATGATGCTTTGGTTCTGATACGGAAGCTTTGTTTGTATTGGACTTGGTAGATAGGGACGGCAGCAGCTGCTCATCATGACGCTTATTAGAAAAGCTCATTACCTGCTCCATCATACACATCATTGTCAGCATGTAGATGTCTTCCACTGGACCGGACGGATATACGCTTTTGGGTGTTTTATGAGAAGTTTTTGTTGTAAACAAGTAGAACAATTATAGTTACGAATCGACTATTCAAAAAAACTAAACTCAAGAAAACTACAGAAATACGCAATAGGTACGTCTTGAATTTTATGCAATGAAGTTATGAAAACGATCACTGCAAGTACAAGCAATAAAGTGCATAAAATTTTATCTTTTACCTACGTATTTCTGGAGTTATAAATTCACCCATAAATGAATTAATTTCGTGCGAGTCGTCTATAGTAAATAATATATTACTTAAAAGTGTCGATTCGCCCGATTCCTCCGAAAAACGTCGTGCGAATGGACTAATAAGCCGAGTCAAAAGCTCGCAATACCCACGAGTTGTAATAGACGATACTTACTTTGTTTGTGACATGGGTTACTGCAGCTGCCTTTGCTTGATTCCAGTCTTTTACAATCGGCTTCTCATCCATGGTAGACACCAGTGGTTGCACCATTCAAATAATACTAATGACGAATTCCTTCGAAGCCTGCAGTGACGAGAAGTCACGTGATCGTTACCGCTCTTATCGTCCACAATATTACTTTATTGCTTCTACTAACAAGTCCATGAAAATGTTAAAAACCAACGATAAATTAAAAATAACTGCATTTTTCTTGAAACCGTTCCTGAAATGTGAAATGCGAAAGTTATTCTGTTGATAAAAATTAAGACATTAACGAGTATTATTATTGAAATATAAAGGCTTAATTCGCACGTGAGCTTGTTAAATTTTATTAAAAACAAATAATTCACAAGTGTGTTTTAATTAAAATTATATTGCACATGTACTGTTTACTTTTAATGACTTGTGTTTTATGAAATTTTATGAGTTATAAAGTTTTGAACAACTTTCTGAAGTAAAATAATAAAGTATTCATAAAAAAGGTGCATACCTATTTATTTGTTTAGTAAAAAGGTCTTTAATTCTAGTTCATTTATTTATTATTAATGAAGTGATAACGACACATAAAGAAATAGGTTTGGTGCGGGTTGTTCGAAAGCGATAACGCGGCCCCTAGCTGGCACACAGGTAACTGAGGGAACACGGGTGGGTTTTAGTCAGTAAAAGTCTGACACGCCCTCCTGCTCCACCCAGAGCGGGAGAAGTTATTTGATGATTTCCCACCCAAAAAAAAAAATTAAATAGGTTTGAAATCTTACTTGTGCAAAAATATGAGTAGGATTAATAATCGTTTTCCATAATCTAAGTACCTACCTATATTATGGAAAACTATTATTAATCCTAATCATATTTTTGTAGGAAAACAGACCGGATTGGAACAAGAAAACGAGCAGCGTAATGTTGTATCTCTTTATACTACACGCAACTGACTTTAAAATGCACTAACTTGTGCTTTTATGCCTTGCTACATCTAAAAATGGCAAATAGGTGGCGTGCTAGAGTCTCATACGGTTTATAGAATTACCCTTGAACGATATAATTGTCTACAGAAAGCATAGATCACCGTTGAACAGTAATGCGAAAAAACTTTTAGTTAATACCATTATTTAGCGACTGTACCTTCGTTTCGCCCATAACGCTACAAAGAATGAATTTTTCGCCGATTCCTAGATTTGCCGATGTCATGGCTGACGCGCGACGTCCGGAAATAAAATATTAAACATTAATCTGATCTTGACTTCCGTTTACTAACCGGAGACGATATTTTTAGCATCGGAAGTTGGTTGCAGAGAGTCTCGAATAAATAAAGAACACATTTACAAATTAATCTGCGCCCAAGTAAACAGATTTAGTTACATTAAAATCAAATGCTAACATTTTTGTCCCCGAAATTTGCTATATTTCTTAACAATATTATATTTTAGCCATCATTTAATAAAAGACCTGGCTCTTTACAGGACTGCTGTAAGAAGAGTGTGCCGAACCGCACTGTAGTGTAGATAACACTGGTGATTAATTTGATGTGGTATTATATAATTGCTATCATCTGACTTTTAATGTGGCTTCTGACACCGAAAAGTGCAACTTAATCCATAAACAACTTAATCCAAAACATTATAATTCTACTCATTGCAAACCGCGGTTTAAGCTTAGGTCATTGTGCATAACAAGTACGCTGTTATCCACGGTAGACTAATTAACGTACTAAGTAATTAAGTTAAAACGTATTTAAAAATAAAGATTTATTTCATACAATCAATAGTCATCATGATCATCATCATTTCAGCCGAAAGACGTCCACTGCTGGACATAGGCTTCCCCAATAAGGGAGGGGATTTTCCATAATCGCCACGCTTGGCAGGCGGGTTGCCGATCGCAGTATGGTGGTAAAGTGCATAGAGAACGCTGCTGCCTATTCTCTGGTAAGTCCGTTAGTCGCCTTCTACGACACCCACGGGAAGAAATGGGATGGTGCTATTCTTTTTACGTCCGGCACCACACGAAATCAATATTACAAAACACAATTACAAATATCTGCAATAATATACAAATTTACACACAATGGCGTTAGTACTCAAAAGCTAAATACCCAATTTTAAACTAACGCCTTTGTGTGTAAGTTTGTATATTGTTGCAGATATTAATTGTATAATCTTCTTTCATTTAATTGCAATATAACAAAAGGTACTTTGTTGTAACATAATCACATTACCCCATAAAATATATATGTAGCTACTTTACATAATAAAAAAATGGTAGATCATTCATTTTCCTAAAACTGTTTATTTTTTCTTACATACATACTATTTTCATAAATGAATTGGCAAGGTATAGGTCATAATATTACCTAATCCTTATAAATATGTAGTTCCCTGAGTGTTGCGTGGCAACGTAGATTATAAATGGCTCTGACAGCTCTCTTTTGGAAAATACAAGGTAGATTCAATGTCATTGAATTTACCTTGTATTCAATGTCAGCAGCCCGACCCCAAAGTATGTAAAATGCCGTACTGCTGCCATAATGCTGTGTAAGTGGCTAAAACAGACCAAATGCGCGAGACAGTTGCAAGGCTTAAAAGCCTTCAGCCAATGTTTCACTAATAAGTCAGCTCCTATTGTACCCAATGCCGCTCCTGACGTAACGTTATACCAAACGCAACGATATAAGATTTTTATCATAAAAATATTCTAAACAAATCTCACAATTCCATTCAACATGACGTTACATACTTCACGTATTTATTCGTCCCACCATCTCGCCGTCCGAGCGCCAAGACTGCCCGCCTGACCGAACAGCGCCGACGCGGCAACGTCCGACTCGCGCACGAGGCGTAAAATCTACAATATGAATTATTTTCGTCTCTGGTTGTGTCCATGAGAATAAATTCTCGGGACAATCGTAGCAGATAAAAGAAAGTGCGTCCTCGCCGCTCTGTTTCAACACAGTCGAGCAGAAAAATCCCGAGTTCCGTTCGAATAGGGTGGCTACGATTTTAAAATCTGAGAATTTTTCGAGGGTAATCGAATTTTTGGCCAAAAAAATTATGCGCTGGAAAATAAAAGTTTGTTAAAAACTGGACACAAAGATTGATTTTGACAGCACTGCATGTCAGTATCTATCAAACGTGTTAATCCAATGTGACACTTGAAAAAGTGCGATGACAGACTTATATTTAAAATCATATAAGCCAAAACAAAGAACTGATTTTTTTTGAGATACTTCATTGCCAATAATAATAAATCAACATATTTTATGTAAGAAGATTATAGATTTTGGCTAAGGATGGCCTTTGATAAGACGGCCGGAACTAAAACTTTATGAATGTTTGTCTCTGAATCTTCTTTCTGTCTATGCTTAATCCTAAAAACTTCAACAGTCTGGCGACTCCCGTCTTAGCAGATTTATTGCAGACCAACTGAATTTGTAGGCCCCATCGAAATGATAAAGCGTTTCCCTACCGTTTGGGACTAAACAAAAGTTAATAGTTTAGCAACTTTGGACCTTTTCGATGCCAATACCGAATAGTTTTTGTGAGAGCTCTAAATATAAGGGAGGAATGTAAATTACTGGTTGGAAATCGCGGTCTTTTTGATGCGTGGGTTATGGCAACAACTTTATACTACTGCTTGAGTAGATTAAATGCGTAGGTTTAGGATACAGTTCTATTTCTGTTATAGTAGAGTATAATAATACTACATATACATTTAGTGATTTTTATAATAAAACCACGCTTATTATTTGTGGAACACCTCTCTTTAAGAGTCTGTATCTGTTTATTATGATTTTAGAGCCAAGATGGATGGAAATGTGAAAACAAGATATGTGCTCAAAAACCAATATATATTTTTGGTATCACTACTGAAAACTAGTATGTGTAGGTAAGAACTCAGCCCATTGAATTCTGATTTGAAAATGTTGGTACCAGATGCAACTAGAATCACCGGTTCTAGAAAACGATGTATTACCTAATATCTTCATCCACCGCCCGCATTCTCCCACCGCTGGGCAAAGGCCTCTTTTGTTGTACCAACCAAATACAGGTTTTATTACCTACTTGTTTCTGTCAACTTCTGACAACTTCGTCGACGTGTAAGTTCTCGGTACCTTCGCATCGCAACGCCCGCCCGCGCCTTTACTTCGTTTTCGCTTTGCGTTCTTGTTTGCGTTGTTTTGACTTTTTTCTCACTTTGCTCGGCTCTCAAGACTCGTAGCGTGATGTTAGGTTTATAACTGAGAATTAGAGTTGGGCTATCAAATGCAAAAAAGATTTTTTTCCATTCTGACTCATAGTTCCAGAGCTTAAGCTTTATTATTAGTAAATAAATAGAGAGATACTGGTTCAAATAAAATTATTTAAAATGCCCATAATCATATCGAAATATCGTCACGGATAAACCAACTTATCTTAACATAGAAACACGTTATAACAAGAAAACTGTACCTACTACCAACTTACCCAACATGTTATTGCCAAAACTTTTGCTTACTTTCTCAAAAAGGAGTGGTTTTCACACAAATGCTCTAGTATTCACGTGATAAAGCGGGTCTTACTGTAATAGAAAGTGCCTGCCTAACATTATGTATTTCAGACGTACCTACTGGAACTACGTGAGCGCTTTAGGTAAACGATCTGAGGGCTTAAAAAAATGGTTTACCTTCGATCGAGGTAATAACTAGAACTTTGTATTGAGGAATTCAAGGTTTGAATCAATGAAAATAAATCAACTTATCGATGCTTTTTTTTCATTTGGTCGCCAGCGCTATTGCTAAGCATGAGGTCCCGGGTCAGGCAAAGTGATATTAAGTTTTTCAATAAGGAATTTATCATTAGTAGCCCGGAGTCTGAACTGCTGCCTGGTTGATGTCAATAGGCGCGAGGGGCGATCCTTATTATATGAGACTTATTAAATAAAACTGGCGAAATGTGGGTGTACCGTAGGTTCTGCCTATCCCTTCGTGGAAACAAGGCGTGCTGTTATGATGTTGATTGTACTTTGTCAATTTTTCGCGTAAAGCTCGCAGTAGTCATGACATACAATTCTAAGAAGGTGCGATGAACTTCTAAGCAGTAACATAAATTAGAATTACCATTTAAGTGTGTCATATGAAGGATTCATAAATGTTGTTGGAAGTTCAAAGTTTCCATACCTAGGTAATGATTTCTTAGAAAATCTTACATGTGTTTATGAATCCTATTAATATTATTACTGTAAAAGTTTGTATTTTTTTAGGTTTAGATGTTTGGATGTTAGTTAATCAATCACGCAATATCGGCAGAACGAATTTGAATGAAATTTGGCACACAGATAGTTTATAACCTGGTAATACGTTTCCGACTAACGACGGGCAAAGTCGCTGGCAACAGCTAGTTACAACATTCATTGCGTTGCGACTGTTGTCAGCACGGTTGGCGCAGTGGTTAAGCGATTGACTGCTGCGCTGCGTGTCGCGGGCTCGATTCCCGCACGGAACAAATATTTGTATGACCTACAAGTCGTTGTTCTGGGTCTGGTTGTTTGTGTATGTGAGTTTAAATGTTTGTAAACGCACCCACAATACAGGATACATTTCTAGAGTGGGGCAAAGGTTAAAAAAAACTGTCAAAAGGAAAGCCATTTTGTTAATGGGTTACGCAATTACCCTTGAATTGTCAGTACTTGAGCAACGTATAACATTAAATAAATACACAACACCCATCACTTACTCCTTCATTTTGACGAGCTCGTGGTAAGACAATAACAGCCGCCAAGGTTTATCTTCAAGATTAAGCAACGATTGCCGAAATCGATCTGTGACTCGTTAACCACGTTAAGCTGTCATTTGTTAATCTTTGACAGTCAGACAGGCAGTTTCTCCTTGTAAAATACTGGTATTCAGCTGCATCCGGTTAGACTGGAAGCCGACCCCAACATAATTGCGAAAAGGCTGGGCAGATAAATTTTCTTCCATATTTTAAGTCAGAAGCAAGCAGAATCACCATTCTTCGCCAGTTCTTCCCAATAACTGCTTCTACTAATTACACTTCCCGACTTACCCATTTCCCCTACATAAGATTTTAAACTAGTTCTTCAACAGTTTCAATTTACTAAGAAAATAAGCTGTAAGTTTTTAAATGAAGACTGTTCGCTGACTCGGCTAATTCCGTTAATGGGAACCCCGCGTTACTTTCGGGAGTTATCGGGTTTTCGTTCGTGTAGCGAGGATATTTGGGGCTCGTTGGTTTTTGTGCATGGCTTGTTTTTGATTATCTTACGAGATACTGTGCTGGCCTGTAGGTAATTACCTGTGAAGGCTTTTTTGAAGAGATGAGCGTTGATAAATTTTGTAAATTTTCTCTGCAATGTAATGGATAAGAAATCTAAGTGGAGCTAAGCTACCTACATTGAAAAAAAATATATTTTGTTAAAAGGCTGCTGAGCGCGAGATTTTCGATTTTTCTTCTATTTTAGGATTACAAAATTTACCAAATATAACCCTATGTCCATTTTTTATTTATATATGCTTGATTTTACACCAAAAAATACATAACAAAAATAAAACATTTAAAAACTAAAAACATACAATGGGCAGCCTTATATTATAATAACAACAGTTTATTTAGACGGATTAAAATTATTTTATACCAGTTGTAGGACGTGAATTTGAACCCAGGTTTACTTTGTGTGTTTAATTTGCTTTCACAACGGTGAAGGAAAACGTAGGAAACCGGCATGTCCTAGAACCAAAAATTCGAAGACATATGTGACACGCACTGGGCCCCGTGGTAGATTAGGGCCCGTTCCCTCTCACTGAAAGGAGGCCTGAACTCAGCAGTGGGAGCATTAAGGGCCGCATAAGATGAAGACTTTTTTGAGAAATAAATAAAATAAAATTGTGTCTTATTAACAATTGAACACCTCAGGTTTACCCAGTGAAACCAACCCAATAGGCTAAAATTTAAAATAAATAAATAAAAAGGCAACGGACACGTGAAGCCAATACAAAAAATGTACAAAACAAAGAAACTAATCATGACACGTCCACTTTAAACTAAACCTCGTATTTATGTAAGTCGGTAGAGCATAAAGTGTGGCCAGCAAAGAGTATGAATGAGACAACCTATAACGCTCATGTGTCATTTTTTTTCATCGATATACCACGGTAATTTGAGAGCTAGTTTTGACAGGGTACGGAAGTAATATCGAAGCGGTAAAGCCCCGGAGTGACGAGGGAGAAGTAGAGAGTTAGGAATGCGCGTCGTGGCCTTTATATCTAATGGAGGTATATTCATTCACTTCACAATATTCCCATTCATCGTAGCCTTCAAATCATCCCTTAATTATGAGTAGGTCCAATGTGAGATATCTTTTAAAATAAAATAAAAAACACTAGGTAAAGTGGAGGTTAGAGAGCTTAGGTTTTCATTATTATCATCGTCCATCATAGTCGACAGAAAAAAAAAACTACTACTGCCTACTGGGCAACGTCATACTCTAGAGTCTAATGTTTTGGAACGTACTACCGGGAAAAAAGTACCCTATAATGTTGATCCAGATTATAAATTATCTGTGTGCCAAATTTCATCCAAATCCATTTAGTCATTTTTGCGTAATTGAGTAATAAACATCCAAACTATCATATTTATAATATTACTATCTTTTGGCAGCGGCTTTGCCCGCGTGGAGGTCGAAAATGTTACTAACCCACGGGAAAATATTACCGGAATAAAAAGTATCTTTTGTTTTAATCCAGGTTATAATCTATCTGTGTGCCAAATTTCATCTAAATCTGTTCAGCCGTTGTTACGTGATTGAGTAACAAACATCCAAACTTTCACATCTATACATATAATAAAATTGTAGAAAAGTGGTGTCTGTACAATCGAAATATATAAAAAAAAAGTAGCAGGGGTTGTTATTATATCGATGCCGAACCCGAGATTGTAATTATTATTTTTTTTGTCTGTTTGTCTGTTTGTCTGTGTGTTTGTGCACGCTAATATCAGAAACGGCTTATTCGATTTAGATGCGGTTTTCACTAATATATTGTAGTAAGCTTCACTTAACATTTAGTGTTAATTTCATGTCAATCGGTTCATAAATAAAAAAGTTATGTCAATTTAAAAAATCACGGCGAACATTTGTTAAGGTATTCTATCAGAGTACGTACACGCCTCGCGCCTGCGCGTCCGTGGCTATATAAAGCGCGCTGAGAGCCGCGCCGCGATGGCCATACGTCAAATATCGTATACAGAGAAGCATTACTGTAAAGTAAATTTTTTGCTACCCAAACGACGGTATATTATTATGTAATTCAAAATATGCTGCCCAAAAAGTCACTATTCCACGCGGACGAAGTCGCGGGCACAGCTAGTTTATAATATTAGTAGGATAGTAGGAGAACTAAGGTATTTTTTTCGTAGCTTTTTACCTTGTTTCATGTGTACGCTAAGGTATATCGTGGCCAAGTTAAGCCCGTTTGCAACAGTCTCGCTGGAAAGTTCTGGTATATTGGTGCAGCTAACTTCTTGGAAACGGAGACAAACAAACAAATTAGTAGATTTTTACTTTACTGTCTTTCTTTGGGTGTAATTTTTTTAAAAGTGTTTTCCCAATTGTAACTAAAAGCCGAATTCAAGAAAAAGAAAATTTATATAATTAATTAGTTCAAATCGTAATTAATAACTATTTTATAGGAATTTTGAGATAGGGGTTTTCTGATCAACAAAAACTTCTAAAAAGTAACAAAATCATATTTATAGGCAGTTTAAGTTGTATGTACTATTTTGATCAAAGCATTGTCACTTCGGGGGACGGTCAATGAAAACGCCAAAACAGACGATGCCCAGCAATAATGAATGTAACTATGCTGTTGTAGATGGATAACATTTTCATTCATTAATCATAGCTAAGAACATTCTTGATTAATTAAAATTAATTATTTTATTTATTTTTATTGCTAATGTTAGATATATATGATCTAAATGGATTGAAATAAATGATTTTGAATTTGAATTAAGTCACCTTTAAGATAAAACAAAAACCAATACTGATCGAAACGAATCCAAACAAGACGTATCTGCTTTAATTTTTTCAAGAGTGGGCTGGATGTCCTGGCTGCAGCATCAGACCAAGGATTCCATAATTATATAGCAAACATAGGTATTTCAAATTTTAGGTCACACTTATTTTTGAAAGTAATGTAAATTATACACATTATGCGTCTAAGACGTCTACCGTTGTAAACAAAACAGCTGATGACCTTGAAACGGCTGAACCGATTTTGATAAAACATATCTAAGAACCACCGCTAGAAAACCTAGTTGTAAATAAATAAAACCGCACCCAAATCGGTTCACCCGTTTAAGAGCTACGGTGCCATAGACAGATACACATAGCGAAACTTATAACACCCCTAGTTTTGCGTCGGGGTTTAATAAAACCGTGTTAAAAATACAGCAACAAACAGAATACAGAGAAATAATAAATCCGATACCGATAAACCGCTATCAAAACTCAAGTGCTATTGACCCCACAACAAAACAAGCGAATAACGAACTCCATCCAATCCACAAATCGTTTCGAAATAAAAATGGACCATGATACGAGGTAATTAAATAAAGTATTCCCTGCGGCGATTTGGTCGGTGGCTCACATTCAAGCAATTTCTTTCCAATCGCCAGAGCTGGGTTCGTCAGCCACATAGATTAAAGTTAAAACTACCCTTGGGGGATTGGAGGGTAGTTTCATGCTTTTATTGTTCAGGTTGCGTTGCCAGGACTTCCTGTTGTTAGAGTTTGAGGTTAGTGAACTTTTGTAAGCTTTTAAGTCCTGGTTTTGGTACTATAAGGTGAAGAGGCATTTTGACAAGCATTGTGTGTTTTTTGTTTGTTTTAGGGTATTATGGTCAGAGATTGCGCAACACAGAGATGTTTGGATGGAAAAAGGGAGGCCTTTACCCAGCAGCGGGACACAATGTAGGCTAACAAAAAATAAGTTAGGAATTTAATAAGAAATAAATTAAAAATAAAAATAAATTCTGACGTTTTGTACTAGAACAAGTTCCTAATACACTAATGAGTAACATTTAATCATAACATAATGTCTGCTTTTAAATCATTTAGCAAATTACTTAATATCGCTGCCAGGTCAGGCTGTCTTGTGACATAGGCCTCCTCTACATATTTCCCTTTACGTATTCCTGTCAGAATATCTTTGTGCTTTCGCAGATCATCCTCCCACATTTTCGCGTGTCTTCCTTTACATCTTTTCCATTCCTTTCTGTGACTTTTATGGTATTTAATTACAATTCAGCAAACACCATGAAGAACATTACTGTGAGAAACTTTTCATTCCTTGTCAAGAAACACTCAATTTGTTTACACGTTTCTGAAGAACTGTCAAGAAAAAGAAACCTCTCACAGCTTAAATTTAAAAGAAATAAACTTTCATACAATACTAAGAAATAACATTAAATGTATATACATATTATGTATAACAAGGCCGTAAATAAAGGTAAATAAATGATACATTTATTAAGACAAAATCTTCCATGCAAAGGCGGCACAGTGTCTAGGTTTTTTCCCAAAAAACGAAGACTTGATCTTCAGGGATTTTCCTTATAAAAACCGAAGAAAGATAACACGACAAAACTGATCGCAGAAGGAATTACAATTATATATAATTCAGGGGCGGAAATATGGATGCTTACCCCTTAACTCTGTTCTATTTTATTTTTATTATATTACTCGTATTTGTTAAGAAAGGGCGCTTTTATACGCACGGTACGATATGACAAACACACGTCACGATATCTGTGAACAGGGATTCTGCGTTTGTTTCTTTTCAGAGTATTCGTATAGGAAACACCGACCTCATGTTTTTTTTTTACCTATAAAAACGTTGGTTGAAATCAATGAGATGAAAAATGAACTTGGAGGGTTATATTTATGATTTTAACCTTAAGCTTACTATGCTATTATAAAAATAGCTGTTGTATTTTGATAACACACACAGAATTTCCATTCTAATTCCACACCAATCATAAACGCAATATGTCGTGTCGCCCACGTGTCGTGCCATACAAAATTACAAATACGCCTAAAGACGTATGATATTGGCATCATATTTTTCTTAGACTACTGTGAGTAGAATACATTACGGTTGGGGTAAGCTGTAACTCATAACGATGGTCCATTCATTCGTGTAAATTGTTTTGATAGGCTCGCACATTATATCTACTTTGTTTTTCCACACTTTATGATAGTTGGGGTATTGTTACGCTGATTTAAGGCTGGTTTTATTTAGTTAAGCGAGCGAAAAGGGTTTTTATGTTCGCTTTTGATTTATATTCGTGTTAATGTTCGCGTGAGTTAACGATTCCTAGAATTTTGTGAAGATAAATTCATTTTAAACGTTAGTGGACTACATTGTATGTTATGAAATCATATCATTCCGTATAACTTTTACTTTGGAAAATGATTTTGAATTGGTATTTTTTGAAAACTCTAATGTAGATAATGATTGCGCCTCTTTTTGTTAATCTCAAATAGTTCTATTATGGGGTCCACCAATTTGTATGAAGCGGTTGGTAATTATTTTTTTGGACGGCGTGGAAATCGTCATGGATGTCCTCCACCTTGGGGCGTACGAAGGGGTTTGTTAGACTTCTACTGACTAAAACCACTCTGTGTTTTCTCGCACACTTGCACCGGTACCTACGGGGGCACTTAAGCACTCTTCAACGCAGCCCCCGACTGGTGCCAACCCACCTTTGCGGGCTCGGTCTGGGTCACAGTTCTAACCTAACCTAATTCATTTGGTCCGGGTGCCAATGACTGTCAGAAAAGGCTAGAAAGTTAAAAATAGGCTTAGTTGTTTAAAAAAGTGAGCAACGCAGAAAACGCAGAAAGTTTGAGTTGAATTTACCATTTGCTTTAAAAATCAGAAGGTAAGTAATAAACTTTAAAACCTTACACATAAAGAAAAGATTGCTTACAAAATAAAATAAAAATATTTTATTTCACATCAACCTACATTAAACACTTACCAAACGTCAGAAGCTAGCTACAAGATTCCATTTGGTCGTTTCCTAAAAGCCGGCAAGAAACTCCACGGTTACTGTTTTAAAATGAACTACGATGCCTATTTCTCATTAATAAACTGCCTAATACTACAAGCGAGCAGTGGTGGCCCATTGGTTCGAACACAACATAATTTCATCACCATTTCTCTCAAAACGGTGAAGGAAAACATCGTGAGGAAACCGGCATATCCTAGAACCAAAACTTCGAAGACATGTGATATCTACCGCAGTGGGCCCGTTTGGTAGAATACAGCCCAACAATATGATAGGCTGATTATCAGAGGTCGGAGTAGGTAGATTGATTTTATATACTTGCGTCAAGATATTATAATATGGACATGCCATTTTATCCATAATGTGCGGGAAGTACCGGAAAAAGTTCCGGAATTGGAATTATGGAATAAAATAAAAAAACATACAGATAGGCTAACAAAATCGTTTATTATATGAATGATTGATTGAATTCAATGAACAATTATTTTTAATTAAACAAAAACATAAATAAATTATTTTTAATCCTCATCGGATAAGAAACAAAAGGCCCTGTCTAAGTTTGTCTCATACTGTCAAGCGTCATTTCTAATTCAACAGTAAGGGACAAAATACGATGTAACTATTCCAAGGTATTTTTGTATAAAATAAAATACTGATTTCTTTCACCATTAGCTAACACTGGTAGCGTAGATTGATATTATTAATACGTTTTTCACCTTAAACACAAATTCGTGCTAATTTCAAAATTCCGGAACAAATATCACAATAAATATGAAGTTCCGGTATTTTGGAGGCATATCCATATTATCCTCTACGTTTGACGTCAACGACCTTAAATCAATCTACCTACTCCGACCTCTGCTGATTATGCTATGCTATTACCACAAGTAATGTCTATTTTCTCTTCCATAATTCTTCATGGATTTGTAGGACTCACGTACACAGGTATAAAAACCAGATTACCAGCAATAAAGGTAACAAAGTATAACAAAAACATTGTACAAAATTAACGCGACCATAAAATTCATATAGGCACAAAATAATTCAGTTTTTGATGGACTTATTTCCAGTTTACGTGCTTTAAACAAGAGCCTATAATAGTAAATCTCGGGAATGTTCCCGGATGCCTGTAGCGTACATAATACATATATGTTTTTAAAGCCCGTATGGGGCTGATGCGAGAATTTAACGCTTACTGCCGCTTTAAAGCAGCGAGAGTTAATCACGGCTGTTTTTTTTAATTTCCTGTAACCTATAACCTTTTGTATTTCGACTGTTAACGCGTTATATGTTAATTTTTGGGGTAATGTGTTGTTTTGTTGAGGCACTCAACTGGGGTGACTTCTTTTTTTGTGTGTTTTTCTACAATGAATTAACACTAGTAATGTTTAAGGCAAACGTGTAACCCGCGAAATTAACAC
Organism: Antitype chi; assembly: GCA_947359405.1. Classification (NCBI taxonomy): domain Eukaryota; kingdom Metazoa; phylum Arthropoda; class Insecta; order Lepidoptera; family Noctuidae; genus Antitype; species Antitype chi. The sequence continues at coordinate 22,023,997 of OX375815.1, forward strand.
TAGCAATGTTTAAGGAAATTTTACCCGCGAAATTAAAAATTTCTCACGTTTTTTGCAAGTTATCAGGCTGTATGATGAACAAAATACGTATTTTTCACGAAATAGTCATTCTATGGGATTAATTAAGTTTAGAGGGTTGTATTCATGATTTAAATGATTATTAAAATGTAAAGCAATTTTTGTTATGGACGCGATTCGTATTTTAATCAACTTACAAGCTGAAAAAAAATCGCGGGGTACCTTACCGCATCCACCATAACTATTTCCTTGCAGAGCAAAGTCTTTCTAAGAGAAAAAACGAGTATTGTCAAACCAGGCTTGCAATGCGTGTAAGAAATGACCAATCAAAAAGTGTGGTATTCTGAAAGATATATTCCTTTTAACCAGCAATGAGAAGATCATCTTAGATTAATTTGAGATATTATGGCAGTGAAAAATTAAATACATTGCTTTAAAGCCTTTAATCCCTCAATTGATGACCACTCCAACGCATGTTTGCACGAAAATGTATAAAATAAAAACTTTTCAGCATTCAAGTCCGTCATTTGAAAGTAAAAATTTGTACAGTGGTGCACATTTAATTCTTGAGTATTCGCAAACCATATTTAAATTATTTTGGCGTTCGTTTAAACTCAGTTTTGTTTTGCTTAATTACCTGTAGTTTAACATTCGGGTACAAACATGTTTGTCAATTAAATGTTTTAAACTTCATAACCTGGAATTATGTTTAATGACTTTGAGTATTTCCTGTTTTGGTTTGAATAACTTTAGGTAAAAAATAAGTTTGGTATTTAAAATACTGGCTTTGTACAAACTTACAAACAATTTTTTTTTTAATCCACCTATGTTTCCGGTAGTGAGAGTAGAGAGAATATTACTTTCTCTACGCGATCGTATGAAGAAATAGTAAACCTAGGTAATCGACATAGCCCGAAAAATCGACAAACTTAAGTGGCAGTGGGCACATTGCTCGCAGAACAGATGGTCGATGAGACGACCGCGTACCTCCCACAAGGTGGACAAATGACCTGGTGAAGGCCGCAGGAATCTACTGGATGCGTGAAGCACAGAAACAGATGCGGCAGAAGTGGCGGTGCTTGTGGGACTTGTGGGAGGTATATGTTCAGCAGTGGACGCATTCAGATAAAATGTTGATGATGATGATGACTGGATCTTCAACACACTGCTCAGAGCCGAGAGTTGAAAATTGAACATTGTGTTTTTTTCAATGCGCTGAGATGCACTCTGTTGGATTCTCAAAGCTCAGCTCAACACCGAGAGTTTAAGACCCAGTGTGAGATAAAATCCCGACGCGATGCTTTTACGTCCGTGCGAACGTGAACTAAACTAGTAGCTTAAACGTCACCTACAGACGTCAGTCACTAATGTAAGTCTTGATAGTGGTGTTTGTTTTGTTTTTATCGTAATGTAATGCACCTATAGTCTGTGTAATGTATTAAATGTTGCGTATGAGTTATGTTACTTATTAATGTGAAGTTTTATGTTTAAATGTTTGTTACTTAATCACGCAAAAACAGCTCAACGAATTTGGATACAATTTGGCAGAGGTAGATAAATACCTGGAAATACCATATGTGCTAATATGGTATTTCTTTATGCCGGTAATATGTTCCCGTAGAATAATTTTGGACCTTCACGCGGACGACACGCGGACGCGGTTAATAATACGATTTTTTTTTTGGTAGCAACATAACAGTAGAATTTCATTAAAAATTTACAAAAAGCCCTGCCAACGTTGTTCGAGAAGGTAGCCGACTGAAATATCAGTCGGCTACCTTCTCGAACAACGCGCAAAGTCTTAGCCAAGTATTACAGAGCTTAAACGAAATATTTCGTTTCAAAATTAGGACTCAGAAACAGGCCGTTATTCTATTATTAGGCGCGAAAATTACATCTACAAGAATGCTACAATGCCTCCGTACTAAGAGAAAATTCTGTGAAATATTAAAACCTAATTTGTGTTTGCACACGCGCAAGACTATGACGTAGATTATACACGGTGTTGTTGTACGCTTGTGTGGGTGTATCTGTATTGTCTGGTCGACACAACTATGCTTACCTTCACCTAAGCATGTTTGTGTGAGATGTTAAAATTATCTGTCATTGTAAAACTGAACTCTTTGGAACTTGTTCCCTCTGGATACCAGGATGACAACCAGCCGGTTATTTTTCAAAGTCAGAGCTCGTGAATACATTCGTAAGAAGTTGGCAGAATCATCGTTTTCTCCTCTACCTACAGTTTTACTCATGACAAATTTTACTCTGTTTTATGTATTAGTGTTTATTATTTTTGTCATTTTTTTAAGGTTGGTAGAAAATGTCTGAGACATTAAGCCCACCTGTGTACAGTATTTTTTTTATTGTGCATATAGTTTTAATAAATAAATAAATCTAACCATCAACAATCTAGCCATACCGTTAAGATAAATGCGGCTTCCATCACCATTGTACATCAGGACAGCTTAACACAGTCCTGCATAAGAGTTCCGAGACTTGAGCTAAAAAAAAAAAATGTTAATGTGTATTTTCTTAGTATATAACATAAAACATGAAGACCTGGGTTCAACTCATTTATTACAAGAACATAAATTCCAACGACACAAAAAGAAGAAGAAGAAGACAGAATTCTTCAGAGGGACCAATTGGTTAATCTCTTCGGGCATAGCTCAGAAGCGATGTGCCACATTGGTTTCAAACGGAGACAGATTGTATCTAAGTATCATCATCATTAGGAAACTTAATATCATGTCCTGCGTTTCCTGTTAGCTACACCTTACAGGAACTGAAAGACGCTAATGATGGTGCTAAATATGTTGCTGAATACTGGTCCGAGTCCATTTAAGAAGATCATATCAAAAAGTCTTCTGTGTTAAGGCATGCCTAGCTATACGTAACAGATAGCTGTTACGACTAGAACACGATCTACATATTATACAGGGTGAAATTGAAAACATGCGACAAACCGTAATGGGAGATTGTACTCATCATTATGAACAACTTTTACTAAGGGACCAAAGATGCAATCGCAAAAAAAAAAACAGCTGTTCCCTACATTTTGACGAGTCATACGAACATAAATGTAGGGAACAGATGTTTTTTTTTTCGCGATTGCATCTTTGGTCCCTTAGTAAAAGTTGTTCATAATGATGAGTACAATCTCCCATTTCGGTTTGTCGCATGTTTTCAATTTCAACCTGTATACGTACTAATAATAAATTTGAGGAGGTGGCTTGTTAGTACGCGCTAATCTCTGAAACTACCAGTCTGATTTGAAAAAAAAATACTTTTTGTATTTAACAGCCCAACTCTTAAGGAGTATGGCTAGTAGTATATGTAGTAGTAAGGCTATATTTAACCCTAAAAAACCCAGCAAAAAGAAAAATGTCTGAAAGAATGCTAAGTGAAAATAAACTAAAAGCAGGCAGGCGATGCTATGAGACGGCATGGGGTATTAAGGGTCGGAGGAACAAGTTGCAGGCAGTAGCTAGTTGTATAATATAATGACAGCACACACGGTTACATTCTAACTTCAACAGATATGGTCGTACCTTCTTCTTCGTGTGTGTGCGTGTTTGTCTACAAGATAACACACCCTATGCTTATGGGTGTGTGGGGGTTTGTTTGTGTGCCACTTTAATTTAGAAACGGCGCTAAGTCAGCAGTGTTACAGCATATTGTTGGCAACTTTTGGCGGTTTCAGTCAGCTCATTACACGTATGTAAAAAGTTAGTTAGTACCTTGACCTTTACTGCGATACTTTGAGTTATTGCGGTAAATGTTTGTTTGAAACTCATTTGTAATTAAGAGATTTCAAAAAAGGAGGGGTTCTCGATTCAGTTGTCATTTTTATGTCCTCATTTAATATATAAACCGATTTGAAAAAGGTTGTAAGACTGTTATTTGGATAGTGTGTCAGCCTCAAACGTGTTTTCTTTTTACACGCTTTATGTTAGCTTCACTTGTATGTTTGTTTGTTTGTATGTAACCGACTCCTTTGAGCGCGATTTTGACCCACTTTAAACGGTCAGATTTCATTGAAACTTTGTAAATTTGTCGAGGACCGATGACAATTCAATAATTTAAAAAAAAATGGAGAAAAAAAAAAGTTTTTGTAGTTAGCAGAACTAAAAAATAGAAAATAAATAATAGTTTAAAAAACTAAAAAACACGCTTTAAAAACCAAACTAAAAAAGGAGAAAATAATTTAATTCAATTAAAAAGCGTGGGGTGCTTGACATTAATTTTATTGATTATAAAAATACCTCAAAAAGCACCCCACGCTTTTTAATTGAATTACATTATTTTCTCCTTTTTTAGTTTGGTTTTGTAAGCGTGTTTTTTAGTTTTTTAAACTATTATTTATTTAACTTTGAACACTACATTCAAATATTTACTGATTACTCTATATTCAAATGTTTACATACCTAAGTATGTAAATATTTGAATATAGAGTTCAATCTTAAAAAAGACACGTTTCACGGGCCCACATTTGCTGACGTACTTACCCACCGTACGTCAGCAAATGTAGGCCCGGCCAATAAAAGAAAAATATTTTCATACGGGCTTTTAGCTTGAATAACACTGGTGTGTTAGAAATTTTCAGCCACTTAGTAAGTAAAGATGTAGCTCGCTCTCGATACGCTCTTACAAAATACTTACTTCTTGCTACAAATTCGTCACTGGGCAAGCTCTTGTTTTATCATAAAATATATCATACTGGCTTTTGCCAGCAGCGTCGCCCGCGTTCATGGCGGAAATTATTCCATGGGAACGTACTACCGAGATCAGTAGTATCACATATATGTTTATCCAGGTTATAATCTCTGTTCCAAAATCCAAATCCGTTCGGCCGTTTTTGCGTAATTGATTAACAAACATCTTACTATCCAAAGATAACAACTTTCACATTTATAATATTAGTAAGACGACACTGCAATACTGTAGGTTCCCATTAATAAAGAAATTTGGCGTCGAGGTAGTATTTTCGAAGATGGCCCCCATACAAATTCACTTAACTCTTTATAATATTAGTGTAGATTATATTATAACACTGGTTGCGACAGCCGTAGTGTGATAACCCTAAGTCCCACGCAAAATCAAAACAACAAAATCCACATATAAATCACATCGCTACAAATATTTTACGACAATTCCGTCCGAAATTGAAATTCAAACAAATAAAGATAGCTCCTAAAATTACTGATACCGGACAGCTGGAAAACGTGTCAGATTTTATCGATACGCTCGTAAACAATGCAATGTCATTCCATGTCGAAGTTTATCGATACTAATATCGATATGCCGATAACTGCCAAATGTGCCCTGCACTGTTTGAGATGATAAATTGAAAAAAATAATTGAATTGAAGAGTGATTTGAGCTTGCATGACAGTTCACTAAATACATTAAACATATTATAATAATAAAGTCGTTGTTTACTAATAAACTAAACCTAATTCAATCATGAGCTTCCCCCAAGCTCCACCACTTTGACCAGTTCTGTGCTGCTCGCATCCAGTGGATTCCTGCGGCTATTACAAGGTCATCGGTCCACCTTGGGGCAGGCCTTCCAACGCCACGTTTTCTTCACTCCAGAACCTGTCGGCCCAATCGGCCATCCGTTCTGCGAGCAATGGACTGGGAAAAGAACTGTCCACTGCCACTTAAGTTCGGAAATTATTCGGGTTATGTCGGTTACCATGGTTCTCCTAATATTTAGAGTTAATTTTATTAAGTGATGGAATAAGCCTACGGACCAGCCAGCTTAAGAAATGAGCTTGGTTAAACAATAATCAATCAATAACTTACCTCTCTTATTTTAGTCATGTATAGTAGGGCTAAATAAGCCACGTTAGTGTTATTAGCTGAAAAGTTTGCTTGCAGACGTAAGCAACAATTCCCGAACTGACGACGTAAGTAGAAACTAATTAAGAACTTGATGAGAAGAACTTACTTTTAATTCAATATATTTCAGCTTAAGATATTACCAACTTTGGCTCATGTAACTTTTGACTGGAGATATTTTTTGCCTATTCAAGTCTTTCCGAGGAGAGGCTTGTGCCCTCGATCAGGTTAAGCTACGCTTGCTGCATTTCGTCTGTGGATGGGTGACCTTTTACATACCAAGACCCCTCCGTGCCTCGGAAAGCACGATAAGCCCTTCGTCCAGGCTGTCATTCGTGGATGTTTGACAGCCGTTACTGGTCGTCAAAAGCCCGAAAGACTGCCAACCAGTCTCACTAAGGGTATCGTATTATCCAGCTACTGGGTTGTACCAGCTACCAGCATCAGGTTAGACTGGAAGCCGACCCCAACATAGTTGAGAAAAGGCAGGCAGATGATAACTTAAGACTTTCCGAAAGAAGGTTATTGATCTCACGTATTCCAGACAGTTTTGAAACACATTATATAGCAGCAATAAAATAAAACGACAGACTTCATAACTACGAGCACATCTCGACGGACATTATTGTGCTTGAAAAACTGCATGAAAATGTGCTAAATATTTTAAAATTCGCACCGAACTAGTCGATTGTGAACGTGAATATTCAAAGGGGAAATGACAAAATAGAGAAAAATGAATACATTTTCTAGAGCGTTGCCTGTGAAAGATGTTTCGATAAATAACCATATTTCATTCGAAATATAGGGACTTCTTATGAATTTCAAATTCCATATTTGAATACATAATTCCGTTGAGTTCGAAAAGTTATTTTTCTTTAAATCTGTGTTACCATTCTGTGTAACATTTAAGATAATGTGTAATTTGCTATTCAAAAAGAACTTAGGTGGCATTCGAGTCGTTACTACGTACTTCAAAATTTTGTTATTTACAAGCAAATGTATGGACTTGCTTACAGGTACATGTTTTATTTATTATTACTCATTAGCTTATACCTAAGTATTACGGTGAACAAGTCTGTAAGTGAATAACTTTGGTGGATTTATTTCTAAATGACATATAAGTAGAAACACAACTTTATTTGTACATATACCAGTGGAAAAATCTGTGACTTGGTTTATGGTTGTACGCTTATAAATTATGCTACTGCTACTATTAGCTTTTTTCATCTGGAACTACTCAGTAGTACCCCGGAATCTTGATTCATGCACAGTTGATGGATGGCAATAGGCTCGCCCCCTATTAGGATCATAGGATCTTAACATAACTGGCAAAATGTAGGAGTACAAAAGTTGTTATTGTGTTATTTTGGTGTGCATTTGCACTGCTCCACCATGTTAGGCATACAATGATAATAAGTTTGTTTTATATGTAGGTATCACAGCAAAATCTTTAGTGTTTCTCATTATTCCCTAAAGAGTACTTTAACAAAGTGTGTAAATTGGTTTAAAATATAACCTACTATACTAACCTAATATGCTTACCTACGTGATGTTTGTAAACATCCACTGCTGGACATCGGCGTCCCTCAGGCTGCTCCACACCACCCTGTCCTCCACCTTCCGCATCCAGTCTGTCCCAGCCACTTTCTTGAGGTCGTCCGTCCATCAGTTGAGGGGCCTCCCGCGCCACGCTTGCCGAAAGCTGAACATCTCGCAGTGTTTCATGCAGTGTTTTATAACAAACACTATTTCTACGCAACCAGCGTGCGTGTATGACCAGATGTATGAACGTAAACGAGACAAAAAAAGTATGTGAGGATCGTGGCAGGTGGCGTTCTGTAGTTTCTGCAACCCACATGAGGATAATGCCTGAGTTTACATATACAGGTTGAAATTGAAAACATGCGACAAACCGAAATGGGAGATTGTACTCATCATTATGAACAACTTTTACTAAGGGACCAAAGATGCAATCGCAAAAAAAAAAACAGCTGTTCCCTACATTTTGACGAGTCATGCGAACATAAATGTAGGGAACAGATGTTTTTTTTTTCGCGATTGCATCTTTGGTCCCTTAGTAAAAGTTGTTCATAATGATGAGTACAATCTCCCATTTCGGTTTGTCGCATGTTTTCAATTTCACCCAGTATACATATGTACATATGTGTACTGTAATGAATTACGGGGGTTTATCTAAATTTGCTTGACTGTTTGAATGTTATCATCATAATATGCCTAGCCTGCAATGCAAAATAGATACAGGCGTTGGGTTCTTCTTGCAAAACAGGTGTCCCTTTTTCTGTCTGCCTAGCATTTCCCAAACTACGTTTGGGTCGGCTTCCAGTCAAACCGGATGCAGCTGAATACCAGTATTTTACATGAAGCGACTGCTTATCTGACCTCCATAACTCTGTTACTGGGTACTACGATAAGCCTAGGTAAGATTGGTTGTCAGACTTATACTTGACTGTTCGAATGTAACCAGTGTTATTTTATCACCAGCTTGCATTACATACGGTCGACTTTCGCAGACAACCTTTACAGTACTATCTATTAATAATTAAAAAACGTCATGACAAAGACCATAACATTCTACATTCTTTTCCTCCATCGTAACAAAAATATCCACAGGCCCCGCGACCTAGTTACATACGCAGCTTGAACCCAGCTCTTAACAATATTCGTATAATTGTATTTAATTTAACAGCAGCTGCACTTGATGATAAATTACAGCTCATATTATTCAAACGTTAGTAGAAGTATTAATTAATGAATTCGTATGTTTAAATTGGTGTTAAGTGTATGAATTATGTGTCTGGCAGTGACTTTTTCAGTCATAATACGGGGTTAAATTGAATTAGCTCAATCACGCAAAAGCGGTTGAACGATTTTGGCGCAAAGATTTTATTTCTGTAAGTAGGTTTGTACAAACCTGGCAATACATATTTTTTAAACTAGGTGAGGTCGGAACCTGGATTAACACAAAGGATACCTTTTTATCCCGGTATTACTATCAGGATGGGCAAAGTGTTATTGTTTTTTCTATCATGAATTTCTCAGTAGCAGACCAGAGTATGGAGGTGTGCCTGGTGGATGGTAATAGGTGCGCCCCCTATTACATGGGACTTAAACATAACTGGCGAAATGTGGATGAAAATAGTTTAAAAAACTAAAAAACACGCTTTAAAAACCAAACTAAAAAAGGAGAAAATAATTTAATTCAATTAAAAAGCGTGGGGTGCTTTTTGAGGTATTTTTATAATCATTTAATGTCAAGCACCCCACGCTTTTTAATTGAATTAAATTATTTTCTCCTTTTTACACGCTTTATATTAGCTTCACTTGTATGTTTGTTTGTTGGTTTGTTTGTTTGTTTGTTTGTTTGTATGTAACAGACTCCTTTGAGCGCGATTTTGACCCACTTTAAACGGTCAGATTTCATTGAAACTTTGTAAACTTGTCGAGGACCGATGACAATTCAATAATTTAAAAAAAAATTGCGAAAAAAAAAACACGTTTTGTAGTTAGCAGAACTAAAAAATAGAAAATAAATGATAGTGTAAAAAACTAAAAAAACACGCTTTAAAAACCAAACTAAAAAAGGAGAAAATAATTTAACTCAATTAAAAAGCGTGGGGTGCTTTTTGAGGTATTTTTATAATCAATTAATGTCAAGCACCCCACGCTTTATTTACTTTTTTCCCCAATTTTTTTTTAAATTATTGAAATGTCATCGGTCCTCGACAAGTTTACAAAGTTTCAATGAAATCTGACCGTTTAAAGTGGGTCAAAATCGCGCACAAAGGAGTCGGTTACATACAAACATACAAACAAACAAACATACAAGTGAAGCTAATATAAAGCGTGTAAAAAGGTACACCTTGGCCCGACCCTTCGGGGAAACAATGCGTGATGTGATGTTTATGTTTTTCGGTGGGATGATTTCGACATCCAAGCGGGCGGCGCCACTGGCTAGTGATGAGATTAGAAACGGATCGTCAGAAGCCCGAAAGTCTGACAACCAGTCTTACCAAGGGGTATCGTATTACCCAGTTACTGGGTTGTGGAGGTCAGATAGCCAGCCGTGCCATGGAAAATACAGCAGGTATGCTGCAGTCTCGATCAGTTGCATCTGGTTAGATTGGAAGCCAACCCCAACATAGTTGGAAAAAGGCTAGGCAGATGATGAGGCCTATTTGCCTATTTGGGACTACTAAGGCCTATTTGCGTCACCTATAATTAAATACTTTTAGCGCTAAATTAATTTAAAACGTGTATCTACCTATTCCTGTCAATCGTTGGAAGATGATGGAGACAGAATAGTAAACGCAAGATGCGTTTACTATTCTGTCTCCATCATTTAGTGCTAGATGAACCGACGACCTTAAAAAGTTGGCTGAGACAGACTGTATGAGGAAGGCGGTGGTCAGGGTATTGTGGCGCAGCCTGGGAGATACTTAGTTATCAAGAACTACCTAAGATATTGTAAGCTAAATGATGCTTTTTGTTACGCAATAGGTTTTTTTTTTGTTTCGTGTCAAAATTAACAAACCGTAACCGTCCATCCGTCAGACACATGCAATTTTTCACTAAAAGTATTCCTTTTTTCCATCGTCTGTTGTTTGTCTGCTAACATTTACATAGAGTAGTTATAGTATTGCTAATCCTAGGTAAACCTGTAGCGGACCCGACTAGGTTATCGGTGTAACGTCCTACGTGCAGCGTTGATTGGTCGTTAGAGGCGCAGGAGCCATTTGGCGGTACTCGCGTTGCTGTCAGGAATTTGTACTTAGAACCATGAAGGTATGACTTCGGGAGCATAAGTGTAACGAGGTTTCTATTTATATATTACAGGAGTACTGCACCCCAATTACATTACATACTTTTATCCATTGCGTTATTTACGGTGTACGTTGTTGAATTTGTTGTCAAAATAAAATAAATAACATTTGTATTACCAACGTAATTACACTGCTGGTTACTTACATAATAGTGACTCATTCGTAGTGATTTCGTCTGGGACATGTTGTTAACTAATTTGAAGGTTAAATACGTGTTACACGCTAGTTTATCAAGAAGGAACTGCCGTGTTCCTTATATGAAACAAATTTCTCATGAAATATTTCTTGTATTTGTGATAATTTTAATGTAGATATAATTGCAGACGAATTAAATGAAAGAACTTTTCGGTTGAAGTATTTCAGAAGGAGCTCTACAATCTATTACCTATCGTAGACTTTTGTTTTGCTATATAAGTGCTCATACACACGAGTGGCACGCGGCCACGGCAGAGGCAACTGCAGCAGCTACTCGTCTACGGCTGCCGTGTATCCGAGCACCATACTCAAATACACGGGCGGCACGTTGGCGACGGCAGCTGTCATCGAGTAAGTGGACACCGTTGATGGCTGCAGTTGCCTCTGTCGATGACGCGTGCCGCTTGCGTATTTTAGCCCTAAATATTGCTTTGTTGCTGTTGTGGTAGCACCCCGGAGTTTTGTGCGCAATAAATGGAACAATCTCAAGAGTAGTGGTAGCCCGGTGATGTCGGCCTCGACTTACGAGTTGAAGGTCGTGAATTTGAACCAAGGCAGGCACTTTAGGTAATTTAATTTCATCACCACTGCTCTTAAAACGGTCAAGGAAAACATCGTGAGGAAATCAGTATGTCCTGGAACAAAAAAAAAAAAAATAGAAATTGAAATTTGTAAAATTCTTCCTATCAATTTAAAACATAAATACCTACTTCTAGTTAGCAATCAACCATGATTGCAGCTACCAAGCTGGGAGCGTCACTCGCTAGTTACCCATAACCACGCAACTAGGATAGTATCGGCAGCTAAATTTGATGTAGGTACCTAGAATAAGGAATTATTTCGGCGACCGAACGCTTGATAAAAGAGTACCATATCTTCTTAACCAATTGCCTACTGATATAAGAAGTAAAAGAAAATAAAAGGTAAATTTGCCAAATTACTTAAGCAGTTCTTTTTCAGGAATTTGTAAACGATGATCTTAGGAAAATGGTTTGCAAATTGTTGGGGGAGAGTGAATGGGTGATTGGGTATATTTTTTAATTTCCATATATTTAATATGTAATTGTTAGTTAGTGTCCGCACTAATAAACCTTATGTATAATAGGTACAATATGTTCTGTTCCCACAGACAAACTGTGAAAACGGTTTTGCGGGGCAGAGTTTTTAAGTTAAGATTTTTATTATAAATTTGTTTTCGATAAATAAATAAATAATAATAATCTACCAACCCGCACTGGGCCTGTGTGGTGGATTATGGCCTACTCCCTCTCACAGTGAGGAAGCCCGTGTCTCAGCAGTGGGAACATTACAGGCTGCTTGTATGCACAGTTGCCATTAAATACGTACAATTCTAGACTCCGGGTAGTCAGCCAATGCCGGATGCCTATCGCATGACAACTGGCGCTTTTGCTTCTCCTTCAGAAATGATCTGTGGGAGTAGTGTTTCGTTAGTATCTAACTCACTGACATAGACACGAGGCCGCTTCACCCGGACAGTTCAATTTAGCGGATGTGATAGACAATAGTCGCTAACTGTTCCATCATAGTGTTGGTCAGTGTTGTTACAGAGCAATTTACCTGTGTCTATTTGTGTACAGCTGTCCCGATCATATTGTTGGAAAACACTACACATAAAACCCGACTTCTGAAAAATCATGCTCTAAAAAGTATGAAACAAGAAAATGTTCTCACCTGGAAGCCGTAGTTGTATGCCACTTTGGCTTAGGCCAAAGTGGCATACAACTGTACGCTGTGGCTTAGAATGTACTGGCTTTCGGCTTTCAGATTAAAATATTTTCTTGTTTAGCGTGATTTTTCAAAAGTCGGGTTTTACTTTTTGAACTTACTTTTTATTTAAATTATTTTGGGGTTAGGTAACAATATTATGCATACATATTTGTAACGTGTAGTTATTTTTTCTTTTAAGAAACACCTCAACAGCTCTGAGAAAATCCCACTAATACTCGTCGTACCTACAAGTAAAGCGATCATCCTCGGAACAGAGACGTGCCACCTGCGGGACTTAGGTACAGTCAGCCTCAAAAAGATGTAAATATAGACAAGAATCAATCTTTGTTCCATAATATTGTATCAACGTGTAGTCACAAAACATATTGGGTAGGTACCTACTCAATTATTATTGTGAAAATTGATGCAGTATTATGGAACGCAAATTCTAGACTATCACATTAATTCTTGTGTATAATACAGGGTGACTTACTTGTAATTTGACGTATTCCTTCTAGGAAGTGTTAGTGTTACCCATTTGCAATAATTAAGTAACCCATTATGCCTTTTTTTTAAGTTACCCGGAATCCGTAACTTAATATACAGTTTTGTCTAAACAGTCAAATTGAATGGCTTTCATTACTCTTCAAACCTGTCAATTTATTTAAATGTTCTAGAACATCAAACAGTTAAAATTTAAAGGAAGAAGTTTATGAACCATTTTCAATATCATCTACCAACCTACTTTGATACTACTTATCTTAAAATTTGACTACAAATTAGTTTATTTTTTGTAATGTGCGTCTTGTTTGTGCAGAATAAATAATTTTTCTTTACTTTTTTGGGGTTCCGAGCCCAAATGGTGCCAAAATCCGATTTCCGGCCGTGTGGCTGTGAGCGAAGAACCGTAATAAGTAGACAGTTGAACTTGTCAAAATTTTAATTGCCGCTATGACAACAAATAATAAAAATAAAATAAAGTTAACAAAACTAAAGGGATACCCCCTTTAGTGTTGTCAAACGTACAATACTAGAATGGAAACGTTTATTTTCGTCATGTTTTGCGTTTTGGTACGGAGTCCGACTCGTTTTTGGCCGGTTATTTCTTTTTGATGCTAACTGTACCTACATCAGATAACTGCAGACTGACGTCAACGACCGCGATGTGTCCCACCTCTGTTATATTGTACCGACACCGAGGGATTCTTTCTCACACGATTCATTCGCTTTTTTTTGGCTTTTATATATTTATTTTGTTAAAAGATTGGTGGGAATATGGTTTCACAGTGTCAGCAAGCTTAGCTTAGGTAAGTTTTAGGTTAGATAGAGGTTAGAGCCTTTGCTTCATTGTATCGATGGCGTGAGAAGGCGTGAGCGCGTATACGCCTATTGATCTATCACCTTATGCTATACCTACTAGGTTTAAAATTAGTCAACCAACGTGTATTTTTTTTAAAACAATGTCATGCCATCTATGCTACGAAAAAAAAAAGAGTTGCACTTTTATTTATTTCTTCCGATACGTTGAGGTGGACTTACTCTAAAGACCTATGAAGGTATGAAAAGTCATGAAGTTAACAGTACTCAACTAAATCAAAATAGTTACAATGTTTACATCTCCGACTGCTCCATCATCTAGAAAATAAAACTCTCCAAACATTGTCGGTTTATTTTCCTCACGCTTAGAATATTTTCATGCATCCGGTCACGAATAGGCAACTTACAAATATATGACCTGTGAAAAGCAAAACATGTCGTTTTCGAAGAACGTCAACAATCTTATGTTCCTAGCTTTATTCAAAATATGTAGAATGCAAACAGGACTTTGAAATTTCGCGCTGTACAGGATCATTTGCTATATTTTGCAATTCAGCTATATTTAACAGCTTAAATTGACAATTGACTAGCACAGACCACAGAAACATGACACAAAAGAGTTATACTCAGCAGTGGGTAGAATAAGGTTGCCAATGATGATGATGATGATGATGACTCGAGATTCATTTCAAATCTGTCAGTTCGTTGCTTTAGAAAAATAATATGTAAACAATTCAGGCAATTTTTTAAAAGCAACCAAGGGTGACCATCTTTACATACCTCTTAAGACCTCTCCCGTGCCTCGGAAAGTACGTTAAGCCGATGGCGCGGCTGTCATTCGTGGATCTTTGACAGTCGTTACGGTTCGTCAGAAGCTCGAAAGCCTGACTACGAGTCTTACCAAAAGGTATCGTATTACCTAGTAACTGTCATGTGAAGGTCTTATAGGCAGTCACTCCATGTGAAATACTGGTACTCAGCTGCATCCGGTTAGATTGGAAGCCGACACCAACATAATTGGGAAAATGCTAAGCAGATGATGATGCTTAACATACTGCAGAGATTCAGTATGTTAAGCATCGTCTCTTCTTTAATATGTATTTTGTGTAAACCTACATGAATTAATAAATAAATAAATGTTTAATCGCTACAATTAACACAATATTCATATATCTTATTCACTATAGACCTAAAGCAGTTCACTTGCTCCAAAACTTTTAAGTTCACAATCTGCTCACACTTAGAAACGTTCTGAAGTTTTGCGACACAATACGGCACATGCATAATTAGAACTGCCTAACGCAACCTCGTGCAGTTCGCAATTAGCAAGACTGTCTTCAAGTAAACTTATTTAAGTTGTTAATTTTGTTTGTATTTTGTGTCTTTGCTTAGAGTTCACTTACTTCTTGCCAGTTCTTCCTATTGGTCACGTCGGGGGCTTTTGAGTTCGTAATTTAAAACATGTTTTTGAAGTTTAAGTAATTATATTATGATTTTATTGGAATCAAGTTACATTACAAAACCTCAGTAGTCACCAATCCGCAATGTGGATTAGGAGCCGCTCTCTGTCATAGAGAGGAGGCCTCTGTCTAAGTAGTGGTAGCATGCTATGCTGATGTTTCTATGATAGTAGTAGATCCATGTAAAGCCCCACAGCTTTTTTATTCAAATTTGGCTGAGATTAAGTGCTTTTCAAACGTAAAATTACATAAGACAGGCATCCCCACCCCCCGTCACCAATTCCTAGTAAGAAGAAGTGGTGCAACAAACTTCCCAGCAGCACAGCGGTCTGTTCAGTTAGATAAACTTAACTCTGTACAATAGTAGGTGTGTAAAGTAATTATCATTACGAGACAATCATTTGCCAATATACCAACAAGTACAATGAAACTATACTCAAGCAATAAATAAAATTAAAGTTAACAAAGCTTAATGCAAAGGTTGACCAGGTAGGAAACATGTTTTCTTGTCTGGGCATCCTCTGCGTGGAGTGTGAATTATATCAATTACTTACCTACATTTATTTTATATCAGTATTCATCATGATCATCATTTCAGCCGGACGACGTCCACTGCTGGACATAGGCCTGCCCCAATTTGGGGGGCTTGCCATAATCGCTACGCTTGGCAGGCGGGTTGGCGATCGCAGTATGGTGGTACAATTCATAGAGAACGCTGCTGCCCATTCTCTAGTTAGTCTCTTAGTCGCCTCTTACGACACCCACGGTAAGAAATGGAACTCAGATCAGTCCTACTAACATTATAAATATATGTTGATTTGTAATAATAGCACAATATGGATCTCTGTTGTCATAAACAAACTAATTTTTAATTAAATGCCAAAATAAAAGCTTCCAGGCATTAAAGGGCGTGACAGCTTACATATGCGATGATGCAAAATGCATTTAGTTTAAACATTTACACAGGTAAAACCTCGGAAATCCAGAATACCGACTTCAAAATGAACATAGTAAAGACGACTGTAAAATGAAACTCTAATAGAGACAGCACAGTTCAATCAGGATTCGGAAAGTTTTGTGTCCCGACACTGTAAAGCACTAAAAATCTTTTATCGGTCCGTCTTTAGTATCGTTTTGTACCGAGACAGGTGGAAACGTTTAGATGGGCCGAATTTACAGGAGGAATTCTGTGATGAACCAGAAAGGTTTTATGAGAATAATACATTTTTTGGTAGTGGTATCACTACACCGCCACTCATCATCACAACTGTCAAAGCGGTGAAGGAAAACGTCGTGAAGAAACCGGTATGTCTTAAACCAAAAACACGAAGACATGTGACATCCATCATCCCACACTGAGCCCGAATGGTAATTTATTTATTTATTTTATTTATCCTCACACTGGAACGCCAGACAGCAATTACACCAACGTAGCAAAAAAATACTTCATGTGCTGCATTTGTGGGCGGTGGACATCGAACGGGCGACGATGGATCATGCACGCTTACGCAGCGTCAAGACACGTGGTGAAATACGGCCAGTTACTCTCGCAGAGAGGACGCCTGCCTCAGTAGTTACAAAATTATTAGCTGACCATGATAGACTTATGCTTATTGTTATGCATAATTGGCACATTTTGTTTCTGTCACTCTTTGGACTGCAACAGCAGACAATTGATTCCAAAACTCCAAAAACAACCGTAACTTTTATTAAGTTTAACTGGTCTTTTGGCCATCAATTCTTCTATGTTTGCATCCCTAGTAGTGTTTGCTTAAAGTGGTAGGTAGGCATCGGCGGGTTCTAGAGTGTTCTTAGCAGAACAAACTTATTCATCACACCTTTTTTAATTCCGTCACTTAAACAATAAAACTTCTGTCCTCCCACATAAACACACATAAAGCCTCTAAATTACAGGACCGTATTAAACATGGTCCCAAACTAAGCCCACCCAATAATTATGTTTGACAAAATTACAAAGGTGTAAAAAACTTTAAATACAGAAGTCACAGTAACAGCCGTACCTTTTGTTAGTACTTTCACAACTATAAGCTCACAATGTCCTGGACTGTAAGTACTATCATAATCAGCCATAACTCTACCGTAGTTTATCACCCTACTAGGTTTTCAGCACTTTTTTACACCGGTACTTTTGTTCAGGCAGTTGGAGTTGAAAAGTTTACAATGTCAGGAGTTTTCCAGGATTTTGTGCCGAAAGTGGGGTAAGTTTTTCTTTAGTAGAGATTTGGGTAGAGGATTTTAGCGCTAGAAATTGAAAGTGTATAAAAGAACGTAAATGAAAAAACGAGGCAACGAAAAACAACATGAAATATACGTAATTTTCCAAATTTATACTCGAAGAAGCGTTCAGTCATTTGAAACGCGTTCAGATTATTATCATTAACCAAGAAATTAACAGTTGGAATGTAAAGAGCTGATTATAAAACACGCATATCTTGTGAAAAGGCTCAAAACCGAGTTAAAAATATGAACACATTACACCAAGTGCCAACTCACAAACGAATCCACCATTTATAAGCACGACGACGACATCAACATAAGTTCACACTATGAATCTCTTACAAACAATTTTTGGAACGTCTCCAATACACTAACACTTAAAAAGATGTCCAAAAATCACCGACACGTAATCCGGCATATGATGGGAATAAGAAATGAGCCAAGACCTAGAACAAAACCAGCTAGAGACAGAAAATCCTGGAACTGTACTGTCACATTTGGAACACTGCCGGAACAATTATTAATGGTAAATCGTCGCATGCACTCGGCTGCTATATTGGCGGTATCGTGTCCACAATTGGATTAATTCCAACAACAGTGTTTAATGCGATAAACAGAAATAAAGAACGGTATCATACTTAATGAGCACTGACTTGGTTGATATTGTTCGTTGGATTAGATTTTGCTGCCAAGTCTACGATGTTAGGAGGCGCAAATACACGTGGTCCCGCGTCTAGCACGACTTGATTTTGAACTCGCATAGGTTCAGGAGTTTTCAAGAAGTAAGTACCAATGATGACAATGTAATGACAAACTGTATAATTATGAGAGGTACCTTATTACTCGTAAAACCTCCTGCAAACAGACCCGACGCGACTCTAGTAGGACACTTTGTATGAAAACTTCATGGTAATCGTTCTACAAGCTTTAAAGCCTTTGACGGATGTGTTTGCTGGAAATACTGCAGGTACGCTATATAAATATATGAGTATCGCTTAAGTGCCTATAACCCATAAATGGATCTTGTTGTACGAAATAAATACATTTATACTATCATACCTTCCGTCATCTTCACAGCATGCTTGAACAGTACCTTCCAATCCAATGTTCATGTACCTATTGTACAACAGTGTGGTAGGGACAATCACGTACAATCTATTACCATGGATTCAGTACATAATTCTGGACTATGCGTTGAAATTTTGTGATGCTTATCAAAAAAAAAACACCATCTTTTTCGTACAAAAGTGATTTTTTTTCACAATTTTAAATGCTGTACTGAATCCATGGTAAAATGCTAAGCATCTATGTCTCTGCCACCCTGTATGCAGTAATAAGAAGTTCTAAAAAATAATAGTGCAAATACTCGTTAAAACAAAGTTGGATCCGGAAATACACTTTTCATCTTTGACAAATGCGTGATTTTTACATTTACCGCAAATATTATAAGTATTGGTCTCGAAGGGGCAGTCCCCCAGGATCCATAATTTTGCGGATTCCGAACTCACAGCGTCAGAAAATGCATAAGTTATATAAACTACCAAATAATCTGTCTAAATGAGTTCACGAGTTTTCATCTGTAGTATATTATGTTTTTATTCTACAAATAATTTTTCTGTGTATTTTTTCAATTTGTAGTATATACCTACCTTTCATAAATTCCGTTATTCAGGCATGTTATAAACTTTGGTCCTTTTGAAAAACTTAAGAAGTGCATACGTCCTTGAAAAATAATGCAAAATATACTTGTTATAAAAATATCAAAAGTTACTGAATTAGTAGTTATTGTATGTATTGACAGTAAAAATAAGATAATTAAGAATTTAAATTGTGAATTTAATTTCTGTTGTACTATGTTCAGCCTTTTTTTTGATAATGTCATTGAACAGGTCAACCTAGGAGGTATTCAGCTGCTTAACAGGGCTTTTTGGTGGGTGCCTCAATAAATTAAGGCCCCCAGCCAGGGCTTCCTAACATAAAAACTAAGCGACTACCGCTCAGACCCCCGGTGGGGTACAGACCTCGGGCTAAGGGTGTCGCTGGGGGAGGACAGCACGGGACGGCCTGGATCGGAATTATTTAGGAACGAATTTCAAGTAACAGGCTCAGCGGCGCGGGCTGGCTCGAGAAATGTTCTAGAAGAGTATCTTCTTATACCAGAATTCGGAGAAAAACACAACAAAAAGACATTCACGTACAGTGTGTCACTAGTCTAACTCCTGAATAACATTAGCTTTGTGTCAAATTGACAGCATCTTTAAGAAATTGCCTTTGTACGTAACAACTACAAAAACATCGTTAATGTATAATTATATTAGAGACCATTTTCTCTTATAAATTGACTGAAAGTTCTTTGACTCGGCTAGGTCAAGGACGTTAGGTCGGTTCAAGGTGAGCAAATGTATAAGTGTATACAGGGTGTTTAAGAAATTGCGTGGCATAGCTTAGGGGTAGGTTCAATATCGATAAAAAAAAACAGGCGCACTTATAGGCACACTTGAAGCGATTTGGATATTTTTTGAAAGAGTACTTTCTCGGAGTGGTCCCATTTCAATTTGGTGAAGATCTGATGAAGAACTTCGGAGATAGGCAACGGAACTCCTCAATAAATGATAGCAAATGGACTGGGATTGCTGAAATCTCATGTATGTCTATTGTTTACACCAGTTCATAACATAATATCACGCCGGTACGCTATGAAGGGGTAAGCACATGTGAACCACTAAAAAGTGAAAAATAAAAACTTTTTCTAAAAATAAAACAAGCGACTTCCAAAAAAACACAACAAAGTGAAAAATAACTTTAATTTCGGAAGTCGGTGTCTTTGGAGCTGTATTTTAATTTTTTGTCACCGCCTTCCGAAGTGAAAGTTTTTATTATTTCACAGCGTACCGGCGTGATGTTATGTATGAATTGGTGTAAACAATAGACAGACATGAGATTTCAGCAATCCCAGTTCATTTGCTATCATTTATTGAGGAGTTCCGTTGCCTATCTCCGAAGTTCTTCATCAAATTTTCACCAAATTGAAATGGGACCACTCCGAGAAAGTACTCTAACCAAAACCCAAATCGCTTCAAGTGTGCCTATAAAATTCGAAGAGTTCTCTCTATTTCTCCAGGATCTTATTATCAGATCGTGACTTGATGATCATGAGACCACCTGGGAAAATCATACTAAATCAACACGATGAAATGTTTGATCGGCCTTCTCATCATCATCATCATTTCAGCCGAAGGACGTCCACTGCTGGACATAGGCCTCCCCCAAGCTCCGCCACTTCGACCGGTTCTGTGCTTCCCGCATCCAGCGGACTCCTGCGGCCCTCACAAGGTCATCGGTCCACCTTGTGGGAGGCCTTCCAACTTTACGTCTTCCGGTGCGCGGTCGCCACTCCAGAACTTTTCGACCCCATCGGCCATCTGTTCTGCGTGCAATGTGCCCTGCCCACTGCCACTTAAGTTTGGCAATTCTTTGGGCTATGTCGGTTACCTTGGTTCTCCTGCGGAAACGACCGAAACGTGGTCGCTCACAATGGGCCTCATAAGAAGGCTTAAAGTCACCCAAAGGGCAATGGAGAGGGCTATGCTTGGAGTTTCCCTGCGTGATCGAATCAGGAATGAGGATCGGCCTTCTAAATAACAGAAATATTATCAAAAGTACAGTTTTACAGTTCTTACGTGGTTACAGTCTCGGGCCGGCCTAGTGGTAACGGCCGCGACTTACTGATTTGTAGAGCGTAGGTTCGAACCCAGTCAGGCGTTTTACCTTTTGTAAATTAGTGCACAACCGCTGCTCTAAAAACTGTGAAGGAAAACATCGTGAGGAAACTGGCATGTCTTAGAATACAAATCCGAAGACATGTGACTCCCACCAACTCGCGTAGTGGATAACGGCCCACACCGTCTTACTGAAAGGAGGCCTGTGTCCCGGAAGTGGGGACATTATAGTCGGATATTATGAGCATAACTTAACGCCTTGTTTCCCCGAAGGGATGGGCAGAGGTGTGCCCATAGTACACCAACATTTCACCAGTTATTTTTAAGTTCCATGGCATGGCCATCAAGCGGGCACAAAGCCAGACTATGGGTCAATCATAGTAGCTACTAGACTCTAGTTATTAGAGATTCTAGTTATTATATAAACATACCTGCGATTTATGCTCCAGTTGTTGCATTCCCCTTCAATACATCAAATTAATTAATATGCTCCTAAAACATTCCAATCAACTTAGCTGTATTTCACTTTGATGTCATACCCCTGAATATTGTACCTACTCGTCGCGTTTCAAAGCTTTGTGAAGACAGTGTTGCTAGGTGGCTTTTTGAAATACTGCTGTATTTTAAAACTATTTTAGTTTTTGATATTTTAAATAAAGTTCGTCGTAGTTCATTCCACAAAGGACATGGCCAAAAATTTAATTGTTCTACGTGAGTCGTGTCGCGCTGTCGTGTCGTGCCTGTTTGCAGGAGCCTTAAATCGTACGGACTACCTGTGGCTCCGGCTTCCTTTTGGCTTCTCCGTATTCGGGTACTAAAACTAAGCTAAAATTGGTAGAATATTTTTTTCAAGGTTTATCCTAGTAGATGTATTACTACCTACTTACCTAGGTGTATTATTCTTAACATAATCTTGAATTAGATGCATCATAATAGGCGACCGATAGACAGTTCATTCACAATTTAATCATATAAGATATCCACAGAACGCCGATTTTAGTCATGTAAGGGTTACCTTACTTTTTTCTTCTTAATCTATCTTACAGCCTGACTTAATTAAATTATGAAAAAAGAAAAAAATCTGTAAAAACAAGACACACATTACAAAAAAAAAACATAAAATAAAATACATACAGTGCCACTGATACAAACTGGCCATAACCCTCGTATTCAAAGCATAAATGTTAGAAGTTTGACAACATTGTCCACTGCTTGATGTCATGATTAGAATATAGTGATCAAGCTTCCAACTTCTGGATTAAAATAAAACTACTGTTTCTAATGCAAAATACCACCACCTGGCAACACCTAGTCAAGGTGCAATAATGCATCGAAATTACTTAAACGTAAACGCTCTGTCAAAGGGAGTATGTCTATAGAAGATTGATATTAATGCTCTTGAGTATCTCATAATACCAGATGTTAATTCGTTCCTGGTATAATAATGTAGTAACTGCTTATATATGACGAATAAAAGGACTGCCTCGTTTGACTAGTAGCCGCAAACGCTACTGCTAAGCATGAGGTCTTGGGTTGGATTCCCAGGTCGGGCAAAGTATTATTGGAATTTTCCATTAGGAAGTTATTAGTAGAAGCCCGAATCTGGATTTGTGCCCGGTTGATGGCAATAGGCTCTCCCCTGTTATACGGGACTGAAACATAACTGGAGAAATTTGGGAGGATCACCTCTACCTAAATCTTCGGGTTATGTATGTTAAACTGTACATCTGTACCTCTCGAAAGATCAGGAGAAATAAATCTAGAAAGAGAAGATTTGGCGTAGGGATGTCATTTATCTAAGAAGATTTTTGTTTTTGATAGCCGACGTAACATTTCTGTGCTAGGGGATCTAGAATCATGTGCTGAATTTATCGCCAGTTTACCCCGAGAGTCCATGCCACCCTTAAAATAAGTAGGAAAGGAGCAATTAAACTGTGGTACTCATACTGTGGTTACTATGCCTCAAAGAGCCTATGATTTCAAAATTTGCTGTAAACGATGATGTAAGAGATTTATCATTTTTGCGATTTAAGTTTATTTTAAGATGACGACTGTGAATTGATGGCGAAATACAAGAAAGGAAATCTTTTCTTTTCTTTTGACAATGTCAGTTCGGTGGATGGAAGACCATCTTTACATACCAATACCCCTCCGTGCCGTGTCGGCATTCGTGAATCCTTGACACTTGTTAAAGGTGGTCAGAAGCCCGAAAGTGTGGCAAACCAGTTTTACCAAAAGGTAGTGAAAGGGTTATTACCCAGTAATTGGGCTGTGGAGGTCAGATAAGCAGTCGCTCCATATAAAATACTGGTATTCAGCTGCATCCGGTTACATCGGAAGCCGACCCCAACATAGTTGGAAAAGGCTAGGCAGATTGAGCAAGCTTACACAATACACGTATATTGTATGCAAAAAACTCATAAAAGCCGGAAATAACAATGAGATAAGAAAAATAAGCCCACTTTTGGACAAGTTCCAATCGACAGTGCTCGTGTATGTAAAGTTAGTGTTTTGTTTGTTCCGTGCTTTGAGGAGTGATTGCTGTATCACGCTCATACGGGCAGGGGGATACATTTGTTTCGTTCTGTTAGTTTTCAAGTTTCAAATATAATATATTGTTTGTGAAATTAGAATACTAGATGTTTGTATTGAAATGTTAGTGTTTGGTTGTTTTATTAAAAAATTGGCATGTTTTTTTTCTTGTGAGTGTAGTACAGTCAATACAGCGTTGGCAGAGGCATGCCGTTGGCTACTGAGTTTCCAAATGGAAAAACACAACACTTGCCCGGCCCTGAATCGGACCCAGGACCTCACTTTCAGCAGTTTTGCTTGCGACTATCACACATTGAAACGCTTGATCAGGCCATGAAGGGCGATTTTTGCCATTTTTCATCACAACTGTAAATTCAAACAAATTTTTCACAAATTTGTCTTCCTGGGTTGTGATGGCAGCAAATTAAATGATGACAACCTATAACGGTATTAGGTATTTACATACATACATACTCAGCCTATAATATTCCCTCTGCTGGGACACAGGCCTCCTCTCTGTGAGAGGGAGGGGGCCGTCATCCACCACGCGGGCCCAGTGCGGTAGATGTCACATGTCTCCGAATTTTTGGTTCTAGGACATGCCGGTTTCCTCTCGATGTTTTCCTTCACCGTTTTGAAAGCAGTGGTGATGAAATAATTGACACAAAGTAAAGCACCTGCGTGGGGTTACGTATTTATGTAGATAAAATATCGTCGTTACGTATTTGTCTACTATTTATTGTTAAACATTTAAATAACAGCTTTCTTGTTCTCCTTAGAGTGCCAAAGGAAATCTAAATGGTCTCAGCCCCGGATTTAATAACGTGTTTGGTGCTAACACTAGCGTCCATCAGCTCCTGTAACGTGCATTCGACAGGATACGCAGAATAACAGTTACAAACATTACCGGCCTTATTCATAAAAAGTTGATAACCAACTTTTATGAATAAGGCCGTACAAGTTTAGTCTGCGAGCCTGAAGTGTGACTGGGTGGCTGACACCTTTAGTTTGCATCCAGATAGATGGACCAGGATCGGCATATACAGTAGATGTTTGAAGAGGGGCGTCTTCACCAACAGGCCTAAGAAACGCTGGCGTGATGATATGTACTCGTTCTTAACTGACTGGACGGAGAAGGCACAGAAGAAAGGAAAGTGGAAAAATATGAGGGAGACCTATGTCCAGCAGTGGAACAAGATAGGTTAAGTAAATAAAAGGTATATGGAGGTGGTACTGCTAAAAGTGATAATTATTAAATAAGTCTTATCCTTTATGATAATAGCAACTACTCTACTATTATATGCTGTTGTGTAGTGAACAAATATCGTGTATTTGCAAGCGATGCATAACAACCCACAAACGCTCAGCTACCAATCTACTAAACTGAACAACTACACGGTACAGTACAATCGTTCACAAAGCTGTTGTTTATAGAGATAAGTCTTTCCACTCTGAGTTATTTTTCAATCGTCTAATAACTTTATTTCACAATTTTCCATAGTTTTTTTTTCTATATAGATACCTGAATACTGTCAAACGTCAATCTGTCGGAAAAGTCAGCCCCAAGTTTGAAGTCGTTGATAAAAGTCCTTAAGAAATGAAATGAAATTGTTTATTCTGTAAACAATATATATCGGAATCACTTTTACACGTAATAGTAAGAAAAAAAGTGGCTAGGTGGAGTCGACATTCCTATCTGTTGTCCCTGAGAAGAAATAGCGAAATAAATTCACAATTCCAACATAACATAACATCACGCTTTGTTTACCCGAAGAATTGGGCAGAGGTATACCTATAGTACACCAACATTTCGCCAGTTATGTTTAAGTAATAAGGACATTCACAACTCTAATATTGATTAGATCAGGTTTAGCAGCAGTAAAGCTTCTTGTGCAAGAGATAATTCAAGAAAGTTCAACTATGCTTTCATGGCTAAATCCAACATTTAAAACCTCAGAGGATGGTCAAGTCTTTTCACTGATTCATTGAACCAGGTGATAACGTTCGATTGCACCAGATAGGGCTATGCATCTAAAAATAAGTTTCCTCTTGGACAGTAGGTAATCAAAGTTTTCTCAGATGCAATACCACGCATTTGTCCTATAGTTTCCTAATTGCCACTTAAGATTCCAAACCACTATCTGAGCCACTAATTTCTTACACAAATTGTAATCACTTCTCGCTTCACCAGTACTCAGCTCAATTTGTGTTCAACTAATGCAATAGATATACACGGCGGCGGACTGCATAAATATTGCTAA
This sequence comes from Antitype chi, assembly GCA_947359405.1. Taxonomy (NCBI): domain Eukaryota; kingdom Metazoa; phylum Arthropoda; class Insecta; order Lepidoptera; family Noctuidae; genus Antitype; species Antitype chi. Next base: position 22,050,152 of record OX375815.1, read on the forward strand.
ACCAGATACGAGCTCGCATTTAGCGTTCACTACTGCACGATGCGACTTCTTTTATGTTATAAGGATTATAATAAGTGGCGTGATTGCAACCTCTATATATAACGTTAAATTTTGCAAAATGTAAAATGCATAAAAATTCAAACCAGTCACATATTATTATTAAAAATAAATAAAAAATCGTACTTTACCAAAAAAAAAACGGATTTTTATAGCAAATCTGATCAGATCAGGACAAAATGTATGACTTACTGACGAAATAGTTCCACGCAGGGGGTTTCAGACTGAATTGCTACTAACAGTTTGTGCGTCGATGTAACAGCCAACCTGTATAATAAATATTATTATGTACAAGCTGTTCGTGCCCGGCGGCGGCGGCGCCCGGCAGAAGTTCATTTCTGTATCGCCACTGGTTTAATCTGTGCTTTGTCTGTCAGTGATCACCGACATCTGCGGTGGATTAAAAAAGAAATGTTTTATACTAACGTTGTCTTGACGATTACAGACGCAATAAAAAAATCAGCCAAGTCGGTTGAGCCGTTCTCAAGTCTTCATACATGCGGCAATTGATTTTAATTTTTAAAATGTCTCTATTACAATAAATAGTTACCAATTAATGCATTTTATTTGAATAAGAATAAAAAAATTAAACTAACTAACTAAACAAATAAATACAAAAACAAAAGGACACTTAGGCGTCGAAGTATTCGTCCACATCGCTGTCATCAGGAAACGTGTCCAGAAGACTGGCAGCATTGCCACGTTGAATGGCAATGCTAATTCTTTGACCAAAGAATGACCCAGCCCTCTGGACACATGAAGTGTCGACCAGCCGGCGAGAACTTTCCTTAAAGAGGAGACGTGCACTCGGGCCCCATGATGCGAGCGTTTCGACCCCAAACGGCTCTTAGTGCATAATTTTAAAGGTAGACTGAACGTATGAAAATGTATGTAAAATCACAGAAATCAATTATTTATCAAAGTATATTGTATTAAGTAAGTATATTGTACTAAGTATTTACTCTAGGTATCTACTAAATTAAATAACTTCTTGCCTACTGTTTGACATTGTACGTGACCAGAGGACTAGCTCGTTCTTTGCCCAACGAATTAGCATTGCCATTCAAGATGGCAATGCGGCCAGTCGTCTGGGCACGTTTCTGGATGATAGCGATGCGGACGAGTTCATACTACAACGCCTGTGTCCTCTTGTTTTTTTATTTATTTGTGTAGTCATTTATTTAGTACCTGGTGTAAATAATTATTTGTGTTATGTATTGTTTATAAGTATTTTAATTTATGCATAATCAGCTATAATGTTCCTACTGCTGGGATGCAGGCCACCTCTCTGTGAGAGGAGTGGCCGCTATCCACTTCGCAGGTCCAGTGTGGGTTTGTAGATGTCACAGTCATGTCTATGATTTTTTTGTTCTAGGACATGCCGCTTTCCTCACGATGTTTTCCTTCACCGTTTTGAGAGCAGTGGTGATGAAATAATTTACACAAAGTAAATCACTACCACCAACTAGATAGACCGACGACCACAAGGAAGTAACTGGGACAGATAGGATACGAAAGGCGGAAGGCAGGGTGTTGTGGCGCAGCCTGGGAGAGGCCTATGTCCAGCAGTGGACTACGATTGGCTGAGTTGATTGATTGAAAACACATGTCTGGGTTCAAACCTACAACTCGTAAGTCACAGTGAGCCATCACTGCTCCCTTTTAATGTATATGACACAATAAACAGTTAACCACTATCCTATAACAACTACCTACATAAATACAAAAACAAATAAGTATAATTATTATGTAAGTTCATAAGTATGTATATCCACACCCTAATGAATCGTCATCATCCTATAATGCCGCGATCTAAACAATCCCAAACAACAGACGGGAAGTGAAGTGAGCAATCTATTCTGTATCGGCCGTAAGTCCGTCTGTAAGTGTGAACCGAACGTACTGTGCAGCCAAGGAATGGACCCGACACGACGTCAAGTCTCGAATTTGCATTCCAAATTCACCAATTGACTGAGTACGGGCGCCGCGACCACCGAGTCACACTGTACTGTAATCGGATTAATGTTCGCAGTTGTTTGATCGGGACCTGATGTTGTGAGGAATCGTAATGGCGTAGGTAAGGAGAGGAGATTTCCAACGTAAATTAATTTTGGAAGCGTAGGAAAAAACGTCGAATGAAGTAATTTTGTAAGTCATCACGATGGTTTCCTAAATGTAAAAAATTTTTGGCGTTCAAAAGTAAAAAGACTATTATGTAAGTCATCGTCATTAGCCTAGCCATTTCTCAATTATGTTGGGGTTGGTTTCCTGTCTGATTCAGCTGAGTACTACTACTATTTTAGATGGAGCAACTACGCATTGGTAAGACTGGTTGTCAGACTTTCGGGCTTCTGAAGACCCGTAAACGACTGTCAAAGATCCACGAATGACAGCCGAGACCAACGGCTTAACGTGCTTTCTGAGGCACGGAGGGGTCTTGGTATGTTAGAATAGTCACCCATCCATATACCAACCGCGAGAAGCGTAGCTTAGCCTGATCGATCGAACCGTGCGGTTTTTTTTATAAGTCTCCCAAGAAGACTACTAGGTAAGTATCAGCAAGAAAATAAAAGTGCAACGACTATAATCTAAATCCTGAAGAGAAGACTGCTACAAGAGAGGACCATAGAAGAGAGAGAAGCGAACGATTACTTATAAACCATATCGACATAACCAAGAAGAAGACCTGTATCAAATACTATTTATAACTAGCGTCATATTTCTGACTGACCGACTCGTTGGCAATTCAAAAGTGCCCGTAAATCGTTTAATTGAAATAAAAATGCTTTTTGTTCGAAAATAGGTGACGGTTCCAGGTTTCGGAAGAAAAATCAAACCAAAAGCAATATTCCATCCAAAATCTTCACATTCAATATTCCCCAACAGCATCACGGTGTAACAGCCATCCACAGTAACAAGACTTGACTATAAATTTCTATTCCTTACAATAGTTACAGAGATTGCACCTGGGATCTGTCTTAGTGGTCTTAGTCTAAACTTGGACCAAAGATAAATCCCTCCGAAGTTTACCGCCGCGAGCAAGAAACGACAAATTGAGTTATCAACTTGAGGGAATACCTTCAGATCATTTCTCTGCTGTCGCAAAATAAAAAAGGTACGTGAGCTTGTCAAGATTTTTGTGAGACCAAAGATGGGTATCTTTCTAAGGTAAAAAGTTTGTCTGTGATTTTTTTTTGTTTGGAAGGTTTTTTGAATTTGATTTTAGAATTTAAGTGCAGTAGCCAGGCTTTAATATCCTTTTTTCTTTTTAAATGGCTAGCCTCCTTAGATATTAAATTGTGTTATTGAGCCGTCTGATAAAACGATGTTGTATGTTGGATTGCATTCATCCGCTGAACTTATTCCCTATGTTGGGGTCGGTTTCCAGTCTAACTGGATGTGGCTGAATAGGTACTAGTATGTTACATGAAGCGACTGCCTATCTGACCTCTACAACTGTTTATTCGGTAATACTATGCCTTTTGGTAAAACTGGTTGTCAGACTTTCGGGCTTCTGACGAACCGCAAGCACTGTTAAAAATCCACGAATGACAGCCAAGATAAACTGTTTTACGTGCGTTGCGAGGCATGGAGGGGTATGTAAATATGGTGACCCATCCTCAGATCAACCGCAACAAGCGAAGCTTAACCTGATCGATCGGGCCGTGCGGCTGCTATTGCTTTGCCCCTCAATATGTATCCTCCATATGTTGGATTGCACTAATTAAAGAAATAACTGCCATAGGAATCATTTTGACGGTTTATGTTTAATCAAATGGGTGAAGTCCAATTATTTCACCGAAAATTACGCTAAAAACAAAAATGAATCAAATTGTTCATGTCGTGTTTGTGGATTAGGTACACCTAATCCGCAGGCACGTGTCGATAACTTAGGACATAGTCGACTAAATGTAGTGGAACAAAGTAACGTACAATATAAATAAAATCTGCCATTACATCTAACAATATTTACGTAATAATAATCAATAGTTTTGCAGAAATGTTTCGCTGTAACGTCCGTTTCCTTACTTTCCGCATTGGTGCGATGCTGGTATCCTGGATCAGATATTTTATAAAATCTTAATATTTCAGAGACTGAAATAAAAGAGACTGTTACTCAGTAAATTAATGTTTTATCTATACTTAATAATAATATTTTATAGAGGTAAAATTTGTTTGTAAGTTTGTATGTAGGGGGTAATCTCTGGAACTACTGATTCAATTAAAAAAAAAACACTGGTTTAAAGCTGCCTTATTTGTGAGTGCTATATAGGCTATAAACTATATTAAATAGTTCTACAAAAAAGTCTGCGATACCATATTTTTATTTTTTATATTTTAGCAGATATAATAATAGCTTTTATGTATGAAAAAAGTATTTTTCGATTTACTTACGTTTGAATGATTTTTTAAAGAATCAAATATTAATCCTTATTAAAAAAAAAAAAACAAGGATATCATAGAGATAAATAAGATTTACCCTTTACGGTATGTCAATTGGTTAAATAGTTTCGAAGATAACACGCGCTAGTGAATCTAGCTCCGAGCGTTCACAGCGACTTGCTAGCCAAGTATGAGAACATCTCAGGGCCATGCTCGGGAGTTGAGCGCTGAGCGTGTGCAGCGTCTCCCTGATTTAGGGCAGCATGAATCTGCAACAAGGGATAGAGAGACTAGCTCCGAGCGTTCGCAGCGACTCGCTAGCCAAAGTGTGAGAACATCTCAGAGCCGTGCTAGGAGTCTAGCGCTGAACGTGCGCAGCGCTCCCAGCACTCCCTGTGCCACCTGGGGCATTAAATTTTTTTTTTTCATACATTCCTCGCTAATTTTATATTATCACATGTTAGAAAATCCGGAAAAATTGCTCTGGCAGTGGCTTCTTCAGGGATTGCAGCTACTTTATTGTGCGACGGTAAATCTACACACTTTACCTTCAAACTCCCACTGACAGTTTCATTGGAGCAACAGTCGATATGTTCGGGCCCCTCAGTCAGTTGTTACAAGATAATTATGTCGCTGATAATATGGGACGAATGTATTATGACTCATAGAGCTCATGTTGAAGCAGTGGATCGAACACTTAAGGACTTGAGAAACTCAGTCGCTGCAACTTATAGATGCTGTTCATCTATAAGTTGCTGCAGACTGTGAACTATACGACCCAGACTCCTATTTATTACGATTTTCGCAGCGTTAGCGCTCAAGGTTGGAGAAGAAAGAGACCCTTCTCCAACTTTAAGCAGCTGTTGTGGAAAATCGTTATACGTATTTAAGGTGGGTTCTCATGATAGTGTCTAAATTTTGGGTTTGAATTATACTCATTAGGGGCGATGATTTTAAATACGCTTTGATGATGTTCGCACGTGTCTTTTTTGTGGCGACGGGAAGTGTTTGCCGAAAGTCATCAGCAAACAAAAAACTGATACCACCCGTGACAGCGACTGAGTGTCTCAGGTCCTTAAGTGTTCGATCTACTTCTTCAACACGAGCTCTATGAGTCATGGTACATTCATCCTACATTATCATTATGATGATTATCTAAATACCTAGGCATTGTGAGATACGGAGTGTACCTACTTAAATATAAGTGGTTTCTGTATCTGTGAGTTTCGGTCAAAGTAGACCACCAGACTTCAGATGTGCCCCTATTTATAAGGTTTGCTAAGAAAAGTTCAATCATTTATTTGTTTCAACGACCCAAAGACATAACGCTATCATAGATCTTTATAGGTGATATGGCAGAGCAAAGCTTCTCCCAGATTAGGTCAATCTGGTGTGATTTATCTTTTCATTTATTGAGGTAGTCAGAAGCCTGAAAGTCTGACAACCAATTGTAATGGGTGTCGTATTACCTTGTAACTGGGCTGTGCAGGTTACATACGCAGACGCTTTATGTCAAATACCCGTACATATCGTAATATGTACTAAATAGAGACATTAATTGGCTTTGTTCAAGGGCTATCGTCTCATCTAGGAACAATACAGTCAATGAAATCAATAATGTAATTTTACAAATAATCCCCGGCCAAGGCAAAATCTATAAGTCCGTTGATACAGTGTGTAATATCGAAGATGCAGTCCACTATCCGCAAGAATTTTTTAACTAATCCATCCGGGCTCCCACCTCACGAAATGCCAGCTATTGAAAATTAAAAAACCTATCACGTTTTTAAGGGTTGGCTTACATTTATTAGTACTAATAAATCATTTATCAATGGTTTATACTAATAAATGATTTAAAAGACAACTTACTTACAGCGACCATTTTCATCGGACCAGGAGCTGGCCAGCTAGTGCAGATCCCGAGGCTTCCAATAAATCCCACGGAGCTGCCTATATCGGTCCAGCGACTAAAGATTCCCATTTTAACATCATTTGCCCCGACTATTAACAAGTCCCAGGGATAAACATTCTCTTTGGTTGGCATTGCCCTACGAAAAGAATGTTTTACCCATGGGCAGTTATATGTTGGTTTATCACGAGTTGGATCACCAAATCCAGATTAGTTTGTTACCGGAAAATAAAACAACCTCAAACGTTGTATACAGGGAAGCTTTAAATTAAATGCCTATTTAACTAAGTTACACACCTACCTAAATTAAATTTTATAAAATTCTATGGCCTATAAAAATCAAATCAAATCAAATCTTCGAAATCCACGCAGACGAAATCGCGGGCAAACTACTAGTGATCAACACATTGGGTTCATATTGCTCACGATATTCCTTAGTTTCGGAACACAACATTTTAACTTTTTACCTTTTTCAATATTACTACTGAAATTTGTGTTCTGAACGTTTGGTCTGTGAAACCGTGCGCGGGTACAACTGTCACAGACTTTGGCGCAAGTCTAAGAAAGTTAACAAAACAGAAGTTTTCTTAAACTTTAAAGGTTTTTTAAAAGTAAATTGATAAATTTTGACGCCAGACAACAAAACATTTCAAAACAGTTTTCCAACTTAAACCTACATAATATTATACCGCAACTAATCCAGTGTCTACCTAAGTCATATCAAAATAGCACTCTTGTATTCCACTCACATCCCATATAACCACAAGGAATAAAACGAATTCATCAATTTAGAATAAACACGTTTATACAGTACAAAAAGACATTATTAACTACTCGGATTCACGTCAGCAACGTATATATGGCAGTTAATTAATCAAAAACAACGTGAACAAACGTTTAGATGTGGCGTCTCGACGTTTCTTATTAGACTCGCGTACCAAAGTCAAAAGTTACCCTTTCATCGTAATTTAAATACCCTAAAGTTGAGTCCACAATGTAAAGTTGATACAAACGCTTTACGACAGACCTCTTCGAATATTAGAAGGAATTTTGTTAATTTATTTCAATTTTCGCTTTTCATGTCGTATTATCGTTGCCAATTATCTGTACAAACAAAGGGCGTTTTCATTATAAGCGATATTTACTTAGTTAATTTCTTGCAATTTTCTGAGTTCCAAGTCATTGGAATTTCAGATGAACCAATGGAATTAAGGTTATTTCTTGGAATTCGTTAAATTGGTTAGGAACGGACGGTCTTGAGGGACAGACGCTTGCCTGTCTATAATAACTGTGAGGTAGAACATTCTGCTCAGAGGGAATATTGTTTTAGAAGTCTTCTCTACTACATTCTATAGAAATGTTAAATTATTATCGACATGTTGTTTGTTGAAGTTGTAAGGAGGGTTCGTGGTTTTATTATACTTGTTAGACATTTAATATTTACGCTTCGACCTTTTACCATGGATTCAGTACATGATTCTGAACCGAAAACAAAGCTTATTTAAACATTTTGACCGCGGAGGTATTGCACTTAAATTGCAGATTATTTTTTGATAAGCGACGAAATTATTCTACCCTAGAGTGTGTAGAATCATGTGCTGACAAATTCATGATTCTACTCGTAGTTTGCGCGTAGATAGAGATTGCGATCTCTGCCACCCTGTATAAACTGTTTAAACTGTACTAAAATGTTATTTGTCTGCTAATAATATGCATCTGGTGAGTAAGGTGTATGTATATATGTAGGTATTCTCCTGGCATCAGAACTTCGATCTTCAGGAAACCTAATAGTCATACCCCAAAAGCACTGATATGAAATAAAGGCTTGTTTTGGCATTATTTCTTTCCATATTTTTTTTGAGTATTTCCTAGTGGTTATTTCCACAAAATAAACAGGAAACCTTATCAAAAAGCTAGGGCTCTAGGCTACGTAAATAAAGGGTCATAAATACTTTACCTCCATCGGGGAGGGGTCACGTACAAGCAAAAAAAATCTCCCGCCAACCGAAGGGTTCCAAATTCGAACGTAATTCAATAAAGGAAGCCTGGCCACACTCCCTTCGGGCCCGATCGACCGACAGTCATACCCAACAAATTGATGAGATTTACAGCCGAGATTCCCCGAAGTTAGCCGAAGGGAAATTAAGTTCGGGAAAGTTTTCAAGTTGTTCAACAAACGTACTGACCTTATCACTTGAATTTAAGCCTGGTACCTTTTTTGTGATGGTTCTAGACAGGAATAGTTTCTAACTTTGATAAGAGGTTAGGCCGAGATCTAAGATAAGGTGATTTAAGAGGAAATAGAAGTGGCAGTGGCCATTTTTGCACAAATGGAACTGAATGGTTATTTTTTCAATTTATGGGCGTCACTATTTACAGTGACAGTGTTAATCTCGACTAAATGAAAAAACCTATTAATAATAGTATATTTTATAACGAGGGACTAAACGAAGCCATAATATACCCGAGGTGGTTTGACTCCCGAGCGTGCGAGGGAGTCAATGAAACCGAGGGTATATTAAGTTGGCGTTTAGTCTCGAGGTGCAAACTGTACTTTTCACTTCGAGTGCGAGAAAAATAGTCAATTTAGTACAAAAACATGTACTTACCTAATAAATATTACTTAACAAAAAAACAGTACAAAGTGAAAAATAACTTTAATTTCGGAAGTCGGTGTCTTTGGAGCTGAATTTGAATTTGTTGTCACCGCCTTCCGAAATTAAAGTTATTTTTCACTTTGTAGTGTTTTTTTGGAAGTCGGTTGTTTTTTTTTTTTTTGGAAAACGATTTTATTTTACTTTTTAGTGGTTCACATGTGCTTACCCCTTCACAGCGTACCGGCATGATGTTATGTTATGAACTGGTGTAAACAATAGACAGACATGAGATTTCAGCAATCCCAGTCCATTTGCTATCATTTATTGAGGAGTTCCGTTGCCTATCTCCAAAGTTCTTCATCAGATCTTCACCAAATTGAAATGAGACCACTCCGAGAAAGTACTCTTCCAAAAAATACCTAAATCGCTTCGCGTGCCTATAAAATTTGAAGAGTTCTCTCTATTTCTCCAGGATCCCATCATCAGATCCTGACTTGATGATCATGGGACCACCTGGGAAGTATACCCTTTCAAACAAAAAAAAATCCAAATCGGTCCAGCCATCTTCGAGTAATCGGGGAACATGCATAAAAAAAATTTAAAAAAGTTTCCGACGTCGACTTCGACTTCGACTTTTTGAAGTCGGTTAATAAAATAAAAATCACAATATCTATTAGGTATGTCTTTTGCTCTTTGCTTGACGTCAAACTCTTCACCAAGGAACATAATATTTGTCACTGGACATTCTTAATAAATTTATTTAAAGCCGAACAAAACACTCGACAAAAATTCTGAAATTTTCGCGGTCTTTTTTTTCTTCTAAACCAGTAACAGATTAACAATTTAAAACACATGGCGCCACCTTGGCAAAACCATGGAACTAAATCAACATTTTCGCAATGAAGATAGTCCACACTCCACAGATAATAGTATATTTACTGGCTGTTTGAGTTTGTCTATGTCACATGAAGGAAATTAAAAAACAAATTACTTTTTACTCCCTAGGGACTAAAGTGGTCACTTTAGTCCCGCTTCGTAGGGCTATAATGATGTCTTTTTAGAGCATGAGAAGTGAAAAATATATTTTTAGTTCATCTACTGACTACAAAATAAATTGGCAAAGCTAGAGGATGTCTAGATAGCAGTTTCAGTCTGGGATTGGATTTTTACTGAAAATGTATACGAAAATATAAACCACGGCTGATAAAGTGTGATATACGGGCAACAAAAGCTTTTCCTAGAAGAAACGATAAAATATCATTGACAACTACGTTTGTCTCAAATACAGAATGAATCTGGACATCTGGAGGTCTACTCTCTGTGTGGTTCTGTCCTCAAAATACCATTTCAGACACCAATCCACATGGTCCTCACATGACCAGACCAAGATTATGTTTGGACTTTAAAAGAGACAGTGACCCCTAAGTTTGTTTCGGCCCCTTTTTTCTCAAGGTTGTGGATAGAAAACAACTCATCTAGTTTTCAAAATATGATTGACGTGTAAAAAAAAGGTTTGCAAACCTAAAATTAAATTTTACTTTTATTTATCAATGCATATATAGTATATTTTATAACGAGGGACTAAACGAAGCCATAATATACCCGAGGTGGTTTGACTCCCGAGCGTGCGAGGGAGTCAATGAAACCGAGGGTATATTAAGTTGGCATTTAGTCTCGAGGTGCAAACTGTACTTTTCACTTCGAGTGCGAGAAAAATAGTCAATTTAGTACAAAAACATGTACTTACCTAATAAATATTACTTAACAAAAAAACAGTACAAAGTGAAAAATAACTTTAATTTCGGAAGTCGGTGTTTTTGGAGCTGAATTTGAATTTGTTGTCACCGCCTTCCGAAATTAAAGTTATTTTTCACTTTGTAGTGTTTTTTTGGAAGTCGGTTTTTTTTTTTGGATAAAGTTTTTTTTTTTACTTTTTAGTGGTTCACATGTGCTTACCCCTTCACAGCGTACCGGCGTGATGTTATGTTATGAACTGGTGTAAACAATAGACAGACATGAGATTTCAGCAATCCCAGTCCATTTGCTATCATTTATTGAGGAGTTCCGTTGCCTATCTCCAAAGTTCTTCATCAGATCTTCACCCAATTGAAATAAGACCACTCCGAGAAAGTACTCTTCCAAAAAATACCTAAATCGCTTCGCGTGCCTATAAAATTTGAAGAGTTCTCTCTATTTCTCCAGGATCCCATCATCAGATCCTGACTTGATGATCATGGGACCACCTGGGAAGTATACCCTTTCAAACAAAAAAAAATCCAAATCGGTCCAGCCATCTTCGAGTAATTGGGGAACATACATAAAAAAAAATTAAAAAAGGTTCCGACGAATTGAGAACCTCCTCCTTTTTGAAGTCGGTTAATAAAATAAAAATCACAATATCTATTAGGTATGTCTTTTGCTCTTTGCTTGACGTCAAACTCTTCACCAAGGAACATAATATATAGGAACATAATATTTGTCACTGGACATTCTTAATAAATTTATTTAAAGCCGAACAAATTTACACTCGACAAAAATTCTGAAATTTTTGCGGTCTTTTTTTTCTTCTAAACCAGTAACAGATTAACAATTTAAAACACATGGCGCCACCTTGGCAAAAACCATGGAACTAAAACTCTCAACATTTTCGCAATGAAGATAGTCCACACTCCACAGATAATAGTATATTTACTGGCTGTTTGAGTTTGTCTATGTCACATGAAGGAAATTAAAAAACGAATTACTTTTTACTCCCTAGGGACTAAAGTGGTCACTTTAGTCCCGCTTCGTAGGGCTATAATGATGTCTTTTTAGAGCATGAGAAGTGAAAATAAAATTATATCGTCTATACGTAATATTGTCAACAAATTATCTGCAAGACACTTAAGATTATGAAGAGATTTTTTCTACGGTTTAAATATTCCTAAAGTATTTTTATAGAATACTAGCTTTAAGCCGTGGCTTCGCCGTCGTCGAGGTCGGAAATTATCCTACAGGAACGTACCGAGAAAAAAGTAACCTGAAACCTGTGTTCCAATATTCATCAAAATCCGTTTACCCGTCAAGACACCAAATTAACAGACGGACAAACAGAATTACTTTCGCATGAAACATATTAGATAGTATGGATTGAGTTAGATCTCATTTGATTATAATCGATGACAAAGAATTTACCTATCTACCTACCGAAGGACGCGACGGTCGAAGATTTTCTTACCTAAACGCACCGGAAATTCCTTTATGCTGATTAACATCTAAAAATACCTGAGTATCTATAGGTTTTAATTGTTTTAATTTAATCAACTTACTATATTTATCAGCTACTGATAAATAACTACCTATCAACGCCACCTGAAAGTATCTATTGGGTCCTAAATCAAATCAGTTATGCAATTTAAATTCGTAAAGGAAATAATTTAATTTAACAAGGCTATGTTCGTGTACTCATTCATGCTTGAATTTCTTTAAATCACCATCTATGTTCCACTCACGGTGTAGACCATTCTGTATGACAAATTGCACGAAAGGTGCAAAATTATTTCACATTTTGATCAGTGTGTCGTGCAAGGAGCTGAGAGTAGTACCTAATGTTGTCAACTCTATAAAAATGGGTCACATTCGACCACATCAAATGTGGCCCATTGTTATTGAGTCACCCAGTGAAAGAGTGTAGTAAATTTCTACCGCTAGCAATAATATACTCGTGTAAAATAAAATACTTAAAATACCATTTCATGAGGCATATTTTGTTTTATTTACTAATACCTTAATGAATTGCAAGTATTATCATAAAATAACATTCTTTAATATGTCCCATCAGAAATTTTAATACAATTAAACATCATCCAAAATAAACGTTACAATATTCAACTTACTCGGTAAAGGGGTGATGATCACTCCACGAACGTTGGACATAAACTGAGCTCACAAAAATGTTTTTTTTCGTGTAGGCATCTCACAGTTGACCTTGAGAGGCCGTGACTGCTTAACCGGACTTTCCTGGGGCTGCCTTAAGAAAACTTAACGCCTCCAGCCAGGGGCTTAAAACTACTTAAATTAAGCGACTGCACGCTGAGGGCACCCCCTGCAAGGTACGGGCCTCGGCTCAGGGCGTCACTGATAGGGGGACAGCAAGTGGGGACAGGCTGGATTTAAAGATTTTCTTTCATTATTATTATTGAACGGGGAATTTAACTCTACTGGCTCAGCTGCGGCGCGGGCTGGCGCTTCAACGAGCAACGGACGGTCGGGGGTCTGGACGTAAACTCGGGGTCTTCGCGGAGCGCGAGGACCTCGGTGGCGAGGTTGGAATGATCACAAAAATGGCGGCACGCTCTTTTATAAAACAAAGGTGGGTCTGGCGCACTGTTTGCGAGCCTGACAGTTACAATTATTTTAAAATTGCCTTGGAGCCAAATAACGATTTTAGGTCAATAATAATCTATTGTTGGATAGTATACTGCGTGTTGCTACCCGGCTCAAGGACGCGGGGAGCCCAGCCACTATAAAAACGACCGCAGGCGGCGGTTCGTTCCTTTTTTCTTCGTTTGGACGGCGCCGTGTGCGGAAGCACTGTCCGTCGGCCGTTCGGTGCAATCTGGTATCTCTGTTACTCGTTATTCTCCTGTTATTTTTATAAGTGATGGTTTTGTTCCTCTGATTGTATTTTTGGATAATTATTTTTATAAAATTCATGTGATTCGTTTTTAGGTTAATAAATAATTCATTTCTTATTGTGATTTCACTTCTGTCCTAACATCAGAAGTGGGATAACAATCCAACCCCAATTTAGGCCCCTTGACTAGTTTGAATCTCATAACAGAGGAACTTTGTCGTTACTTACCCGCGTGTGTGAATTTGTTGTTTTTTTGTTTTGTTTTGTGTACATAGAACTTGTTTTGTCGGATGAACATGCCTAACACGCATAGTTCACGGAGCAGATCGCACCGACGGCATCGTAGGCGCGATCAGTCGGGAGATAGCTCACGAAAATATCGAAATATGTCATGTAGTCGTCGCGAACGGACTCCCTCTAGAGTACAGTCGAACGGAACGCCACCGCGTGCGTCATACATTAACCAGACAACGCGGTCTACCCCCGTAGAAACGCGAACGCTAGACACAATCTTATCCCGTCTGGAAATGATCGAGAATAAATTCACGTCTACCCCCATTTCGCCACCGGACTCAACGGCGCCGTCCGTGGCTCAAGCTATAGTAGATGCGATTCATTCCGTAAATCCGGGACGTTCATATTTTGTTTCAAACTTTGACCCATCTATCCATGACGTGGACTCTTGGTGTGATGAAGTGGATCGTGCACATATAGCCAATCGCTGGGGTGACAGAGAATGCCTGTCACGCGTAGCCGGATGTTTAAAAGGCGACGCGAGAATATGGTTAAATGAATGGGTAACCTCTGATAGATCGTGGAGTAGCTTTAAACGCGAATTTAAACCACTTTACCCCCGAAAATTAGATTATGCGACGATACTTTTTGAAACAATGAACACAACGTCTAACACATTCTCGTCGTACGCTGAGTACGCGAGACGTACCCTGCTCCGCTTGCGCATTGTCAAAGGCCTTAGTGAGGAATTAATGACGCAAATAGTGGTTCGCGGAATAGACGATGCACAAGTGCGGGCAGCGGCGGCAAACGCAGAACTTTCTTCAGAAAATCTGGTGTCTTTTCTATCTATATATGCAAAACCAGATCAAACGAAGGGTGGCTCAGTTAAAACTACGGCCTACCCTCTATCACGAAAACGCGGCACAGAACATGCAGGTTCGAATCAGCGTAAGACCTGTTTTAACTGTAAAGGCCAAGGTCACTTGTCTCACAACTGCCCAAAAAAATCTAAACCGTCCGAACCAGCGTCCAAAGTACGTCCCAACGTTCCAACCTGCACGTTCTGTAAAAAGATAGGACATACGGAGGACGCTTGTTTTGCCAAAGAAAGATCGTCTGGACCACAGGGTCAGCAGAACAAACGCAACGTAAATTTTTGTCAGGATCCTGTGGAAGAAACAGCGATATAACCACCGCAGTAGTACACGGTATACCGGTCGACGTGTTAATAGATAGCGGCGCGCTTAATGTCTCCCTCATATCATCCGACGTGGTAAAACATTTGGCTTGCGCAGTAAAACCTACTAAGTGTGTATTGAAGGGTATTAGTAACCACGAAATTGTGTCCACATCTTACGTAACCCTTACGATTGAGTTTACAAATATTTCACTAGAGGCTGATTTCGTGGTAGTACCAGCCGCGTTTATGAGTACACCCCTGATAATTGGAACTGACATTCTGAATAAGGATGGCATAACGTACATCAGAACCAAAGACCGACAATATCTCACACGCGCACCTGAAAGTCAGAACACGTCTCATGTGTTCACGGTCTCTAAAGAAATTGACATACCTATAGTTACACCACTGCAGGGTGTAGAGCGGGAGTCTCTTATGAGGGTAATTGATGGTTTTGCGGATTTTTTTATAACAGGCACGGCGACCACTACTGTCACTACGGGTGAAATGCATATCAATGTAACCAGTGACGTACCGATTACGTATCGCCCTTATAAACTTTCAATTGCTGAGAAAACAAGAGTGCGCGAAATCATTAATGACCTTCTACAGAAGTGCATTATCCGAGAGTCCGAATCCGAATATTCTAGCCCGATAATTTTAGTGAAGAAAAAGGACGGATCGGACCGGCTTTGCGTTGATTTTCGTGCTTTGAACCGGGTAACTGTCAAAGAGCGATATCCGCTCCCGTTAATAGATGACCATATCGATCGTTTAGGTGATAAAAACATAACGCGATACTCAACTCTTGACATGGCCTCTGGTTTCCACCAGATAAAAATTAGTGACGAGTCAGTTCATCGCACCGCGTTTGTTACGCCCGAGGGGCATTATGAATACCTAAAAATGCCATACGGTCTGACAAATTCGCCCGTTGTGTATCAACGCATCATCAACAAAACGCTTCGCAAATTCATTGACGCGGGTCAAGTTCTGGTTTACATAGATGACGTACTGTTGATGAGCGCCACAGTGGACGAAGGTGTCGACCTGTTGCGACAAGTACTTACGACCTTGACCAAGGCAGGGTTTTCGATAAACGTACGCAAGTGTGTTTTTCTCACCAACGAGGTTGAATACCTTGGACGAATAATAAGTCAAGGTCAGGTTAGGCCGAGCCCTCATAAGATCCAGGCATTAGTAGACTCGCCCGCCCCGGAAAGTATCAAACAAGTTAGGCAGTTCTTGGGACTGGCCGGTTACTTTAGGAAGTACATTAAGGGTTATGCAACGATGACGTACCCAATCTCCCAGTTAACTAAAAAAGATTTTCAGTTCAAGTGGGGTCCCGAACAAGAAAAAGTGCGACAGGAAATTATTTCAATTTTGACCTATGAGCCTGTGTTAGCAATTTTTGACCCGAGTCTACCCACAGAGGTTCATACTGATGCGAGCAGCATTGGTTACGGCGCAATTCTTTTTCAAACCCACCCAAACAATAGTAAAAGAGTTGTAGCTTACTTCAGCCGGACCACTCAAGGCGCAGAGAGTAGATACCACTCTTATGAGTTGGAGACGTTGGCGGTTGTGAAAGCATTGCAGAATTTTCGACACTATTTGATCGGACTTCAATTTAAACTAATTACAGACTGCAATGCTCTCAAATCCACCGAACGTAAAAAGGATCTGCTGCCGAGAGTTGCCCGCTGGTGGATGTATCTCCAAGATTTTACCTTCGAGATGGAGTACCGAAAAGGTGCTATGTTGTCACATGCCGATTACTTGAGCAGAAACCCCCCTCGTAAAGTGCTTCATGTCACTCAACATCGCAATTGGGCTCAGATAGCACAAGCCGCAGATGAAGAGACACGAAAGCTTCTCCAAAGACTAAGAGAAGGCAGCCTAGATCCTAATCGCTATGTTGAGAAAAATGACCTTTTGTACTATAAGTATACTGCGATTGGCGAGCAGCCGCGATTCCTTTGCTTTGTTCCCCGAGGTCACAGACTTAGTCTGCTTCGAGTGTTCCATGACGAACACAATCACATTGGCTATGACAAGACCTTGGATTTAATCCTAAAGCACTTTTGGTTCCCAGGCCTTAGGCAATTCGTTAAAAAGTACCTCGAACATTGCTTGATTTGCATCTCCAAGAAACGCGTGCCTAGGTCTCCACAACAAAACATAACTTCGTGGGAAAAACCCGATCAACCTTTTTCGGTTGTACACTCAGATGTACTAGGTCCACTTCCCGAGTCAAACGGCTTCAAGTTTGTTCTTCTTATTGTGGATGCGTTCACTAAGTATACGCTTCTTTACCCCATTTATAGGCAGGATGTAGCAGAACTTTTAAGAGTGTTTACAAACGCAGTTTCACTGTTTGGTGTACCAAAAATGATTGTAACGGACAGAGGCAGAATGTATCAGTCCGCTAGGTTCCTAGATTTTGTTAAAAATATGGGATCGGAGATACATTTGGTTACTGCAGAGATGCACCAATCAAACGGCCAAGTCGAGAGGTACGCCCGTACCGTCCTGAACCTTCTTCGCATCGAGACTAATCACAAAGGGACAGCCTGGTCCGAGACGCTGTGGAGACTCCAACTGACCCTCAACGTAACCAAGCAGAAAACGACTCAGGCATCGCCATTAAATTTACTGGTGGGCACCGACGCGGCGACCCCCGTCATCAGGTCACTGGTCCGTGATGTCGCTCTGGAAGTTGTACAGCCGAATCATGAAGCACAAAGAGAGTTACGTCGAGCCCGCGCAACTGATCTACTAAGACAAAACCAGTCTCGACAGGACAATTATGTAAATCGAAACCGACGACCACCAAAAGTTTTTAATGTCAATGATTTGGTTTTCGTCATCAAGATTTCGCAGGCAACTGGAAAGATGGACCACGGGATGCGAGGGCCGTACAGGGTCACACGCGTGCTGCCGAGTGGGCGGTATGAGCTGCGCCTGCTGACCGGCTCCTATGGCAAGACGACGCAAGCTGCTGCTCAGTACATGATGCTCTGGAAAGGGGAGTGGTGTCCTGAGACTTGCGCTGCATTCTTTGAGCGTGAGTATACTTGCGTACTATGAGTGGTCTGCATTGCCATAGAGGGTTGTGCAGGTCTTCGGGTGAGATATTATACGGACTGCGAGACGTCTACGTCAGGTAAACTGCGAGGTACCTGACCGGTCTCACAAAGAGTGGCCTTGCCACCCACGTATACGTGTGTTTTGACGTGTAGAGGACGGACTGCGAGACGTTCCTTTTGGTGATTTGGTAATCGCCCTACACGATGGGTCATGTAGAGGACGGACTGCGAGACGTTCCTTTTGGTGATTTGGTAATCGCCCTACACGATGGGTCATGTAGAGGACGGACTGCGAGACGATCCTTTTGGCGAAAAACGCCCTACATGACAGTGAATGAACATGGATCAATGTATGTTGAATGATGTATGAATGTCGATGATACGAGTTATGATGTTTATGTGTGATGAATGAGACTCTGTGGGAGTACTCAGATGACGCCTTGGTACCCCACAGGCTATCTAGCTAGTCAGCTTATGTATCTGATGAATGAAAGAAAAAGGCCATGTGAGAAGAATTGAATGCAAGCAAAAAGAATAGGCAAAGGTGCTTGCTTTCCGAGAGACATTAAACTTCTTTGTTGGTTTCACAGAAGACAACCTGACTGATGACACCACTCCTACTCATCATGGTGTAGAGCCAGTCGCTGGGCCTTCCCGTCCAGGTGACGAAACCCATCGAGCAGCCATGCAGAGCCTGTCGGACCTTTCTGATGCTGTCGCGGACGACGCATGATCAGGATGGCCGTGTTGGATAGTATACTGCGTGTTGCTACCCGGCTCAAGGACGCGGGGAGCCCAGCCACTATAAAAACGACCGCAGGCGGCGGTTCGTTCCTTTTTTCTTCGTTTGGACGGCGCCGTGTGCGGAAGCACTGTCCGTCGGCCGTTCGGTGCAATCTGGTATCTCTGTTACTCGTTATTCTCCTGTTATTTTTATAAGTGATGGTTTTGTTCCTCTGATTGTATTTTTGGATAATTATTTTTATAAAATTCATGTGATTCGTTTTTAGGTTAATAAATAATTCATTTCTTATTGTGATTTCACTTCTGTCCTAACACTATAATAATTCAACAATAAATAATGTTAATTATTTATGAGCCATAATATGACACGGTGTTATACTATCCATCAATCTGCTTAGCACTATCCCATCTTTGTTAGGCTCGGCTTCCAGTCTAGTCCTGCAGATCTGATAGCGTCTTGTGACGGGTTGTTGAACTTCCTAAATTAACCGACTGCGGAGGGTAATGTGTTTATCAGTCACTCTAGAGACCGAACGCGTGGGCCGATTTTGATGATTCTTACGTCAATCGATTTGTCTTAATCTTTGGAGTGTTATTAAAGTCATGACAATATTTAAAATTCGATATGGCGCCAGTTGCCATTTTGTGAATATGTATTATTATAACCGGACCTCCGGTATCGTCAGCCGGACAATAGACAAATGTAAAACATTGATTACTGTTTTTTTTTGTATCGTAATCAGCAAATCACTGTAGATAACTATTATCTATACACAATTATCTATGTTGTGCGCTGTTTGTCTACCACAATTATTCAAGGAACTGTTTTAATAATTCCGGCGTCGTAAAAAGGAATATTGTTACAATATCTATAACTCATAAAAAAATAAAACCATTTATTTTACAGACCATAAAATCCAATTTGTTAGTAATTAGATACATTTGGCTTTTTGTAATAACTATTAATAATATCAGAATGATTAATATAACGTCAAACTACCAATAATAATGTCAAAATGACTAATAATGTCAAAATAATTAATAATACGATAATCAAATACAAAATAATCAAAAATGCAATAAATACAAGCAAAAACCTTATTTCAAGGCACGGTTTGAAGAAAATACTTGTGTCCTGGTCCAGTGCCTGAGTATTAGACATCCGCCTTATCGGCCACGGTTACCAAGAGGCTGTTGGGGCTGCCCCGCACTCACCGCATCAGAAAGGCGACACGTTTTCCCATGATAACGTAAAAGTCGTCTATTCTTGCCTAGTGTCATGGCAACCCCAACAGCAGCTTGTGCGCGTTGTTGTACTGGACACGTAAGGCGCTGTAAGTCCTTTGCTGATCTTATCCTGTGTGTGGAACAGTTTGTTACAATAAATATAATTTTAACGTAAGTAACAATTTACAGAATTAGATCTGGCATCCTGGCTAGGTCACATGGTTACCTGTATTCGCCATTCAAATCATTTTAGAAATATCAAAGTTTTGTCATGCGATATGAAAGCCGAGTAGACTGGTGCCCTGAAACCCTGAAACCGTAAGACGATTAGACGATGTCAGTGGCGCAGTTTGTGACTGTACCTGAATATTGACCCCAGGCCGATAAATTTTTCGTTTTTCCTAATTATGTTAATATCAGTCCTTAGATCGGTTCCCCCTAAGGGGGAAGGGCCGTACTCCTCCCCGTACGGCCCTGTAGAGCTCGTCACCGGACTGGTCACTCTCCCACCATTTAATTTAAATGAATTCCAAATAGCCTTAAATTATACTTAAGAATTCATATGTATGGAAACACATTGGATGTGGTTTCAGAAGCTAATAAATATCAGAGATACTCAAAGTACTTGTAATATTATATAAATGTACGAGTAACCCATACGCTAGCGTATCAGGTATCTGGTCAATCGTTACTCACACGATACCTCACGTCAACACTCAGAGTACTCAGGGTAACACTTCCATAAAGTGACGCAAGCTGCTTTGCAGCTATTTCACGTCGTCATGCTCTTTCGAGACAAGTTCCCTAGCAGCTCTTTCGAACTGAAAACGTGACGAAGCGGCTTTCCCTGCGGCAACCGTGCGACCGTCCTTGTCTAGCAACGGAGCGGCTAGTTCATGCGGCAAATCGTCGTCATCATGCTCTTTTTGGAGACATGGTCCCTATCAGTCCTTGGACTGAATAATTATGAGATAGATGTGGTAACCCAAACCCCTGGAAGTTCACCCGTTGCACAACAAGCATATCTGTAAGACACGTGTTCATGTCAATCTGACCGAATTATCAATCTGAGATCAAGAATATAATAGTCGCGGATGACTATATAGAGTTGAAAATCTAGATTCTAGATTTAGTACTAAGTAGATAAGGTTAGAGAATCAAAACCTAAAAATCACTATTTAAATAGAATTTTGGATCAACTCTCATGAAAACCTATAGACAGCCCCAAAGAGCCCACCCGTCGCCACTTCCTAGTGTTTGAGCTGTGGAGAAGAAGTGGCGCAACAAACTCCCCAGCAACACAACTGTCTAATTAGTTATAAGAACTTTAGTAGTACTCTCAACCTAAGATAACTACATATTGTTAGAATAGGCTCACCCAGTCATACCAACAACTATACATACACACACATAATAATTCTCCTCCCTTCACAGGTGAAGGCTATCTGCAATAAAGTCTTAATTATGTGGAGGGGTGAAGGGATCGTTGCGCTTGCGCTTATATTCATTATTCATAGCTACGTTACTTTATCTGTTTACTGTTCACCCACTTTAGTGAGACGGGGAACCGTTTTACAACGTTTGTCTCATTGTACGTGCTCCGTTAGACCTAACGCATAGAACCTCTGAGGACACTAAGACCCGAGTTCACCAACACATGGTTAAATTTAAAACAACCGGTTAAATCATAACCGGCTGATTAACAATATTTTGCTGTTCACCACGCACTAACCATTGGTTAAGCACTGTAATCGGATGGTTAACTTAAACGACGTGGCCAACTCAGTTTAACCGTTGGTTTATGCTTTCTGGTTTGAAGTTTTGCATTGTGAATCACTTTTAGTTATAAAATAAAAATGCAAGACGCTTTGAGTTACTTCTTATTTGATGAGGATAATGTGTTAGATGATTTTGAAGATAATATATAATTTTGCGCACTCCCGTATAATCCAAACACAACAATTTCGGCACAATAATTTCGAGGAATATGACTAGAAAGTATTTGGTACAAGATTTCGTACATACAAACGTAGTTAGTGCTCTGGAATTACTTGATTTAATTGAAAAGAAGTTTGAATAGCCAAACACGATTGCAGTGACTGCCGAAAGCATTAAATTTGTCAGCCAGATGCATCCGACCCCATTTTTTTCGGCATTTGTCGTGGCGTCTCTCACAAAGTAATGTTAAAACATTCGATCATTCGGTCATTTTCGACTCACTCATTCAAAAACGTTCGGTTATTTAACCGTTGGGTAGAATTGAATAGTGAACTCGAAAAAAACGCTGTTTGTTTAAACATTTGTTTAATGCTAACAGGACGGTTACGTAATCAATGGTTATGTTGTAGTTGGTGAGCTCGGGTCTTACTCAATCCTAAGACAGCGTACTGAGAAGTCCACCTGTTATTGAGGAAGACAAGTTTTGAGTAGTTTTAATCACGTACTCATATGAATGTCACCCTTGTGACTACCTATCCCCTTTCTAAGATATCACAAGACTCGCACAAGCGCACCGTAGACTCAGTCTCTAGCAGAACTCATTGCGATCGTTCTTGGTGCCTGCCGAAGTGGAATATCGTCACTTCAGATCTCCTTAATCTTCCCCACTTAGAGGATGCAGTGCATCCAGATTTCGTGTTTCGTTAAATAGTGACGATTCAGAAATAGGCCTACTAACAGCCGGGTGGTGGTTTTAACGAGACACGGTCCCTAGCGTTCTTAGAACGGCTACCAATGCATTTTAGTGAACGTGTGTGATGCCTACCCCCGCTCCCAGAGACCTGCACGCCACAAGCTTCACGCAACGCGTTCTGTGGCGAGACCTTTTTGGAAACAGACATCATCACTAACGTTTGGTTGGTTTATATTGCAATAATAGTTCGGCTTTATAGCCTAGTTTACTTGAAATTAGTTATTTACGGTTCTGCCTTCCCAATGTGGTATGTCAAAATGTCAACAGTCGTCAAAAGTCAGAGCTTTTCGCTCAGTGTCAAGTCTAGCGGGGGGCCTTCCCCGTCTCCCTATAACCAACTGCAAGTGACAAATATCTGCCGAGGTACCGGATTAGGAAGTTGACACTCAATACAAGAGAAAATGACATTAATTATAAAGTCAGTTAGCACATAAAAGCAGTTACGCCAAACTGTAATAAATGATCATATTAATAGCTCCATTGCGATACCACCAATCTGCTATGTATAATCTATCATATACCTACAATCAACCTGCGAGAATATTAAAACGAGAGATCTCCGTTATTACACACTATTACTAAAGATTGAAGTTGAAACTTACCAGGTAATTCCTTGGAGTGAATTAGAGTAGGTACAACTCACTTACGAAATACTGCGTCTATTACCAGTTTCTCCCTGCACCATCCCTCACAGCTCACAACACTATTTTATCTCGCTTAGCATAACTCGCCTAACTTAACCCTGGACTATCAACTCCGTCCGTCGGCGTCGTCTTTCGCGCTTCCAAACCAACTCGTTCACAAACTCGCTCTCTGAGATTCACGCGCCTTACATGCCAATTACATTCATTCTAGACTAAAATAGTTTAGTCTAAAGCTACAACACTTATCAACTTTTCAATGTATTAAATAACACTCTCACAGTGATATTAACCTCATTGCTCACGACTAAGTTTTCACTTCTCCAAGCCTAGCTAAAAGCGACCGCCCTCTTCCGTCTCCCCAAACTAACTCTCCGAGATTTAACCTAAGTCTTCACTTCTCCAAGCCTAGCTAAACGACTGCTCTCTTCCGTCTCCAAAACCGACTCTCCGAGATTTAACCTAAGCTTTCATTCACTTCTCCAAGCCTACCTAACTAAAGCGACCGCTCTCTTCCGTATCTAAAACTGACTCTCCGAGATTCAACCTAAGTTTTCACTTCTCCAAGCCTACCTAAACGACCGCTCTCTTCCGTCTCTAAAACTCACTCTCCGAGATTTAACCTAAGTCTTCACTTCTCCAAGCCTAGCTAAACGACCGCTCTCTTCCGTCTCTAAAACCGACTCTCCGAGATTTAACCTAAGCTTTCATTCACTTCTCCAAGCCTACCTAACTAAAGCGACCGCTCTCTTCCGTATCTAAAACTGACTCTCCGAGATTCAACCTAAGTTTTCACTTCTCCAAGCCTACCTAAACGACCGCTCTCTTCCGTCTCTAAAACTCACTCTCCGAGATTTAACCTAAGTCTTCACTTCTCCAAGCCTAGCTAAACGACCGCTCTCTTCCGTCTCTAAAACCGACTGCCCTGACTTTCCAGACTTTCCACATCCTAAAAATCACCACGCGTCGTTCCCACGCCAATTCCCAGAATCGCTTTAACTCTGGTTTTTTTGTTTTATTTCTTAGTGGATTCTAAGGGTACGCTTGAGCTCAAGTTATAGTATCCAGATGTGGGCAATCTGTCCGCTGCTTAGAATTTGCAAGAATTATTGCATCCTTGAGTGACGTAATTTATTGCTTTTGATTGTTAATAACTAGCAAAGTGCCCCAATATGTTTCTAAGGATTTCGACATTGTTTTTAGAATTTTAAAGGAATGGGATTATTTATTAGGGTCGAGCCGTCAGATCATAAAGTTGAGACTTAATGTGTTCATAAGAGGCCCGAAACCGTGTGACGATTTCAAACCAATTGTACAACAACACTTCGCCATTAGACAGAATGACCGACAGTCACAAGTTAAAGAGGCCCTTTATGAAAATCTGTTAGGGCCTCTTTTTAGGTAAAGGTTTGCCAGTAACAGTTTTCTATGTCTTCCCAGCTTAAAACAGTCACATGTGAAAGTTCATGTATGGCCGCATTTACTCTTCCATGACTAATAAATAATAGGTAAGCAAACTATTAATCTACCTGCGTAATTGTATTACGTCGTCGAATTAATCATTATGCTCATCAACGTTTTAGTTGTCAACTGTTGCTATCTCAAAATCTTTTATAATTTTATTATTATCATTCTAAGTATCCATAAAGTAAACAGCGGTTTTGGATTATTCAAATTCCTTAATAGGTATTTAGATAAAAATAGGTACTGATTTTAAACAATTTCATTTTAAATTAATAATAATTTGCGCGACGTGTCCAGCCCACACGTCGCGCAAATGCACCCGGAGAGATGGGCAAAGATCATCACTCACGGACGCCTGAGGAAGGCCATCGTCGTCGAGGTAGGCCACGGCGAAGGTGGTGTGACGATCTGATAAGGTTTGCAGCGCCAACATGGTCAGAGAACGCACAAGAAATGGATTTTTGGAAGGAAAAACGGGAGGTTTTTACCCCGCAGTGGGACACTGTATAGACTAACAAAAACTAAAAAGTGATTTAGATACAAACACGAAATTATCTTTCACTAAACCGAAAGCTTTTATTTAACAACTGGCGGCCCGCCCCTACTTCACACATGTAAATTCATCAAATGCAATGTAAAATTCCAAGACATTTACAAGACAGATAAGATCCTATCCAACGACATTATTAGATTCTTTCCGTTTTCTCAACTAACAAAACTACGTAGCATAACATCACGCCTTCGCAATTCCCGAAAAGTTAGTCAGGCGTGTAACTGTTATTAGTACATCCACATTTCGCCAGTTATGTAAAAGTCCCATGTAATATGGCGAACCTATTGTCATCAATCGGCTACAAATCCAGACTTCGGGCTATTACTGAGAAATTCGCAAAATTTTCAGTTTCGCGATTTTTAGTAGATGGCTTTAGTATTGCTAGCTATTTTGCTAATCATCCTAATACCTGCTCCCGTCTTATCATCAAATCAGTGTTATTATGTAGGCATAGATACCAATGATAAATCTGAAAAATAAATATGATTTACATAAATTTATCTCTTTGTTCGTTACATATTTTGGTTTTCCCTCTTACACGTTGTAATGCTGATAAGTCTGGCAACCAAGGTCATTCCGGCTGGAAAGTAGCCGTGAGCTTTGATATTGAATAAATTATTATGATTAATTCTTATATAAAGACTTAAAGAATCGTCACAAGACTGAGTATCTACTTCCGTCAACGAAGAAACTCGCTTTTAATTCCGTATTTGTATTAAGTAAAATATACTTTTTCTGTAAGTAAATTCATGGTAAAATGATTGCAAACACGTGGTCGAAAGTGAACGTGACACACGAGCATAAAAAAACTTTCGACAAAATAAATTTATTTTATTTCTTCTCTTTCTGCCCCATTTAATATGGTTTAAAAATAGTATTTTTTTAATTCATCCATAAAAGTAACGTGACAATAAATCCATAATGTAAAACGTAGACATCAATCAACTCAGCCTATCACATTCCACAGCTGGACATAGGCCTTCCATGCTGCGCCAAAGCACCCTGTCCTCCGCGTTCCGCATCCAGTCTGACCGAGCCACCCTTTTAAGGTCGTTGGTCCACCTAGCTGGGGGGCGTCTCACACTACGCTTGCCAAGCCGCGCTCTCTACTCCAGGAGTCGTCTGCTCCATTGGCCATCGGTCCTTCGACAAACATGGTCAGCCCACTGCCACTTCAACCTACTTACTCTGCAAGCTACGTCGGTAATTCCGGTTCTTTTCCGGATAATTTCGTTTCTGATTTTATCCTTTAAAAACAATTCAAGCATAGCCTACTCCATAGCGCGCTGAGCAATTTTAACACGCGTACTGGTTGAAGACCTTGAACATTGCGGTATTGGCGACGAGAAGACTTGACAAAGTTTTGCAACCGCTGCCCAACCCAACTGGATCCTTCTGTCTACTTCTTTCTTAAAGTTGTGTCTACCAGGCTGGATGTCTTGCCTTAGGTAGAAATATTCCTTCACAACTTTGATTAGCGACCCTTCGATGTGGATTGGACTCAGCAAGACGTGCGAGTTGTATATGTCTTGTCCAAATTCATGCCGAGGCCAACCCGCCAAGAGGGTCCATTTAGGCTACGCAGCATCTGGTGTAACTGTTCCAGCGTCTCTGCTATTATGACAATGTCGTCGACAAAGCGAATACATACCTACCTATATTTGTACACACTTGAAATCCTGAGGAAGTTCACACACACAGGGTACAGGGTCGTCATCATCATGAATAGCAATAGCAGTCCAGTGCTGGACGTGGTTCTCTCCAATGGGGAACATTTAAGTTATTTAAAACTTGTACGTCATTTAAATATACATTCAATAGAAGTCAAGAAACAAATTGACTTATTTAAAATTTGTTTTTTTTTCTATTACGATTTTTTTTATGGAGACGATGCGTTTCGTGTGGACAGTCCGTGCGCTCACAATAAATGCATAGTCATCGATACAGCCGGAAGTGACGTAAATAAAATTCTAGTTTTATCAAACTACTTGACATCTCCTAAAGGAAAGTAAGTGCGATTGCTGCTTGAATAAACCACAAACAATAATTTATTTTATACTAGCTTCCACCCGCGGCTTCGCCCGGGTAGAGGTGGGAAATTATTCCACAGGAACGCACTACCGGGATAAAAAAGTAACATAAGTGTAAATCTAGGTTATAATCTATCTGTGTGACAAAATTCATCTAAATCCGTTCAGCCGTTTTTGCGTTATTGAATAACAAACATCCAAACATCTTTACAAACTTTGACATTTATAATATTAGTAGGATCATTCGTCTATAGCAATATCGTGGACGTCACATCATGGCCGCCTCATGTTGTAGTTGAAAATTGTGGGATAAGAATACTTTAAATACTTATATTAGGTTCATATCTTATGTATTTTATTGATTAATTAAAAAATAAATTATATACTTATTCGCTGTTGCACGCCACTGAGCATGATCCTCGACTATGCTCATCCATCATCTATTACCAACCACCACTTTGTCGATTGAACGTGCAAATCATTGACGCTATAAAACCTGCATTGTTCTACATACAATAATAATAAAAAGAGCTATCTGTTTGTCTCATCGTTTCATGAATAAAGTAATGCAGACGGTCTTCAAAACAATGTAGTCGTAAATCTGTGTTTTAAACAAAACTCGGTACAACGACAGACAATGCTCAGAAAACTAAAAGTAGCTTCATAATTTAGAGTCGTCTG
This sequence comes from Antitype chi, assembly GCA_947359405.1. Taxonomy (NCBI): domain Eukaryota; kingdom Metazoa; phylum Arthropoda; class Insecta; order Lepidoptera; family Noctuidae; genus Antitype; species Antitype chi. The sequence continues at coordinate 22,078,254 of OX375815.1, forward strand.
TCTTATATTATTATAATGTTTCTGCTTTTAAAGTTTCAAGTATTTCAAAAGTAATAATTCTATATAGGTAAATAATAATATTCCCAAGTGGTTCGGTATATTTTTGCTATTTATGCAATCGATTGGCCAGTTAAGCAACAGGAAACATGTTTTGTTTGTCACATAAAAAACTTACAATAACCCGTTTTAAAACCAATCTTGAGGTTTTTTGTTTTGCTGACCCCGAGTAAGACTACACAGTTACACTTCAAGAGCCACTCATGCTTGAAAGCAGTCGGTCTAACTTCAATCAACTCAGCCTATCGCAGTCCACTGCTGGACATAGGCCTCTCCGAGACACCACCTTGTCTTCCGCCTTCCGCGTCGTCGGTCCATCTAGCTGGAGGGCGTCCCACGCTACGCTTGCCGATACGCTGTCTCCACTCCAGGACTCACCCGCTCCATCTGCCATCGGTCCTTCGAAAAGCATAGCCAACACTTCAGTTTCCTTACTGTGGAAGCTAACTTGCCAGCGGTCTAACCTGTTCTAGGAATATTATTACACATAGGCGTTAGAGGCAGTTGAAAACTGAGACTTTAAAAATTGCTGGTAATATCTACCTCTATTCATTCAGCAGTCTTTCGCCTCCGTTTGTCTTTAAAAATACTTTCGATTGAGGCCTAAGCATGTTCTAAGGTAGTAGTTAGGGAATAAAACTCAATGTCGCTTCGTGAAGAAAAAGCTATACAGAAGCCTTCTTGGATATTAGGCACCTGCCTAAAGGTACCTAAATATCAGCTAAGTATTGTCTTCTTACTACGGACGTGTCACGTGTCTATAGACACGCACGTGGCGTGGCACAAGCGATCTTGTCTTGACGTCGTATATTTGTATCAACTGAAATATACTTTTTCCGTAAGTATATTAAGGACAAAACGAAAGCAAACGCGTGAGTCACAGGCTGTGTACGTGAAACACGTGCATAAAAACACCTGGCATAATAAATGTATTTTCTTCCTAACTGGCACTTCTATCTTGCAAAAAAATATTTGATTTAATAGACATTTCTCGGATGACGTGAAACGTCCAAACCCAGTAGTCCTATGAAAATTAAGAGATTATGTTTTTTTTTATTCATAGAGGGTTATCAGTGGCTTTGCAAAAACCTCGCGGTTCGATTTTCCAGGTACTTCGCTTGCGATTTCTATGCGGCGTTGTAAAAAGTGTGACGTTGAGCTGTTATAACACAGCTGCCGCGTAACCATCGATGCGACGCTCCGCTAGAGTGACAGTAATCAGCCAGCGTCACTCTTATTCGACCTCTCCGGAGGTTCGTAGTAACTTCATAACAAAACTGGACGGTGCCACTTCCTGCGCCATCAAGCTTTTTTAAACACTCATTCTCAGATCTAGATATCTTGAATAATAAGCACCTTATCAGAAATATCTAGCAAAATGGTGTCCCTATTCATCTTTATACTGTCTAATCCCACAAACGTTCTTAAAAAAATAAAAATAAATGTTGACAGCAAAGGTGACCATACTTGGTTTTTGGAGGCTCAGACAGCTTTGTTTTTAATGCAGACAGCATATAAAACAAAGCTATATATAATATCCCACACAGTTTTGGGCCAATCACGTGTGATATGATGATAATATTTCAGCAGTAAATATTATTGTAATTTGATATTTACCTCTGGTCAGATTGTGGTAAAGAATGACGACGCAATCTTATAAATGCCAGATAGAAACGCGTTGCTGGGTAGTTCAGTGCGCCGTTTTTTAAACGGGCGTTTTTTTAGCTCGGTATGTATGTATTTAACAGAATCTTTGAACGTGATTTTCACCCCTTTAAAACGTCGGATTGATTTGAAACTTTGCAGACTTATCAAGGACCTTACCGATTACATGAAAAAAAATAATAAAAAATAAAACATAACGAAAAACACGCTTTAAAAACCAAACGAAATAAGTAGAAAATTATCTAAAAAAAAAGAAAAGTCTGGAGTGCTTTATGAGGTATTTTTTTTATAATCAATTAATTACTCGAGATTTGAAATTTGGAACGGTAAATATTAAAAGATTCTGCGGACATTTTTTTTTACCCGTACATAAGGTTTCAAATCATTTGCCCATCGACTCCCTAAACTTATTCCAAGCCAGGAAAAGGAGGCCAGGAGTCCAGGAGGGCCAGGGAAGGAGGAAAGAAGTCCACTCCATGTCTTAGCAACACGACAGCGACCAAATTAGTGCTGCCTTCATACAGTGAATTTAAGTGACCTTGATTTTTGGCCATTTTGAATTTCGATTTGAGTTTGAACCCAAGTGAAATTACTGTTGTCCCCTTACAACGTCAGCATACAATTACTCGCGAGAAGGAATTCATTCTGGCCGGTATCGACGTTGTCCCGGCACGGAGATATCTCATTTATTTCGCTTATCATTGCCCCGGGAACGAGTATCGTCAACGCGACGGCCATTTCTTTGGATGGGGCTACGAGAGCGACGGAATTTATGCCTTTGTTATTGTTAGAATTATTGGGCTCTCCGTTTTTGATTTAGTATTGAAGTAGGGACGTCCAAGGTTACCTTTAAGTGTTAAGTCCGTTGTTGAAATAAATGCTTTGAGTTTGACTGTAATCTAGTGAGAATTCATTGGGTTTTGTATAATTTTCTGTTAAAACCTATACTTTAAAGACGTGATTTCTAAATAACAGTTAGTTCACCTTTTACATAAATTTGTGTTTTTTATTTGCTTCGTTTGTAGCTACAAAAGTATTTCTTATTAAGCAAAAAAAATAAAAAAATTGGCTAAGACCCAATTTCCATTCCGTTATAAATATTTCGCATAGACCAAAGAGTACCTAAGCTAAATTATTTAGTAGATCGCTTCCTGTTATATATTCGTGAGATATGGAAATAGTTGTCATATATTTGGATAAATAATGGTCCTAACAGTCCCAAACAAGAACATAAATAAAATGAAATAGAAACCTATCATGTAGTTTCGCTACTCTTAGATATTATTAGGTTTTATTTTGTTTCTGATGTGGTTTTTGAGGGACAAAGGTCACATGATTTTGACTACATAGATTGGTATTACATTTGTTGGTTCAAAAATTGGGGTTTGACTGAATTAGAATTAAAGTATGGCAGGTTTAGATTGAGTAAATGAAATCCGGTTTAAAGATTCATTACAGGATAAGTTCTTGATAAAATTTAACTACCTTGATCTTGGTTTGGAATGAGCTGGATCTGGTGCTTCGATCGCAGTGTTTCCTGGTCATAACATCTTTGAGAACTATTTAACATAACGTCAAGTCTTGTCTCCCCGAAGGGTTCGGGAGAGGTGTACCTATAGTACACCCACATTTCGCCAGTTATGTTTAAGTCCCATGTAATAAGGAGCGAGCCTATTGCTATCAACCAAGCACAAATCCAAACTAGAAAAAAACAATGTCACTTTGCTCGACATGAGAATCGCACCCAGGACTTCGTGCTCAGCACTCGCGATTGTGACCATTAGACTAACGACGTAGGATGAACTATAAAATTTATTTAATTTGCACCAATACTTAGTACTTGAATGAATTTCGTCAATGATATTTCATCGTCGTTTATTTGCTGTAAACATGACGCAAGGAATGAACACAATCACAAAAAAGAACAAGTTGGGGAAAATGTGTGTCACATCCACGGAAAACGGCTATCGACCAGCATAATGCTACGATCTGACTCGAAGCAGAGCCCCGACGCTGGTTTCAACGATACCCGTACGTAGTGTACCGGTTGAAAAATAACTAAATAAGAAATAATTTAAATACAAATTTAATAATCAGTATTCGTTTTTTTTGAATAACTGATAACAGCATACGAAAATTTGCAAAACCTTAGTTGTGTTTCCGTCATTACCTTCTGCTAGTCAGCGTGGTCATAGCTTCTGTACACAGCGTATATTTGAAGCACCAAAAGAGCCATTTTGATGTTTGACATGTCAATCATTTTTTATGTCAGTTTCAAAACCCCTATTTCGTGGCCTCAGCCTCCCGCTATCCTCCGCGGCTCGGTGGCGGGTTGCAATGAAAAATAAAAGGTGCACAACACAAAATGAACAGGAGTCGCCATGTTGACACTGTCATTTGTTTCGCTGAGATTCAACTCCCTAGATAACTGGGAATGTTTATTTTATGGCAACGTCATAAATGGGCTGCTGGGATCTAATATCATTGGTTCTGGTGGCAAGTAGATACCTAGACAACACCTGTAGATTAGGATTGATTGGTGAAATAGTCAATTATGTAGAGTGAAGTCAGGAGAATGAATTGACTAGCAACTTAAATTGTCCGTAAATATTTATAAGTCAGATGTGGGAGGAAACGCCTTAAGGGGATGCCCTCGTTCGAAATAGTGACCTTATTGCTGATGTTCTTTAGAAAAGGCAGGTGCGCAGTAATCTCAAACGGCGTGCGTGTATGACCAGATGTTTGAACGTAAACGAGGCAAAAGAGTATGTATGGATCGTGGCAGGAGGCGTTCTGTAGTTTCTGCTTAACCCCATGGGAAGAAGGCGTGGGTTTATGTATGTTAAAATGTCCGTATACTGAAAACACAACTGTCATATTAATATTATACACAGTAAATTGATGGAAGGTGACCATTTACTTAACAAAAAAATCCTTGACTGTACATAAAATTACAATTCATTAAAAATAATAAACCTGGCAATCTTGCTTTAGTTTCTTGAATCGCTAATCTAGAGGGCAGACTTTCGCTGAATAAAACTAAACGCTGGTCGCCCTAAGTACATTATGGAGCGTCTCAGAATCTGTGGTGGAATGTAATACCGCGCCTAAGGCACATCTTCGGTGAGATTGCTCGCGTAGCAACAAATAACCAACTAACATCCTTAATCCTTCTAATTTATTTCGTGACAACTTTAAAGATATTTGGTTCTTGTGCTACAGGAACTCTTAGTACAAGAGCCAAAGCTGCACAGATGTCTGTGTCTTGAAGTGTCAATAATGAAACTATAATTCTTACTTTCACGAGTATATTTAAACTAGATGGCGCTATCGTCATCTTTATGAAAAGATCGAAGAAAAAATGCAGATATACATTGAATTAGGTATATCTCATATTTTATGACATCAACATCAAAGCGCAGGGCGCGCTATTCTGTATTAAAACGCCTGTTACCATGTAGACAGGAAAAAACCGTGAGAAATTCTCACACATGGGACTTCTAACAAGCGACAGAAATAAACATTTTACGATTGGTTTAGTACGTAAGAGTGCGTTGTGTCAATTGTATACAACGTTTGTTTTGCACCCGGAATTGGGCTGTATTTATGTAATACGTTTTTGTTTTGAAGGGAATAGTGAATAAAAACTTGTTTTTTATGTTGGTTTTATTTATTTTTCTTTGTATTTCTTCGGTTATGGTTTTTATTTCTGGGTTCTGCTTTCTGTAGTAAAATATTTGATGCCTGTATTTTGTTTTGGGTGAATGAACATACAGGAGACATTATGACTACCCTTGGATCTCAGCTTCGTAAATTATGCTTACAAGTTAGCAGGTTTTTAATGAAAATGTGTCATAATTTCAATTATTTTGTTAACGACAAACCTCTGCGTTTATATGTATAAAATAATATTAAGGCTCCCGTAAACAGGCGTGACGCGATAGTGCGACGCGATTTCAATAGCGTAATTAATATGAAAACACCATGGAGCAGGTGGTGAGCGTTAAAACCATCTGCAACTATAAGCTCGCGTGAGACCGCCAGAGCCGTGTCAGAAACCATGCCTGCTGCATGTTGCATGCTTTATTTTAGTAGGCTACCCGGAACCGAACTTTTTCGATTAGGTTAAATATTATGTTAAATACTTGCAATAAAAGATTAGGTTAGGTTAGAACTGCGACCCCCAGCGCACGAGCCGAGCGAGCGAAGCGAGAGGTGCCACGGCAGCGGCCGACGAGTGCCAGAACCGAATTCTACCTATTTTACTTGGTTAGAGAAGCGTGTATTATGGTTAGGTTAGATTATATTATGGATCTCACCTCAGGAGTACGCAGCGACCTAAGCTGTCGCTGCCGGCCGTGGTCGACTCGACGGTCGACAACGAGGAGTCCTGGGACGCGGTGGTATTTTTCTGCGAAATTACTGTTTCGCTATAATGCTGCGGAGAGAGAGCGGGAGATTGCTTTCACTAACCAGATCCGCAGCAGATGCACCGGGCGTCGGCGGAGGGCAGAAAACGCCCCCTAAATGGGTCCAGGGGCGACGGATCTGGGGATATCCGTCGCCCCTTATTCCTTAGGACTGGAGATAGCAGCGCGTAGTGTTCCACGCGCGCCTCTCAATGATGTAAGGGGGGGAGTTTAACACCTCACCCCCCCTTCCCCCTCCAAACTCGAGGTAGCCTGCAGAGGCGGGCCTGCACTAGTCGGGGTTCGCGGAAGTCGCATTAGATCCCGTGATCCCAGGTGTAAGTGTGAGACGGAACACCGGGGTGGTATTAGTCAGTAAGTGTCTGACAGACCCCTCCGCCCTTTCCAGGGCATCCTTGGGGATTTCCCCCGTTGTAAAAAAAAGTTATATTATGGATATGAAATTTAACTTTGCCAAACGATGATTCTTACTGTAAACTTTCTGAGATATGATAGTTCGTCCTTTTAATGACTCCATATGAAATGAAAAGACGATTCTGACTGTGAAATTTCTGCGATATGATGGTTCTACTTTTTAAAATATTATTGATAGAAATTTATGCCTAAAGATGATTCTGACTTACAAAATTATGAGTTTTAAATATATGCTATATGAGTGTGTGCCAAACGATTTTCTTTGAAATGAAGTTTATGCTATTCGCTGTTATGCAAAATTATATTATGACATAAAAAGTTCTGCTATAAAGGGTGGACCCAAAAAATATATTTCACAAGCATAATTGCATTAACGTTTTTATACCCAGGTGCAAAAGCTCCTACAATTTGAACAAAATAGTTTTACAACACTTTAATTTTGCCTAGACGCAATAAGTCTTCACTAACAAAAATATTACACACTTGCCTTAGAAACTGTCATAAGTCATCCTAAGAAATTAAATATACAGCACGCTTATATAAGGTAGTACATTATAATTATTATATTATGTTGCACGTCATATTATAAAGAATGTTAATGCGGTGCAAGTAAATGTTACAATTTTGAAAAGTTTAGGTGTAACACAATATACCCGTAAAATCGTTAAATATAAACAGTAAGTATCAATAAAGATAATTATAAATTGTAGACTCACACAATGGGCCGTCTTATCTCTATGAGCGATCGTTCACAGATAGACTTGAGAAACGCTTGTATTTTTTTTTAATCCTTAATTTAATCATTTATCGATTATTATATTTATGTTCGGAAGCAATTTTTCGAATTTTGAACGAATATCCACTTTAACAATGCAATGATTACGATTTGCGATCACTGAACTGTTAATATTGAAGTTTACATCTTAAGTTTAGTTAATTAAATACAATATGCAATGACGCTAAATATTTATACTATGTACGTGTACAAGTATATGAAGGTAAAAACGGAAAAGCTCTTTGGGCATACAAAAATTCGTCCGCACCGCTTTCAGGTAGAAAAGAGCCCAAAAGGCTGGCAGTGTTGAGGTTTTCTGGACATGCAGCAGCCACTCCAGCACAGCCCGCTGTGCTAGCAAGATGGGATGGTGAGAGGGTGACGACACAGGTGGCATCCCACGCCAAGGGCCCACCAAACTTCCAAGGCATTATGGTCATTTTCATTTCCTCAGGGTTTTCCCATCATTGCGTGACAAGCCATTGGGTTCTAAAGCTGCTAGCACCCCAGAGGTTACCGATGATGTCATTAATGCTGGCGTGTCGTGCTAAACGATCAGCGCTCTTGCTGCAGGAAAGGCTATGGTGCCTGACGCGGTCAATCGGTTTACCACACTGTCAGTGATGTGCAGCCCCGCAAGGAGCACTCAAACGCAGACTTTTAGCGGGCTGGGAAGTGGTATCACCAAGCATGATGCGTATTTGTCGTTGTGTGACGGTAGCACCTGAAGCCAGAGACCCAACCTACTCTTATTCTCCCACTGCCGGCAGGCGGGTATAGTTTAAGTATTTGCGAAGTCGAACGTGGACTTGTGTCCTGACTTGATAAACAGAGGAATTTTATAACAGACGAAGGTATAAAAGACTTGACCGTAGCTAAAATTAAATGATAGTTCATTCCAATCCAGTCCGTCCCTTGCTGCCCTTTCCAGCGACGCCCTAAGCCGAGGTCCGTACCGCACAGGGGGTGCCCTTATAGCGTGTAGTCGCTTTAGTTTTAGGTATTTAAGCCCTGGCTGGCAGCCTTAATTTATTAAGGTAGCCACAGCAAGCCACCAGCACCACCTGCGAGACGTCATGCCCAAAAAAAACAATGAATCGATAGTAATTACGATACATTTTGTTCATATTACATACAAACTAAACAGAAGTATGTTAAGCTAAGTTTATAGCAGTAAAAAAATACTGTTTAGAATTTAATTAAAGGTAAGAAACACGCTTCTTCTTATTTGTATCTCTATCTGTACCAGTTGTGGGAAAAGTTTTACTTAATTAAGAGTTTTATTAACGACTAGCTTTTGCTAGCGGCTTTGCCTGCGTAGAGATAGAAAATTATCCCACGGGAACGTACTATAGGGAAAAAAGTATTCTTTGTGTTAAATAATCCAGGTTATTAACTATCTGTTTTCCCAATTTCATCCAAAACTATTTGGCAGTATTTGCGTGCTTGCGTAACAAACTTCCAAACATAAAAATTTTCACATTTATGATTTATGGCATTATTACATTTATGGATTTGCTCATAAAAGAGAAAATATAAAATCATTAAAAACACAAAAAAAAAAGGTTTTGTATCAATAAACTGTCGATTTTAACTTGCAGACAATTAATACAATAGTCCATCTCTGCTAATAACAACAATATAATCACCAATCTGCCTACCAACCATGTCGATAACGACAAAAATATCATTCATAAAAACTTAATCAAATCGGTCTTAAGTTGTTTTCGTATAAAATACTCTGTGTGTGTTCCAAGAACCGTACGTTTAAATATTAGGTACATTTAATACCGCGAAAACATAACCCACTTAGCAACAAAACCCTCAATATTATTTCTAAATAATATCTCCATCTCTTTGAACGCGGAATAGAATCAGTTGAAAAAGCATTCGAAGCATTACGTTCCGACCTATTTTACATGTTAGTACAATAAAATTCGCTCAGTATGTTATAGGCCTAATAAAGTGAGTACGTGGTAGTGATCTCTAATATTTTATATACATTACGCGGATTGTTTCATAAATTCGCATGGTTAAGCAATAGAGACGTGCAATGTATGCCGAATGGAGAGGTTTTTGTCTTTTCTAACGAGGACAGTGGTTTTTAAAAAGGGCTTGGGAGTATTTTGAAGATGTTTTAGAATGGGAGAGGATAAATATAACTGATAGTAGGTTGTGTCATCTGCGATACTAAATACATTACGGATGCGTTGCCATCCCAGCGCAAAAACGGCTTACGAGTATTAGACTATTCACACAAATTTACTCGACCGAATCGGATGAATCGACATTTTTTTATAATTGAAATCAAAATTTAATGCACCTGTTTATTGCATGAACTGACAGACACCTTTTTTCATAACTTTAGTGTATACTAGCTTTCGCCCGCGGCTTCGCCCGCGTGGATGTCGGAAAATATCCCACGGGAATACGTTCCCGGGATTAAAAGTACCCTATGTGTTAATCCACGTAAACAATGTCTTGTCACACTGCTTATTATGGTATCCGAGGTGCGGCGCGCGGATTGATATATAATTGCTGGAGGATAACAAATCCTAAAATATAACAATAGTAACGGAATACATAATGGAACGGAAAATTACTAACTTGAATGCCTTTGAAAGCAACTGTAAAACGGAAATTTAAATCCTATATTTAAAAAAAAGTTAAAGTTAAGGTAAATAGGTACCCAAATAATTCAAATTATGCTTTTAAGTACATTGTTATTCACAGGACCATTAAAAAATTTTACTTAAAGTACCTCTTTATATACTACATTACAGGTTCTGCCCTCAGGTTCTAACACAACCAGGCTGCTAGATGAGCTCACTCTCGAGCAAGCCCCGTAAAACTGGCCGTGCGAGAAGCAGTCCCCTCTAAGATCAATTCCCGCTGTTTTCAGTGATTGACCCTGAGACTTATAAATCGTCATTGCGAAACATACCTTAAGAGGGAACTGCAGCCTTTTAAACTCGGATGGGTACTCTGACGGTATTAGCGGTATCCGCGGTATATACACAGATTCACCTCGAGCACAGCCATTAAATATAATGGCCTCAACCACGTTTTTATGTAAGGGTTTCCTGTGCAAGTTTTTCATCCTCTATTTTACCCTCTTCTGGAATAATTTTTCAAAAACGCTGTTATATGTAATTATTAATTACCAACCAAAAGGCTAAATACAAATTTTCATGGTTTGAACTACAAAACTAACGGGTTTCCCATTCATACTTTCATCCCCTATTTTACGCCCTCAGAGGCTGATTTTCCAAAATCACTGAAACACATGGTTTTTAATTTTTAATCTTTCCTGTTCCCAATGTTCATGCTTTAAACTACAAAAATGACGATTTTCCATACAAAATTTCATCCTCTATTTAACTCCCTTAGGGGTTGAATTTCGAAAAATTCTTCCTTATTTCTTGTCTACATTATAAAGAAAACCTCCGTGCAAAATTTCAGCTTTCTAGGTCTAAGGGTTTGGGCTGGGCGTTGATGAGTCAGTCAGTCAGGATTTTTCTTTTATTTATATAGATCATTCAAAATGTGCCAATTGCCTAATACGTATCAACACACCACACCCTTTAAACCCAGCCGCACATATAATGTAAGGCGGTAGTACTTTCCCAGAACAGCTCTAACAAAATAATACACGTCACTTAAGGGTTAAAAAAAACACGTGTATCGTAATTATTTCCGTGATTCCCCGTGTTATTATTATAAGTTCAGTAATGGAAAGACAATCAGATAATCCTTTTGTTTAATATTATAAACATGTCCGCACTCAAAATTTGTATGATAAAACTAGCTGATGTCCTACGCGAACTTGCTACCGGGACAGAAAGCCTATGTTACTTCTTATTACATCTGCTATCTGTCATTGAAAGTTCATCAAAACTGGTTCAGCTGTTTTGGAGATAAGCCGGAACAAACTAGGAACAAACTCAGGAATCGACGCCCGCTTTACGTGTGGTAACCAAGTTTACAAACACGCCTTTATTGTGTGCGAGATGACGAGAAGCGTAGCACACACAAACTCACACTTTCGACTTTGCCATTGTCGCTGGCGGTACCGAAAGCTCCTCGCTTACAGACACACACAGCGTGTTTGTACACTTGGTAATCACAAGTAAAGCGTCATCTCGTGAAATAAAAATACTATCCCCATAAAGAATCTTATAGGAGATGGTTTTAAAATTAATTCTGTTAAACTATGAACAATTACAATATTATTTAGAATTGCAACGTGTAATATTTTTTCCCTATAAAATTCTATTAAATCCCAGGACGTGATAGTTTGTTATCCGGCCTCTTACTACACAGTACAATTTTCAAAGGAAATAATACCACTTTATAATGCTATTAAGAACAAATGTTGCCGAGACAGGGGCTAATTTATTAAAGAAATTAATTATTTGTTTGACGATTATTAATAGTTATAATTTTTTTAAATTTTAATCTTACCAGCTGCAGTTTAATACTGAGATAGTGAGATCAATTAATTTCTTGACTCTCATTTTGAAAACGGATTTACAAAACAAATTAAATTGAAAACTTCACGTCACTTGTTCATCGTCGACATCTATATGATGCATGACGGAAAAAGGATGATCTATTCATCAGCATAGGTTAGCAGAACCAGCCTATAATATTCCTAATGCTGGGTCACTGGACTGTGAGTGGACTGTAATCTGCCACGTGAGCTCAGTTTGAGTTGGTAGATATTACTTGTCTTCGAATTTTTGGCTATAGGACATGCCGGTCTCCTCACGATGTTATCCTTCACCATATTGGGAGCAGTGGAGATGAAGTTATTTACACAACGTATGGCACCTGCCTGGGTTCGAACTCTCGACCATCAACTCTCGACCATCAACGCGTAAGTTGGGACCGTTACTACTGAGCCACCAATTCCTAGATACCAATACCGATAGCTTACTTCTAGCAATTTCTGTACACAATTACCTACCATATACTTAGTCCAGTCGTTGAGAGAATGCGAATTTGACAATTATAGTCCTTAAATGAAATGAAACAAAGTCGCTTTTCGTGTCTGTACGCTTAGATCGTTTAAACTACGCAACGGATTTTAATGCGGTTTTCATCATTATATTGAGTGATTCAAAAGGAAGGTTTATATGTATAATAAACCCATCTCCACGCGGGCGAAGCCGCTAGCAAAAAAGCTAGTAACTAATAAAGATCAAATTAGCAAAGCACGTATAACGAATACGTGCTTTGCTAATTTGGTCATAGTTATAGTCTTTATAATTATGAAACTGACTGGTGTGGTGTCAAGAACGCATTCTCTCAACGCCCAGACCGTAATTGCGCGACAATAAATTGCGCGAGTTTATCTATTTAACAATATTTGAATATTATAACACACTCACATTGTTTCTATCATAATTAATTCCAAATGCTTTATCCCAAGTAGGTATTTATCAGCTGTAGACTATCGAATTGATTGTAACACCATGATACTATAATCGGATTTAAAAGCGTAGACCAGATTTGTACATTTTCTAGAGTCGAGACAACACAGACTTACGTATTACTGTAATACGTATTTATTATATACATTTACAACTAATTACGTACTATTATTGTAGAGTTGGTTAGAGTGGAGTTAGGGGGGATGTAGTGTAAATAATCTGAGGTTACGAATTCAAGTACCTTATTTATTATTTATCATATTTTTGTTTTGTAATTGTACCTAGTTTGTTAAATTTCTAGTATTAACAGGCTTTGTATGTTGTACACATAGATATGAAAGAGGGAGGTATTCTGTTACAGGTATCTCCATATTTAAAAGAAGGCCTCTACAACTTATTTGTTAAAACCTTTTGATTATGAAAATAAACTTAATAACATTATGTTTTGCTGACGCAGTTTCGTACCTATACGAATACATACAAGGTTAAGCAAATAAGTCCCCTATTTGGACCCTTATTCTAAGGCGTTTCTAATTTATTTTAAGGCCCATAGTATCCTCATCTCCCGTTTGTATGCTAAAGCACGACTGCCGCCCGCGCCCGCGCAGGGCACCTCTGAGCCTTTATCTCAAAATGGGGATATTCCTTTGATTAATTTACAATTGTGCTTCGGCGATTCTGTGGTACCTCCAACTATCTATTTTTCAGTGTATTTTTTTTTTCCAAATAACGAAGCCGTTTAGTAGGAGTATGGAATAGAAGCCAAAATATTGCGTGTTGGAAAATATTTTTTACAGCAAAAGTATTAACCATACAAAAAAAGTACTTCGGGCAAAATGATCTATATGAATTTATAGCAAAATCATATATTTTTCAAATCTTCAAGACAAGCCGTTAATGAGCAGTACGGTTCATAAAGTGACCGTGTTACGCTACCAAACGGGACGTAGGCCCTTAAGTCACGACTTAAAAAGGCTTGTAAATCTATTGCATTATTACCATTGCCATGGTGCCGTTTCCAAATACTATGACAGTAAGTGAGAATCGATTCGGTTCACTCAAAGAGTTATTAATAAAATCGTTGCACAGAATGGATAGCAATATACTATAGCTTGTTTACTGAAAACTCGCAATTCGATCACCAATCTATCTTCCCTGGAAGTTCATAATGAGTTATGTTCGTCCTTTGTTTGTTATTGGATCGAATAGCATTGTCACTGTCTATCAGTAGCTGACCCACGACGTAATGGAAATCCGCAGGTACTGTAATGTATAATCGGAGATGTGGAATCATACAACATTAAAATCATGACGTTTATTTTACACGTTAGTGTTTTAATCAACGCGCCTATATTGTCACTCTTTTTTCCAAACAAAATCCTTAAACAAATAATTTAAAAGTTCATTTTTGAACGTAACCAGATTTATTTGACTGCTAGCCTACATTACTGGCATTATGGGCATTCCGTCTGGTCTCTTCCCATGGTAGACAGAGGATAGCATTCTCTGTCTACGCTTCCCATCGTCGTGTGCCAAGCGATTGGGTTCTAGAAGTGTTCAGCTGTCACAGCTGGTGACAAGAACACGATGAAAGATGTCATTGATGCTGGCGGGCCGGGCTATGCGGCTTGCGTCTTACTGCAGGATAGGCTATATCGACACCATCACCGCATTGGCTGACCCACGCAATGAGCGCCCAGATAAAGTTAGTTTTAACCTGAAGTTTCAATTTACTGGAAATTATTGGTCAAAAGTGGTTAATCAATTACGAGGTTCACTGTACCTACCTACCTAATCATATCCGCTTATTGTATCATGTTAGTCATCCCTATATAGACAACTAGAATTCCAGGAGGTAATAAATCTTTTTGAAAATAATCAAAGTATTTATTGGTATTATCGCAAACAAAGATAATGAAATTCTTCAGCGAATGCATTAGTTTTCTACGCACTTATGTCAATATAATTTATTATTTAAAGCTTTTCATTATTGTTTTTACTAACGTGCATGTTCCGGGATTACTTACGTCTTTTTGGATTTGATTGCAACGAGTTATTGTTATATTTTTTTTATAAAACTAGAGAGAAATAATGCGGAAACTCGACGTTTCATTGAGCAAGCTAAATGATCGCTACAAAATTCTCTTATTCGTTAAAAAATCGTACCATTTTTTTTTCTATTTTGTTAGTACCTACTGTAATCCTTTATTACATTATTTCCACATTTTTTTATTTGTTTTTTGTATTTTGTGTTTCACGAACTACGTCCAAATAAACAATATTCTTTCTTTCTTTGTTTATATGATTTTATCTATCTCTCTTGTATTTTATTAGGAGTGGTTGTCCAGTGGTCGAAATTCAACTATAATTTAAAACTTAATGTATTTCTAATGCATTATTATATAAAACATTAGTTCTCTGCACTCGTTCTCCATATAAACTTTAGGTAACTGTGCCAAACTCCTCCGTCCGCGTAATCTTCGTAAAAAGAGGTACAAAGTTATTGTTTCATGTATTAATATAAAGATAGATTGGCAAAGCTGTGTCGAAGAATATGGCATTTACCGTACAGAATTAATAGAACAAAAAAAGGAAAAGATATTTCTGTTTAATTCAAGATGTTCTACCTACCCAAAGACAAGTCACCCAAACAAAAGCCAACAGAACACAAAGGTTTTAATAAAACATCGTTTTTCAAACTAAACAAGAAGAAATCACCACGCGTCGCGCAGCCGTCTCGATTTGTAGCCGCCACGGTAACAAATGTACTGAAATTGGCTCAATAAACTAAGTCCTTGGTCTCTGAATGGCTATTAGCCGTTGACCGCGGCTACCGACCCCCGCTATTTGCCACATTAATTATTTAAATGTACACCCGTGCCAATCCCGAGGGCTTATTGTTGTTAATAATTTTGCTCTGTTGATACGTTTCTTGAGGGATCGTGGAACGTTGGCTGCTGATGAATTGAAACTGTGGTCAGGAATGATCAACTGTTTTGTCAATGCTCAAAGAAGAACGTGTTTGTCGAAAACTACCTACTAATTTGACAGATGTGCTCACTAAATATAAAGAGAAAGGAGCACGAGCTCTCAAGTCGGAGCTATAAACAGATGTGAATACCATTCTCTTTGTCTTTTGTTGAAATAATCGCCCTATTACAGAATATTCTTTTGCGCGGTGTCCAGTAGAACCTTAAATACTTTTATAATTAATTAAATTATTGATTTATTGCATCAAAAATAATACAACGGATTACCTACTTATACTTATAGGCTATAACTTGGGAGTATATAACATGGGAGCATCTGTAACCCTCAAAACAGACAATAATACATATCAGGCCAAAAGACATGCAAAAAGATGCATCAATGAATCATCTTTTATAAAAAAAAATAATTAATACAAAAATGTGTGTGTGTGTTTGTGTAAGTGTAGAGTAGTGAAAGGTGTTAGGGTGTTGAGTAGTATAAATACGTCTTAAGGCCCTGGTAACTTTAGATATTGTCATTATGAGCGATAATAGTTTTTATTGCAATCCAATACGGGTTAAAATCTTTTGTAATAAGTTCAATTAAAAAATGAGCAAGCATTGTCGTAAAAATGCAAATAAAATCGTATAAAATTAGATATTAACTATTTAATAATAAATAATCCAGCACTGGATGGAGTTTGGCATTTGGAATTTTATGGTATATTTTTATTTATAATTATAATTGTTATTGAAGGGATTAATTTATTTTAAAGATAATTTAGAGACGACTTTGATGTGTTTTTTGATGCATTAATAGTATATTTTATAACAAGGGACTAAACGAAGCCATAATATACCAGAGGTGGTTTGACTCCCGAGCGTGCGAGGGAGTCAATGAAACCGAGGGTATATTAAGTTGGCGTTTAGTCTTGAGGTGCAGTTTGTACTTTTCACTTTGAGTGCGAGAAAAATAGTGAATTTAGTACAAAAACATGTACTTACCTAATAAATATTACTTAATAAAATAAAAATCACAATATCTATTAGGTCGACGACTCGATCGGTCGGCTCGACGTCAAACTCTTCAACAAGGAACATGATATACCACAACTGTCACTGGACATTCTTAATAAATTTATTTTAAGCCAAACACTTTACACTCGACAAAAATTCAGAAATTATCGCGGTCAGTTTTTTCTTCTAAACCAGTCACAGATTAACAATTTAAAACACATGGCGCCACCTTGGCAAAAACCATGGAACTAACACTCTCAACATTTTCGCAATGAAGATGGTCCACACTCCACAGATAATAGGACCATCTTCATTGCGAAAATGTTAAGAGTTTTAGTTCCATGGTTTTTCAAATAATTCGAATTGTACATTTAGGTTCAAGTAAACAAATGTTTTGTGATTTTTATTTTATTAAGTAATATTTATTAAATGTTTTTGTACTAAATTGACTATTTTTCTCGCACTCAAACACAGTACACAGTACACAAACACAGTACACAGTACAGTTTGCACCTCGAGACTAAACGCCAACTTAATATACCCTCGGTTTCATTGACTCCTTTGCACGCTCGGGAGTCAAACCACCTCTGTTATATTATGGCTTCGTTTAGTCCCTCGATATAAGATTTGTTGACCGGATGCTATGTTGAGTTCTTTATATATTTTAAAAAAGACTTAAGAAAAGGAGCAGTAGTAGAATCTCCTTATGAAAGATGTTTTGTGCTCATAGCATCATTTCCTGTGCAATAAGTTCTGAGTCTGTAGTTCTTGATGGACTGGATATAAGTATATTCAGAAATCTTGGTGACTAAGTTTCACTAAGATTTTCAAACGTTCTCATGCATGCGAACGTTATGTCATAATGTCAGCTTTTCAGACTAAATTCCTGTTAAAGCAGTTACAAGTTGTAGGTTGTGGATTGAAACCAAGGCAGTTGCTTTACTTTATGTAAATATTTTCATCACCACTGCAGCTCTTAAAACGTAGAAGGGAATCATTTTGAGAAAACCGGCCTAGAAATGTGACACCTACCAACACGCACCGGGCCCGCGTGGTGAATTACGGCCCACTCTCTTTATCATACAGGCGGTCTGTGTCCTAGCATTGCGAACATCATAGGCTGATTATGCTTGTGCTATTAATCTTCTTTCTTCTACCTATCGCCTCCTCCCAGACGACGTTATCAAAATCCCAACTCCGAAAATTCTTCCAGATTACTTACTCTCTTAAGGAAAAATCGAAAGGAAAAAACCTTTGTCTATACGTATAACTATACAGGACTCAATTACGGGAGAACACTCACAAGGTCTGGTACAGGATTGCGGTTGGACAAAGCTAGTAATTAGAGGAAATCAAATGACGACCCCGGCTATGTATTCACGGCCTAAAATAACATTAGAAGGCAAACATTGGGTTTTGTGTCCTTCTAATAAAGCTGTGTGTACTTACAAGTAGGTACTGTGATTGTGGCGGTAGTGGTGTCGTTTGGATTGGGCAGTTTCATGTTGTTCGTGGCAAAAGTTACGCTATTTTGGTGTACTAGAGTCCTGCAAAAATCATAATTCTTAACTTATATGAGTGTCTTATCCTTAGTTTCAAATTCAGTACTCTCTACTTGAGTAGGTAATGTTAATAATAAGCATAAAAATTACATTATTTAAATTTGGCAAAGAATCTACTAGATCTAGAACTAAAAGTATTCTCTGTCCTAACCCAGGTCATGACTACCTATGTACCAAGCCCCCCAAAACTCACTACAAATCTTACAATAAACTTGATATTATTCTGATATTTTTTTTAGCATGCACAATTACTACTTATGGCGCAATTGTAACAATTTTTTCTCATAATGTAAAGTATTGTTCGATGCCCACTTAACAAGCCTGATTCCGGTTCTTATCTTCCGAGGAGTGGCGGCCCATTGGAAACAGCAGGGACTCACCGACTTGTAGCTTGTAAGTTCAAACCTAAACAGGCACTCTACTTATTGCGTAGGTAAATTATTTCATCACCGCTGTTTTCTCAAAACGATGATGAAAAACATGGTGCCGAAACCGGCTCATCGTAGAACCAAAAATTCGAAGACATGTGACATCCACCAACCATACCGAGCATGCGTGGTGGATTACGGCCTACTCGCAGAGAGGAGTCCTGTGTCCCAGGCGTGCAAGCAATATAGGATGATTATGGCAAGCAATGACGCAAACAGAAGTATTCTTAGCTTAATTCAATTGGTTACTCCTAGAAAAGTATATGAATCTACTAATTTAAAAACTTCTCCCATCCGCAATGTACTTCTGCTTACCCCTTCAGGATCACGGGACTTACAGTAATTTAGCCTCGCTATCATTCGGGATCATAGTCGGCATCGAACAATACAGTGACAGGGGAAATAACAAGCCTGATTCCGGTACTTATCTTCGAATGCGACATAGTTTCGATCCCTATTGTTGTGCACTTGAATTATTTCAACTGTACCAATCTGTAGTGCTGGGAAATGAAGCTATCGATAAAAAAATACTTATTGTATAAACGAAAAAATGCAAAATTTGCAAAAATAAATGATTTGATTTGATTTGTAACAAAAGACTTTAAAAAAAACTACTAAGTATAATGTGAAAATATTTTTACTTGCAGAAGTTTTTTATTATTCACTTTTTACCTGTAGTTGGCTCACTAGTCGGTCTTCTTCTGTCGAATGAGAAAAGAAACACAAAAAATGGCACTGGAAACGCTTAGAAATCATTGTACCTACATAAATTAAAACGAAAAGAAAAATCTCATGGGTGCATAAATCCTCATTTTTCGAATACTGTGTTGCTAAAATTGCTATTGGTTTGTTTAGCATTTTCTAAAATTATATTTGGATATTTTCGATCGTATGATCTACTGAATATTATGCGTGACTTTTAGTTACTCACGACAGCTATAACTTAAACATTTAATATACAGGTACATACTTATTTCATAAAACTAAAATGTTATTTTAGGGAAAAATATATTCTCAAACATACATTTACAGTTAGATAGTTAGTTTATTATATGCTATGGAGTTATCCATTGTAAGTATAATAACTACAGTTAGAAGAAAAGTGCTATCGACCCGAAAAAAAGAAGATGTAGATATTCAATATCGATTGCAACAAATTCAGTAACCGACAGCGTTACATCACTAACAATGAAACAGACCATCGAAGTTCGCTAGTCGATACTCGCAGACAATGATAAGAGGAAATAATGGCTATAGCAATTATTGTTCTATTGCGTTAGAACGAGACAAATGTTTTAAAGACTTTGAAGTAGGTACTTTGGAAGACAATATTTTCGATGAACTATTTATTGATTATAATATAGATGAACAGACTCTTTTATTGAGTAGTATTGACTGTGGAAACGTGAGGTTCGATTCCTCTAATAAACAGGTCATGTTTTCTCCCGAAAAAACTATGTAGCATATTCTGCCTTTAATGTTCGAAAGGTCACTCATTCATTCACTCACTGATTAAACACGAAATCTCAATAATGACTGGACCTACGAAGATGAAATTTGGACAGAGGTAGATTATAAGTAAGGGACAACAGCTACGAAGGATTTTAGGAAATTCCCTTCGTAATGGGGTGAAATAGGGGGTGAAAATTTGTATAAAAAAACAAACAAATTATCAACATTGACGCGGGGGAGCCGCGGGCAGCAGCTAGTTTCTTATAAAATAAGCAGTAGGTACCTTTGTTCTCAAATAAAATGATGTCGTATCCCTTCAAATCTTAAATACATGCTATGCATAGCCATAGCTAACAACCAAAACAAATAAATCACAACAAACAATGGCGTCGCAAATCGGAATATAAAAATAATACGACAAAAAGTAATGGTAGTTTGTGTAGCGATAATTCAATGTAAACAATGTTAATTTTAAAAATAGTCGCAAAGCCAACTTTGTTCGGAAAACTTCGTTATGTTTCGTAATTCGTCGTGTCAAAAGCCAGTGACTACCGTGGACGGTTGTGTCCGTAAATTGATACATTGTGTGCCACGTATGTATAGGAACGCACACACAATAAATCTGCATGACCACGAGAGCACACATATAAACATTAAGCCGCGAATAGTTCGTGTCTCTCCCGAGGCATTCATCGGCGCTAGTGCATCGCAATGCGAAGTTGCGTCAAATTGTACGAAGGAACAGGTTTTGTATCGATGATACTAATGATACGACCGACGCTCGACAGGTGGAGCTGATTTATGAATAAAGTTTTTTTGTTTATTGATAAAATAATATTAGTTTTAAATATTTATTTGATTTAGGAAGGGTAGGCAGTGTCTTTCTGTATTTATGGACTGCACGCCACTGGGTGTACCTACATAAATAATAAACATAACATAAAATCACGCCTTGTTTCCCTGAAGGGCTGAGCAGAGGTGTACCAGTACATTAACCGGGCACAAATCTAGACTCCGGGCTGCTACTGAGAAATTCTAGATGGAAAAACCCGTTATCACTTTGCCCGACCTAGGCATCGAACCCAGGACTATAAAGTCCTGGGTTCCTGACCATAAGGTCAGCAGTGGCACTTGCAACCACTAGACCAACGAGGCACTACTTCCTACTACATATGTATAAGATTAGAAATGGATGTTTAGATATTTGGATGTTTGTTACTCAATCACGCAAAAACTGATAAACAGATTTTGATTAAATATGGCAAACAGATAGTTTGTAACCTGGATTAACACATAGGATACTTTTAGTATTATAGTACGTTCCCGTGGGATAATTTTCGACCTCAACGCGGGCGAAGCCGCTGGCAAAAGCTAGAAGTAAAATAAATAATTCAAGCAAAACCACGGACTATAACTAGCCATTCCGTCAGTCATTATCAACATGTAGTTTCAGCTGTCAAGAGGACAGAGCCAGTCGATCAGTTGAGCAAACGTATGTAATCAAACCTGAGGGCACTTTACTGGAGAGTCGAGTGGCAGGGGATTACAGAATCAATTGCAGAGGCCGTAACATGAACGCGTGACGTAAATGTAACGTACTAAAAACGATTTTTGAATCGAAAGAAGCATTTTAACCCTAGAAGCATCATCTATATTAGAGGTACACAAACCCTTAACATACGTCTCAGAGACGTACACCTATAAATGACACCCGCCGGTAGATATACGAACGAGCGAAGTTCTTGTACCTCACCCCGTGCTTGGTTTTGCCAGGGGTGCGGGTTGTTCGAAAGAGATACCGCGGCCCCTGGCACACAGGCAACTGAGGGAACACGGGTGGGTTTTATTCAGTAAAAGTCTGACACACCCTCCTGCTCCACCCAGAGCGGGAGAAGTTATTTGATGATTTCCCACCCAAAAAAAGAAAACCCCGCGCTTGGTGCTCAAGCTGCTCCCCGATTTCGATCAACGAACGTTGAACAAGATGAACCTGCGCAAAATTTTTTGGGAAATTTTATCAACACGAAATTTGAAGTTCTGTAAGTTTTTTTTTTCATTACCATTCGCTATTTTAAGAGAAAATTACTTGTGTGTTAGTGTATTTTTGATGCCAACATAATCATAATCGAGTTCAAATAGTTTTAAAATATTAAATACGTTGGTATTGTAGATAATAAGGGAGTAAATCTAAAGAAAGTGCAAAAATATCGTTACCGTTCCTGTCATTACCATAATTTACCAGCCACTATTATAGAAATGGTAATGATCATACAATTATGGTAATGTTGTTACACCTATGGAAATAATCTTAAAATTATGGCAATGATTATAAAAATATGGTAATAAATATAAGTAAGTAAGAGGTAAGTTTGTAAATTTGCATTGTATATCGATATAATTTCTTTACTATTAGCTACACTTATACTACCTACTCTAATCTGATCATGAATGTAGAACGTTGTTTTTTGTTAAATGTTTACGTGTACCTATAAGGTTTAGTCGAAAAATAATTATGATTCAAATAATTGGCAATGTAACCTAAAATAATTTAATTTAATTAATGTATCTTTATTTGAGTAGGAAAATGGCTTTTTATTTTTTATATAAAACCTCAATCTGAAAAATTGTTTTATTTAAATCTTTAAATTTTTCGTTACCATTTTAACAAATAATTAAAAGATTACATTCATCATTACCATACCCAGGAAAACTTTTAGGTCCGTATCTCCGGCAGTTTTGCGTATAATGTAGTATATCTTAAATTAGGATGTTTATTTTTCATGTAGCATTTCACAAAAAATAAGAAAAACTAGAAATTATGTTTCTCGCAATTTCTTTGAAAATGCACGAAATTCGAGAAACACCCTTTAATCGTTGACTGTTGGTCGGGTCTTGCTGTTCACACTAGACGACATTTATCCACAAAAGACGTCCAAATAATGTGAACAATGTACTTGTTATAGATACATACGCCAATATAGGTACATCCGTGTAAAAACGACAAATGTTTCGGTGAACCTGGCTTCACCCACAAGTCACAACAGTAGTTGCAGTATACTATTTCCGGTTGAGTTTCTTTTTAACCATATTGGTTTAATTCTTGACAGTCTAAATTAATTAAGCTATTTGAAATAGTACCACCCACGGCCAATGCGTGTTGGTAGGTTTCATATTATTCGATTTTTTTGGCTCTAAGACATGCCGGTTTCCACACAATGTTTTTCTTCACCTTTTTGAGAGCAGTGGTAACGAAATTAAACACACAAAGTAAAATACCTGCCTGGGTGCAAACTCACTCAAAGTCAAAGTCAAAGCATTTATTTCAAATAGGCACTTAAAAGGCACTTTTGAACGTCAACATTTACATTAAAATAGAATTGATTCTAGTCGCCCCTTCCAAAATGTAGTTTCGTATGGAGAAGAATGGGCAAGAAACTTCACCGTTACTCTTTTAAAATGTTTCAAGTACAATATTTACATTCATTATATGATTATGTGTGAAAACGATGCACCCAGAATAAAATTACCATACCAAAATGGGTAAAAAGAATCAAATTGAAACAATACAGATAAATTAATTCTGTGATAGATACATGGTGTTCACACATTTACAAACATTGTAAAAGTAAGTATAGGTATGATTTTCCTACAATATTAACAAGTAATGAGTCAGTGTGTGAGTTAAAATAATTACTGATTGTAAATCAATGTCATAAATATAATTAATTATATGTACAATTCAATTAGCAACCAGTTTGATTTTGTCTAGACTCTCGTAAGTCGCGGCCGACACCACTGGACCACCACTGATTGCCCAGAGAGTGCCAAATGTAGACATTTACTAGATGCTCTTGTGAAAGGACGTCACTTACTAAATTAAGACCAGAAACTTCCGAAGTCTTTGTTTATAGACAGATCAGAGAAAGTTAATAATATTTTAATTAAATGTTAAAGTATTGTTAATTTCACCGACGTGGGAGGTGCTAGGGCGCGAACATGGCTCGCCGGAAGCTACGAAAGAGCTGCGGCCAAGATTTATGCGTTGTGTTCCCTCCCAGCGTGGGGGGGGGACTGTGGGGGTAAGTTATGAACTTGTGGCGTCCTATTTGAGTATCATGTTTTTGCCCACAAGTCTCATATCTCAATTTTTGTTAAAAAAACATTAAACTGTTGCTGACCATGCTTTGCTATCGTTTTTAGTAATTAGTAACTAATATTGATTTTACTATGATGATCCTAGTTTATAGTTTAAGGACTTGTTGGTAAATAATAACAGCTACACTGGTCGGTCGATCAGGGTAAGCCACACTTGCCGTGGTTGGTCCGTTGATGCGTGACCGTCTATACATACCAAGACGTTTCACGTTAAGCCATTGGTCCCGGCTGTCATTCGTGGAACCGACAACCAGTCTTACCAAGGGGTGTCGTGTTATCCAGTAACTGGGTTGTGGAGGTCAGATAGGTAGTCGCTTAATGTAAAATATTAGTATTTTGCTGTATCCGGTTAGACTGGTAGCCGACCTCAACATAGTTGGGAAAAGGTTGGACAGATGATGATTGTACTAGTTTATCATTTGTGACTTCGAATTACAGCTACATTGGATATAATCTAGCATTGCACATGTAACGGAGCACGCGCCTAATACCTGGAGGCTTAGGTCGGTATGGGCCATGGGGGATCAAAGCATGGTAAGTAAGGCATGCAAGAAGAGTGAGATTTTATTCCAGGTACCAACGTCTTCGCATTACACAATTAATGTAAAAAGAAAATATTGTAAAACATTTTAAAGAGAACAAAATGTTGTTTTTTGCCGTACTTTATACGTAGAAGGGGTGACATTTAGAATCAATTCTGTTTTCCTGTAAATTTTGACGTTCAACGGTCACTTTAATGGCCTACTATTAGTAATTAATAATTATTATTTAGAAAAAATTGTAGTTGCACAGGATTTTGTAGACATCCAAATCATATTTTCGCCGCGCCACCTGCTATTAACTTAAACCTCTGGCAACCCAGAGTTGGTTTCATTAATTAAAACCTTCGTAGTACACACTGTGCACACTACACGTTGCTTCCCTCCACAAGTAAACATTTGACGGTGACTGTTTGCAGTCTCAGGTTGACACACAGCTAAATAAAACACATTACTTCGTGAGTTCCAGGAATCCGACCACAGTACCATAAGGACTTGTTGTAGAAACTGGATTCTGCTGAATCCTTTATATTTTGGGCATATATTTAATCGAACCTGAAATTATTGCAAATTATTTCCTAAAAATATTACATATTAGAGACTCTAATATCTATTCAAATAGATTAATAGTAATATTATATTTATTTCTGAGTATTTGGTACATTAAGATCATTAAACACGCACGGTTGGCGCAGTGGTTCAGCGATCGACTGCTGCGCTGCGTGTCGCGGGTTCGATTCCCGCACGGAACAAATATTTGTATGATCTGCAAGTAGTTGTTCTGGGTCTGGCTGTTTGTGTATGTGAGTTTAAATGTTTGTAAATGCACCCACGATACAGGAGAAATTCCTAGTGTGGGGCAACGTTTTTTATAAAAAAAAGAAAGAAAAGATTAAAAAGCTTCACATAATTATACTACCGTTGCCGGTGTAGAAATATTTAAATTAAAGTACAATTCCCATTAAAAAGCTTAAAGTAAATCAGTTTGAAATGACAATGGGTAACTACGAGTATTATTTTTAAACAATGTCAAATTTTATTAATGAGAAAAAAAAAATGAATGAAATGTCAAATGCCTTAAAATTTAAATTAAAAAGTCAATCCACACGCACTGAGTACCTACTGATAACATGTAATGTCAAAATTTATTATTTAAAAAATCGTGTACTGAATAAAAACAGTTGTCTAAGAGCCAGGCAAATATTGTTTTCTTGAATTTATGAGTAGGCAGCACCATGATGCGTGAAGGTAAATTGTTAAAAATTTTGGTTGCCATGCAATTTGAATTCCTGCTGTACACATGCAGTCTCTGGCTAGGTGCAAGTAATTTATTTGGGCTTCTACTGTTGACTCTAAATTACATAGATATTGAAGTGTCCGTTTTTTTCATTTGTGGTCTCGAGTTACTCGTGCCGTAACAGCTATGTGAACATACATAATCTAGCATTGTATAATATGTTTTTAGTATTTTGCTTTGTGTTAATTTTTATTTATTTTTGTATTTACGCAATTAGGGTTCTAAATTCTGCGGAAACGTCTATACAAGGTGTAACAGAATGGACGCAAGACCTGAAAGCAGTTTGTTCCTAATTGACTACTGAATCGATTTCAGTAACTTTTAATATAAGTATTTTTTTTAATGATGTATTTTGCCATACCTGCCACTGATTGAGCCAAAAAAAATTCAATCTTAGCACAGAAGAAATAAGAGTCAATTTTAAATACTTAAAGTAATGCTTGGGTCGACACGTTTTTCTTAATAATATCAGTTAGTTAAAAAAAAAAATAGTTTTCGTAATCGTTTTAAGCTTTTAACTCAATACTCTAATTGGGGTGTATGAGGTCTTGCGTTAATTATGTTACTCGTTGTATATAGTCTTGAGTCACGATTGCTTTAGAAATGTGTTTTTGACTAAGTAATAGGAATTTTCATTGAATGGTTTGCCATGCATGAGCCACTTCGTCAATCAAATTCGCCGTATTAACGACTGCTCACAGCGATCATACCGTCGCTACAGCCTAGCCAGCCACAGTCTATAGATGCTTCGGGCATCCCATTTCCGTCTATATGCGGCTCAAAATTAATGCCTGTTGAAAGTGTAAAGTGCCGATAGTCTCATATACCTAAAAAATCAATTAAGTCATGCTTTCTTTGAAAGATGACGACATGCCGTCTGGGCGGATATCATTACTATTATTAATTAGTGATTACGATTTTATCAATTAGGGTTGCACAATAATAATAGTATGTAGATATTATGCTAATTAAACTGGTAAACACATATACAATAGCAATCGATCGCAATGCTTTTCATTTTGAAAGTTCAACCTCATTCATTGCGTTATTTATGTTGTTGAGCAGACGAATTTTTCAATCCTTTGAAGCAATGGATTAGGAATTTCCTTCAAACCATCGGATAATCAATGAAAGTGTGTTACGCAATTGCTTGCTAGTCTTTAGGTACGTCAGGGTGGTGGGGATATATTCCTTGTTATCAGTACAAATAATTGCACGACTTTTGTGTGCCATGAAAGTATTCATCCATCACCTACATGACATTTTGATTAGTTTCCAAACGGAATATACTTAATCCATTTTTATTCTTTTAGCGTAATACAAAAAAGCCTCAATATAAATAACATTTTGTGTAGATTAAATTCGTTATTTTGGTGGTCTGACAGGCCATTATCTGGCTGCGATAAAAATATAAAATTGGCATTTGTACAGGTGTAGATTTCCACTCCGACTTTAATTTATTTTAGTGTTGAATTGCTCGTATTGTCATTTAACGCAATAGAAATAGATATCATTTATTTGCCAATAATGTAGGTATACAGATGCTTAGCTATAGGCAAACTAGTGAATCTAATTGAATCTGTAGGTACGTATATTGATTAACTTACCTACTTGATTTGTTGCAGATTTTCTATAAAAAGAGAGCGAGGAGATTTCTATCTCCTTTATTCTGATCCTTCGAAATTCTTTTATTTGTCGATCTGACGTGCTTGTATTAATGTGGATAGCTATTAATAATAGAGGAAGAGCCACGAAACGATGAATAGATTGTGTAAAAGATGACATGGCTAGAAAGGGGGTGAGTACTGTGATGACGACTAATAAAAAAGTATGGACGAAACAGACGTATTATGCCGATCCCAAGTAAATTGGGATATAAGTAAGAGAGTGATGATGGCGGGGCTGCTTGAGATCCTAATATTATTGGGTATACAAGGGAATTACTACTGACCAAAACGCCCACGCAATATACACCCCTGACAAATACAGGCAAGGTCTGAATGACCTAAAGACGATAGCAATTATTTTGTAAGAAAATAGGATTATCTTCTGTAAAAGGACTACAAAAGGCTTTAAAACTAAGCGCTTTCACAAACTATAGGCAAATAGAAGCGACGATTTTTAGGGAGGATTACCGTTTGACCTTTGCTTGATCCGAATAGCGGCCACGTGAGGCCTAATATCAATCCACGTTGTGGTGGGCGTGACACTAAATCCGAATCAAAACAGTGGTGGAAGCCAGTGAGCAGGTGTGCGTGATCGTATAGCGATGAGTTGATGACATCGTGGGGATTACTGAACAGCTTTTTAGGATTTTTAAGAGTCTCGTAACAGTTTATTTTTGTGTCTCACTATTATCAATGTGAAAGTTTGTAAGTTAGCATGTTTATTACTCAATCAATTTCATCCAAATCTGTTCAGCCGGTTTTGCGTGATTGAGTAACAAACATCTTAACATCTTACAAATTTATAACATTAAATATATTTTAATTAATTTATCGCAGGGTAGAATGATATAAGATAATATTACAGTAAGAGAATTCTCTGAATCCTAATAATAATATCAGTGCTAAAGTCCAATCTTATGTGTTCACACATTTTAGGATACTGAAATGATTAAACACCGTTATTAACGTAATAGTATGAATAACTACTAACTTAATCCCTCGTCAACAGATAACACTAGTATCCATTGTCAGCTGGA
Source organism: Antitype chi (assembly GCA_947359405.1). Taxonomy (NCBI): domain Eukaryota; kingdom Metazoa; phylum Arthropoda; class Insecta; order Lepidoptera; family Noctuidae; genus Antitype; species Antitype chi. Next base: position 22,107,153 of record OX375815.1, read on the forward strand.
CTGCACCACCTTATATGTCTAACCCTGTTCATCTAAACACTACAGCAGTACATTTTTTATGGGAAAACTTAAAGGTGCAGAAAAACATTTTGAGGAAACCGGCATGTCCTAGAACCAAAACTTTGAAGACATGTGACATTTACTGACCCGCACTAGGGCCGCACTGGGCGGCTGTGTCCCAGCAGTGGGAACCGATTATGTGTTTTTGTATGTTATGTAACTAAAGAGTTCCGGCTATTGAGTTATGTATTATGTATGTTCATGAATATTCAACATAAACAACAAAACAAAATATTCAAACATTGTGTCGAGCAACAATCTAAAGATAAAGGCGAAATCAAAAGCCCTCGACTAAAATAAATCTATTGAGACATCTTAATCACTGTGGAACTAAATAACAAAACAAAAACATTTTATGAAAGTCGAGAGCGAGAAGCTAGCAATTTTTACGATTATCCCAGACAAGAGGGACCCATTGAGCACGAGGAGCTACAACGTCAACCCTCAAACGAAGTCATTGAAAAAAATGAAGAAAACAAAAGTACCCCTCGTTATGTAAATTACAACATCTTTTATCCATAGTCCATTTGTAGAGAATTATTTGTAATTTGCAAACAGGATATTTTCCAATTTGTCTAGAGATCCTCCACTACTGCTGTTTTTTCCTTACTAATGGCTGGATATATTTTCGCATTACGGTCGTCCATTGCTTCTAAGGTCGCATAAGAAATGGCAGGCAATTTTGTAAGTTTAAAACAAAAACGGCGAGACGGGATGATAGGGCGGAATTCTTGTAAGCTTGCTTATAATTTTCTTTTATTGCTGTTCGCAGATGGTGGAATGGGTTTTATGAATGCATCGTCTTGACTTTTTCATTTGCAACGAACGGTGAAATTATAGGCGCGCGAGGTTTCAGAGAGGTCGCGGCGATAGTGGCGTACACTGATTACGTAGATGTAACTTTAAAAATTAAGTTTTTTAACTTAATTTTTAATTGAAATCAAGCACAATTTTAATTAATAGATATGTGAAGTCATTTAACATACGAATAAGAATATATTTTTTAGTAGTAATAAAAACATAGATTTTAAAAGTAAAATATATCTACATTTTAAGTCTGATTATTTACTCAGTCTCAGGTTTTTTTTAGAATGTACATTTTTTTAATTGCCCCTGATATATCCTAAATCAGGCAGTAAGTATGGTATAGTTAGTCATGTGAAGCCTCACTTGACTGCCTGTTTCTTTGTACAAGTTTTTTTTTCTTTTCACCTGTCCCGGTGTCTGTAATGAAATCTTACAAGTTAAATTTGTCTCACTTCCCCGTTTCCGATTGTGCTGATATTTTGCATACATACGAGTAATTATATATATTTCGTGACAGTGCAATATTATGATGATATGGAGTCGATCTGATGCTGGAGCTGGAAGGTGGCCATCGCAACTCCGCAATAAAACGACATATCCTCATCGAGTTTGTGCTCGTTTGATTCGTATTGATGAGTACTTTGATCCTATATGGTAACCAGGGTTTGATGCTGGAGCTGGAAGGTGGCCATAGATACATAACACTATAAGTGCTCAAAACAACACATACATAACGGAAAAATGCTGCTACGAACTACGCCGTAGTAAATCCTGCATCATAAATACAAAAAAATAAATAAAAGAAAAACACTTTTAAAAACAAGCTTTTATTATTACTTGTTAATAAAACGAACTAAAAATGTAAAAAAAAAATAATCTCAATTATTTAAATAAAAGCGTGTTACATATTGACGGTTAGAAATAAAGGTGTAACGTGCTAATAAATGTTCTTTATTACTCCTGCCATCAAAATGTAACACGCTTTTATTTATATACTGATATAAAATTATTATTAACTTTTCAATTCGTTTTATTAACAAGTAATAATAAAAGCTTGTTTTTAAAAGTTTTTTTCTGTTAATTTTATTCTCCTTCAGATTTATTTGAGGATGCAACTAGTAACAATAACTTCTTCCTTATTGTCATCATCGGGTTCACCTTGTTGTATGTTTCAATTAGAATAGCGTCACTGTCCATAAACGGTACTTTATTTCTTACTAGGTTTTGCCAGAGGCTTCGTCCGCGTTAACCAATTTACACAAAAACATAACAAATTATACACTTAAATCTTTCTCATGAATCACTCTGTCTATTGGTGAAAACCGCACGACAATCCGTTCAGTAACTTATCGAGAACAGACAGACACGATAGCTTTGTTCTATAATATGTAGTGATGAAGTAGGTACAAGCTGACTGCAGACGTAACCAGATTTTGGTCAAAAGTCATTTAACTTTTTGGTATTCAATCATAGTTCACATTATTTAACTAACGGTTTTATTGTTTTGCTTTAGTTTTCTTAAAGTCTAACCTAAAGTTTGAGTTTAAACAAAATATTGGTTCATCCTAACTTTAGCTCTTGTAAAATTGGTTACAAATTTGGGCTAAATCAACAAATCAATTGGTAAAGATTATTGAAAGCCTTTAATTATAAAGTTTGTGGTAGATTTTGCAAAACATTTCGTAATTCTTGGAAATATGAACGACCTGTTTTTGTTCACGTAGAGGTTATTATCTCACGACAACGATAAAAAAACATCGAGATCAAAAGTATCCCCTGTACTAACCTAGGTCTTCGTCTACCTTTGATCGAAATCCCTTCAGCCCTTTTTCCGTCTACAAGCAGAGTTCATTTTGCATTTTTTCGTAGTGCGAAAGTTTGTTCCCAGCAGGGGGACACAATATATGCTAACAAAAAAAAACAACCGACTTCCAAAAAAACACCACAAAGTGAAAAATAACTTTAATTTCGGAAGTCGGTGTCTTTGGAGCTGTATTTAATTTTTTTGTCACCGCCTTCCGAAATTAAAGTAATTTTTCACTCTGTAGTGTTTTTTTGGAAGTGGGTTGTTTTATTTTTGGAAAAAGTTTTTATTTTTCACTTTTTAGTGGTTCACATGTGTTTACCCCTTCACAGCGTACCGGCGTGATGTTATTTTATGAACTGGTGTAAACAATAGACATACATGAGATTTCAGCAATGCCAGTCCATTTGCTATCATTTATTGACGAGTTCCGTTGCCTATCTCCGAAGTTCTTCATCAGATCTTCACCAAATTGAAATGGGACTACTCCGAGAAAGTACTCTTTCAAAAAATACCCAAATCGCTTCAAGTGTGCCTATAAAATTTTAAGAGTTCTCTCTATTTCTCCAGGATCCCATCATCAGATCCTGACTTGATGATCGTGGAAAGTATACTCTTACAAACAAAAAAAAAATATACATAGGGAACATACATAAAAAAAAGGTTCCGACGAATTGAGAACCTCCTGTTAAAAATACAAGGTGCCATCGACGCGCACACCATGAATTCAGCACATGAATCTGATCGGGGGTTTCATTAGTATGAGGATATTCTTTACCGGTCCAGCTCTCTAGTACCTTGTAGAGCACACATTCCCACTATACTTAAACAGGCCCTATGAATTACCTGAAGTCTAAAAATCTAGTTCTTTTCTAAAGTTGTCATAAATCATTCATTAATTTTTGTGGTGTCACTTTGTAAACGATATGTTTCATACAGGTTGGCAGGGACAACGACGCGCAAACTAAAACTACGAATACAGAACGTGATACTAGACCCTTAGCGTTGAAATTTTCGACGGCTATTAAAAATAAATAAATAAGCTATTTAATTTATTTTGACCGCGTAGATACTGTACTTTCTATGAAACAGCTGATATTAATTGTTATTGACAAAAAAAAAACTGCTATTTTAACTTTTATGCAAATGTTATAATAATAAGAATAACTCCTTTAAAATTGTTTATAGGTGCTACTCATATTGGCAAACGACACCATATTACCTTGTACGTCAATCATATCTCCCTTCTATAAGGGGTGCGAGAAAAATACAATCCACAGGGTAACATTACGACAATGTCAATTATTGTTCCTCTGCCAATTTGATCTAAAAGGGTTCTATCATATTTCTCGTGTAGAATTTTATTTCCAGTTATTGACGTGACGATTGCTTTTGTTTTTGTAATGGGGTTTGATGTCTTAAGTGCTGGCATTGTTATTTCTTTGGATTTGTTGAAGAATGAAAGATTGTGTCTTATTTAGCTGTGCTCGCGGCTTCGCTCACGTGTTTTTTTTTGTACTTTATAGATCAATAGAAACTGAAAACAATAGTTAAAAAAAAAAATACCGTCAGGAAATACCTCATATTCACTAGCTTTTGCCAGCGGCTTCGCCCGCTTTAACCAATTTAAATAACACCTACACCTTCCCCATGAACCACTTTGCCTATTGGTGAAAACCTCATGAAAATCCGTTCAGTTCTTTGAGTTCATCGCGAACAGACAGATGTGGCGGGGTACTTTGTTTTTTAATATGTAGTGATGATGATCACCTTGTTTTATAATATGTAGTGATGATTATCACTTTGTTTTATAATATGTAGTGATGATGATCACTTTGTTCTATAATATGTAGTGATGATGATCACTTTCTTATAATATGTAGTGATGATCACTTTGTTTTATAATATGTAGTGAAGATCACTTTCGGGTAGCGAGAATTAAAAGGATGATTCAAATTCAAGAAATACGTAATTCTAATTACAGTTTTATTGATCAGCAATTATAAAAATAATATATTTTAATTTACTATATTTAACACAAGACGGTAACTATGACAAAAAAAAAACGTTTTTGTCAGTATGTCTGTCTGTTTGTTCCGGCTAATCTCCCAAACGGCTGGATCGATTTTGATAAGACTTTCGCTAGTAGATAACTGATGTTTTATGGAGTACTATATTTTATGCATTACTCATAGAAAACAAACACATGCTTTACATGTCTGTCTGTGTGTCCGCTTAGTTCTTCAATGGATTTTGATGTAGTCGTCACCATCATTTATACAATTTATTTCGGTAGGAGTATGTGTATAATTCATCAATATTTAACTCAGATAAAGCTCTCGTGTGAGCGCAGGGGATGTTGGAACGCTAGTTGAATAATAATAATTATATTTAAAGTCATGACTGACATAAGACAATTTATGTCGACGAATGGCAATTGAATAATTACATATTTATTTTTGGAGTTAATTTCTCAAGAAGTGAACTGTGTAACTAAAGATAAGATAATATTGTAATATCGATTCATTGAATGTATTTTTTTATCAGTAAACATTTATCTTTTATTTGATATTGGACAAAACATCATGTAAAGACGAATATACAGAAGTGTAATTTGGTTTCGTTTTCACTGTAGTTTATTTATCCACAACAATTTACAGTTGAAGATTAGGACTTTTCTTGTAACTCTCTAAATAACAATAGAAATTAAAAGTTAGAAATAAAAGATATCCAGGTTTGTTTGTAAAGTCAAACTAACAATATTTACTAAATGAATTTATAAGTATAAATGTTACGGCTAATAGCCGAAGTGCGGCTACATCTAGTTTTAGCCGGCTACAACTAGGTGCAGCCGGTTAAACTTAGATGTATCCTACTGATGTCAACGTAAAATTGTAAATACCGTTAGATTTTAATCTATCTTAAGATTTTATAAACGGTCGATATATTATGAACTGCACCATACTGCTATCCGACCAAATAGGTTAGGTTACGTTAGAATTGCGATTAACCGGCTGCACCTAGTTGTAGCCGGCTAAAACTAGGTGTAGCCGGCTATTAGCCGTAACATATAAACAAAAAATGAAATTGTAGTGTCTTATTGCAAAATCAAAATAAATGAATTTTACTAAATGCATATGAAAGTATATGCGGTACATAGATATAACAAAAAAGAAATGTTTTTTCGCCACTGTCTGTCTGCCTGTCTGTTTGTTCTGGGTAATCGATTTTGACGAAACTTCCATTGTTTTTTTTCTTTTGGAAATGACATCTCGCAGGTCAACCTAGGAGGTTGCCTGCTGAACCTGAGTTAGCTGTGGCCATCTTAATAAATTAAGTCCTCCCAGGGCTTAAAAACTTAAAACTAAGCGACACGCTAAAGATGCTTGGAAAAATGCTGGTCCTGCTCCATAGGACAATCTAGAGTCTAGACAAAATCAAACTGGTTGCTAATTAAATTGTATAGTTACTTAATTATATTTATGACATTGATTTACACTCAGTGATTACTTTAACTCACACACTGACTTATTACTTGTTAATATTCTAGGAAAATCGTATAAGTAAGTACTTTTACAATGTTTGTAAATGTGTGAGCACCATGTATCTATGATAGAATTAATTTATCTGTATTGCTTCAATTTGATTCTTTTTACCTATTTTGGTATTTTATTCTGGATGCATCGTTTTCACACATAATCATATGATGAATGTAATAAGTTAAATATTGTAAGTACTTAAAACATTTTAAAAGAGTAACGGTGAAGTTTCTTGCCCATTCTTCTCCATACGAAACTACATTTTGGAAGGGGCGACTAGAATCATTTCTATATTATTGTAAATTTTGACGTTCTAAAGTCCCTTTTAAGTGCCTATTTGAAATAAATGCTTTGACTTTGACTTTGAGGACACCCCCTGTGGGGTACGGAGTTCGGCTTAGGACATCGCTGGAAGAGGGCACCAAGAGGCGCGCTGGATCGGAATGAGGAACTTTCACTGGCTATTCTTGCCCCGGCAGCACGTTCCTGAGGGATAATGTCCGCCATCCGCGCGGGCGACCGTCGGGCAGCAGCTAGTTATTAATAAAATAAAAACACAATACTACAATTACTTCGCAGTAATTGTAGTGTTATTTTTTCCCCTCTTTGAAGTATTATACATTTACAATCAGCCTCTGAAAAATATTTTCAATTTATAGAATGCTTGCCTGTAAATTCGTTAAAAAAATTACAATGAAAAAATGTAACACAAAATTTCGATTCACTTATAAAATGCCCTTCCAGCCCTCATTAGTATTAAGAGGTACCTACTTAATAAAAAAAGATAAGTACTCTAGGGATAAATTACGTTAAAAATCCTTGTTACCTTAATTCCTACAATAAAAGGCTCTGAGGTATCATTAAAAGTCTTACATTTGCACATTAACCCACGCAACCATAAAACGGAGTCCACACAATAAGATTAAATTAAAATGATTAAATAACCGAACACTATCAGGCCGTACTGATTTCTCTACACAATTCTTTTATTATAGACTTTATCGCCATTTAGTCCGATATCAATCTTGTGATAAAACTCCGATTTTGTACACATTTCAGTCGGTGTTTGTGATACGTGGCGACATAATCGCTTAATAACTCCCGTAGTGTGGTGCGAAGTACGGGACTGCTGTGGCTATGGTTTTGTAAGAAGAAATCATTAATGAGTTCAATTCAAAATGGCTGGTAGTGACTACTCTATTAATAAGGCAAGTTTCAGAAGAGGGTGGTGTATTTTTTTTAATTTTTTTATTTTGGTTCTGAGTAGTGCTGCAAATAGATGTCATAGTAGATATACTTACTCCTAACAAGCAAATTTTATTCCTATTTTTTTAAATAGATAAAAGAAGTAAGACAAAAATGTTTTCGATAAATTGGTGATTTAAAATTTTGTTGCAAGTTCTCTCTGTTTAATTTCCGATAATAATATTTAGTTTACCTACACAATTTAGAAAAAAAATTGTATTAATCTTATGCGTTAATTGAGCACTAGCCTAAACTGTTACACAATCAATAAAATTATTATATATTAAACATTGTGAAATGACCATCCAAAATTAATAATACCCAAATTAACAATACACACAACAAAACTAACCAAAATACCACGCATCAGCTGTTCGTCGTTTCGGCTAAATTGTAAATGCCATCTGACACCGATGGGTCACTGCGGTATTCTGGCAAAGGGTCAATGACTTGTCCTCGGGTTTACACGAACGCAAAAACAGAATATTTGTTAGTAGTAATACGTTTTTTGTTACACCTGATATTGTAATCATAATTACTTTTACCAATAAAAAAATTATGTAACAAGTTATATGTCGCATCATGTTTATTTTTGCTCTTACCAAGATCTGACCAACACCTATTTACAACATACTAAGTTTCAAATATTCCACAACGACGTAATGTGCTGATGCCGTTCAGTTAATTGGTGAAATTTGCTCTTACTTAGGAAACAAAAAAAAAGTAAATTAAAAACCGGCCAAATGCGCGTCAGATACTTAATTATAATTTTTTATTTTGCTGTAGCGTCAATAGAAATGCACACTCTGTGAAAATTTCAATTGTCTACTTATTACGGTTCATGAGATACAGCCCACTGACACTCGGACGGATAAACAGTGGCGGCTTAGTAATAGGGTTCTTTTGACACCCTATGAGTACAGAAACCAAAAAAAGGATCGTCTGTTCCGATATAACGATGTAAACTCTAGCAGATGATGAAATGTGATACTGTAGACATCCACAAGAGTTTTGAATATCTTACAAAATAATAGATTAGATAAAAATCCTTGTGTACCTAGTTGAAAAGATCGTACGATAGCCTATATTGACTTTACAGGATAATCGGTGTTTTATCAAATATCTTAGTAAAGTGATTTACAAATGTGAAATATATATCTAACTAATATTATCAGCAATTCGGCTGCAAATGTGCTTGATAACGATATTAATATTCATGAACAAAAATAATAAAAAATGTTCGTATTTAGGCGATTTATTTGAAAGAAAAAACAGGTATAGAAATGATCAATGTTCGAGTTCTCTTCACAAGCATAAAACAAGTTTCTGTTCCCCATGGGAACAGGGCGTGAGTGTATGTAAGTATTTATAAAAATAGCTCAACTATTTAGCGACTGTTTAAAATTGTAGTTGTTTTACTTTGATACTTGCCAGGTTGCAAACCGTCCTCATATTATTCCAGCTTAAGAAACGAGTTTTCTTTTCTAATATTAAGTTTACTAAACAATAATCAATAGTACGCTCATATCGAATATAGGTAATAGCCGTTTACCATTCTCTAATATAAATGTCATAAAAGAAACGATCTACTCCCACGCACTTTAATAAAAGACAAAAGATACATGACGACGTGCAACTCTCGTGTACCAGACATAATCTGATGATATCGATTTAAAACACAATAATGATGATCGATTGAGAAATAATCACGTTCAAATAAAATCACGTTTCCATTTACTTACAGATAATTTTGTATGATAATTGATAACACAGTTATTCGGTAGATTAGTATCTATGTAATTTGAGGATATTTGACAGAGTTACTGTTAGTCAGAAGTCAGAAAGTCAGACATCCAGTCTTACCAAGCAGTAGCCTGTTACCGTAAATGTGTTGTGGAAGTCAGATAGTTAGTTGCTTTATGTAAAGTACTGGTATTCAGTTGCGTCTGGTTAGAATGGTTGACCCCAACTCAGTTGAGAAAAAGCTAGGCAGATGATGATGAGGTACGTTAATAGAAGTTTGAATCTCGAACTTTTGTTTGCACTTTGTTTAAAAAAAACCTCGCACTGTGAGGGTGATTCAAAGATAGACACACCGTTACAAATTTTTGTCGAATATTTTTTTCTTTCAGCTTATACTTTTAGTAAGCCGTAGAAATAAAACGCCTTCATGAATTTATAGACGGTTAGAACGGAGAAAGTAATAATAGGTAATGTGGTAAATAGGAACACCTACTTCACGTACTCAGTGTCTTGGAATGTCACAAAATTTGATTTGGTAAATGCAACAAAAGTTCGTGTTATATTTGGTAACAACATTTTTGTACCTTTAGTGAACATTTTTAATTAAATTAAATATTCCGTTGAATTATTTAATCAGTGGCAATCAACAGATGTTTCTTTAATAAAATGCACACACATACATCGATTTGTAATGATTGTAGGTTGTCTGTAAGCTACCTCATTGCTGCTAGCTGGTACAGACCTGAGTTATCCGATTGAAATAATCAAATATCACTGTAGTGACAGAGTTTTTTGGATTCAACTAGTAATCCATTTTATACCATGGTTATCGTTTGAGCATCTGCGAGTTTAAATAACAATTATTACCTATACATTTACACAATCCAAAGCACAACTCACACAATTTTTAACGACTACCCACGTCCTACAATCCAACAAGCACAATTTCAATTTGAAACTCTCCAGGTACACATTGAACATGCCGTGACACTTACAACAATGGCCGTACCAACTACGTGGCATCAAATTCATAACTACCAAAGTTCTGGTGCCCAAACTAAGCAATGATACTACAACATTCAGTCCCTAGTTACACTAACTAACATGGCCATCCCTAGACATGCAACCGAAAATGTTGACAACTCCGTTTATTTTATGGAGTTAGTAACTTTTTTATCATCGAAAATGTTGACAACTCCGTTAATTATATAGAGTAAGCAATTTTTTTAAACCTAATGTTTGACGAATTGAATATCCCTAATAGCATTAAACCTGCTTTGTAAACTGCGGTTGTGGATAAACAATATTTTTTTTAATCACTTAATTTATTACTTGTTTACTTTTTTAATAATAATGTTATGAACGCCTTTAAGTATTTATACAGTATTAAAGATTAGTGTTTACCTACTATTACATCATTGTAAATATTTTGTTGTGTGCCTTGCTTGATAAATAAATAAAACGTGCTGATAGTGTGAGATTTGTGTTTTTAACGCACCATTGAAATCACAAAGGAAATGAGCATTACAAAATAGCTTTAGAAATCATGTAAATAAATTCACGATGTTCTAAGGACCACAGATGTAATAAGAAGGTTTCGTGTGCTGCAGGGGTTTTTCGAAATGTTATCATTACCCAAAAAGTTACAATTATTAACCGAATTCGTGCCAATTGTAAACTTTTATCGATTCGAAATCTTTTTATGTTTTTATTACTCACCTAGTTCCGGAATTCAGTTCAGATTCTATACAGAATGGAAAGCAATTTTATTCTAACAATAATATGGGCAGGTGCATAGCTTTTTCGAGTGTGTTCAAGGGGTGGAGTTTTCTGAACTTCGTCCTGTCGGTGTCAATGCTTAAGATCGCTGATAGTGGAACGGTTTTTGCTGTAGAGTCGACTGTTTTACATTACATTGAAAATACCGGAATATAATTATGCATTCATATTGCAACATTTTTGTTTCACGAAGTGACGTGCACTATACTTGTGGTAACCTCGTCGACTAACACGCTGAAAATGTGTGCGTGGAGACGGAGACGAGTAGCGTCAACACATAATACACATGCACACACACACAGTTACGACTTTGCAACGTCTCGAACGACACCGAAATCGCCTGCGCTTACACACACATTCATAGTGTGTTTATTTATAGACGCGGTTACCACAAGTAAAGCGCGCGTCCATGTCGTTTCTTGAGATATAATAATAATAAGTTTATTTCAATAATTGTTTAAAATTATACAAAAATCTTATAGGCTATATTATCTTTTTACAAATGAATTAGACATCTGTAGCCGGCCTAGGCGAAAACCTGTATTTTGGCTATCAGCGCCAAAACCCTCAAAAAATGTACACCTAAAATAGCCATCAAGTAGAAATGTTAGCTTTTGTATGTCGAAAAAATAAAAAGTTATGATAAATAACATAATAATTCGATACAATGAAATAATACTATCATTAAAGGGAAAATTTATTTACTAAGTAAATTAAACAATATAAATGGAATGTTATAACCGAGTTGCCGGGAGACAGGCCTTCTCACGACCACCATATTTGAGGAGGCAGTTCAACATATCCAAAAACAAATACAGGCCATCGCCAACAGGCCTGTAGCCTCTCCCCCACCACCACAACCTCCAATCAACATTACACAACACCTCAAACCGATCTCGGAAAGGCTGGAGCTCGTCTCCAGTCTCCAGTCCAGGCGCATAATTGTTTCGTTAACGTATAACAAAATTGGAATACAAAAACAATAATTGAGTTTCATTTCTGTGCAACAATGTAGGAACACGACATAGATGTCGATTAAAGGATTTGTGTGCCATCTCATGATAAGTCTAATGGGCATAGGAATTGGATTCATATAAAACCAAGCCCTCTCAGAAATCTGATACTCCTTTCAGTGTCTCTGTTACAAAATGATGATCCTACCATAACAAGAAACGAGCGACAACTCCAAGCATTCTCTGTTCTTTGTAATAAACATAAAGTATGTGGGTAAGAAGTTAGCCGTTAGTTCCGGGAATAATACGAACTCCTGCATAATATTATTTGAATAGCGGAAAAGCGTATCGAATGAAAACTCGGGCGACTCCATTCAAGCTCTCGTCACAATTCAACGAATTTACATTTTAATGAGAACGATTATTCCCTTGTTTGAAGGGATTAAGTTTAAGAACACTTCCCGATTTTCGCGTCCGCACGAAGTTTGTCTAATTACTTTATTGGTGATTACAAAACTAAGACACCAGTTTCAGAATACATTAACCGGGAGTTTACAAGAAAATCTGTTCAGCAGGCATTATTGGATTACCGATAGAACAGGTTGAAACTTGCTCCGCGGATAAATGGGAACCTATTGGCTTCTAATCGAATTTGTTCTAAAGCTGTTTCTTGTTCATTAATATTTGGCTACGGTTTCTTATAACTTTTGGAGTCGGCTATTGCGATAATGAATAAGTATTTGTCAGAAATAAGAAAAAGTCAACGTAAATGATTGTCACTTAGTCGGACGGCTGATGAATTATGTTTTGCCAAAAAAAGATGCGATGTTTTCATGCATTTTAAGAACTGCAGATTCGTTCACTTGGTGGATTCATTACAAGGCTTCAGCACACCGGCGCGCGGCGTGACGCAACTCTAGTAGATCAATTTCCACGAAATTTTCGTATAAATTGTTCTATTAAAGTTGCGTCGTGCTATCGTGTCGCGCCTGTCTGTAAGGTAACTTTTATGTTAAAGGCTCCCCCTTCAACATAAAAGTTACCTTTACTGTATGTAGTTACATTCGACCGCGCGTCGATCTGATCATTCACAATCACTTTGACCTTGAACTGGTCTAGCGTAGTACGTAGTGTCTATAGCGTGAGAGTAAGTGCGAATTTTCTAAGCTGGCCAACTTGGAAAATTCGCACGAACGCAAAAATATTAAGGAGGGATTTTATTGCGCACTGGGATTTTCAACTGTCGGCGCTCAGCAGTGTGTTGAAGATACAGTGCACGAAAAAATCCCGCCGCGATATTTTTACATCCTTGCGAACGTAGTTTTATACTGGTTTTGTTACCACTAAGGTGGTTATTTTCATCAATCATCATTACATTTTTTACACCATAACTAACGTTGAATGGTTTTGTTACAGTCAGAACCAAATGGGACGCCAGCAAATAAAGCAAACGATGATGATACTCCAGAGCGAGCGTCGTGGGGACGACCCTTAGAGTTCATTTTAGCCTGTCTCGGATACGCTGTAGGTCTGGGAAATGTCTGGAGGTTCCCGTATCTCTGCTACAGGAATGGCGGTGGTAAGTGCAAATGCATTGCAGTTTAAAGTTACAGTAATAATTAAATTAAATTATTTATGGTCATGCCGTTTAGATCGAGAATATACAGGTTGGCAGGGACTTCGACGCACAAACTGATACGATTCTAAATTCCCTACGGTGAATTTTTTTGACGGTTATTAAAAAAATATCGCTGTACCATACATTTTCACCGCAAACCATTTTACCATGCGTTTTGAAAAAAATCTGCTGTTTCATAGAAAAGTGCAATAACATGCACTTTTTATGAAACAACAGATTTTTTTGTTGATTACTGACGAAAAGTTTCAGCGCTATGGAGTCTTAAATCATGTGCTTGATTCATGGTTACAGTTTGTGCGTCGGTGTCCCTACCACCCTGTATAATAGTTTGTCAATCATTTGTAGCGGCTAACATTTCATGTAAATTATTTTGTAATATTAATTAAGATTAGAATCAATAGTCTAACCGACTTTCTGTGTTAAGTTTATGGCAGCACGTGTAAATTCTCTAACATTTATTATTTAGTGTTGTCACGAGAAATATTACAAGAAAAGGTAGCAATACAACTAAATACAACATAAATCTAAAGGAAGAGCATTACCTTTGTACGTATTTTTCTGTTCCTTTCTTCTTGTCTGTTTATATGTGTGTGCATAAATGGTTAAATAAATAAATAAATAAGAAATTTACAATTTGTTCCTATTTTACGATGTGAACGATTATTTATTACGTAAAAATATCGCAATGGAATGTTATTGCGCACTGGATTTTCAACTCTCGGTGTTGAACCGAGCATTGAGAATCCAATAGAGTGCAGCGCGAGTAAGTCAGCTCTCAGCGCGTCGAAAAAACACAGTGTTCGATTTTAAACTCTCAGCGCTAAACAGTGCGTTGAGGATCCAGTACGCGATAGTACGACGTCCATGTGAACGTCAACTTAACGATAACTTATAAATTCCAAGCAATAAATAAACAATAAATTTCCTTATCACGACATCGTGTCCACGAAGGGAGAAAGAATGATAAAAGCGAAGGGCCAAACAAAAAACATATCGCTGTGAATCAGTTTGAATTATTTATTGAATCCCTATCGGTCAATAAGGACCTCCCGTCAGGCAAACGAGTCTGCCCGGGATTTTGAACGAAAATATTGTTTTTTAGCTGGTAAATATTTTATTTACGGAACATGTATCCTTGTATTTTTAGTTCTAGCTAGGGTGTGGGTAATTTAAATTAACTAAATAGTCTAGTGTGAGCTTTATACCGCATGTATCAGAATTGTGTGGTGGGGTAGCAGGACACTTGCGCGAATGACATTTCCGCGAAGGACTTTTGCGCGAAAGGACTTTTTCGCATAGAGACACTTGCACGAAAGTACATTTCCACTAAGCCCACGTTACCACGGACGTAATAAAATCGCGGCGAGATTTTCAACGCACTGCCTAACGCCGAGAGTTGGAAATCGAACACTGTTTTTTCCACGCTCTGAGACTCATTCGGCCTGCAGTCCGTCGGATTCTCAATGCTCGGTTCAACACAGAGAGTTGAAAATCCATTTCGAAAAATAAGTTTTGTATGGGACAGTTGATAATCTTTTCGCGATTATAATGTTGGTCCTATGGAGAAAGTTGTTCAGTTTGATGGTTTGTATAACACTCTCCAAATGTACCACATGTTTTTGATACATGCTGTATAGAATGGTGTTATAATGGTGTTCCATGATAGTTTTATGTTGCTGAACCTCTGTTTGAGAGCAGTGGTGGCCCAGTGGTATCGGCCCCAACTTACGAGTCATCCTAAGGCCTAGGCCTAGGGCGTGGGGCCAGGGCGGTAGGGTCGGTCGTAAGTTTATTCTCAAGCAGGCAGGCACTTTACTTTCATTATTTAATTTCATCGCCACTGCTCTCAACACGGTGGAAGAAAACAACGTGAGGAAATGCATGTCTTAAAACAAAAAATTCGAAAACGAAATGTGATATCTATCAACTCACACTACCAACCGGCCCAGTACGGGTTGGTATATACGGCACGGCCCACTTCTTCTTACAGAGAGGAGGTCTGTGTCCTAGCAGTGGGAACATTATAGGCCGATTATAAACCTCTGTTTTGAATTTGTTAGGCAAAGTCTTTCTAAAATAAAGATATCATTATTGATAGATACATATAATACTATACTCGATCTTTTACAAGGCCGAAATTAATCACCGGAAACCTGAAGAGGGGTCATCGCACTCATCATTACGAATTATCTACTTTTTTTTATGGGACTAAACCTGAAGTCGCTTCTATTTTAACTGCACCTTATAAACAGTTTCTCAATAATTGAACTCTAATCTCTTAATCCTTTTTATTCCAGGTGCATTCCTCATACCATTTTTCATTATGTTAATCTTCATTGGACTTCCGATCTTCTACCTTGAGCTCTACATAGGCCAGTATACAGGCGTCGGTCCTTTACAAGCATTTAGTGCGATATCACCCTTCTTTAGTGGAGTGGGGTACTGCACCCTCGTTGTGATCTCAATTATATCAATATACTACATGATCATCGTCGCTTGGACCCTGTTCTACACCTTTGCCTCCCTCGCCGGAAATATGGACTGGGGGGACTGCGACAATCCCTACAATTCTGATGGTAAGTACACCAGTACATATAATTTATTTATTATGGCACTCCAACGACTAGTTCACATAAACATTAACAGAAAGTTTAGTCATAACGTACTATAATGAACTTATCACTTAAAGGTGTGCATGGCACTTACATGGCACCTAATATAACTAAGTTAATGAAAGTGACGAAAATGATAAAATAAAATTAGTTAATAATTATAAAATCAAATAAGTTAGTAATAAATATAAAATTATTAGTAATAAATATAAAATTAACAATTATAAAATCAAGTAAATCATTAAGAAATAGCTACAATAAAATGAGGGAAATTAAATTTTTTAAATGCATTGGTAAAAAAAGTTCCGATTGTAATGAAAATACAGAAATAGACATGAATGACGGAATAAAAACAAGAATCAACTATCCGCAATTAGCAATCTGCAAGTTGTCATTTATGATGATTGCGAAATTGAACCAGGGTGTTGGAGAAGATGTCAATGCTATGGGTGCGAGAGTGACTTTCGATATACGTCCTCATCAGACGGCTCATGGCGTTGATCGCCTAAGGTTGGATCAAGCTGTAGGTGGAGAGAACACATCTAGTCTGCGATCGGGCCTAGATTGACTACTACGGGGAACAGATACATTAATGTCTCCGGAAGTTTTGGTACATGGATCAGTCCATTAATCATTTTGAAGAGCAGAATTTGATCCATCACTTTTCTGCGGTTTTCGAGGGAGTACAACAGTATAAATAATACAACAGTACATATAATACAACAGTACATATACTACAACAGTACATACAAAGATAATCTCACGCCTTATTCCCATGGCGGTAAACAGAAAATACAGAACGCCACCTGCTACGATCCTTACATACTTAGTCCTTTTGCTTCGTTTACGTTCGTAAATTACCAGGTTACCAATTTTGTCATACACGCATGCAGGTAGCATGTACTACGCACCTGTCTTTTTCTAAGAACAGTAATACAACAAAATTTTATGTCTTTAGTCGTGGAAATAAATTAGCAAGTTATCAACTTCAATTGTCTGTACATTTAAATCACAACTATGTCATTCTTTGACAGTTGTATAAAATGGCTTTGAGGTGACAAATTCACGTAGTTTGACCTTTTGATAAACAATTGAATTCATTGACTTTACCTTAAATAATTATATGACAGAGGAGGACCCTCTGTATCATAATTAGAACTCATAATTGGTCCTCTTAACTGTGGGCGTCGGTACAGTGGTGGATGAAGAAATACTTTTTAACAAAAAATTAAGCCGCCGAAAAAACTGAAAAGCAAAAAATTGTAAACCTTTTTTGTTTAACCTTGATAACTAAGTTCTTAAACTAATGTAAGTATACCTAAGTAGTTTTGAGTTGGCGCCAAATAAGCAAATTAATTAACAACACGCTCCTACGCCGGAAAATGCCGAGCGTTCACGAAGTTAATGTCAGCGAGACAGCAACCCGAACGGGTACACACGTGAGGGCACACGTCGTTGCGAGTGATCGTGCAGAGAGCGCATTATTTGGAATATTAATGTTTATCGCTGGAAATTTCACGTTGCATTGTTAATTTGATTTGGTTATTTCTTTAAAAAGGTAATTTAGTGAACTATGTTCATTGATTGTTTGGCGGCGACTCAAAATTACTTAGGTATACTTACATTAGTTTAAGAACTTAGTTATTAAGGTTAAACAAAAAAGGTTTATAATTTTTTGCTTTTCAGTTTTTTTGGTGTTTTTTTTAAAGTTTTATTTTATATTTTTTTCTGGCTTTTAATCTACTAATTATTATAATAAATAACTCAAAATAAAAACCTGTGAGTGAACAATAAATCACCCTATTTACCCACCCTTAGGGTAGGATTTTTCTAAAGTTATATGAGACCAACCCTTTTCAATAAAAAAATAATTATCAATTAAACCATTTACAGGCACTTTTGAATTGTCAAAAAGTCGACCAGTTGGAAAGTTGAAGCTAGTTGCGTGGTCATACATTAAAAAAAATACGTGTTGACTTGAGAACCTCCTCCGTCTTTTCGTCGGTTAAAAACAGATTCGTATGCTCAATCAAATATTAATTTCAATCCAATAGTTACACAGTAGCTAGGGAGATACGTATCGCGGAACGCGCCATGGTTCGGTGATGTCCGCACGCGCCGACCGCCAAAATAAAAGTTACTCAAGACCCGACCGGAGCCGCGCGCCGGCGCGCACCCCACTAACTCTTCGAATCCCACTAGATGACGCTGGCGTACCTACGGATACGACTCGATTCAATCAATTGCTGTCAGTGTCGCTAAATCGCATAAACGGCTTAACCAATTTGAATTTTTATTTGGTTTCGTTCGCTCTATTACATACCTGTATTAGAGCGCACATAACAACAAAAACAAGGAAAACCCCAAAAAAACAGCCGGTAAATAGGGAAAATTTTATTAAACGTGTTATAATTATTAGTAAATCCATTAATAATACCATTTTTATATCAGCTTGTTACAGTGGTGAATACGACGCAATGTGTAGGGTTGGTAATACTGGAGCATCAACAGATGAGACATACTATCTACGGACTTGTATGAGTATCGGGGAGATCTGCACTCTTGTTGGTTACGAGCCATACGATGGTTCTTACTGCTTGGATGGAGAGGAAAAAATACCCTGGTACAGAAATGTTACAAGGATTTTAGCAGCTGAAGAATATTATAAGTGAGTTGGTTCATTATTATTATTGAGAAAGAACGAAATATAACGGAAAGCCTTTCTTTCCTTATTATTTCGTTCTTATTTTCTTAAGGAAGAAAGAAAGCATAAAATAAAGAGAATACAGGGTGGCAGGAGCATCGATGGGCAAACTGATACCATGTATTCAGTTCATGATTCTGAAACCTCTGCGTTGAAGTGTTTAGTCGGGTATTCCTTACATGCTGTTCCATACATTTTGACCGCGTATGTATCTATCAGTTTTGTTTCAAAATAACCAACTAATCCACAGCATTAAACAGAAAGAAGTGGAAGGAGGGTAGAGAAGCCTTATCCCTGCCGTGGGACATCATAGGCTTTAAAAAAATAAAACTACGCTAGGGGGGTCTAGTATCATGTACTGAATTCATGGTTACAGTTTATATGTCCCTGGTACCATGTATATTGGTTATTTTTTCTCGTTTAACTATTGGTTATTGGGTTGTTGCATAAAAAAAAATCCCGGAAGCAGCCTAGAGCCTAAATTTGACCATTTTATGCTCATCAAATGCCTTCCGAGAACACGTTACAGTTGTGATCCACGGCATGCGTCATAGGTACCCGTTTTCACAAGCCTATGTCAAGCTAGTCCAATAGTTCATCGGGGTAAAAAATGGGCCCACCATAATCTGCCCAGCCTTTCCCCAACTAAGTTGGGGTCGGCTTCCAGTCAAACTGAATGCAGCTGAATACCAGTACTTTACATGGACCGAGTGCCTATCTGATGTGCGAATCGACTAATGAGCCACTTTATAATATTAATGTAGTACAAGTGTACTTACTTTGGAATTTAATTTGCAATGATATCAAAATGTTATCAAAAGAAATTGCTTCAGTTTACAATGCTTGTCACGCTCTATTTCAAACTTTTGATAAAAGTGAGGAATGATTATAATTGATTTTGGTTACAATTTACATTTTTATATTATTACTAGCTGACCCGACAGACGCTGTCGTATCTTAACTATGAATATTGAGTTCGCATTATAAAAAAAAAAAATGGGATGGACCACCCTTAACATTTGGGGCATAAGCACACGAAATTTTATCAAAATCGGTTCAGCCGTTTCGGAGGAGTAAGGTAACTAACATTGTGACACGAGAATTTTATATATAAGAAGATTAATTAATATTTAGGTTTTGAATTGTATTTATTGTACATGACAAACTGGCAATAGATGGTGTATTACACGAAGATCTCATTTTCCGTTTTTTTTTCCATATAACCAGGAATATTTATACGATATCTTGATTTGCATTTTGTTTGTGCAGAATAAACAATTTTTCTTTCTTTCTTTCTTTTAAAAAAAAAAAAACCGGCCAAGTACGAGTCGGACTCGTGCACGAAGGGTTCCGTACCATTATCTATAAAAACTGCAAAAAAATCACGTTTGTTGTATGGGAGCCTCCTTAAATATTTATTTTATTCTGTTTTTTTTTTCAACTGTCTAACTATCACGGTTCATGAGATACAGCCTGTTGACAGATGGACAGCGGAGTCTTAGTAATAGGGTCCCGTTTTACCCTTTGGGTACGAAACCCTAAAAAAATGAAATACTATGACAACAAAAAAAAAATAGACAGCAATGGCAATTTTTCTGGGCAAATGGATGAATTTACCCAGATTATATTGACGTTACTCATATTCGTAACACTCAAAAACTTATCCTCGATAATTGATTTTTAAGTGTTCATTTAATAATTATTGACTTATCAAGTATTCTGACCTTTTCATAATCAGCCAACAGCCACTGTTCACTATAGATAATTATAATTATGTTTTATCTGATTAAAACGACAAATGCGCGTGGTTTTGTGACGTAACAAGATTTCTGATATACTTACTTGTGTTAACAGAGTCTGTGAATGGAATAATTGTGATAACGATGGTAAAACTTCTGAATATTCATTTTCCCCATTTCTAATTTCCAGCAATTGCATTGTAATTTCTGAGGTATCTTCGTAAAATTTTAATGTATGACAGTGGAAGGCCTTCCGCATGGTAGACCAATGACCTAGTGCAGGCCGCAGGAATCTGCTGGATGCGAGAAGCACAGGACCAGTCAAAGTGGCGGCTCTTGTGGCAGGTCTATGTCCAGCAGTATAGTACACATCATTCGGCTGAAATGATGATAAAACTTCCGGACTAAATCTATTATGCTGTTTTGAGGAATTACTAGATTGATTGTATTATTAGTCGATTCGCACTTATTTACTCGCCCAAAACGGGCGAAACGATACTTTTAAATAATCTATAATTTTTTGTTGGCGATTCACACGACTCTATTATTTAAGTGTGGGCGAATCGACAACTCCAGAAAAACGTATTTGGCAATTGACACTGAATTACTGATACGTATTTGAATTGTATGCAAGATAATTAAGAATAAAATGTATTTTGCTTACTAGATAATATGAGAAAACCGATCTAATGTTGTTACTTAATTGCACAAAATTAATAAAAATATTAAAATTACGAACATAACTGGCCAAATTCGCTGCATTTGCAAGATTGTAAGTTCCGACTGCTATCTAATGGAGGATTACGCTTAACCTACGTTTATCCTTTCGTTCGCCGATATTAAAATACCACAGATAAACACAGTTGTTGCGTAGACGACTAACGAAAGCCTATGATGAATGAGTCAGTCAATAATCAATAAGGTCGTGTTCACAACAAACGCATAGTTAGCCACCGACTCAGTCGGCTGAAGGTGTATTTTCGTACATACATTTTTGAGAAAAGAATGTACGAAAAGTAAGAATATGAATCTCATAAGAGTAATGGAAGACCGAAAAAACGATGGATGGATTGTATGAAACATGATACGGCTGGAATTGGGTGACTACTGAGATGATGACTAATAAAGAGGCATGCAAGAAGAAATGTTGCGATGACCCCACATAAATTGGGATAAGGGCACGGTTGGTCACCGACTAAACATTAGGTATGAACGAGTGTTTCTGTTCATTTGCATATTTTTTTTTATCTATTTCGAAGTTTAAATATTTATTGTGACTCCAACTACTGATATGTTTTGCCTCAGTTTTTAGTTAGAAGTTTTTGCAAAAACTTAATTTTAGATTAAAGCTATGCGCACAACTAATTAAATACTGTCTTTTTACAGACATACAATTTGCTCTGTAAAACAATAATTGTATGCAATGTCACTTATGGTAAACGTAATCAACTCATGGTACAGTATTTTCATCTCACGACTCGACACACGCAGTGAATGTGTGCGTGAAGGCGAGTAGCGTCATCATTCTCCGAATTCGCAATTGTCTCGGACAGTACCGACTACCGAAACCTCCTACTTTTACACACACATTCACAACGTTTTTAAACAGTTGGTAAACACAAATAAAGCGCGCGTCGCTTCATGAGATAAAAATACTATAATGATTCATTCGGAGTGCACAATTAAATTCTATCAGCTATAACGATGATGGAAGTCAAAAATGAATTGTATTAACATAATTATGTTACAGAAAACCCTATGTCAATCCTGTTGAAAGTCGTCGTAAAAATACAAAATACTTTGAAGACGATACCCACTTGTCTAGGCCCTCTGTTCTACGAATAGTTTCTAAAATACTGTCGCAAAATGTTAATGTTTTAAATATACACATCCTAAAAATATGTATTTATCGGAGGCATGTATTCGATATCGCCACCACAGTATATGTTAAGCCGACTACTTGATAAAGTAAACACCCAATAAGTACAATATTTTTAGTATTGGAAATTGACGTCGATAATGACAAAAGTAGGTGGGCGTGGAAATTGACAGATGTTAGTTTATTTTGTTAATGAAGTTTTGACCACGTTCTAGTTTAATGAATATTATGATATCATTTGATTAACTGAACGTGATGAAGATAAAATTGATTGTAAGGTTGTTAATACCTAATGGTCTGGGTCGGCATTAAGTATTTATTTTAGCATTAGATATTTTAATTGTACAGGTAGGCGTCGTAAAATAATTAAAGCTAGATACGAACTAGCTGATTGTTTTTATCAGTCGTGAACTCGTGACTGACATTGACTGTCATTTGTGGCAGAATAAAAAGACTGTGGTTCCGTACATTTTTACTAACGCGAACATACATTTTTTTGTATGGAGCGGCTGATGTTCATTTATGATTTCAAGGTTGGTTTAATAGTAAAACTTATTTGAATGAGGACAGTTTCAGGAGATTTTCGGTTCATTAAATTACACCTTGTATAATTCTGCCACCATAATGCCGTGTGATTTTAAAATCCGGTGAGGTTTTCGTCAAACGTGATTACTCAAGGCTGATAAGAAAAATAAATATAAAAAATTGCTCTGCAATGGACACCTTAATATTTTTTTTTAATGACATATTCTATAGCCTAATTATTCTTTCAGTGAACGTGTTTTGGGCAGGGGTGATGCTACTTGGGAGAATTGGGGTGAAATTCAGTGGCATTTAGTGGGGTGCCTGGCACTTGCATGGCTCATTGCCTTCTTCTGTGTCATCAAGGTAAGCGAAAGTTCCTACATGAATTGTATTTTTTTCCAAAATCATGTCATATTTTTTTGATATTATTTTCTGCCTTTATTTTCAATTCCTCACATTAATATGGTCTCTATGTTCTTCACGTTTTTATTGTTGTTTTTTTTTGTATTAGTACAGTGATATCGACCGTTCTGTTTAAAATAAATAAAATGTTGGTCCATAAACAAAAAACTATTTTACAGGGTGTGCAATCAGCCGGTAAAGTGGTCTACTTCACTGCTTTATTCCCTTACGTGATGTTGACGGCTCTGCTTGTCCGAGGAGTGACTCTAGAAGGAGCTGGTGATGGGATTATGTTCTACTTGTCTCCAAACTGGGAAAATTTGACTAATGCCAACGTTTGGGGTGACGCAGCTTCACAGGTACCTACTCGAATTATTTGTTTTGTTAATGGATGGGATTTCTTGAACGAAGGTCTACTTGCATCACAAATTATTAATTATGCACTAAACGAATTGAGAACATCGTTATATTTATATACATGAAGATGATAATTTGAAGATAATAAATACTGGCCCACTTGCATGTTTTGTCGGGTTAAATGAATACATGTAGAGTTTGGAAGCTTAGAGTCAAGTTATATTTAACTCTTATTGCGCGTTGCGCTACTAAAAACTAAAAACAAAAAGCCAATTCTCGAAATAAAAATATACAAAATCTAGTCGCAGCCTCACCTCGGCGACACCCAAATGTCAAAATATTGTCAAAAATGTATGCAAACTAGGGATATTTTTGACAGATTGAGACAGAGATCATAATGTGAACGTTCATAAAATTACGAAAATTGCCCCTTAGGTCAGTTAACCTGACATTAGTGTTTTTTGAGTTAGGAACAATGCAGTTCAATTGATGAAACATAAAATAGAATTTGAACGTCTGTGCGATAAATTTATGCGATAGCAGCAATCGCGGTTTGTTTGCTGTAATTTTTTGAAGAGTTCCGTTGTCTGTCTCCAAAACGCAACATCAGATCTATATGAAATTTAAATGGGACCATTTCGAAATAAACCCCTTTCGAGCAAAAAAAGAATTTTGCAAATCCGTCTGACAGAGTTATGCCCGAACATCCTACCACTCCTAACCGTTAAAAAGTTGTACCTTCCTTCATCAGCTGAGCGTCATGAAATGATGATGACCATACGCAAATTTCTCAATAGCTTTAGAAAATATATGAGAAACATTGTTAATACCTATAACATTTGAGGGTTGCCCACGATTTCCCCTGAGATTCCATCATCAGATCCTGACTTGGTGCCAATGGGACCACCTCAGGAGTATACTCTTTTACTAAAAAAAAGAATTTTGAGAATCGGTCCACAAATGGGGGAGAAATCAGTGAACATACACAAAAAAAATACATACAGTCGAACATAGAACCTCCTCCTTTTTTTAAGTCGAACAATGAAGGGATTGTGTATCTCTATTAAATCTCTGTTGCACTACTATCCGATACTTTCATAACTTAACATTATAATGACATTTTATTTTAATCGTATTGTATGTGGTTTCCATGCAGATTAAGTTTATTGATTGACAAAAGTTCAGTTAAGGGAAGTTTTTTATTTTATTTTTGCTGCTGATATAACATATAAATATACACTAAGTATCATAAGTAATAATATTTAAAATGCGAAGTCATAACGTACTGTTTGAAAGCCTTTTAGCTAATCAAAAGAGTTAAACATCAAAAAAGGCCGCACGTAATTGATTTACCGAGATTTTCAGCAAGAATGTTAACTAAAAAACTTATCAACTTTAACTGAATAAACATAGTTCAAAGAGATTGCTAAATAAAAGCTAATTGGTCAGCTATTAAATATTCAAGACTTCGGGAACAAACATCAATCCATCGAAGGAATCGCTCCATCGGAAACATTTTTGTCAGTAATTGTGACCATTATTTCTTGAATAAATAAATGCGGCGCCTAATTATCTGGAAAAGTTGGGGGAACGTCAATTTATATTTTTTTCCATGCCACAGACTTCCGAATTTCTTAATTAAAAACTTTTAGACCGCTCCGAAATTTGTTGGTGTGCTTATAATTATTTTTATATCGTACTGCTTTATGGAATTTAGCTAGTTTGTAAACTTATAAAATCAAGAAAAAAAGGTAAGTTGAAATTCATAAAAGTTACCATAGGGACCTATTAACTTAATGCCCTGAACAGTGTAAAAAAGCCTTTCTGATAACATAACATCACGTCTTGTCTCCCCGAAGGGTTGGGCCGAGGTCTATCTATAGTACGCCCACATTTCGCCAGCTATGTTTAAGTCCCATGTAATAGGGGGCGAGCCTATTCAGACCTTAGTTGATAAAGTTTCAGATACTGACGTCTAAGAACAATCTGTGTAACTCCAATATTTGTCATATCCGTCATTCACGACAGGTGAATGGTACAATAGTTTTGCTTTCTCGCAACAAAAATGTGAAGATGACAGCTTCGGCTGGTTTTATATTAAAGTTTTAATAAATAGCCCGCGATAAAACATATTATTTTCAAAACGACACAATGTGCGGTTTTTATAATTTGTAACTTGACGATATTATCGTGAACGTCCATGGCATCACGATAACACAGTGTAGTAAAATGTATGAAATATCTGAAGACTTTTTTAAATTTACATCCACGATATTGTTAAAACGTGTACTTATTTCCATACACTTTATTAACGTGGACGTGGACTTCCACGATACTATTATCACATTACAAATTATAAAAGCTGAGAATACTTCCAAAATATAGTAGGTACCTAGTGCGGGTTTGCAGGAAAAGCAAAAAGTATTATAAAAGCGAACACAATACCTAGTGTTGAAATTAAAACACGTAAATTCAATTCTGCACTCTCGGGAAACACAAAAGTTGACAAACAAAAAGAAATCACCTGCGTTTGTTTTGATATTTTGTTTTAAAATATTGTGACCATTGTTTTGTATTGCTGTTAGCTTAATTGGTTGTTTGTTTTATTGATAATTATGGAACAGTTCTCGTGTTGCAATAAAGAAAACGATAAACTAGCTAGAGATAAAGTCAGTACAGAAACATTTTTTCTAAACACAATAAATAAATTGTGTTTTCTAGAAATGTGGTGCAAATAAGTTTTACATGTATAAAGTCTTTCTGTGTTAAAACACGTTTAATTCGGAAAGTATTCATTTCGTAACAACCGCAACTTCGTTAAATCTGTATGTGTAGCTAAGATATCTCTGTTCAGATACCAATCCTCAACTATTAAATTATTTTTGAAGTGAAACTTCTTTACGCACGCTTGACTTGGGGAGTAAGCTGGCGAACGCGTGACGTAAGCGTTACGAAAAGTGTGATCGGGCAAGGCGAACGGAAGTTGAGTGGGGGATATAAGCAAGAGACAGCAGTGCGCGCGCACATTTTCTTTCTCTCTTCCTCTCATAGCCAAATACGTTCCGTATATCTAGCACACTGCAGGCCTATTGTCCGTATCACAGTGTAGGAGTATTTCAGTCAGTAGTTCGTTTGCGAGTTTACTAGCGTTACGCGGACGGTGATTCTTTGGTTATTTTTCGTAATTCTATTTCGTTTTGAACAATTTTATGAATTAATATTTTGTTCAATACATTCAATATTCTACGTTTAAAGTGAATAAAACTGTAAATTCATTTTAGGGTTCATGTTTTGTGAATTTTCGGGTAAATAATAACAAGATGGAGCGAAAGAAGTTTCACTTCAGTCGTGTGGTCATAAGCACACTCGTTTTTTTTTTCAATTGCCTCCCTTTCCCTTTCCACTCCTCACTAATCGTTGGTTACTCGGCTTTTACTTCTTCATCATCATCATAAACCACAGCCCAAATTCACCCACAGCATAGGCCTTTTTTTTCTTATGCCAGCCTCATCCAGGTTTTGCCCAAGATAAGAACAATGTCATCCGAACATTTCGCCATCGTTGGACGACACAACACACACACACTCTTCTGTCACAGCCTTACTCCACCAGTCATCATTTCGCCTTGCCATTTCATTTTTTATATTACATTCAAACAAAATGTATCGTTAAACATTGAAGTACCATTATATAAAACTTCTGGAATAAATTCTCTTACTGATGGTGAAACTACATGAAATTATTTTGTGAAGTTTAGAAAACCTAGCTGGTCACAAAGACAGCTACAGGAAAATCGACTTTATTTAATACTACGTCTAGATTTGCCATAACACTATCATCTTGTTCAAAGTCATTTATTTCTTTCACTAGATCTTCTACTCTTTCGGTGTGGCCTGCGGGTCACTCGTGACCTTGGCTTCGTACAACAAATTCAGCAACAACTGCCACTTCGACGCCGTTTTCGTCAGTTTCACCAACTTCCTCACTTCTATATACGCTGGTTTCGCCATATTCTCCGTGCTGGGATTCCAGGCTCAAAAGATGGGTGTTGATATTGATGGTTCGTACTTTTCTTTTAATATCTGTATATTATCGTTAATGATATTATAAGTAAAGAGAGGTAGATAAATACCTAAGTAAAGTTCAATCTTCAAAAAAGGCACACTAACGCACCTCTTTAATAATATAATCTTGCAGTTTAGTTTTGCTAACTAGTCCGTGGCACTTAAAGAGCGCGTTTACGCTATCTACCTCTTTTTTAATTATAGTATCAATTATTTTTGGTTGTTACTGTCTATTCGCTAAAGAAAATTGTCGATCACTATTACATAAAATAGTTCTGAGCTGTTAGTCATTTAGTTTCTGGGATACCTTGTGCCCACTTCTACATGTATCAAAATACGAACAAATGATATCATCACACGGGAAGGCCCCCGTATGACGATATCATTATGTCAGTACCTTGGGTAAGTAAGTAATCAAACCTTATGTCTGGCTAATCATTTGACCATGACAAGCTCAGCTTGTACAGCTCATAGGAGATCCACAATGGACAGGATTAGCTTGTTCTTCTTTCGAGTCACTGCCCTATCTTAGTTTTTTTTTTCAGACTAAAATGACATTGTATTCAAGTAGCCGTAACTAACCCAGCCATTTCAGCAAAACAGTCTCTATGTAACTAAAAGCTAAATCCCTGGTCTACCAATTAAACGTGCGTAAAAAAAGCGCAAAATTAGTCTTCCTCTGCGATTACCTCAACTTGATTAATCCGGGCGCTGCAATGCCGCGGGGTGGCAAACATACACGGGCTAAGCGCAAACAATGCGCGGTATACTGAAGGCCATTTAAATATTCAATTGTACTGTGCAATGCTATTAGATTAATTTACTGTATTGTTGTTTGTATGTCAAATATTGAAATAGGTAATGTGGAAGCCAAAACATTATTTTACAAAACTTAGAAAGCTTTGCAAAATAATGTTAGCTTTCTCAGTTTAATGAAAAACTTTCCTTACGACTTTTACCTCATTCCTCATAACATTTATCTAGTTTAAACAATAGCCGAAGAGCAGAATCAAAACCAGAATCAAAGAAAATAACGTAAATATTAAATTGTTTCCTTATAACGGTCATGACACTGCAGTATTCACGTGTGATTCAACAGCAATTGTCAACAATGTGTTTACGATACATTTATTGGAAATGACACATAAAAGCAATACGATAGAGGGTTTTTATTTATGAAATGGCTGTAAATATTAATACGAGTAGCCGTAAATAACTAAGGAAGCGAATTGGTTTACAGTTACACGTAATATTGATAAATTGATTTCCTGAGAGTGTTCGTCAAGGGAATTCACCTGTGTTAGCCGTGAAATCCGAGACTTCACTACTTTCTTATACCTATGTATCTATTTCTGGGAAAGAAATAATGAAAGTTTTATTACAAGACATACTGGAAACGATACGGAAGGAATTGAAGGCAGTTTCTGACATGATTCGCCATTTTTATAAGTTAGATACTTTTAGTAATTGTAAGATTTTCTTGATCAGTTCTTAGAATATTTCAAAACTGGTCAGCTTGTTAAAACAACAGCACGTCTAACGGGGTAGTAGCACAACACTCTAATCGTAAGGATAGTTTTCATTTTGACAGTTTAACAACATTCATTACTTTATTTACGTTGTTCCGTGGATGGGTGACCATCTTTACATACCAAGACCCCTCCGTGCCTTGGAAAGTACGTTAAGCCGTTGGTCGCGGCTGATATTTGTGGATCTTTGACAGTCGTAATGGGTCGTCAACCGCACGAAAGTCTGACAACCAGTTTTACCAACAGGTATCGTACTACACAGTTACTGGGTTGTGGAGGGTGGACAGGCAGTTACTGTATGTAAAATGCAGGTATTCAGCTGCTTCTAGTCTAATCGAGGCTTAGGCATATAATGATGATTTACGTTGTTGAGCCCACAAATTTTTATAATTAGGAATAACCTTCAAAATTATTCAGATTCTGATTAATATGTGTTACGCAATTAGGATGCCATTCCTTTATCCATAATATTAGGATTATTTAGGATACAGCGTGCACTTTCACTAAAAGCTTCCGCTTTTCCATTGAAGCTAAAAAAATCTCTGAACACGAAAAAAATATATTTTAGTCAAACTCTAGCGCAGCGTGCCTCCGGAGGTGTATTGTATCAAGTCCTCTGAATCCACCGTGGACCCTCGATCCCATGTTGATTTCGCCGTTACGAATGCAAGCGTTGTTTGTATTCTGTTCCAAGATAATGGATTGATTAAACTGTAAATATTTCATTCCACCGCACTGTGTGCTAACGTTTTTGGTTACCTACGTATTCGTTCTTTGTGCAGCTCGGATGGTATGCCTTGTATCGGAAAATTTAAACAAAGGGCTCTTTGTATCTTTGGATAGCAGACGCCTTTGAATGATTTGCTGAACTGTTATGGGTTGCCGGTTAAAAGCAATATTTATATTGATGAGCTGTTTTGGTATTTTTAATGAAGAGGTTGATTATTTATGTTGGAATAATTGTGATATTCTATAGTAGCCATAATTATAATGATCAAGATGATGTGATATTTACAGTAGGAAACGTTTATTTTGGCTATTTTCTTCATGAAGTAGATAATGGAGTTACACAAACATACAATGATCTATCTATATCATAGGTTCTCAACGTGAGCGATAACGCCCTTTCGTGGACATTTGAGACTTTCTTATTTAAACTCAAATAATAGGGTTATATGCTATTTTTACGACTGTATAATATTACACGTTTAAATATAATCATAGCAATAGCTGATTCAAATTTGCGGCAGATGATAAGTAAAAAAGTTGGGGAACTCTAGAATTTCTTTTTCTCAAACTGGGCGAAGGGCAAAATTACGTGCATAAGCTATGATCTATAACAGGAATTGTGTGGGTACAAAAATAATATTCTTCTCGACTGTATGAAGTTTCATTTTAGTTTTTCATTATATCCTATGGCTTCATTCCATGTTTAAAACTTTTGTCTGGCCAGTCAAAAGACCCAGCCACTTTAATCCAAAACACACGAGTATGCCATAAACAATACTGATATTCGTCCTTAGGCAAACGTGAAATGTTGTTGTTGCAAATCACTCTTATATCTATTAATTACTTTTTGTCTATGGATAAAGGCTATATTGCTTTACATGACACTATTACATCGATTTATCGGGTTCTTATCTGATGATAACACATTATTATAATATTGACAGTGCGTTTTAGTGTCATATTAGGTGCTCGTTCATGGTCACGTTTTGTTATTTACTTTTGGACCTTCACGTGTTTTGCCATGTTGAATGAAGTTTCCTAAACATGTATCTGATTTATCAGTAACTTACTTCTGCTTGCGACTTCATCCGACCTACGCGGGAGTCGAACGGTCCATGGCCCTATACGGGGCGTCGATGTGGGCGCCTACATTGAGGCGCCAACCAGCACGCAAGCTGAAGGCGTCCCATAGGGTCATGGCCATTCGGATGATCTGGGGATACCGCACGATCTCCGGTGAAGCGGCAGGCCTCCTTGCCGGATTTCCGCCATGGGATCTGGAGGCAAAGGTTCTCGCGCACATCTGGGAGTGGCGCGAGGAGGCCAAACGCCGGGGCGTAACTCCGCTGCCGCGTGAAATCGCGACACAGCGGACAGAGCTCCGGCGGGATCTCATGGCGACATGGAGAGCGCGATTGTTGCAACCCAGTGCTGGGCACGTCATGATAGCGGCGGTAAGTCCCCTCTTTGAGGAGTGGCTTGACAGGCGGCACGGCGTCCTCACCTTCTGCCTGACGCAGGCCCTCACCGGACACGGTTGTTTCGGGAGGTTTCTGTTTCGAGACGGGAGGAAATGCCCGGGTGTTTCCACTGTGAAGATCGCCCTGAGGACACGGTGGAGCACAGGGTGGAGATCTGCCCAGCTTGGGCGGAGCATCGCCGTGTCCTCGTGCAGGCTATCGGCGGCGGCGATCTCTCGCGTCCGGCCCTGGTCCAGGCCATGGTACGGAGCGAGAGTGCATGGTTAGCCGTCACCTTCTTCTGCGAAGCAGTAATGCTCGCGAAGAGGGAGGCGGTGCACGTGATGGAGAGGCAGTACTTATATGCACCCTCACGGCCGTAGTCACCGCGGGAGACGCCCTGGGCGTCGGGAATCCCAGGCTGATTCCCGGCCACCGTAGGCACGGGCTTGCGGACGGCAAGTAATGGGTAGCTCGCTGTCCGGTAAGGACCAAGCCCGGGTCGACGGCGCGTTGTATTCCACGCGCGCCTCAAAGAGATGTCAGCACCAACTGGTGGGGTCCGCAAGGGCCGATGCCTGCCAGGGGTGTGGGTTGTTCGAAACAGATACCGCGGCCCCTGGCACACAGGCAACTGACCACACGGGTGGGTTTTAGTCAGTAAAAGTCTGACACGCCCTCCTGCTCCATCCAGAGCGGGAGAAGTTATTTGATGATTTTCCACCCAAAACAAAAAAAGCCCTATTTATTTCCACGTGTAGCAGAAATTTATGATATCAAGTTTAACAAATATTTGATCGTAATAAAACGTATGAAAAGACTATTGCTTTTCTGAAACTGATTCCCTCGAACTGCACCAGGTCATCAACAGATATTCACTAACGATTTTTTTACAGATGTCGCGGAATCAGGTCCAGGTTTGGCCTTCGTGGCATACCCTGAAGCTCTACTACAAATGCCAGTCCCGAGGTTGTGGTCTATTCTGTTCTTCATCATGCTTTTCATCTTGGGATTGGGCAGTCAGTTTGCTGGTATTGAAGCCATAAACACCGCCATCGTTGACAGGTGGCCACATCTTAGAAAGAACTATTGGAAGGTGAGTGAAACGTTTCTTCATTTGTGATTGCGTTACTTAGAAAATATTTTTTTTGTGCTGAATCGTGTCTTGTTTACTATTAGCGCCATTCACACCATGCAATGAGTTCCTTGCTTGTGGCATGCAATAAAATTGGAAATCAGGCTTATGTTAGAAACATAACATTGAAATGAGATTTCAATGGTGTCTCATTGAAATCTAATTTCAACATCATGCCTCTACTTTATAACTTAACGCAATGACTTTGAGTTGTTGAAGTTTGCTTTTTTTCCTTATAAGGATTTTTTTTTTAAAGGAAACAAATAAAGGATATTTTCTTTTAATAAAAATAAAATGATGTTCGCTGGTCAGCGTATCACTTGAGAACGGCCTATATAAAGAATATTTTGAAACAAAAAACAGACAAATTGGTCCAAATTTGCCTGTGTTTTGTTTGAAAATATTCATAATAGTAAGAATAAGGTTAGAATTTAGAAATTTTAACGGAAAATAATTGCTATGTGATTTTCATAAGAACGTTTGGACGCGACAGACTGTCGAGACAGCTACGTCCCTATATAAATCGTGTATCTTTTGTTCCAGGTTACTGCATGCACATGTTTCACATGTTTCATTCTCGGGATCCCGATGTGTTTCAGTGGCGGAGTATACTTGTTTCAACTCCTAGAATGGAATACTGCCTCTTGGGCAATTCTACTGATTGGTATGGCTGAGGTGAGATTGAACTTTTTCCGCAAGTGTTAGAGTACATTTTTGAATTTGGGAAAGTTTTGAGAAAATAAGTATACAAAATATTGATAACTAATTAGATAGAATTAAAGGTATTTACGTGGATTCTTACTGCAATAGTATTGTTGATAAATCACTGTTGATGATCACGCAAATATTAAAATTCAAGATAGCTATGGATCTTGAATTTTAAGAAATCGGTATTCCATTAAAATTTATTTTAAAATGCCGTTAATATTTTCAGTCTTTCTTCTAACTCTTAGCATGGCTATGCATTGTGCTCATGTAAGAGTGACTCAGTATTCTCGTCTACATTCAACAATGTTATTTATTTTTGTCTTTAGAGAAGTATCTACCTAAATCATAGTTATTGCCGTATTTCTTTTTTTATTATATTTCTTCTATCATTGTTGCTATTAAAGTGTTACTACGATTTTTGCGCGCTTGAATGACATTGACAGGGCATTACTTAGTTGGTAAATTTGTGAAATTGTTTTGTGAATTTATATTGACTAAACAAAATAGCTAGGTTAGTTCCAATTTCGGACATACGCCAAAAGATCCTTGAATAAATAAATGTTTCCATTTTCTATTGAACTATTATTTTTTGCCGCCAGTGTACCGCAGTTTCTTGGAGCTACGGCATCAATCGCGCTATCAACGATCTCGCGTCTATGGGCATGAAGCATAACAAAGTTTTGCGATTCTATTGGATGGCTGTGTGGACCGTCATCGCACCTATTCTTAGCATTGTAAGTATTTACTGTATTACTACCGATAAATAGTCTTAACGGTGAACATCAGAATGACTGGCCAAAATGACCGATCAGCTTTAAAATATTACTAAAATCGAATACCTATTTGCTACTATTTGATACCTTTGTTTAAATAATTGGTACCTAATTAATAACTGAGAAAATGAATTTACAAAATGGGCAGTCATCCTGACATCAGAATGACTGCCCATTTTGTAAATTCATTTAAATGTGGGCAGTCATTTTGTAAATTCATTTTCTCAGTTATTAATTAGGTACCAATTATTTAAACAAAGGTATCAAATAGTAGCAAATAGGTATTCGATTTTAGTAATATTTTAAAGCTGATCGATCATTTTGGCCAGTCATTCTGATGTTCACGTCTTAACGTGAGTTTGTTTCTATCAATTACATTAAGTTTGTGTCTAGGCAAGGTGTTTCGTGGTACCCAGTTACTGGGTTGTGTTGTGGAGGTCAGATAGGCAGTCGTTTTACGTAAAATACTGATATTCAGCTACATCTGATTAGACTGCAAGCGTACCCCAACATAGTTGGAAACTTGCTCAGCAGATTAAGTCTAGAACATTTACTATCTCTGTATTTAATGACCCAATTGGACGAAATACTTCGTATAACTACCGTATAATTTATTCGTATAATTAAACCCAAGTTTTATAGTATTGACCATCATCAGTGAATCTTTTCACCGCATACAATCGTATGTCACATGGAGTTTTTGAAGGAAACTCATACAAGAATTAGTAATAGAACCGACGATACTCCGGTAAGGCTATCTTCCCTAAAACTCCATATGATGACCACGAGCTGATATCATAGCACAATCAGCTGATAATGTTCCCACAGCTGGGTCACAACTACACAACCCTTCTCTCTGTGAGAGGGACGCGGGCCCTATGTGGGTTAGTAGATGTAATTTAATTTTCTAACTAAGCATGAAATGCTCAACTAAGTAATTAAGTCAATTTAGCAATGAGGAATCCATTTGCCAAGTAGTGGTACTAGTTAATCGATTGATAACATCATGGCAACAATTATCTCTAATTGATGTAATTGATTAATAGTTGCCTGCGTGAGAATTATGTTGTACCAGCTCAAGTATGTAACTTAATTTGTCTTGTATAACATCGTTGACTGCTTATGTATCATAGCATAAGCATGCATAACATAATAATCAGCTTATAATGTTCCCACTGCTGGGCCACAAGCCACCTCTCTGTGAGAGGGATTGGGCCGTAATCAACCACGCGGGCCCAGTGCGGGTTGTTAGATGTCAGATGTTTTGGAATCTTTTGTCAGATGTTTTCGGTTCTAGGATATGGTAGTTTCCTCACGATTTTTCCTTCACCGTTTTGAGAGCAGTAGTGATGAAATAATTTGGAATAGAAATAATTTACAGAAGGTAAATCTCTGCCATCACTGCTCTTATATATTTAATCATTTTAAATTGTCATGTCGTTTCTTTTAACTCAAATGTTGGCTGGTCGATAATGTGCTATGGCGTTTACTGCCTAATGTACTACTCGTAAAATTGTGTGAAAGATGACATAGCTAGAAAAAGGCTGACTTCAGAGATGTCAGCTTAGAGAGATGTTCGAAAGAAGAAAATATGCCGCGATACGCTTCTGTACCGACTTGAACATCAAATAATGTTATCGGTTGGTCGAATCTTCACGTGACCAAAGGGCTGGCCAATTCTTAGCTCAAAGAATCAGCATTGCCATCCAACGTGGCAACGCTGCCAGGTTTTTGGGCACTTTTCCCACTGACAGCGATGCGGACGAATTCTTTGATGCCCAGTGAGCTTTTCTCTTTTTACTTTATATACTTGTTCATAATTCTAATATTGTTATTAATGTTATCAAAGTCCAAATCCAAAACTTGAAAACTTTGTCAGTTTCCATCAAATGATCGACCGCTATTCTTTCGACAGCCGTTTGCTGTCGGGGGCAAATCAGGTTATGGAAAGGTGTCATTTTGAAAACGATAGCCTGTCGAATGATACATTAATAATTCTTTTCTTCAGGCTATCTTGATCTTCATCAT
Source organism: Antitype chi (assembly GCA_947359405.1). Taxonomy (NCBI): domain Eukaryota; kingdom Metazoa; phylum Arthropoda; class Insecta; order Lepidoptera; family Noctuidae; genus Antitype; species Antitype chi. Next base: position 22,143,366 of record OX375815.1, read on the forward strand.
GTTGGAATGGGAGACTCCGAGCTATCAGGACTACGTATTTCCCCTATTCGCTGACCTATTGGGTTGGGCTGTGGGTATTTCAACGCTGGTCTTCTTTCCAGCAGGAGTAGCATGGGCATACTATCATGGTTATGTGAGTACCTATTTCTATAACACCTATCTGTTTTTATGAAAATAAATCACGTCATCTTTTCATAGGAAGATGCACTTGTGGACTGAGTTTCGGACATGTACCTAACTTGCTATTTGACCTAAACTCGCTTCTTAACTAATACAAACGTAAATCACCTGTGGTATGAAATTCTAAGTAAAGTTAAAGGGTTTCATAAGTCAACTGTACTTAATAGAGCCGGTTTGTACTGACGAGGCAAATAAAAAAAAAATGAGCTTGGCCAATTATTTTTGCAAATTCACATAAACTATAATTATGATATTTCGAATAATGTATTGTATCGAGCTTGGGGGAGGCCTATGTCCAGCAGTGGACATGATGATGATGAAATGATGAATAATGTATTTAAATTTTTATTTTACAGCGTGGAAAAGAACTATTCACACCTACGGAAGCTTGGAAACCAGCAAATAGATCCTTAATAGCCCCGAGGTCAGACTCAATAGTAACTACTGACGAATCACCACACCAGGGTCCCTACGATAACATGGGTTATATAATGTGATCATAATCGTGATAATTTTACACTATTACGAGTATCTAGTCAAGAAATTTTGGTTGTAGACAACCAAAATCCAATCGCTATCATTAAGTTCGAAACACACCGCGGAAGCGACGCACAAAATATAAGTTATCGCAAGATTTTGATTGAGTAAATTGAAAAGTTAAGTTTACAAAACCACATATTTTGCATAACGTTAGTTGTTACATAATTGACCCTGATATGAAAATAGACGTTTTGTAATAAAATATATATAGTCCTCCATATTGATTTCGGAACGGCGACCCTTTAGAAATATTATTTCCTAGCGTGTGATAATATGACTCGCCAGACCGATTTTGTTTTAAATACCCAGTCACAACTAAAGCAATAGAGTTGGCCGGCAGAGTTATATCGTTAAATAAAGGAGGCCCTAGGGCCTCTTGACGTATTTGGCGCATTTCAGTTAGTGTCTCGAGGTGCTTTTTTTTAAAAAAAAAATTACTAATAAAATACCATAGCTTGCAACCCCCAAATTCATAGAGATGTGCTTTGTCATTGATTTGGGAGTTGCAGCCTGGGTCGGGTTATTTTTTCATCATACAGAATAGTCACACACAGTTTCTTCGTATCGCATACTAGGTTTTTCATCCACCATGTTGGACTTTCTCATTTTAAATAATAAACACTGTTACTGATGTCAAAGGATTGCAACTTGTATATTTGGAATTTTCTTCAAAATTAATCATCAACTTTTAAGATAAAAGCATAGACCTACCGCTCATACATACAAGAAAAGCTGTGATCTACGCTGACCATACATATAATTATTTAGGAACTTTTATAAATAAGACTAAATAAGTTTTTAGTCCTAATGTTTAGCTAAAGCGGTGTATTTGATACACTTTCGTGTATTTAGAACAAAATAGTGGCATTGCACTCGACTATGCTGCTACAAATAGTGATTAATCTAGCGTTAATTGCTTGCAGAACATCATCCTCCTTATTAAACTGGTTGGTTAAATCGAAGTTAATATCTGGTCTGTAACTTGCGTCCAGTTTTATTAAAAGGGGGTCAGTTTTATAAGTATTGATTCTCCACAAAACGTATTGAAGATAAATGCGCTGCTGAGCCCGCCAAATTTTGGGCACGCCACGATTGCTGCGGTAGGTAAGTCCCCTCTTTGTGGAGTGGATTGAGAAGCGCCACGGCGTCCTCGCCTTCCGCCTGACGCAGGTCCTCACCGGACACGGTTGTTTCGGGAGGTTCCTGTTTCAGATAAGGCGGGAAGAAACGCACGGGTGTTTCCACTGCGTAGATTGCCCTGAAGACACGGTGGAGCATACGGTGGAGGTCTGCCCAGCTTGGGCAGAGCATCGCCATGTCCTCGTGGAGGCGATCGGTGGCGATCTCTCGCGTTCGGCCCTGGTTCAGACCATGGTAGCCGTCACCTCCTTCTGCGAAGCAGTTAAGCTTGCGAAGAGGGAGGTGACGTACATAAGGGAGAGGTAGTATATGCGCCCTGACGGCCCTAGTCACCGCAGGAGACGCCCTGGGTGTCGGGAATCCCAGGCTGATTCCCGGCCACCGGGCTTACGGATGGTGAGTAATGGGTAGCTCGCTGTCCGGTAAGGACCAAGCCCGGGTCGACGGCGCGTTGTGTTCCACGTACGCCTCAAAGAGATGCCAGCACCAACTGGTGGGGTCTGCAAGCGCCGATGCCTACCAGGGGTGCGGGTTGTTCGAAAGAGATAGGCACCGTGGCCCCTGGCACACAGGCAACTAAAGGAATTTGGGTGGGTTTTAGTCAGTAAAAGTCTGACACCCCCTCCCGCTCCATCCAGAGCGGGATAAGTTATTTGATGATTTCCCACCATCAAAAAAAGCCCGCCAAATTTAAAATTTCTTTGTTTTTTTTTTTCAAAATAAAGCTCTGTTATTTACGTCGTATGCTGATCAAAATACGATTAGCGGCTGTTGAAATGACCATCATCGTCATCATCATTTCAGCCGATAGACGTCCACTGCTGGACACAGGCTTCTCCCAAAAACCTGGAGGGGTTTGCCATAATCGCTAATCGATTGCATAATCGATATATTTACTAAATAGTAAGGATTTTCCTATAAAAATCTTAGGTAGCATTCGAAGTTTGACGATTGATGATTATTATTATGTTCAACGTTCAAAGAAAAATTGAATTTGGCGGGCTCAGCTGCTGCAAGTTTTTGTTGCAACAAATCTGCATGTAAGGATCTAAATGTGTTGGTGACTAGGACTATTGTGGTGCTTTTTCACACAGAAAGTGGTTGTTAAAATCGGAACCAAAAACAATTAAAAAAACATATTTTTTGTGAAAAGTTTTTCGCTCTGCAGTGATAAACATGACATTTTTAAACGGTAACTTCTCTACTGCCTTTGTATGTTTAAGAAAAGTTGTTCGGTAATAACATGACATTTTGAAACGGTAACTACACTTTTGCTTTTTGTGTGATTAAGGTGCCAGCTTGCACCACAAATTATTAGATACGAATTTAAAACATAGTTCTGTTTCAGTTTATCGTTTGAAGATGTAATAAACATAATTATGTTTTATTATGCTAAACATAAAAGCTTTTAGTGATTTGTGGTGTAAGGTAAAAAGTTTTAAATAGTAAGTTTTAATTTAAGTAGTAAACGTATACGTTAAACTTATCTGATCAAAATATTATATTTATTGAACTTTTATATCTACACTGTAGTGGAAAATGAAATTCAACTCTTGCATGTGCGACTAATTTATTTTTATTATTAAAATTGATTTAAGGTAAGTTTAATCGGGAACGTTATATTTATGTGTATGTATTTTTTTATAACCTTTTTTGTGCAGTAGTTGGAACGGTTAACCACGAATGTGACACATAACTCAGGTTTTTAATAAAGTCGATTAGAAAAAGCTACCGAAAAAGTTACTACTTTTTTTATTCTTAATTTAATTATGGTATTTTATACCATCATTAAATGAAGAATAAAAAAATAAAGCATTTATGGCTCATACCTCGCACAGTCTGTACTCACCCTAAGGTTAACCGGCCACCAGGTGTGCGTCAATTAAGTTGTTTGATAAATTATTTATGTGAACCAACATATTTATAAAAATCTGACTTGTTAACCATTTATAAATAAAGTGTACAATTGAGTTTTCCATTCAAGAATAAATGTTTATATTCGAGTGTAATAAACATCCAGCGATTTGGTTTCACTACGTTCTAATGCGCGCTGACGCGCAATGGAACACAGAGAAAGGAATATCGTGGTCTGAAACATACTGACTGTTTTAAGTTAATTGATTTCTCTGACTTTACACAACAAGACGTTACTCTTTTTTTTATAAAAATGTCATATTTATGAGAACATGGAATAACTGTATGTAAGAAAATATTATTTATGTATAATAATAGAGTACATATTTGTAGTTTTATTTACTGATAAACTGTGAAAAGTTGGAATAAAAAGTAACAAAACAATAACAAATCTTTTAATAACTCCTGGAGTAATCTTCTGGTGCTTCTTCATAAAACAGTCTACTATCAGAAAAAACAAATCTGTAAACGCTTCAATCTGAATATAGCCCATAGTTTGATACTATCCCTCAAATACTTTTAAAAACTGCGTTTAACTTTTAACGTCCAAAAAGTTATACACAGCAATTCATTTCTCTCAACTTAACCATTAACATAGAATTCACGTTGGCACAAACACAAATATCCACTTTACACAAAACTTCATCCCTACAATTACTTCAAACAAACAAAAGTATTCATATCAGTCTCCAATCAAATCCACTGGGTTTTTACCTCAAACAACTAAAAAAATAATTACAGTTTTGAAAACAAAACAAAAAAAAACCTAAGTTAGGGGTGCTATACATTTGTTGAATAACAAAGCCGACTCGGTGAAATTACTACACATATTCAGAATTCATTCGACTCGTGCCGATCGGCAAACTTCGGTCGGCATCTACCCTCGCTAAGTCGACTAAGCCGAGTGGCGTTTTGCCGAACATAATTATATTTACTTATATTCGACTTAGTGCTTTGCACGACTTTACAACTTAACAAAACATTTATTTCTTTATTATTTGTTATTTTAATAATAATTTACCAATTTAATATTCCTACATAAAACTTCCGGATTTAATTTTCAAAATGTGTATGTTGAAAGCCGAGACAAAGTCCATTGCAAAGTTTAAATGAATAATACGGTCATACAGACATACACGAAAATCGACTTTAATCTTGTACCTATATAAAAAATCAAACGACGTGCGTTAGTCTCGCAAGAACTCGAAAATGGCTCGACTGATTGTGTAGCAACTTTGGCAAGTGTTTGTGTACGCGCTGAAGAACGACTGAACAAACACTTTTTTTTGTGACCTTCAATTTCATATTGTTTAAGAACACCCTACAATTTAGCTGGAAGGTCTGCGTAATTCGGAAGAATAAAATAAAAACATTGCAACACACACCATTAGCTAGTTTATAATAAAAATGAAAACATTTTGCCACCCGGCTGACGAATCATGACGAAACGAACAAGTGTGTCGCACCCGTTAGTCTCACGTGAGACAGTGAACTTGTCAAAGCTATCGGTAGACTACATGAAAAATCACTCACTGAAATGGTAGGGGAGACAAAGTTTTACAGAGAATAAAGAAAAATGCGTCAACGGCACTTCAATGAAATAGTGATAGACGAGTTCACGGGAAACAGAGACGGTGATTTGGTACCTAAATAATATGTGTCTGAGATTTATTTAAGTTAAAAACTGTGAGGCTTGTTATGTAATGTAAGTTCAGTTTCCTACTAGTATTATCGAAAAAAAAAACTACTTAATATTATAAATGCAAAAGTAAGTCCGTATGTTTGTCTGTTACGCTTTCAGACCTAAACCGCTGAGCCGATCGTCATGAAATTTGGCAGGGTTTTGACTTTTTTATGCGATAGCCGACATCCACGCGGGCGGAGCCGCGGGCAGAAACTAGTAATATCATAATTATAAAAATTCTTATTTTTTGTGAAATGATGGAACACAACTTGAACTTTACTGCATCACTAATATAATAATCTTTCAAAGAAAATAATATGATAAATGAGAAATTTATGGCGATTGATTGATTTTATTCGCATCTACTATTCTCAAGAAAATTAATTTCATTTGTAATTTAATTTTGTTTTATTTGACGTCATTTGGGTTTTACCAGAGTTTAATGTTTATTCTTTTGAAGAATTCCATAAATACGTGCTACGGTGTAGCTGACGCGCCTACAACTGCTACGCCGTAGCTGTCACTGGCGCGTCTGCTACGCCGCAATAAGATGTTTAAGGCGCGTTGCCTACCAAAAATTCGCGCCAGCCGTGTTTTGAGCAGATTTTTGGAGCTATCTACTCGTTATTTAAATGAAATATCAACTAAAAAGAATACAATAAACTCCTATATAATCTTGATTCCACAATGGTTGTATTCGTTTTTTTTAAGTAGTATTTGTTTAACAAATCTTCTCACAACGATACTACAGAAATGAGTAACAATGATTGATAACATGCATCTCCTCGTGAAGTAAGCATTATTTTAGTAATGTTACTGACACCAATAGATAGACAATTTAATCATGAACAATTTGTAAGTAGATTTTATTGCAAAAGACCAAATTTTTATTTTAAGACGATTTTATTTCAACGTCTGGGTGTATTTACTACTGTATTCATGCGCGGGGTATCGAGATTAATTCTGCCGTAAGGCCTCCAGGGTGGAACCCGTGTCGTTTGTCACCGCGTTGGTCGGCTGGCCGCAAGCGCATTTGCTCGCCCGCGTCACGTTATCAGTAGAAAATTATGTAAGTCTAATAAGTTTGTTATTGACATTTGTTTTCTTCTGCCACTTGTATTGATAATATTTTTTTGCAACTGTGATTACTTACACAAACAAATTGTAAATAAGTTGCCATCTGATCACAGTGGACAAAACATTTTGCGCCTACATGCCTTTACAAAAAAATCAAATTAGTTTTAGGACAATGACATGTAAAAATTTAGAGAAATTTAATAATTCTTTCGCCAGAACATTATGGGATTAGAGTTTTAATAATGTATCTTGACCCAAATGAGATCTACGCCGAGTTCTTCTCACTATTGAACACGCAATTTAATAACACTTTCTCACTAAAGACTAAAACTATTTGGACAAAGTTTTTATTTAGTGATTGGTCTACTCCAAGTATTCGTAAAAGCAGGGACAAACTTTTTGAACTTTATGGTCTAAAGCAACAAATTAATAATACAAGCTTTGATGTTTCAAAATATTCAAAAACTTTTAAAATCTTCCAAAGCGCTTTATATTAGCAATAAAATAAAATCAGCTGATGATAAAATAAAAACGACCTGGCAAATAATAAATAATGAAGCAGGTAGAAGAAAACAGCGTAATACTGAATTTAATTTAGAGACTGCAAATGGCTCCATCAACTCAGATGTAGAAATAGCTCAGGAATTTGAAAACTTTTTCGCTAATATTCCTGTTAAAACTACTGAAGCTTTAAATTCCTCACCCACGCGTTCTGCTGCCTTACTTAGAAAGAATGTAAGGCCATGCTCTTTGGAGTTTAGGTTTCAGCATACCAACCCCCAAGCTGTTATAAAAGTTTTTAAAGATCTTAAAATTAAATCAACAGAAGATCTTTAGAGAATGTCTGTAAAAGTCTGTAGTGCTATTATCGAAACCTTTGCGGATTATTTAGCTTTCATATTTAACACCAGTGTAGACCAAGGAGTCTTCCCGGATCTCATGAAACACAGTAAAGTAGTACCGTTGTTCAAATCCAGTGATAGTAAAGAACCCAACAATTATAGGCCTGTTTCAATTCTGTCTGTTCTCAGCAAAGTGTTTGAAAAGTTGATTCTAAATCAAATGTTACGTCACTTTAATAAAAATGCCATCTTTCATAAACAGCAGTACGGTTTCCCCAAAGGGCGTTGGATCCCTGACGCTGGTGTCACCCTAATGAAGAACATTTTTAACGCCTGGGAAGAAGCAAAAGATGCCATTGGAATCTGTTGCGATCTCTCCAAGGTGTTCGATTGCGTAAATCATGAGACACTTCTGCTGAAACTGGAGCACTATGAGATTAGAAATACAGCTCTTGATTTACTAAGATCATACCTGAAAGACAGAAAGGTTAAAGTTCGGTAAACGGCATAAACTTATTGGGGTCGGAAATGGCAGTGGGCATTCCTCAAGGTTCAATATTGGGTCCATTCCTCTTATTAGTTTACATTAATGATTTACCCTATTTACTTCTAAATCAACCGAAGGTGGTGTTATTTGCAGATGACACATCATTGATATTTAAAATAGCCCGACGGTCACAAAATCTTGACGACGTAAATAACTCTATTTTTCAGGTCCAAGATTGGTTTACTTTAAATAATTTGGTACTAAATGGCACAAAAACCAAATGCATTAGATTTAAATTACCAAATGTTAGAAGTAGCGAATGTGACATCATATTGAATGGAGAAAAACTGGAATTTGTTAATCATGCGGTATTCCTAATCATGCTAGACGAGAAATTACAATGGGGACCTCATATAACATCTCTTGGGGGGCGGTTAAGCTCGGCCACTTATGCTGTTAGAAGAATCAGACAGTTAACAGATGTAGAAACCGCGCGTTTGGTCTATTTTAGCTACTTCCACAGCATTATGTCGTATGGCATTTTACTGTGGGGTCAGGCTGCTGAAATTGAATCCATGTTTATTTTGCAAATGAGAGCTGTCAGAGCCATTTATAATCTACGTAGCCGCAAATCCCTCAGGGAATTGTTTAAAAGGATTAATATTATGATGGTACCTTGCCAATTCATTTACGAAAATATCTTGCATGTAAGAAAAAATCTACATCTTTTTAATAAAATAAGTGATATACATAATTTTAATACTAAAAATAAAGACTAAATAGATGAACCATTTTTCAGATTAGCTAAAGTACATACATCTTTTATGGGGTACTGTGTTAAATGTTATAACAAAATACCTTGTGATATATTGCAATTAAATTAAAGAAAATTTAAAACTCATATTAAAAGTAAACTTTGTAAACAAGCGTATTACAAATGACAGGATTATAACCAAGATACCAATGCTTGGAAACATGCTGGTCCTGCTCCATAGGACAACCTAGAGTCTAGACAAAATCAAACTGGTTGTTAATTGAATTGAATAATTCATTATATTCATGACATTGATTTACACTCAGTGACTACATTAACTCACACGCTGACTTATTACTTGTTAATATTCTAGGAAAATCGTATACTTTTGTAATGTTTGTAAATATGTGAGCACCATGTATATATCATAAAATTAATTTGTCTGTATTGCTTCAATTTCATTCCTTTTACCTATTTTGGTATAGTAATTTTATTCTGGGTGCATCGTTTTCACACATAATTATATAATGAATGTGCTATGTTAAAAATTGTATTTAAAACATTTTAAAAGAGTAACTAACGGTGGAGTTTCTTGCCCATTCTTCTCCATACGAAACTACATTTTGGAAGGGGCGACTAGAATCAATTCTATTTTAAACACGCCCAAAGTTAAGTAAAATTAGCAAGAAAAACGAATCTTTGTCAGCTCCTAACTTTTTAATGGGTTTTTATTTTAGTATTCAGTTTCCGTACAGACAATATTAATAATGAGACAAAACGATGTCATATTTTATTTTGGATGTGCCATGTCAAACAGTGGAGTAAAACACTCCCGAAGTTTGTATGGAAAAAATGTGGACTAGGTTCACCTTAACATGAATGTATGTCAAAAATACCAAACGCTTATAAACCAAGGGCCAAATAAAGTCAGTGCCATACCCGTACACTCCAATAAGTCTGTCTGAAGAAACGTAGTGCTGAACTTGCAACGTTAAAACTGCTTTACGGTTGCAATAAGTGCACTTGAACTATTGCCCTTGTAACTGTGCCAAACGGCGTAAAAAATGCTGTTTGGTACCTTAGCTTACCGTACGAAATATTTATTGTATATTGTTTATTGGTTGGTAGGGTTACTATTAATTGATTATAAAAATACATCAAAAAGCACCCCACACTTTTTTGAAATTATTTTCTGCTTTTTAATTTGGTTTTTTAAAAAGTGTTTTTTAGATTTTTCATTTTATTTATTATTTATTTTCTCATTTTTAGTTCTGCTAACTACAAAAGCGTGATTTTTCAGTTTTATTTAATGTTTTTTTACATTATGGTACAAAATAAAATGATTGAATTGTCATCGGTCCTCGATCAGTCTAGAAAGTTTAAATGAAATCTGACCGTTTGATGGTTGGGTCAAAATCAAATCCAAAGGAGTCGGTTACAAACATGCTTACAAACATACAGGTGAAGCTAATAAAAAGTGTGTTATAATTAACTGTATTGTTTTAGTGAATATGATTAGCATTTACGAGAAGTCATACAACGTGTAATTAGACAGGAGGTTTCAAGACCACTTGACGTGCATAAGAATGGAGGTTCAAGTCCTTGACACGAAATGTGCTTTTTGTCATGCATTTTTTTTTTATAAGCATGAAGTATTTTTCTATTTTGTTTTAGTATTTTTTATAAATAATTTAAAAATCAAGAATTTAAAAATCAAAAAAAAATTAATACTTTCAGTATCTTTTCATAATATTTAACAAAACTTTGGTCTTATTTTACCACAAAGTTTTATATTTTACAATTCAATTTGATCATTTACTAAACTTATTATTATACATATTTTGCCAACTGACACAAACGGGTCCCTACGGCAAGGCAACCGTTCTCCTAAGACCGATTCGCCATTGGACTGTTCGTCGACAGGATGATTCATTTATTTCCGTTTCCCCAGCAGGGTCTTTCACCTATGGACATTTCGTCGACAGAACCTTTCATATGCGTCACTTTCGACGACAGCCTATTCCAGCTACTAAATGTTTCACCGACACGACGATACACCTATAGCTCTTTTAACTACAGACCTTTCCATCTACGATGAAGAATTCGCCGTCAATCTTAAGATAAACAATATTACAAAAAATGCACATATCTATCTACAGCTTAGTTACCGGCCAAACCCAATTTCAGTCCTAACTAGTTTGTCCTAACGTCCGTCAAACTTCGTCAAACTGCCGGTATGAATATGACGACGTTCGGCGATACGATGGTTCGAAACCAAGTCGAAACAATAAACTCTTTTTGAAGTATTAGATTATTCATAACGAATTCAATGTTGTAGCAGTGTAACATTATAAAACTTGAGGGGTTAGCACATACTGACGCTGTGTGTACGTATGTAAAACAGATGAATGTCTCCGTACACTTCAGTAATAAAAAACCCCTCTTAAATGGCGACCCTCTCAGACAAACTTAATTCCTAGCAGCACTTAATACAGAAAAGACATGTACTCAAGTTAATTCCTAAAGACGTCCATCAGATACCGGGAAAAAACTCGATAGCATCTAGAAATTAATTAAATTTGAAAACACTTCGCACTGAAGCGCAATGTTAATCCAAACTCAGCCGGGACCCACAATCTCGGATAAAGTCTCATTCCGAATCAACCACCTAATCCCTCTTAGATTGAACAAAATTAATGTGGATTTAAACCATAACAGACGTTCCTAAGTACTCTCTGAATTTTATCAGAATTTTATTATCTGTCGCTTTATTCCGGGGTGACTTTAATAACTCGATACGACTTGATGACGACGCGAACGGAACCCATCTTCTTGAAATATCGTTTTGATTGCTTTCAACTTTTTAATTAAGACTGTCATGATAGAGTGAAAGAAGTGTTTGAGTTGTTTTACTCTTCCATGCAAAAAAGTAATTTAGATAGCTGATCGGGGGCGGCACAACTGTTTAGGGGTTGTGAGAGGTAAACACAAATTGGAGTTATCTTGGCACCGACTTCTTAAACTGTGTTTGTACATATTTTTTTGCAACAGGGGATATTTACGATTTTAAGATTGTTCGGGGCAATTACGGGGACAGAACTTTTGAAAGGACTAAGCCACCTGGAATTTAGTACAATATGACATGAAAATTATAGCAGCACAGCCGCTTAGTACATTCAAAATCCACGAGACAGACGTTTTTTTTTTTCATATATCTACTAGAATATTTATGTAATGGCTAACTGATTACTGTCTGCTTTTTCATTGCTGACACTAATGTCAGCAATGAAAAAGCAGTCAGTAATAAGTTTGAATCATTGGTCGTTCATCATTTACAACTGAATTACTACTACCATTACCCAATAGACCTATTACTGAAAATATCTGAAGTAAAACGCCCATCTGAATTTATTTTACAGTCGTGAAATATAATAAAAATTTTGTTCCGTTTTTGTTAACAGTTTAATAACAAAGTTGATAAAGTCCGGCCTTCGGGCGTTGTTGAAAATATTTTCAAATTCGGCAAATGCTAACAAGTGCGAATTGTTAAGCGGTTTGATTTAAAAAGTAAATTGTTTGTTTTGTATCTTCTAGTTGATTTTATTAAGTTGGTCCAAAAACAATTTGTAAGAGGATAGAAATAGAACGAATATTTTAAAATTACGAATTAAAAAATATTCGTCACTTTTTGGCGTCAGGGTGATCAATAATAACATACTCTCGATATCTATCATAATTTCAAGGTCTTCAACAATTTATATAATTGTGGTTATAGTCAGTAGAACGATATCTTGGTCAGCATCACCTGCCTGGTCCTTTCCCAACTAGTTAGGGGTTGGCTTCCAGTCAAACTGGATGCTGCTTAATACCTGTATCTTACATGGAGTGACTGCCTAAATGAACTTCACAAGCCAGTTATTATCTTACCTTTTGGTAAAACTGTTTGCCAGACTTTCAGACTTCTGATGACCCGTAACCATATCTTGGCGCCAGTCGAAAAATACAAACTCTGTTTTTAAGCAAGCAAGCTGCCTACTTGATAAATTTCATCGCTACCAATGAACATCTTATATACCAGAGGGATTGTAACTAGATATTGAACGTTTTTAATTACGAGAATTGGCTTTCAGAAAGCTGATATCTTGTATTTTAAAATCACGTCTTTACTCTTTTTAACCGACTTCAAAAAGGAGGAGGTTATCAATTCGTCGGAACCTTTTTTTTTTTTTTTTTTTTTTTTTTTTTTTTTTTTTTTTTTTTTTTTTTTTTATGTATGTTCCCCGATTACTCGAAGATGGCTGGACCGATTTGGATTTTGTTTTTTTTGTTTGAAAGGGTATACTTTCCAGGTGGTCCCATGATCATCAAGTCAGGATCTGATGATGGGATCGTGGAGAAATAGAGAGAACTCTTCAAATTTTATAGGCACATGAAGCGATTTAGGTACTTATTTTTTGGAAGAGTACTTTCTCTAGTGGTCTCATTTCAATTTGGTGAAGATCTGATGAAGAACTTTGGAGATAGGCAACGGAACTCCTCAATAAATGATAGCAAATGGACTGGGTTTGCTGAAATTTCATGTCTGTCTATTGCTTACACCATTCATAACATAACATCACGCCGGTATGCTGTGAAGGGGTAAGCACATGTGAACCACTAAAAAGTGAAAAATAAAAACTTTTTCCAAAAAAAAAAACAACCGACTTCCAAAAAACACTACAAAGTGAAAAATAACTTTAATTTCGGAAGGCGGTGACAAAAAATTCAAATACAGCTCCAAAGACACCGACTTCCGAAATTAAAGTTATTTTTCACTTTGTAGTGTTTTTTGGAAGTCGGTTGTTTTTTTTTTTGGAAAAACTTTTTTCATATAAATACTTAAACACTTTCGCAGGCAGGCAGTTAGTTCATAATACTGCAATATTCTATTTAACATCTGTTTGCTTATCTAAAGTTTGCCCAGTGTTACCTTCGCTATAATGCCCGAGTATTTCAGCTTCATTTGCCCAAAACTTTTGCCATCGCATATGCAAGTTTAGCAGTCACAGTATTAAGTAAGCAAGATCCGTGCAGTTTATAAGTGTTTGCATATTGTAGTGAACGTCTCTTGCTTAGGGGATAGTGAAGTTATGTAGGAGGTATTTGTGTTTTAGATGGTGTTTTAATATTAAAATTAACCACTGGCATATTACTAATATCATTATCATTACCATGGTCCCATGGTCCTCAATTTACTTGAGGTCGGTGCAGCACGTCTCTGTCATCGATACAGATATACCTAACAGAGAAAGAATTCTCTATTGTGCAAATGTTTACCAACAGCACTCCCCTATCAACGTCATTCGAGCTTCTTGCGGAAAGCAAATTTTACAATCACCGACGACTTTAACGCTACAAAGTTACTGTGGCTAAAATCGGAACTAACTTCGCCATCTTGTTTTTCTAAACATTTCACAAAACAATTACACAAATGTTTACCAACAGCACTCCATTGTTAACGTCATTCCAGCTTGTAGAAGAAAAATATCCTTGTTTCAGTCTACCACAAAATTTAACGCGTCAGAGCCGAAGCCGAAAAAAAAAATATAAAATCCGTTCAGAAAATTTGCTTTCCGCACAAAATATGAATAAAGAAACAAAAAAAGGGAACAATTTCCAGTGGAAGTTGTGTAACAAGTTAACGGGACCGTCTGCGAACAGCACCTGGCTGCCGGCGGAAACTTCCACCAAAGCTTGGGGAATTACTAGTGCTAGACCAGGGGTTTGCTTGCATCTGTCGGTATTTTTAATCGAGGCCTTGGTATGAATTGTGTGATTATTTAACAAGATATAGTATCGACGTATTTTCTATACGAAAGCTGACAAACTGTCACAATAATTCCTCACAAATATCTAAATATTGAAAAATCTTCTTCTCTTAGGTTTAATTTTTCATAAGTTAGGTAAACTTTTCCAAAGAACAAAATCTGACATGTAGATACAACTTTCCGCACGAAAGTAATAATTTATTCCTTAAAAATCAATGCTATCTGACGGTGTATAAATCACCCCTTAGTGCAGTATCTTTTTTTGGTTGTGTTTTGGGAGTCAAAGCAAGCTTCAAAATACTGGCCAGTTTTTCAGATTTCCTGGCTCCTAAATTCTTTTCTAAAGCAGTTATATCCAAGCCAAGGGAATGTTTGACTAAATCAAAGTTAGGATTTACTGGGGTTATCAGAATAATTGTTTGATTGTGCGATGCTTGTTGCTAATCTGTTACAAGCACTGACTTAACAAAGTCATCTATCATGGGTTTGTATCTGACTTGACATAATAATTCAAATTATTGTCTTACCTAAACATTAATAAATTTGTTAGGAGTAAATGCATCTGTTTAAATGGCTAAATAAAAGAATGAAAAACAAAAATGTTGACTTTATTTAAAAAACTAAACGGCATCTTACTTGCAATTTAAAACTACTTTACATTTGAAACAAAATATATCTCCAACACAAACAAATATTATTACTAGATAAAATGAATTATAGGCAAAATGAGGTGGCAAGAATGCAAAGGTTGCACTGTAGTTACAGATATTAAGGACGATTTGTTACGAACAAAGTTAAAGTCGACTTTCTTTCCTGTCGGACGAAATATTTCTATTTAACTTTTGTGTTGCAAATATATTATAGAAGTTTGTTTTGCACTTTTAAAAGGTAAATTTGTACTCGTGATGGTTTCGCTCGTTCTTTTTGATTGTACAAGACTTTAGATAGTGAGAGAGTTATGTATTTCTTCGGGGATTTGGAAGAAAAGTTGCTGTTGTACAAGTTAGTTTTGTGTTTATTAGTTCATTTTGGAAACAGGCTGTCACTGTCACATGGCCAGACTGGATAGACACCGCCTAGTGACTTGCAACAGATCAGATTAAGAGATAAATTACCATTACTTATGCAACGTAGATTTCGAGTTGAATTCAAATCACTTCTATCAAAAACAGATACTTCCTTTAAAGGTCAAAGATGTGTCAAATTTAGAAATAGCTTTCACTCTTACATCACATATACTCTATCGTCTAGAGTACTTGCGAAAGACTGTTTGCAAAAAATTGCCACAAAAACTTTCAGCCAACTGCTGCTACAAACGCGAAATCATTAAACAAAGTAATCCAATAAAACAAAACCCGGTAACTATCATCGCCGCTTATCGGATTTATACAAACACTAATAAAAACGCAAGTTCTATCATAAAACTACCAAGTGAAATACTTTCACTGATGGTTACATTGTTAAGTTTCATCGTTCTTATAAATCATCTCTTTATTGTGAACGTTTTACAGCGCTTTTTTTCACATTCTGCGTTCATAATGAGGTTACTAAATAAGGTTTTATTTATTGGTTAGCTTTGATATAGTCGTTAAGGTTTTATACTTTGATTTGACCTTCACTGTTTTGAAGAGGTAAAAATATGCGATGGATTGAGCTCGAAATTTTCAAACCACTTGGAAACTTTAATTGTTTCTAACTATAGTAAAGGTGTTTAGGATGCTGATTTTATAAAGCTCTTTTAATACTTTTTGACAACCGGAAAACTGAAGCAGTTAGCTTATCAGTAATAACATAATCAGCCTATAATGTTCCCACAGCTGGGACACAGGCCTCCTCTCTTCAGGAGGGAGTGGGCCGTAATCTACCACGCGAGGCATCACGTATCTATCAGTGAAATATTAATGAAAAAGTTAAGAGTTTATGGAAAGCTACCAAAACACTATGTCAATCCCGTTAACAGTCGTAGAAATAATAAAAAACACTTAGAAAGTGATTGCCACTTGTCTTGGCCTTTTGGTGATTAGCAACACGGAAAATAGACTATTTATCAAAGTAGCTCTATGAGGTTTGCAAGGCTCAAAGCAACATAGCACAAAAAGAACGAATGATAGATATTATTATGTTAAAAAGAAAGAAACTGAAAAATTTTGTAATCTCCATAAACGGGTATGTACTATAAAAGGAGATATCAAAACGGCCGCTCAAAAAAAAATGTCAAATACTGTTATCCTGCTACATCCGGTTAGACTCGAATCCAACCCTGAAATAGTTGAAAAAGGCAGACAGCCAGCAGGCAAGGCAGGGCAGGGGGGAAGGGGGGTTGGTTGGGGGGGGGGGGGTGAGGTTGGAGGGGGGGTTGGTTGATGACTTATCATAACCTCAAGCTTAATGATTTAGCAACAGTATGGTGACTTCACCTACTCATACAAAACTTCAAAACACTTATTCAAAATATCTATTCAATTACGACCATCAACAAATAAACTCGCCCACGCAGATCAGTATTGTGCAAATAATATGGTAAAAAGTAAAGCATTCGGTATCCTAGCACGTCGAGGCTCAGGCTACGAGCCCTTAGGGACCTATAAATCGCTCAGCACCTTGTTTTATTTAATTACAACAGCCGCAGATAAGCAAAATACTATTAATTCTCACCGTTTTAAGCGTTGACACTAGAAATTAAGGATTTCTCCCGGTTTTTTCCCTTACATTTGTGGGTACTGTTCACCCGACTGCACCAGGAGGAGGGTTATTTAATGAAGTGCTCAAAACCACAGCAATTAACAGCTATTCCTATTTATGTGTGGTCACACTGACGTAGTCAAAACAACACACAATCAGCCTTTAATGATCCCACAGCTGGGACACAGGCCTCCTCTCTGTGAGAGGGAGAGGGCCATAATCTCCATTGTGGGCCCAGTGCGGGTTGGTGGGTGTCACATATCTTCGACAAAGAATTTCTAGGCCATGTCGGCTTGCTGTCGATGTTTTCTTTCACCGTTTTCAGAGCAGTGGCGATTAAATGAAATACACTAAGTAAAGCACCTGTCTGGTTTTGAACTCACGATTAACAACTTGTAAGTCGGGGCCACAGGGCCACCTCTACTTCGTTGACGTAGTGACTTTCAGTCATCCACATGAGTCTAGCTCACATTTCAACTAAAGATTGACGTCCATAATGGCAATTAACAGTTCAAAAATAGTTATTAGAGTTGCATAGAATACATAGTAATATGCTAGTTGCAAAATAAGAAGATGATACAACTGGTTTGGACGCGCCCCACGGCTGACCATTTTGGTACTTAAACTGGTAAATACAAGATAAGTTTTTATCCAGTGCGACCCCCCGTCTAGAATAATATTCTGACTTCATGGTTACAGTTTGCGCACTGGATAAAAACTTATCCTGTATATGAGATGTTGCTGATATTTTAATGCGTAACATATTTCACCATAATAAAACAGCATGAACATAATTTTAAACATTAGGTTTGAATTTATTTGTGAAAAAAATTATGTCGCAGTTTGCGCTCTTTCTCAACAGTGTTCAAAACTAAACTGTCACGTTTGGGTCGGTGACGCAGAATTGGGTACATTCGGTTTCAGTAGATCGGTGACGCTAGATCGCGTATTTTCGGCTCGAGTCGAAATTTTCACTTATATTACGAGCATTATTGAACATGCACCTAAATATATAATGCTGTGCAAAGAATAGAAGATCTTTATTAATAAAAGTGAATAGAAACGTGTTTACATTTGTTTGGTTTTCCAAATTTTCTTTGGTATTAAATCAAAACGGCTACATTGTGAACTTACATAAACATAAGAGCATCACATAAATAAATACTCTTCGATTTATTCGTAGAACCAACAGACGGATATATTAATTAGTATAAGTAAACTTGGTTGCCGGTTGCGGGAGGTTGACCGCAACGTTGCGTGTTGCATTACTAATAATCCCCGGGAAGTGGGGTACTATAATACTGTTATGTTGAGAGGATTGGATTCTCATTTATCTAATTAAAAGTGAAATAATGTCAGAACAATTTTAGGTTGGATAAATGTATTGATATAATTTAACCTACTTTTTATCCCGTCCCAAAATATCTAGTTTTTTTTTCAGTCCTGCCATTTTCAAGCTATCGGACTAGCCTGATAAAAAGCCTGGGCTTGTGATAAAGGTTACCTATAACAACTGCCACGGATTTATATGTTCTTGGATGGGATTCGATGTCCAAGGCCCATCTAGGGACTGGATATGGCGAGCAAAACTCACAGATAAATCAATCCGTCTAGTTTATATTTTGCTACAAGACCTTATGACTTTAACCACGCTGACGTAGCATCACGCTGAGTGGAAGCCTTCTTGTAAGATTCACGCCATGTAGCTGTCGAATATTTCTGTTGTGTCATTATAAACCTGTTTTGTTTTCAATTACAAATAATTTACTTATATTTTTAAGTGTATAAGACAAATCAACCTATTTCGTTACCGGACATAGGCCTCTCTAGTGCATCTCGCATCTGACATAATATTAATACATATTAAGTATATAAATGAATTCCTATTTTCCTTGGTCACGGCATCACACGTGAACGGCTGGACCAATTTTGCTAATTCTTTTTTGTTGTTTGTTATTGTTAGAAGAAAGCTCTTATGAAAAAAAAAGTAAAGACAGGACAACGTCTATTGGGTCAGCTAGTAGTAAATATAAATAAAAGACCACGTAGCTATTTAACAAAAAATCAATCTAAGGCTTATGATGAGGCTATGTAATAAAAATTAAAAGTCAAACGGAATGAATGGCTGCCACCGACTGCATCAAGTTAAATGAGTCTAGAAGGCTGACTTTATCTGGTAGCTCTGGGCTACTGTTCGAAGGTACAGCTATGTAGGAAGAATGGATGTGCCATGGACTTTTTAAAAGGGTATCTTTCGAAAATTCTCACTTTATTGAAAATAATGGTTGCTGATACCAGGGGGCCTTCTCTCTAAGTTCATCAACAAAGACGCGGGCTCGTTCATACGTAGGTCGATACTTCGGAGTGAACCCTACTCCCGATTAATTAACTTTTTCGTAAGGACGAGTAGGAATAGCCGTCAAATCGGGTTATCATTCATTCTTAGTTCGGGGCCAAGACTATTTTTATGTCCGTAGGTGATACGGAGTAGGAAACGCCCGTAACTTCGGCCACATCTACAGACTTCATGCTTAGAGCGTCTGTAGTGCTGTATAATTAATCGACCGACAAACCCGTCGCCGCGCCTGCCAGGGGTGCGGGTTGTTCGAAAGAGCTACCGCGGCCCCTGCCACACAGGCAACTGAGGGACTCGGGTGGGTTTTATTCAGTAAAAGTTTGTCACGCTCTCCTGCTCCATCCAGAGCGGGAGAAGTTGTTTGATGATTTCCCACCCAAAAAAAAAACCCGTCATCGCGCCGACGCAGAGTGCCTTCTGGTTTCGCCGATAAATTAACGTGGCGGTTGCGTATCGTGCGACTATCACTTATATGTATGTATTAGGATAGCGGGTAAAAATCGACGAGTGAGTATCCACACAAATGTCAAGTGGTCAACCTAAATCAAATGTCGTAATATTTGTCAGATAACCCAGTGAGTTAAAAAAATATTATATAATATAAATAAAATAATATTTTATAACATGTAACGTTAAGGAACAAAAGGATACTTTGATCTAGACCATTTGCGAGACAGTTGACCGAAAGCCGAACCGACAAGGATAGAATTATTTTAAAAATGGTTAAAGTTAAGCCACATCCATTACACCGAACTCTGTGTAACCGCCTCCAATAGATTCCTTTGGGATCTGTCGGCTTAAAGTTTAATTAAAGATGCAACCTTCCAGAAAGAACTGGTTTAATTCAGTAATAGTTTCTACGACTGGCATCTACTGATAATACTAAATTGGACTTGATATAGTTTCTATGAAAATTTAAAAGTTAGTCTATTTATGTGGACCCGGAAGGTAGGTAGTTTTCGTTTGACCTTCCGCCTAAGCCCCAGGTTAACTGTATGAAGTACCATGAATTTTCATAATAAAAACGAAAAAATCGTGAGGATACCGGAACATCAAGATAGGAGTTAACATGCAGGAACCAAGCATGATGGTGATCAGATCCCTTGTCCCACCGCTCTGTCTGAGAGAAAGACAGAAATAGCCATACGCAAACGAGATAATCATAGCTTTGTCTTTTTCTGAGAAGAACCTTTGCTCTGCAGTAGGACCATCAATGGCTTTGGGTATTACAGTAATCATAATGTTAATATTTGTGTTCAGCATAGCATCATGCATCAGCAGCCTAGATGTTCCCACTGCTGGGGAACAGACCTCTTCTGTGTGAGTGGGAGTGGGCCGTAATCCACCACGGAGGCCCAGTGCGGGTTGGTAGAGGTCACATGTCTTCTAATTTTTGGTTCTAGGATGTGCTGGTTATCTCACCATGTTGTCTTTCACCGTATTGAGTGCAGTGGTGATAAAATAGTTTACACAAAGTAAAACGCCTGTCAATAGGTTCGAACCCACGACCCACTACTCGTAATTCCCACTATTTTGGTTCAGACCGCAACGTATTGCTACGATAATCTCTTACCATAAGTGCCTTAAGCCTCTATTGTATCATCAAATTAACTACAGCAGTGCTTGTCAGTCAATCTGCGAGACTGCCGCATCATCCCCTCACTAGGTCACGTGATTAATGGTCCGCCATCTTGGATTCTTGAGTCGCTGCCCACGTTATCATTTCCTCTCCGTGTTTGTGTGGAAGTTACTAAATATAGTGTGTAAATATACGTATCCATTTATAGGCAAAGGACTATGAAAGTTGATTCATAAAAGATCTTTAACAATTACAATCATTTAAACTACTCTGTCTAAACCTTCGGAAAATACAAGGGTGATGTTAATGTTCGACTCCCGAATTCAAACAAAGTGAAATGTGTGTTTCAATACTCTATATGTAGGTCTCACCAGAACCCACTGCACCTTTTTAAGATCTAGGTACATTATATAGCCTACAGCGGTTATGGGTTATGCCTGTTTTAGCACGTATAAATTATGATTATAAAAAACATCCAATAAGAGTAAATTTTTTATGACTACGACATTTTATAATGTAAATGAGCCATCAAAGTCATTTTCTCCCGAGAGTTATATCCCACGCTATAAAATAAAGCGCGTTACTCACAGAAAAGTTGAATAAAAGTTAATAAACGAATGTAATATAAGCTTGCGAGTCGAGTGTGAGATGTCCCCGTCAGTCGGCGTTAACCCCGGGGTGCTGATAAACGAGTGTGCGAGTTACGACTATATTGTGCCACTTAATTATACAGAGTTACGTGTGTGCTACGCTTAATATTCGTATACGGTACATTTTGGGTGTGTGTGAGTCGATATTCACACGGACGTAATAAAATCGCGTCGGGATTTTTTCGTGCATTGAATCTTCAACGCTCTGTTCAGCGCCAAGAGTTGAAAATTGAACAGTAAAACACACTGTAAATGGTTAGCGGTCGGACCCCTTCAAAATTATATAATGTTGTTGTTTGGTACATCAAAACGAGAGCCATTTAGATCAATGGGCTAATGATTTGCTAATGGACTTATCTAACTCCTCGATAAAGCATTAAAGTTGCTATAGATATTTAGTGTATAATTCAGTCAGTTCAGTTTAGACTCCACTTATACAGTTTGTATTAACAGGATTAACTGCCATCAACCTAATTCAGTATTGAGTAAATAAAATCATTGTCATTCTGTCTTGTCATCTTGTCATTTCAGTAACATTTACAAATGTTATCTATTGAAATAAGAGGTTGAAAACTGCTTGATATTTTAATTTGGAACCTAATTATTGTGAGGTCTAAACTTCTCTTTATTTAATGCTATCGAAAAGCCAAAATAATCTCAATACCATAAAAAATTAGGGTACTATACTCGATTCAGTCCCTTATGCCGCATTACGGTCATGTCGGCCAATCTCGATGGCAATTGTGTGTGCAGACACAAGTGCACTCACTTTTCCGTCACTCCCATCGTCTGCTGGGCAGTGAACGCGACGGGAGACAGATCAGGCGCAAAGCCAAAAGTTAAACATGATTTGAGGCACAGGGGTGTCACACCGCCGACTTCCGTCTGGGCTGTTACTCAGATTTCTTATGGAAAAAACAATAACACTTTTCCCGACCCCAAGCTCAGCAGTCTAACATACGCCCACGAGACCAACGGGGCAGTCAACGTATCTATAGCTTAAGTACCATTAACATACTTTCTGCAACCCTCAAAAACCACTTAACAAGAATAGTACATTACGCATTCATTCCTACACTCAAATATTAAACCAAAACCCACAAAGCAGTGACGATAACTCTGATTTATAACATCCGTGTCTAGTAAAGGATTTAATCAAAAAAGAACCAGCATCTGTCAGAGCTATTAAAACGGTGAAAGCTTTAATATCAAAGCACATTACGCTGAGGTTATTGCAATAAGTCTCGTGACACACAGGTGCATTTGAGATCGATCACGATTAGGTAGAATAAGTGATTTTTGCCATTTGATAGGCTCAAGTTAGACCACTATCTGAGGAACCCGTGGCTAAATAATAACAGCTGCAGGTCGGGTCGTGGATGGGTGACCGTCCATAACATATCAAGACTCCTTCGTGCCTTGGATAGCACTTGAAGTCGTTAGTCCCGGCTGTTATTTGTACATCTTTGACAGTGGTTTCGGGTATTCAGAAGCCCAAAAGTCGGACAACCAGTCTTACCAAGGGGTATCGTATTACCTAGCTAATGGATTGTGGAGGTCAGATAGGCAGTCGCTCCATGTAAAATACTGGTATTCAGCTGCATCCGGTTAGACTGGAAGCCGACCCTAACATAGTTGGTAAAAGGCTAAGCAGGTTGATTGAAGTTTGACCGCTATGTCACCAGGGTATATTTAATATAACTGAAAACGAGGTATATTTGTCAGAATATGACAGAATTTACACACTTTCTCAATTTGGGCTGTTTAATAAATGATTCTGTTGTGCACCAACTAAACTTCGCTAAGGCTATTGCTATCTTTTTCCTTCTAACAAAACAAGAAAGAGACATAAATAAATAAGAGCTAGCAAATTAAGTTGAACTAAGATATCTTTGACGCAACAACGACATACTAACTACTAATGCTTAAAATCACGTCAAATTCAACTTCACTTGTCTTTTTATTTCGCGGTTTGTAATTATGAGATAGCAACACTTATTTTAGGTTAGTTAGCCCCTCCGAGGTACCCCCTCTGTTACGTCACTCCGCGGGGATGTAACGGCGCGCCCGGCCGAAATCGTGCGATTTCTCGTGTTCACTAAAACTACGATATCTCTGAAATTACGCGTCGCAACTCGACAAACCCTATGTCTTTGAAATTGTTATGAAATAAGCTATCTGATTATCTATAGTTTAGTACAGTTTTATCGTCGAATTTATTGTTGATTCGAAGTTGAAAGTAGGGTGAACTACTCTTTCCCAGTTTTTCGTACAAAAGTCGTCATATTAATAAAATAAAAGCAAGTTATTATTTTATTTCCATATTAACACATTATATTACAATAATCAATAAAGTTTACAGACACTTCCATACATATTTTACACACTGCAACTTACAAAATGCAAACGAAATACAAAAAAACTCACACCGCGTCCGTTATCTAAAACGTTGGGAATGCGTCTTGAGTGCAACATTCCGTAATAAATTGTTGTTGGATGTTTAGCATGTGATGTTATATGCCTTTCCTATTCTTTTTCCTACAGTCTGTGTAAGTTAGAGTAGGAAAGGTATACTCTTGACGGGCAATATTTGCCGTTAAATCCGACCGGAAACAAGAAATCTCCAGGAGATTTCTTACCGACACACGCTTTTTGACGTAAATCTCCAGGAGATTTGTTTACCGTTAGGGGGTTAGGTGGTGAACAGAAGAGCACCAGTGTATAATCAAGTGTCGGATTATCGCCTGTTGCTCATCAGTCGGTTTTACTAAACAGGCCCCCTTCTAGTAAGCGATTTCAATGAAAACTTAAAGACTCTTAGGATAAGGATTATATATATAATAATAGGCTTGTTAAAAGTTACCAGGGCGGGCGTCTTTTGATGCGAGGACAGGCTACATGTAAAAACCCCTGCCCTCTAACAGAATCAATGTAAGTTTATGAATAAAACGACATTCCAAATAATGAAAGAGATGACGAGATGTGTTGGACTCCTTCTTAAAGGATTGGTCCACAATCGCAGTAAGACAGAGAAAAGTGGAAAAAGGGAAGGGAGGCCCCTGCCCTGCATAGGTCTCCCTTCCTTCTGCACAGGCTTATTTTTATTTTTAATAGTATTTACAATAACGACTAGATTTTCGAATAGAATGTATAAAATGGAATAAATGAAAATAGTAAGTTGAAAAATTAAGTACTTAATACTGTAGTAGCTTAATCTTAACAGTTTGCGTTGAGTGTAGAATCCAAACCTCGTATAAATAAAGCAAAATCTTTTAGTTTGGAACTCACTTTATTTATTGAAACCCCTTATGAGGTAGGAAGCACGTAGTAGTCACGTGCACGCTGTCGTGCACTGCAAGAGTGTTCGGAGAAACGACTTTGTTTCCCTCGAGATATGGCAATAACAGGCCAGGCACAGGTGCCTTTCACTGGAGGCCTTCAGAACCTTCTCTAGGTGCTAAGAAAGATTCTCCGCTGGTTTTTCTTAGTGGGAGTCATAATTACTCCGAGTTCTTTGGATGTGAGTTTTATCATATCATCGTTATCATCATTTACGTGTACTGCTGGACATAGTAAGATTCGACAGCGCTAATGTATAAAAACGTTGTATGCAGAGCGCCAATAATTTATAATAATGTCCCTAACTGTGTTAAGAAATTAAATACAGACCTGTTTAAGAAAATATTGAAAAACATACTGACAGAAAAAGCCTATTATAATGTTAATGAATTTTTAAATGTTAAATCGCTCTGAAGATACTGACTGAATCTATTCTATTTATTTTGAATCGCATGACTATTGACCTTTTTTTAAAATTAAATTTATTGATAATTATTGATTTATTTATATTATTATTGTTTGTGTTTTCATATCTTATTGTCTTTCGACCTAATTTGTACACCAGGCATGGTCAAACATGTTGAGCCAAAAAACCTTGTAATACATATAATAAGCATCATACCACGTATGAACACACTCACACACACATGTTTTTGCAAAATAAATGAATCTGAATCTGAATCTATGCTCACCCAAGTACCGCCACTTTGACCGATTCTGTTCTTGTTGCATCCAGCTGATTCCTGCGGCCGTCAACAGGTCATTCGTCCACCTTGTTAGAGGCCTTCCAAGACTACATCTTCCAGTACAAGGTAGCCACTCCAGAACCTATCGGCCCCATCGGACATCTGTTCATGAGAGTTTCGTTCATAAGTAAAGCGAGTTTTTTTGGTATAAATCCATAGGATACTTTCAAAGTCGATAAAATATTTACCTAAAATGTCAACGCAGTTAAAATTTACCCGAACATTGATTGCTGCAAGTGACTATGCTATCCGATCCCAACAACAATGTGTATTCAATATCACGCACGGCTATCAAACGTTACGTGAAAACTGACCGATTAAACAGCGCTTAAGCCTCATTGACAGCTTGCCGATCCATTCTCGCCTTTATTGCCCAAACAATAAAGCGCAATACAAAAATAAGGGCTGGATAGAAATTATTGCCAGAAAAATATTGCGTGCGGCCAAAATTATTGCAATGTCATGGTTATATTGGAGAGAATTTATGTTTAATGTTTAGATTTTAAATGATAGGGTTAGGGGCCTAGCTTATCAATAACTGAATTAGTGAGGTTAAGCTGCGTTTGCTGCGGTTAGACTAGGGATGGGTGATATTTTTTTAGTCCAAAGAGACCACATTTTATCAACAGTTGCAGATAGACAATTAGGTTCCATAGTTATTATGTATTTTCAGATCGAGGTCGTGAATCCGTAATTAGGCTGTGAAGGTCCGATGGCATTCTCTCCCTTTTTAATCGTAATTAATTCGCTAACATTCTTGTAAGACAGTAAGAGTCAACCGCAGTTGTTAAAAAATGATATGCAAATGATGATAATGAGACATAGGTACTTATCAATCGTATACCCACTAGTAGTTAGAACTCAGGCCTTCTCTATGTAAGTCCGTAAATTTTATGGAAACTTATGGAATTTGTTCTACCAGAATCGCGTCGCACCGTTGCGTTGCGCCTGTCTACGGAAGCCTTCATTCAGCATGCGGGCTTAGTGTCGGTTGGTGTCGTAAAATTTTTGGTTCTAGAAAATTTCAATTTGCTCAGTCTTGATTCTTGAGTCTTCACCTATTTTTTTAAATAATAATTTTCTTTATTAAACTATTTAAGTAAATTACAATTTTCTTTGAACCCATTTGATTAAATAAAGAAATGAAGCGTTGTTTGCACCGTAAAAGAAGGATTAAAGTAAATGACTATAAGGTAGTACAGTCGAGCTCGTAGTTTCTTTACCACTTTTGACAACATAACGCCTGTATTCTCCGAAGGGTTAGTTAAAGGTGTACCAATAGTACCTACACCCATATTTCGGCAGTTATGTTTTAATTCCATGTACCAGGGCGCGATCCTAGTCCATCAGCCGGGCTCAAATCCAGATTCCGGGCAGCTACTGAGAAATTTCAGATCGGGTCGGAGGACCTCAGCAGTAGCGCTTGCGATCACTAGACCAACAACACTTTAGACAACAATCCTAACTTATCCTAACTTAAAATATTTGAAATACGCAAGTGAGTTCTAAAACGGCTGAACAAAGTTCTATAAAATTTGGCTGGACCATGACAGTTTAGAAGGACATAAGCTTCTTTTCTTCCTGGATCGCAGACGAAGTTGCGGGCAACAGCTAGTTCCCTATATGTATAGTGAAACTTCACTAAGGTTAAAAGTACCCACGTGTAACATAGACTAATAGATCTGGTCGTTTTATGACCTTCAAGTGACATTCAATTTGAAGGTGGAAAGACAATTCCGAGGTCGAGTATTCCTACATATATAACTTAATAAACTAGTGGTTTTTCACCGAGAAAATGAAGTCTGTTTATAGCTGTAGTTTATTATTTTTGATAGTTTCTTTAACATCTTTTGTTATCTGCTGCATTTTAGTATTCTACTTCATAAAAGATGATAGTTATTTTACATTGTGATGCTTTGTCGTCAGTTTAGTGTATTGTTTTATAATTATTATTGTTGTTGAGTTGCTAGTTACCCTCACAGTACAGCCCGCCGCGCGCCCCGCGCCGCGCCTACAGCTACTCAATGTTCCGAGCCTTTTCCCAACTACGTTAAGGTCCGCTTCCAGTCTTACCAAGTGCAGCTGGATACCAGTATTTTACATGGAGTGACAGCCCACCTGACCTCCACAATCCAGTTACTGAGTAACATGATACCCATTGGCAAGACTTGTGCAAGGATAGCTAAGCCCTGAAGATCAACTGACATTATTTCAAATAATATTTGTGTTTGAATTTAACACAGCTAAACACAATCTTCACCTCAAATTGATTAGAGCCAAATCAAATAAGACGATCAACTGAATGTTAAGCATTCAGTTGATCTTCTTATTTAGTTTGGCTTAAAAGATTAATTTGTTGCATTTTATTCATGCAATTTAATCTTTAATAATAGCATGTACATTGTTTTTTATGTCTTCTTAATTAAATTATGTATCCAGCGAATGTGTACCTATTCGGTAATTACCCGGTTACCTGTGTACCTTGAGTGTCCAGTATAGGATAACGTATTTATTATAAAAGTTTTATTATTCTAAAAATTGTGTTCGAACTCAGGTAGGCATTTTACTTTGTGTTTTTAATTTCATCACCACAGCTCCCTATTTTTTTTTTTAAACGTTGCCCCACACTAGGAATTTCTCCTGTATTGTGGGTGCGTTTACAAACATTTAAACTCACATACACAAACAGCCAGACCCGGAACAACTACTTGTAGGTCATACAAATATTTGTTCCGTGCGGGGATCGAACCCGCGACACGCAGCGCAGCAGTCAATCGCTTAACCACTGCGCAAACCGTGCTGTCTACAAAATAAATAAAAATAAAAAACAACGGGGAAGGGAAACCGGCACATCCTGGAACGAATAATTCGAAGACATGTGACATCCACAAACCCGCACTAGGCCCACGTGGTGGATTATGGCCCACACAGAGAAGAGACCTGTGTCTCAGCAGTGGCAACGTTATAAGCTGATTGTGAATCCATAAATTACTTTCCATTCATTTCTGCCAAGATTTGACTGTCAATTTGCAACTCAAAGATACGATCTTCTAACAATGCGTACCGTTGTCATTGTAGATTACATAATTATTAATGCGTAGGTACTACGTACATAATTGTTATTTCACTCGGGAAATTCGTTTGCGCTGAATCATCTCAATCAATCAAGCTATGTAGCGAGGGGAGAGTGGAATATCCGTGAATTTGGATTTCTTAGGACTTTTCCCGATATTTATTTTTAGTCTTTTAGAATTTACACTATATTAACGTTTTCAGAGACAAAAATATGACTACCAAGCTTCTATGCTACTTAAATTCACAACTTTTGTGAATTTTGTTATAAGTAAGAATAATCAAGTATGATAAGTCAGTAAGTATTAAGGTAATGCCTGCATGCGTTTTATGTTTTTTTTTTGTAACGAACCTTCTCCGACGTGTGTTTCTTCACAATGGGTCGATCCATTTTCGAGTTATTCGAGACTAAAGTCTCGCAATAACTCGAAAATGGCAATTGATTTTTATATTACATATATTTAAATACTAACTGTTCCGACAGACGTTGCTCTGTCCCAAATTTCAATCATTCATACGAAATTCCCATAAAAAATGCAATTTTAGTTTTCCCGACTTTTCGTTTGATGCTTTTTCAAACCACCCCTTTATTAGAGCAAAAACTAACAACATTATAAAACAAAGTTGTTAAGCCGTTTCTGAGTTTTAGCGAGCAACAATGTAGAAATAAAATATATATGGGTAGATAGATATTATCATTATTCTGCAAACAGCCTCTGTAAGTTTGTTAGATTAAATCATACTCAGTACTTAGTTTGAGGCACATTTATCGAACAATAATCAAACAACGTCCACAAATATTGAATAAAACATTTATGTAAGTACACAATAAAATTCATTATTACTAGCGGTTGTAAAATCGCCCATCGCAATAATATAATTTATAATGAAACCATATTCCACTATCCAGTTTATTGTACAAACGGTGGGTGATATTGATATAGAATACAAATAGCAATGATTCGAACAAGCCGCTAACGATTGTTCACGCGGATATCAAACGTATGACATGTGAAACATAGGTAGGTTATTAAACTAAGTACGGCGAAGCAAAAATAAGCGTTTTGATTTTGACCGGTATGTTTGTATGTTGGTATGTTCAATTTATTCTAACGATTATAAACTTGAGTGCAAAGGGGCTCAAAAAGTAAAGTATTCTCATCTATAGATGAGAATACTTTTTTGTTTCATCCTTTTTAGAGAGTGATTTTTCAGTAGTCGTGCTTTAGTTTTTTTTTGCTACTGATATTTTTAAATGAAAGTCGATTTTGAGTTTGATTCCCAGGTGAGGTTAGCAGAGATCATAAAATTTATTCAAAAGTAGCTGCAGAAATATCAGTTACCTTTTCAGAAAATAGGACCAATACCGATGTTAACGGTCCTTCGTGTTTAAAACTCGTTCATCATCTTCGTCTTTTTGCTCATTTATTTTCGGATTCCAGTTTGACCGGATGTTGCTGAATACCAGTATTTCACGTGGAGGGACTGCCTATGTAACCTCCACAACCTAGTAACTGGGTAACAAGATGTCCCTCGGTAAGACCGGTTATCAGAATGTTGGCCATCGACAGTCAAAGATCCACGAATGACAGCCGGTACCAACAGCTTAACGTACTTTAAGAGTACACGAAGGGGTTTCGGTATGTTAAGATGGTCACTCACCCAAGCGGCAACCGTAGCCTAACCTGATCGATCAATCCGTGCGGCTGTTATTACTTAGCCACGAGCCCCTCGATACTTAAACAAACAAAAATATATTAATTAAATCAAACTCGTTAATATGAAAAAGTAGAAGGAAGATAAAATAAAATCTTCTGCCTGAAGACTTTAATTTGTTGCTCGGATTAGACTTAACAACAATTATAAATAAATAATAGTTTAAAAAACTAAAAAACACGCTTTGAAAACTAAACTAAAAAAGGAGAAATTAATTTAATTCAATTAAAAAGCGTGGGGTGCTTGATATTAATTGATTATAAAAATACCTCAAAAAGCACCCCGCGCTTTTTAATTGAATTAAATTAATTTCTCCTTTTTTAGTTTAGTTTTTAAAGCTTGTTTTTTAGTTTTTTAAACTATTATTTATTTTCTATTTTTTAGTTCTGCTAACTACAAAAACGTGTTTTTTTTTCATTTTTCTCAACTTTTTTTTTAAATGATTGAATTGTCATCGGTAAAACACCTTTATGCTAAAAGAAATCATAATAATTAAAACTAGACGAGGTAGATGATTCCTAACTCTGAGAAGAATCACTGAAGCAAACTGATTTCACTCTGAAATTCTGACTGAAATTGATTTTCACTGCAAAATTATGCAACGAATTTTTCCTCCGCCTTTTCTATTCATAGCACCCGTTATAAACTTTAATCATTTTAAACAACCACTGTTTTAATTACATAATTGCATCAAGGTGCCTGTGTGTCCCGGTCATGCGATGCCTGTAACTTCTAAACGACTGAGATTTGTGATTACAGTGTACACTAGCTTTTAGTTATCGTTGCGTGTCTGAACGTTCCACTTCATGTGTTTGCTTTTCAAGAAAAAAGGCAAGAAAAAGTTTTGAATTATGTAGGTCGGCTGGAAAAAAGTAGGCATTAGATCAATATGTAGCTGACCAGTGTTTGTTTATGTTGTTTTTTGCCGCATGGTAGTTTTTAGGGTCAGCCAAAATCAAAATCAAAATATTTTATTTCACATAAGCCTGCATGGGCACTTATGAAACGTCAGAAGCTAGGTGCACGGTTCCAATTTGTCGTTTCCTATGGAGAAGAGCCGGCAAGAAAGCCAATTGCAATCATACAAGGATTACCTATTCAGGACAGAAGGGCTGTTGGTAAACACTAGTGAAATTGTTTTGTAATATGTCACAAATGAAATGTATTAACAAATCAAGATGGCAATGTTCCGATTGTATTCGACAAAATGTCAGTGACAGGTACACCATTTCTTTTTCTAGTAGAAATATTTTGTAACTAACCCTACTAGCCTATAAAGAATGTCCGAAAACTCCACCTGATCAAAAATGATCCAGATACCTACGTTTCCCGTGACTTTTTTTGATCATTCACAATTTTCACTCGGTTACTCGAAACACTTGTAACACAAGTATATCCCAAAGTTTCCTAAAACCATACCCACACTACTCAAGTCGCGTGCCGACCTTGCCTTCTATTCACAATTCCCTTCGATGCCTACCAATATCTCTGTGCATTATAACCAAGTCACGACATCGCAACCTTTTGTGCCTAACGTGCCTAATATCATGAAGTTTAAACAAAATTAACTGACGTATTAATGGCTTTGAGAACTTGGAATATTTTGAGAGTCACGTCCCTTTGTGTGTCAATCACTGTGTGTGTAGTTTCACAATGTTTGGGAGCTCACTTGATTGAGTTGCTGCGTTTGTTGAATGGAATGTCATTATCAAGTCTAGATTTTGAAATTGGTCTCGATATATCTCCTTTTAAGGTAGAAGCGCCAGGGTAGCTCACGAAATTTAAATGTTTTTTGGCAATTTGCAGGTCATTGTCAGGTTGTATGTTAATTAAACTATGCTTCACGAGCGCGCGAATATGACTTTACAGAATTACAATAATTAAAATCATCAGTACAACCCTCAAGTTCATTTAATCCAATCGAATGACTGTGCAGTCATTCGATTGGAGTGAGGACTAACCTACAAATTGAAAGAAAGAAAAAAAAATGAATTTCGCGGGCTACCTTAACGCATCCACCTTCAGTGTACGACTAAACGCCGACAGACACTACGCCGATAGACTGAACATCGACAAGACTTTACTTCGACGGGACTCTTCGCCGACAGAACACTTCGCCGACAGGACTCTTCGCCGAAAGGGCTCTTTGCCGACGGCTGTGTCCGGCGTTTGTTTGTGCTTTTGAATTTATTTCAATAGTTATTTAGTTAGCCATGTAATGACTAACTACATTTATATGATGTGAGTTTGATCACACTTTAGAAAATGTACTCCGGAAGGTTTATGTTTATCATATTTACATTTAATCAAAACATATCGATGTTTTGTCAAGTAAATACCGTGCAAAGCAAGGGCGAGTTTCTATTTATTTATATTTAAAGAACACCAATTAGCAGAAGTAAGTTCTTATAACTATTGTGTTCCTGCAGTTACGTGTTTACGCGAGGCACAGTTAATTAAAGGAAACAGCTCACAGCGTGCACGTAGACGCACGTCAGCGATCCATCACTGGACATGCACTGCGAGCTCTTCTTTATTGAAAGTGGAAGAATTGTAGCTAAATATAAGGCTGGAACTTGTGTAACGCTGACGTCGGTAACGCGTTATAAGCTCAAATTTTAATACATAGAATGTCGTACTATGCTAGCTGCGACTCGAAACTCTCATGTCATGGGGTCCGAGTGCAGCTCTCCTTTTTAAGTACATTTTTCGCCGACTGGTCGACACTTCACGTGACCGGGTCGTTCTTTTGCCAAAGAATTAGCATTGCCATCCAACCTGACAATGCTGTTAGTCTTCTGGGCACGTTTTCGGATGACAGCGATGCGGACGAGTACTTCGACGCCTGTGTCCTTCTGATTTTGTAGTTATTTGTTTAACTAGGAATTTACTTTTTTTAGTATCTAGTGCAAATAGTTCGTTGTGGTAAATAATATAAGAGTTATGTAAGTAAACCAATAAAATAAGAGTTATTGAATATAATAAATAACAACCTAATGTGCTAACTAGATATTGACAACGTTTTATTTTCCTGTAATTTATATATCTGCTGAAGTCAAATCGTATAGATTCCGTTTTTATATTAAGCGAGTTCAAAAAGAGTAGAGAATTCGCAATTCATTAGAATCTTTTATTGAATTTGGCACGGAACCCTAAAAGCGGGAAAAATACAAAGGGGGATCTTTAGCAACATTAAGCTTATACCTACATACCTAAAGTTGTTTTTTCACATTATCTGAAGAACCTATGCAATTTCATCATCATCTGCCTAGCTTTTTCCCAGGTTATGTTGGGGTCGGCTTCCTCTAACGAGATCTAGCTGAATACCGGTATTTTATACGGAGCAACTGCCTATCAAACCTCTCCAACACAGTTACTGGTTTATACGATGTCCCTTGATAAGGACTGGCTGTTAGACTTTCGGGCTTCTGACAATCCGTAACGACTGCAAAGATTTACGAATGACAGCCGCGACCAACGGCTGGGCGTGCTTTCCAAAGCACGGACGGGTAGATATGTAGAGATGGTCACCCATCCACGTACCAACCGCGGCAAGCGTAGCTTAACCTGATCGATCGACCCGCTCGGCTAATACTACTTATCCTCAAGAACCTACCCAATGTATTGAAAACCATAGTATTAAGTACCATTTTATTCCTATTTTCCACCTAGCAACACACTAATCTACCCACAACAGAAATAATAAAACATATTTTCATTCCCACAAACTGAATACGGGTTTCCACCTAAACATTATTAACCCCAGTGCCTCGGGCGCCTTTCTATCATCGGGTATTAAGAGATAAGCCCTGCCACGCATTGTGTTCAGCGTGATAATCGTTTGTGACAACCCTAAAGCGTTCGACGGCTCGTATGTACCTACACGCTCAATTCGTGTCGTTGAAAGTATATTATTATTATTTGTATGGGTAGGTACTCCATTTTGAAATAGTTATTCGTAGCTCTAACGATTAGATCCGGGTTAGCAGTTTATTTTACCAGAGTTTCATACATAGTATGATTAATTATTACCTCCCAACAATAACGAGGATATTCTTCAATATTAATTATTACCTCCCAACAATAACGAGGATATTCTTCAATATTAATTATTACCTCCCAACAATAACGAGGATATTCTTCAATATTAATTATTACCTCCCAACAATAACGAGGATATTCTTCAATATTAATTATTACCTCCCAACAATAACGAGGATATTCTTCAATATTAATTATTACCTCCCAACAATAACGAGGATATTCTTCAATATTAATTATGACCTCCCAACAATAACGAGGATATTCTTCAATATTCAGGGAGAGGGTTTTCGACGTAGTCTTCTTCTTTAATATTTGACATGAACAAGTCATTAATATAGGTTGAGACTGAAACTGACTTTAATTTTATGGTTCAGCACCGTCATTGCATTTTACAGCAAGATGGTACGGGGTCATTAGTTATGCTACGGGTACATCGTCGCGATAACGCGAACTATGCTTCGAACGCTCTCTGTTGTACAGCGAGCTGTGCGCGAAAAAACAATCTGTCGCAGTCCACTGCTGGAAAAATGACTGCCCCAAGTAGCGGGACAACTCTCATTTCGTAACCATTCCCTTCAAGTCTACCTCTAGCGCTTTCTTCAGGCTGTGATCCATTTAGCTGCAGCACAGCTCACAAGACAAAAATTCGAAATATTTGTTCCCACTGAAGGCCTACAGAAGAAGCCATTGCTTTCGAAGCGTTTCGTATTTCTACAATTACTTTCAATAGTATTGGCAGAAGTTTTACGATAGCTTCTGTCAATCCGACTGACCGACCGGCTACGAAACACGATGCTGCGCACTAAGAAATAAATCGCAGACGTCACCCAAAAAGCAGCAAAAGCTCAAATAAGACTGGGCTGGACACGTTTGCTGCAGTACGGATGCATTGTGGGCTAAGACCACCATAGCATGGGTTCCTGAAAACGGCAAACGGCATCTAGGAAGATGATGATGATCTGTAGATAGCAGAACAAACTTGACGCTTTTTTGAGGGATTGGTCCATATTGGCTCAGGATCGAGTTGAGTGGAAGAACGAAAGAGAGGCTTCTGCCCTGCAGTGGGACGATTCACGCTGATTATTAGTATTATATTACTAGCTATGCCCTGTATGTGTGTTTTACTTCTTATAACAACATTTATATGCCAGTGAAAGTTCCATCGAAATCGGTCCAGGCGTTTCGGAAATTAACAGGAACAAACAGACAGACAGACAAAAAAATAAGTTTTTAAGTACCGATACTTTTACTATGCATTTACAAGTTTATGGCTGATATTTTGACATTTCAAACAGACACTTCAATTTATACCGGTCTTTGACTTAGATGATGTCAATTTAATATATTTTTGACTTTTCCATCTTCGTTATCGCTAATAGAATGTCACTTTGCGCAGGCCTTCAGGCCCCTTCTAACGTTTAGAATTGCCTTCACCGTATCGAAATTCATCTTTAACAAAACCAATAAATAACATGAAACTGTGTTTGAAACTTATAAATTAAGGCCACGTTCAACCGCTGCGTTGCACCTATAATATTTCATATGTCTAATGGTGTAGTCGCTACGTATTGTGCTAGTCAGACGGCTGATCGATGTTCCCGTGTTGTACATTGTAAATTGCAATGCTTTTACAAGCGTGATGTGTCATCGGATGGTGTTAAATTGTGATAGTGTGATGTATAAGTGCCTCTGGGTATTAGAAAGAAAGAAAATCTATTGTTATTTAGCACAAACTAAAAGGCACACAAAATACATTACATCACATTACGTACATTGTTCACCGAGGGAAGAAGGTAAAAAAAAAAAAATCACACTTTCTTCCGAGTGATACATATATTGCTGTATATTGTACCTACGAGGAAAAGCTTCCTGACCTAAGTACCAAAATTCGGCGATGATTTATTGTGATATTGGACCTATCTTAAGACATTGTGTGTTAAATCAATATTAACCACAAATATGTGGCCAGTATCATTAAGCTTGGTGATAAAAAACTTTTGTCCTTTGGCATTATATTATATTTAATTAGTTATTACCGAATAACCTTTAAAGAAAAATTACACAGCACGTTAACAATTAATTTTGATTTACCTTTTCTCAGCATATTACCAATAGATTTTCATACACTTTTTCGACCCGCATATTTATACAACAGTAATGAAGTACATTCTATCACATTTTTAAAAAGTAAATACGTACCATCCGAGCAGGTATAGCATAAAATATTCCGTCAAAAAAAAAGAGAGGAATGTGAGTGAATCATACGTTTGTTTTTTTTTTATGGCACTTACCTATCTCAAAACTTTCAAAGGTGACATCCTTAGAGTATGCATGCCAATAGTTTCATGAAACGCGAGAAAACGTTACAATTAACATAATAGAACCCACGTTGAAAAATGAAATCACTGAATTTGCAAGGACTAGTTGAGGCAACGCTAGTCTAAATTTAATTAATCCAATTTCTAAAATAAAAATTCTTTAGAAAGAAACACTAGGTTTCACTTTATTTTAATAGTGGAGAAATAATTGCATTTAATCTACTGTCATCCCCGACACACATCTTCTTATTTTCATTTTAAAAGTAGCTCATATATTTGCAAAAATTTTGTGCGCGTCTGATGCTGGTGAAATTATAATTAAATTAAAAATGTTAATGCAATTAAGAGTGCAGTGTTGCCAGATATATGTATTTTTTATTTTTTGTTACTTCGCAGTTGGCGTGTAGAAAGTTGTAATGTTGCTGTGTGAATACAGGAATTTAAATATATTTTTATGTAAAATGAAAACGGTTACAATTATTTCAGAACGTATGGTTTATATTACCTAGGCAACAACTGCCAATGACTGTGTAACAACTCAGTACTAATTAACCTTAAAATTAAATAGACTTCGTATCAAAGGAGGCCACAACAAGGAAAACCTTCAAAACATGGATGGCTAACACCTCCGGTGTGTATGTGGTGTGTACTCCACACACAATGGGTCACCCCATTCCCCTAATGGGTAAAGACCATTGGCTGAGTTGAGGGCCAAACAAAATACAGTACTTATTAGTTTTTCACTTCTCATGCTCTAAAAGTACGTCAATATAGCCCTACGAAGCGGGACTAAAGTAATTAGTTTTTTTAATTTCCTTCATGAGACATAGACAAACTCAAACAGCCAGTAAATATACTAATATGTGTGGATTGTGGACCATCTTCATTGTGAAAATGTTGAGAGTTTTAGTTCCATGGTTTTTCCGCAAAGAAAGTAGCGCCGTGTGTTTTAAATTGTTAATCTGTGACTGGTTTAGAAGAAAAAACTGACTGCGAAAATTTCAGAACTTTTGTCCGAGTGTTTTGTTCGGTTTTAAATAAATGTATTAAGAATGTCCAGAACAGTTTGACGTCGAGCAAAAAACAAAAAACATAATAGATATTGTGATTAGGTTTAGAAGAAAAAACTGACCGCGAAAATTTCAGAACTTTTGTCGAGTGTTTTGTTCGGTTTTAAATAAATGTATTAAGAATGTCCAGAACAGTTTGACGTCGAGCAAAGAATAAAAAACATAATAGATATTGTGATTATTATTTGTCATTAAATGTTTTTTACTAAATTGACTATTTATCTCGCACTGAAGGTGAAAAGTACAGTTTGCTTTGCCTTGAGACTAAACGCCAACTTCATATACCCTCGGTACATAAACCACCTCTGGTATATTATGGCTTCGTTTAGTTCCTCGATATAAAATATACTATTTTGCGTTGCCATCAACACGCTAAGAGGACGACCAATTGTGTCCAGCGAAGTATAGAAAGGTATACTTTCGTAAATTATTGGTGATCTGAATCTCCAAGAAACCACAATATCATCTAAAATTGTAAGCTTGTAGTGAGTAAATGCATACTTAAATCACAGAAAAAAAATATATACCTAGAGGCATGAGAACCAGGGTGTAAAGTTCACTCATCCTATATCGAAAAAGGAGGATCCTTCGATTAGACGATTGTCGTGTCTGGTGGGCAACTGCCTGACGATTGATGTTTTTGGAATTGGCATCTCGCTGCTCTACCTGGGAGGTTGTCGGCTGCTTAACTGGACTTGCCTGTGGCTGCCTCGATAAATCAAAGACTCCAGCCAGGGCAGTGGCGATTAATGTCGGGACGTTGTATATGCATATGCAAGTTGCGCGGTAAACAATGCTGTTAGTCTGATCCGTGGTTCGCATGTAGCGTTTTAGATGCCGCTACATTTAAAAGTGACAGTCATTATAGCCTTCGAATTCAAAACCATAAACGCGACAATCCTTGGTTATTTTTACGTCTTAGGTAGACGTAACGTAAAAAATTACAAATCCTTATCACAAATCTGAAACATAAGTTTAAAAAAATCGCGTGAATTCGCATCGTAACGTGATGAGACGGACGGCAATATTTTTTCCTCTCTAAATAATATATTACAAGAGATAGCTGGAGAACAAGCCAGCTTGTTTTAAGGCTGTCTCCACATAAATCCTCCGTTACCAGTTTAACTGCCCGAACAAATTGCTATGTCTACAATTTTCTGAATCCAGTTTTTCAGTGTCCGATTTCTTGAGGATTAATATTCGTTTTTCGTTTGTGTTGTGAGTTTAAGTAAGTTTCGTGCTGGTGTTATATTGTGTTGTGTCTTAGGAGGCTCATAAACCAGCATAATATACCTAAGAGGAGTAATTTGATTGCGTAACTAGATGCTTCCCGCGACTTCGCCCGCGCGGATGGCGGATATTATCCCACTGGAACGTGCTACCGGGATAAAAAGTTTCCTGTGTTTCCTTATAATCAGCTATTTGCCAGTGAGAGTTCCGACAAAGTTGGTCCAGCCGTTTCAGAGATTAGCTGGAACAGTCAGACAAAAAATGCTAACGTTTTTTTTTGTTATGTAGCCGTATATTCTTTCATAACAATATGCGGGGAAACAACGCGTGATGTTATGTTATGTTAAAATAATATGCAAATAAATAAATAAAATGGTCAAAATAAATGCTCTGTACTAAATAAACAAAGCATTTATTTTGACCATTTTATTTATTTGTATGTATGCATGTATACACGAAAATAATAAGTTACTACATAGCAACTACTTACAACAACATGCTTAGTTACTTAGTTCACCTTCTATCTCTAAAGCTCTTTGTACTCAAACAAGCTTTTAACAAAATCGATACAAACTGATTATGCCCGACCTAAACTACTCCAATTTCACAAGACTTTGTCATCAAGAAAATACACAAAGGATAATCGTCGCGACTGTACAATAATGATAGTGAAATCGAACATTCGTGTTGAGCAGTACGTAGGTACAGTAAGGTACAGCGCTGTTTGCTTGCCAACACTGTAATTATTTTAAATCAATAACAATTTTGTGT
This sequence comes from Antitype chi, assembly GCA_947359405.1. Lineage (NCBI taxonomy): Eukaryota > Metazoa > Arthropoda > Insecta > Lepidoptera > Noctuidae > Antitype > Antitype chi. Next base: position 22,183,364 of record OX375815.1, read on the forward strand.
ACGTCACGCAATCGTTGCGTGATGTGGACTTGAGAACGTCGATGTGCCTCGAAGATTTAACTGAACATTGTAGGTTACTGAGAAATTGAGGTTCTTGATAGCGTTTATTTGTAGCCTTTGCTGCCAACGTTACTTACCTATAGGCACACGAACGAAGCCCAAGTTCCTAAATACTTACAATAATAGTTTACCATAGTTGAAATAGGAAATTTTTAAGACAATATTTACATACATTCATACACACAATTGCGTCTTTTTCCCATGGGGGTAGGTAGAAACTACAGAACTACTCCTTTTGCGTCGTAGAAATGCCGGGAAATGCCAGGTGCGTAGTACTCGCAACGGGCGCACTAGTACTTGTATGACCATATGTATGAACGTAGGTAATATTTAATGTAGTTCAATCACAGTTTTTATCAAATAGGCAATTATTTTTCTACAGTCGCTCCATGTGAAATACTGGTATGTCGCTGATTCTGAGGATAATGGAACCCGACCCCAACATAGTGCGGAAAAGGCTTGACAGATAATGATGGCTTGTTTGTTTACACACAGGTTTTATAACACCGGACACAATTACTGCAAACGATAAATAGTATTATTGTTTGCAGTAAATGCACAAAATACAGAGAGTACAGAAATCAATTTATATACAAAGTGCGTTCGGGTAACGCACACATAGACACCGCTCACAGACACGATATCTCAGCTGGGTTGGGACTAGTGAGAGCGCGAGTGCCATCCCCTGAGACGCGTCTGTGAAGTGCAAAAATGGAGCAACAAAAAAAAAGTTATTATAACAGTTCAGTGGACGGTTGTTTAAATTCAACATGAAACTGTGAATTATCGTTTTTTAAGCTACCAGTTGTTTCAGACAGGTACCTGGGTATTTGCTTGTGCTTCGATGGTTCGTTTTAACGTAACACAGAATAGTTCGTTGTAGGTAAGCGAACATGACTTTGTGGCCTTGTAATATTTTTACAATTTATATTAGGTATTTATTTTAGTACCTATAAGCAAAAAATACCTTCATCTTCCTCATTATAAATAGTTAAGAGAGAACTGCTCAGCGAGCCGGCCGGCGGCCGGGCCGCCCGCGTAGCCGCCCGCCGCCGATCATAACTATTAGAGTTGATATTATTTGTGATCATGGCAAGAATATGTTGTAAGTTGGCTTAGCTTGCTTGTATTTAGCTCTCTCTCTCCCTCTCACTACCACGATAGTTTTTTGAGCATAAGCCAAAGTTGACAACCCTAGCGCGACCGCCGAGCGTAGGTATGAAAAATGAAGTACATACAATCATGTAATTGACTGCTGTACTCTCTGTATTTTGTGGTAACTGTGACTGGAAGCCCAACATAGTTGGGAAAAGGCTCTGCAGATTTGTAAAAAAAACACACATTTACATTTCAAACATAAATTTAGTTTAAAACTAGTTGAAGTTGGTGATTCTCATACGACTACTATGAAAAGAAAGGCCGAAACAAACTAAGAGATAACAATCTCTTTAAAGTCCAGATATTTTCTTGGTCAGGCCATAAGAGGATGAATGAGATAAGTGTCTGAGATGATCATCGATGATTTACAGCACCTCAACCTCATAGGTGACAAAACCCAAAACCCTTTAATCAAATCATTCTATCTATCTGTCTATCATCATCATCATCATCATTTCAGCTAATTGACGTCCACCGCTGGACATAGGCCTCTCCCAAGCTCCACCACTAGAACCGGTTCTGTGCTTCCCGCATCACTATCATTCTATCTATACTAACCCCAAACACACAAGATTCATAATAACATGAACATCAAGTAACTTGTGTCTTCACAACAAAATGGTGTACTAAGTTAGTTGGAAAACTTCCTGCTAGTGACGCGCTGAAGTTTGGTGGTGTATTGAGTAAAGACGACAATAATGACGATAAGTTCGTGTGGTGTATGTTTCCGAACCCAGATGTAGTGATGTTACTGCATTTGAAGTAACCTATCAATAGCTATGCTCGCTTCATCTTTTCACTGACCGACCCATTGACAATTCAAAAGTGTCTGTAATTCGTGTATAGATGTTTGGATTTTTGGGACTCAATCACACAAAAATAGCTGAACGGATTTAGATGAAATTACGTTCGTAGTACGTACGTTCCCGTAGGATAATTTTCGACCTCCACACGGGCGAAGCCGTTGGCAAAAGCTTATAAATTTATATATCATTTAGTTGGTGATAATGTACGTATACATTTATAATGAAATGATTAATAAAAAGAATTGCGAGACATTTCACAAATTTTAAAACACGCTGTGAACGTGTGTGTAAGCGCAAGAGCTCTCAGTACCGTCTGTGACAATGACGAAGTCAGAAGAGTGAGTGTGCGTGTGTGTGTCATATGCTGACGCTATTCGTCTTCACACACACATTCACAGCGTAAAGCAAACTTGCTTCGTGAGATAAAAATACTGTATGTACATGTCAATTTGTGTGTGTACCTGTTGTTGCTCTTTGTGTGGACCTGACGTGCTGTGGCTATTTATCTTGTGTAGGAGGTACAAGCTTACTAGCGATACTATCACTTTAGCATCAGATATTTTGGTAGTCAACCTACTTGTTAAACACAAAACAAAACCATGTTATTATCATGTTTTTTTTACAATGCGGACTGCATTGTAACAAAAACAAGAATTTAGGAGCTTAGTTTTATTTTTTGCTATTCTAGTTAAATTTTTCGTCGGTTTAACTGTTTATATAAAAGTTTTTTTTTTAATAATTGTTTCTACACTTAGGGGTGGATTTTGTTTTAAAACCAACATCCTTTCCAATAAAATCATAATGATCAAAATTGCACTACTCAACTTAAAATATTGTGCGTAGTCAGACATTCTTATACTCGTACATATACACGCGTCCATTTGACTACCTCCACAACGACTCTATTTATGTCTCTATTTTGTTTTACGTAGTTCTAAAATAGAACTCTGTGGTCAGGGAGTATATACCTACACAGTCTATCGATTTACCCAATTACCTTCCAATTATGGACCCTCTTTATCGTGTGATTTGTGTTTCCTTATTTTCTTGTAGGTAATTTATGTAAGTCCAATTTTGAAGGTAATTTTCTGATAAAGACTTTCGAGTTTTAACAAGCTCTAGGTAGGTACTTACTTATGTTTACATTTTTTATTAGTTTGTTGTTCGTAGGCTGCTACAATAAACTGTAATATAGACGGAATAACTGTCAATAGTCATCATCTACGTCGTCTTTTCTCAACTATGTTGGGGTCAGCTTCTAGTCTAACTGGATGCAGCTGAATACTAATATTTTATGCGAAGCAACTGCTTAAATTACCTCCACAACCCAGTTACTGGGTAAAACGATAACCCTTATTAGGACTGGTTGTCAGACTTTCGGGGTTCTGACGATCCGTAAATATTGTCAAAGATCCACGAATGACAGCCGGGACCAACGACTTAATGTGCTTTTCGAGGCCGGAGAGGTATTGTTATGCAAAGATGGTCACCTATGCTCAGACCAACCGCGACAAGCGTAGCTTAACCTGATCGATCGACTCGTGTGGTTGTAATCACTTAGTTACAAGCCCCTCAGGTAACTGTTAATAGTATAAAATGGAATTCAAGTAAAAAGTATTGCGTCGTACCACCCAGTACTTTTTATTTAACTTCCAATTCAATAATTTTCACAAGAACGTGAAAAATCCGAACGAGGCTGCGACATCATTCGTTTACGAAATTGTATAACGTCTTCTTGCCACTTTGCTATATGGGTACATGTATCGTAGAAAGCAGAACTAAATCCACAAGTTAATAAACAAAGAATATTTTAATAAGCCCATTAGCTATTTCTGTATCATAGTTAGAAGCACGCCGGGGGCGGCAATTATGAACATATTTACGACTTAATAACAGCCCGTGTGAAGGAATAATTAAAACGAATCCTTCTAGTGCTAGTATTTAAATGAATTCAATTATTGAATAGGCTATGAGAAAGTGGTTATGATTATAGTAGGTTATTATTACCTGAAAAAAGATACTAGCGAAAGGCGTTACACTGAGATTGTTTTTCATAAACAGGCTTTCACTTGTACTAGTTTTGTATCCACACGGTATGCCTCTAACTGTGATACAAATATCTTACATACATTAATATTCTTTGTTTAATTAATAACTTATGAGTTTACTCCTGCCTTACTTCAGCCATGCACCAATATTATATCAAAGTGGCACAAAGAAGTTTTATAATTTATGAACATAAATCGTTGTTCAAGCTAAATTAAAATATCACTTGGATTTCTCACGTTTTTGTCTCAATACTTTTTACTTGAACGTCATTTTTTACTAGAGATGGTTTTTCATACTTCAAAAAACCATTCGGCTCCTTATAAACGCATAAATGGAGCTGAACGGTTTGGTAAAAAAACCCGACTGCCTAAAAACTGAACTTAATTAAAAAAGATGGAAACGAGAAACTTGTTTTAAAGGATTATTATTAGACTGAATACTATAAGCAATCTCATGCAGTCGGAGGCATCTTCTTAAATTTAACAATAATGACCTTTATTGACCGTTTTTTTATTTTGTAAATACTTTTTTATTTTACAGGTTTTAGTTAATATAATTATTTTTGACGTTAATGAGACCTGTTTATGAAACACTTTATTTTGATATCCCACTCAATATGTTTTGAGAAGACACAATATGGCGCCAAAAATCGGCATTTTCGTTTCAATTTTCATATACTCAGCGTCCATCTCACAAGTAAGACGAATCTAACGGCAACTCTCAAGCTACAATCGATCAAGCCGTTTAAGCTACAGAGCGTGCCAAAGAAATATACATACATACATACACTTGAAAAACATAACCCTCCTTCTGGCGCAGTCGGGTAAAAAGTAAAATACTGGCCAAATGGACCACACACAATGAAGGTTTCCGTAGTTGGGGATGAATTAACTTTGTTGTTGTAAAAATGTTATGCCATTCATCCATATACATACGTCACGATAAATTGTCAAACTGCAAATCAATCACATATTTTTTTTGGTTTTCGTTCCTTGTGCTGTGAGACCTTGCTTCCTGCCTTTCATGAGACTAGCTCAACTAGGTCAACCCTTACTCTACCTACCTGACTTTGATTTATTTGTAGTGTCAAAAAATGTCGCATTATTTAAAATATTTTTTTTTTTAATTAGAAACTTTTATAGAGCTTCAAGGTACCATAGAATTTCGTATTTTGGTATTAATTTCAACTTGATACCTCTACGCGTTACTGAGAAAAAGGGTCTTGTCAATCAAAGTGATCCTATAAGGGTTCCGTTTTTCCTTTCCCGTTACTGAAAAATAAAAATAAGAAAATACAAAATGTACTCAATTTCTCTTCACAACATTAATAACAAAAAAAACTATTATTACGTATTATCCTTTTTCCGAAAGAGTTTCATAATACTGAAGATTTCAAAATATAAACACAAAAATCCGGATTCGATTTGAATTCATATATTTACTAACACGAAGGTACAAAATCCTTTTGAAATATTAATTAATATTTTACGTCGTAGTGCATTTCTTTCATCACGCAATCGATCATTGTTGATAAGATCTTGAAAATTGCGTTTAATAAAATAGTGTAAGCTTTACCGGTTCTTATTCCAAATATGAAACACTTTAAAGATATTTACGTATTTTGGTAATAAAGTAGATACCTACGCACTGTGGTTGACCTTGTAGCAATTTAAAAATTTGAACGTAAACAGTAGTTTACATTTACAATTTTGAGAAGGGCCAACGGATTTAATTTTATGAAGTCGAAGTCCAAGCTTATTCAAGTTTATTCGTTCGCTAATTCAAATTAATTTTCGAGATTATTCAGAAAATTTGTATTGTTTATAGATTTTTAAAATCTTGTGTTATACCTACAGGTTGGGAGGGACACTGACGCGCAACCTGAAACCATGAGCGCATGATTCTAGACGGCTTAGCGTCAATTTTTTTTCGGTTATCATTAAAAAGTCTGTTTCATAAGACTGAAACACTGCAATAAGTTTAGCAAATTTTGTTTTAATAATCGACGAAAATTCTCAACGCAAGGTGTTCAGAATCTTGTAATGAATCCATAGTTTCAGTTTGCGCATCGATACCACCCTGTATACAGGAAAAGTTTTTATACAGTGCGCAAATTGTAACCATGAATTCAGTCGTCAAATTTTGGAAATTTTTCGTCGGTTTTACAAAAAAAATATAGCTGTTTCATAGAAAAGTGCAATCAATACCTACGCAGACAAAATCTGTGGAACAGCTGTTTTTTTTTTGTATAACCCACGAAAAATTTCTGCGCTGGGGAGTCTAAAATGGTATGCTGAATTCATGGTTAAGGTTTGCGCACTGAATAAAAACTTTTCTTGTATATTAAAATTATAATCGTTTATTAGTATTGGCATTCTTGGATATTGCGATGATCGTCCTCTGTCATACACTAAAATGTCATTCGGCGTGTTTGTTTTCAAACACGATAGTTTATTATGTAGGCGTTTCTCTCAGAATGCCCAAAGTTGCTTTAATGCTCTTATCCGCCAACATCTCACTGTTGAAGTTGTTCAAGAATAAGACCATGGATCTGTCATGACACTAACAGACAGTGACACTCACTCACTCGTTTCGTATCGTTTGGTGCGTGTAGCTAGGTACCAAGATAATATAGTTCCAGCTGCATAATTCCTAGATGGCATTCTAATTATAATTGATGATTATTAAAAAATACAAGTTTTGCATTCAAGTTTTTGTCTTGCTACTAATACTACCTATTGCTCCTAACTACTAGCTTGCTTGCTATTAACTATTGCTTCAAAAAATTTATCAGTTAAGGTGGAGTTCAAAGGCAGCTCACGAAATTCAATCATTTGGTCATTGCTAGGTTCTATGTTGATGAAAATGTGATTCGCGATCGCAACTCATATGAATTTGCAGAATTATAATCTTTAAAATCATCGAGACCACCGTCTACGTTCATTTAATTACATTGAATGACTATTTCATGAAAAATACGTCCAAAAAAATTCGCGGACTACCCGTGAGCTTCCACTTTAATAAATAACACATTTTGCTCATCAAAAATTAAATTCTTATCCAACAGTTAATGTGCTATCAAAACTAACGAATGAAGCGGTACACTTTAACTAGTGCAAGGCTCGCGTGACCGCCCGCCGTTCTCTTGTAGATTCCAATCACAAAATGAGATGTAACTTATTCGCTAGTTTTTATAAAAAGCAAAATACTGCCTAAAGAATTTTAGATCGCTTAATCAAATCGTAAGTCGTAAAAGATTCGTGGGCACACGCGACGGAGATAAGATTTTTTGGAACTGACGTTTTATTGTCGAAATTGTGTGAATTACAAGTAAAATATGTACTTATATGTATAATCGGATGAAGCTTTGGTAAATTGTTGTGTACGGTAAAATGTTCTTATTTAAAAAAAAAATGAAAAAGTGGTTAGTGCTTCATAAAAAAACTTTTTCCAAAAAAAACAACCGACTTCCAAAAAAACACTACAAAGTGAAAAATAACTTTAATTTCGGAAGTCGGTGTCTTTGGAGCTCTATTTGAAATTTTTGTCACCGCCTTCCGAAATTAAAGTTATTTTTTACTTTGTAGTGTTTTTTTGGAAGTCGGTTGTTTTTTTTTTGGAAAAAGTTTGGTTTTTTCACTTTTTAGTGGTTCACATGTGCTTACCCCTTCACAGCATACCAGCGTGATGTTATGTTATGAAATGGTGTAAGCAATAGACAGACATGAGATTTCAGCAATCCAAGTCCATTTGCTATCATTTATTGAGGAGTTCCGTTGTCTATCTCCAAAGTTATTCATCAGATCTTCACCAAATTGAAATAAGACCACTCCGAGAAAGTACTCTTCCAAAAAATACCTAAATCGCTTCGTGTGCTTATAACATTTGAAGAGTTCTGTCTAATCCTCCAGGATCCCATGATCAGATCCTGACTTGATGATCATGGGACCACTTGGGAAGTATACCCTTTCAAACAAAAAAAAATCCTTATCGGTCTGGCCATCTTCGAGTAATCGGGGAACATACATGGTACCGACGAATTGAGAACCTCCTCCTTTTTGAAGTCGGTTAAAAGGGAGAACTATATTTATTACCAGTATGATACCTATTCTATTTCATGTTTACATCAGATATTATCCTTCCAAAATGATTAGCAACACAACAGTATATCTTTACTTCCAGCTGAAATCCTCAAAGATATTTCATACTAGACGTATTCCACGACTAACTCCATAAACTGACTCCTATCTCTCACTCTAATCAATAATTTTCACGCCACATCAGGTTACCTTTCCTTTTCATTTGACGCCCTACCTTTGTAGGAACGTAAAGATAAGTTAATCAAGTATTAAAAAGACGAATCGGGATGAAACAGGTCGAAACGGGGCGAAACAGGTCCAATTTGTGTCGATAAATTCTGGAAGTCTCTGAGGCAATAACAAACAATATCGTTTCCAATACGCCGCTTGCGATAGCTTCGCGTGAGCTTATGTGTTGTAGGGTGGCATTGCGACATATGACAAGAAATAGGGAACATTATTTTATAGTAAAGAAGTCTCAAAAACCGTCTGATTACAAAACAAGGTTTATCTTCTAACCCAACTTGGGTTGGTGGTAGTTGGTAAACCATGGAGGCATTTTTGAATTTCGTTTTCGTTGATCACAGTAAAGTTCTTAATACTAAACTGACAACTAAGTACCGGTCTGAGTTACAATTTATGAAAAACTTTGTCAATCATAGTAACGTTTTCATTATTTTTTATTTTCGTGGCGCTAAATCATCAAGTAACTTGTCCCGCTCTGGGTGGAGCGCGGGCGTTCAAACTTTTACTGACTAAGACCAACCCGTGTTCCTTTAGTTGCCTGTGTACCAGGGGTCACGGTATCTCTTTCGAACAACCTGCACTCCTGGCAGGCATCGGCCTTTGCGGACCCCACCAGTTGGTGCTGACATCTCTTTGAGGCGCGCGTGGAACACAACGCGCCGTCTCAACCATTACTCGCCATCCGCAAGCCCGCGCCTCCGGTGGCTGGGAATCAGCTTGGGGTTCTCGATCGCCGCCACGGGGACACGGTGGTACTCCGCCCAAGCTGGGCAAATCTCCACCGTATGCTCCACCGTGTCCTTAGGGCGATCTACGCAGTGGAAACCCGGGCGTTTCCTCCCGCCTTATCCGAAACAGGAACCTCCCGAAACAACCGTGTCCGGTGAGGACCTGCGTCAGGCGGAAAGTGAGGACGCTGCCGTGGCATTTCTCAATCCACTCCTCAAAGAGGGGACTTACCGCCGCAATTGTGGCGTGCCCAATCATCGTTCTTTCTCATTACAAAAATAAACTGCCTCAATGGTTAAATTCCATGTCAAAAGAAAAACCATATTTTGTAATAGGACTGACGTTGAAAAATGATGAAATACTAGCTTTTGCCAGCGGCTTCGCCCGCGAGGAAGTCGAAAGTTATCTCAAGGGAATGTACTACTGACCGAGATAAAAAGTGAATTAACACAGGATATGTGTTGATTCAGGTTTTAAACTATCTGTGTGCCAAATTTCGTCCACATCCGTTTAGTGATTGAGTAAGAAACATCCAAACTGTCACATTTACAATATTAGTAGGATATCGTCTATGTCGTAGTAAACCTTTTTAAGTGTTTTCGTCGGATACTAACAATCTAAGAACTTGTTGTAAATTAATTTACAGATTGGTACTTTATTTAAACCTAAGTAACTTACAAACGTGTTGAAGATTTTTTTTCTTATTTTTAATGGCAGTCTTTCAAAAACGAGACTGTACGTGTATACGACAAAAATATAAATTGTATTATGAAAAAAAAATTGCTATTATACTCACTTCTTTATAAAAATACTTCTTTATCTCCGTTGCCACAGCGCTACCGCTCCACATCGTCGGTACACAGGAATATGTTTTCCAATTCAATACGTTCGTTCAATGTTCTCAATGTACTCTGTATACGTAATATTTTGTGGGTTAACCCAGAACAAAGAGAATCCCTTCAATCCATTGCTGTATACCGGTATGCTAACGTTACCTTATAAATAAGAAGATATCCGTTTACCAAAATTAATTTTGTAAGGAAATCCGGTTCGGTATTGTGTGAAATTATTTATATTTCGAAATGAGGTTGTGCTAGATTTTATTGGAGACATATTGAGTGGATGGAGGATGAGTAGGTAATATTAAATGTTACGTAAAAAGATGTTTGATGTTATTTTCAATACAGCAGTTATTGGAAATTGTTTTGAAAATGAAGATGTATTTTATTTGGATTATTAAAGAATAAAAATATCGAGATTTACATAAATATATCTCAAGGATTATATATTGGACTTTATTGGAAATAAAAAACATATCGAGATACAGTTAATAGAGAAATAAGAAAAAAAAATCATATTGCGAAGATCCCACTGCTGATGGACATAAAAAAAACATTAAAATAAAATACAAAAGTTTCAAAGTTAAAGCAGTGAATTTAAAACAGGTTTATATAATACTTATCAAAACAAAATGTTAAAACGTAAAAATTAATAATATTATCCGACAAAATAAAATAAGATAGTAAAATGGTTAAATAAATGGTTGAATGTTGAAACTGTAATTCGTAAGCTACGATCTCGTAGACCTTTGCTACGCAGCGTAGACATTAGCTACGCGGCGTAAAGATTGCTATGAACGAAGGTTTTTTTACAGATTTTAATCTTTTATTTAAGCTTTATTGTTTTCGTTTTTTCTTTTTCTTTTCGTTACTAGGTGAAAATGCTTACTTCCATACTAAAAGTATATAGTTCAGACAAAACTTATACTGCGAAGTCTTAGTTGTAAAACTTGCTAGGAAACTTCGCACCATAGGACTGAGTTATAAAGGCGTTTATTTGTAAATTAGTTGGAAGAACTAATTAGCATACTCTTCATTAGTAAGTGGTAGCATCTTGGGACGTGGGTTTGTTACCCAAGTGGAGCTAAATATTGCTGGAGTTTTTCAACAGATACATAATTGAATGTAACAAAAACAGTTTTATTTATTACAATTTCGATAGATATTAAATATTTTTCTTTATTTTTGGAAATAAAATTTTATTATTTTCTCAAATACATTGCAAACTATATTTTTTTTATAATTTAGAAGCATTTTGTTTAAATTTTTTAAACGTAAGTACCATGCATCCGTATAATAATTATGTTGTGTTGATGTACGTTAACTTGAAAAAGCGTGGCAGTTGAGAGTATGTCATGCTCACTTAAATGTCTCACTGATGGTGGCGCGTGTGTTGGATCATTCGGTTTCCTACAAAATGATTGAGCTGGATGGTGCTGATCCACGCCTCAAGTTCGTGAACGGGCGCCGTCGGTTGAGACTGGTAATCTCCTAACTTCCATTGCTTATTTTAAATCTTATATTTAATTATTTTTTTTTTACATTGTTCTCACGTAAAAAAAAGAATAATGTTCCTAAGATTTTGTAATACCTAACATGATTTAAAAGAGTGTCCTTGGAGTTTCTTGCCCGTTCTTCTCCATAGAGATCTACGTTTTGGAATGGGCAACTAACTTCAATTTTCCAACTGGTCGACTTTTAACAATTCAAAAGTGCCTGTAAATGGTTTATTTGAATTTAGCTTTGAGTTTGAGTTTGAGTTTTGAGTTTACAGCATATCACATTTTCAACTTTCAGTGAACTGAAGATACAATACTAACAGCATAAAACATACAGGTTGCAGAGACATTGATGCGCAAACTCTAACAATGAATCCAGCACATGATTCTAGACCCCCTAGTGTAGACATTTTTCATCGGTTATCAAAAAAATCTGCTATTTCATAGAACAGTGTATTCACTGTTCTATGAAATAGCAGATTTTTTTAAATAATGACCTACATGGTCAAAATGCATGGAACAGATACACACATCAAAAAAAGTTTGTGATCACTAGCATAAGCTGATATAATATTTTTAATTAAACTTTATCAAGAAAAATTCTTTGTTGTGTGTTTTTTTTTATAGAAATACCCTGTTTGAAATTAAAAAATAAAACTGAGTAATTAATCATAATGTAATTGTAAGAGAAATTTGATAGAAAGAAAAGACTGTTTAACTAAACTTAAACAACAATTTATTAATAAAAGGTTTGAAAAAAATACTATACAAATTATATCGTAATGAATAACAAATTAGATTGGTACATAAATAGGTTGTAAAGTTATAATACAAGCATACATATCTGTTATTCTATCTCACACTTGGATTTCATAAGAATTGGTTATAGCTGAACCTAGAAGCGAATACAACTCTAAGTTTTAAACTGTGCACCTTTCTCCACTTACAATTGCCAACCAGAAAACCACGATTTCACAAACGTGTTTTAAAACAAAACGTAAACCCGAGCGTTATCACAGGTACATAGATTTATTTCACAAAGTTTCGTTGGTGACGGAACGCGAGATAAGGGGAAACGACAAATCGCGGAGTTTGTAATGCATTTAAATTATAGTTTTGTTTGAGAAAATCTTGATTTATTTGATCTTCTACAATTAAGATCTGTTGGGTGTGACTTGAATGTGTAAGAAGTTTGAGATTTGTTTGTTTACTTTGTGTACTCGGACGTTTGCACAAGGTGCTACCTTTGAATAGACCTACATACGTCGCGTCGGTTTAAATCAGTAGAAAGTTTCAAAAGTAGCTCCGAAAAAGGGCAACCCTCTTACAAATAAACACGAAATAAAGTTATAACAGGAATAACTATACATTTATAGGTTTAAAGTTGGAATAACTCTATTCTGTGTTTATTAGTAAGAGGGTCAAGTTAGGGATTCACCATCCACAGCCTAACTGTTGGGCTTAGGCGTCTCTTTGCTTGCCCCCACGCTCCTGTGCCAGCCTCACCCAGGTTTTTCCCGCGATGTGCCCCAACAAAGTCGTCAGCCAATCTCGCCGCCGGACGATAGGCAAAGGACAGGGAATACTTTTAAGTAGTATTTATTACTAGCTCTTGCCGGCGGCTTCGTTCGCGTTCAGGACAGAAATTATCCCACAGGAACGAACTATCGGGATAAAAGGTATCCTATGTGTTAATCCAGGGTATATACTATAAGCTATCTGTGTGACGAATTTTATCCAAATCCATCCGGGCGTTTTTGCGTGATTCAGCAACAAACATAGAAATGTTCACATTTATATTATTAGAAGATAGTAGGATTTTTACTCAAAACAAAAACTGGGTTCTACGGAACTGAAATTCCGAAATGAACAACACTTTGGATTACATTCCTATTTGCTTTCAGTACGCATGACGGTATGTACGGTGCATTAATAAAACGCGCTTCAAGCGCTTATCATCAGAACTTCCGCTTAACCTCAAGAACTTTCCAACGCTTGAAGCGTTATCAACGCATCTTATACCGCTCAAGCTTTATGGTAAAATCTGCGCTAAGATAGATACATAATTTTATGGGTGTACCAAGTCTTATAGACATGATTACATAAGGAACTTAGGTTTCACTTAAAATTGAATAAAATTGCAGCATTTATAATTTCATAACAAAATATGGAATTGTTAAATGTTAAGAGACACAACGCACATTTCATTTCGTGGCTGTTGTGAAAATGCCAGGAAGCGTTTTGGCCTATTTCGTGTTTATCTCAGTCTTGAGGCCAACAGATTCAAAATAAAACAAAAGTCATGGATGACGGTTTAAAGGTAATATTTGGACTAACCTGGAATTCAAGTGGTGACTCTTTAAGTGGTCCGCTGATCTTACGCCGCTAGTTGCACCTGCAACTAAAAGGCAAAATGTTTTTGACATTTTACGTTTATTCAATCCACTCGGATGGTTAGTTCGCCTGTACTATCCGAAGTACCTATAGAAGTATAAATATAAAAATAATAGTATATTCATATTTTCAGGTTTTGTGTTTTAATTGTTTTATTTTTATTTTTTTTATTTGTAAAATCTTGTAAATGGCCTTCAATTTCATATTGTTTGTGAACAGTGTATAAGTAAGATGTTTATGTCGTGACTATAATAAAATAATATAAACTCCGTTTTCCCAACGCAAAACATTTCGATCCCAATATCTTCCTAGGAGCCCGAACAAAAACTGTGTATCGAGTTTTCATTTGTAAAATGTCGAATAATACAATACTGCCTTATGTCACCTGTTCGGGAAATAAATAATTTCAGTCAATGCAGGTAGGTTTATGACCTCTATAATGCCAAGCTAATTAAAAATCAAATAGTACAGTCTACCACATTATCTTGGTCCTCATTCTATCACCATCATCTGAATTCAAATCCCCGTCTTCATAAACAAGGTGTTACAGTCAACATTGTTCAGCACTAACGAAGTTTATTACTCCATCGCTTGTTGACTCTACACTTACGGCTATTGCGTACACCTAATCCGTCATCGGCCACGTTCGTATGTCATCGGCTGAACTCGGCTGATTAAAGAAAACCAATAGTACGCATATGTATTGTCTATTACAAAAGTATCTAATGAAAGTGTAAACAAATAGATCAGAAAACGTACCTAACTGTGGACAATAATTTTTAGTGTCACTTACAAATTGAGTGTTTTTTTTATTTGAATACTTATAACCAAAATTCTAATTTTAAACCTTACTTATGTTTTTCATTTAACAATAATTGAGATCAGTATTACTATCTCAATTTTCATCGCACATTTTTAAATACCTATATAATAAAGTTTATTTAATAATGGTTAAAACCATAATTGTTGGAGAAAACGGTCAGATACAAAGGTGAAAACCTTCTAAATACAGACAAATATATTACTAATCACTTTTAGGAAGTAATTGCATAAGAATTTACCCTAAACAGAGTTTGTTCACATTTTCATCAGACAATTTTGAAACAGACTTTAACAGAAATAGAGTGTGTGCATTACTTCAACCGACATCATCCGATAATGTCCGATAACTACGCACTCGCTTTCTTAAACATCTATTTGATTTGATCAGCCGAGTTCGGACGACTTCGTACGAGAGCATAGTTCGGCTGAAGGCGGTTTAGGTGTACGGCGCGCGTTAGCATAATGTGTCTCTCACGTGCCCAGATTAACCTTTGTTTGTCTTGTACCTACTATTTTGGCTTTATAATATTGATGTTGCCAGTTATGTTAATTTGAGGCTATGCTTCGTAGTTGTTTTGAATTTGTATACCTGACACGTGGTTAAAGATGAATAGGTCTGTTTTCGCGTAGGTTGATAAGACGATTTATAGAGGGAAAAGGAACAGGGTGTGAACTTCACTAAACCTCCATATAAAAGGGAGGATTCTCCGACCAGACGGACGTTTTGTTTCTGGTGGTCAACTGACCCGAACCCGACGATTGTTTTTTTTTTCGGCTTGACTTTTCGCAGTTCAACCTAGGAGGTTGCTTAACCGGACTTGCCTGTGGTTGCCTCAAAAAATTAAGGTCCTTCAGCCAAGAGAGCCCGACGATTGATATTGGGACGTTGTATTGTACTAGTTGTAATATTTAATTATTTTGTTTGTGAACTTTTAATTATTGTGAATGAGAAACTTTTTGGCGGACGCTTTATTTTTTGGTTTCTTTTTTTCTCATTTAGTTTTTATCAAGTTTAAGTAATTTGTGTGACCAATCGAAATGCTTTCTTTGTATTATTAATCATTGAGCTTCTTTAGTTCTGAGTTGAACTGTATGTTTTTGCGATAAATACGTGCACTGACTGGACATGTCCATTCAATCTGTGTGGTTATTTTCTGAAAAGATCACTTCAGGCATCAATCTAGATGGTCTTCACATGATCATACTAAAACTATATCTGGAATTTAAAAGCAACTGTGACCTTTGAGTTTGTTTCCGCTTTTCTTCTCAGAGTAGTCAGATAGGAAACACCGACCTCATCTAGTTTTTAAAGTATGATTGACGTGTAAAAAGTATTTGTACAAACTTACTTACAGAAATAAAATTATTTATTTAACACTACGAATCAATTTGACACCATCTACCTTCAAACTGATTTAGGTAATGTATACCCATACCTTACTGATAACGATAAATATGCATCATGCCATAATATTATCATGACGTGCCATAGGTCCTTGTGTGTACTACCCTCAGCCCACGGCATTTCATTAGCCTGAGTAAACCGGAGGAACCCTTTGGAAATTATGATATCGAGGCAGTTTCCTATTAGAGGCATGAATTAAGCAATTTGAACAGTTGTCCTTTTCTTGTTTCGTCTTGTATTTGATTATGATCAAACAGGTTATTCCGTTTAAACTATAAACGATACTGATATAATAAAATATAATGAGTTGCAGAATAAGGCAAAAGGAGTAAGTTTGTGTCTGCCTACCCACATAGGAGGAAGGCGTGAGTTTATGTACATACATACACATGCTAAAAATAAATTTTTGTTTCAACAAATTTGTTTTTTCTTTATTTATTTTGACAGCTTTCCGTGAACAATCTCCAACCCTACCTTAAAATTCTGAAAGCTTAACTAGAAAAAGTATTGAACAATTGAGATAATAATAAAATGATTACCATTATATACTGCGATATGAACGAATAACTCGTGCGGCTAATCGAACACAAAATACAATTTAACAAAGGCCCAATTTCACCACACTTTGTTAGTTAACAAAAGACTACGTTTAGGCGCGGTAAGAAGCAAAGTGGGTAATTGACAATAGTGCATCGTGGCAACAAATACGGTTCAAAACAGCGATGCGTGTGATGTTAGTTAAAAATTGCATGATCACCAAAATAACAATAATTTTGCAGTTTTAAATAAATTGAAAAAAATAACTTTTCCAAAAAAAAACTACCGTCTTCCAAAAAAACACCACAATGTGAAAAATAACTTTAATTGCGGAAGTCGGTGACTTTGGATATGTATTTTAACACTTTGACAGCCGACCACGTACTCAGCTCGTGATGCCGCTCATTCCACAGTACGCTGATCACGTACTGAATACGTGATCAACTTTCATACAGTTTGTTTAAAAATAACGAATTCAACTTGTGATTGGCGCGTAACTCGCCGAAGTCAGTTGTTTTTTTTTTTTGAAAAAAGTTTTTATTTTTCACTTATTACTTAAAATACCTACCCCACACCAATTCGAAATGTTATCATCCTTGGGGTAAAAACAATGCATATTTATGCGATAGCAGCAAAAATTTTATGAGCATAAAATTTTTAAAATAATTGGACGCAAAATATTTTGATGAGCTCAGTTTCAGGATTATTTAATCATGATACTATTTTATTTTAATAAAACATTTTCGAATACAGGAAAAGCCTCAAAGATACGTCAGGACCAACTGGTGGGGCCCGCGAGGGCCGATGCCTGCCAGGGGTGCGGGTTGTTCGAAAAAGATACCGTGGCCCCTGGCACACGGGCAACTGAGGGAACACGGGTGGGGTTTAGTCAGTAAAAGTCTGACATACCCTCCTGCTCCACCCAGAGCGGGAGAAATTATTTGATGATTTCCCACCCTCAAAAAAAAACCTCCAAGCCATTTGCTTACGGGACTTTAAGTAACAAATATACTAATGGAAACGAGCCCAAAACATATCCACAGAAAATTACAAGAACACATCAAACGATTGTCTGCACCACACTTTAGAATTAATTCTGTAAAAGCATCACGAGATACCGTAGCTATTTATCCGAGGATTACCACTCTGTATAATTAGTTAGGGGCACCATTCTACAGTGGAATGTAGAGCAATTTATACTGTATTCATTGAATTTATTATCCACTTGTGCGCTTAATAATTTAAAGACGAAATGATCTAATGACTCTCGAGACGTTTGTTCTAATGATCTTGCGTTTTCTGTTTGCGATTTGGCTTCAAATTTTGGAATAAATTATAGTATGAGGAGAAATTGAGGAACTCTTTGAAATGTTTGTGAAGTAGCTTCATTAGTCTGTAATATTTCCACTGCTAGGAACACCGCTCAGTGAGAGGGAGCAGGCCGTCATCCACCACGTGGGCCCAGGGTGGGTTGGTAGATGTCACATGTCTTCAAATTTTTGGTTCTAGAACATGCCAATTCCTCACGATATTTTCCTTCACCATTTTCAGAGAAGTGGCGATGACATAATACACAAAATAAAGCACCTGTCTCGGTTTGTGGTTTCGGCCTCCTGTACGAGGTAGGTATCTTCTTTTTAGCAGTTCGGAGGCAATTCAGCTAATTTTAATATAATTTCTAGTTTACTTTGTATCAGTAGCGTTCACTCATTAATTGTGCAGGTGTCACAAAAATAAAGTAAATGAGGTGTAGCTTTCTTCAAATTTTCATTGGATATTCTCCATCTATCACCAGACTGCACTATCGAATCAAACCAAACAGCGGCCATTCGAAGCACAGAGGTGATGACAATTTGAAAATACCGGTGGTACGCACTGGTATCAGTGCCCCTTACCTATGATTTATACCTACCACCACATAGTGATAAATCCAGTCTAAATCCTGTTCTCAATGATAAGTTGTTAAAACTGAATGCATTAAGTTCGCCTTTCTTGCATACAATTTTTCGTCTTAACAGAACAGAATATTACATAATTATGTATTTTGACACGCCTAAGTATCTAATATTCTACGTGAAATTGAACAAAAACTCCTTCAAAAAACATGACAACTTTATCATCTTTCGCAAAGAAAACGATTTTGTTACAACTCAATTCTCGGATCCATTGATATTTGAGATCTGTCGTAGAATAATGTAACTGTACGCTCCAGAGTTCTATAGAGGCTGCAAACCCTTGCGCTATTTCAGAATATAGAGGCCGGAGTGTTTGTTTAACCTTTGATTCGGTCTTTCGTGGCATTTCAGGCGCTCATTAAATTCTGATTTCAAATTGAGAATTTATGAAGAGCGCAAATTAATTTTGTGGTCCTAAGGGGCTGCTTAAGAACCAGAATTATCGTTAATTTTAAATGTGAGACTACGAAAATGTACCAACTACTTTTGAATAAAATTCAATAATTTCAGGAAAATTCCGCAAGAACATATTTAGCTAATTCGACAAAAAAGGTTTTAAAACTTCAATAGATCAAAAACATTGCTATTTATTATTGATCTATTGTAGTTTTAAAATATTTGTAAATCAATAAGAAAATAAAAGAAACGACTTCCATAAGGCCAAGTGCGCCTGATGATCTCTATCACATCATCTGCCCCGCCTTTTGTTATATACTATGTAATATGTTGGGGTCGGCTTCCATAAGGCCAAGTGCGCCTGATGATCTCTATCACATCATCTGCCCCGCCTTTTGTTATATACTATGTAATATGTTGGGGTCGGCTTCCATAAGGCCAAGTGCGCCTGATGATCTCTATCACATCATCTGCCTTTTGTTATATACTATGTAATATGTTGGGGTCGGCTTCCATAAGGCCAAGTGCGCCTGATGATCTCTATCACATCATCTGCCTTTTGTTATATACTATGTAATATGTTGGGGTCGGCTTCCATAAGGCCAAGTGCGCCTGATGATCTCTATCACATCATCTGCCTTTTGTTATATACTATGTAATATGTTGGGGTCGGCTTCCATAAGGCCAAGTGCGCCTGATGATCTCTATCACATCATCTGCCTTTTGTTATATACTATGTAATATGTTGGGGTCGGCTTCCATAAGGCCAAGTGCGCCTGATGATCTCTATCACATCATCTGCCTTTTGTTATATACTATGTAATATGTTGGGGTCGGCTTCCATAAGGTCAAGTGCGCCTGATGATCTCTATCACATCATCTGCCCCGCCTTTTGTTATATACTATGTAATATGTTGGGGTCGGCTTCCATAAGGCCAAGTGCGCCTGATGATCTCTATCACATCATCTGCCCCGCCTTTTGTTATATACTATGTAATATGTTGGGGTCGGCTTCCATAAGGCCAAGTGCGCCTGATGATCTCTATCACATCATCTGCCTTTTGTTATATACTATGTAATATGTTGGGGTCGGCTTCCATAAGGCCAAGTGCGCCTGATGATCTCTATCACATCATCTGCCTTTTGTTATATACTATGTAATATGTTGGGGTCGGCTTCCATAAGGCCAAGTGCGCCTGATGATCTCTATCACATCATCTGCCTTTTGTTATATACTATGTAATATGTTGGGGTCGGCTTCCATAAGGCCAAGTGCGCCTGATGATCTCTATCACATCATCTGCCTTTTGTTATATACTATGTAATATGTTGGGGTCGGCTTCCATAAGGCCAAGTGCGCCTGATGATCTCTATCACATCATCTGCCTTTTGTTATATACTATGTAATATGTTGGGGTCGGCTTCCATAAGGCCAAGTGCGCCTGATGATCTCTATCACATCATCTGCCTTTTGTTATATACTATGTAATATGTTGGGGTCGGCTTCCATAAGGCCAAGTGCGCCTGATGATCTCTATCACATCATCTGCCTTTTGTTATATACTATGTAATATGTTGGGGTCGGCTTCCATAAGGCCAAGTGCGCCTGATGATCTCTATCACATCATCTGCCTTTTGTTATATACTATGTAATATGTTGGGGTCGGCTTCCATAAGGCCAAGTGCGCCTGATGATCTCTATCACATCATCTGCCTTTTGTTATATACTATGTAATATGTTGGGGTCGGCTTCCATAAGGCCAAGTGCGCCTGATGATCTCTATCACATCATCTGCCTTTTGTTATATACTATGTAATATGTTGGGGTCGGCTTCCATAAGGCCAAGTGCGCCTGATGATCTCTATCACATCATCTGCCTTTTATTATATACTATGTAATATGTTGGGGTCGGCTTCCATAAGGCCAAGTGCGCCTGATGATCTCTATCACATCATCTGCCTTTTGTTATATACTATGTAATATGTTGGGGTCGGCTTCCATAAGGCCAAGTGCGCCTGATGATATCTATCACATCATCTGCCTTTTGTTATATACTATGTAATATGTTGGGGTCGGCTTCCATAAGGCCAAGTGCGCCTGATGATCTCTATCACATCATCTGCCTTTTGTTATATACTATGTAATATGTTGGGGTCGGCTTCCATAAGGCCAAGTGCGCCTGATGATCTCTATCACATCATCTGCCTTTTGTTATATACTATGTAATATGTTGGGGTCGGCTTCCAGTCAAACCGAATGCAGCTGAATACTAGTATTTTACATGTAGCGACTGCTTATCCGATCTCCACAATCCAGTTACTGGGTAAGCCTGGTTGTCAGACTTTCAGGTTTCTAACCATCCGTAACGACTGTCAAAGATCCACAAATGACAGCCGGGGCCAACGGCTTAACGTACTTTCCGAGGCACGGAGGGGTCTTGGTATGTAAAGATAACGGACTGACCGCCGCAATAGTAGCTTAACCTGATCGATTGATCTGTGCGGCTGTTGTTACTTAGCCACTAGCCCCCCATGATCCCTATTACAATAAGTCAAAATTATTTTTGCATGTTTAAAATCCTATCCTACTATTATTTATTATAGATGTGAAAGGTTGTATGTTCGGTTCGGATATTTAGATGTTTGGATATTTGTTACTCCATCACGTAGAAACTGCGGAACGGAACATACACATATAGTTTATAACCTGGATTAACATAATTATAGGATACTTTTTTATCGCCGGTAGTACGTCCCCGTGGTATAATTTCCAACCTCCACACGGGCGAAGCCGCTAGCAAACGCTAGTAT
The DNA here is from genome assembly GCA_947359405.1 of Antitype chi. Taxonomy (NCBI): domain Eukaryota; kingdom Metazoa; phylum Arthropoda; class Insecta; order Lepidoptera; family Noctuidae; genus Antitype; species Antitype chi. The sequence continues at coordinate 22,205,149 of OX375815.1, forward strand.
TTCTATTAAGTGCTGCACCATAATATCTATAAACAGAGATTGATCACGCTCACAAGTTTGTTGTAGGTTCACGCTAAAACGATTATTAGTTTTTACCATTTAGAAACTAAACGCTAAAATGTGTGTTACACCGCTCTCAACTACTTGACTGTAAAATATGAATTAACCGCATTTTTTTATTTGTTAACTCATGGAACACCGAATCGTCGCACCAGCGGTGTCGTGAAACGGCAGTACTTATTTAGGAAATTCGTCACATTGAAGTTACGTTAAGCGCAAAACTTCTGTAAATAATAAAAGTCTGTGATTTACAAGATAGCTGTCACAGAACGCCATTCAAAGTCGTGAGTTTCTATATATTACCACATTAGTGTCGTGGTGCGAGTAAACGTTTTTTTTTTCGACGGTACCTCGCAGGTGCTCAGGAAGTTGTTGGCTACTTATCGGGCTATCCTGCGGATGCCGTAATGAATTAAGGCCTCCAGCTAGGGCATAAACCCTATAAACACAGCGAACATACGCTAGGGGGCGTGGCGGGGGATTTCAGCAAGTGACAGTGTGGATCTGATCATTTTAGTAAACGGTGACAAGCTTGGTTTATATAGAACTAGCAAGAGCAGGCCCATTCAGTAATAATAAAAAAAATGTTCTGCTCGCGACTTCGTCCGAGTATAATTTCAGCAACCGCCCCCCACCGACCCACCGCCCCACCGCCCCACCGCGCCGCTCGCATTGCCGCGCTGTTACTTCATGTTCGCTTAGTGTTCTTTCCGACTTCTTTTCTGTTTGCTTGACTCCTAAGAGTCGAAGCGTGCTATAAGTTAGCCTATAATCTTCCTCAAGAGTTGGGCTATCAAATGCAAAAATACATTTTAAAATCTGCTTCATGTTTGCTTATCGTTTTTTTTATTTTTTTCTTTATTCTTGGCTCCTAAGGGTCGCAGTTAACCCATATGTTAGCTTATAACCTTACTCAATTAAAGAATTAGGCTCTGAAATGCCAAAAGATTTTTTCAAATCTGACCGGTAGTTCCTGAGATTAGCGCGTTAGTCATAGGCAGGCGCGCTGGGGGACTTTTATAATATGTAGTGATAGTGAAGTAAGACTGTGTTGACAATAACGTCTCTAGCAGTGGCATCCGATTCATCTCCGTACTCAGTGGTTAAACTTTTATCCTCCCCTAGTTTTAGTGTTTTGTTTTGTTCGTAATATTAATTGTTTACCAGATACTGCGGGCAAAGTATCGCAGGAAGTTAAACAGTTACTATGTTTGTTTCATTGGAACTTTGGCCAAGACAAACAGACTGCCATGAAACATTAACCGTTAACGGTCAGAAATGTTATACTTCCGAAAGTTATTTTGTTGTATATAGGTATTATTTCTAGGTTAGAGCTAGGTTCTTATACAAAGAACAATTTCATGTAACCTTCGATTTTCGAGGTTAAAATAAACTATTGCGGCTAGTAGGTAATTTACTATGCCATGTAGCTAGGTAGGTGCTTTCTGTGTTTCTACTTAAAGAATTCTTATTTAATGTTGGTAATAAGCAGATATTAGTATTTAATTTATTTTTCATTATTCACAAGAAAACACACATTCACACACATGTACGCCACAACATTTTATTTTATTTATTTCACTTTCTTAATTTATTATTACGGACACACTTTACTATGTGTTTATTATTCTAGCGTATGGTATTCGTTGGTTGCAGCGAAAAATCAGCGTCAGGTGGTGCATACTGTGTTGCCATCTGACATTATGCTAAGCTGAGGTCTTTTTGGCATTATTATCATTGTTTTCTGTTTTTTTTTCTTTATTTTTAAATAATTTATTGATATAATTCCAATAAACGCATTTTTCTTTCTTTCTTACATCCTATGACCGAATTTGCCGAAACCAATGAACGTGGTCATAAATTGAACCAGTAATCTTAGTTATCATTTAATTGTGCTTTTACTGTTTTGCTATTTGTTTTGTGTGCACTAAATGAATTAGCTAGTAACGGTATGGCTTATCCATAGGGCGCTCGGCGACTTATGGAACGAGCTGTGCTTGGAGTCTCTCTGACGGATAGAATCCGGTATGAGGTGATCAGGCAGTGAACCAAAGTTGTCGACGTAGCTCACACAATAAGCAACCTGAAGTGGCAATGGACCGGCTGGTTCTTGAGTGGAGACCGTGAATCGGCAAACGTAGGACGCTCTCAGGTTAGGGAAAGCGGCGATTTTAGCAGAGTGGCTGGTGGCAGCTGGGGGAGAGTAGCCGAGAATTGAGCTGAACGGCGGGCAATTGGAAAGGTCTATGTCCAGAAGTGGACTTCTCTAGGTTGGTCTATCTAGATATGCTAATTCATTATTTTAATTTGAAATTCGTTAATATAATACTTTAGCCTTAAAGTAGACGTACTTGAATACCTAGTTGTTAAACATATTAGTTATTTTTTAATATACAAAACCTAAATCAATCTTGTGAGAAACAATTATTAATATTATTAAGGGCTAACTTATCCCTAAAATGTCAGTCAGTTGTCTGAAAATGGCGTAAACATCAAAGTTGTACTAGTAAGGATTGTGTAAGTAGATAATATTAAACACATAGTAAACAATCCATATTTCCATACTCAATTATATGCGAAAGTAACTCTGTCTGTTACCTTTTCACGCCTTAATAGCTGAACTAATTGGAATGAAATAGGCATAAGTATAGACCATGATCTAGGTTAGGACAGGATACTTTTCATCCTGGTAGTTCCCATAGGATGAATTCCAACCACCACGCGATGAAGCCGAGGCCAAAAGCGAATGTTTCATAACTTAGTATGTACTGTAAAGGTGGTAAAGTTGGCTATAAAATAATTTAATTCGCATTATAACTGTCAAGCTAATTTCAAATGAACCTTCAAATAAATTACCGTAGGTATTTGGTTCAAAAAGACGGAGTAGCATGGCAGGCTGCGTACACTTACTGTTCAGTGAAAATGAAAGAGTGGAATAAACGAAATAATTATATACACGTGGCAATCCTAGCTGAACCTGACAGATCGACCCGTGCGGCTTCTGTTTAATAATCTAGTTTATTTCTTTTGAGTTGAGTTGTATCTAACAATAGGATATTTTACTCTATATGAGAAAAAATCGAAAAATAAATTATTTAGATAGCCAAAAAGCAGTCGAAAAAGTTTGGTAGTTCATGAAATAACAAAATAAATTTTATAATTAAATTCAAAGACTTTTTTTATCTGTTTTTGAACACCATGAAATAGTAGCCGCCAAGTTATTATGTCATACCGCTGTTTAAACTAATCAACTGAACAACTTTGTACTTTTATTATTTTCGTAACCAAAGTAATTTTTATTGAAATAATATCTTACATTCTGGAACAGAAAACCAACGATAACTAGAATAGTGACGATTTTTTTAAATTATAAACAATTATCGTACAAAATATCGACCCATTTGCTTACACAGCAAACTGACGTCATACCCACAGAGCAATATGGCGTCCACTGCGTCCAGCGTTTTTGTCAAACTACGCGTGAAATATGAAATTGTAAAATTTTAATGCATTTTTATGGCACTAATTGATTCAATAAAAATGTTGTGTTTTTTTTAGTGGTTTATTAGCATTTTGGAATCTAATTAAGACAATTTAAAAAATGGGTGTAATACCCTATTAAGATCCCCAACATTTATTAAGGCGCTGCTCTACAGCAGCTCACGGCTAAGCTACGGACATGTATTAAGCGTCAGTTTACACACGTGAATGAATAAATCAGCACGGTCGCGCGAATGTGTGAATGCGTCTCTAGCAAGCAACTAAACTGCGCAGCTAACGTGGAAACCTCTCTGAGCATATCTTACGTAGCAGTGAACGCTTGCCTTAAGTCTGAGTTTCTTCAACTGCTTACAATTTCTAAGAACCCTAAATTGATGTCAGCAGTACTATCTTCTACAAAAACTACTCAGACTTTTGTCCTCCCCTAACTATAAAGAAAAACTGCTTCGAACAGCATGAAATATATATTTCTTTAAAAAGAAACAAAACAGCAGCTCTATAAAACATTTTGTTTTTACCTTTTAACACTTAAAACCTAGCATAGAAAATGTAGGTGACATTTTCGTGAAAATAAGTCTAGAAATGGGTGAAACTTCATTAATTTCAGTGTAACGCCTTCTAACAAAGCATTTTTGTATGGACGGGTTACACTTTTATGCTAAACCTAATTAAACAGATGAAATTCTTTTCAGCTTCTTGGAAATAACGTTGCAGTTTGAAACGTATTTACTAGCTTTGAACATGATATTAAATGTTTCACAATCTATACCAACGATATCTGAAGATGATCGGTGCGGCCGAGACCAGCTTAGAATCAGATAGCGGGATGAATTGGATACAGATCGGTGGTAACCGAAATATCCTTTCTTTGGTATTGTTCGTAGAATCGTTGGACTTCTAAAGTTCTGAGTTGAGCTGCATGATTAGTGTCAAATGTGTGCACTGACTGGACGGGTTCACTCAATCTGTGTGGTTCTTTCCTCAAAAGACCATTTCAGACACTAATCCACATGGTCTTCACATGATCTGACCAAGATTATGTCTGGTCTTTAAAAGAGACTGGGACCTCTCAGTTTGTTTCAGCATTTCTTCTCAGAGTATTCAGATAGGAAACGTCGGCCTCATCTACATAGTTTCAAAATATGATTGACGTGCAAAAGTGTTTTTACAAATCTACTTACAGAAATAAAATTATCATTTATCACTTGTGCTACGAAAATCACTCTTATTGCCACGATAGGCGCTGTCGATGTTAAATCGTTTTAACGGTGTGTGTTTTGCTGTAACATGAAATCTGATTCCAGTTATGCTTGATTTTTCATCTACCAAAGCTACACTACCTACATGATTAATTCGCGAACTTTCACTCATCCTAATTGCGTCACTACCACACAATACCACCCACTCACAAACTCTCTTAAAAGATTAATCACGTGAACTCCAAAGCGTAGATATCTCTAACACAATATGGAAGTTTTTCGAGACACAAGGCAACTTTGCCTTAACTCCGGTTAACTTTCGGTGCAATCCAGCCGGCAACCTGAATGTGTCACAAGTGATGGAGGTTGGTTCACATCACGACTTTTGAGACAGTTAGATAAGGCGTTACTGACAATCTGCGTTATATAGATATGTCTGCAGGCGTTAGGAAGAGGAAGGGTACTTATTATAAATAGAGGGCTTTATTTTTAACTGGCTTTTAAGGCGGGTTTGTCCGCGTGAAGGTCGGTTTTTCCATATTAACGTAAAAATATTCTGTGTCCCGATTCCGGTCTACAGTCAATTTGGGATACAGAGAGAGTATATATACTCTCTCTGTATCCCAAATTTTATGCAAACCTGCTCAGCCGTTGAAGCGTAATTCGTGAACAAAAATCCAAGTATACAGACTGTTACATTAACAATTCCTTTAAGTTAAAACTAGGATTCATAAAGTAATTATTGCACCTACATAAGTATTAATATATGCGTGTGTGTGTAGTGTGTGTGGTGTAGTGTTAATGTTATTGAGGTTTTCGATTAGTAATTTCTCAGTAACAGCCCGGAGTTTGTAAGTCGGCGGTGTGAGACCCCGTGCTATCGGAAAGCACGCTAAGCCGTTGGTCCAGCAGCTGATCTCTCTCCGGTCGTGTCAGATTGCCGTACCAACAAACCATAGGAGTGAGGGAAGAGAGAGCACCTGTGTCTGCGCATACACTTGCGTCTCCGCTGAGATTGGCTGCCATGGTCGAAATGCAGTCGATTCTGACGACGATTTCTGTGTTTTTAATTTAAACCTCCATGCTGAATTTTATTCAGAATAATGGCCTGTCTCCGGATAGGCAAAATCATTCGAATAAAATGTAAAAAACGTTCAAATATCAGCTATATTATAAACCGATACCCTTTATAACAGCAGCTAGGTAGCATAGACTTGATGGTGTGTCAGTCATACAGTCGGATGCTGTGCTCCCAATATATCCATGTCAAAACAGAGCTACTCCGCATCGACGTGAACGATGGACCCTGTCGACCACCAAGATCAAAACATCCATTCTCTATGAAATGGTATTGAGGATAAAAATACTTCTTTGCTTTAGGTTTTATTTTTATTTGTAGTCTAAACTAATATTTTAGACAGATAATATTGTTTGTGAAAATAGTGTCTAGGTCTAGAAGTACTGATCTAATTTTTTTTTTAAACTGGTATACAGGCACACTTTTGCCGAGTCTAAGATAATATATATTTATGTTAAAACAAAATTTCACGCGAGCGAAATCGCATGCAGGAGCTTATTGGTTTTTGTTGAGTCTGACCAAAGAAGCGTAGCAGCACCAACAACAATAAATGTACTGATCGATGTAAAAATGGTCGTATTTAGACCCCAAACGGACGCTTTACTTTGTGTAAATAATATAATTAAATCACCACTGCACTCTAAACGGTGATGGAAAACATTGTAAGGAAACCAGTATGTCTTAGAACCAAACATTTGTATACCTGTGACATCTACTAATGCGCACTGGACCCACGTGGTACATTACAGTCCACTCCTTCTCGAAGAGAGGAGGCTTGTCTCCCAGCAGTGGGCACGTTGTAGGCTGATTATGATACGGTTTGTTACAGAAGAATGCTAATTAATCATCCATACATCAAAAAGTTCGTCCGCATCGCTGTCAGTGGGAAAAGTGCCCAAAAGGCTGGCACCGTCGACATGTTGCATGGCATTGCAAATAGCAATGGTCTTTGGCCTGAAATAAGGCCAACTTCTTAACAATTAATTTACCTCACTGCAAAGTGGGTATTCAGAACCAGAATTAAATGCTTTTATTAATATCTTCGAGGTAATTGTTTTTTTCCCTTTGAATAAAGTGTATCAAAACACGAAAAAAAAAACAAATTCGTACCTAAAACAAGGTCTCAAAAACCTGCCTCAAAACCATAAATTTTTGACAACTTTTTGACATTTGTGTGTCGCCGAGATGAGATTGCGACTACATTTTGAACGTTTTTAATTACGAGAATTGGCCTTCAGGTGTCAAACGCTAAAAAGCGTAAAAATGAACTGACTGAAGTGCAATCGACGCCGCACCTGTGACTGACCGGCTTTTAAAAATGTTTAATGCCCAATGCCAAACTTCATGCCAGCTATGCCAAAGAGAAATTGGCACAAAGTGAATTAGAAATAGAGTTACTTATTGCTTTTGCATGGCAGGTAAATTGGGAAGGTCGTGAGCATGGTCAAAGTTTATGATGGAGCGGCGTTGTAGCCTCTTAATTAGCAGGATACCTGAGTCAGTGAAATACGACTCAAACTCTGTCTCTGCGGGCCTACTCTCAAAATCTATCATCGAAGATGCGTAAGTAGTTTGATACTTCGAATTGAAACCTATTCCCGATTAATTTACTTTTTCGGACGAGTAAAAACATATATCGGGAGTAAGAACAGCTATCAAATTATGTTGTCATTCATTGTTAGTTCAAGGCGCAATCCAATGGTATGTCCGTAGGTGTGTAACCTCAGCTGAAACCACGGAATAAACGAAAATTGGCGCAAAATTTCAAGATCGCATAAATTTCTGTGATTGGTTGATTGAATTTTATTATCGTTTTAATGCATTTGGACGTAAGCCTCTTCATGAAAATCATAAAATTACGACATGTTTGTGTTGCGAGAATCATGTTTCACACTCAAATTGTATGAAAAGTTGGCAACACTTTTCATACAAATTTAAAAGGATGGTGCGGCCACTTTTAGTTACCATAAATTCAGGGTTTTATGTTAATTGGGTACTAATATATACATACATAACCTCACGCTAACTTCTTCACATGGGCGCAGGCAGAAACTACAGAACGCCACCTACTACGATCCTTACATAATCCATTTGCCTCGTTTACAATCATACATCTAAACATACACGCAGTTTCGGATAAGGCGGGAGGAACGCCCGGGTATTTCCACTGCAAAGATCGCCCTGAGGACACCGTGGAGCATACGGTGGAGGTCTTTCGGGCTTGGGCACCACCGTGTCCTCGTGGGGGTGATCGGCGGCGGCGACATCTCGCGTCCGGCCTTGGTCCAGGCCATGGTACGGAGCGAGAGTGCATGGGTAGCCGTCACCTCCTTCTGCAAAGCAGTAATGCTCGCGAAGAGGGAGGCGAGGCACGTGAGGGAGAGGCAGTATATGCGCCCTCACGGCCTTAGTCGCCTCAGAAGACGCCCTGGGCGTTGGGAATCCCAGGCTGATTCCCAGCCACCGTAAGCGCGGGCTTGCGGACGACGAGTTATGGGTAACTAGCTGTCCGGTAAGGACCAAGCCCGGGTCGACGGCGCGTTGTGTTCCACGCGCGCCTAAAAGAGATGGCAGCATCAACTGATGGGACCCGCAAGGGCCGAGGCCTGCCAGGGGCGCGGATTGTTCGAAAGAGATACCGCGGCCCCTGGCATACAGGCAACTGAGGGAACACGGGTGGGTTTTAGTCAGTAAAAGTCTGACACGCCCTCCTGCTCCACCCAGAGCGGGAGAAGTTATTTGATGATTTCCCACCCAAAAAAATACATACACGCACGGTTGTACAACGGACCTCATCTTTCTGAAGAACATCGCCAATACGGTCACTATAATGTCCTTATGGGCGTCCCTTCCCTGTGTTTATACCTATATAACACAAATAATGCTAAGATTTGATTCGCATTAAACTATCATGCAGTATAGGTAAATGCGTTGCACAATTTGTAATTAAATCCAGTCTAGAAAAAGAAAAATATTGAACGGTATTAATAACATAACTGTAGCAAACTACGCGTTGAAAATATTAATAAAGCTTTCCAAGAGGTATTTTCATCTGCGTTGGTAAGATCAACATTGTGTGCGCTGTACCTACAATTACTGGTCCAACGTTATTTTAAAGTTTTCATTCAACAGCTGTAATAGAGTTTGGGAACGCATATTTTAGTACCTTTCTATTTTTTTAGATGCATATTAATTATGTATCAGGCCCTTGAAAAGAAGAACTTTGTTAAATATCATAATAACAACAAAAAAAAAACATTGAACGCTGACATTAAAGAAGATTGGGATGTATTAACTCGTTCGTTCGATCAAATCTTACCCAGAAGTAACCCCAAGAGTATCGTCGTGGACGACGGGCATAAGTATGAAGGTAGGATGATGACGTCATTGTGCAGACCAGTGAGGTAATTGCGTAACACACTAACAGTACTTTTTTGGCTTTCATTTTGACATTTCAACAATTTTCAGTGCGTTGTTGAGCAGACACATTCTTCGAACATATGAAGCAATGGATTAGCAATATTCTTCAAAATGATTCAGGTTTTTTTTTTGTTGGAAATCATTAAATGACTGCTCCCGCTCTGGGTGGAGCAGGAGGGCGTGTCAGACTTTTACTGACTAAAACCCACCCGTGTTCCCTCAGTTGCCTGTGTGCCAGGGGCCGCGATATCTCTTTCGAACAACCCGCACCCCGGGCAGGCATCGGCCCTTGCGGACCCCATCAGTTGGTGCTGTTATGGTTAATAGTGTGTTACGTAATTTGGGTACTGTACCTAGCTTAGAATTATGAGATATTGAACTATATGTCACCGTAAAATTGTAAATACCGTTAGATTATAATCTATCTCGCGAGATTGAGAACTGACGAAAGATTATGAACCGTAACATACTGCTTACAATTTAACGCATTATTTTTCGATAGATTATAATCTATCGAAGTGAAACTGTCAAATTGTGAACTGGTATCAAGACGGATAGTACCTTGCGCTATTACTAGTCTAGTAACTGCCACTAACTTGAAAGTAGCGCTCGCCGGCCGCAACCGCGGCACTGCTCGTTTCGCTCGCTCGGCTCGCGCGTAGTTGGTCGCAATTCTAACCTAACCTAACCTATTTGGTCGGTAAGCAGTATGGTGCAGTTTACAAATTATCGACAGTTTATAATCTCGCGAGATAGATTATAAACTAACGGTGTTCACAATCATACGGTGACATATAAGACTAGGTACGCATAGAGGTGTTTTCATAACGCTGACCTCAAAAGGTTGAAACACAAATGATATGCTGTATACATATCAGCATCTTATTGCGAACACTTCCTATCACAATGCGAAAGATTTTGAAAGAATTTCGTAGTCCATCGCTTTATATTTTTGAAGAGTTCATCTGGGCCCCAATTCTGTATGGATATAATGATTCCCCGCGGAATCTTACGACGCCAATATAGCGTTTTTTGGAAACCAATGTACCGGTAAGGAATTGAAATGTCTTATTCTGTATGTTCCAAGACAATTTGTTAGTATGAATTTATGCGATATTAGCAGATTTCGTGTGTGATTGACGTGGTTACGAGTAAGGAATCATTAAATGGTCATAGTGAATTCAAGCCCTGCTTGACAACGTAACGTAACGTAATATTTTTGAGATGTCAAAATTGCAAAAATGTAATAGGTTATACCTATGAGGATTGATCGTGGTAATTGTATCACCTCATCCTCACAATTGAGTGTATCACAATTACTCTGTAGGATGCTATTAGGTACACTACCACCAGACTATCTAATTATAGTTAGCACGCACGTAGTATTTCGTCGTTTGATTCAGCTAGTAACGTGAACTAATGTTCACGTTACTAGCTGAATCAAACGACGAAATATTCAATTAACGGCAGGAACAACCTGAAATTAAATTATAGCGTGAATCGAAAGCCAATCAATAATCATAAAGGAAGTTCGCGATCCAAACAAAGTTTTCATTAACAACACTGAGTTCAACGCTAAAACTAATTTTCTCAGCACTTTGTCGTATCCTTGGTTTCTCCTGTGCTTCGTAGATCTGACGTTAATAAACGTTCGAGCGCCAATAGCTTGGCTTGCTCTATTTACGTTTGACGGCGGCTGACTTTTCAAAATACGCTGCTTCTTTAGGTACTTGCTTATTTCTATGAAGTACAACATTTTGCTACTAACATTGACAATGTTTTTTTCTAATGAGAAACAGCAATAATTGCGTAAAACACTTTCAATCACAATCTAAATAAATTTGAAGGATAGTGCTAATTAAGTAACTCACGAAGTTTTTTTTTTTGAGTATGGGAAATCATCAAATAACTTCTCCCGCTCTGGGTGGAGCAGGAGAGCATGTCAGACTTTTACTGACTAAAACCCACCCGTGTTCCCTCAGTTGCCTGTGTGCCAGGGGCAACGGTATCTCTTTCGAACAACCCGCACTCCTGGCAGGCATCGGCCCTTGCGGACCCCACCAGTTCAGCGCACCAGGACACATGGCACGCCGTGACCACCCCACGAACCCAGTAGCATAAGGGCCCCAGACGACCCCGTGTCTGGTACCCTGGGTCCCCCTGCGACGGGTCAGCGCAGTGGCCCCGCCGCCTACCAGTTTTCGGCCGTAGGGGATAGGGAAAGCGGCCAACGCTATACCGACACTCCTCTTCCCCTGCAGCCCCACCGCGTCCGCCATCAAACGGTGGCAGCCTCGTCCAGGCCACGGAAGAGAAGAGCGCTACTCAGAAGTACCGGCACTCCTCCTCCGCCGCAGCCTGTAACCCTAAGCCGCGATGTCTCCCATTCGACATCGCGGCCCGCCTCAGTTGCGATACACTTCACCGGTACCTACTTTTTGGCCGCTACGTCGTCAGCTTGGAGGCAAAAGCCCTGACGAGCGGCCCCACCTTGGGGTTCCTCTTCGCTTCACCGTGGGAGTGTGACCGCGGCTACTGAGCCTCCCCGCAATGACAATGCGGGGACCCTCTGGGGGGGACTCACTAACAGTAGCAATGGCTGTAGTTTACGTTTTTGAGCACACAAATTTTTCTAACACATAAAGCTACGGATTAGCAAGTCCATAAAAATCATTCAGATTGTGATTAAAACTGTATTACGATCACCCAATTAGCTTGAGGGTGTCCCACAAGTTCTCTTGACTGTTTTTAGCACCTGGAACCGGAACCTGGAACTGGTGGTATGGAACCTTAAAAAGTAAAGTAATTAAATAGTCATATCTTTTTATTACACTAGTTAACTTAACCTAAACTGGAACAGTTTCGCAAAACGTGTAATGTAATTGCCGTAATTGTAAACTCTTATTTAGTTATATAAAAGTTTTAGCCGACAACCATAACGAGATTATCCTTTCGTAATTATACCAAGGGTTGAATTACTTAATGTTATTAAGCTCAACCATTAAGGGCAAAGCTTTATAATACCAACATTTTACACTGAGAATTTAATTTATTAACAAAATGTTAAACGCACCTGCATTTAAATGGAGTATGAACGTGTCTGGTAATTAGTGGCGAAATATTTTCTATCGTTATAACACGACACCTTACGCCATCTACCTGATTGTGTGCACAACACTATGCCACCCGAGTAGATCGCAACACTTACAAGATCAATCAACGATAATACGATAACAGCAACAGTACCTACAGGCTACTAGCGACATCTAACAATCGACGTGTTAAGTATCCGTGACGTCAACGAAGGTTACAACTACATACAAGCATGAGATGATGAAGACACACACTCTGTCAAAACCGACTATATAAACGATCAACCATGGAGGAACGATCACTCACTCGCTACTTAGAAGGCACAGTGGTCGATAGCCCCGCAGTCACCACTGTTGTCATAAGCTTAACCTGAGCGGAGGCCCCGTCGCCCTCAGGAATAGCTAGCTAGGAGGTGAAGGGATAGGATAGCCCCGCAGTCCATCCCTAGAGCCACTCATAGGTTTAACCTAAGTCTAACTTTGTTTGCTAAAATCTGTCAAGTATTTGAAGTTAAGTGAATAAACTCCCTATCTGTCATCCAACGTTGGTTTTATTCCACCGCCACCATTATATTGGCGCCCAACGAAATCTTCATCTACCCGCAACAATTTTATCAGAGTACCCACATTTTTACCGGTGTACCCTCTTATTGGCGGATAAACAGGAGCCTACCCTCAAGAGAATTTATATTATTTTGACAGTATTGACATGTCGGAAAAAAAACAAGAAATGGTGATGATGACTCAGGAACAGTTCACTGCACTCATATCAAAAGTGACAGAAGCGAACCAAAGTGGAAATAGACATTTTAAAAGTTTTGCTGCGTGCACAAAGCGTTACGACGGTGAACGCAATTTCGATAAAGTTGAAGAATTTGTGACCGGGATCTCAGTTTACAAAAAAATTGAGAAAATCAGTGATGAAGACGCCTTGGAAGGATTAACTTTGTTATTGTCTGGTGCTGCTGCCACGTGGTGGAACGGTGTAAAAAGCGACATTAAAAAGTGGACTCAAGCTCTCGACGCCATTAAGTCTGCGTTTGCGCCGAAAATGCAGCCACATGAAATTTATTTGGAACTGTACTCGAAGAAGCAAACTACTGAAACAATCGATGCGTTTGTGTGTGAAAAACGTGCCTTACTCGCTTAGTTACCAGCAAAACGACATAAGGAAGAGGAACATTTGGACTTTGTTTACGGACTTCTTAATATAACCTATAAAAAGGAGATTGCTCGCACGGAAGTAAAAACGTTTGCTGAACTTCTGGATCGTGGCCGTCATATTGAGAGTCTGCTCAAGGAAGCTGGTGATCAAACGACATCAACACCAATAAACCCTACTTCTATGTATTCTGTTGATCTTTATTTAAATCCCGATGAAGGAACCATACTTACAAACAATGAGCAAAAGATGTTCAATGAATTGTTATTTGAGCACAGCGACATCTTTGAGAAAAACACGGAACCAACTCCATTCACACAACATAGAATCGACACAGGCAACCATCCTCCTATTAGTGTTAAGCCTTATAGATTGTCACTAACAAGGCAAAAACAATTAAGAGAAAAGCTGGATGATATGATAAAAAATGACGTTATCGAGGAATGCGATTCCCCATGGTCAGCACCTGTAATTCTAGTTCCAAAAGGAGAAACCGATGTTCGAGTTTGCGTAGATTATCGACGACTCAACGAGATAACTAAACCTGACAGATATCCGTTACCTCGTACTGACGATTTATTACATCAGGCAAAAGCGATGCCATACATGTCAACAATTGATTTACAGTCAAGTTACTGGCAGATTATGGTACATCCAGATGATTACGATAAAACAAGCTTTGTATCACCGTTTGGAACGTTCCGTTTCAAGCGAATGCCATTCGGTCTAAGAAACGCGCCTGCCACGTTCCAAAGATTAATGGACAAATTCATACAAGGATTGCACGCGGATTGTGTATTATGCTATTTAGATGATCTAATTATAAGATCTATTACTTTCAGTCAACATATAAAGGACTTAAGAGAAGTATTTATGAAACTGAGAGAATACAAGCTACGAGCTAACAGAAAGAAATGTAAATTTATGTGTTCAGAAATTAAATATCTAGGCCATCTTATAGTTTCAGACGGTATCAAAACAGACCCAGAGAAAATCTCTGCTATTGCAAACCGTCAGGCGCCTAAAAACCTATAACAATTAATTTCATTTCTACAAACTGCATCATGGTATCGGAGATTTATTCATAATTTTGCAGACATTGCTAAACCACTTACTAACTTAACGAAGAAGAAAATAAGCTGGAAGTGGGAACGAGAGCAACAAGAAGCATTTATGAAATTAAAAAATGCCTTGACTACGTCACCAGTGTTAAAACAGGCAAGTGACGACTTACCCTTTGCTATCAAGACTGATGCCAGCCAATATGCCATTGGCGCAGCTTTAGTGCAGGGGGAGGGAGACAATGAGCACCCTGTTGAATACGCAAGTAGACTCTTAACACAAGCTGAATGCAATTACAGTGTTACAGAAAAGGAAGCACTAGCCATAGTATGGGCTATTTCAAAATTTCGTGGCTATATAGAAGGAACAAAGTTCATAACTGTTACAGATCATCAACCATTGAAATGGTTAATTAATCTTAAAACACCGACTGGTCGCTTAGCACGATGGGCACTACAACTGCAACCATACGAGTTCAAAATACAATATACTCCAGGAAGAACGAATGTAGTAGCTGATACATTGTCACGACCACCGTGTGAGCAGCATGATGGAAAATGTTTCATATGCAGCACAGAATTAGAACTTCCTAGACACAGTGAAAAACAGCTAAGAGATGAACAAATGAAAGATGAGACCCTTCAAACTATCATAAAAATATTAGAAGAAGGAAAAGAAATACCAAGTTATGTAGAAAACATTAGGAAAGGTTACCTACTCCATAAAGGTGTCCTGTATCTTTACATACCAGAACAAGAAAACGACAACGCAAAGCTAGTAGTTCCACGTCATGAAATACAAAACGTACTGAACGCTTACCATGACTCACCTACTGCTGGTCATATGGGAGTAGAAAGAACAGTGCAACGTATAACAAATAATTTTTATTGGACGGGACTACGAAAAGATGTTATAAAATACATAAAAACATGTGTTGAATGCCAAAAATATAAGCCCTCTAATAAGAAACCAGCAGGCTTATACCAGTCCACCCCAAACTCTCAACGATTTGAGGTTTTGTCCATTGACCTTTGCCAAAGGGACCATCAGGAGAAAAGTGGATTCTGATCATAGAAGATACTACTTCAAGATGGGTAGAATTATTCCCACTAAATGAAGCAACTAGTGAAAATTGTGCCAACATTTTACTCAATGAAATATTTCTACGGTATGGGTTGCCAAGGAAAATAATCAGCGATAATGGAGTACAATTCATATCAGCGATAATGCAAAAACTAGCATATTGCTTAGAAATTCAACAAATATTTACACCCGTATATCACCCTGAACCAAATGTGGTAGAAAGGAAAAATAGAGACATGAAGTCACAAATTGCAATTATGGTGAAAGACAAACATAAGAACTGGCCATCGACTTTGCCAACAATAAGATTCGCAATGAATACAGCTAAGTGTCAAACTACAGGCTTCTCACCATCTTACCTTACATTTGGGAGAGAATTGCGTACACCATATGAGTTGACACATGACCTAAGCTCGGTTGTAGAATCAGAAAACTTTATCGCAGAAATAACCCCAAAGTTAAAACAACTGGCTCAAGATTTGGACCTAGCAAAAGAAAACATAGAGTGTAACAAAGAAACGTCACGCCAAGTAGCAAATAGCAAGAGAAGACCTGCCCCAGATTATGAAGTTGGAGACTTAGTCTTGGTAGAATCTCATCCCGTAAGCAACATCGATAAACAGTTTACTTCGAAATTTGCTCCTCGACGAGATGGACCGTATGTTATATTAAAGAAACATGGAACCTCCACTTACGAAATTGCTCATACAGAAACTCCAAACGTGCCTATTGGAAAGTATTATACGTCAGCAATAACGAAGTTCGAAAAGAGAAACAACGTGATATCCCAACCAACTTATCCGTTACGCCGAAGAGGAAGGCCGCGGAAACAAATTGGTGCTGGTACTCAGTCGGGACGACCATAGAGTACCAGAGGGGGAGAATATAACACGACACCTTACGCCATCTACCTGATTGTGTGCACAACACTATGCCACCCGAGTAGATCGCAACACTTACAAGATCAATCAACGATAATACGATAACAGCAACAGTACCTACAGGCTACTAGCGACATCTAACAATCGACGTGTTAAGTATCCGTGACGTCAACGAAGGTTACAACTACATACAAGCATGAGATGATGAAGACACACACTCTGTCAAAACCGACTATATAAACGATCAACCATGGAGGAACGATCACTCACTCGCTACTTATGTAGAAGGCACAGTGGTCGATAGCCCCGCAGTCACCACTGTTGTCATAAGCTTAACCTGAGCGGAGGCCCCGTCGCCCTCAGGAATAGCTAGCTAGGAGGTGAAGGGATAGGATAGCCCCGCAGTCCATCCCTAGAGCCACTCATAGGTTTAACCTAAGTCTAACTTTGTTTGCTAAAATCTGTCAAGTATTTGAAGTTAAGTGAATAAACTCCCTATCTGTCATCCAACGTTGGTTTTATTCCACCGCCACCATTATATCGTGCTATATTTAAATTATATTTATTAGTAATTCCTTTCATATTTTGTAGAGATTGTAGGTAAAAATTAACGTTTTGTTTTCAGATAAATTGCTAAATGATAGATTTTATTTCTATAAGTAGGTACATCTGAACAAACACTTTTCACGTCATGTCAAAAAAGAGTATGTAAGGATCATAGCCGATGGCGTTCAGCTGCCTAATCCCATAGGATGAAGGCGTGAGTTTATATAATAAATTAATTTTCAAACTAACAATAAAATAAATATAATAAGTACAAGTATATAAGTTCCGTGTAGTGCCGGACGTAAAGAATAGCACCTTCCCATGGGTGTCGTAGAGGCGACTGAGGAACTTACTAGAGAATGGGCGGCAGCGTTCTCTATGAATTGTACCACCATACTGCGATCGCCAACCCGCCTGCCAAGCGTGGCGATTATGGCAAACCCCACCCAGAAGCGTCGAGGTGGCCATGCTTGGGGGAGGCCTATGTCCAGCAGTGGACGTCTTTCGGCTAAAATGATGATGATGATATAAAGGAATTGGGCATTGGGCACCAAAGAATGCGTCCGTATCGCTGTCAGTGGGAAACGTGCCCAAAAGGCTGGCGGCGTTGCCACGTTAGTTATTACATTGTATTAACATTTCTTCTGTTGTTAATAAAGTTAAAAATATTGAAATTAATATTTAAAAATATTGAAATTAATATAAAAAAAAATGAATTTCATAATTCACCTCAATGCGCATTCCCTACCTCTCAGAATAATCTGAAACTTTTCTCCTTCAAATAAATGAAGCACCCACGTCAAAGTTTGGAAATTTTATTCAATATCCAATAATTTATTCATCGTAGCATGGATATTATTAAAAATCCCTTGACCGGTATAGAAGAACTTTAAATTTATTATGGCTCAAAGTTGATCCTGGTGTGTCGACCTACGTTAACTGTGTCTGAAACTTTGGAGAAAAAACTTTACTTCATTAAACTTTTAAGTCAACGTTAGGGCAGGTTGGTAGCTTGTTGGTAGATGTTCGGAAAATGTTACGAATGGAGAAGGTACATTGTCCCCGTTTAGGGTACCGTAGCCAAGTAGTAGTCGAACCCACAATTTATTTATGACCGTTTAACCGTCTATCCGTGTGTCAGACGTCTGTAACACACAAACAGTAGGAATGGCTATAATTTTGACAGTTTAACGACATTCATCAAAATTCAAACTTTTATAATTTCACTATGACCGTTAGACTAGTCAGTCCGTGGTAATTTCGTACCACACTAACATTAGGAATGGCTTTCATTTTGACAGTGCAACAATATTCATAGTGTAATTTACGTTATTGAGCAGACGATTTTTTGTCCGGACAGAGCTCCGGCGGGATTTTATGGCGACATGGAGAACGCGATTGTCGCAACTCAGTGCTGGGCACGCCAGGATAGCGGCGGTAAGTCCCCTCTTTGAGGAGTGGCTTGAGAGGCGGCATGGCGTCCTCACCTTCCGCCCGACGCAGATCCTCACCGGATACGGGTGTTTCGGCAGGTTCCTGTTTCGTATAAGGCGGGAGGAAACGCCCGGGTGTTTCCACTGCGTAGACCGCCCTGAGGATACGGTAGAGCATACGCTGGAGGTCTGCCCGGCTTGGGCGGAGCACCGCCATGTTCCCGTGGAGGCGATTGGCGGCAGCGATCTCTAGCATCCGGTCCTGGTCCAGGCCATGGTACGGAGGAGACGCACTGGGCGTCGGGAATCCCAGGCTGATTCCCGGCCACCATACGCGTGGGCTTGCGGACGGTAAGTAATGGGTAGCTCGCTATCCGGTAAGAACCAAGCCCGGGTCGATGGCGCGTTGTGTTCCACGCGTGCCTCAAAGAGATGTCAGCACCAACTGTTGGGTCCGCAAGGACCGATGCCTGCCAGGGGTGCGGGTTGTTCGAAGAGATCAGCCTCAAGACAAAAACCCCAAACAAATAATATTGAATTACATCTATATAGCACTTTACTGTAAAATAGATGACTTGTATTTTCGATAGATTTTGTAGCGACATTTGGTTTACTGAGTTATCTTAATTCTGTACCATAAACTTGATTTGTCAATCAGGTCTTATCAAAAGAGAGCATTGTAAAATAATATTTCTACGCAAATTTTTGCATTCCCAAATAAAAACAATTCATTTCGTCGATCGCCCCAAGGTCATTCCATGGCGTGTTTAATAGTAATTCAATAAGATTCGTCGATATCGTTCCATTTTCCTTAATCGAAACATTTCACCCACCTCAATGAATCGATTGGACCGTCATGTCATCCGATTTGATCCTCGTTGGCTTGATCTAAAGTAGTAGTAGTCTTTTTTTGAGGGTGGGAAATCATCAAATAACTTCTCCCGCTCTGGGTGGAGCAGGAGGGCGTGTCAGACTTTTACCGACTGAAACCCACCCGTGTTCCCTTGGTTGCCTGTGTGCCAGAGGTGACGGTATCTCTTTCTTTTTTGGCAGGCAACCCGCACCCTTGGCAGATTGGATAGATCTTATTGTGAAAGAATTAAATACCAAGTTGTACAGAGATGAGATGCTGTGTCACAGCAGTGGGAACCTTATTGGCTGAAAATGCGTGTCTGAGTTGTGACTCATACATATATTATCAGTCTTCTTATTTGCGTGTCGATAGCAATCTAAAAACAGTCAGCCCAAAATTTGGCTACGAGTTTGGCACCAACTCCTTTAGCGTGAAGGCAACAGAACACGCTGAACAAGATATTAAGTTCCCCATTGTGGGACAGCACCACCAGCAGAAGTCATGTGTGAATCTCCACCGGAGCAGGTTTTTTTACTACAGCCTACCTTAATCCGGAGTCTATTTAAAGACTCATGACTATGACAAAACGATGATCAGTAAGTCTGCCGTTGTTAACTACACGTACAGTAACTCATAGCTTCTTCCCATGAGGTAGGCGCCAGAACGCGCCTGTTACGATCATTACATACTCCCTTTGCTTCGTTTATGTTCATACATCTGGTCATACACGCACGCCGATTGCGAGTGCTGGGCACCTGACCTTTCTAAAGAACATCACCAATATATGAGTATATGTCTGGCTAGGGCTTCCCGTCATGGCGTTTCCATTCACATCTCTGCCTTGTAAATACTACCATATCACCACTACCATACCATTGTTAAATTTGTATAATAATACAATAGGTAAATTGTAACATTGTAAGAATTTCGAACGATACCAGTGTTTCAGATTTATCGCAAAGCTGCATATCGAATGGTACTCGTGATTGGAATAATTTGGTTATACTGCTATGAATCGATTTCAAACGTCATTCGATTCGGATCTCGCGGGCCTGATCTGAAATAGATTGATGTTCAATTATGGGACTTTTTATCGTTTGACTGATATTTTTTGTACAGTTGTAGGCTACTGTATTTTTATTAAAATAGCTCTCGTGGGTGGTGTAAAAGGTGAAATCGTCGTTGATAGTCCAATTCCGCGTAACTAACGTTGTTAAATACCGCGAATGTACACTTCCGCTAATTTTACATGGGAGTCAAAAAACTAAATTTCTACAAAACTAATAGGCCGATTTTTGAACGAACTTGAATATAAGATCGTTTCGTTCTCCTTAATCCAATATACTATTTATAAAGTCAATATTCCCAATAGTTTACTTACAAAATCACTTACGCTGTTTAGTTTCAAACGATTCTGGTTCATAGACAGTACTTACGCGAAATTTTCAACGAAATAAAATAATGCCACAACCTCAATCAATCATTTATTTAATTAATTATCAAATGTAGGGCCATCTAGGCACTTAAAAAAATATATTCAAATAAAAATATATAATTATTATTAAATAAAAAATTTTTTAAGCAACTAAGAATGAACTGATGTCATTATCATTTAGGAACAGATCAAACAGTCCCAAAATAATCACAACTATAAACATCTAGAACTAAAAACAGTCTATAAAGTCTTGTCATAATTTTCTTTATAGTTAACAAATTGACTTAGTAATTAGATCTAATATCATTGTGATTAAGCGATTAAAACTAATTAAACTTACAATCATGCCCAGCAAAACAAAAACGTTGCTAAAATCACTATTTCTTTTTAAACGGCAAATTATCATAAGATGCATGACAATCACGGGTATGACATTTTTCAGTTGTTGCAAGTGTTCATATTTTGCTTCCTGAATAGGTAATTTCGATGAATAAAGTAGAGGAATGCTGAATAAAGGAGAAGAAATATTTTAGGCCTCCGAAGTAGGGGGCTAAAATTAGCTTGAATATGATTTTTGTATTCGATTCTTCCATTAGGGTTGTACTTTAACACGCGCAGATCAACAACACAGCCGTCACCAACTCCTCGTCCAGGTCTTATTGATTCGTATATTTGGTACTTTTTAGCGCTGTAATCTTTAAAGAACGTGTAGTCAGGGGGCCTAGTCTGCTATTTTTATAAATTCGTCATTCCAACACGATCCCATTGTCATTCATTTGTCATTTTGCTAAAAGTTCGTAATCTGCTAAATTCATAATGGTCGATCATTGGTCGGTCAATGGCGTCGTAATAGAATTGTGTTATAATGGCATTATCGTTTGAGTATCGTATAAACGTAATGAATTAAAAGCAATGACTGCACAATGACGTTCTAATGGTAGGTCACTGATCAAAGGAACTGTCAAAATTTTAACAGATCACCGCCTAGTCATTCATTTGTCATTAAGTACGAGAATACCAATAAATGCCATTTCTTTCAATGGAGTGTCAGTGGCTGACCATTGGAAAGTCATAATGACGCCATTATATTAGTAGATTACCAAACTTGTCAAAATCAACAATTATGAAATCAATGATAGACCATTCTGACACTATTGTAATAGCAGACTTGAGGCCCTGGTTGGATGACGGTGTATGGAAATGGTCATCTCCTAGCTTCTTTTGTTATGGATACATATTGTGACGGCAAAAAAATCTCGAATTTTTTTCATTTCCTCTCGATGATAGAGTGTACTGAGTCCACCTCCATCTGCGTGTGGCCTTTTTCTAAATACTTTTGGGTTATAGTCACGTTCTTCTCCATTGCTAATAGGAGTGTGTTTGTTATATAATCAGCATAAAAAGATGCATACGTGGTAGCTTTAAGATCACACGCTGTCTCGTCAAACCAATAACAATCAACATGGTCTGTTCGGTCTGTTCCAAGGTCCTAAACAGTAAAGTTATGTAGGTACTGCTAATTTTGTTTTAAACTACAACGCACTAGCATTCAAAGGAGGGCATAACTTCACCGCCGGCAAGTCAGCAGTAATAGCGTGGATTATTTATAGTTTTGCCTTCTCTTTATCTCTTTTCTTTTCTTCGTGTGATAATTTTTGCTTCGATATGCTGTTGGTAGGCTTCTTCTTCTACATTATCTGCCTTATAGGAGGAACAGAAATCACAAACGTCTTTTTTTGGTTGGTATAGCCCTATATTCTCCTCTTCAAAGACATCGTTAAAGAGCTTTCGTGATGCGTCCGGCACGGAGTTTGATGCTGTACAGTATTCTACGTACATTCTGTAAAGCTCAGAATTAGATGGAATGATAAGTTCTAGATATTGTTTTGAACTAGACTGACGACAGTAGTGTGATGGTACTTAGGTAAACTATTCAGTTAACTTTTTAAAGAATGTCTTTTAGTCTCAATGCTAAGCGAAATATTTGAATTTTCGGTATTAAGCTGTCTTTGATTTCTATCTCCTATATAGCCAATAGTGTAGAGAGAAATGTTAAATGTTAAAATAATCCAGTAATTACATTTAAAAACCATTTTTACCCGGAGCATCACATAAACACTGAACAAACAAATAGAAATTGGCGCAGATACGCGGCTTTCGTGTCATAACTTGTTCGTCGAAAGATCCGCGGTATTGTTATTTTTGATATTCTCATCTTTCTGTTGGACGATTCAAAAAATTGTCAGACGAGTCGACGCCAATCACAATCAGTTACCTACAACCGCGAAATCTCATTTTTGCTTTTTTTGTACATCCGCGGTTTTGGATAATGTTAGTTACGCGGTATTGGACTATCAACGACGAAATGCAAAATTTCTATTTACATTTTACTTATGACATTTCAATCTTCGAACCTCCTGGTAGGTGTAATATATCTTCTAATTTATAAAATCAATATTTCTCTATTATTATTTTTTGCACTGCCATACCGTTAATCCGATTGCAATAAGACATTATTATATTTGTAGTCCCGGTTCGTGTCCGTTTTTATTACGATACTAGCTTCTGCCCTCGACTGCGTTCACGTGGAAGCCAACTATACTATTTAATATATCCTATACGCGGCAATAGTGTAATTTTCTACCAGTGAATTAATTTTTGAAATCGTATGAGTAGTTTTGAAGATTCCCTCATGCATCTAAGCTTTACCTCTTAATACACCTACACGATGCTCAGTTTGGTTTTCGCGTTGGACTTTCTATGGAGAGTGCTATACTGAGCCTAAAGCATACTGTTGAGTATTACACGAGTAGGAAAACGCCCATTTATGCTTGTTATTTAGACCTTTCTAAAGCTTTTGACCTTATTAATTATGATAAACTCTGGGATAAGCTTAAAGAAACTGATTTACCTGGTGAGACAATTGATATCCTAGTTTTGGTATCAGAGTCAGGTCATTATGTAAAGTGGGCATCTTATCGGATCTCTTATCGGATCCATATGGACTAAAATGTGGAGTAAGACAGGGTGGATTGTCATCCCCAGTTTTGTTTAATCTGTATATAAATGCGCTGATTGGTGAGCTCAGCAGCATGCATGTCGGCTGTCACATAGATAATATTTGTATAAATAATCTGAGTTATGCAGATGACATGGTGCTGCTGAGCCCAACGATCGGCGGACTTAGGAAACTAGTTAGTGTGTGTGAGACGTACGCGGCTAGTCATGGCCTCAAATATAATGTGTCAAAAAGTGAGCTCATGGTATTAAAGCAGCGGCGGGCCTCCTTGCCGGATTACCGCCATGGGATCTGGAGGCAAAGGTCCTCGCGCACATCTGGGAGTGGCGCGAGGAGGCCAAACGCCGGGACGTTACTCCGCTGCCGCGAGAAATCGAGGTGCAGCGGACAGAGCTCCGGCGGGATCTCATAGCGACATGGAGAGTGCGATTGTCGCAACCCAGTGCTGGGCACGCCACGATAGCGGCGGTAAGTCCCCTCTTTGAGGAGTGGCTTGAGAGGCGGCATGGCGTCCTCACCTTCCGCCTGACGCAGGTCCTCACCGGACACGGTTGTTTCGGGAGGTTCCTGTTTCGTATAAGGCGGGAGGAAACGCCCGGGTGCTCCCATTGCGAAGATCGCCCTGAGGACACGGTGGAGCATACGGTAGCGGTCTGCCCGGCTTGGGCGGAGCACCGCCGTGTCCTCGTGGAGGCGATCGGCGGCGGCGATCTCTCGCGTACGGCCCTGGTGCAGGCCATGGTACGGAGCGAGAGTGAATGGCTAGCCGTCACCTCCTTCTGCGAAGCAGTAATGCTCGCGAAGAGGGAGGCGGCGCACGTGAGGGAGAGGCAGTATATGCGCCCTCACGGCCGTAGTCGCCGCGGGAGAAGCCCTGGGCGTCGGGAATCCCAGGCTGATTCCCGGCCACCGTAGGCGCGGGCTTGCGGACGGCGAGTAATGGGTAGCTCGCTGTCCGGTAAGGACCAAGCCGGGGTCGACGGCGCGTTGTGTTCCACGCGCGCCTCAAAGAGATGTCAGCACCAAAGGGTGGGGTCCGCAAGGGCCGATGCCTGCCAGGGGTGCGGGTTGTTCGAAAGAGA
The DNA here is from genome assembly GCA_947359405.1 of Antitype chi. Classification (NCBI taxonomy): domain Eukaryota; kingdom Metazoa; phylum Arthropoda; class Insecta; order Lepidoptera; family Noctuidae; genus Antitype; species Antitype chi. The sequence continues at coordinate 22,230,055 of OX375815.1, forward strand.
TACCGCGGCCCCTGGCACACAGGCAACTGAGGGAACACGGGTGGGTTTTAGTCAGTAAAAGTCTGACACGCCCTCTCGCTCCACCCAGAGCGGGAGAAGTTATTTGATGATTTCCCACCCAAAAAAAAAAAAAAAAATGGTATTAAAGCAGGTACCAAGTCGCCAGATCAGATTCCTCCAGTGACTTTGAATGGAACACCCATGAATGTGGTCACTTGTTTTAAATATCTTGGGCACATAGTCACCGATCTCCTACGTGACGACGAGGACATGGACAGGGAGCGTAGGGCGCTGTCGATCAGAGCGAACATGATAGCCCACAGGTTTAAACGTTGTAATGCTCAAGTTAAAATTACACTGTTCGCATAAGGCGCATAAGGCGTTACATATATTTAGTCTCACAAAGAATAAATGCAAAAAGAGGCTAACTGACTGGCTACTAAAATTAAACTATAATGATACTGAAAACATACTCAAAATGACCTAAACACACAATCACACTCTCTCACACCCACACACTCACACACCCACACAATTACACACCCACCCTATCACCCATACTACACATCTACTAACATTCGTCTCGCATACTTAACTTAAATTATAATCATAATACAGTAAAACTATAAAAGGTCGTATGGACTCCTTACTACATTCTGTCAGCGCGCTTAGTACATAATTTATAAAATGAAAATGTAAAGGGGTGGGATCCTGGTGTCCTGAAACACAGGCCACGTGCCTAGCTTAGGCACCAGTCTCCCACAATATATACTTACCTGAATTGTGTATCTTTGTCGAATCTGACCAATGTAAAATCATTTATGTATATTGTGGTGAGAAAAATAAAGTGATTGATTGATTGATTGATTGTTCAGAGCGCATTGAACATCATTATACACGTGCTGCTTGTGGGCTCAATATACGCAAAAATCATTCAGCGCCCTACGCGTTCAATATAATAATGCGTTTAGGACGTTGTTGGGGCTGCCGCGCTAGTGCAGTGCGTCGGGCACGTTCGCGGACGCACACGTTGGCGGCTTCCACGCCGTGCTCCGCAAGCAATGCGCCGCGGCGCTCGGCAGGTTGCGCGCCAGCACCAACAGCATCCTGGCTGTTATTGCGGACAGGCTGGACACGCGGTACGTCCAGCACTGGGTTAATACCCACATTAAGATTTAAATAATTATATAATATACTAACACTAGTTTCATAAGTTGTACTCTACTAATATGTATGGATTATTTTTCAGTCCGAAATAAAAAGTTTTATTTTTTTTATTTACAAGATTTTGTTATTTAAATCCTTTTGTCAGACGAATTTACTCTTGCAACCTGTGGGCAGCATGTACGCAAAGGGTGATTAATGCTTTGCGGCCGTATTTATGCAGGCACACATTTAGCGGCAATGTTACGTATTTGCGTAAAATTGCACAGAAACCAAGCGGCGTCGTCACTGCTGCACATAGTGCGTGTGAGTAGCAACATCATCTTGAATGTGATTGCAGACAGGTATGACTATCCGTTCATCAAACATTGTGTGTGTTTATGTTAACTAACATAGTTTTAAGCACTATTTCTACTATAAAAATTTACCATGTTGTCTGAATAAATACTTTTACAATATTAGTGTAGATTTATGTTGAAAAAGGTTTTTATATAAAAATAATACAAAAAAATTAACCATTATTTTTAATTTCAACGCAACCAGTCAAAGAAAATGCCTAGGAAAACCACAAAAAAAATCATGTCTTAATTTGAGTTTTCCTGCACGAACACTAAGTACAGCTTAATAACTTACATAGAATGTGACGACCAGTAGGATACCCCGCCATTTTCAATTCAGTAAGAAAATGAATATTTTCTTTACCAGCATATTACCGGCTTTTTCCGTAGTTTCCTTTGAGGTCGGAAAATTAATGTGCGCATCGCTTTAAATAATAAATACTTTTTTCAACCGTTTCCTGCAGGCTTAGCACAAGAACCGTAGAGAAGCGTTTTGACAGTTTTTAACCGAGAAAGGTAGACAAGCGATTTTTATTCTATGGTAGAGTAGAAATAGGAAGCGTCATGCTAATCCTGCAGATGGTCAGTGACAGTAAAAATAGTAGAAGACGAATCAAAGGACGTTTTTGGGGTAAGCTGAGTTTGAGAGAGTAATATAATGATTGATAGGTTCCACACTGAAATGGTGGAAATGAGACACTAGTCGGCCATGTGCAATTGTGCATTGAACTAAATGCTATTTATTTATGTTTTGGTTTTATAAATGTAATCTAAATCAATAAAAAAATAAAAAAACTGAAACAATTCTAAGAACATAGTGTAATGTGGCAGTATCTACTCTTAATAAATAAAGAAACATGACTGTCCATCTGTCTGTCAAAATTATTTTTCAGACTTCAGCGAAACGATCCGAACTAACGAAATTATTTTTGGACGGAACTACAAAATGTAACTACATAAAGTGAACACCAACCTACTATAATTTATTTTGGTTCTAAAATTAGAACTAATAATACCCACCAACTTTTTTTCTTTGTCCCGATAATGACTCATTCAAAAGGTGACTGTAGAAAGAAAACATGGAATTACGAAAATTAATTACATAGCAGAAGTTGATACGTACCCATTTGGCAGGAAAGTTTAAACGAACCTGTGCTGCCTTTAATAACAGTATTTTTAGTGTCTCCAAACACGCGATGTTTGGTAACTCTCAATTTCGGGAAGTTATCGGGTTGTAGGTATAATATTGCCTCATTGGTTTAGGATCAGAAAAAGTTTGACAACCGATTTTACCAAGGGGTACCGTGTTACCCAGTAACTGGGCTTACGTTTTTTACGTTCCGCTTTACGTGTAAATTATTTAATTACTGCTGCTCTCAAAACGGTGAAGAAAAACATCGTGAGGAAGCCTGCATGTCTTAGAAGACATGTGACATCTACCAACCCGCACAAGGCTGGCGTGGTGGATAATGGTCCACCCTCTCTCACCAAGAGAAGACCTGTGTCCCTGCAGGGGGAACATTATTATGCTGCTGATTATGCTACCCGATTAAACTGGAAGCCGACCTTAACAAAATTGAGCTAAAAGGCTAAACAGATTGATTGGTTTAGGGCTGGTGCAGAGCTGGCGAAGCACAGTGCAGAGCGAATCTCACTAGCACCTTATATCGTAGAAGAATCTTCGCAAGTACCTAACTGACACTTTAAAATCTCTTCGTCTTTCGGTGCCTGCCTACATAATATAAATTCTGAATATAATTTTTGCGTATGTTAGTATAAACATTAATCCTCTGGATGCGGGCGACATAAAACCGCTCGAAGAGGCTGAGCTTGGGGGATGCCTGTGTTCAGCAGTGGACATCTTTCGGCTGAAATGAATGAATGAATGAATAAAAATAGTAACAATCCAGACGTAATATGAGATACTTATTTCTTCAATGATTGTCTGTTATTGTACCAATATTGGACTGTTACCTGATTTTTATTGTGACATTTGACTTTAAGTATCTCTTTAAGTAGCTTATAGTGCCAAGAATAGTTTTGTATTAGCATCTATTCGTATTTATTTAAGACCAAACTTTCAGCAACTAAAATAAAAAACTTACTTTATTAAAAGTATTTCGAGGTTCAAAGGCTGATTTACAAAAGTTATGTATTGAAAACACAAAGTTTTCAAAATCGAATTCATGTATGGAATTTGATATTTGTAATTTAAGTTTCGGGTATTATGTTTAATTCACTTTCATCTGACTTTGATGTAGTAAAAATTATAGTTACTTTAAGTTGCTTTGGTACGTCGGGCGTGCTACACAATCTTAACTTGGGGTCTAAAAAAGCCGCTTTTGTAGAATCATAATAGGATAATATAATGAATCAATAGAAAATAATCAATTTAAAATCGTAAAATGGTTACAAACTGACAATTCATAATATTATCTGAGTACACAGCACCCAATTCATCTGTTTGATAGTTTTTTTTGGTTTTTGAGGCTGGGAAGTCCTTAAATAGCTTTCCCGCTCTGGGCGGAGCGGGAAGGCGTGTCAGACTTTTACTGACTAAAACCCACCCGTGTTCCTTCAGTTGCCTGTGTGCCAGGGGCCACGGTATCTCTTTCGAACAACCCGCACCCCTGGCATGCATCGGCCCTAGCGAACCCCACCAGTTTGTGCTGACGCCTCTTTGAGGCACGCATGGAACACAACGCGCCGTCGATCCGGGCTTGGTCCTTACCGGACAGTGAGCTACCCATTACCCACCGTCCACAAGCCCGCACCTGCGGTGGCCAGAAATCGGCTTGGGATTCCCGACGCCCAGGGTGTCTCCTGCGGCGACTAGGGCCGTGAGGGCGCATAGATTGCCTCTCTCTTACGTGCGCCGCCTCCCCCTTTGCAAGCATTACTGCTTTGCAGAAGGAGGTGACGGCTTCCCATGCACTCTCGCTCCGTACCATGGCCTGCACCAGGGCCGGACGCCACAGATCGCCGCCGTCCATCGCCTCCACTAGGACACGGTTGTGCTCCGCCCAAGCCGGGCAGACCTCCACCGTATGCTCCGCCGTGTTCTCGTTTGACAGTTTGAAAGTGTGAATTCTTAAAATGGTCCACAAAGTATGAATTGCTTTATCGAAGTTAAAAGCAGAGAATTGATATTATAAGAAGTAAGATAGGCAAGTTTTTGTAGCACATGCGAAGCCACGGGAACAGCCAGTTTAAAATAATAATACGTAATGGTGCCAAAATCTGTCAGTCTCGTTGGTGTAGTGGCAAATGCGACTGCTGAACGTAGAGGCCTAGGTTTGATTATTCGAAATATTTTCATAGGAAAAACGTAAGTACGTAGGTTACTGTACCAAGAATATCTAACATTAACCTAATGTAAAATTCTAGTGTTTCACCGCTATTTTGTTGAAAGCGTGGGTAATGTTCTGAGAGCAACGATAAGTGACGTCACCTATTTGTTTACAGAGACACCGCAATACATTCTATAAGTCTGCAAGGGATCTGGTACACTTGCGGACAAGACATTTTCGCGAAAAACATTTGCGTGAAAGACATTTGTGCGAATTCACTGGCGCGAAAATACACTTTGGCGAAAATACCTACTTGATACACTTATTAAATAATGAATGCTTATATTAATTAATTGCTTCTGCAGGCGATTTCGTCAAAGCCAGCGTGAAATTTCTTGTTTAAACGTAAAATACAGGGTGTAAGGGGAACGCTTCCGAAGCCAGAACGTAGGTTATATACAACCTAAATGCAAATGGATACCAATAGCCTTTCGCCTTATATTGGTTATTTTGCATCAATTTAAAACGTTTGAAGCTTCTGTAATGTTTCTAATTAGTTTATTTTAGCGGCGCTACACAAAGGATGCCTAAACCTAAAGTCGCCGCCTGGACTTGGGGTCGAACGTGGTTGGTGCCGGTGGATTTTTATTTTTGAAAACATTGCTTGCTAGAGTAATTTTTTTTCATGTATTTAATCTCAAATAATAGTTCATATAACTGTTCTCACATCATAAAATAGGCACAAAAATAATCTAGATTTTTTCATGGTGCTGTATCGAGAATCACTAGTCACTATCACCTGTCATCGTTTTCGGAAGCGTTTCCCTTACATTCTGTATATCTTAAAGCATTGCATCGCATCGCCCGCACGCAATATTACTTCATTTTCTCTTAGCGTTTTTTTGGAGTTGTTTTTCTTTTCGACTCGGCTATTTAGTGTCATACAAACAGTAATTTTATTGTTATTAATACAAAACGAGATTGGGCTATTAAATCCATCTGATAGTTCTAGAGATTACCCCCTATATACAAACAAGTTTTACATCTTTATAAAATTTGTATAGATTAATATTTAACTTACATCACAGGAATCTCGACGTTTAGACATGTCGCCACATCAGTACCTACATTGCACCATGCGAAGCAGAGGCGGGTAGCTAGCCTTCTTTATTTTAAACCTAGGTATAAAAAAACGACCGAAATACAAACTCCTGCAACAAATTTTTAACAAATGCAATTATCCAAACTACAACCCGTACAAACATCTCCCCTGCCACTCACCCATCAAGTGAAATTTTAATTTACCTTATAAGTTAAATAAGCCAACAATGTAATGGTAACTAGTTGCTGAACTACTAAACAATGCAATTTACCTATCCTGGGGAAATGCATAACGAAATACCGTGCGACAATCGACCAGTCCACCAAGAACTGCCGATAATGCACAGAATTAAACGTCTACACCTTACACAGATTGTCATAGAGTCTGTATTTCAATATCGTTGATTGAAGTGATAGTTCATGTAGAATTGGTGAACATGTCACATGAAGTGTCCGACTAATGGGTATCGATTTTAATGTAACGCCTGTAAACATGATTCGTGTTATTGTAGTTGAAAGTTGAAAACAAATAGAATTATCTAGAAGTCTAGCGATGGTTATCTGAACTAGTAACTGTAGGACTCGTGTTTCGTTCTTGCAGCACTTTTCCTTCGCCTTGTTCAAATTAAAATGTATCGCGACTATTGACTCAAAACGGATTTTGAACCGTATTTTTGCTTTAAAACAACACCTAGCGCTTTAACTGTTTCTTTTTTTTAAACAGAATGCACTGAAGCTTCACTAGAAGTGATCTAAACCATATCTAATCCCTGATCACTACATAATATATTATAAAACAAGTTCTCCACGATCTGTCTGTTTGCAATAAACTCAAAAATTACTGAACGGATTTTCATGCGGTTTTCACCAATAGACAAAGTGATTCATGAGGAAGGTTTAGGTGTATAAGTTGTTAACGTTTTCTTTAAATTGGGTAATGCGGGCAAAGCCCCTGGTATAAGGTTTAGGATATAACAAGGGCAATTAAAGTTAAGTATGTATAATTACGACTTCACCTGTATAAAAACGGTCTATGAGTTAATTTATCATGTTTAACTTAATTTTAAAGTAATACGTAATTAATGTACGGCCCACGGTCGTGGGTTATAACTGTTTCAAACAAATTTCAAACGGGTTTTAAACCAGGAATATTGGCTTAAAACGGTTTATTTACAACTATAGTTACAAATGTAAGGAGCAATAACTTTCTAGAATTTACTTTTGGATTATTTTTAACACAACTATATTATTTCAAAGAAAACTGGAGCAATTTATAAATATCTAGGCTTTTCCATGTAACAAAAAATAAAGAAAAACTCGTACCGAGTGGGAGGAAGCCCGGTAAACATGTTTACGTCCAGACGAGCTACATTAGATTATCTTTTATTGACACCTGAGGCAGCTAATGATGTGCCAAGAACCGCCTTTATCCTGGGCATCTTTTTAGGGTTCTGTATCCAAGAGCTGCCTGTTTAACGAATAACAGCCGCACGCATCAATCAATTCGGTCACTACGGCTATTCAATTCTGTACCTACTACATACATTGAATTCGTTACAATCTGTCTGCAGATTAAACTACGACAAAGAGCGACGTATCGTGAAATTTTGTCTTTCTAATTATGTTACTTTGTTAGGAGGTTAAGTTTCTGATTGCGATTACACTCGCCTGAATTTCACAACAGAGCCATATAGACAACAAAATTTAGCCAAGTGGAATAAGCTCTGAAGTCTACGCCGCCTGTCCATCGCAAAGCGTTATTCAATTCACAGACCCCCTATGTACGAGTATTAGGTCCCTTATATAAAGAAGGAAAACTATGTTAGTTAGTTAGTTTTGCTGGTACTGCCCAGTTGATCTCGTTCTCTCGATCCTGGGTTCCATTCCCAGGTCGGACAAAGTGTTATTGGGTTTATTCATAAGGAATATTAAATACGTAATAAATAAAATTAATAATAAGTAAATAAAATAACAACTAAATGAGTATAATTTATGAAATAACATAATAATAATTCTTAAATTTAATTCTGTGATAATAAAACAACTTACTAACAACTTAACTAGTAATATTTATCACATTAAACACGCAGTATTCTTCCTCCTCTCTCCTACTTGGTCTATGCTGTGCTCGACAGGGTCCATAATTGTGACTAATATTATTTCCCTACCAACTTTATCCATTATGGTACGCAATAAAGAATTGAGAATTGGGAATTTCTTAGTAACAGCCTTGTGATACCCCCGTGCCTCGGAAATCACGCCAAGCTTTTGGTCCTGCGCTTGATCTCTCTCCGGTTGTGTTGGACTGCTTGGCGTCCCATCGGACTATGAGAGTGAGTAAAGATAGAGTGCACCTGTGTCTGTGGATATGCACACACTTGTGCACTCTCTGTTGAGATTGGCCGCCGATCTGGAAAACTATTTTGCTGGTATGGAACCCTCAGCGAGCAATTCCGATTTGCACTTGTTATTTGTTGGTTATCAGTACAATCTGCGTTGAAAATTATACTCATCACGGAACGGAAAAAAACAGGGTCATTTGTAACGTTTAATAGTGGGTACGTGTGTTTATTGAATTGAAAGAAATGGAAAGGCAATTGTAACAATTGTAACCTTACTTTATATTGATAAATTGTTATGTAGTAAAAAAGCCTCAACAGTTCACTTAATATCAGTCAAACCAAAATTTAAAACTACAATATTTGTTTAAAAATCTGTTAATATAACTAAAGATTTTGTTTATAATGCTCGACAAAAGAATTGGATGAGGGTTACCTCAATAGTTTTACTGCAGTTTTGGTTTTAGTGAAGTTATCAACAAAACTGGGAGTAGGAAACTATTTAGGCTAGTGTTAAGTTAAATTCGTTCTTAGACGTTCAGATCAGCTTGAGAAAAACATTACTTTTGAGAGTTTAAAGCTAATAGGTACCTACTACACAAAATTAACATTTTGTGAAATAGTTTCCTACTGCCAGTTTTGTTGATAACTTCACTAAAACCAAAACCGCAGTAAAACTATTGGGGAATAGGCATTTGTGACAACAGTTTCCCATTTTAATCACATGATATTTCGATAAATCGGACTTATTAGTTACTTATTAGTTTTACTTATTATTAGACTCGGACTAGGTTATTCAACTAATGTTCAGTAACATGTGTTCCAAGGTTTAAGCAAGAGGGGTTGGGCCTCTGCAGGAGCTGTAAGTTCCATCCGCTTAAATAGTCGCGCTCGCTGTAGTTTACTAAGTGCGCAAACTACGGCGAGGAGCGTGAAATGAAGCTGCATTTTTTATAAATATTCATCATCATCATTCTTTCAACCGAAAGAAAGAAATGAAAATGCGTTTATTGGCATTACAGCATATATAAATAACCTTGAAAATAAAATGAATTATAAAACAATGATAATAATTACCGGGAACGGGTAGATAAATATAAACAGTTAGAATGAATTGTGCATTGAGTTATTTTTTTTTTTGTAATATCGTATGCGTCATGCATCAGCTTCATTAAACGTTTTGAGTAAATAAATCAATTATCCTTTTGTCAGTTATGTAGCTTTTCTTTGCAAAAGCTTTCATTTGTGGGTTCATCAATGTAGGGGTAATGGAAGTTAGCTTTATAAACTGGACATAACATAGGCTATGTAAGTTGGCCCTACAAAATCGAACTTTTAGCTGTAGACGAACGCAATATTTTGGTTTTCCCGAACCCTGCCTTCCTGTTCCAACTTATAACTTATAACAAATTCTAACATAGTTGTCAGAATTTATAGTTCAATATTATAGTTATATAGCTGACCAGACAGACGTATTGTTTCCTAAAACACGATCGTAGTGCCACATACCGTGTCTAATTGTAAATCGAAATCATCCAGGGATCAGGTACACTATTTTTACAACCAGTATTTTTAAACAAACAAGCAAAATGAAATGGCAAAACAACCTTGACTATTCTCCATTTCAAGGTGATGTGCACCCCCCTTGGGCCCGTCACCCTAATGCCAATATTTATGTACAGACGTGACACGTCATTCTCACACGAAGCTTACACTCATATTGCGAGTTTATCTCTTACACTGTGACGTAAGAAGCAATTTATTTTTCTTAAAGACTCCGCGGTCTCATGAAGATTGATTGCCTGAGCAATGACGCAGCGCCATCTGATTGACATAGCAATTTACTTCGTGTTTTTAATTTATCCAATCGTTGTCTCGAGCTGGTTTTAAATTGATTCAGTTTAAATGGTTCTATTGAGATGTGCTTGAATTGATGTTGTGTTATTTAGGCCGGCAAGGAAGACATAGTGTTCTTTTTTCAATACATATGGAGAAAATACATTATGTTTTAAGATTTTTGTTGTCGCTTTTGGCTCAGTGGCTGAGAAAGTCTGTGAAATAAACATTTGTGCCTAGTCCAGACAAAAAATATTTAAATGTGTACCTACGTACCTCCTTTGTCAAAGACTGTAGGGGCCAATGGTTGTAGGTGCCGTACATTATTATTTTTGTTTAACGTTGATGTAGTTTTCGGAGTACACAGAAAGAACCACAAGTTTAGTTTAAAGTTATATTAAAATGTAGAAGGTTAACAAGTTAAAGTGGTAGCGATTCTTTCTCTTGACTAGTGGTTAACCCCACAGTTGTTGTTTGACTCGATGCGCCTTGCTTAAAACGTTCTAATTATAGCATAATATTTGTGACGCACGACATCCAAGTAGGTTGCTGCGTTCGCAAAGTAAATGTACGGTTGATGAGACCGTACATGTTGGCAACCCCACAAAGATGTAAGGAAATGTATTGAAAGATTGTCAAGAGAAGGAACCCTATTACAAACAAATAATAAATTAAATTATTCGAAGTTGAACGCGATGTTGTCTGCGTGACGTGGACGTACCGCTTGCAGTTCTGCATGGCTCGCCGTGTGAATGTTTTCTTCTTGCTTTCTGTGTTGTATCGGTTGCATTTCAATCTCTTCAAGCTGATTGTTCGTAGCTGAATGTTTCTTAGTTATGGAGCGACAAGATGGTCCGTATCTCTTCGCTAACCACTCCACAGAGACAGTGATGATTACTGCCACAATAGTATAAGAGACAGCATATTGGTGTATGTCATGGGTGGAAATGGTTGATGGGAAATGGTTTTCTTGCGTTTTCATAATAGCTAATTGCTTGTCGATTTCCTCCAATTCTGCAGTTTCTGGCAACATCACGTGCGAAATATTATGTGTTATGTTCACAATGTTATTTACCATCGAGTTGAGTGACGGTATGTTCATGGAAAGATCCATCTTCATGTTACTATTGTATTGGTTATGCGAGTAAATTGTTAGTTCCTTCGATTGTAACAAGCAGCCCTTTTTTTTTTTTTTTTTGATGACGGGGGGAAATCCTCATGGATGTCCTCCGCCCTAGGGAGGGCGGAGGGGTCTGTCAGACTCTTACTGACTAAAACCACCCCGGTGTTCCGCCTCACACTTGCACCGGAGATCACGGGAACAAAAGTGACTTCCGCGATCCCCGGCTAGTGCCGGCCCGCCTGTGCGGGCCACCTCGCGTTAGGGGGGGAGTGAGGTGTTAAACTCCCCCCTTACATCACATAGAGGCGCGCGTGGAACACTACGCGCCGCCATCTCGGGTCCTAAGAAGTCGGGGTCGACGGATTTGTGACGGTGTTATTGTGTGTAACAAGCAGCCCTGTGCCAAGGTCAGTATCCCAGAAGTCATAGAGTGCGTAGTGATATCGTTTTCACACACAATTCGTATTGTGCAAGTTCCGCAACAAATCGCCAGCCAAGTATTCGCTGTGTGTAACGCGATCCACTCCTGCTTACATAGCGTATTTTTTACATCACAAGGTGAGGTCGTTCGATGACCCAATATTTTTGCTTCACAGGGAGCATTGCTGTTATGTAAGTTGAATATCGGTAGATTCTTGTTGCATAACAGCTTGCCTGGTTGAATGTGACTACATCGCTTCACGTCATCTTCAGATAAAGAGACGTAAGTGCTCTTCCCGAAATTTACTGCTATGTACTGCGAAGCTAGTTGGACTATGACTGTTCCTGTGCTTGTTTTCATGGGCAACGGAGTAGCTCGGTATAGAGTGAAGTCTTCGTCTGAGATCAATGGGACGTGTATCTCGAACAAGAAGTAGTTAGTGGTAACTCGCGCTCTCACGTATAGCAGTTTGTAAAGGTCTTTGATATCATTTCTGATGTTTCGAACAGGCAACGACGAGGTCCTCGGGATTTCAGTTAGTTGCTCGATCAAGTTGACAGGTGTAAGTAGATGGATGTCTATATGTCCTTTGTAGACATCAGTTAGGCTTTCGAACAGCATCTCTTGAACCCTTTCTAAATTGGTGATCAGCAAGTAAGCTGTTAGTGAGGCCGAGTTGAAGTAGTTAGTAGCCATCAGTACTTCCATTTCAGACTCCACTTTGGCTAAGTTAGTGTCAGTCTGCGCCATAAAGTCGTCTATTAAACCAAATTGTCGCAAGATATTTTGTTCATTCTTCTTCAGCATATTGTTTTGAAGTTCGACTATTGAAGTTTGGTTTTTTACCAATTCAAGTAAATAATTTTCATTATTTTGGACGGCTTGTATGTCGGTGTGGTATTTATCTGCGAACCGTTGATCTAGAATACCGAAGAGGCTGTTAGCAACATATCCCACTCCATCAATCAGTCCTCGTTTCTTACGATTACTCAAGTGCTTGTGAGGAGCTAGGAGTATAGTGTTGTAGTAGCTCAAAATTTCCATTTCGTGGTTGAGCTGTTCTAAAGTTGTTTTGCAGTATCTTGGGTCGGTTTTTTGGCATAGTTCGTTCAATCCTTTGAGGTAAGCTTCAATTCGACGTACTCCGTCCCAGTATGTTGTTAAATTGTAGTACATAAGTAGTGTCCATTCGTCATGAATAATTTGTACGTTTCCTATTGTGTCGTAATAAATCGGCCGCTCAAGTTCGAAGTTAGTAATTTGAACGCCAGATTTCATGATTTCGCCATATGACCCAGTTATTAACGAAAATACAATTAATAACATTGTAAGAAGCGTAGAAAAACATTTATTTCCGCCTGTCTTTGGCATGGTTGGAGTTTTCTTTTCTCTGTGATCTTGGACGTTGTTCTCGATAGGAAGTGGTGACAGTTTCACTACTGGACGTTTGATGATACCAGATTGAGTTTTAACCGTGGTTACTCGAACATAGCCGTCGGAACCGGGATGCAGTTCCAGTACGCGTCCCATAGCCCACTTTCCTGGTGGCAAGTTGTTGTCCTTGATCAAGACAATATCGCCTTCCTGGATGTTCTTTTTTGGTTTGTTCCATTTGCCTCTGACCTGGAGTTGTGTTAAGTATTCATTCGACCAACTCTTCCAAAATTGGTGCAGCATATGCTCTGTTAGCTGCCACCGTTGACGTAAATTAACGTTATTTACGTCACAGTACGTTGATATTGGTAGTGACATCGTTGGGCTTCCAGTGAGAAAATGACCAGGTGTTAAATAGTTTTGAAATTCATCGGGATCTTCAGTGAGTGGACAGAGGGGTCTTGAGTTCATACAGGCTTCGATTTTTGCCAGCAGCGTAGTAAACTCCTCGAATGTTAGTTTCTGATCTCCTAATACACGGTGAAGATGATGTTTCATCGATTTTACGGCCGCTTCCCACAGACCACCAGCACTGGGCCACGCGGGAGCATTGAAGTGCCATTCTACCTCCATTTTTCCGATTTCGTTGAAGAAGTCCGGCGAAAGCTCTTGTTTAAAATGTTCAAATTCATTCCGCAACATCTTCGAAGCTCCAATGAAATTAGTGCCGCAATCTGAGTACACATGTTTAGGTGTACCGCGTCTGGCGCACATGCGCTGTAAAGCGGCAATGAACGTTTCGGTGCTTAAATCGGACACCAGCGCAATGTGAACAGCTTTAGTAGCCATGCACACGAAAATAGCGATGTACCCCTTTGTAGTCTTTACTCCTCTTCCTTTGTTTAGTTTGACTTGCACATGTCCAGTGAAGTCTACACCAGTATGTGTAAAAGGTCGGGATGGGGTAGCTCTCTGTCGAGGTAAGTCCGCCATAAGTTGGTAGTTGTCAGTTGGTTTATAGCGGTGACATCGCACGCAACGTCGCAGTTGAGTTTTTACAGCTCTGTTGCTTCCGACAATCCAGTATCGTTGTCGGATTTGAGCCAATGTCAGCCGCGCACCTCCATGAAGTGTTGTAAGGTGTGCTTGTTCAATTACGAGCTGAGTTAGTCGTCCCATTCGAGGAAGAATTATAGGATTTTTCATCTCGAAGGGCAAGTAGGAATTTCTCAGTCTTCCGCCGACTCTTATCATCCCTTTTTCGTCCATACAAGGATTCAATTTGAATATAATGCTCTTGTTGTTTACAGTTCCGTTTACTTTCAGTTGTTTGTATTCATTTTCAAACTCCGTACTCTGCACATATGTAATTACTCGGTCAGCTGATAGCTTGAGTTCGCTCACACTTAGGTAGTTGGTCTCAAATTTCATCTTGGAGCGTGCCGTCGCGATAAAGCGCAGTACCTGAGCCGTTACTCGAATTACTTGCGTCAATGAACTATATTTATGTAATAAGTTATTAATAAAATGTTCATTGTTGCTCGGCACCGTTATGGTTGGTACTGCTAAGGCGACACTTTCCTGGTTGGTTGTAAACAGACATGTGAAGTTTCTCATGAGTTCAGAGTCTTCTGCCTTTTTTAGCCATTCCGCACCTTGCCACCAGAGATCGAAGCTAACTAGTTTGCTTGGCAACATTCCTCTAGATGCACAGTCAGCAGGGTTCTGTGCCGATTTTACGTAGCGCCACTTGTCGGAAGGAATAATTAGTTTTATTTTATCCACTCTGTTGGACACGTATTTATCCCACCTTGATGCATCTCCTTGCAGCCACGCTAAGACTACTGGAGAGTCACACCATGCTTGTATTGACACATCGTATCCAGCTAAAGCTTCCATAGTTTTTTCCATGAGTTTAGCCAACAGTAGTGCGCCACATAGTTCTAATCTCGGCAAGGTAGTTTTTTGTGATAAAGGTGCAACCCTGGTTTTAGCGACGAGTAAAGTTACAGTCGGTATATCTTGTTCGTTCCTTACTCGACTGTATATGACACACGCATACGCCTTTTCACTCGCATCACAGAATCCTAGCAATTCTATTGATTGTTGTGCACCAATCCATCGGTTTAGTTTTATTTTCCTGACATTTGGAAGTTCAGTTTTCAATTTAGCCCAATCATTTAGTATGTTACTCGGTAGTTCTTCATCCCAGGCAAGTTTGCTGTTCCACACTCTTTGAAATAGTAGTTTTGCCGACACGGTTATAGGAGCCAACCAACCCAAAGGATCATATAGTTTCGAAATTTCGGAAAGTAAGTGCCTTTTCGTTGTCCGACCCTTCGATCTTTCTTCCAGACTCCAGTTAAACATGAGCGTGTCGATGTTAGGGTTCCAGCCGAGTCCGAGCGTATTTGTCGAGTCTTCAGTTTTGAAATCGAATATGCTTTTAGTTGATATTAGATCGTCAGTTAAACTCTCTAGTAGCGCGGGGTGGTTGGCTGACCACTTTCGTAAGTTCATGCCGCCGCCCTTCAGTAGGTTTATAAGGGAACTTTGTAGGTCTTTAGCTTTATCCAGAGAGTAGTGACCGCTAATCACATCATCGACGTAGAACTCGTTGAGTAATGTATTGGCGGCCTCTGGATATTTATGGCCGTCATCCAGGGCTAACTGCTTCATAGTTCTCATAGCCAACCATGGCGCGCATTTGGTCCCGTATGTCACGGTGCAAAGTTGAAATTCTTGTAACCTTTCAGCAGGTGAGTCGCGCCATATTATCTTCTGAAGTGATTGTTGATCTTCAGCTAACCCGATGCATCGGTACATCTTCTCTATATCGGCGGTAAAAGCGTACTTGTAGGACCTCCACTTTAGTATCAGAGCTTGAATGTCCTTCTGTAGATTTGGACCCTTTTCCATTAAGCTATTCAAGCTTTATCCTGTTGTTTTCCTTTGCGAGGCGTTAAAAACCACTCTTAGTTTGGTGGTAGTGGATCGTTCTCGCAAAACACCATGGTGCGGAAGGTAGCATTCAGACATAGAAGTTAATGTTGGAGAGGCCAGTTTCATATGCTGTAGTTGCGTGTATTCTTTGATGAAGTCCCGGTACATCGTTGCAAGTTTATTGTTCTTTTCCAGGCGTTTTTCTAGTTGGAAAAATTGCGAGATAGCCGTTAACTTTGATCTGCCCAATTTGTCTTGCAACTCAGAGCTCATGGGCATCTTAACGATGTATTTGTTATCTGCGTCTCGTTGTACTGTCTCGGTGTAATATTCTTCACACTGGTTATCCTTGGAAATGTCGTGATTGCTGATAGTTATGTCTTCGTTCTCCCAGAATTTAGTTAATTCGCTTAGGTCAACCAGTGTTAGGTGACAGTTAAAGGTTTTCAGTTTGCCACATAGGATCCAGCCTAAGAGCGTCTGTTGCGCTACCGGAGACTGTTGACTGCCTTTCAAGACACCGTCCAGGATGATGTCGGAATATACGTCTGCCCCAAGTAATAAATCTATAGGACTTGATACGTTAAATTCCGGATCTGCTAGTTTCAAATTTTCCAGGTGTGGCCAGTTAGCCTTTTCGAACGATGAGTTTGGTAAGTTGTTTGTTAGTTTGCTTAAAATGAGTGCCTGAATATCGAATGCGTAGTCTGAGTGAATCGATTTACAGGTAAGCTGAAGCCGTCCTTTGCAGTTTCCAGGTGCAGCTCCTACTCCTGTTATAGTTGCATTCAGCCGTTTCCTTGGTAGTCGTAGCATCTGTGCGGCGTTCTCGGTGATCAAGTTAACTTGCGAACCTTGGTCTAGTAGTGCTCGAAGCGTAATGTAATCCCCATTTGCAGATTTTATCTTAAGCTGCACAGTAGTCAATAAAACCTCCATCTCCTTAGTAGATATATGATTGGAGCTGTGTTTTTGTGCGGATGTGGTTGGTCGTTGACCGAAATTATCGTTGTTTCTTTCCGTATTCGTTGAGTTGACAGTATTTTTCTGGTCAGCGTTGTGCAGTAAAGTGTGATGCTTCATATTGCATTCTTTGCACGTTTTTGCTGACGAACAATCTGTGTTGCCATGGCTGTATAAGCAGTTTTTACACACATGTAATTTTGCGACTGCGTTATTCCGTTGGAATGAGTCCATATTGATGAACTTTGGACATTGCATCAATACATGATTTCCGTCACAGTATGGGCAGTGTCCATATGCTGTGTGATAAATCCTCTTGAAAGATTTTTGTCGCTCGTAATCATGCAGTTTTGCCGAGTGATGTTTGTTAAACGACTTGGACGAGACTTGCTTCTGCTGGTTAGATACTTCTTTTTTCGTATTATTCATAGTTTCATATGCCATGAACTTGTTTTCCAAGAAGTATAATAGCTCATTCAAGTTTGGTACATCTCTAGGATCTCGCAGTTCCTTTATGTACTCGCTGTAGGTAGTCGTGTCAAGTTTCTGCGACATCAAGTGTACGATAATTGGGTCCCAAGTTGCGATGTTTAAACCAATGTTTGATAGTCCGTTCGTACATTCAGTGATGACGTCATGCATCTTCTTGAGGTTGAAGCTGTCGGGTTGCTGAACGACAGGCAGGTTGAGCATGGTGTTCAGGAATGACGTAAATAGCAGCCTTCGATTGTCGAAACGCTGAGTCAGTATTTCCCAACAGGATGTGTAGTTTTCTGCGCTAGTACTGAGATGTTGCACCAATCTTTCAGCTTCGCCTCTCAACCTCGTTTTCAAATGCTGCATCTTTTGCGCTTTGTTAATCATCGGGTTGTTGTGAATGGTTTCCATGAAGAGGTCCTTGAAGGAAATCCATTGAGTATAGCTACCCGAAAATTCCGGAACCTCAATTTTTGGCGCCGATCTTTCATAGTGCATTGTCGACCAAATTTTACTGTTCAAGTTTTTTCTTAGATCGTCGTACTTGTCCTCCATATCGACGAACATGTTGTAATAATTACCGTTGGAGCCTTTGAGTACCGCTTCCAGCTCCCAGTGTTGTTTGTCGATGACATTCCACTTCGATCTTAAAATGGAGAGATGGTCTTCTAGGTCCCATTTCTCCGTGACAGCTTTTATATCAATTTTCGACATGGCACGATCAAGGGCTTTAAAGTTGCACTCTTGCTTAATCAGTAACGTTTTGATGGTATCGTCAGTATCTCGATCCAGCATCCCAGTTAAGTCGAACTTCACAAACTTTTTTCCCTGTAGTTGTTCCAGTAAGTTGCGCATGTCTTCTTTTGTAGATTCGTATAGTACTTGAGTTTTGCTGTATACGTTATCCACAAAGTAATTGATGTTTTTGTCTTCTAAGGTTTGCTCCAGAATCGCGTGTCGTGCCTCGAAGTCATTCCACTGTGCTTCGAGAGAGTCTAGACGTTTAATTAAGTACTCTTCAGTTTTTCTTGAGGAGCTATCCTTTTTGTAGTTAGAGCACAGCGCTTTGATGTTTTCAAAGCAAGATTGTTGGAGTTGTAACTTCTCCATAGTGACTTCTCTTCTGTAGTTGTCGAAGAGAGGTATGTTTAGTTTGAGGTATGTAGCTCAGTCGTCCAGCACGTAGTTGACGGTGGTAGACGTATAGCTTGACGTTAGTTCACGACACGAAGACCGCAGTTTGCAGGCTTCTTCTTTCAAGTCCCCACGGATCCCTTTTCGTAGTTATAGTAGAGTTGCGTAATCCTTAGCGTCTTGAAATTGTCGTTTGTTTCTATTTATTGCGTTCGCAGTATATTTTACGATATTATGCGCCTTCTCAATCCAACTGGGGCGACCCGCTTGTGGGAGACCAGCTGAACCGATTCGCTATCGTAAATAGAGACACTGTACTCACAATAAATATCCGGCTCGAAGGACCATTTAATGTAGGGGCCAATGGTTGTAGGTGCCGTACATTATTATTTTTGTTTAACGTTGATGTAGTTTTCGGAGTACACAGAAAGAACCACAAGTTTAGTTTAAAGTTATATTAAAATGTAGAAGGTTAACAAGTTAAAGTGGTAGCGATTCTTTCTCTTGACTAGTGGTTAACCCCACAGTTGTTGTTTGACTCGATGCGCCTTGCTTAAAACGTTCTAATTATAGCATAATATTTGTGACGCACGACATCCAAGTAGGTTGCTGCGTTCGCAAAGTAAATGTACGGTTGATGAGACCGTACAAAGATTATACAGGGTGATTGGAAGATGGGTGCAAAGCTTTAAGGCGAAGATAGTACAGACAGTTTAAAACCATTTAAGCCATGGTTGTCTTAGACGAAGTCTTACCAAATATTTTTAACCAAATTTTTAAGTTTTTTTTTCGGAAATTCTCAAAATTTAATGTAAACTGCATAATTATGGCCAAATTGAATGATAATTGAATTCATTTTTTTTATTTAATTAAAGTAATGTGTAAGCAATCAAGCAAAACATGTTTTAGGCTTCTGTGTCATTAGACATTTTTTTTACAGACATTTAAAGCTCAGAAAAAATAAAAAAATTGTACAATACGTCTTTTAAACCTTATTAAAAAAAAAAAAAAATTGGTAAGACTTCGTCTGAGACAACCATGGCTTAAATGGTTCTAAATTGTCTATACTATCTTCACCTTAAAGCTTTGCACCCATCTTCCAATCACCCTGTATAACTCTCTTGTTGTAAAAACATCTTCTTTAAAATAGTTAATGAAATGGACATACCCACCTTTCTGGGAAGATTAGTGCGCCACTTTCTTCTTCCCAGCTAAATAACAAGGAAGTGATAAAGGGAGGACTGTTTTATGTAATTTTGACGTTCAAAAAGTGCTGACAATCGCCTAGTTTGAATAAATGACTTTTGATTTTGCCTACGTAATAGCTTGGCCCGCGACTACGTCCGCGTCGATTTCGGAAATTGTCTCACAGGACCGTACTACCAGAATAAAAAGTATGTTATGTGTTAATCCAGGTTAGACTGTCTGTGTGCCAAATTTCTTCGAAATCCGTTCAGCTTTTTTTGCGTCATTTAGTAACAAACATACAAACAAAATAAGCCATAATTTTATGAAGGAACTCCGCGAAAATAGATTCATGGATGATTCTACCTACCTACTAACATACGATTACATCTATGGGTACGTATATTCAATAAGCAAACAGTTTCATTGAATAACTATGATTCAGTCTCCCATTCTTCCACTACCATGGAAGCATTAAAACTTATTGCCCAAAACTCGACACTCGCGTCCCAAAATAGTTTTAAGCGCCCCCTTCAGATTAATGCGAGAGTTATCAATCGCGCGATATGAGTCGAGCAGATGCCGCCTTTACAAATGGATAACGTTCCGTGACGGACGGCATTAGGGGCCATACATGAATTACGCCACACGTTAAGGGGGAGCTGTCATTCGTAGAACGCGGCCGTCATTAGTAGATTTTTAACAGACTGACAACTAGTATTACCAAGGGGTCTCGTATTACCTAGTAACTGTGTTGTGGAGGTCAGATAGGCCGTCGCTCTATGTAAAATACTGGGATTCAGCTGCATCCGATTATTTGAAAGCCAACCCCAATATAGATAGGCAAAGACTTTGCAAATTAATTGTTAATAAATCTATCCATATTGTTATTAGGTTTAATTTAAAATTGCAAAATATGGGACGTCGTCCCACCAGAGGGTCACACTTGCATGACCATCTGTAACAAGGTCGGGAAAATTATGACATTAGTGTGACGTAATTTATGGATAGCTCCTTACGTTAAACGCTCCCAACTGAGCTGTGTGAACGACGCTTTGCATAACATTTGCATGTTTAGCGAAGATTATTGTTAGAACCTACCTCTAAACATTTGACGGAATTTTGCTACAGTCCTCTGGGTTGATGAATTTTGCTACAGTCCTCTGGGTTGATGAATTGTAAAATGACAGTAACTTTAAATGTCAATTTATGTTAAAGTATCGAGGAATGAATTATTTTTGACAAATTACATGCAATCGTAGCTTTTTTGGTGCATATAATAAAGGCAGAGCCCCTTTTGTACGCATTCAACGAAGACGTCACTCCGGGACCGATAACTGTCAATGGCGACGCTTTCGAGGTTGTTCCAGAATATGTTTAGCTCGAGCAAACTCTGCAATTTGGTAGAAACCACGAGGGAGGCTAACAAAAGTGTTTGGGAAGCTTCGTCGAGTCTTCTCGTCGCGTATTCCGCAGAACATAAAGACTAAAGTCTTCAATCAGTGCGTCCTGCCTGTTATGATTTACGGGGCCGAAACGTGGACACTCACGGTACGGCTGGTCCATTAATTCAAGGTCGCTCAGCGAGCTATGGAACGAGCTATGCTCGGAATATCTCTGAGGGATAGAATCCGGAATGAGGCCATCCGGCAGAGAACCAAAGTTGTCGAATTAGCAAGCTGAAGTGGCAATGGGCCGGCCACATCAGCCGTAGAACCGATGACCGTTGGGGTAGACGTGTTCTTGAGTGGAGACCGCGAATCGGCAAACGTAAGGTAGGACGCCCTTAGGCTAGGTGGAGCGACGATATTCGCCGGGTGGCTGGTAGCAGCTGGATGAGAGTTGCCGAGAATCGAGCTGAATGGCGTGCAATTGATAAGGCCTATGGCCAGCAGTCTGCTGTAGGCTGATGATGATACAGCAGATATATTCAGACAGCTGTGCTGCTGGGGAGTTTGTTACGCCACTGCTTCATCTCAGCTGATGCACTTGGAAGTGGTAAAGGGCGGTCGTTTTTGGGGGGCTGTCTTGTTAACGTTCGAGAAGTGCTAATTCTACGCCTAAAATGAATAAATGACTTTTCATCGATTTTAAATAGTGAGGTCAAAATTAAAATCCAAGAATATGGCTGCAAAAATATTAAAATTTTTCGTCGTGGGAGTCGTTGTCATGTCATCGTCATTTCAAAAATCTGCGAAACAGTAATTAAGAATATTCAAAAATGAGGAATCAAACGGTGTCGTGCTCCAACGTCATTTGGAAGCTTAAACTCAAAATGGACAAACTTTGGGAACATCCTCGACTTGAGGATCATCATCATCATCATTTCAGCCGAAAGACGTCCACTGCTGGACATAGGCCTCCCCAAGCTCCGCCCCTTCGAACGGTTCTGTGCTTCCCGCATACAACGGTCTCCTGCGGCCCTCACAAGGTCATCGGTCCACTTTTTGGGAGGCCTTCCAATTTTACGTCTTCCGGTACGCGGTTGGCACTCCGGAATCTTCCGACCCCATCGACCATCTGCTCTGCGAGCAATGTGCCATGCCCACTGCCACTTAGTTTAGCAACTCTTCGGGCTATGTCGGTTACCTTGGCTCTCCTGCGGATCTCTTCATACCTGATTCGATCACTCAGGGAAACTCCAAGCATAGCCCTCTCCATTGCCCTTTGGGTGACTTTCAGCTTTCAGCCTTCTAATGAGACACATAGTGCGCAACCACCTAACTATGCAATACTGTTGATAACAATATATTATGGATATTACCAATCCTGCTAATGTTATAAATGTGAAAGTTTGTATGTTTAGATGTTTGTTACTTCATTATGCAAACACGGTTTTACGGATTTGGATGAAATTTGACACACAGATAGTAAATAACTTGCATTAACACATAGGATACCTTTCATCCCAGTATGTTTATGTTTATGTTCCTGTGGGATAATTTCCGACCTCCACGCGGGTGAAGCCGCTGGCAAACCTAGTACGTCTGATAAATGTGACTATCGCAATCTACCATGAGCATGTAGAAATCATTAACAGGCTCATTTTCAGTAACTATGTAGAGTTAATCATCATGACGATTTGTAAGTTTCTAGCATTTTTGTGAAAAAAAGAAACTGTGTTATTTTTAAGCTTCAAAATGTAAAACTTCATTCACAAACAACATCAGGCTAAAAGTTTAACCACACACTTCGTTTATTACAGCACTCGAAATAAAAGCCCTTAAACCGAGCACAAATATGGCGTAACTACCCCAAAACTGTACCTAATCATTATTTAAAAGCTCACAGTTTAACTCGTTACTTTTATGTAATCATCTGGTTAGCAACATAAAACCTGTCCTTGGAATATGAACCCTATGGTTTCGGTTACAAAGTAGAATTTCCAATGTAGAAGATGCACGTGCTTAACACATTACGAAATAACAGTGCTCATCTGCGCAAGTTTACCAAGCGTTTTCATTTGAAAACCGCAGGAGAGTCGCTGAAATGCCGGATTCGTTTTACTAGATTTGGCGTTCTTCCAACTTTCGAGTAGTAAATAAATTATGACGCGAAATGTACGTAGGTAACTGCAGTGATGCTTAGATAAGGTTTTACGTGGCCATGGTTTTTTAGGCCGGTTTTAAGCTTACATTTTGGTCCAATTGTTAATCATCATTTTTTAATACTCTTTTGTAGGACAGCTGCAAAAAATGTAAGTAGGTTCCCGCGCAAATCTATTTATCTATCTGTGATGCTAGGTCGCATTTGCTACATTAAAACTTAAGATGCCAATCAGCAGCGAGGTGTCAATTTTTCTAAGAGAGAAGCCGGTGCAAAGCCGGCCTTAACTTACTGACTTATCAAAAAATAATACTTACTGGCATTCTAAAACTAACATAAAGAATTAAACACAATACAATTGAATAGCCGAAAACTAAATAAAATGTGCAATATTTCTCCATCTCGTACTCGCTGACGCATTTTATCTACATTTCTCTATCGTAACCCGTTGTACAGCGGCTTGGTCTCGTCTATATCAAGCGCTACCACGTGACTTATAGTGACATCATTACAGGATCGCTGTTGTATGAATTTTTAGTTCCCAATTATGACGTTTTGGCGCCGGGTTTGTTTAGTTTTTTTTTTTTTGCTGTAGTAATAAAAATCTAAAAATAAGCGCTTTGGTTGTTTGAATGTTATGGCGAATCACATATTCGTAGTGTATCTATTACGTGCCGTTCTCTTTAAGATAGGTATTACCTACCGCATTTAATCTTAAGAGTTTCGGAGAATTTTTCACCTCCACAACTAGTACTCAAGCCTTTGTGTGTAATGGAAAGAGTTTGATTTGATTAAGTTGCCGGCTTGCTTCCCGCCCATTCGCTAAGCAATCCCATTGGTCTACGACGGGCGATAGTGGCGCTGCACGTCCGCGTGTTTTTTCACTTCAACTAATCGTTCACGAACTAAACAATGTGCTCCGTGTGCTAAACCTTTTTTCTAATACGAAATGGTCTTTCTGTGATTTCGTGGTACAACCTCTTCAAGACACGAACAATAACCAACACCTGTGGAAATAAATGTGCAGTAAATTTTAGCTGGATTTAGGACGACTGAACATGCGCTGAGCCCATAGGAGCGCAAAGCAATGGCAGGATCAGTATCAGTATCGTATCGGACGTTGTACGGGTAACCGCTCTTTGTTGTTGCTCCACGTAAATATTAAAAAATCGGACAAATAGTGTTTGAAAGTGCCGTTACAGGTGTAAGCCGTATATACACACTTGGCTACAATAGGATTAGAACAAAAGTCTAGTTTTTTAGTGCGTAATTCCAAAAATAAGACCGAGTTAGTTCAAAAAAAGAATCAGTTCCACCGTCAGTCGTGAACAAATAGTGCGTCGTGTTAAAGCGCGTAAGCGCCCCGTTTCGCACGGCGCTTACTACGTTATTCTCGCGAACTCGCTGGGAACAGTCGTTAAGCACCTACCGCGGGCCTTTTTTAGTGTGCTCTTTTGATTCAAGAATTGTGCGGTAACTTGAAAGGCATTTATTAGTGTGCTAATTTGCAAACTGTCATCCAAGTGAATATTAAATCATGGCTACTCGGTCGTGGGGTTGCTGTACTGCCGATATTAATTATTCCGAGGACACCAAGGAGTTCATTAATTGCACAAAATGTAATAAGTCATTCCATTTCGTGTGCCTATCTATTCCGGAAATGACTACTGACTCCGAAGCTTATCGTAAGTGGAAATGTTCGGGCTGTATGAGTGTCATTACGAACGCCTCCAAAAGTGACGGTACACCTACTCGGAACGTCTCCACTACTAGAGGAAACAAGAGACCAGCCTTGAACTCCCCTCCTCAAGCGACATCTGTAACCACCGAGGATGTACGTGCCATTGTACAAGAAGTAATGAAGGCAGAATTCGCGTCTATGCTTCAGCAAATTAATAATACCATACTCAACATTGTTAACAAGGAACTTGAACCAATGAAACAGGATATTAAAGAGCTGTCCACATCACTGAATTTTCACACTAAGGAGTTTGATGAGTATCAATCCGAACACAAAGCGTTGAAAAATGCAATGAAAAACTTAACCGAAGAAAATAATAATCTTAAAAACACAATTTCGGACCTTAGTCTTCGCATGAACTACCTGGAACAACAGTCTCGTTCAAACAACCTGGAAATTCATTGCCTACCCGAAAATAAACAGGAGAACCTTTATACTGTGGTTAAGCAGCTGGGATCTGTTGTCGGATGCGAGCTAAGTGACACCGACATTCATCACTGCACCCGCGTGGCCAAACTTCAAGCTACCAATGTCCGCCCGCGATCAGTCGTTGTTCAGCTGGCATCTCCAAGAATCCGCGATAATCTTCTGGCATCTGTTATAAACTACAATAAGGAAAAGAAGAGAAATCATAGCGAGAAGCTGAACAGTGCTGATTTTGGGATAGCTGGCGACAGAAATCCGGTATTTGTTCTCGAACACTTATCTCCTGCGAACAAGTCACTTCATGCTGCCACTAGACTAAAAGCAAAAGATAAAGGGTACAGGTTTGTCTGGGTAAGAAACGGTAGGATTTTTGTTAGGAAGGCCGAGGACGCCGACCATATTCTGATAAAGAATTTAGACTCGTTAAATAAGTTGATATGATTTATAACTCCGATCCATTTTTTTTTGTTTTTCCTTAGTTTATCTTTAAAAATACAAGTTGATGTAAAAGTAATATTTTTCAAATTCGATAGTTTACGAATATTTTACCAGAACTGTAGAGGTCTGCGGACTAAAACGCATCTAGTGTATCGAAATGTATGTTGCAATAACTATGATGTAATAATTATTACTGAGACTTGGCTTAATAATACAGTCCAAAGCAGTGAGCTATTCGACGATAGATACGTTGTTCATAGAAGGGATAGAGAAAGTTCCGGATCACGAAGTGGTAAAGAGGGCGGGGGAGTTTTGATAGCAGTAAAAAAAAAAATAAGTTCTAAGCGTGCTCTGCATCTTGAAAGTTGCTGTGAGGACCTTTGGGTTACCTTAGATCTACCTGTGGCTAAGTCTGTTCGTCGTTTGGCTCTCTGTGCAGTATACCTACCACCACCTGTACGCATTTCTTACTTAGATGATTTCTTGGACCACTGTAATGCGGCGATCGAACAACTTAATGACTCAAGTGTATGTATCATTGGCGATTTCAATTTGGGTAACATCGATTGGAAAATAGCCAGTAACTCAGATTATAGCCTCAAGCTTCCTAATACCTGTGTTGCTTTGCTGGATTTTACTTATGTGAACAGGCTCAACCAATGTAACTATACTACTAATAGTTCCGGTCGCATACTTGATCTTGTATTGTGTAATCACCCATTGTGCTCTGTTAATCAAAGTATCGACTTAATATGTAATGTTGATCCGCATCATCCACCCCTTGATGTTGAAATTTCCCTGAACAAGCCCGCCAAACTTCCTTATAATATTGTTAGTGGACAGCCTGACTTTCGTAAAACGAATTATATACCAATTCGTACATTTTTAGGGGAACTTAACTGGGAGGAATTGTTTGAGGGTAAGCACGATGTCAATGAGATGTTACAGATCTTTTATGACATTATTGATTCGGCAATACAAAAATTTATACCAATTAAAGTACCTAAAAACAGGAAATATCCACCATGGTTTAACCGTCACCTAATTAAAATGTTAAATTCTAAAAATAAGATCAGAAAACGCTATAAGATTTATAATAATCCACTGGATAAAATTGAATTAAAAATTATTGGTAAACGCTGTGATGACCTTGCTACTGTCTGCTATAACAACTATATTAAGCATATAGAGGTGGATCTCAAAGGTAACCCGAAATTGTTTTGGACCTATGTAAAAGCTAAACGAGGAGGGACAAGCACGTATCCTATAACTATGACAGACGGTATTACCACATCCTCTGATGGAACAGGAATTTGCGAGCTTTTTGCATCTCATTTTTCTTCTGTTTTCAGCCCTGCTCGGGACAGTTGCAATATTCATAATAACACAGATGTATCCTTACATAATCTTCAGAATTATAGTCTATGTTTATCTCAGCCTGTTATTGGTTGTGAGGCCTTATACAAGAAGCTGAAAAGCTTGGATTGCAAAAAGGGAGCTGGGCCTGATGGAATACCACCAATTTTTATCTATGAGTGTGCGGCTGAGCTAGTTAGACCACTATCCCTAATTTTCAATGTTTCTTTGGCTTCTGGAGTATTTCCTGCAAAATGGAAGTTAGCTAAAGTTGTACCTATCCACAAATCTAACAATGATGACATTGTTTCTAACTATAGACCTATATCTATTTTATCAACCATGGCTAAAGTTTTTGAGTCTATTATCTGTCCCCTCATTCAAAACCACCTAAAGCTGTATTTGAGTGAAGAGCAACATGGTTTTGTAGAATCTAGATCCACAAGTACTAACTTGATACTGTTCACGGAAATGGTAACGAAGGCTATAGATTCAGGTCTCCAAGCCAATGTGATATACACAGATTTTAGCAAGGCGTTTGATACGGTCTCACATGGAATGCTTATCAGCAAATTGGAAGCATATGGCATTACTGGAACGTTGCTTTCATGGTTGAGTTCGTATCTTAAGGATAGATCTTTCTTTGTTGTCATCAACGGCTTCCAATCAACCTTACGACATACATCTTCTGGTGTGCCTCAGGGGTCTCATTTAGGGCCAGTTTTGTTTATTCTGTTCATAAACGACATCCTAAACTGCTTTCTTTATTCTAAAGTTTTTATGTATGCCGACGATCTGAAATTTGTTAAAATCGTTAAATCGAAGGACGACGCCTCAGCACTACAGAGCGATCTTGAACGGCTTGTGCATTGGTGCCGAACCAACGAAATGCATCTAAATACAAGCAAATGTTATCATATTAAATTCTCCAGAATACTCTATCTCATTGATCAAGATTATTATATCGATGGAGTAAAAGTGGTGGAACAGGATGCAATAAGAGACCTTGGTGTAACGTTTGATCGGAAACTAACTTTTGTCCCTCACATTGATAATATAATAAAAAAATCCTCTAAAATGCTCGGATTTGTTATAAGAAATGCCAAACAGTTTAGATGTCGTAAAACTAAAATTTTACTTTACAATAGCTTAATTCGAAGCATATTGGAATATTGTAGTGTGATCTGGCGACCACACTACGCTACACACTCGTTGCGTCTAGAACGCGTTCAAAAGCGATTTCTTTGGCACTTGGCGTTTTCTAGCGGCATTGCTAAGAGAATACGTTCGTACAGTAACAGACTGAGATACTTTAAAATGGTTTCGCTGGACAAACGTCGTCGCCTTAACGACGCAATGTTTGCGTGCAAAGTTCTGACTTATAAAATTGACTGCCCACAGATATTGTACAATTTCAGTTTCCGTGCACCCTCAAGAATTCCTCGTAGTCCAATAACACCACTCCGCCCACCGCTGAGAAGAACGGTACTAGGCGCAAATTCTCCTTATGCGAGATTATGCAATGTCATAAATAATTGCAGCGACCAAATCGATCTTCACTTTGATGGTTTTGGAAAGTTAAAAGCCACTTTTCATAAGTATTTGCCCGATTAGTTTTAGTTAATATTTTAATAAGTTAGTTTTTAAGTATTAAGCATTTTTAACTTTGTTTAGTTACTTTAGTTTAGTTTATTTTGTACTACTTCCTTTAATGCATGCGGAGTTTACCTATAAGTGATTGTTACACTAGTACATTATTTATGTTACATGTTATATTAAGCATAATACCAGTGTAAACAATTGTTGGTGAAAAAAAAAATAAAAAAATAAAAAAAAATGTGCAGTAAATTTTAGCTGGATTTAGGACGACTGAACATGCGCTGAGCCCATAGGAGCGCAAAGCAATGGCAGGAGTTTGCCGATAAGTATTAATTCAAATCCACTATTTACGACACGGTAACTATATTTTTTGGCAATACTAGACACTATTGACGTGCCATTTTTAGAAAGCGGTAGAGATCACCGAAGTGAAGCCGGTAGAAATCGTGTTATATGGTGCTTTCGCTACTGATGCCAATAGATTTGCTGCATTGTTGACGATCAAACAAAGTTGTTCCTAAATGGACAAGCAACAGACGATCGACATCGTGTCTCTGCAAGCATATATAAGAAGTTGACAGATTATGTTATTGATCGTCAAAATACAGCACAATGATCATGAAAATGGAGCAAATCTGTAGGCACCTTTAGATGGGTAAACTTTGACTTTTTAGTGTCTTGTAATACTTTTATGCCTCTTATTAAAAACAAAATGCCTTTGTTTCATAGATGTATAATCTTATATTATAATAATACCGTATTAGTGTTAGGGTGCTTAATTAAATACAAGGCAAAATCAGACTTGATTCTGATATTTAACATTCTGATAAGAAATTTCATGGAAATCTAGGCTTTTTCTTAATTAAGGCAAGAGCCGATAGAATTAAGTCAAAGTCAAATGTTTTTTAATTAGGCACAAATGGCACTTTTGCACGTCAAAATTAACTAGAAAATAGAATAAGCAAGAAACTTCATAATTAGGATATCTAAGAATGATTCCGATAAAGGAAAAAAAGCTCTCTCTGTTTACATTGTGTACCTTATTCCCATGACAACTGAACGTGTTTTCTTT
Organism: Antitype chi; assembly: GCA_947359405.1. Taxonomy (NCBI): domain Eukaryota; kingdom Metazoa; phylum Arthropoda; class Insecta; order Lepidoptera; family Noctuidae; genus Antitype; species Antitype chi. Next base: position 22,259,921 of record OX375815.1, read on the forward strand.
CTAAAAAGAATCAAGAAATATTTTCTAGAATTGAGGGCATAACAGAAATAAAAAAATAGATACTTAAGAACTATAAAAAAAATCAAGACATAGCTAATTACACAAACGATCCATTTCCCAAACAAAAGTTAAAAGCCGGAAAAATAAACATTGTCTAAACCTTAAATTTTTCAGCAGTAACTCTTATGTAATTTATCTTGCCAGCAGATCGCAGCCAAATAAAAACGGGAATAACACTGTCCGTCGCTGTCTCAACACTATTCATTCGACAACAAAAGAATCCGACGTAATTTGGTGGTTATCCAAGCGGTGTCACGGGTTTAACTGACAACTGCGGATAGTGATGTTACATATCGATGACAATGCGAATCGAGTCGGCTTAAATACGGACAATGGTTAAATGGTAGGTACTTTTTTGATAGTAGATTTATGTTGGCATGTTTGGAAATTTATGTTTTGTCGCATAAAAAATATATTACCAGATTTTGGGAAGAGATTGTGCTAGAGTTGTCCTGTAGTTGGTTCCTGAGGCAGGCGACGTTGCTGGGATCTAGAAAACAGTTATGACTTGCGAAGTATGTGTACCTATATATATAGTTTGTGGTTTAAACTTAATTAGGACAGTCTAGAGTCTAGACAAAATCAAAGTGGTTACTAGTTTTTTTTCTGTGATTTCTTAAACTCACACAACATTTCAATGTGTGATACTGACCTGATAGATACATATCTATCACTTTCATTTTTTATTCTTTTTATCTATTATGGTAGAGTAACGTTATTTAAGATGCATAGTCTTCACATATTATTATATTATTATTGTGTACAAAATATTATAAAACATTTTAAAAGAGTTGCGGTGAAGTTTCTTGCCCATTCTTCTCCATACAAAACTATCTTTTGGAAGGGGCGACTAGAATAATTTATATTTGAATGTAGATGTCAAATTTCCAAAGTGCCTTTTATATATCTATTTGAAATTAATGCTTTGACTAGGACTTTGATTACACAAGTAGGTAGTTTCTGAGCGTTGTAAACTACGGAATTAAGCGTGTGGTAGAATGTGAGAGAGACGTCCTAACCGGGAGTGGGATGGCAAAGGTACAGTACATAGACAATTATTTATTTTGCTTTCAAAATAAACAACATTTGTGTGTCCTGTTCTTTAACCAAACGAGCCTTATTAAGTTTTATATCTCTAAATACTCTTAGATAGACATACCTGTTTTATATTTTTTTTCTATTGAGTGGTAAAATTACAGAAATTAAATGCAAAATACGCTTCACCACATCGTGAGATTCGAATCGACGAGACAAGTAGGCAAATTCGAGTATCGGTTAAATTTAAACAAAGTACATCACTACTTCGAGATGCTTACTGCAAGTATTATTGTTAAGGAAAGCCTTACAAAACGAGAGGACTGGTTTTATTATAGCTTTTACGATGTCAAGAGGAATTTATTAGACTGTGGCGTAATTTGCCATGGAATATAATGCTGCCCGGAAGTTAGCAAACCTTTTCATTGATGTGGGCTTATAATACTACAAGGAGCTTAGTTTAAATCGCTCGTCAGAAAGTCATCACTGATTTGAAAAAAAAGCAATTTCGTATTTGGAGGTAACTGATAAATATGAGGCATTTTTTTATGTGACAATGAATACAGAGTTATTTTGCTTAGTATTTGTTTCTTTCTCAGACGTTTAAAGGAAATTTCATTTTCCAATATTTAAGCCACCACACCAAAATCTGATTTCATTTTCCAAAATTAAGCGTTACAAGTCCTAGGAAAGGAGGGAAAGGAGACAAAGAAGGAACAGTATTGCATTCTTGGAAAGAAAAAATCCTGGAATGAATAGAACAGATCGTATATGAAAATAGTAAAAAAACCCACTCGCAATCACGTGTCATTATTTTCCAGGAACATGATTTCAAAAATCCAGTCGCATTTTAAAACTGGATTTCCGGGTAACGAACGAAATGGTAAAAAAAACTTTAATGTATTTATGTTTTCATTCTATCAAACCTGAATATCGATGGGTAAATATTTTCCTTTTTTTTCTGGGAAAACCACCTAGGCAATTATTTGGTTTCCCGCTAGTTTTAATTACCGTAACGTGTGTTGAATGGGGAGGTTTTTTAAACTGTCAGGAATTGTGTTGGTCCTGTTAAAACAAGTTTTAGGGTGTTTTTATTCCTGTGTGCTGAACTAGAATTTTGAACTAAAATAGTAACGAGATTCATCAGCTAAAATGTCGTGGAAATTCGCCAGATGTTTGGCAGTAAAAAGGCTTGGAAGAAACCTATATCTAGACGATAGGCAACTTCACACAGTACACTTCATACATCTAATTCATCATCTGCCTGCCTTTTCCCAACTATATTGGGGTCGGCTTCCAGCCTATCCGGATGCAGAATACCAGTATTTTACATAGAGCGACTGCCTACCTGACCTCCACAACCCAGTTATTGGGTAAAAAGATACCCCTTGGTAGACTGTTTGTCAGACTTTCAGGTTTCTGATGACCCGTAACGACTGTCACAGATCCACGAATGACAGCCAGGACCAACGGGTTAATGAGCTTTCCAAGACACGGAGGAAAGGCTTTAATATATTGTAAAGATGGTCACCTTTTCGTGGACCTACCGCGACAAGTGCAGCTTAACCTGATCGAACGAATCGTGCAATCGTGCAATTACTACGCCACTAGCCTGTCAGTCATATAGTGTCACATTTAGTTATCCTTATACAGTCACGCTGGATGCGAGAAGCAAAGAACTGGTCGAAATGGCGATGCTTTGGGATGCGATGGACGTCTTTTGGCTGAAATGATGATGATGATGATACAGTCGCATCTAATTATCAGATAATAATTGGTTAACACATCGTACTTCTTCTTCTTCGTGATGATGGTATTCTCCTTCTTAGGTGGCCCCATTAATTACATCAGTAGCATTATTAAGGTTATCCAAGGTGCAAGGGAACAGGCACTTAAGACACTCCAACAAGTGGGACATGGTGTGATCAGAGGCACAGCATTTGCTCTAGATGGTTAGATAAGTCAGTAATAGCCGACTTCGGCAAATTGATTCTTTTCAAATAATTATGTTATAAATATTGGATTTTTTTTTATTTCATTACATTGACTATAAGGCCACTTTTACTCTGCATATTGTTAAAACTGCAAAATAAAAGAAAAACGAAATAAAGTAAAAAATTACAACAATAAAAGCGAAGTTGCAACAAAAATAAAAAATAAAACACCTAGTTGATACAATTACAGCGATGTTTCCTTAGCAACGTAAGCCAACATGTTTAGATTATTCCACAAGGGAAAATTTAATTATTCGCTCTTTCGTCGACTGTTTTATACTGCGTATAACCATTGTGTAGGTTGAAAATTTGTCATCAGTGGATAATGATGTTGGTCGTAAATTCAAGGAATTAACCGCTTAATGGTAAAGCAAATTGAGTAGTAGCCTAAATTGTCCAAATATTCATTTTTGAGTTTCGAATACCTATTCACTTGATTTGTGTTTGCTTCGCTTACGTTATACGAAGCAAGTAATTTATAATAATTTTACATGTGAAATAATTTTGATTCATAGAGTATTTGATAAGAAATACGATCAAATTACAATTAACACCAGCGTGTGCAGCAAAATATTCATTAAACTATAACATTTAATGCAAACATTACGCATAAAATATTTATCAAATTATTTTTTTAAGAAGGATGGTTGCAAAAAAGATTTTGTTTAATCAACCATAATATATAGTAAAGTTTATTATAATTTTTACAATAGGTAACACAACTATTTACGCTAGGTACTAAATTCCCTAAATAAATGACTATACAAATAATTTGTATAGTCATTTATTTAGGCAATTATTAGAACAAAAACAAACGAACACTACGACGCCGACGTCGAAGTACTCGTCCGCATCACTGTCATCCGGAACGCACCCAAAAGACTGGCAGCATTGCCACGTTGAACGTCAATGCTAAACAATCAAAAGTCCCAAGGACGTTATATTACCACACTGTATAAGAAATACCCTTACCGTACCATACTGTATAACAGGAACGCTTCCTGGCACAACGTTATGATGACGTCGCAAGTAATATCGAAAACATCTGGTTACTAATGAGAAAATGCGTCTGCCATCTCGGTAAGCTTCGCTTTACATAATTTAGTTTATTTGACGTTTTATTGTTTTTCGTAAAGTCTCATTTTTGGATTCTATGTTTGATGGTGATTGTACTTCATAACAAAATGCCCTAAGGCTGATTTTCATTCATCTAATTGCTGTTTCATTTCAGGAATGGACTCTGTGACTTTGATCGATTTTGACCAATTTAACCGAACTGTCGCTGGTATACACTGAAAAAGTGATTTCTTTAAAAATAAATAAATTCTCTGTTTTGATAATGATTATTAGCGAGATGAGATTACTTACAAAAGAAAAGATGAATGGACTGTATGAAAGATGATATGGCATGAGGATATAGGACGCGAGTGCAGAAAATTACGACTAATAGAGAAGTTTTTAAGAAATACATGTTGCGCCGGTAGAATTTGTTTGAATTAATTGGAATGAGAGTAAGAGAATGATGATGTACTTTAATTTTCAGTTCTTTCTTCTTGTTTTATTATTAGTTTATACAAAAAAAGCCTGTACTTAAATTAATAGCAAACTTCAGCTAAAGTCAACATTTAGCTATCTTTCATATTTATGTCATATAATAAAAAAGTAAAGAAGTCAAGTCACAGCATTGAATATTTCAGAAAAAAAGTAATTGTTACGAGCTCGGGAACGAGTCTGATGCCAGAAATATAGTATTTAGAATTTTTGTCTGTTTATCTGTTTGTCTGGATGGATGTTCCGGATTTGCGTAAAAGCGGCTGAATTAATTTGGATAAAATTTGGCCCACAGATAGTTTATAACCTGCATTAATTCATAGGGGATTATTTTTAATCCCGAAGCCGCGGGCAAACCCTAGCAAAATTATAAAACACATTTTTAATTCTTGTTTCTTCATAAAATTGTGACCGTACGCTTAGCTGGTTTTAAGTTAACGCTCTCAAAGCTGTGGCGAAATGATGAGTATCCCAGATAAGGACGCTTGGAGCTCGTTTCATCCTTGTGTTCCTATTTTAAATGCTTTCCGGGTTTTTTTTTATTTTTGTGCTAATCTGAAGGAAAAAATGTTGAGAGAAACACCCAATAAAGTTACAGCTGAATAAGTAAGAGTAAGAAATAAAAAGTTTTGGTAAATGAGAAATTAGGTAATTGGTCACGTGACGTACATAAAAAAATCAGCCTATAATGTTCCCACTGCTGGGACGCAGGCCTCCTCTCTTCGAGAGAGACTGGGCTGTAATGTACCACGCGGGCCCAGTGCAGTTTGGTGGATATCACCATATGTTCGATTTTTGGTTCCATGCCGGTTTCCTCACGATGATTTATTTTACTGTTTTGAGAGCAGTGCTGAAAAAATAATTTACACAAAGTGAAGCAACTGTCAGTATTCGAACCTACTACCTACATTTCGTAAGTTGCGACTGGTACCACTGAGCTATCACTGCTCCCGATGGCAATAGGCTCGCCATCTATTACATGGGATTGAAGCAAACTAATTATGAGTTATTTAGTGATTTGTGTTGCAAGCTGGCCTTTAAAATAAACTTGTATTAATGGTACTCCACAAATAATTATCTCGAAAAAATAATTGAAATCTTCTCCCAGTGACTATTATGACAGTATATTACAAAGAATACTAGTAGCATTGTCCGAACACAACATTTTCTTTGAAAATAATGGAGTCTGAGATTTCTTTGAAAATACTTAAGATACAGTACAATGGAAATAATGAGAAACGAACCAGTATCTACTGCAGTTAGCTTACGTACGCACGGGCGATTTTTATAAGCGACGTATTTTTTCGCGCACTTGGCTTCATCTCTCGTTATTGAGGCGCGCATCGACACTCCAACAGAGCGCATCCAGCAGAGCACATTCAGGCGCGCCAAGAAAACATATTGTTGGATTTTCAAATCTCGGTGCTAAGCGTTGAATCCAGTGAGCGAAAAGAAAACGTCGCGTTATAAAAACCGCCCGTGCGATACGTGGGCGTACTGCATCGACGTCAAAACATTAACATTTTTCATTATTCATAAGGGTATTATTTGTGGAGCTGTTAGGGCGTTTATTTTTGAATCATTAAACAGTGTTAAATTGTCATTAAGAAGTAAAGGAATGGATGGGATTTTTCAAAGGAGTTTTTATCTTTATGGTACTCGCCGCACACTTAGGTGGTAGAGGTCATTTTTTACGAAGGATATCCCTATGTTAACAGTAGTTATGACAACCAAGTTTTAAAAGTCACCACTTTGAGATCGATTTCGATTTTCTTTTAACCGATAAGCTCCTGAACTAATTACTGGTGAAACTTAAATTGGGGTTGTTGCGAAGCCCTTGAGAGAGGCTTCTAAAACAATGTTTGGACGTCTATAATTAATGAGTTACCTGTAATTGCTTTATTAATATATGCATACATTAACTCATGCCTTTTTCTTATGGGGGTAGGCAGGAAACTACAGGACGCCACCTGCTACGATCCTTAAATAATTGTATCGCATCGTTTACGTTCATACAGCTAGTGATATTATGTAGGTATCTATTTATAATTCTCATTTTTTATGAATCCCTGTAACCACTTCAAATCAATACTGTAATATTAACGAATCCATTGATAACAGAACGCACCTTTGTCACTGTTATAATGTCTGGTAAATTTTTAACTAAAAATATTTTTAATAAATGAAATATCAAATGAACGTTTTATATGTCGAATGGCCGAACTAAAAATCCTATTGCCATATTGGATTATTTTTCGCAGTACTAGATTAAATAATGTTGTTGACTATGCTGTACTAGCTGACCCGACAGACGTTGTCCCGTCCAAATTTCAATAATTCATAAAGAAATGGGATGGGATTTTTCCAGAATTTGTACATTTTCTAGGAAACTTACCCTAAACATTTTTTTGGAAAGAAGTCACTCTTCTAGTCCAAACAAGATTGAATACCTTGATTATTTTCTTAAATAAATCAATAAACACATGCCTCCTACAAAAAAATGAATCAGTACCTATTAAAACTTAATTACCAGCCAGCCTCAATAAAAAAGTAAATATTCTATAAACACAACCTTAAATAAAAACCCAGTCAAGTGCGAGTCGATCTCGTGCGCCGAGTGTTCTGTACCTAGCCATTATACTGCCATAATAAAAAAGATATGGGCAAATTCAGATTTTCGCGAAAACTTGTAAGTACCCAAATTTACCTTATCTTTCCACTTTTTTTATTTTTTGGAATTTTTCGTTTGTTTGTCCTGGAAGACCTTACTTTTTGCCAAATTTCGTGATTCTAGGTCAACGGGAACTACCTTATAGGTTTTCGAACCAAAACCTATAGGGTACTTCCGGTTGACCTAGAATTGTCAATTTTGGTTGAAAGCAAGCAAAGGGAAAATTCCAAAAAATTAAAAAAAAGTTGAAAGTTGAGGTAAATTTTGGTACTTACAAGTTTTCGCGAATCTCTAAATTTGCCCATATCTTATTATTGTATTGACTCAGAACTTTGATTATTATACACCTAATAGGGACTATAGACTCCAGTATCTGGTATAAATTTCAACTTGCTAGGCCCACCCGTTCCTGAGAAAATTGGTGGTGTCACACGGACAGACAGGCGGACCGACGGACAAGAGAGTGATCTTATAAGGGTTCATTTTTTACCTTTTGTGGTACGGAACCCTAAAAAGAAAAATATTCTATAAGTAACATTTGACACGGCACAAAATAGAAATGCAAAAAAAATGAAAAAGAAGGTTGTTCCAATAGTGAACACCGTTTCATTACTGCACGTCTCGGAGTTGAAAATACTTGCCGTTGATTTTTACCTTCCAAGTTTCCGCTGTTTCCGTTTGCTTTTGATATGGGCTTGCTGTAAATTTGTTTCCGTTTGGAATTGTAAGTAGCGAAACGTTTGAGGATAAATAAGTGATTTATAAAACTGACTGAGCATAGTTTGGGTTTAAATTGACGAACCTACATGGTATGCATTTTATAATACTGAAATTGCCATGAGCTCTGTTTTTGCCTCATAACGTGTTATAAGGTCTTTATTAATACTGAATGAGTGATTTCAAGACAAGGAGTTCCCACGGGAACGTACAACCAGGTCAAAAGTGCTAATTCAAGTTATAAACTATCTATGTGCCAAATTTCATCCAAATCCGTTCGACCGTTTTTGCGTGATAACAACATGCAAACAACTAAACAATCAAACTTTCACATTTAAAATATTAATTAGGATTATGAAAACCAATTCGGAACAAAATTATCTTTGCTTAGAAAAATAACAAAAAATGTATGTACGTAAAGAATTAACATCATTTTATCATAAAAATGTCCATCTGCCCATTTCCATGCAGGCAATAAAATCACATTGTTGACTCAAATGTTTCATCCATTGATTTACAATAACGACCAGCAATATATCAAAGAATATTAGGGAAAATCTGTTATTTTATGGGTTTATTCATCATAAAATATGACGAATGGTTTAATTAGAAATAATGGTTTAAAAAAACTGGTTTAATCAGACAGAAATCAATGCTGTCCTCGTTTAGGATACCAGATGTAATGTGTCCCAAATGAGGCACATGTGTACATCGGCAGATAAATAGTAGGTATAAACTTGTAGTACACGGACCAAAATCTGTTTAGAATATACCATTAATTGAATATTTTATTTTAGATATCCTTTAGATATGACAGGTATGATAAACAACGTCTATTAATCTTAGAAGGTTGAAGTGGCAGTGGGCTGATCATGTGGGTCGAAGGATCGATGGCCGATGGAGCAGACGAGTTCTGGAGTGGAGACCGCGTATCGGCAAGCATAGTGTGGGACGCCGGCGCCGCCGCGCCGCCGCCCAGCTAGCTGGACCGAGGACCTCAAAACGGTGGCTCGGGTAAGACCGGATGCAAAAGGCGCCAAGCGCTACCGTGATTACATGCTTTACCTACTTTATCGGTTGCCTCGTGACTGACAGATGACATTAGTGACAGCAGCTACCTCCTCTTATGTGAATGAGACAGTGTTTACATACCTATCTATTCAATAAATACACTACAGTACGGAGGATAGGTCAGACTCGAAATAAATACGTATCTCTAGTACCTAATTAACAAAACAAAAAACAGCAAAATCTAAGCACACACCAAACAAATAAATTCAAAACTGTGAAACCGAAATTGCATCAGCAAATCAAACAGGTCCAATATCCTTTATTAATTCCCGAGCGTGCCAAGAACGTGTTACTTATTGCTAAGACAACTTACTACAATCGCAGAACTGTAACGAAATCTTTGGGTTTCTGCCAAATGAATTAATGGTTGATAAGCCAAGGTTAATTTAGCATTGTTTCCAGGCGCCTGGTTGTTACTATTAAATTTAGCTAAACGGGCTCGAGTGCCTTGATTGTGAGCGTATGCCTTTGTACTATTAAAGTATTTGATTAAATCTTCTGACGTTATTATTATAATACTAGTTTTTGTTAGCGGCTTCGGACCCATGGAGGTCAATAATTGCCACGTGTGAACGTACCATCGAGATAAAAAGTATTTATTTATTTATTAAAAACATTAACATTGTTTGTGTTAATCCAAGTTATAAACCATCTGTATGCCAAATTTCATCCAAATCCGCACAGCTTTTTATACGTGATTAAGTAACAAACATCCAAACTTTCATATTTATAATAGCAGAAGGATAGTAGGATAATATAATATATACAAATATACAGGAAAAGGTTTTACTCTGGGCGCAAACTGTAACCATGAATTCAGCATATTATTCTAGACCCTCCAGCGCAGAAATTTTTCGTCCGTTGTACAAAAAAAAATCAGCTGTTTCATAGAAAAGTGCAATACCTGCGCAGTCAAAATGTATGGAACAGATGATTTTTTTTTTGGAAAACCGACGAAAAATTTCTGCGCTTAGGGTCTAGAATGATATGCTGAATTCATGGTTACAGTTTGCGCACTGAATAAAAACTTTTCCTGTATAGTAGGGTAAGTGAAGTATTATGTTTGATTTGATATAATTAAAATATACCGTTTGTTATTTATTTATGAACTTTAAAAAAGTTTACATAAAATGTTGATGTCATATTAGGTGAAATCAAATTGAATTACCGATATTATTAATTGATTCACGAAAAGGTCTTTCGTTGAAATGGCAAACATAAGTATATTTTAAAGTTTAAAAAGTCTCATCATTCCTAACTGTAAATATAATCCGAAGCACATTAAATTTCTGAATCAAAGACAAACAAAGCCGCACTCACAGCTAGTACAACGAACTACGTTTTTAATCCTCCAGTTTGTTAGGAAGCACATCGTTAAACCAGATTTATATCCAGGCGAAGCATTAGCACAGAATAATGCCTACAGAAGGTTGGTTTCATAAAATGAGCTAAAACAGGCGTAAGCTCACAGAAACGCATACGTGCGGACGGCGATTTCAAACAAACCCTAGTCAAAAGTGCGCTTGCATTCGGTATACAGGTTGAAATTGAAAACATGCGACAAACCGAAATGGGAGATTGTACTCATCATTATGAACAACTTTTACTAAGGGACCAAAGATGCAATCGCAAAAAAAAAAAACATCTGTTCCCTACATTTTGACGAGTCATGCGAACATAAATGTAGGGAACAGATGTTTTTTTTTTTGCGATTGCATCTTTGGTCCCTTAGTAAAAGTTGTTCATAATGATGAGTACAATCTCCCATTTCGGTTTGTCGCATGTTTTCAATTTCACCCTGTATATACGCCAAGCGTGTCTATGTGTGCGTGCGTTTTCACTCGCTGTATGGAACAGCCTTCTGTTCTTTTCTTTATTATAAGTGTCTGCTATCTGCAGGAGCTAAGGAATTTAAGAACTAAGTTCAATTATACTTCTTATAAGCGCTCTTTAATCCAATGGAAGAAGCGAGTCGTAAAATTATGATTTACTAAAAGGTTGTTTCATATTATGTTATTATTTTATAGAACACTAACTTTTGGCAGCAGCTTTGCCCTCGTAGCTGTCGGAAATTATCCCACGGGAACGTACTACTGAGACAAAAAGTATTATATGTGTTAATCCAGATTATTAACTACCTGTGTGCCAAATTTTATCCAAATCCGTTCAGCCGTTATTCAAAATAAAAATAAAAATCAAAACTCATTTATTCAAATTATGCTGAGTCAGCACTTTTTAACGTCAAAATTACATAAGCTTATATTATTGCTTGATTGAGTAACAAACATCCAAACATCTAAATAATATCTAAACATCAATCTTTCACATTTATAATATTAGTAGGATTTTTGATGCTAGTTTTGCAGTTTAACTAGGTAAAAATAGCCTTCAAATTTCTTGTCATGGTAGATTTAAATAATACCTATAATGATCTATCACGACACGATCGCAGAGTTTAATAGTTAAACAAATGCCTCACCATGCAAATGCCTTAGCCTGGTCGAGTATAATTGTGCTAATGTGACCTATTTCCGGTCTTTGTCTCTCCAATTTCTCACTCAAACAGTTCTTAAATCTTGGTCTACGCCATTCAACCATCTGAGTTTGCCCTGGCCTCGACTTCGCCGACTATCACTTTTATTTATTTATTAAAACCTTATGCACAAATAAAAACTGTACTAAGGTGGACTTAACGCCGGAGGCATTTTCTACCAGCTCTAGTAAACATTTGAGTGCTCTGGTCTTGTATTCAACAAATATGGCCTCACTTTATCATCATCATCATTGGCAGCCTTGTTAAACCTACAACTAAAAATAGGTCTCCTTCTTTTTGTGCTATATCACCATGGTCTGTGTGAATCTCATCCAAGTCTTCCCAGTGATCTTCTATGGGTCATCCACCAGTCAACCTGTGTTTTGGTCTGCTAAAAATCTTTCTACCGTTTTTCGGCAAACATTCCGGTTAGGCTTCTGCTCCACTTACCTCACTTAACGGTTGTATTATCCCAGTAAAAAGAAACAGATTTACAAAAAGAACAAATTAAGATACCAAATCCATTAACCCATATCAATCTAAGTGAAACGACAGCAATCAGAGACAATGCGTTTCATTATATAGAACAAAAGAAATACATTTACAAAATAGCAAACAACGAGCAATTGATAATAGAAACGCGAAGTTTATGGCTGAAAAAACGAAGAATACAGTTCACAGAAATGTTATTCATAATCTTCAGTAAATATTCAAAGATGGTATAAAAAAAATCATGCTTCAGTAAGTCACAATGGCCGTTGGAGGTCCTTTGTGAGCGATGTCAAGTAATCCTATAGCTTTTATTTTATCTGTACTTACTTTGAGTTTTACTCGAATGAGTGGTATTATTGCGATTTCTTTTCATTCTCTAATGAGTTATTTTGTTTGCTCGTGGACGTTTGCTTCGTAGTAGTTATGAGTGTTTTATTTTGAAAAAAAAAGTCACCTAATTGTTGATTTATACATAATTATGTGTGTACACTAGCTCTATAAGCGGTTTACTTGTAATCTTGAATTCTTAATTCCGTCACATATTAATCTAAATCGTGCTTGAGCTAAGAGTAGTGTTCACTTAAAACTTTCAACTATTTGCTCGCCATCAGATGTTATAACATCTTAATCAACTCAAACTATCGCAGTCTACTGCTGGACATGCGCCTCGCCCAGGCTGCGCTACAACACTCCGTCCTCCGCCTTCCACACGCAGTCTGTCCCAGCCACCATTTCAAGGTCGTCGGTGCATCTACCTAGGGGGCGTTCCACATACGCTTGCCGATACGGGGCTCCTCTCCAGGACTCGTTTGCTCTACCGGCCATCGCTCCTTCGACAAACATGGCCAACCACTGCAACTTCAGTTTGCTTACTCTGTAAGGTATGTCGGGTTTTTTGGATAATTTCATTTCTGATCCTTCAAGGAAACATTTGATTCAGCCTTTAGCCTACTTCCTACTATATATAATATTATAAATGTGAAAGATAGTGAAGATGTTTGGATGTTTGTTACTCAATCACTCAAAAACGGCTGAACGAATTTGGATAAAGTTTGGCACACAACTAGGTAGATTATAACCTAGATTAACACAGGATACTTTTTCTTTCGGTAGTACGTTCCCGCGGGATATTTTCCAACTTCCATGCGGGCAAAGCCGCGGGCGGAAGCTAATTATTAATATTTTCAGCCATTTTTTTATGTAGTGCATAAAAATATTTGTACCTATAGAGGACAAACAAAGTCATTTGCTAAGTGTCGCGTACAATAGGGGATGAGCGCTGATATCTGAAATACAGATATTTCTTATCTAGTTCAGACACAGATGTTTAAAATCTGTTTATAGAAACAAGTGGCATTAAATGTGTACGAGACCGATTATCAGTAGGTACATTTGCGCGCTAGTATTGAGTGTGAAATGAGACACGTTGTTTGATAATACTTTAGTCTTTAATTGAATGACCGATTCACAGGTTAATTAGTACAATTAGTTACTTAGTAAGGTACACGATTTACTATCCTATCTATCACTGATTAAAATACTAGAACTTTAGATTTACTATTACAATCTGTATTACATTATGCACATCACACACGTTATCTTATAAGTATAGTTGAGAGCGGGGGACAGGAACCAAACTGACCTTTTCTATCCCGTACGGAAGTATTTATACAGTCTAGCGACGTGTGGGGTACGGGGGGCAGTGGTCAAGACTAGCCGCCAATGAGGGTGCAGTCGTATGCGCAATTACCTTATATGGTCGCGTTTTTCAATTTCGCTTCGAGATGTGATGACCAATTACAAGACACTTGCGCTGACATGACACACCCCCAACCTTTTCTTAGAAATTTAAGTATCTACCTACTAGAAATGAGTTACGTTTTTGTTATGACATCCTGATAATTTGTTCTGTCCTGAACATTCTCCCGCCGTGAACCATCGTGGATGGTTCAGTTATTTAGTTTATTACAGGATGTCTTAACATTCACAGTCGTAAGATTATAAACTATTAAATAACAGTGACATACACAAAGTTAAATCACAAAGACAAAGGCATGTTTACGTAAATTATTACAATCACTAGAAATAAAATACCATAAGGGAAGAACTAAAGACGATGTCAGGCCCACCATTATATTTAAGAAACGTCTTGAGGTACTAGTTTAACCAGCCTTTTGACAGGTCGTCTTAAAACTCCCCCCTTAGTCCTAATATCTACGGCACGCACAATGTTATCTCTCCCGGGGAACGTCCTAATGACCAATCCCATGGGCCACGAGTTCCGCGGAAGGTTGCTGTCCGCAACGAGTACAACGTCCCCGGTGAGTATTGGAGTACCACGTCGGTGGGGCTCCCGCCGATGCTGCAGGTCAGGCAGGTATTCCTTCACCCATCTCGCCCAGAACTGGTCGGCCAGTCGCTGCGAGGCGCGCCATTGCGCTCGTCCGATGAGGTCCTGGTCATTGAAGTCACCAGGTGGCGGGTTCGATGCCGGGCCGTGCAGCAGTAAATGATTTCGTAGAGAGGCCCGAAGTAGTCGAGGCCCACGTATGTGAAAGCGGCGCTCGTGATGGGCGAGGCAACAGGGCGGCAGGTCGCCCGTCCGCGGCTCGGGCGGCACGCTGCGGCGCGCTCGGCAGTACAGGCAGCGTGACACGATGGTTCGTGTGACGGGGCGTAGGCGTGTCACCCAGTAGCGAGTGCGGCACTCGTTGACAGTTGCCTCGACGCCGGAGTGGTGCAGTCGCCTGTGGACTGCCTCGATGAGTAGTCGGGTGATGTGGTGATTTCCATCGAGAATGGCAGGACTCGATTGATGACCTGAAATGCATTGTGCCGCGCTTACGCGCGACGTTAGTTTGAGTAAATTGTTGGAATCGATATAAACTGATAATGCCCGTAGTCGGCCAGTTTTTAAGTTAGTGTCACTGAGTTCACCACTGAAACTTTGTCTTTGTATAACCTTTATTAACAATACTTCTGCTTTATTCAATTGTTCGGCAGTTAATTGTATTAATTTAGTGACACTTTGCACTTTGAGTTTAGCACTCACTGAAAGTTTTGCACTACACTTTTTACTATTCCACGCTGGATCGGATTCCCTATTTTTAATAGTAAATTTATAGTTCACCTGGTCTGTTTTGTTTACCATACACTTGAAAAGTTCTGCTGCTTGGATGACTCGGGCGGTCGCTCGCAGTAGGCGTTCCCACCGGGAGAAGCGTGTGTGGTCGGGGACCGCCGCGGTCGGGTCCGCGCCCGACTGGGTGTTGTGGTGCACACGCTCCTCACCGGTGATCTCGTGGGCTGCCGGCTGCTCTGCAGGCCATGTGTCAGGGTGGCCTCGTAGGAAGTCAGGCCCCCGGAACCACCGATGATCGGAGTCCAGCTCGCGCGGCACGTCGCACGTAGCGTCGTCGGCGACATTAAGTGCAGTGGGCACCCACCGCCAGTCGTTGAGCTTAGTGTGCTCCTCGACGGCGGCGATGCGATGTGCTACGAACGGGCGATATGAGCGCGCCCCGTTACGCAACCAGGTGAGGACAGTGGTACTGTCTGTCCAGTACGTGATGTGATGCGGCTTGTAGTCGTGCTCGGCCACAATCGCAGCACCCAGGCGACTGCCCAGAACTGCCGCTTGCAGCTCGAGTCGCGGGATTGAGGTGAGCTTCAGTGGCGCGACCTTTGTCTTCGCAGCCACCAGCGCCAGTGTAGCTTGGCCGTCCTTGTTCGCCGCGCGCCAATAGGCGACAGCAGCGTAGGCCGATTGGCTCGCATCCACGAACACATGTAACTCAAAAGGTGTATCTTTAGAATAAGCCATGTACCAACGAGGGATTTTAACAGTCTTTAACCTCTGTAGGTGTGTAGTCCACTCGCCCCACTGTTGGGCGAGATCAGCGTCTATGTCGGCGTCCCAGTCGGTGCCGCGGCGCCAAACTTCTTGTATTAGTACCTTCGCCCTGTTAGTAACAGGAGAGACGAGTACGGCAAAGTGTGGTAGGTACCACGTGCGTCCAGTAGTAGAAGTAGGCGGAGCCGGTTCGGCGTAGCCATTATCGATGAGTGCTTGCATTTGTTTGCAATATTTTTCTTTCAGGGAACTGTCCCTGTCTAGTTTACGTTCGACACTGAGTAGTCGGCGTAAAGTATTTTCGTAATTATTTGGCATCTCGACGGTATCGCTTTTCCATAGTAGCGGCACTTCATATACTTTACCTCGGACCGTCGTACATTCCTCTAGAAGCGTGATCGCTCGCTGATCGGGATCGTTAGTAGGCAGTTTAGGCGTGATCAAGAGGGATTCCAGCATGAAATGATCACGTAGCTGCTGATCCATGCTCTGTTGCTCGGACTCCTCGTGTGTGTTGACATAGTTGACACGATCCGGACGCGCAAGCGACCGACTGTGTGTTCCATGTAGTACCCAACCCAATGTCGTTAATGACGCGACCGGTTGATCGCGGCGGCCGCGCCTTACCTTAGTAGACACGAGGAGGTGCCAGTTGTCTTGGCCGATCAGTATTTTCGGCGACGCCCGCTCGAACTTGAAGTACTCCGCCAGATCTTGCAAATGTTTGCAGTCGGCGACGTCCTGTCGCGTAATTGCTTGAGCGGATAGTCGTAGATCGGCTATAGTTCGAGCGTTAATAACGTGTTTATGTTTAGACTGCCCTTGTATGCTAACGCGTACTTTACATGAGTCTGGTGACGCCTTTGTGTCTCCGATCGCTTCTATTTGAAGTGGTACCCGAGGTCCCTGTAGGCCCGCTCTGTCGGCGATATCGGCGTCAATGAGTGTGACGGTCGACCCGTCGTCTAGGAGCGCGTGTGTTTGCACCGCTCCCGCCGGTCCGGATATCACTACAGGAATAATTTTTAAGTATGACTTACATGCCTGTTGAATCCACGTCGATGCCACGGTTTCCTTTGCAGGTTCATCAGTTTCAGTGTTAGTTTTAGTTTCTACACTCACCGGCTCTCTATGTAATAGTGAGTGGTGCATTCGTTCGCAACCACCCACGCCGCACTTTTTACGATTACACTTATGCGCCTTGTTACGCAAACGTAAACACGTAAAACATAGTCCACGCTCCCGCGCTATGTTCCAACGTTCCTCAGCTACGGCTGCATTAAATTGCTCACACTTAGATATGTTGTGACCCTCTATTAAACATATGGGGCATGTACTCACGTTCTTACGACTCTGCGATTCCGCCACGTTGTACGCTCGCGAGCGAGTGGGCGGAGGTTTGTTCGCCGACGTCCGCTGTATTGTTGTGTCGGGCGCTGTAGTCTCCGGCGGCGCATATGGGCCGCAGCGCTCCGATTCCCTGCTTAGGAACCGGGACAATTTCACTAAGTCCGGTTCCTCATATGGTTGCTCGGCGGCGAAGTCGTACCACCGGTAACGTAGAGTAGGTGTGAGTTTTTCAATTGTTAGCTTTGTCGCCTCCGGGTTATACAAGTAATGTACCCGACGTAATGCTTGTAGTGTGGCGACGATGTTGGATACACGGCTACTAAATATACAAATATCCCTAGCATTATCATTAAGTCGCGGGAGTGCGCGTAATCGTTCCAGTTCCGATAACGCAATACAATCTGACCGACCAAATCTCATCTCTAATGATTTTATAATTTCAAATGGGGCCGGGCAGTAAGCTAGTAGGCTTTCGACGGCCTCCTTGGCGCGTCCAAACAGACTCTTCCTGAGTCGTGCTATGTTTTCACAGTCAGTATATGACGGCGCTGACTCGTCGTACGCCGCCTTAAACATAAGCCACTCTTGGTGTGCCCCGCCGAACCGGGGCAGGTCTAATTGATATCGATAGTGTACTGACGATGACGTACCTGTACGTGCGGCGATAGTGATCGCGGCGGCGAGCTCCGAGATATCTATTGAGTTCGTCTTCGGAGCGGCACTTGGTTCTACCTTAACCTCATGTTTACCCGCCTGTGTGCGGGGCTCGTAGGGTGCGGGTGCGCTAGTGTTGTGTGGTTGCGACCACACAGTCGAGTATAGCGGCGCGGTAGCGCGAGCGTGACTCGTTAATGGATAAGCCCATTCAGCTGTTGTCGGCGGCGCGGCTGTCGCCATCCGACCTTGATTACGGGGCTCGTAGAGCGTGGTAATAACCGGTGGCGGCGGTGCGTCGACTCGGTTTGCATTTGAGTGTACAGTACTTACTGCGGCAGTCTGCACTGTTGTAGCGACAAGTGGTAGACCCACGTGCTGCGAAGGTCTCGTTGGCTCCTGCATCGTTGTTAGTGATTCCGACGTTGGCGGGGCGGTCGCGAGCGGAGGAGGGAAAACACATTCAGCTGTGTCATCGCGCGCGAGTGGCTGGTTAGTTTCCAACCATAACCCAACTCTTCTGTCCGTTTCTGATATAACGGTGACCTCGTCCTCGACTTCGTCTTCATCTTCATCAGATTCCGCTTCTAACGTCGCGATGCGGGCGGTAGCGAGCTCAACCTTTAGCTCGATAAGCGCCTCGCGAGCACGTGCTAACCTGAGTTTCTTCACGGACGCCTTAGTTCGTGAAGAGCGAGAAGGTTCCTGTCTCTTCTCCAATGATTTATCCAAAGTTCTGGTAAATTCGATACTTGATGTGGTGGTAGATTCTGCGCGAGCGGCGGGCTCGTTAGCGCGGGCGGCGGCGGCGACCGGTTCGTTATCAGCCGCGGCGAGGGCCGCGTGCGCGCGTGCACGTCCCGATGTTGATCGTGTTACCGGCATTGTTATTATCACGACCCTACACGCACTTCACACTCACAATAATATCCGTTTCGAAGGACCATAAATGTACGAGACCGATTATCAGTAGGTACATTTGCGCGCTAGTATTGAGTGTGAAATGAGACACGTTGTTTGATAATACTTTAGTCTTTAATTGAATGACCGATTCACAGGTTAATTAGTACAATTAGTTACTTAGTAAGGTACACGATTTACTATCCTATCTATCACTGATTAAAATACTAGAACTTTAGATTTACTATTACAATCTGTATTACATTATGCACATCACACACGTTATCTTATAAGTATAGTTGAGAGCGGGGGACAGGAACCAAACTGACCTTTTCTATCCCGTACGGAAGTATTTATACAGTCTAGCGACGTGTGGGGTACGGGGGGCAGTGGTCAAGACTAGCCGCCAATGAGGGTGCAGTCGTATGCGCAATTACCTTATATGGTCGCGTTTTTCAATTTCGCTTCGAGATGTGATGACCAATTACAAGACACTTGCGCTGACATGACACACCCCCAACCTTTTCTTAGAAATTTAAGTATCTACCTACTAGAAATGAGTTACGTTTTTGTTATGACATCCTGATAATTTGTTCTGTCCTGAACAAAATGTTTCACCATACTAATAAATTGTTGTATATTTTTGAACAAATAAATTATACTTATACTTATTTGAGCATTACAATTTATAAGAATAAATTATGGTTTTTTGATAGATTAATATCAAGTCCTACACGGTTACGACTATGAAACGTTTGTCGGGACTAGATGTTTTAAGATTTAAAACCACAGTAGAAAAAAAGTTCTAATCCAAATGCAAGCAACTTTTCTGTCAGTACCACAACATGTTTTAAAGCACCTCGATAAAATTCTGTCAGAAACGTCAGTATCTTGAAAACAAATACATGTATACAGAGCTCTCTTTATGATTTAATGTGGGACATAAAACTATTCCCTTAGGACCTGGTAGTGTCACAATATTTATAGCTTGTCTCAAATGCAAGGCTGGACGTTTTTAATATCAGTTCGTATTGCATGTCTTATAAGGTTATTATTGTAGCTGGAAATTGTAAAAATAAACTTTATTATATTGTCTTTTGTATTGTTCTTTAGAACTCGTGGTTTTTTTTTAATTTCTGTTATAAATAAGACCCTGTCAAAGTAATTTTTGATGTAAATAGGAATGTGAAAATAAAATGGTTCCAAAAGATTACCTCTACAGTGTTTTTTTTTTAATCAGAAGTGTAGTATAGAAACTAGTTCGTATGTAGTCAGTTGATTAATTAAAACTAGTTTTAAGTCCTATGAGTAATGTTTCTTGAGTGAGGTTCTGTTATATGAGCCTATGACACTAAATTGTAATTATGAAAAGCTATGTAGAAAAAGCGACTATAATAGAGTAAAAAAAGTTTAGAAACAGTTGCACAATATTTTTGTACAATTACTGTTGTTGTATTACATTTTATTAGCAACGTGTGTCTTACAAAAACAAATGTTCTTAAACATCGTTGTGCAACCATGTTCCCAACAAATACCCGGCTTTACCACCACATTCAGCGTTGAATACAAGAGCGTACGTAGTAGATCACAAATCAAGGTTTTATCGCGAGAGGCCGGTGCAGGGAACTATGTATCATGAGAGTATCGTCGATCCCGTGCCAGATGCGATTTACTGCGGCTAACGGTAATATGTGCTGGAAGTGTCTTGGATGCTTTTAACCTGTATGTGTTCTTATAAATATGAAGATAGGTAAATAGGTATGAAGATTGAGCTCAGTGGCGTACCTACTGTTGGAGGAACATAGCCTTAATTCGTCATCATCAGTAACACCCACTGCTGAAAAAAAGCCTCCTCCCTTTTGTGCCATGCCTCCCTGATCTGTACGAGTCACACTGCGATCTTTTGTAGGTCATCCACAAACCTCGTTTTCCAACGCTCATAACGTTTCTCAGCAAACAATCCGATAGGGCTCTGCTCTACTTACCTCACTAAACCGTTGTATTTTACCAAATAAAAATAAACAATTGAACATAAAGTAGAAATTATGAAACCAAATCCATTAACTTATTTCAATCTAATTGAAACGACAGCAAGGGACAGACCATTCATTTTATGTTGGGGAATCCTATGTCCTGCCGACTACTATTATAGGCTGTTGATGTGGATGATTGAGAAACCTTTTCGATACTGAGTTGAACTAGTATGTTTATTGAAGATTTAAGTTTGATCACTCTAAAAATTTTTTTGATGCTACTAAACTCAGCTAACGCTTTTAAACCTGACGAAATAACTCAAGATTTAGAAGAATCATAGTGTTTACTTCTCGTGTAATATTGTTGATTCATTACCTATATCTTCTGGAAATACTGATTTAAAATATTTTGTATCTAATAGTATCCATAATAGGTACTCCTCAATCAAACTAAAAACAAATCGAAAGCAAAGCATTCTGAATCAATGTGCATTAGAACTAACTGCCCCGTGACTCATCCAGCACCTTTATATCCAAACACATCTCTTCACCATCTATACTGCTGTCATTCAAGGCTAGAATAAAATATAACTACGGAGCACATATTGGTCGTATAAACAGTGGAAATGATTTTCGTTTCATGCCTTATTTTATAGACAAGACTGATCTACATAGCAATATTTTCTTTTATACCTAGAGTGTGTATTGGCATCCGAGTAAGATACACTGACAGCGCATTCTCGTTGATATATCGTCAATCCGAATCGTGAATCGTAATTATTTTGTGGAACTTCTAGACAGGGTCAAATGAAATCAACCCAAGATATTTTACAGACGTTATGGGTCAATCTACCTAGCCTTTCCCAAGTTTGTCAGGATCGGCTTCAAGTCTAACCGGATTTAGCTGAATACCACTAATTTATATGCACAAACAAATAAATTATTCATACACAATAATTATTACTATGTGTAAAGGGTATCGCGTTACTGAGTAACAATACCCCTTGGCAAGCGTCTGACTACCCGTAACGCCTGTCGAAGATCTACGTGTGACAGCCGGCCAACGGCTTATCGTGCTTTCCGAGGCACGGAGGGGTCTCGGTATATAATGGATCGACATTATGGGGATCGATATCTAATGGCTGTAAAACAATACAAAAAATATTCCAAAACTTATAATTCCAAGAAGATAACTAACTATACACCCGCCGTTGATCTCAAGATAAACTGTAGTTGCTCGATATTGCAAGTTTTAAAACTCTTTTTTTTTTCGTCATTAAAATAATATCAATATCCAACACGTTTGCGAAGGTTGGCCAGGTAATTTAATTTGACCTCGTACAGAATACGGTCTGATAAAAGTCTGCGTACTTTGCAGAAGAGAAACCTTATTAGTATTACTCGTAAATCGCGGTTCAACACCCTTAATTTCCCATTTTTTTATGCTCCTAACGCGGTGTGGGCTGTGGTGGCCCAGTAGAAGCGGCCGCGACTTAAGTGTCATAGGTCATAGGTTTGAACCCAGCCAGGCACTATAATTTGTGTAGTTATTACATCACCACTGCCTTCAAAACAGTGAAGGAAGACCTATGTCCTAGAACAAAAAAATCGAAGACATGTGACATCTACCAAACCGCACAGGAGCCCGCGTGGAAGATTACGAGCCACTCCCATCACACATAGGGGAGCCTGCGTCCCTGCTGTGGGAACATTACAGGCTGATTATGGTTATATTAAAAAAAAACCACTTAAAAATTCTGATCATACAACCAATACGCCTTCCCATTTAATTCCACAATGAAGGTTTTAGGCGCTATAAAATTACTCGTGCCTAAACAGAATTAGGTGAAGTACAAATTTCATAGTAAAACACCGTGGAAATAGGACAATAATGAAAGGAAAGAATAAAAGCAAAGTTAGGGAAATTCACTACCGACTAAAATAGCCCGTATATTCAAATACAAATATTAAGTTATTTAATTGAATATTGGCGCTTATTACTGAGTAAGTTAGCTAATTTCTCTAATTCATTGTTTTATGTATGTGGTGTTTACCTATAAATAATTGTTGCGCTGTAATTAAATTTTAAGAATGAGTTATGTCACTATATTCAGTGTGAACAATTATTGGTACACCTATTTTTTTTAATTAAAATAAATAAAAATATGTCATGTAGGCGATAGTCATTACAGTCAATGATCTAAGTCTCGACTACAACTATTGTTGGCAAATTTCTCTTTCTAGACCCTTGACCATCTTGTTGCTTAGCCTCACAAGTAGGTTATTATTTCATATTAAAATGTTATAAAAGATATATTTTGTATAGTGAAAGTACATGTGGAATCTGAATTAAGGACGTACTGGTAACTTAGATTTATTTATGAAAGACCTGTGCACTGGATAATGTCTCGATTTATTGTGTCACACATCAATTGAGTGTACACGATCGTAATACATCGCTTACTTTGCTAATCCTAACTAAGGTGGTTACACACATACACAATAATATTAACTTACTTATACACTACATCATATTTAAAGTAATCACAGTGAATGCTGTGAGTCGCCTAGATCGGAAAATGTGGACTGATCCAATGATCCAGGTTCCATGCAGTATACACAAATAAAACAATAAAATAAATACTGTCATTTTTAATCACGATTTATGCGTTATTCAATGTGTTAAGTAAATAAAATAACCACAGCAACGTGATCAATTTATGACAACCAATGCGTGTGGTCACAAAATGTACACAATTCAATCAAATATCAATTCAGCTGTGATTTCGATGAATGCCTATTATTATAAAATTATAGTTTGCGTTTTTGGATATGGTATTCAGTAATTAAATATAGGTAGGCACCTCCCTGGTGTTTTGGGGACATCTGTTAAAGACCACTTTACGTGATCTGCTTAGCCTTTTACCAAATATGTTAGTGTGGTTTGTTGGCTTCCCTAATACATGGAGTGACTGCGTAAATGATGTTCGCGACGTAATTGTAAGGTAATACGATACCCCTCTTAGTATAAATTATTCGAGTATTAATACAATTTTAATACAGGCATCTAAGCTAATATTATAAAGAAGTAAAATTGTTTGTATGTAAGAGGTAATCTCTGACTGCCGAGTGCTAGATATGGTTTCTTTTACACGGAGGAGTCGCCTCCAGAAGCAAGTAGCAAAAACGTGCTTGATCCCTAGACACTTTTTATGTTGGGAAGCACATCATTTGACGATCGACGGCTCGATTTGACTATTTTTTGTTATAAATTGTTCGTAAAAGTCCGAATTAGGTATTGATAGAAAGGAAAAAGTTGCCGCAAAACCAGATAATAAAATTGGGAACATTTTTAAACACTTCTTCTATAGACTGAAATTTTGATATGACAACGTCTGTTGGGTCAGTTAGTTAGTAATACTAGTATGTCGAAAAAGCTTGATTTAATTCAAACTTTCAAAGCCTTTCAACTCAGCTTAAAACCATACCAAAACAACTCTAAACCCGTTTTTATTCACATTATTCCTCACGTATTTATTCAACATATAACGTCATACCATAAATCTATGTGACGTCACAATATTCAATAAGCCCATCGCTGAACAAACGTTCACAGAACTTTGTTTAACTTTTAGAACAGGATAAGCCTACGCCGATAGGTAAAGTTTACTGTCCTGTGCGATGAGTCGACTGTATAGTTTTATACCTGTATGCTTAGGGTTTTCTTGAACTGACATATAGGAAAGAATGTATGGTTTGATTTCAAATTTTCGGCCATTTCCTAGGTAACAAGTGGTTCAACTAATTCTTTATCTGTATAAAGAATTTCATCACATCTACAGTTTATGTGAAATCATTATTCATTATACAAAATATGAATTGATACGAAAGATCTAGCACTCAAACCAAGCGTTATTAAAGAATATTCACTTATGGCGAAGTTCATAGTATTACTTTGTTTTAAATTTCAGTAATTATAAAAAGTATAGGTTTAAGTACAGGCTTAACTGGAACTGTATATATATATAGAGATGCAATAAAAAGACACCAAGGGTACTGCCGATCCAGGGTTTAACCAGCACCCTAATTGAGTAACACACTATTCATCGGAATCTGAATATTTATGAAGGTTATTAGTAATACATTGCTTCATGTGTTCGAAAAATGTGCTTGGTCAACAGCGTAAATAACGCAATGAATGTTGTTGAACTGTCAAAATTAAAGCCTTTCCTACTGTTAGTGTATCACGCAATTACCTCGCAGGATTGGCCGGTGAGCCCAGCGCACGTCAGTCGCGCTTACAATCTGCTGATTAGGTAATCTTTTCGTCACGTCATGATAAGCTTACGTTCTATTGTATAGCAGTGTATTGTACAGTTTAAGTAATCACTCTCGTGTTAACAAAACACAACACAAAACAGTTAACACACACGACACGACAAAACAAAGTTACTTACATTGTAAGAGAAAATGGGAACCCATTTAGTGACAAGGACGGAGATAATTCGATTATTTGCAAGTCTCGTGAGGTGAGGTCTACTCTATTAGAAAATCGACATCTTGTGGCCCCCGCATGCGATGTTTTCACATCAATACACGGTTGTATTAACTTGACTTGCGTGTTATGTGATAAAGAGATAAATTTATGTTTTTATTTATTTTTTACCATCTCTTTATAAACTATCGGTTTTCCAAATTTAATCTCAATCTGTTCAGCCGTTTTTGCGTGATTGAGTAACAACCATACAAACATATAAACATGTGAACATCCAACCATACAAACTTTCACTTTTATAATATTAGTAGGAAGTAGGATTGTAAACTAGCTTTTGCTAGCGGTTTCGCCCGCGTGGTAATTGGAAATTATCCCACTCAATCAATATCTGTCTGTGTGCCAAATTTCATTTTTGCGTGAAAGAGTAACAAACATCCATCCTTCCGTCCACCCTCACAAACTTCCACATTTATAACATTATGGTGAGATTAGTACGATACTAGGATCATGGGATGTTCTAGTTTCTGTGTGCAAACGTGACAGTTATTAACAAGTTGTGGTGCCCACCACCTACAATGTGTAACATTTTATGTGTTGAAACTTTGGTGAACGTGCACGTATAACCCTGCAAGTGATTTCTTGAAGACCGTGAATCTAAATTGAATTTAAAATTTTATTTCCTTGGTTTGAGTTCGTAGTTTCTTTACATTGTTGGGATTGAAATTCGGTTTCCTGAATCAATCAGTAGGTATGAAACTTTAAATAAGAAAAGAAGATCTTAGGTGACGTGTAGATATTTAATAGAAAATTAGTACGGGATTTGAATTACGAACGATTTTACAAACAGAACCAACTATTTGGCTCTGCATTAAAATCAAAAGTCAAAATCAAAAGTCATTTATTCAAACTAGGCTGAGAGTCAGCTCTTTTTGAACGTCAAAATTACATAAGACAGTCCCCCCAAAACGCCCGCCCTTCACCACTTCCTAGTGCTTTTGCTGGAAAGAAGAAGTAGCGCAACAAACTCCCCAGCAGCACAGCTGTCTGTTAAGTTAGAAGAACTTGATTCCATACAATACACAAAAAAAAAAAACATTAAATTTGCCATAACTCAGCTAGCACACGCCAATATACCATCAAAACATTGAAAAATAATAAAAAATTTAAATAAAACGTAAACAGAACTTACAATCTAAATAAAAGCCTCCAGGCATAAAAGGCATGCCCGCTTACATATGCAATTCTGCATTATGCAAATGTAGCTATAACTTAAAGTGAAAAAAGTTTAACTAGGACCTCTGGACTAAAATTAATAAAAACTTAATATAATTAACAATAACAAAACCATGGTCAGCAGGTTTACCTAAGCAAAGTTAGTCTGTTTACTAAATACAAACAGGTCCAATTTCATAGTATCATCTATCCAATATCTATATTCTGAAGAGTTTGTTTAAACGCGCATCTCTGGAACTACCTGTCAGGATTGAAAAATTCTTTTAAGATTTGAAGCCCATTTTTTGAGAAAAGCTAAGGTTAGGCAAAAAAAGGACTATTTTTACATAAAGCTTCCTTAAAAGGAGAAATAGCAAAAATAATGCTAATAGAAAACGAAATAATACCGCAAGCGGGTGAAGGGATTCGACGTGTTAACTAGTTATTGATATATCTCCCACTTCTCGTCAGCAGTGTTAACTAGTTATTTATAATATCTCCCACATCTCGTCAGCAGTGTTAACTAGTTAATTATATATCTCCCACTTCTCGTCAGCAGTGTTAACTAGTTATTTATATATCTCCCAATTCTCGTCAGCAGGGTTAACTATTTATTAATATATTTCCCACTTCTCGTCAGCAGTGTTAACTAGTTATTTATATCTCTCCCACTTCTCGTCAGCAGCACCCTAATTACGATACACACTATCAATCGGATACTGAAATAATTGGAAGGATATTGAAAATGCATTGTTTCATATGTTTAAAAAATTTGCCTCTTTTCTTTTGTTTTTAGAAATGTAATGTAATGTAAAATGTATGTATGTAAGTAACACCATGAATGTTGCTGAACTGTCAAGCCATTCCTACCATTATTAGTGTGTTACTCAAAGCCCTCGGGTCCGTATGCCAAGAAAAGAGAAAATCGCCATTAAATTAAAATCCAATTTTCAAAAATATCTCAATAAATCAAAATATCTACATTTCTAAAATCAAATCAACTAGTTATGTCTGCCTTATAATGCAGGTAATTAGGAACATCAAACGTACCTATAACTGGCTCCATTAAATTGCAACAATTGCTTCACAGAGTTCCGAGCTGATTTCCCGTGTTATAACCCCGCAGAAGTCTCCAAAAGATCCTTATCGGGTTATCTTACTGCTAAAATTGTGGGTGAACTGAAATGGGTTAACTGTGACCCATTTACTTGAGGAGAGTTTCTTGTCAGTCAAAAGTCGAGAATGTCCATGCGAGTTTAATCAGGCAATTATCACTCTTATTTGTTTATCCTCAAGAGAGAAACGAACACATCAAACAATTAAATAAGTGCGAATCGTGTACGAAAATAATTATATGATTAAAAAGTTTCGATCTAACCTTACTAGTCGTGCGAATCGACTAGTAAGCCACTCGATTACTCGAAATATGATTTTTTGTGTCTAGAGGTACCTACTCCCAAACAAAACGGAGGCAACTAGCAACTGCGACTATCATGCAGTCAAATACACGCCAGTAACACTCCTATAACGAAAACTGCCCCTACTGTTATGACCCGGGCCCTGTCAGAACACCAGCTCTGCGGTATTCCTTTTTTTTTTCAATATCAAAGCGTCGTTCTGAGATAGGAGTCTTTTTGGCCTCGCACAGATCTTTCTTTTTTTTGTTTGTACCTACTATTTGGTTATTTTTAAACTTAGTTGTACTTAAAAGTGTTATTGTACTTTTTTACTGTTTTAATGATTTGCTTAGAAATAATTTTCTTTTTTATTGTTTGTATGCCTGTCCGTGTCCCAAATAAAATATTTTTCGTTATTTATTTGTTTCTTTTGACAAAAAAGAACCTTTATGTGAAGTAGATATCATGGACGTTGTTTGTTACACGAGTAATTTTTGTATTCCCTTACTAGTCGCCTGTTCAAATCAAGAAACTCTCCGCTTGTAAACGCGCTTCAACATTGGGCTAATTAATGATCTTTATGGACGATAAGCTCGCTATTTCTGTGATACGGTTTATTGCTGCTGTGATGTTAGTTAGGATACAAAGAGACGTTTTGGTGGTTGCAATATAGTTGCAGTTTTTTATTGGATTCTTTCAAGTGAAGAGAGCTGTCTTTCAAGTATGCACAAAGAAAATTAAGAAGCGAATTTGTAGAAAAAGTAATAAAAAAGTGCACTATGGTTTATTGCTTAATTTTTGCTAAGCCTTATTAGTAAGTAGGTAGTACTCGTATTGTTTGGCGATTGTGACATTGTCTATAGAACATACTTTTTAACTTTACGCACATCTATAGTACTTACTAGATACAATAAGATTAACAAGGTTCGTTACAAACTACCTGCTCGTCTTCTGTTATCAATAGAAAAGTAATTATTAATTACTTGACACTTGACATTTTAGAAATACGTGACGCAAACACTTTGTACACCTTTTTCCGAAAATTCCGCGAACAGACGTGTATGAAATTTGGCACAGCTAAAGTTTATATAGGAGTTCAGAAAGCTATTATTTTTAATTATGGTCGAATTTTGGCGATTAACGGCCTGACCTTTAGTTCATTTAATTCCGAAATCTTTGATTTTTTAATTGGATGGAAATGACAGTTGAGACAATTTAAATCTCAGAGCACATTTTTATTTTTCGTTCTTCATTTGTCTAGAATGACAAACACTGTTTTCAAAACTAGAATCACAGTAATACACGTCTTAACTATAATATCCCGAGGTTTCACCGCATGGCACACATCCTTGAGATATATTTTCGCGTTTGGAATTCCGTCTCAGATCTCAGATATGTGGAGCCACGTGTGGCTCCGGACGTGAGTGGCAGATGTGTTCACAGTCTGCCAAGCTTGCCTTCCTAAGTCTAAGATTTTGTTTTGATTTAGTAGCAACGATACAGAAACGTGGGTTAGATTTCATTTTTAGACTTATGTTTCAAAACGGTTTAGATTATTGTAGAAGACGGTAGGACGGCTTGCTTTTCATCCGTTTTGAAATGTTTATTGGAACAGTAGCAGTAATATTAAATCGTGGTAACATTTATACATAATCTGTTTTGCACAATCAATTAAGATAAATCTTTTGAACGAATAAATTGAAATATAACTGTACTATTTTCTGCCCGCGGTTTCGCCCGCGTGCATGTCGGTAATTATTTGTCAGGAACATTCTACCAAAACAAAAAGTAGCCTATGTGCTTCCCCAGGATACCATCTATCTCGTCACTAAATTTAATCTAAATCCGCTTAGTGGTTTAGGCGTGAAAAAGTATCATACAGACAGAGTTTACTTTAGAATTTATAATACTCGTATTACTAATAGGGTTTCATCCAGCAGCCCTACGAAACAGGTACTCTCACTAACTAAACAATAGCTGCATACAGTTACAGCAGCTTTAACTGGCCATGTGTCATTTAATAAACACCTCTTTGTCATATGAGTTAGAGATAGTCCGCTGTGCAGGGCCTACATCGAGGACGGGGATACAGCAGCTCATGTGCTTATTAACTGCCCGGCGGTCGCCAAATACAGGGCAAAGTACTTTGGTAACCCAGGTACCCTCCGTAAGATCGTCGGTAAAGCCAAGGCGTTACTGAGGCCATAAACGATGTTTTTACAATTTCGCTGATTTTCTAGACGCAATTTTACAGTTAAAATACTGTATTTCTATAAGTTTTAATACACCATATGAAAGATAATTTCATTATGATCTAATAAATGAGCTATTTTTTTTATCATTTGATTTTGATTAATCGACCTCAAACCGGTAACGGTTTTGTGAATTTTGCTGTATAAGATTTAGAATAACACATACTTACAAATCGTTTTAACGTCGACACGGTATAAACAATTACAATATACTGTTGTGAAAGTCATCTAAACAATATATGAATTACTTTTTACCACTTTCATATAGAAAAAAAACATAGTAAAAAAATATTTAACTTAGTTAAATTTTACGAAAATGGGTAATGAGTTGGTTTTGATTTAGTGAGAAAAACTTATGACATGCAGTATTTGAATTGCAAAAAAAAAGTACGTAATAATGGAAATCGACTTTGGGAGGTTTCATGAAGAGCTGGCGTGGATCGAATAATCCATTTTCCCCCTCGTATGCAAAATACGCGCATTGACGTGGAGTTGCGTTTACCCATTACCTTCATCTAGTGTAGTGGCTACCAATCCTTAATTGATCAATGACCTGAGCGAAATTAGGACCACAAAAATGGCTTTTTTACGTTACATGGCGACAAATATGCCAATGTAATCTGAATACATAGATAGCACTTAGTGTTGACCGGGGGTAAGGGTAAAACCCTGAATATTGTAGTGCGGATTACGTCCTTCAAGGGGAAAAAGTAAGCGTAATTTGTTCCCGTGTTTTTCTTGCTTCTCTCACTAATATTGCAAATGGGACACTTAGTTTGGGCTCGGAAAAGGCTGGATACATTATCCTTCGCTGAGATTTTCCGACTGTCTCTTAGAAATCTTAGGGATTACGTGACTTTGTTGGTTAGGCATAAAGTGTGTAAAAGAAATAAGTGTCTACCTGCTTGTGCTTTTGTTGATGACTCGGGTGGAGAACAGACTAACATAAATAAAGAATTTCTTGTCACAAGTAAATCAGAGTTTTTGCAAAATTCTGATAAAAACTAAGGTAAGATCTCCTTCCTCCCTCGATGTCCAAATTGCCCAGATTAGCATACCTAGCTGATGACAGCTACGCATAGCATGTACTCTAATTTAGTTCATTCAGCCACGGATATTTTAACCTCAAAGGCATATTACGTATTTTTCCCATAAAACTTAATTACACACTACCCCTTACTTCCCTAAATAGTTCAAACACTTTACCCAAAACTATGAACGATGAACGTAACCAAAACTTACACACAGCTACCACGCTAATTCTATCATACAAAATTAATTTCTATTACGCTTCCATACATTTATATTATAGTCAGAACGTTAATATTAACACTTTCGTGAAATTATAGAGCTTGTTAACATAGTCCCTTAATTCTCGAATCTGATGTAGCATCCATTTACACGTTATTCGCACACGGGTTAACTGATGATTACGTCGGCACATAAGGGTTATTTGCACGGCGTTGATCAATAGTCTTTAATGTTCTAACAATGAGTTCAGGAGAATAGGACAACTCTTCGTTGAGAGGTACTTTGGACGATGTATAGTCAAGTGCTGTTATCCGATCATTGTTTGTATGGGTTACTGCGTTTAGTTACACGATAGGCCCACAGGGATTGTTTCCCGTTGCGGTGCCATCGATTTCAGCCCTGTGAGATCAAATTTGTGAGTACTTTTTGGAACGAAATTCCTTAACGGAGCTTACACAAGCTTTTTGAAATCGTCACGTATTAAAAAAGTGTTGTTAGACTTTTTCTACCTGAATACGGGGCTTTTGGCTACTTTTTATGTGTGCATTTTATTTATCTTTTTTTTATATGAGCGTTTTGGTTGTGGAGAATAAACAATTTTTCTTTCTTTCTTATTTCTTTCTATAATAGAAAGAGACAGAGAGTACAAGAGATAGTTTTTGTGGTTGTCAAGGATGCTGAAGCCGATCATCATCATCATCATTTCAGCCGAAGGACGTCCACTGCTGGACATAGGCCTCCCCCAAGCTCCGCCACTTCGACCGGTTCTGTGCTTCCCGCATCCAGCGGACTCCTGCGGCCCTCACAAGGTCATCGGTCCACCTTGTGGGAGGCCTTCCAACTTTACGTCTTCCGGTGCGCGGTCGCCACTCCAGAACTTTTCGACCCCATCGGCCATCTGTTCTGCGTGCAATGTGCCCTGCCCACTGCCACTTAAGTTTGGCAATTCTTCGGGCTACGATAGTGACGTCAAAATGAAAAACCAAGATGACGGTTGCGAAACTTTTCGCAATGGGTGTCATCGTTTTCATGGTTTTCGAGGGTGCTATAGCCAATAGTGAAGTCAAAATAAAGTTTGAGTATTATAAAGATAGAGGCAATGACTTTCCATTCGAAATTGAAGAAAAAGCGACGGGAGTCCCCCGACTCGTTTTCTTTTTAACATTGATTTACGCTATACATATTCATCTGTACATGACAGGTACTATGAATATGGATACTCAATTGCTTTTATCCGATCATTATGTGTATGGGTTACCAATTAGGTATGTATGTAGTTACAAGATTGACCCATAAGGCCTGTTGCCCATTCAGGGCCATTGATTTTCGATTCTATTAGGTCGAGATTTTCTTTTCTTTTTTAACATTGCCTACATATATATCTTCACATGAAAGGTACTACGGACTCCATCAAAATCAAAATATTATATTTCACATATACCTACTTAGGTTACATCAGAAGCTAGGTGTATGGTTCCAATTAGTCGTTTCCTATAAGAGCCGCCAAGAGACTCCACGGTGTGACGATGTAGGATCAAGTGCTATTATCCTATCATTGTTTGTGGGTTACCGAGTGTGGAGTTGCACGATTGGCCCATAGGGACTGTTGCCCGTTGCGGTACCAGCCGTCCGTCCTATTCATTAGAGTTTGTTTGCCTTCTTTTTATCGTGACCTACGCTGTGCATACTATTTGTAGGATAGATAGAATATGCAAATGTGCTAATTCTTAGAGATTAAAATAACAAATTTGAGTTTGACTATGTGATATTGGTTTCGTGTGTGAATCGGGATAACTTACGATAGGGATGTTTCTTGTTTTAGATATTTATCAGTTTAACAATTGGAAACGGAGCAAGCAATGATGCTCTTATCATATTTTTTCAACAGATGCACTCATAGTCCTAAGAAATAATATTTATTTTATTACCTAGTATTTAAAAGGTTTGAGGGCCTCGTGGCTACATAATAACACCCGCACGGGTCGATCTTCAAGGTTAGGCAATACTTGCCGAGGTTGTTCCGTGGATACCATGGAACCATACATTACATTCCGAGACCCCTTCGTACCTCTAAAACTACGTTAAACCGTTGGTCCCGGCTGTCATTTGTAGATTTTTGACTGTTGTTATGGGTCGTCAGAAGCCTGAAAGTCTGACAACCAGTCTCTTACCAAGAGGTATTGTAGGTATTGCCCAATAACTGGATTGTGGAGGTCAGATAGGCAGTTATTCCATGTAAAATACTAGTATTTAGCTGCATCCGGTTAGACTGGAAGCCGACCCCAATGTAGTTGGAAAAACTTAGGCAGATAGATGATTTTGATGGGTTGACCAAATCGCTCACTAAACGAATTTAATATATTGTAACTTTACTCTAGATTTATTAATTTTCACATAAATCTTAACATACTATTATTTCCTAATTCCGGCAGCGTGCCCGCGGCAGGTACACGGGACGCATCTCAAAGCGGTAGATAAGCCAAGGATAAGCTAAATTAATGCAATGCTTAGACGAATTACGAGTGTACCTGCTGACTGATGGAAGCAGAGGATTTGGCGCGTAATACAGTCATCTGCAACTTAGTGGTAACAATTTGATATTGACAGCGCTATTATGTCGTAGCAATAAGGGTGATTTTCGTAGTGTAATTAGTGTATTGATTTGCTATTGATTGTTGGATGATGCAAACGATTTTTACACGCTTTTTATTAGCTTCACTTGTATGTTTGTTTGTTTGTTTGTATGTAACCGACTCCTTTGAGCGCGATTTTGACCCACTTTAAACGGTCAGATTTCATTGAAACTTTGTAAACTGGTCGAGGACCGATGACAATTCAAGAATTTTTAAAAAAATTGAGAAAAAGAAACTCGTTTTTGTAGTTAGCAGAACTAAAAAATAGAAAATAAATAATAGTTTAAAAAAGTAAAAAACACGCTTTAAAAACCAAACGAAAAAAGGAGAAAATAATTTAATTCAATTAAAAAGCGTGGGGTGCTTGACATTATTGATTATAAAAATACCTCAAAAAGCATCCCACGCTTTTTAATTGAATTAAATTATTTTCTCCTTTTTTAGTTTGGTTTTTAAAGCGTGTTTTTTAGTTTTTAAACTATTATTTATTTAGTTTAGTTGCAACAGTTTTTAGTTTAGTCGAAACAGTTTTAGCGTGGAGGTTAATTTTTAGTTTGGGCGAAAAATCTGTCAGCGGAAATAGTAGTAGGATAAATATGTTAACATGTAAGTTTACGGTATTGCCGGATGTATAAAAAGGCGTTTTACGGTGTACGAAGTAGGTACTAAGAAAGAGTAAAATGTCTACTGATTATTTAGTCTTGGCTAGAAATCTGTCTGCGCATTTTTTTTAAATCGTTTTCGCGTCGTCATGATTGTTATTGTTGTATTTCTCACAGGATAGTAGGTACAACTTTTCTTTACATATCTCACTCTATAGGTACCAAATGCGACCAAAGCACAGGAATTGAGACATACAACTGCTTCACAGAATATTTGGGTATATTCTTCCCGGAGACGGCTTTTACAGTTTTTTAACCGACTTCAAAAAGAAGGAGGTTATCAATTCGACATGTTTTTTTTATGTATGTTCGCGTATAACTCCGTCTTAAATAGACGGATTTGCTAAATTCTTTTTTGTTGAAAAGGGGTTTATTCAGAAATGGTCCCATTTAAACTTCATATAGATCTTATGATCCGTTTCGGAGACATACAACGGAACTCCTCAAAAAATGACAGCAAACAAACCGCGATTGCTACTACCGCATAAATATGCATTGTTTTGACCCCAACGATGATGAAATTTTGAATTGTGTGGGGTAGGTAGGTACTATAACTAAAAAGTGAAAAATAAAAAACTTTTTTCAAAAAAAAAACAACTGACTTCCAAAAAACACTACAAAGAAAAAAATTACTTTAATTTCGGAAGGCAGTGACAAAAACATAAAATACATATCTTAAGTCACCGACTTCCGAAATTAAAGTTATTTTTCACTTTGTAGTGTTTTTGGAAGTCGGTTTTTTTTAACTTTATTTTAGACTTTTCTAGTCCATACCTACTAATCCCTACTTGAACATCGTAACAACAATAGGTAGGCGTTTAAATCCACATAATTGTGTCGTGTCCGACATTTGTCAGCCCGAATGTCGGACACGAGACATCGGCTGTGTAATGTGGCGTTAAGAACGATCGCCTGCACTGGATGGTCCAGATTCCAGCTTTAGAAGTTTCTTTGGTGGTTCAGATTTACGAATTTCGGGTAAAGTTAAAATAAAACTAAAGGTAGAATGTTGAATAAAAGATAAGTTGGATGGAAAGCTTTTATCTTGGTGATTGTGATACTATATAATTATGATACCTTTTATCTTGGTGATTGTGATACAATATAATTATGATACCTTTTATCTTGGTGATTGTGATACAATATAATTATGATACCTTTTATCTTGGTGATTGTGATACAATATAATTATGATACCTTTTATCTTGGTGATTGTGATACAATATAATTATGATACCTTTTAAAACATAGTTTCATTGTTATTTTTAGCTGACTTCAGAAAGGAGGAGGTTATCAATTTGGTATGTTTATGTATTTTTTTATGTATGTTCGGGCATAACTCCGTCATATAAAACGTGTAACGGAAAGGATATGTTCATACCAAGGACACGGCTTCTTTGGATGATATCAGATGATATTGGAAGGGTTTTTTAATCCTATCTCTACACGTTCGGAAGTTATACGAATTTTTAATACATTGATACCAGAATAAATTGAAACAAAAATATCTCTCGGAAGAGATTTATCGTGATATTTGCAAGTAACGCGGAAAGTTATTGACCTACGTAGTGCGGTGACACGGTTGGTATGATTTGAATTTAAGAAACGTATGAAACCGATTTATTTTGAGCTGAAACTAGTGTTACTAATGCTACTAGTTTAACTATAGTGATTCTTTACCAGCTGTTATCTTTAGTACTTAAGGATAGCAATAGGATTTTTGTTACATCCTGTATAGACAGATTTGCATTTTTTTTCTTCTATAGTGGTATATTCTGAAATGGTCCCATTTAAATTTCATATACCTAGATCTGATGATGTTTCGGAGACAGACAACGGAACTTTAAAAAAAATGACAGCAAATCAATCGCGATTGCTGCTATCGCATAATATGCATTGTTTAGATTTAGTTGACTTTGAGAATATCCCAAGGATAATGAAATTTAAAATTGGTGTGGGGTAGGTACTACGACTAAAAAGTTAAATAAAAAAACTTTTCCAAAAAAAACAACCAACGAAAAAGTTTTTATATTCCTTCAATCAAACAAATCAAACGGCCCATCTGATGGTAACTGGCCACTGTTGCCTACGGACATCTGCAATAGACGAGTCATTGCTAGGAAAGTAGGAACTTGTATAAAAAAAAAACATAATGCATTTTAAAACCGCAAGGGCTTATTAATAAACACTAGAACGTGTCATTGAAAACAATTCAAATACATTGAATAAACATTATCATTAATCTCAGTATTATTATAAAATATGCTAGTTAACTCCGACGTAGGCCTGTTGTCATTTAGCTAATTAATTACAGAATTAACTATGCAGGATGCATAATCCACGTATCTGCTGTGTTTATTTGATAAACAGAATGTTGCAGTGTATTCTACATTAGTAGTCAAGACCTGCTATAATTAATGCCAATCTTGGTATTATTATTGTAGGTTTCAATTAATTACTGATAATAATAATACAATTTTTGTGATAATATTATGACGACAAAAACAACTGTTCCATACGTAGATTTTTGTGAATATAAAATTTAATCTAGTTTTTCGGTTTCGTCCAATAGTAAAAGTGTTCCATAATGATGACAACATAGTACTCAACATAATTAAGAATGTTTTGGGATTAGAGTAAAGAAAAAGTAACGTTGCTTTATGCCCTAAGGTCGAATATCACTTGCACGTGTCATAAGGACAAGGAAATTTAAAGCAGTTAATAAACATTATCTTAGTTACATAGTTGCAACCTCATTGAAGATTTATTAAACTAGGAATTGTTGTCAAAAGTGGCAAAACAATTAAAAGTTCGACAATACATAGATATGTCACCAAATCACATGCTATATCTACCCAACAAATGTAACTGAGTCCAACACATATTGTACTTGAAACATTTTAAAAGAGTAACGGTGGAGTTTCTTGCCCATTCTTCTCCATACGAAACTACATTTTGGAAGGGGCGACTAGAATCAATTCTATTTTAATGTAAATGTTGACGTTCAAAAGTGCCTTTTAAGTGCCTATTTGAAATAAATGCTTTGACTTTGACTTTGACTTTACCAGACGTAACATGAACGTATGCTTCGATTCAGACATGTGTTGCACGTTATTCATGCCTTGCCTCATACGTTGACTGCCTATCATCCAGGAATTATGTCTGCCCCTCTAATAGTAGGCAGT
Source organism: Antitype chi (assembly GCA_947359405.1). Classification (NCBI taxonomy): domain Eukaryota; kingdom Metazoa; phylum Arthropoda; class Insecta; order Lepidoptera; family Noctuidae; genus Antitype; species Antitype chi. Next base: position 22,297,862 of record OX375815.1, read on the forward strand.
TTTGGTTGCCTCTTTGTGTAAAAGTGTACCGTTATACAGGATAAGTTTTTAACTAGTGCGCCAACTGTAACCATGAATTCAGCATATGATTCTGGCCCCCCAGCGCAGAAATTTTTCGTCGGTTATACAAAAAAAATCAGCTGTTCCATATATTTTGACCACGTAGGTATTGCACTTTTCTATGAAACAGTTGATTTTTTTTTTAATAACCGACGAAAAATTTGTGCCCTGGGGTTCTAGAATTATATGTTGAATTTATGGTTACAGTTTGCGCACTCGTTAAAAACTTATCGAGTATGTGTTTGTCAAACAAGAATGAGGCAAAATGCAGAAAGTTTTGTATATGACTGTCGATAGTTGTAAAAGTAGGGGAAGACAGATTAGACAAGAGTAGATTCAATTTTTATTTTACAAAAGAGGGCAATCCGCGCAATCTATAAAATGGGGCCTCGCGAGTTTCTTAGAAACAAATTCAACGAAGTTGACATACTAACTCTGCCTTCTCTTTATATCCTTGTAAATATCTTGTATGTTCGCAAAAACTTAGGTCTTTTCAAAAGAAGATGCGATTTCCATAATCTAAATACACGTAGTAAAGATAAAATTGTGATTCCAAAATTTAGATTAACTAAAACTAGCAAGTTATTTCCAATAAACAGTAGGTATCCGTTTCTATACCAAGTTGCCAAAGTCGGTTACAGAACTTAGAGATGGAAAGTTTAAAACTCACATCAAACGTGTCCATATCAAAAAAGCATATTATAAGATAAAAGACTACGTTGAAGACAGGGAAGTTTGGCATTAATTCTTTCTGCACATGTGGCTTCCCTGGTACCTCATTAACAGCTTAACTATGTGAAAGTCTATTAACTGCTCCCAAATTACAATGTTAAATTTTATTATTTTTTACAATGTTTGACATTATTCTCGACATTATTTAACATTATACATCAATTTTAATTTCGACTATATATTATTAGTAATTATCATGGAAATCATGTCACTTGGTTCAAATAGGTTCATTTTATATAGGTAGACTCTTTTACATATTATGAATGAGAGAACGTTGTAGGCTTTACAGACTAGATTTGTAGACGATTTTCTATTCTGTTTTTTTCAGTTCTCTAAGTACCTGGTACTTATTGACAGGCCTGCACTGTCCTCCCATACCTATTATCACTGCAATTTGAAAACATTGTAAAAGCCAATTATATTTAAAAGAGTAACCGTGGAGTTTCTTGCCGGCTCTTCTCCATAGGAAGCGACAAATTGGAACCGTGCACCTAGCTTCTGACGTTTCATAAGTGCCCATGCAGGTTTATGTGAAATAAAATATTTTGATTTTGATTTATACCATGGCTCCTGGCACACAGGTAACTGAGGGAATATGGTTGGTTTTTACTCAGTAAAAGTCTAACACGCCCTCCTGCTCCATCCAGAGCGGGAGAAATTAATTGATGATTACCCATCCAAAAAAAAAAAATATGACAAGATAATGATGAATGATGATTTTTGTCAAACAAGCTATTTGGCATACAGGCGGCTGACTTGCAATAGCTTTTAGGGAATGTCGTGAATGTGCTTAGTTGTCAATTCTTTAACATCACTCTCTTAAATATGTCATAAGCTTAAAAACTTGATGAACTTGAACAATTAATGATTTCAATAACAGTTTAGTGGAAAGATGAATATTTTGCCTATACATCAAATAGCCAGTAGGCTCTATAGTTCTAGAGATAAGCAGTAAACTGAAATATAAATATTTTATATTATACTTATATAACTTAAAAAAAACTGCCAGCCTTTTCGGCACATTTCCTGTTGGCAGCGATGCGGACGATCTTTTTGATGCCATTTGTTTATTATCCCTCCTTTTTATTTACTTGGACATATTTATATTATTATTTTAAGACTGTTACCTTGTAGCTTGACTATTTTAGGTTTCTTATGTTCATATTTTTATTGTAAATACCGTTTTTTGTTTGGCAGCGACGGCGACTTCACCGTCATAGATAAACAAACAGTTTTGGTTAAACGGTCCACTATGTATATTTCTGCTTGAAATCTTAAAGCACCGACTTTAACCAACCCATTCCGCCTATAAATTGGAACCAACCAAAAGGCTTCACCGGAATCCAGACCGGACGTGTGTCGTGGACGATCGGCCTTCACGGCACGTTAACCGGATAGATGTCTGGTGTCCATCATTGTCCGAACCTTCCCCAGCAGTTTGTCAGCAACCGGCGTCACTTAGACCGCCCTTATTACTTTAATTAAACCAATCTCTATTGAAAAAGCTACCGTAACCTTGGCTGGTAAAGTGGTTATTGAATTGGCAGGGAAAACAATACATTTTGCTAACTTAATCCGTGTATTGTCCGCGATGAATCTATTAATAATGTTTGTGATAAATGTTTGCTTTAGTAAGTCTGTGGTAGTGTAATCTCTGTCTTGTTTAAAATAGTATCAAATATATTTTTGTTCCTTTTCACTGTTGGAGGGTTCGGTTCCAGAGTTCATTATTTTTGCCTCATATCAGCTGAGTCACTTATAACACGATCATGGCTTTCTAAATGCACCTAGATCCTGTGTAGCTCCAGATTTTTTTACTACAATGATGTTCTATTATTTTAAAGTTTGTTATAATATGAAAGAACAATAATAACATTATAATTCCATTACCTTTATCCACACTCCGACAATGGCATAATAATATTTTTTTTAATTTTTATTTATTCCTCACCTACTAGTTGTTGCATATTCAGGATGTAAAGTGGATACTTTATGTATTATCCTAACTTAATATAATAAATTCGAGTTAAAACTTCTGGCAGCATTCGGATGAAATTTGGAACACAGATAAGAGCATGATCTGAGGGTCATAAGATTATGACCCTCAGATCATGCTCTTATCTGCGTTCCAAATTTCATTCGAATGCTTTCAGCCGTTTTAGCGTGAAATCTTACCTAACAAACAAACCAACTTACTTTCGAATTTATTATATTAAGTTAGGATAATACATATAAGGCACCTAGCACCTACATTATTAATAAAAAATCCAACCTATACAATCATTAATGATTGTTTACATAATATTAATATCGCAACTAATAATGGCCTTCAATATAGCAATTCTCAAACTATTGTTCTTACTAAGATTGTAAACCACTGCCTTTAACTAGTATTATCCATGTTGATACTATTAATTATATGACACATTGTTATCAATACATAAGGTGTTGTAATTCGATTTGATTAAACACTGCGATCAATCTAAGTGCTGTAAGTAAACTATGTTGTGTTGACTTTAATTAACAGGTTACCAATTAAATTGTGGTTCAGTTGTTGATTCAATGAGTTTTGAGTTTGATGCCAATTAATATTGTTTATCAAATAGAAACGAGCAAGTTGTTATATACCTAGTTACTGTACCTGTTAACCTGTATATTTATGTACCTACTAGTTTTTGGCAACTCCTTCGTCCGCGTGTCGTACTGTGGAACGACGCCATACAACAGGTCGGACATGCGCGTCTTTTGTTTGTAACATAAAAACTAGACTCAGTATGTAAATGAAATTTTGTATATTTATGTCTTTAGTCTGCATTATTTAATTTATAATAAACTTATTAAAAATAAAAATAAAATTGTTTCAGACTTTAAATAATTGTGTAATTTAAATTTATTTCCCAGTCTGTTACATCGCTCACAAACGTTATGAATGGCTTAGTTGAATGACCTTATGGTCACCTGTTTATTAAAGATTTACCTCATTAGAGGATTGACTAGATTGATTCGATTTACCTCATTGAAGGATTACCAATTAATTGAGCTTAAATGAGGTCGACACATTGATACTTATCACAGCCTGCTCAAACCTGCCCATTTTTTTATAGATCAAATAGCTTATTCGAAAAGACCTGTTCGGCTAAAAAAAAATATGTTCGTTAATCGTCAGATTTATGATAACATAATTAAAGTATATTTAAAAAGTATTCATGTATCTAGAAAAAAATAATCGCATCCAAACTGCTGCTAAAAACCGTAATATGAACTCGATAATGAAACCTGTGTATTAAGCGTAATTCGCAACGCGCAGTTATCAAGCTCAACATAAAAAAAAAACAAATGGACATTGTACGGTTTATTGATACTTTACGAATTTTACACTGAGACCGTATGTCCGACCTGTTGTATGGCGTCGTTCCACAGTGCGTCGTCGGTAAAAAGTATCCCATGTCCTAGCCGACATAATCGTGTTCCAAAATTAATCCAAAGCCGTTCAGTCGTTTTTGCGTGGTTCAGTAACAAACATCAAACACACAGACTTTGACAGCCGATTTGTCGCTAGCGATGTCAAAATCGGTGTCACCGGCAATCCAAGACCCTGCGTGTGTACTTAACATTTAGCGTTATCAAGTTTATCTTCTGTCATTTAAACAAAGCTTTTATAAAATATCCAAAGAAAATAAACGACTCTGTCATAAAACATTGTAACTTTTACATCAATTGTAACGATATAAATCAAGATAAACCCTCCAGTGATTCCGTTAAATCGTGAAAATTTTGCAAAAGCTAAACTTTGTGAAGTGTGTACGTGATGTGAAAATCGAATGGTCGAAGGGTTAACGACTATTGTTTTTTACAAATGCCAGCGGTATATCACTGGGCCGCACTATTTGGTTGTTCCCTCCCGTTTTTTACCCCAAATGCGGAGTTTTGAGGAAAAAATCGAATGGTCAGTTGTAATTGAGGCTGTTTTTTGTTTAATCCTCGAATTGTTGTTCAATGATAGCTTTATTTGTGTTGTTGAGTAAATATAGAATTTTACGTTGTTTTCTTTAAAAAAAAAACGACATAGAGAATACAGTGCAAGTCATAATGGTCTCGTCTTGGCAACATTTTACATGAAAAGGATTTTGGTAGGATTTCACTTCTTTTTGTATGTTGCTTGTGACAATTTTTTAAAAATATTTTTTCTTTTGTAATTATTTTCTTTAATTTTTTTATTATTACAAGAAGTCCCTAGATAAATTTTCAGACATCTAGCGTCAAAATTGCGGAAGTCGCATACAGACTTCCATCCCTTAGTTTAAGGGGTTGGGGGATAAAAGGTTCAAGTTTTAGTTTTTTTTTGTTATTTGTCTACTAATACTAGCTTAGCTATCAAATTTCAGCTTTCTAGGACATTAGGAAGTACCCTAAGAATTTTGATGATCATCAGTGACACAGTGACGAAATCAGGGTTTTTTAGATATAAAGTATAAGAGCTAAGCAATTAAAACTGCTAATGTTTAATAAGTTTGCTAATGACAACATATCCCGATAATTGTATTTATCTGGTATAATCCAAACCCAAGTTATAAGGGATATAAAAACGACGAAGCGCTTCGAGAAAAGGTAGGTAGTGCCCTTGCGCTCCGCTTGGCTCGTCTTGGCGGCGGCACTACCGTGCCACCAGACTCCTCTTTAGCGGTTAAAGTCTTTGATAAGCCAAGGCGCTGATGATAAAAATAGTTTTCCTTTTTATTGTCAAAACCCTTTCAAATTGAAGTAACAATAGGTTCATGAGTTTTTTTTTCTGTAAAAAACCACACACCAGGTAAAAAAAGCACCCTTTATTAAAAACATACAAATCTAACCAAAATAAATATCCTAAGAAAACAACTAATCACATTTACCATCGCTTATTTGTTAGAAAACAACGTCGCAGCGATTCAATTAACTTTTAATAAAAGCGCAATCGTGAACCCCTTACAGTGTAAACTGCGGGCCGCGTTGTTGCCACCCGGGAACTTCCACTTAATTAACTTCGCCTGTCTTTCCAATCTTGACCCGGTAGTTACTTACGTGGGGTTCGTTCGAGTTCGATACAAAGAAACAACGAATAACTCCACAAAGGTATTTATTCTTTGAGGTTTTCTTCGAGGAGCACTTATTATTTTGTTTTATGGGGACTGATGTTGTTGTGAGATATTCCAACAAAAAGATGGATGAATTGTATGAGGAATGATATGAAAGAGCAGGGAGTGTATGATAGCGTGATGGTTGACAGGGGAGACTGGAAGAAGAACCGACACCGGAAAGACAATGATAAAAATTTAAATAATTCAAAATGTTGAGTCTCGCTTGCGCCGCGTTCCGATGCGGATGCGTTTGCATATTATTTATATCGATTAGCGCGGCGTAAGCTGACGCTCGTAATTTACTTGCCATGAGTAATGATCTTGTGGTGAATGAACTGCTGGCGTTCCTGCAGCAGAAACTGGATGTGATGGACGAAGTGTCCGCTGTCCAGATCTGCGCAACGAACTTCAGCGAGGAGGACATAGCGCGACCAGATGGTGTCCCGCCGGCGTGACGGGACTAAGAAAAGCCTGCAAGACATAATCACGCTGTTCAAGGCGACCGACCCTGACGACGTACCGACGTTTGTGGCGAAGGAGTTACACAAGCTTCCTCCCGTCACCTTCGATCACGTCGATGTAACGAGCCTTCTAAAGGACATTGTCCTTCTGAAAGCCAGTCTCACGGATGTGCTCACGAAATTAGATGCATCCCAAAACACCGTCGCCAATTTGCGCAAAGAAGTTAGCGAGTTGCGCAACAGTGTGACGGTAATTAGGTCATCAGTCGATGCGTCTAATGCAAACACGTGTCTCGGAGTCGGCCTCGATATATCGTCGTCCAATTCTGCGTCAGCAGTTTTGTCGCCTGCGCATCCGTCGATTGCTGAGCCTGCAGTGTGCCCCGCCCGCACGCCCCGCAGCTTGGCGCCCGTCGCCACGGCTCCGCACAGCGCCGTCCGAGCCCCGCGTCCCGTCCCGCTGCCAGTGTCTGCAGCCCTGGCGAAACCCCTACAAAAGGATTTCGCTAGCGTCACCGCGAGTACTCCTGGTGCTCCAAATTTAAAGCCTATGCCAGGAAAGGCACCGATTAGGCCTGATAATGAAGAGGGTTTCGTGACGGTGCAGAGGAAGAAGTGCCGATCGCGAACTAACAAGAACCGCTGCGGCAAAGCTCCAGCGAGGCCTGAAGTGAGCCTGCGTGCCGCTATGCCGAACACTCCGGTGTACATCTCCCGCCTGCACTACACCACTAAGGCGGAGGACATCGTGGAGTACGTGCGCCAGAAGACAAGGTACACGCCGAGGGTGCAGTTACTGGAGTCGCGCCGCAACGTCAACTTCAAGGCGTTCCTGGTGCGCGTGCCGAATTGTTATCTGCCCGTCGTCTTGGAAGAGGACTTTTGGCCGCAGGACGTGGTGTTCCGTCGCTTCCGCGGACAAGTTCCACAGGAGAGCACAAGGGAAAGCTAGTGCAAAGTGAAGTGCTACTATTGTGTGGATTTTCATAATTATGTATGTTAGTCTGTAAGGTATTTATGATATGGGTCTTTGTTACCTGAATTAAATGATTTATTATTATTATTTATTATTATTAAAAAGTAGTAATGTCTTCAATTGAAGCCGTGACTCCTGAGTTAGGTGGTACCTGTGTTACAGAAGTCAGTGTTTTCACTCGTTGTTTGGAATATTAGCGATGATGATAGATGAAAAATAGAGATGATAGATACTTGAATATAACTACGTCAGGAGCAGCCTAGACAGTTAATCACATAGCTAATGGCTGATCATCAAGGAGTAATTGTAATAATTGCAAACCCGAAAAGGGATCGTCATATTCATTGACATTTTCACATGATTTTTTTAAATGGGACCAAACCTAAAATTGCGGATAAATATCAGCTGCTCCATATATTTATATTCGGAAAACTCGAAAAAAATTACTTAAGAGGTTTTCGGTTATTTCCTATAGCACCTGATTTATGATACGACATGAGCCGTTCTCATATTCATAGCTAGTGCGTGCCGATTCTATATAAGTATTTCGTGGCTGTATTTAATTGACATCACAACAAGGTCAAGATATCAATATTGTCACCTAAAGAAGTTACGCCAATCTTGCGGAAACACGATTGTCATTCATAGTAACCCACATAATATGTACTGTTTAACTTACTCAATATGTACTTGTGTCACGACAGACCTGAAGTTAGCATTATTTAATGTTAATAAATAAAATACTGTAATTTAAAATGAAAAGTATTTTGAAACCTATGGTTTACATACAGACATACATACTCGTAAACTCACGCCTTTTTCCCACGAGGGCAGGCAGTAACTACAGAACGTCACCTGCTACAATCTTTCCATACACCTTTTGCCTCGTTTATGTTCATACATCTGGTCATACACGCACGCCGGTTTCGAGTACTGCGCACCTGACCTTTCTAAAGAACATCACCAATAAGGTCACTCTATGTCCTCCTAGGGCGTCCCCTACCGGCGTTTCCACTCACATCTACCTTGTAAATACCTTTTGTGAGTCGCCCTTCATTAATCAACCATTTCCATCAACCAAACCATCTCAGCATACTCTTTTTAATTTCTGTCACTACATCTTCGCACCGTTGTCTTGTCACATCATTCCTGAGCGTATCATTCACAGTCACGCCACACATGCTTCGCAAGGAACACATTTCCATAGCATTTACTGTACTTTCATGCTAGGTTTACAGTCTTCTTTAAATAGTAATACTAGCTTATTGTCAAACTGCAAGCCATAGGCCTCTTCTTAGGTAGAGAAGGCTCGAGTATTGATCGCAACGCTTTTTCAAGACGGGTTAGCGAATTCACACTTAAAATAACAGTCCATATTTACACACAATGTTTTCCTTCACCGATGTCAGTAATGTCCAAGTTAAACGCAGAAAGTATTCACAGTCTCTTAGCACAATCAGCCTATAGGTAGTGTTCTAACTGGTGAGTTTCATTGTGAGAGGGAGTGGGCCATACTCCACCCGTCCAGCCCAGTGTGTGCTGGTGGATGTCACACGTCTTCTATTTGTTTGTTCTAGTAAATGCAGGTTTCTTCACGATGCTTTCCGTCACCGTTTCCAGAGTAATGGGGATGAAATAATTTACATAAAGTAAAGCGCCTGTCAGGTTTCGAACCTACGATTCGTAACACGCAGCCGTTACCACTGAGCTACCAATTGCTACCAGTCTCTTTTAAAAAGTAACAAAAAATAACTATAAAGGCCGTTTTGATTAATTGCCTTTTAGAAGAACTTATTATGTCCCCATAAACAAATAACAAACTGTTTGAACGTTCAACCCATAACGTATTGATTCAGTGTTCAACGCCCTTTAAATGTCAATCAGTTTACAAGCACGGTAGTATACATATTACTACAAGTATGAACATTATCGAATATGTCGGCACATCATCAATCAAACTGATTAACAATGCCTGCTTTGACAAAATATTTAAGGCCTCTTTTTCCACAAAAAGATGCCTTTAATGTGCCACAAAGATCCACATATTTGTGGTTTCAAGGCGGAATACCTACTCTAATATTGTGTGAGAGACAAATATTATCGTTATGTCGATGAATCTACTTTTGTGTTTGAACAAACAATAAAATTTAAACAAAAGATGGGGTTGTTATAGGTGTAATACCTATGATAGTAAGGTACCTATCTATTTTTTTTCTAAATCAGTTATCATCAAAACTTGGATTAAAGTTTACATTATAATTCCTAATTATTACGTTGAGCTCCTTAAGTTCTCAGTTGCCCTGCACGATTACTGACAAACGCGTGCACTGGCTCGACAGATCCGCTCAATCTGTGAGATTCTTTCCTCAAAAGTCCATTTCAGACACTAATCTACACAGTCTTACCAAGATTATGTCTGGATTTTAAAGATACTTCTGAGCTTGTTTCGGCCTTTCTTCTCATAGAATTTGGGGAGTTTGTTCCGCTACTTCTTCTTCCAGCTAAAGCACTAGGAAGTGGTGAAGGGCGGGCGTTTTTTGGGGGACTGTCTTATGTAATTTTATTTTGACGTTCAAAAAGAGCTGACTCTCAGCCTAGTTTGAATAAATGACTTTTGATTTTGATTTTGAATATGAAACACCGACTTAATCTACTGTAAAAAATATGATTGATGAGTAAAAGTGTTTGTAAACCTTACCAGCTGCATCCGGTTAGACTGGAAGCCGACCCCAACATAGTTGGGAAAAGGCTAAGCAGATGATGATAATGTTATTATCATTACAAATATTCCATTATGGCGTGCACAAAACAAACCTATTAAAAGAACTACGCTACACTCTTTCTCCAGAGAAAATAATTGCACACTGAAACAGTAACTACCTAATAAATAAACACCCCACATATTCAGACAGCAACAAAACAAAAACACGAACACCCACCTAACAGGCTAATAAAAAAGAGACAACAAAACTAATTAATAACTCAGTCTAAATCCGAACCGCAAACTTGGGGAGCATGACGTAAAAAAACCTTCGATGTCCGGGGGGAAGTTCAGCCGGGGTGTCAGTACAAAAACAATAAAACAACAATATGGGTCGAACTCATATAACTATCTGAGCTAACTTCATTAATTAAGACTTCAGTCCTGAATGCTTCGTGGTGCACAGACTACCGACTATAATGGATCTGTTGGTACTGAAATAGCCGTGATTATTTCAGTAGCAATGCTTCAATTTTGGAATACTCTTTGTACACCATTATGAATATTACAATACAACTTTTAAGAGGGCATATATCAAACCTCAAATAATTCCCATTGGCTTTCCTAAAAATATGCTTGAACACATTTTTTGAGGCAACTCTAAAACGCGCGCTCAGACTTGTACACCTTATTTGTTGATTATCTAACATTTTATTCTAAGTTGATTGTTCAACATTTATTCGTGATTGTTTAACATTTTATTTTTGTTCGTTTATCACTTTATTTGAATTTGTTTAATATTTTTGTTTTATCCGTTGTTACGTGCAAATTATGCTTTATTTTTGTTTATTATAATTCAAGTTTTACTTCTACTTTGATCTCTATATTAACAGTTCAATCAAAAACCGGGAAGTGGGTTAAATTTAACTTGCAAGATTTTATTACAGCCACCGGCACCCTAATTGCGTAACACATATGATCAATCATAATCTATTTCATTTTGACAGTTCAACAATATTCATTGCGTTATTAACGTTGTTGAGCAGACACATTTTTCAAACATAGGAAGCAATGGTTTAGCACTCTGTTTCAAAACGAAACAGATTATGATTAATCGTGAGTTACGCAATTAGGGTGCGGGACAGGTGAAACGAAATAAAAGCTTGTAAAAACAATCGAATTGGTTCTAGTTACCCTTTCCAAAAGGTAGTAGGTTTGGGTTCGGTTTGGTTTGTATTTTTTTATTCTACATTTAATGGAAACAGACAAACTGTTGGACCTGGAAAACTGGAGAAAACCAGCATGTCCTAGGTCCAGAAATTCGAAGACACGTCATATTCACCTACCCGCACTAGGCCTGCGTGGTGGATTTGACGTCACAGTCAGAAAAATTGAGATCGTACTTAGTATCATCACTTATTAAGGATCTTGTAACCGCATCAACATCCGCATCGCCTTTTCTCAATTAAGACCCTGGTAACTTTAAATATTGTCGTTATGAGCGATAGTAGTTCTTATTGACATATTCATACATATTCTTATCAACATAATTGTTCTATTTATGTACCTTTAAAGGTCCACTACTATACTAGTTTGGGCTGGAGGTATGCCAGTCACGATGTTTTATTTCACCTTTTTGAAAGCAGTGGTGATGAAATAATTTACACAACGCAAACCGACAACCTTTGCTCAGCAGTGGGACACTATAGGCAAACAAAAAACAAACCGCGTGCCCGCAGGGTACGAGTCTACGAGCTACTACTCGTAAAACACGGCCGTTACCACTAGGCCACTATTTCCCAATTTTATGTAAATTTAAATAAAACCTATAATATGTTTATAACAACTGTTTGGCATAACATAGGTAAATAGAAAATTCGATGATTGATGATTTCAGAACTTTGGTGGAACTTGCATGAAAAAGTTAAAGATATTTTGTGTATCTAACGTATCAATCATAATATAAGCATTGAAAGGTCAAATAGTATGCTCAGGTACTTAAATATACTTTTACTGTTTTTTCACAGACAACAGCCTTTGATTGAACCTACTCTTACTTTTACAATGTTTGTAAATATGTGAGCACCATGTATCTATCATAGAATTAATTTATGTGTATTGCTTCAATTTCATTCTTTTTACCTATTTTGGTATGGTAATTTTATTCTGGGTGCATTGTTTTCACACATAATTATATAATGAATGTACTATGTTAAATATTGTATTTAAAACATTTATAAGTAATCTAATGAATGTATAATAATAATAATTTAATTTTAAAATCTATTTCAAATATAATTTCTTTTTATTTTTATTTCATTTTTATTCAAAAATTTAATTTAATTTAAAGGAAATCATCATAATTATTGTCTCGGTTTAGCTTGTTTCTTAAGGTTTTAGAAGGAAGGCGCCGCGCGCCGGTGTCTGTCACACTTAATACTAGCACAGACGTAGTCGTTTACTTTTAGAAGGAAGGCGCCGCGCGCCGGTGTCTGTCACACTTAATACTAGCACAGACGTAGTCGTTTACTTTTAGAAGGAAGGCGCCGCGCGCCGGTGTCTGTCACACTTAATACTAGCACAGACGTAGTCGTTTACTTTTAGAAGGAAGGCGCCGCGCGCCGGTGTCTGTCACACTTAATACTAGCACAGACGTAGTCGTTTACTTTTAGAAGGAAGGCGCCGCGCGCCGGTGTCTGTCACACTTAATACTAGCACAGACGTAGTCGTTTACTTTTAGAAGGAAGGCGCCGCGCGCCGGTGTCTGTCACACTTAATACTAGCACAGACGTAGTCGTTTACTTTTAGAAGGAAGGCGCCGCGCGCCGGTGTCTGTCACACTTAATACTAGCACAGACGTAGTCGTTTACTCTATCTTTTTAATACCCGAATCTTTGTAAATTGTGTTTATTTAGGATAGATAACTTGTCGGCACATTTGGTTATAATTAAATTATTATTTTACCAACATGTGAGCCTTGAGTCCATGAAAAGTTGGGCTAGCGACTATGATCCGTGATTAGTGGACAGAAATTTGCTATCGATTAAAAGTGGCCATTTGCGTCACGTCTTAAGTACTGTAGGGGTTGTCTGCAGAAGACGACCTTACCTTGTACAGGCTGGATATAAATTAAATTAAATTCATGCGAACTGTCAAGCTACTTTAGATATAGAATAGAAGAAAAAACAGTAAGCTAAAGAGATTGGTCATACAAGCCAAAAGAAGAAGTTATAAACATAATTCGTAGACCGATTTCTAGGAATTATGTTTATTAGCTGAATTCCCGAGCAAAGGTGTTTTATTGTCCGTTACCGGTACGGAGGTTCTCACAGTCATGCCTGCCTAGCTGAAGCACTTACTAAAGAGAAAATTTGGATTTTTATGTCAATCAGAATCTGCTTTTTTGTAAGAATATTTTCAGGGTTTCAGGTGCAGTAGCTAGAGGTGGACTTGTTAGTGATCTCTAATCTTATCACCCACAGCAGTTCTTGATACAGTGGGTATAACTATTACTTCGCCTTGTTAATAGGTAGCTATATGGGTATAAGTTTCAAGTGTAAAAGGTTTTCATAAGTGGACCGTACTAGTGTGTTTCTTTTCATAAAATACCTTCCTTTAAAAATCATTCAATCTGCCTAAGTTTTTCCCAACTATGTTGGGGTCGGCTTTCAGTACGGATGCAGCTGAATACCATAATTTTACATGGAGCAACTGCCTATCAGACCTCCACGACACAGTTACTGAGTAACACGATATCCCTTTGGTAAGACTGGTTGTCAGACTTGTAACTACCTACACGTTACGACAGACAAAGATGTACGAATGCCAGGCGGCACCCAGTGCTTACCGTGCATTCCGAGGCACAGCAAGGTCTCCATAAGTCATGGATGGTCATTCTTTCACGATTCAACTGCGGCAAGCGTCACTTAGCCTTCGACCAACCCGTGCGCCTGTTATCATTTAGCCACGAGCCCCTACAAAACGCCTTCCTTTTAAATATGTTCTGTAACTTTCTCTCAACTTGGAAGTCGTAGATTTTAATGTTTCCATTTAAATCCAAATCAGTTCAATCAATCAGAATTGATTGAGTGAACAAATGGAAGTAAAAGTCATTCAAGTGATTACCTACCTTAAACATTTCAATTTGAATTTATATTTATAGAATCAATTTAAATGGATTTTAGTACGTTTCACTTTTTACACACTGCCAGTATTTTTACAGAAATGTTCAATGTGTGATGCAATATAACCATGTATGCTATCTTTAAAGCCAAAGCTTTCGTAGATGACCGCTATAGCCGCCATCTAACGTCCAAAATTTACCGGCGAATGACGTCACTGAAACGTTATTTATAAATTAATTAAAAAGTAATTATTTCCAATTTCACAATTTTAGATTAACCACTTGGTTTAACATGATCAATTTTGTTTTATAAATTGTAGATGATTCAAGCAGAGTTATAAACCTATGACACCCAGCTAAGATTAAACTTGTGCTATGGGTGACAGGGCTCTCAAGTTAACTCCAGATAATGAAATAAAACTTCTGAACTTCTCAGTGTAGGTACTATAGACAGAAAATAAAGATTTTATACAGAAACTAAATCAAACTAATTTAAGAGAAAACCATTTGTATAGTGGTGGGTGTTGTGTGTATCTGTTTTGTATTTGTGTGTGTGTCAACATAACACATTACACTGTGTAGAGTTTTATTAAAGTTGTAACAAAGTTAAAATTGCGAAAAAGGGTGAGCTTCGTTTCCAAACTTTTTTGGACGAAACTCTAGGTTTAAAACCCGACAAGTAATTAGTAACTTTTCCATGAAATATGTGACTTCCAAAGTGTAAGTAAGTAACTTATTTGCCAAAATGTAGGTGTAGAAAGTAGTAAAAAAAAATCTCTACCTAGTATAGATTATAATGGGAAACTATCATTTACTAAGAAGACCCTATCCTCTGAACAGTTAGCGGCCATTTTGCACGACTCAGCGTGACGTCTCGCGGATTCGGTGCGTGGAATTAAAATGACTAGATCTCAAAGTTTTGTATTGGAGCTGTACATAACATACTGTACCTAAAATTAAGATTTTAATAGTAATCATAATGATGATTTTAGTCTGCTATATTTTCCTCAAAACTAAACAATAATATCACAAGAAAAGTCACTAAACCAGCCTTTAACGAAAAATACGTAACAAAGTTTTGTTGAATATTAGGTAATCAATTAAGATAATTTTATTAGCAGTATTTACTGCTTTCGACGCAAATAATAGGCTTTATTAAAACTAACTTTGTTTTATTACAGCCATTAAATGTCGGACTATCACGCGACATTAAAACGGGTTACTGAATTAGGTGAAAGTTCGTGAGCAATTTTTGGAAATTCTTCAGGAATTGTACGGAGTATAACGGAGTATAGTATAATTATGTTAAGAAAATTAATTCTTTAACGCCTACTGTTTGGGATCATCATCATCATCATTTCAACCGAAAAACGTCCACTGCTGGACATAGGCCTCCCCCAGGCTCCTCCACTTCGACCGGTCTTGTGCTTCCCACATCCAGCGGATTCCCGATGTTTGGGATGCTCGTTGTTTTTTAGTACGTTAACAGACCACAGTGTTGACGTTTCTTTGATTATAAGAAGGTATCTTAAACAAACACATTACTGGTTTACACAATGGCATATTATTGGTATCCACATGATACATGATTGGTATTGTGAGAATTCTGCCGAACTCCCAAGGCACCGACGGAAGGATGGTTATAAATAAAATACTTGATAATGTTTAAATTCGTGGGACTCCACGTTTATTTTTAAGAAATCTAGACTTACAGCCACGCGCCTAATACAAGAATGAAATCATCTGC
Source organism: Antitype chi (assembly GCA_947359405.1). NCBI lineage: Eukaryota > Metazoa > Arthropoda > Insecta > Lepidoptera > Noctuidae > Antitype > Antitype chi. The sequence goes on from OX375815.1 coordinate 22,313,776, forward strand.
CGGAACAAAACCTATGTCAAATTATTCCTAAATTTAAAAGTTAAACTTCCTGGCTGTTCGAACATAGACAGCCCAATCATTGGCTGCCAGTTAACGTAAGGTTCTATGATGAGCATACAACCTTTACATGAGGTACGTAAAGGTTGTATGCTCATCATAGAACCTTACGTACCTGGCAGCTAATGATTGGGCTGTCTATGTTCGAACAGCCAGGAAGTTGATGAGTATACAACCTTTACAGTATACACAATGGCACATTATTAGTATCAACAATGGCACATTATTGGTATCCATATGGTATGTTATTGGTAACCATATGGTATATTATTGGTATCCATATGGTACAATACTGGTATCCACAATAGCATATTATTGGTATGCACATGGTACATGGTTAGTATCCACAATAGCACATAAATTGGTATCCACAATAACACATTATTGGTAGGTATACACAGGTGGGCAATTCTGGCCAATTAAATTCTATTTGCGACAACTTTCAAAATGCATCTTCTTAAAACGGGTAGCAGCTGCATCCAGGTAGACTGAAATCCGTTCCAAAACATTCATTTAAATTTATTATTCATAAACCTAAATACTTATTTTATGTTCTATCAACTTTACTCGAACTTCCTAGTTTGATGGCGAGTAGTGCTGGTTAACTATACAAATTCAATCAGTCTATGTAGTAAAAAGTAACCTTAAAACTATTAACTATGTTGATACTATAAGGCGTAAGTATTTTTTTTGGTAAAGGCTAAATTCTCGTAATCGAGAAATAAACTCCTTAAGTTTGAGCGTAACTTAACTTAATTTAGGGTTTCTTCGGGATCTATTTTATTAAATATTAAATACTTTTTGCTCTAGTTGGGAAAAGGCTAAGTAAATCGAGTTGACGAATTCATTTAGGTACGAATATGTACTCGTAGGTCTGTATCATCTAACAACATCTAAACGACCATTACGAAACAAATACATGTAATTACTTGATTTATCATACTTGCCAGCAGACTAGGTACTTGTGTATATAATAAGATAACACTTTCTGTGCGTACAAGCATCCGTTCAAGGCATTTAATCCAACGTCTTACTTCAATGCAGACAGCGGGATTTATAAGGCGCGTACCAGATGTTTTGTACACTTGGCTTAACTTACTTTTACCCAAAAATTATAAACCATTTTCATCATTCACTCTTGGATGTCAAGGTCTGAATTCCCGTGACAGAACGATCAATTAGTAGCAGAGTTTCCGTTGTCGTCGGTATTTGAAAGATTCTTAATGTGTTTAGTGTGTATAGCTTTGAAGTTATCAAATTTATTAGTTGTTTGTGCTATCGTCACAATTCTCAATCAGGTTATACTACTGAACCTACCAGTTGTTCTTGAAGTTACGAAAATTGGAAACTGCCACTAGTCAAAATGTTTATATTATTCATGCAGATTCACACACAGAAGCGGTCAAAACGGTCTTAAAAGAAATTGTTCAAAAATTCACAACCTTTTCATAAATTCCCACTAGATTAGGAATTTAGGCCAAGTTTTCTTGAGACACGTTTGAGTTACAAAGAGCGTCAATATTTCAATCTATATCCTGAGGGAGTTTCTGCCACGTTCGCATAAAAAGCAGATCGAATGTTATAGATAAGACATCTTGATAGTATTCCTAAGGTGACCTAGAAATATAAAAGCTCTCTAGTACAATAATTTACTCAAAAAATAGAATTGGTATTAAACACACATTTATGGTGGGTTATGTATGTATGTGAGTTTAATACCAATTATTATTTTTTAGTTTGTTGCACCACTTCTTCCCAGCAAAAGCACTAAAAAGTGGTGAAGGGTGGTTTTAGGGACCTCCTTATGTAATTTTGACGTTCAAAAAGTTTTGACTCCCAGCCTATTTTGAATAAATTACATTTGATTTTGATTTTAGTGCGTACCTATGCATAGTTTGGTTTTTCATTCGTAAATTAAGACGTAATTCTATGTTACTATTACACCGTTAAGGAATGAAGTCAATATTTTTTATTATAATAATGATAATGAGCACATTCCTTTTGGATGGTAAATAATAATAAATAAATAACGATTTATTTCGCCATCAATTTACAACAAAAAAAAATCTATGAAGTACAATTTATTTAGATGTTTGGTGGTTGTGCAGCAGCACATAAAATATGCCAACTCTCAACAAAGTGAAGCTTGTATTTTGGTTGAGAAGGTTTTGGAGAAAAAGAAACGAAACATACCTACATACATATACATACATATAATAAATCTGTAGACGAACTGTTTCTGTACATTCAAAATATTTGAAAAAAAATTAGTTGGGGTTGTAAAGGATAATCAACATATGCCATTTTAATCCTTTTTGAAATTTTTGTCTGTGTTTCCGATGTCCATTGTCGGTATTCCTGATTTCTGTTTAGATGCGTGAATAGATCAAGTATCACGTCAAAAGAACGAAACTAATATGGTTAACTTTTATATTAAAACATTATTTATAACTCGGAGTATATTTTAGTCTTTGTTTCATCGCAATCGCTTCGCTCAATCAAAAGATATGATCAATTGAAAGTATTCAAGAAGAATTTAATTACGTAATGTTGAAACACGTAACGACATCTATTGGCGCGAAACAGTACTAACAAATGTAATATGTACTAATAACCCCTCGCGCGCATACTTAAAATAAAGCGCGCTTACGCTTGTATATATTGCGAATAGATTATGTGGTTAGAATAATCACACCCAATGACCCAATCAAAAGTTAGGCTAATAATAATTTTCAAAATGCGTTGTCAATTAGTTTAGTTGTAGTGCTTTAGATGGCGTCACCCATCATTCAAAATTAATTAATTTAACTTGAAATGAAATGTCAATTCCTTTAAAAAAAATATTTATTCTTTTAATTATTTCTATATTTTTTATGTAGTACATAGACATAGCTTACAAACCGTTTGTTCTAACGTTTTCCCATGCGTAATAGTTTGACAGTATGACTTCGTGCTCGATAGATGGCGTTGTTCTTTTAAGGTCACTTTCTGACTCGCGGTGTTAAGATTTTCCACCGAAGAATGACGCTCGCTCATGTATCAAATTTGTTTTGAGGATAATTGGGTGTCTGGTATTGATTGATTCTTGACTACTATACTATCGCATGGATTGTCTGTCTGTGTAATGATAAGGCGACGGCACATTTCCCACCACATAAGATAGTAAAGTAGTTTTGGTAGAGAACCTATGTATGTTGCAACGTTGGTTCACGGCTGGTACTCATTTCTTCTGTGTATGGAAATCCTACTGATATGGGTAACCACGCTGCTGCTTGGCTGTGCCAACGAGCTATTTTGACCCCCCGCAACGATCAAGCGGCAGCAATAAATGCACAAATATTGGCACATGTTTCTGGGGAAAGTAAGCAATATACTTCGGTTAATACGGTTACGGAAGAAGAAGATGCCACACACTATCCTGTAGAGTTCTAAGATTCCCTTAATAGGTCTTCCAGCACACAATTTTTTTTTTAAAGTCGGAGTGCCAATCATTCTTCTTAGAAATTTAAGTCCTCCCAAACTTTGCAACGGCACTCGGCTCATAGTCACCAATCTCCTACACAACGTCATCGAAGCAGAAATCTTAACAGGTTGTGGCGCCGGTGATGTTGTTTTTATTCCCAGATTCCCAGAATTCCGCTCATTCCCAACAATTTCCCATTTAGTTTTAAACGTGTACAATTCCCCGTCAGCCTATGTTACGCCATGACCATTAACAAAGCTCAGGGCCAAACACTGTCCGTTGCGGGGGTGGACCTAAGCATTGGTTGCTTTTCCCACGGCCAACTTTATGTAGCACTTTCGCGTGTGAGCAACCCTGGCAACCTTTTTGTGCACGCTCCAGGTGGTTCCACCGCTAACATAGTATATTATAGAGAAGCGTTTACCTAAAAAACACAATTTTTGTGGAGCTTTTTACTAGAAAAAACCACCAGATCTGGTCGAAAGATTCTCCCTGGAGGGGGTGGTACATTGTGTATAAGTGGCACAATGCTGTTTTACGACATCCACGCGAACGAAGTCGCGGGCACAGCTAGTTGAAAAATAAATTATAATATCTACATTATCTTAATCTACAAATAAAAATAAAAATATTTAATAGGAAATAGAAAAACATACTTATGTATCCCCACATCGACCAAAACTGTATGTTTTACTTTTTTACAGTTACGATGGATGATATGATATTTATTAATGTATAAATTGTTTCAAGATACACTCATATACGTCAATAATAATTTACGTTTCAAATCTAGATGAAATAGGTGTGTTGTTAATGTTAATTAAAATCCAGATGAAGGAACCAAAACTGTGCAGGATTTTGCACAGTTTTATTTCTGTGGCTATTATTTATTTTGGCCACAATAAATCAATAATAGTAAAGAACAACGACACATTATTAACAAAAGCCCTACATCCGACAAATTCCAATTGAAGAGCACTCTTGTCTCATTAGACAGATCTCTCCACACAGTTACGTAAAACCAAAATGAAAAAAGGTACAATTTATTTAACAGATAAATATTATTATTGAATAAATCATAAAGTGGGTTAACGAACAGTCGTTAGTAATTTAGGGAAACGTCAATACGTTCAACATATTAATGAAGGCAATTGTACGCACGGCCTCCGCTTGGAAAAATACAAACGACGCGTTTAATTGATGAATCGGCCATGTTTCTGTAATGTACTGGCCTAAAGGTGATGCGGGTGCGCCAGAAATAGACCTCAAAAACTATAGTTTACTTAATTGGAGTAGGTACACTTTTTTATTTAACTATATCTTTTTATTTCCATAGATTTATTTTTAATAGTTTAAAAGTAATTTTCTAATGGTGTTGTATTAGCTTTTAACTTCAAAAACCTTTCATATGGATCAAATTTGTGTAAAACCGTTAAAAATGGCGTAATACATATAAGAAAAAAACTGACTCTGCTTGCCATTTCTATGTTGCTTAGAATTAAAAAAAGGTGTGGATATTGTGGTGTGTGGCAAGAAAACAAAACATAACTAAGTACAAAATAAATAAATTGAAAGAAAGAAAGAAAATACATTTATTTAGCACAGACTAAAAAGGCATACAATATACAGCAAAAAAATACAAAAAATAACATAGAATAACCAACAAAAAGTGTAAAGTGCGCTGTCAGAAACTAGCGTCAAAGTGCCGCCTCGTAAACAAAGTAACCTTTCCTTTAAATCCTCCAAATGACGGCTCCGCAAAACATAAATCCCCGCACATTTCCAAACAAAATATACGAATTCGTATCCGAAATACAAATTGCAATAAACTAATTTGTTACATTCGTGCAAATGAAAACCTTTCATAAATCAGCCTTAGGATTGACGCGGTAACATTTGCGTTTTATCACCATCTTTTCTGGGGTACATTTTAATTAGAGAGTACCTACTGCAAACACGGTCTTAGGGAAATGGGCCTTTTGGATTATAATATTATTTTGTTAGTGTTTCAAATTTTATAGGTGAGTGTTATTTTCATTAACTGACCACAAATAAAACACATGACCATTTACAATCAGGTAGACCGCCTGCTTATTGGCTACCTGATAATATGAAAAATATTTTGTAGCAATTTCCATTCTACTTCATCAATTTCTAATATTTAAAGTCTCTACAATTGCTTTGCCTCCATTTTTAAATATTTTCCGCCTCACATTTTCCCTTTTCATCTGTTTTTCCTGTGGTTATGGTAACAGTAAACTTCTATTGACTCAATCACTAATTATAATCCCACTAATTTTCTTCATTAACTCTATTTAAAACTATGTAGGTATATTACGTTGACAATGGTGTGCCTAGTCAGCCTATAATGTGCTCACAGCTGGGACACAGGCCTCCTCTCTGTGAGATGCAGTGGGCCGTTGCCCACCACTCGGGCCAAATTTGAGGTGGCGAATGTCACATGTCATCGATTTTTTGGTTCTAGGACATGCCGGTTTTCTCACGATGTTTTCCTTCGCCGTTTTGAGAGCAGTGGTGATGAAATTAAATACATAAAATAAAGTAGGGACTTTATTTTGAGGCAGGCAGGAGCCTGGGTTCAAACTCGTAAGTCGGGGTCGATACTGTTGGGCCACCACCGCTCTTACTAGTTTACTAGAAGATTGCCTAGCGGACCATAACGGCCTTAACACTTGAATTGAACTATTGCCTATTCGTTGGCTTCAGCTATCCGCCGTTTTAGGTTTATTTATGCCCGACATTGATCTTTAAACCCAACACGTTACTGCTGTGCGTGACTTTGAATGGCGCAGCACCAAGTGCATCCGAATGCCAATGCATTCTGTGTCGATGGTGTTAATGTCCTAATGTAAACGAATAGTTTATAGATTATTTTGCTGCTGAATATGTGTTATATTTCTCTATTTCATAGGACTTAAACATAACTGGTGAAAACTGGGTAAACTATTACGCTTATGCCAACCTTTTTGGGAAATACAGGCTCAATGCTACGCTATGGCATGTAATAAAGATTTATAAATCTTATAAGCCGTGAGCGCGGTGTGATTTACCGCCGCTAAAAATGACAAACTTTTATCCACTTTTTAAGTCACTTAGGAGACGAATTTTCAAAAATCTCTTTTCAATAACTCTTGTGCAAAATTGAATGCTTTTAGGCCCAGCGCGACGCGACTCTACTAGAACCATTACTATCAAAACTTCATGGAAATTGTTCTATTATACGCCTGTCTGTACCTTTAGGCTTTTTGTAGACTGTCAGTAAATTAATTAAAAAAAATGTGTTATGAAGATTTTATATTTGATACGTTCACGTTTGACATGCGTCATCTTCACATGGCGTTCATCTTTATGATATTTTACTATTTAATTTGGCATCACACTGCTTTTGTTTTTAACCATTATTATGAATAGTTTTGATATTTACATTTGAATCCAACAGGTATTTTGCAGTGAAATAAAGTACTTACAAACAAACGGCACGTGTAATAGTTCTTTCTGACGGACGTTTTGCAATCAGATGTAATACATTTATAAAATGCCTTAATGCAGAATCTTTACATCCTTAAAAACCAATTATCATTTAACATCCATATCCCATATGCTGAGAGCATTAAATCCCATAATTTCCAAGTTATCCCCAGTTCCTTTATTGGACGATAGTCAGCTCACGTTCGAAAACAATGAAAAATTTTCCGCTGCGGTTCTTTGAAATCTAACAAAGGGGCAATCTGAAGTCAATGGTCACGTTTGACCTAAAGTCTCCAAGTTTCCTGGTCGTATGACGAGGGGTTAAAGACTGGAAACTATAACTGATGAAGATCTATTCTGAGTGAGAATATTTTTTTTGTTAAAGAAGTTTGTATCACCAAGGGAAGCATGACCACTAGTAAAGTTAATACTTGTTAGTTAATACTTGTTATTTTACTAGAACTCATGCTTTCAGAAAATTTCAGATAAAATAAAACGTAAAAACATCATCCTCTGCCAGCCTTTTCCCAATTATGTTGACTATGTTGGGTCGGTTTCTAGTCATATTAGATGCAACTGAATACACTGAGTACGACTGGTTGTCAGACTTTCGGGCTTCTAACGACCCCTAACGACTGTCTAAAATCCATGAACCTCAGCCGGTTAACGTGTTTTCCGGGGCACGGAGGGATTTTGTCCGTAAAGATCCATCCGGACATCGGACCAACTGCGGAAACCGAATTTTTATATTTTTCTTAACCTGATTGACTGACATTAATTATCCACAAGGTCTTCCGCGAAATGAAACGTAAAAACGCGATACGCATTTATTATTCACTAATGCTGAGCGTGAAATTCTGGATTAACTCCCACAGTCGGACAATGTGTTATGGGGATTACGAATTTCTTTGAAGCAGCCTGGATCCTGCAGAAGTGTCCAGTTTATGAAAATTATAAACATGACACTTAAAATATATTTAGCTTGTGAAATATGGGAGTCACATACACCTCTGCCTAATGCTATGGTGAATAGAAAACACTGATACTAGTTCAAAACAAAGCCATTTATCTTCCTCAACAAATCGTAAGTCTCGATTGTCACAAAGACCGGTACCGTGAGTAAGATCGGATGCATACCGGTCACGTCGCAAGACTTCTAGACGACACCGACGCAGCAACGTCTGTTTTAAAACCAAGTGGAAATCTGCACTCGTAGATACAAATAGTTTAAAGGTACTGTCATGTTTTGAAGAGACAACTCGAGATTACTTCGGATGAGATCACGTGATTTGTTTGTATTTCATTCATAATACTTGTATTGTATTCAAAAATCGCGTATAGAACAGTCCATTATTTATTTATTTATTTACTATGGATGACTTACAGCTAAAGCTAATAGATTAAAAAATAGTATGTGAGGCTGACAGCCAATTAAAAGTCTTCACTTCTAAAAACAGATTGGAAAAAAAAAGAGTGTAAACAGCACAACACAGCCACCGAAAAGGAACAGCAAAAAACAGTATAACATTGAAGCTTAAACTAAATTCGCATTTCATATTGATACAAGAATAAAAAACTGAACATACAAAATAAAAACATATTCCGTCAATGTTTGCTTTGTTATCACCAACAAGTTTAGAAAGGAAAATTTATATGGAAAAAACTGGTGATGTGACTGTTGCATGAGCAAGATTACACAAGAATAATAAAACTTCACGTATCTCAGGCTGAATACAGCTACCGTTTCTCCCAAGTTTCACTGAAGTCAAGAATCCCAACAAAACTTACGTTACGTATGAATTTTACAACAATAGAGTCATAATTTTGTCAGATGAGACGTATTCCTCAAATCCCCTTATAGACAAAAACTTTTATCCCCCGGAACAAAATCTCGTCTAGAATAAGTCGTCTTCCTAAAATCAGTAGTTTCGTTTGTCACAAAGCTGCACTGTGATCTCATCGAAGATCGCATGTACACCAGTCACGTCTCGTAGTACCCAAGCTACGAGGCTACGAGGCTACGATGCTACGACGCTGCGAATGTCTACGACGCCGAATTTGTAGTTGTGGCCGATAACGTTTTACGTAGACGCTTTTATTATGGAAACCACCTTGGGTATTGATGTTAGTTCTTTCTCTGTCGCATTTAAATTGGTTGGCATAAAACTGTTTAGTTTTTTTAGATTTTACAAAAGCCTACAAAATAAAACTTTACAAAAACACAAAGCATGAAAATGATCCTTATGTAACTTGATACAGTTTTGGTGACAATTTTTTTTACTAAAATCTATCTTGTAATAATACAGAATCTGCACACTAGAAACGAAACTGTTTTGCCTATCATAAATAAAACAGTTTAACCTTGTATCAGAAAAAGTTTTTCAGGTCAAATTTAACATTCGAATGTTTTGTTTCAGATTGATCTCTCTATGTAAGGAAGCCTTAATATACAGTACTGCCTTACTCTGCACACAGCCTAACTATTACAGCTCACGTCTCAGTGCTTCCACTGCAACTCTGAATTTGGTGATAACGTTGTACGTACTTGTAAATGTTTTTATTATAGGAAGCATCTTTTCTATTGCTAGTACTTGAGACGTACTAAAACGTACGTGTTGTGCACTGTTGAGGAGTTGTGAAGTTTTGATGTACTGTAATGTGCATCTTGGTCTGTGGTAGACTGTAGACAGTTAAATTCTACAAGTCGCAAATAGCTGTCAAATATTTGGCTTATAAGTTATATTTTTATTTAGATTGTAAGTTCTGTTTACAACAGATAAACCCTGAGAGGTTTTCGTTGTGTGGCTTAAATCACGATTGTAATACTCAAAGTGTTTTGGAAATAAAATAAATAAATAAAAATAAAAAAAGTTTACGTTTTTTTTTTTTTTATTATTTTTAGTTTTCAATTTTTGATGGCGTGTGGTAGCTGACATATGGCAAATTTAATGTTTTTTTTTTTTGTGTTTCGTAATTTTAATTACCTATTATTGTATAGAATCAAGTTCTTCTAACTTAACAGACAGCTGTACTTCTGAGGAGCTTGTTGCGCTACTTCTTCTTCCCAGCTAAAGCACTAAGAAGTGGTGAAGGGCGGGCGTTTTGGGGGACTGTCTTATGTAATTTTGACGTTCAAAAAAAGCTGACTCTCAGCCTAGTTTGAATAAATGACTTTTGATTTGTTTTGATTTGATTGATTTATTCTTTTTTTAAGGCATAATAAAGAAACAAGACTGTTATTGCATAAATAAACAAGTCTGTTATTGCATAAACAAAAAAGTCTGTTATTGCGTAAATAATTATGTCTTCTCGAACGCAAGTTATTATTACTGTTACTGTTAACCCGCTTCATCCTACTGACTTCCAGCTCTTTCGATCCAGGGCTAAAGTGGACCACTGGTCGTGTGTTTTCTGCTAGTAATTGTTCCGGGTCTGGGTGTTTGTGAGTTTCTATGTTTGTAAACGCACCCACGATACAGGAAGAAATTCCTAGTGTGGGGCAACGTTTAAAAAAAATAAAAAATATTATAGTAAAGAATTAATTATCTAAAATTACAGAATTAGTCAAATTAAAAACACCTTTTTCGCTTTGTAATATTATTTAAACTATAAATGGTGCATGTTGTGTTGTACCTGTAAGTAATTAGTGCATTTAACGTATCATTATGGAAAATATTTTTAATGTATTGTGTAAACAATTGTTAGCTAACCTAAATAAAAACTGCATCTATTATATTTGTACTACACTACCTAACACACTAACCACATTTGTTGTTTATCAAAAACTATATTTCTAAGTCCCTTCACCTTCAGAAATATTTTGCACAGAAGCACATGAAAATGTTTCACCGCACTTTGTATTGCGGTAATTCTTGTGTCGAGCATGCGTACAGTCAAAGGAACAGATCGGTATATACACATGCCCTACTTTTGTACACACACTAGATATATTGAATTTTAAATAGCATTAAAAATGTCAAGTTACTGTCAATACACTTTTAAAGCAAGCTTACACCACGAATCACTAAATAAACCTAGTGCTAAACGAATTTAAATCATCGATCTAATTCCATTAATTGTTTGGATATGACAGACAGAATTATGTTTTAAATATGGTGTATTAAGTGGTTCGTGGCACAAACGGGCCTTTTTTGTGTAAGTTTAATAAGAAGTTATAACTTACCTGCACAGTAAATATGAATATTGGTAGTATACTCGAAAGATGAATATTGAGGCCTGTATACCTAACTCTTTTGTTGAAAGTACAAGGTTAGGTATGACGTGACGTCAGAGACCGTTCACACTAAGTGGATTGAAGAGGACTACAGTAACTGGCCAAAAGAGGCTGCTGGATAGTTTGTCAATAGCAATACAGGAAGTAGGTTTGGTGTACATACAGGTCGGTGAATGCAGATAACTTTGGACTGTTTTTGTGAATAGGTTTCGTGATAGCATGACGAAAATGTTATTGTTTTGTAATGCCTCACTTGGTCAAAATGGAATGATTAATATTAATTGTATTAGAATCACACAACCTGAGAGTAATCCACTACACGAGTCTAGTGCGAATTGGTAGATGTCACATGTCTTCGAATTTTTGGTTCTAAGACATGCCGGTTTCCTCACGATGTTTTCCTTCACCGTTTTGTGAGCAGTGGTGATGAAATTATTTACACTAAGTAAAGCGTCTGTCTGGGTTCAAACCTACGACCTCGTACTTCGCGGACGTTACCACTGGACCACTCAGGGCCATCACTATTCTCAACAGAAATGAAATAAGTTTTGCAGTAGCTTATGTCAATCCTATACATTATTGCCCTCACCATCATCGATAAAGCTAATAGAAGCTCACTTTGTCTAACCCTCTGATCTTTATTATATTCCATTGTTCAGACTAAGCATCATACACTACAAATTCCAAGCGTAGTAAAAACATTTCTTTTTGTCATTTGCACCGAGACGCCAGAGTGATCAATAACTCACTACATAGGATGGGTGACCACTACGTTCCTAAAATTGGACAGCGACAGCCAGTTTCAATTTTTTCGGACATTTTGTTGAGGGTAGCACTACTATATAGTGAAGCACGTTGTTGACCACTATTGACTGTCACAAGTGATCCATATGTGGGAAGCCTAAATCCACACCGTATTTTTGTCTTTTTAGAAATAATACTTAAATATGGGCCAATGTTTGACTTAAGATTTCTTCTGTAAATATATTAAAGTAGCTTCGTCTGTTTTATCTAGAACATGCCCTAGCATATGGCTAGGATCACGTTACACGTTTTCAGTTTCACAGATGTTTGTATTTACTCCAACATACAGTCACGTTTTTATCAACATTTTCTTTAGGTCTGTGAAACCAGACTATAGGTGTTATTATTTGTAATATGAATAAGTTGCTCGTGGCCAAGTAATAATAGCCGTATAGTCCGATCGATCAGGTAAAGCTACGCTTGCCATGGTCGGACTGTGGATGGGTGACCATCTTTACATACCGAAACCCTCCGTGTATAGCCGACCACGGCTGACATTCGTAGATCATTGACAACTTTTTTTTGTCACGGAATAGAAAAAGAAACTACAAGCTTTTCATAAATGACCATAAAAAAACTTGTTTCTATGAAGACGTATGCACAAAAACCACACAGGTAATAATTCTTTTCACAATCAAGAAAACTCCAATACTTTATGTTCTCTTACGAACAAAGTATTCCTTCCCAGAACATAACGTCCTTCAGAATCAAAGCCTGATAATGCAAACAAGTATTTTATGCTACCCCGGTAAGTCCCTGTAACTTATGAGTTGTCTCCCTTACGGCACACCTGGGCTTCAAACAGTGTACGTACCTAAAGTGTATCTTTTTAGTTTCTCATATTTGGTAAACCAATAAAGCAAACTGAGCGATTGATTTGATGATTTTGAGAAAATTACCGTGCTCAAAATCATTTAACGAATTTTTTATTTTTTTAAAGTCTTAAACTAATAATAAATGTACAAGTATACAAACAAGAAATGAATCAAACCGTGTTTAAATGAATAATTTGAAGTTAACATTATGTAATTTATATATTGAATTGTCCTGCTTCTTACACCTAAGCTAAACGTGTGATTGATATAAAAAAATTGTAATTTTGGTACCGTGTTTGTTTATCAAAAATACATGTAACGGAAAATACACTCTACATGAAAGGACGGTGGATATATGAATAATGTAATCAACTTTCCACGGGACCGTGTTAATGTGGGATTTTTACTTAGCCACATGAGTTATGTATGTCATCTCGTGAATTTCTGGGAAGTTTTTTGGCTGTGGTCAGGTCAGTTAGGACGGCCAGACTTTTCACGGCTTTTAGCCCACGAATATCGTTGTATGATATTCGAGATGTGAAACTGTCTTCATTTAAATAAACCTTAGTTTGTATGTTCAAATTAAAACTTCAAATATTGTTTGTCTATTGCTTAAAATGAAAATTCTAGATGGCAGGTGCGAAAATTATAAAAAACTTTCATCATAGATGTCGTTTTCATGGTTTTTGAGGGTGTTAAAGCCGACAGTGAGGTCGAACGTAATAGTACATTATGATATAAGTGCGGTAAGTTGAAAATTACAGCCCAGGCGATATTGCTAGCCCGAGCCGTAGGCGAGGGCTACAAGAAAGCAGAGGCTGTAATTATCAAAGCGCACGTATCTCATACGACGTTTTAAAACATATTTGCGAAGAAATAAATAAAAATCGGACTTTCTTAAACGAATAAATCTTTAATCACTTGTTAAAGCAGTTAGAAAAATTTGAACAATTTGTAAAATTGATTATTACGTTGCCAGTTGGCATTTTTAATGTTGTCAAGTTATTATTATTAGTTACAATTTCACCAGTCTCTCTCTTATTCTCTTGAGTGAAAGTAGGAGAAATGAGACCACAGAGTTCTGCAGTCGCCGAAAAATTTAAATTTGTTAATTTAAATTTTTCGTTTAATCTTAGCGCATCCTCCTCAAAAACTTTACTGTAGTCAAATGTCTTGAAAAAAAATACTGTCTCGAAGCCTCGGTCTAAAGTAAGCTCTTGTTTTGTAATAAAACGGTCCCTGTACCTGAAAAAAACTATTCAAGTCATCTTATACTGAAGTTCGTCTCAGGAAAAGTGCGGACAACTAGCTTGATATTCAAACTTACTCAGTCGAATATAAAGTAAATGGATGATTGTGGTACCTAGGTACTGCAAGTCAAAGGAGCAGACATTGTAGCTAGTTCTACATCACTGAGAATATTCTATCAAAGTTAGTCTCAAAACTTGTTCGGTTTTAAGATGAATTTAAGACAAGACTAAGATGTGATGGCTTGTGTAGAAAGTTTTTATAGTCTCGTGGTTTTAAAATATTGAGTCTCTGACGGAGATATCGTTATACATGCATCAGAACTCTTAAAAATAAAAGTTATCATACTGATCAGAGACATGGTCTGGTTAATTAGCCATTTTTTTTAAATTCCGTATCTTTCTGGCAAAATTGAGGTGTTAAAAGTAACATAATATTATTTATATGTATCGTAACAGCTATTTTATTCGTATTTATATGACGCACGCTTTTTTGCCAGCAGCTTAGCCCGTGTTTAGGTTGAAAATTATCCCACGGGAACGTAATACCGTAACAATAAAAGTATCCTATCTTAAAGAATACTGACCAAAATAATTGTACCTCAGGCCAAAGTAGTATCAATATAACTGGCCAGCAGCGTAGGGGGATTATCATTAGGAAGAACAGCACTCAAAATGCGTAACACCATATCAATCAAAATCTGAATCATTTTGAAAGATATAGGTAATTCATTGCTTTATATACGTTCCAAAAAAACTTTTGCTGCTCAACAACTTCAATAACGCAATGAATGTTGTTGAACTGTCAAAATGAAAGTCATTCCTACTGTGAGTGTACTACGCAATTACCCGCTGATCATAAGGTCTACGTGAAAAGGGACTGATAGGCTTACTTTCTCATTTATAATATCAGTATAGAAAAGTAAGGATGACAGAACTGTTCATTTGAATCAAATTAAACTTACAATCAGATTTAAAATTGGTTCCTTCCTTGAGTTCAATTCGAAACTTTGCACATTCAAAAGTGTCTAATCTATACTTGGCCTAGTTCCAAATTTTACGCGCTCTTTTGTCAAAACCGAAGAGTGAAAACTTAAAACAATGAATCTTCGTCTAGACCTTAATCAAAAGTATGACTAACAATAGCAATTCAAATGGTTTGTAATGGGCGATACCGAAACTTCAGCTCATTGTTAAAATCTAGAATTTGAGTTTATTTTAGGAAACTGAATGAAGTAGGTATGTACCTACTTATTAAGAAAGAAACGCGACGTGAAACGTAACAAAACCTAGAGGACCACCGTGACAAATTAATTTCTATATATTTAACGGCGCGTGACATAATTAAATAATGAAAATTAGTTAATTTCGAGAGTTGTAATTTATTTTGTTATTTTTAATAATTGGTCATTATTCTGATAGTTAACGATTAATCGATTTGAAATAAACTAAATGGTCATTTTAACTATGAGCGGGTAACACCGAATGGAGTTGCGTCTGTCATGGCGGGCGACGTCGTTCATTCAATTGTGGACAGCCGTTGCACGTGGTGGTTACTCGCAAACCCATTGGCTCTAAATCGTTAATTATTACTGCAATCCTTAATTGTTTAAGTAATTTAAGTGTCTGTATACTTAAAACAGTGAACAGTCAACGCTACGGTGTATTTATTTCAACGTATCCTGAAGTTCAACGCCCACTATGGATTCCCGTGTTAACGAGGGCACGAATCAGTAATCAGATGCAACAGCCCTGCATCCCGACTTCCCGTTCTATTAAATCCCGCATCATTAATACTAAAAACTTAAAATTAAATGAATATAAAACTTTTTTTTAAACAAGCTTTTATTATCTATACATATAATAAAATTGTAGAAAAGTGGTGTCTGTACAATCGAAATATATAAAAAAAAATCTATACATATAATAAAATTGTAGAAAAGTGGTGTCTGTACAATCGAAATATATAAAAAAAAGTAGTAGGGGTTGTTATTATATCGATGCCGAACCCGAGATTGTAATTAATTTTTTTTTGTCTGTTTGTCGGTTTGTCTGTTTGTCTGTTTGTTTGTGCACGCTAATATCAGAAACGGCTTATTCGATTTAGATGCGGTTTTCACTAATATATTGTAGTAAGCTTCACTTAACATTTAGTGTTAATTTCATGTCAATCGGTTCATAAATAAAAAAGTTATGTCAATTTAAAAAATCACGGCAAACATTTGTTAAGGTATTCTATCAGAGTACGTACACGCCTCGCGCCTGCGCGTCCGTGGCTATATAAAACGCGCTGAGAGCCGCGCCGCGATGGCCATACGTCAAATATCGTATACAGAGAAGCATTACTGTAAAGTAAATTTTTTGCTACCCAAACGACGGTATATTATTATGTAATTCAAAATATGCTGCCCAAAAAGTCACTATTCCACGCGGACGAAGTCGCGGGCACAGCTAGTTACTTAATAAAACGAACTAAAAAGTTAAAAATAATTTAATCTCAATAATTTAAATAAAAACTTGTTTTAAAAAAGTTTTTTTTACTTTTTTTTTACTACCCCCTTTTTTTGCTCAGAATTCAGAATTATGTACTGAATACGTGGATCGGGTTGCGCGTCGATATCCCTGCTACCCTGTATAGTATGAACGCATGCCATGAACCAACAAGGAGCCAAATCTGCTATTTTCAATGATGGTCAGCTGCCAAAAGAAATACTGAAATAATAAAAGTTTATTTATTTATTTAAACTTCTCGCACACAAAAAGGTACAAAGGCGGACTTAATGCCTTAGGGATTCTCTACCAGTCAACCAAGGGTGGTGAAGAGATTAGATGGCAGGTGCTTAGGTTGAAAGGAACAACGATTGAAAAAAAACTATACAAATTGTATCATAATGAATAATAAATAAGATTGGTACCTAAATAGTTTAGAAAATCACTACACTAGCGTTGTCGTTTTTCTTAAGCGTTTTAAATTTGCCGCGTAATCCACAGAACTTCATAGATGTCACGTTGACAGTGACACGGAGAACTGTGAAGGAATAATGTGATTGTGAGGTTGAATAACCTAAGAAAATAAAAAAATAATTTAAAGTAAAAGAAATATCTAGACCTGAAATAAAGGCTTTAAATGTTGTTTTTTTTGTCTTTACAGGTGAGTGAGTCAATCATTTATGATAAGTGGAAAATCTTTGTTTGAAAGATGCTTTTGAAAAAATAAATATTTTGTCTTTACAGAAAAACGCAGTTGTCTTTATTTCACATAACAGAGTGTAAAAATATGATATATATAAATACATTCTCAAGGGAAAAAGGAATTTAGATGACTACGCTATTCGTTATGAAAATAACTCTGTAATTTCCGCTCAAATGCATACCGACTGGTAGCCGTCCTTATATCGAGAGGAAGCGCATTCCAAAGAAGAATGGACTGAATATTAAAGGAGAATGAACAAAGTCGGAAGTGTGAGAAGGACAGAGTAAAAGAAGATTGTTAGAAGAACAAGTTTACTACTTTGTCATTCATTATGTACACGAGATTACCAAATACGTACAATTAATCCCATGGAGTGCCATTGGCACGTCATCCGAAAACTATAACTACTACTAAGCTCAACTATAGTTTTCTCATTAATTCGTGGCAATTTAAGAGAGAAGAAGAATAACGGCAACATGTGAATTAGACCTAACTCTCACGATGTTCGGTGGACCAGTTTCCAAGGATTTCGGTTGTGCGAAGTAAGCAAAGCCGAGTCGGCAGGGACTCGATTCAATTCGA
This sequence comes from Antitype chi, assembly GCA_947359405.1. Taxonomy (NCBI): domain Eukaryota; kingdom Metazoa; phylum Arthropoda; class Insecta; order Lepidoptera; family Noctuidae; genus Antitype; species Antitype chi. Next base: position 22,331,660 of record OX375815.1, read on the forward strand.
CTTTTGTTTAGTTTTGTACAACGTTGTCAGTTATTGTAGTAGGTTCATGAGACTACTGTTGCTTACAAGGTAAATCAAGAATGTAATTATCACTAACAATTCGACAGTGAAAGCACAACTTATGTAATGCAGGTACTTACTGACAATGCAGTTATATTGTGGTGAATTTAGATAAACCAAAAATTCAAGAAATATATTTTTCTGCTTTTTCCTTTCTCATAATTCGGTCAAACTGAAGTGGTTTTTGCGCAGCTAATATTAATAAATCATTCAAAACCAGTGGTAATTTTACGCAATTAACGAAAAAATCTCTCGTTCACAAAAACTATACAACTATACACACACTGTCTTCATATCATATATTACATAATCAGCCTATAAGTTTCTCACTGCTGGGAAACAGGCCTCCTCTCGGTGAGAGGGAGCGGGCCATCATCCACCACGCGGGCCCAGTGCGGGTCGGTAGATGTCACATGTGTTCGAACTTTTGGTTTTTGATCATGCCAGTTTCCCCACGGTGCTTTCCTTCACCGTTTTGAGAGCAGTGGTGACCTCGAAGTAAAGCGCTTGTCTGGGTTTGAACCCACGACCAACTACTCGTAAGTCACGGCCGTTACCATTGGGCTTTCACTACTTTTGTCTTCATATCGTATATGATTAATAACGCAAAATAATCCCAGAAGCCGCCTCCACCATTTGTAGGTACTTATCTACCTACTCGTAGGTACACCTGCACTCTCATCCTTGTATTACCAGATCATTCATCTATGTTAGGGCAAACACTGACTAATGCACTTCCCTTGTCCCGGTCCCATCGCTCAATCTGCTCTTCAATTTGTCCAATTTGGAAGTCGCTACACGCATGCTTGGTGGTCTGTCATATCCCCGTAAAAGGTTTTGTCGAAAGATAGATAGTGGGATAAAAGTAGTACCTACGTGCAGTCAACATTTAAATTCGGAATGATATTTGTTGAAAATAATATGGTAATATAGCAGTTAGTAATTTCGTCGTTGGTTTTTATTGTATTTTACTTTTAAATAATATTGTTTGAGTTCTTTCAAAAGTCATTTAAAAGTTCGAAGTTTTTCTATCAGAAAATGTCATGTCGTTTTCGACTTCAGGGATAGTAGGATTGGAAATGGTATTAGGTAAGAATCAAATGCTAGTTTATCTTTTACTAGCAGCGCTCCGCGGTTTCACCCGCGTAGTTCCCGTTCCCGTAGGAATACGCGGATAAAATATAGCCTGTCACCCGGGGATAGTGTAGCTTCCCAACAGTGAAATATTTTTTCAAATCTTTTCAGTAGTTTCGGAGCCTATTCAATGCAAACAAACAAACAATTAAATCTTTCCTCTTTATAATATTAGAATGGAGTATAGATAAACCATTGTATAGATTGGGTTTCGAACTAAAAATGAATGACAACACGATTTGACAGTTGTCCCTGCGCCCGATGTATTTTTGTCTGTCCGGAAACATGAATTTGACACTTGTTTAGACCGATTAACTACTTTCGGATGGGTCCATATCTTCTTTGACGGACTTACGCTCGGTTTCTATAAACAAAAACGAGCCGTTTTGCTTACTAATGGTAGCATTTTTAATGACCCAACTGGGCATTTAGATAGATTCGTAAGCTAATTTTACGTGTGAGCTACTTGCATATAGGGTCTACTTGCAAAGCTATTAGGTCTTTGCTTCATTATTGGTAAAGATACAAGTCTTAAAATTTTCACCTTCAACTGTCCGTAAATTATAGGAATCGGCCATTAGAGAGTGCGAACCCCAAAATGCAAAATATTTTTATCACGTACTAGGGTTGTAATCCAATTGATCGTTATTGCTCATTGTTTATAGTACGACTTCCATTCAAATTGATTTCAGCTTGAAAACTCTCAGTTTAATACCAAAAAATAATAAATATAGGCGTAATATTAATTGGAGTGGATACACGAGGGAAACGAGAGAATTTTTGGGAGTTACATTCCTTTATTAAAACACGTAAATTTTTAATTATTGCAGTGGCAACACTGACGAGTGGCCCGAGATATATCGTGGAGTGTATGTTACGTTATTCATTATTCCTGTTTTCATTGTTGCTTTTAGCGGTACAAAAACAAAGGGTAAGGAGAATGAATAGGAGCCTCCCATTTAATATGCTTTCTCAAAATAAAACCCATTTTTATTTTTTATCTCAGTAAGAACTAACTTTATCAGTTGATATTCATTTCATTCTGTAAAATTTAACCCATACTTAAAATTAATGGCAAAAGATATAATCGTTATACCTTTGCATTACGTACCTATTCATATATTTTATATTTTTTATTGTGAATTAAAAAAATCAATTGTGGCTGCCATACAGGCAGTTATACGAATCTGGAAAAGTACATAGTAACTACACACTATAACCATATCTAAGTATCCATCTAAAACGTTCAGGTGGATGGACTGTGCATACAATATCTTAATACAACTTGCGTCAAGTAAAGTCATCACCACAGATGATTTCTATGATGTTATTACCTCGGATCTGGGACACTTGCGCGAAAGAAATTTCCGCGAATAGAAGTTTGCACGATTATACTTTTGTGCGAACGGACATAGTTATGCGCGAAAGACAATTTACGCGAACGACAGTTGCGCGAAGGACACATGCGCAAACCCGCTTGCGCGAACGGACAGTTGCGCGAAATAGTTGCGGAAATTAAATTTCTTCATAGCATCACGCCTGTATTCTATCAAAGGATTGGGCAGGGGTGTAGCAGACTGGAAATAAACAGTCCAGTTAGACGTCAATAGTGAAAAAAACCCTGAAAACGACACCCATAATGGAAAATTCGAAAATTAGATTCGCGCAAGTGTCTTTCGCACATATATCCGTTCGCGCAAAAGTACAGTTGTGCAAAAGTCCAGTCGCGGAAACGTCCATTCACGGAAATGTCTTGTCACGCAAGTGTCCCTTCGCGTAAAAGTCCATTTGCGCAAAAGCCGATGAGTAGAAATGCCTTTTCGCGCATGTGGGTTCGCGCAAGTGTCTTTCGCACAAATGTCTTTCGCGCAAGTGTCCTGATATCCATTATCTCCACATCTAATAAATCTGTTAGTAAATCCGCCACAAATAATTAAATTGGTCTATAGTTAAGACAGTTACTTATTGCACAGGTTACTTACAAGATGATTTATTCTTAACCAGCAGCCTAAGGACGTCAAACTGAATGCATGGAACATTTCTAAAGAGGATAATGCCTAGCTCTTATGTTGCACATGATAAGGTTGCTAGGAAAATCTGCGTTCCCAAAAAATATACAAAAAGAAGTGCCTCACCCAAATTCTTCCAGGAAATGTTTTATTGAGCCACCAAAAATTGTATTTTATGTAATAAAGTTAGTGTGCTTTTCCTTCACGTTTCGTTGTTCCTTAAAGTTTTATTCAAAACGTGTTAATCGCCTAATACGTATATCCGAAATTCTCAATTCACCTATAAATAAATTAACTTCTTGAGAGTCACCTTTAGTAAATATTTTAATATTTAGAAGTGACGATTCGTCCGATTCGGACGAGTTAATTCGTGCGAGTCGACTAATAAGCCCATTTATTAACACATTCAACAATAAAGACTTGGAAAATATATTTGAAGTCCTTTTCAGACTTATTATTAATCAATTTCCAACAATCACTCACGCCATCAGTCACACCCACGGGCGCGCCATGTTTAAATTTAAAATTATATAAATATTAAGTATTCAGAATGTTCGGATATTACTATTAACAATGGGGGCTTTATTTTGCATTGTTTTAAATGCATAAAGATTGATGGACATCAAAAATAAAGTTGCGTAACATAAGACATTACGTGGTAAAGAAATCAGCTGGTAGACCTTGCAAAATTTCGGATTTAAATACAAAACACAGGGCACGGTTTAGTGTATTTGGCCCCCTTTGCCCCCACATAGCGCCGAAGAACTTTTATGAAATATCCACTATTCCATTTATAAAATACGGTTACTCCCTTTGAAACACCAAAGAAGTACTTCCCTTTAAAACCCCACATCTCCCATCTTGCAAGTATAAGTTACAAAAGCAAATGGATGACATAAGCGTCCCGTCCGAAGTGTTAAATTAAATTTACGATATGACAGGGTACCGGCTGTCTATTCCCGGCCAGAGAGCTATGGGAATACGCCAAAGTGCAAACATTTTCGTTCGAGACGCCTCCAAGTTTCTATAGTGATGGCAGACGAACGATGTCAAAGAAAATGTGCCGAGTAGTTTTGTGAGGCTGATCTTGGATAGAAAAGGCAGATACTGCTTTGGTATGATGATACAAAGAAGACTTGCTTACTTGTATGAGTTTTTGTGACGGATCGCATGACGTACCTATGGCTTTTGTTTCCCGAAATACATGTAAAAATTCACATTCGAATGTGAACCAGCCACAAGTTAGGTACTTTTTGCAGAAAAAGGATCCCTTTGACAAAATTACCTCATCATTATCAGTCTAAGAGTATTATAAATATGTACGTGCAAAACATAAAATTGCCAGAATAACAGCGCTTGGTAAACTAATTGCTAATTAAGGGGGGATCTGTCAAGGTAACCCGCAGAATCATTATGAAGGTTTTCAGCTAATTATTTGTCTATACTAATATTTTAAAGAGGAAAGATTTTAATTAATTAAAATGGTAGAACACCAACTACATAAATAAACATAGAAACAGATAAAAGGTTGACAATAATTATGCTAGCTTAAATAATTACGTAAATTAAAACTAACATGAAACAGTGGACTCCTTTGCATCTAATAACCAAGCCGCAATAATTTGTGGTGATTTTCATTTCACTATTTCGGAAAATAATTAAAATAGCATTAGATTACTAAACCTTTTTAAATCATTCAATTTATCGAATATTTTTACAGAACCAAATAGAGTGACTCCGACTTTTGCTACTTGTAGCGCGATAATGTTTTCTGTGATTGTCAATATGTAGAGAAAGCCATCGTAAATTATCTGCTGTGTGATCATAGCGGACAAACGGTATCTTTTGAGTTCAAAACACCTTTGCAAAAAGTGAAAATACAATAATAGACTAATAACGACTTGCAAATTAAATAAATTCATTTGTATCCTAAACAATAAGTTAAATATTCTGGACATTCATAATCTGGACGATGCAAATGAATTTTATGAAGATTTATTTTCAGTAGTGCACTCTGAATTCAATAAAACTTTTGAAAAGAAAACAAAAAATATTTCTCTCCCTCATTTTATATTTAGTGACTGGGCGACTAGAGGTATTAGGATAAGTAGGGAAAGACTATTCGAGTTGTATGGCCTTCTTCTTAAGCCTTATATTAACACCGAAACTTTCAACAAGTATTTTGCTACATATTCCAAAAAAATTAGAAACACGTGCAAGATAGCTAAAGCTCAGTACAATAGCAACAAGATCAAATCAGTAGAAAATAAAATAAAAACAGTTTGGAAAGTTATAAATAACGAAACTAGTAGGACAAAAATACAAAACACCGATTATTCACTGGAGACTTCACGTGGTGCAATAAGCTCTAACATAGAAGTAGCTCAAGAATTTGTAAACTTCTTTACTAATATATCATCTAAAACGACGGAAGCCTTAAATTCATCATCCGATATCTCAATTGATTTATTAAGAGCGAACGTTTCAGGCTGCCCGGTTGAATTTCAATTGAAGATCATAAACCCTACGATAGTTATAAAATCTTTTCAGCAAATCAAAATCAAATTTACCTAAGATCTATGGCGAATGTTTATCAAAGTTTGTACATCCATAATCGAGACCATAGCACCACTTAGCTTTAATATTTAATTTGTGTGTAGATCAAGGAGTCTTCCCTGATTTAATGAAATATAGTAAAGGTCAACCACTATTCAAATCTGGGGATAGAAAAGACGCCAAAAATTATAGACCAGTATCCGTGCTACCGGTATTCAGCAAGGTGATCGAAAAGGTAATACTTACTCAAATGCTCAATTATTTTAGCACCAATAAAATATTACACGAACAGTCATCAGGATTTTTATGAAACACTTTAGGTGCCATACCAAAAAAACTTTTTCGCATCAATGCGGTCTTACATTTTTTAAATGACATAGTACGTATTGCGCACGCAATAGAGTTTTTTTAGTGGAAGATATTTTTACTAATAATTGTGTGTTTTTTTTCACAAACAACGCAATTTACAAAATGTATAATGCTGGAAGGGTCAGTATTTTTAAAGACTATCCATTGTTTTTATATTACACATTGCTCTGACACATCTCTTTTGAATCCTAAATATAAGATCACGGTCAGTCGACTGGCCCCAAATGATTACGCCACACCGCAACACAGAAGCTACAAGTCCATGGTATGCTACCAGTAACGTATCTTTATTTACCTTTTTTGATAACTGAAAGAGTGCATAAGCAGATTTACTCAGGCGTTTACAAAGTTCTTCTATTATGGGTTTCCAAGTAAGCTTGCTGTCGATGGTAATAACTAAAAACTTAACATTATTAACTTCTTCTATTTTATAGTTATTATAAGTTATAACAATATTTGGATGTGGTTGCCATTGATGAAAGTGCATCACCTCAGTTTTATTTAAATTAATTACTAGATTATTATTATTCATCCAACGGATGATTATTTGAGAAGGGATTTATTAATGTCATTTTGATAAGTTGTCACATTATTACATTTTATAACAGCTGTGCTATCATCGGCAAATAGGATAATTTTGCGTCGTATTATTTTTGGCAGATCATTTATACCGGCTGATTTTTTTTAGCGTCTGGAGAACAATATGACATGTTGTGTAAGTAGAATAGAACTCATATACGCTAACCTTTGCCTGGTACCATTGATATAGAAAAAGTTCCGAATATCCTTAAAATACATGAAAAAGAATACATCCTACGGCACTCGCGTAAAACGAATAATACGCAAAATAGGTAATAGTAAATGGGCGTAAGCTGCGACGGCCCATGAATGGAGCATGCGGAGAGTGTGAGCGAGACGCTAGCATTAATTTCGCGGCTGATCTCTACACTCTCACGCACACATTTGCGCGTGTATCTACATACGTCACCTTGCTGTATGTAGTTTTAGTAGGCAAATAATTTGATACACTGAGTGACGCGTGTCTTGAAACCGTAAACCAAATAAATGACGTCTTGTTAGATCAGCTTTGATAGAAATGTAAACAAACCTGTTGATGTTAAATTCTTATAACAATCACTCACTAAGCGTTTTAGTTCAGCCCACAAATAAAAGTCTAACGGCGTTACGTCTGGTGATCTCGCCGGCTAGTTCACAGGTCCACCAGCGACCTATCCACTTATCACGGAATTCACTGTCTAAATACGCGCGCACAGATCGCTCGTAGTGAGCTGGACATCCATCGTGCTGGAAGTACATGTCCCGCAGACAGTGCAGAGGAACGTCTTCCAACATTGTGTCGATAACGGACTGTATAATTTCTCGATACGTTATCCCTGTCAATCGACCTTCGATCCAAACTGGACCAATTATGCGATCGTGTATTATCGCGGCCCAAACATTCACACTGAATCGAACTTGATGAGCGCCAAATCGACGAGCTGCTTGCCGGGTGCTCCTCCTCGGGTGTCGATGGAAATATTCCAGGATGGCGTCTTCGACGAGTATGGATAAGGGTGGCCGGCCTCTGCCTCTGGCATGATCAGGAAGGTGAAACTGGCCATGGTCAAGTAACCGCTGATAAGTGCGGAGTATCAAGTCTGTGCTAGGGATTCGGGGGGCAGGGATACCGTTACGTCTAAGGGATTGTAGGTGTTCTTCGTCGGTGTACATTCGCCTTGCACCATTTACATTTTCACCAGACAAAAAATAATACCTCATCATGGCAAGATACTGGACGTTGAAGCACACGCGGAAAAAAACAGCGATCGACGTCACACTATGACTAATCGCACTGGACTGGAGACTTGGAGAGAGACCGCGGGACGCGGTACTCGGGTCGAAGGGCGCGCGGGTGGGAGGGGGAGCGCATGCGGCGACACTTGAGCGGTACGCCTGCAAAAAAATGTTAGTTACCTATCCCCGGCCGGCTTCAATCAAAGGATTGAATTTCGCTACGAATTCATTCATAATTTCTGCGCGTTGATTAGGGTGCCCTTAGGTTGGATTTTGATATTATTTGTCGATTTTTTGTATTTTTATAATTTTTTATTGTTTTTTAATTTTTATATGAAAAGTTTACTACAAATAAGTAATAGTATTTATTGATAGGTTAATTTCATTTTAGAATTAAAAAAAAAATATGTTAAATTTCCGTGCCATAGGCTTCTACTCCGTTCACCTATTAACCCCTATTTTTTTCCAGACGGTAAAAAAAATCATCCGGTATTTATATCAGAAATAATAACGGCCCTAGCACGCTACCTTGAGGCACGCCATATCTTACGTGTCTTGGTTTTGATCTATATATGATCTACGTTTTAGTCATAGGACATATTCTAGATATTTCCGTGTATTGATTGATATCTGTCACTAAGGTATGATTCAATGAGTTTCAGAACATTGCCTCTTATGCCATATTCATGAAGTTTTTGCAGTAACTCTCTTATCTTTAAAGTAGACAGGAACAGACAAGATTTTGACGACATAAACAGTGCACTCTCAATAGTTACGGATTGGTTTACCACAAATAACCTAGTCCTCAATGCCAAGAAAACTAAATGTATCAAGTTCTCCTTACCGAGTGTTAGGAATCTAGGACCCAACATTGTCTTAGATAATGAGGTGCTTGAAACTGTAGACTTGGCAGATTTTCTGGGCTTAACAGTAGATGCCAAACTTCAGTGGGGATTACATATAATTATATCAAGCCTAGCGTGAAGGCTCAGTTTGGCCGCCTACGCCGTCAGGAAAGTAAGTCAATACACTGACGCAGTGGCGTGCACAGAATTTTTAGACAGGGTAGGAAAAAAAATCAGAATAACCGATTGATGTACCTACACACCATGCAAACTGTGAGGCAATTATACGTATGAATCGAATCGTTTTTTTTTCTTTTTGGTGGGAAATCATCAAATAACTTCTCCCGCTCTGGGTGGAGCAGGAGGGCGTGTCAGAATTCTACTGACTAAAACCAACCCGAGTTCCCTCAATTGCCTGTGTGCCAGGGGCCGCGGTATCGCTTTCGAATAACCCGCACCCCTGGCAGGCACCGGCCCTTGCAGACTCCACCAGTTGTTGCTGACATCTTTTTGAGGCGCGCGTGGAACACAACGCGCCGTCGACCCGGGCTTGGTCCTTACTGGACAGCGAGCTACCCATTACTTGCCGTCGGCAAGCCCGCGCCTGCCGACCCACGCCCGAGCTACTTAAGATTGTAAAACTAGATATATTTGCATTGCAACTCAATCTTTTAGTATTTTATAATTGCATAGCACATGTGTGAGCACTGTGTTCCTACTATAAAGCTACCATTTACTGGGTACGTCTTTCATTGACTTGAATGTGCCCTGGCAACTGAGAGTTTGTCAAGCTCGCTCAAATGTCTCGCTGGTGGTGGCGTGTGTGTTGGATCATTAAATTTCCTTCAAAATGGTTGAGCTGAATGGTGCTGATCCATACGTCATGTTCGTGAACGGGCGTCGCCTATAGGGACTGGTCATCTCTTATCTGCCCCGGCCTATTTTAATTACTAAATGGTCATTTGATTTTTCGTTTTTAATTACAGACGCTTTTAATGTGCTCGTCTTTTTCCATCGTTCCCACATTGATAATTTGAACATAAATGATGTAACCAACTATCTGTAACAATATTATGATTCAACAAGAGTGTCCATGGAGTTTCTTGCTCATTCTTCTCTAGTACCTACTATGCTTTGGAATGGGCAACTAGCTTCATCTTTTCGACTCTTTGAAAATTCAAAAGTGCCTGTAATTGGTTTATTTGAAATAAATGTTTTGAGTTTGAGTTCTCTCACAGAACAACAGACGCCAAACCAGACATCATATTCAGGGTTGGTAGTCAGAAGGGCATTTATATTGTCAAGCGCTTACTTGGTGTTTTAAATGATTATAATTTAGTGCCTAATTATTTAATCATAATATCTACGTTTTTAATTTTGATCGACATACAACGTACACATAAACAGCGCCACAATTTCCATAAAGAGCAAGCAATCTCGAATTTCCCGTGCTATATTGAAGGAATCACCAGAGAACAGAAAGATGCTGATAAGGACGTAAGTCCCTAATTGCCGTTTAGGTACCACAATCACGTAAAACTACTCCACAATTAGGGCGCATAATTAAACCAAAAAGTAAGTCCTCCAACAAAATAAATTGTGGTTAAAATTTAAGTGATATTGAAATTCACATTTGAATTTTTTAATGAAAAGGAAACTTGAGTACAACCTGTAAGTTAATTTAATGACTGGAACAGTGAAAATGATTTTTTTGTGCAATCGCTCTTTGAATTTCTTGAGTAATTGCAGGTTGTAGAGTGGACAGAGAGTGGATACATATTTTTACACATTATTATTCTATAATTTAGTTGTTTTTTTTCTTTTGCAATAAAACTTAGCGCTTCATAGCATAATCAGCGTATAATGTTCCCACTGCTAAGACACAGACCTCATTTTTGTGAGAGGGAGCGGGCCGTAATCCACCACGCGAGCTCAATGTGGGTTGGAAGATATTATGCACATATCTTCAAATTTTTGGATTTAGGTCATGTCGGTTTCCTCACGATGTTTTACTTCACCGTTTTGAGAGCAACGCATCATTAACTATAGAAAATAATTACTAGGTATTTTAACAACCTATTTTTACGACTGATGTTACGAATTACAAATCTATGGACATGGAATCTGTTCCTCTTTTTGTAAAATTAGAAAAAAAGAACTCCTTAAAAGTCTACCCCTGAAGTAAAACAATAGCCATGCGCTTTCTAACAAATGTCCATTCCCTCTAAAAAGCCAACCACGTAATGAGAGAACACAAGAAATGAAACAGACAATGTCTTAGCATTAAAATGCACGAAGCGAGATGAATACATCGTGGATTACCCACGAGCGTGGCTAAGATTAATCTTTACTTACTCAGCAAAGAATGATGATACTTTTATTGTTCTCTTGGAGAACAACGCCATTGTTTTAGCTGCCCCCCCCCCCCACCCCCTTTAACAAATGCAATCGCAAACAAGAACAACCACGCACGCGACCTTAAGGGGGATACACACTGGCGTCGCATAATACATTCGTGTTACGTCATACATTAGCAGGGCTCAGGAAATGTGTTGCATTATACATTTTTGTTTGATGCTCTTTCGTACGGTTGGACGAAAGTACAAAGGTTTTGGTAATCTGTCTTTCAGTGGGAGCACACACAATACAGTGGCATTAACGTTCAGCAGGCAAATTCTCGTACTTAAAAACGTTCAAATTCAAGTCACAATCTCATCTTAGAAACAATCATTGTCAAAACTTGACAAAAACAGGAAAATTAAACGTGATTTTGACAGATTGGGAATGACATTAAAATGTGAATGTTCCTAGGAAAACGACAATTGCCGTCCAATCTCCGTATAAACGTGATATTATCGTGAGTGGCAATTTTTTTAAATTGTATCTCAATCATATTAATACGGTTCTATAGCTATGAAGTTATAATAATATGGTCCTTTTGGCGATAAGACCAAATTAGGTTTTCTATTTTAAATACCAATAGCTATTATTCTATATTAGTAGTTGCTTCGAGTCTTGTTTAGCAAACTACACTTATTTTTTACTTTGTTCAAAATTACTCATACTATTTGTATTCATATTGCCAGTATACATTCAGCGGTACACTATGAATTTATTTATTTACATGGAGTACTTGCAGTACTAAAAACAGACAGAAAGGAAACTATAATTATCAGAAAGGGTCGCGCCCGTTTGGTAACGCTCCCGTTTGGCAACGCTACGTATATATTGGTTATGCTTGTAGATAATACGTACCTGAGCACACCTTATAGTACCGTCAGAGTCAAAAATTCTGGTGTGCCGAATTTATTTAATATTCATTTTATTTTCTACACTTTAAAACTACCATATTAATGACCTAAGTACCGCATAAAATACAATTTTAATAACCTATCGACTTAAATGACAATATTTTTAAGAATTATAGAGAAAAAATTGAACGAAAGAAGTCCAGATATATCAAGGTTTGGAGTTCGCCCTTAGGACTAGTCACAATTAGATACTTTGGAATGAATAAACAAAGTTTACTTAATTTATATTGTACTAACGTAACTAGGTTGCCTATGTTCTTTGTTTAGTTTAAATAATTAAATTATTTTTACATAATAAATATGCACTACACAAATCTTAAATTACTTATTTCTTTTCAAACAAATATTTACATTCCTTAAAAATTTGACATAACAAACTGACTGTACATGGTGCATGCGATACACTGCTATAGATAAGTATATGTAGCGTTGCCGGGACGGGAATTTTAACGGGAGCGTTACCAAACGGGCGCTACCCACTAGAGAGCCAATTACAAATCCTCACGTATAGCAACAATTTTTCTAACAATGCATCTGCCTAATAGTTGACATCGGCTTTTTAAAAACGGCGTTTACTTGCTACTTGTTAAAAATATAATAATATAACAATTTGACATGGTCAGCTGTTTTATATCTTAGCATTAACAGTGATTTTCTTAGTGCAAGTGATATTACCACAGACGTACAACTGACTGAACCTACCTACGTTAGCAACACACAAAAAAAAAAACTCATTTCGCAGCTCACAAAAATAATTGCAGCTCCATATAAAATTGGTTTCCTTAAAACAGAACATCTCTGCCAACGGTACATGCTTGGCACCAACGTACTTTTATTTTTTTCAGAATGCACGTGCATAATTTGTCTAAATGAGCTTGCCGGAGGTGGCTCGGCGCTTTTATTCCGCTCCACTGATATTAAAAGTTGGTCAAATGTGCATCTCCATTGTACCTTTGGTTCTCATTGTTTCTATTCTATCCTAAGCGGGATCTAGTGTTTCTATGCGACCAGTAATTTATTGTGGGCGGAAAGGCTTGATTGTTCCTCGCTAATTTGTTTGCTACGTGGTTTCATATAGATTTATTTTAATGTCATTAGACTCATTATCTAATAACTCTTTTAAATACTTAACTTAAAATTCGATCGATGTAGATATCGTCTAAATGGGCTTTTCAATCGAATAGAAAAATAAGAATTGTATTTAAGGAATGATAATGATGTGTTAGATCAATTTAGAAGTCTTTGTAGTGCTCGCAGGAAAATTATAAAATTGTAATAATAGGCTTTTAGATAATGTTTTTGGTTATGTTTCCAGAACATTTCAAATATAACAACTATCTACCTACCTATATTAATATTCCAAAAGTATTTTGTTTTATATTTGTTACAATACATTTTCTGCTACTGAACCCTGAACTCTTAACTAGCCTACGTCTAAAGCCTGATAAATGAGGGCAGTCGTTAACCCATTAATTTGAGTGCCTACAGACGTCAACGACTCACCTCACCCTGTGCCTATGTCTAATTACCTAGACCTTTTTATCTAGTTAGCATAAAACTGAGTTTAGGCAGTATTTAGTCTCGTAACTTAAACCAGATAATTTATTCGTTCTTTATATAAATAGCCATGCTGAAGAACCTACCTCTATAAATTAACCAACAATTAAATTCCGTCGTCAGTAATTCAATCTATTCAATATAATAATTTAAGAATACTAGTTGATTTCGTTTGCGATTCAGAAAGAATAGTAGCTTATGTCATTATCCAGGCCATGGTCTATACCTGTGTACCAAATTTCATCCAACAAGTTACGTTCTCATGTCAAAATTACCTTTTGCAGTACCTTTATCATTAAAATGAATATTTTAGAAGATTTCATACATTTAAAATTCAGGGGGCTAGACATTCTATAGTATACTACCTCCGTCACATATACTGTATACACCCATGTGACGCCAGGGTGGGTCGCTAGTTTATAATAACATAGCTAGGATGAAAAGAATAATTAATGACACTTCAATATATGTACTACACACCGGTGTAGCCCAGGGGTGCCGCAGGTGTGTAGTATATATCTTTTTTTTTTTTGGGTGGGAAATCATCAAATAACTTCTCCCGCTCTGGGTGGAGTGGGAGAGCGTGTCAGACTTTTACTGACTAAAACCCACCCGTGTTCCCTCAGTTGCCTGTGTGCCAGGGGCCGCGTTATCTCTTTCGAACAACCCGCACCGTAGTATATATCTTGAAGTGTAGTTCTTGCACAAAGATTCCATGTGTGTCATGCCTAGTCATGAGCCAATAGTTTAGCGCCATCTTCAACATTAATTTATCGGCAAAATTGCAGATTTGGTTACAGCAATATTAGACCAACGTAACAGCAACTCAATAAAAATACTTTCTGAAGTTCCTTCAAACTATAATTTCAATACCAGCCCTTCCAAAACTGTTGACCCAACCGCTTCAAAATTCAATACTAACTTCAACAATTTCAACATAACCATACCATCTTTCACAAACTTAGGGCGTCTTGCGGCGGTCATCCCGACTGTTGTCAAGGGGGCTATAATTCAGTTACGGTCCACTAGGGAGCAATGTACGGGCAATGTACGGGACCTCTAACTGAGTGCGAGCAAGTTTACATGGAGCAATTAAAAGTATTATAAAAGGTCTGCGAGTTATTAGATGTCGTGTTTTATTGCGTACATGACCTCTGTTGAGGTCGGGTTTATTGTAGGATGGGTGTTAAGGGATGGAGTACGGACAATTTGGGGCTATTAGAATTAATGTTGTTTGTAAATAAGACTGCTTATTTGGTACTTTTTTTCGGAGTGAAACCTTTAAAAGGCGCCTGGGTTTTGAGGACAAGACCGGAGAGTGTGGGATTTTTACCTCACTAAAACTACCCCAGTGGTCACCACCTGCACATGGAAAGTTTACCGTTACCTCTCAAAAGACCGATCCGAAACCCCTTCTGTGAAAAACCTGTTACAGCACGTCTCTGCCTCGTTGGTTCTAAAGTAGCAAGCGGCAGCAGAACGTACTGTCATTGGTTGATGCTGGAGCGGGAAAAATGTAATAGGATTTTATCTTCATGGAATTATTAGGTAATAGCTGCAACCAGAATTTGCGGAATACAGGCGCAAAGTTAAGTTTTGGCAGACAATGTTGCAAAAGAAACCAACTGCCATCCGAATGATTTCCACATCAGTACAATTTCATAGCAATTCTAACAGTACAATCATGACAATAGAACAGTAATTAAATCACGATCATAATTTTCAAATTGGTATGTAAGTATCATAAGTGCAGAAAGAAAGAAAGAAAGATGAACCAGCGTTACTTCCTTGAAACATCAGCTGTGTCATATTTTGTATCGGCAGGTGTATGTACTGACCTACTTGGTAGCTACCGAAAAATCGATAGCCACTTCCAGACTATGACTTAATGTCTCCATAATGTATTGAAAAACTTTTATCGTGACGCTACCGATATTTTTCTCGTAAGTTTTATAGGTAAGGAACTACGAGAGTTTATAGGTAAGGAACTACGAGAGTTTATAGGTAAGGAACTACGAGAGTTTATAGGTAAGGAACTACGAGAGTTTATAGGTAAGGAACTACGAGAGTTTATAGGTAAGGAACTACGAGAGTTTATAGGTAAGGAACTACGAGAGTTTATAGGTAAGGAACTACGAGAGTTTATAGGTAAGGAACTACGAGAGTTTATAGGTAAGGAACTACGAGAGTTTATAGGTAAGGAACTACGAGAGTTTATAGGTAAGGAACTACGAGAGTTTATAAGGAAGATTGTCTTTGCTCTACTCTTATGTCTTACTGACAGTTAGTGATTTAAACGCACTCTGTGTTTCTTTGCCAGTTATGTAGCGTAGCTTTAGATAATTTAATAACGTAAATAAATTAAGAGTCCTACTGTATAAATTATAAATGTGAAAGTTTGTATGTCTAGATGTTTGGATATTTAGATGTTTGGATGTCTGTTACTCAATCACGCAAAAATGGCTAAACGGATGTGGATGAAATTTGGCACACAGATAGATTATAACCTGGATTAACACAAAGAATACTTTTTATCTCGGTGATATGTTCCTGTAGGATAATTTTTATACTCCACGCGGGCGTAGCCGCTAGCAAAAGCTAGTGTTTCCACTTTCAAATGTCTAGAGCTAGACCTTATGATTGGTGTGTCAGGTAAGTGTTAGGAGCTGAAAAGAAACTCTGGATGCCAAAATACTATTCTTTTATTACTTTTAAAATGTACAATAATTAGTTTGTTCTTTATGCGGAATGAATATAAACTAGGTGTCGTTCGTGTTGTTAACGTTCTACAATGTTTTTTTTTTGGCATCTCGTAGTTGACCTTGAGAGGCCGTGACTACTCAATGGGACTGTCCTGTGGTTGGCTTAAAAAAACTTAAAGCCTCCCTCCGGGGGCGTAAAACTACTTAAATTACTAAGCGACTGCACGCTGAGGGCACCCTCTGTGGGGTACGGGCCTCGGGTCAGGGCCTCACTGGTAGGGGGACAGCAAGTGAGGACAGGCTGGATCAAAACATTTTCATTATTATTAACAATCAGGGAATTTAACTGTACTGGCTCAGCTGCGGCGCGGGCTGGCGCTTCCACGAGCAAGGGACGGTCGGGGAATCTACAATGATCCGGTGCACTCGTTTATATAGGCTCGGGTTCGTGGAGTAGAGGCTGAGCAGATCCCCTGCGCAGCGCAGGGCTAGGCGTCAACATCCCCCCCCCCTTGAATGTAGCACCTTCAAACATGTCTGTGTCCAACAAAGGGCACAAACGATTTACTGCACGACGGATGATACCATTCGCTGTCCTCACGTCTATTACTCTGGCCGTCATTGCCCACGTGCAAGGCCTGTATTCGTCCCAATTGCCATCTTAAGGAAGGCAAATTGGTATCCTTTATAATGATCATATCTCCAATTTTTAGTTTTATATCCGCTTTACGCCAAGTACGATGCTGGAGCTTAGTGACGTAATCATGCTGCCATTTCAAAATTTCGTAACTAATAACTAAGTTCTGTATTCAACTAGCGGACCTGTCAGAAGTTGTCATGCCCAAACAGCGCTACTTCTCCAGAAGAATTATATATGGCGTATCCAGGTACATAGGAATCTGATCAGACATACTTAGTGACATGCATAGCGTCAGATATACATACCTACAGTCGTTGACGTAGAATTGGGATACGGGTAAATGAGAGAAATAGCTCCTTTTACTTCTGCACAGTTTATTTTTCCAGGGTATTTCACTAATACCGCTACTACGTACTAATTAGTACTCTGAACTTGAAAACGAAACACAGAGCAGTTCCCAGGCCAATATGTGTCAGGACCACGTCTGAACGATCATTGTCGCTCCATGCGTCCGTATCGGACACCATACTCAATCCTAGACTCCGCACACCGTGGCCCCTCGCACACAGGCAACTGAAGCAACACGGGTGGGTTTTAGTCAGTTAAAGTCTGACACGCCGTCCCGCTCCACCCAGAGCGGGAGAAGTTATTTGATGTAGACCCACCAAAACAAAAAACGCCAAACAATGGCGCTTTGCGCATCTTCTTAAAAACAATAAAGACCTTTATTGCCTCCGACTGCATCAGATTGCTTATAGTAGGTATTCAGTTTAATAGTCATCATTTTAAAACAAGTTACTTGTTTCCATCTTTTTAAATTAAAGTTCACTTTTTAGGCAGTCGGGTTTTTTGATTTTGAAAGTTATTTTTTTATGGAAAATAATAAAGCTTCCGAAAAACAAATTAACTTCCTGCGATCTGTGGTTGACTGTAATACTATATATGCTGTGTTAAAATTAAATACCAAAAAAATACCAAACTTCCGAAAAAAATACTAAGTTTCCGACAGCATATGTTCTGTTAAAATAATCGTGTTCTTATGCTCTCTAAACCAGTTTAAATATCTAATATTGGTTGAAGAATAACTTTTTTAACCCTCAATTTTGTGAAATAGGTTAGGTTAGGTTAGGTTAGAACTGTGACCAATAATAAAATAATCGTTTTCTTATGCTCTCTAAACCAGCTTAATATCTAATATTGGTTGAAGAATAACTTTTTTAACCCTCAATTTTGTGAAATAGGTTAGGTTAGGTTAGAACTGTGACCAAAAGCGCGCGAGCCGAGCGAGCGTAGCGAGCGGTGCCGCGGTAGCGGCCGGCGAGCGCTACTTCCAAGTTGCCCGCAGAATTTTTTTCACCATTTTCTAATCCGGGTTTTGGGATGAACATGCTTTAACTGTAGTTTTCGTTAAAATGCAATGTATGCTGGTGGAAAAATATTACGTCAGCAAATGCTGTTTGAATTTTTCGGAATTTTCAGCATTTTACTCGGTCGTTTTTTTTATTTGTATTCGCATACAAGCTGTCGGAAAATTAGTATTTAAAGCAGTAAATCTCATATTTTGAGTATGCTCAATATTTAAATTTTTTCGGAGCTTTTATTACTACCCTTTTTTATCTCAGTTTTTAGTTAATATAATTATTATTGACGTTAATGAGACCTATTTATGAAACCCTTTATTTTGATACTCCACTCAAAAGGTAAGTACTTAAAGAGAAAAAAAAAATATTTGAAGACACAATATGTTCACAAA
This sequence comes from Antitype chi, assembly GCA_947359405.1. Lineage (NCBI taxonomy): Eukaryota > Metazoa > Arthropoda > Insecta > Lepidoptera > Noctuidae > Antitype > Antitype chi. Next base: position 22,350,390 of record OX375815.1, read on the forward strand.
AATCGGGCATTTTATTTTTTTTTAATTTTTTTTGACGTTAATGAGACATATTTATGAAACCCTTTATTTTGATACCCCACACAAAAGGATTTGAGAAAAAAATAAAATAACATAATATGGCGCCAAAAATCGGCCATTTATTTTTTAATTTTGATATACCCAGTGTCACTCTCACAATTAAGACGAATCTAACGGCACCTCTCAAGCTGAAATCGATTAAGCCATTTAGGCTACAAAGCGTGCCAAAGAAATATACAACATCCATACTCACATACATACTCGTACATACACTCGAAAAACATAACCCTCCTTCTGGCGCAGTCGGGTAAAAAGCAAAGCATTAAGGTAAACCGTTTCATTTGTAAAAACTAATATAGAGATAACCTAAAATCTGTACCTGCCTACTATTCAAAATAAACCATATTATCCACGAACGCGTTTTGTACTGGAAATAACCTTTTTAAAAAGATAAATATTGAAAGGAGCTACAATCAAAATAAACCTCCATTTTATGAGGCGATTATCGATATATCTATTCATAAAATATTCTACCAACTTTATTATTTATGAACTACGTAAGTGGGTACTTATCACTCATAGATGTTAATAATAAATTATGTGTTAAGAATCTTTTGAAAGCCGAGAAAAATAAAGAAATAATTTGTTTTGGCTCAGATCGTGAGGTTGTCGACATGAGGAGGGAAGACTTCACGGTCATTGTAACTGTAGTCGTTAAGCTTCCGCAGTCCGTCCGTTCGCTGTCTGTCAGAAGGTTCGCTGTCTGTAACCCATGAGCCGTACCTAATAGGTGGATAATTAGCTATTGCCGGTGTAACAACAAAGTTAAAAATTAAAGGGCATCCCCATACTTACAAGAAACGTATACTATTATAATATAATAAAATTGAAGAGTTTGTTTGCTTATTTGAACACGTTAAATCTCTGGAATTACCAGTCAGATTTGAAAAAATATTTTTATATATCATAGCCACATTTTTATGGAAGGCTACTTAACATCACGCTAAAACCAAGATAAAACAAAAAACTTGAGAGGTGTCAAGGGACACCCGGATGGAACGAAGTTAAAAAATAAATAAAATAATAAATAATATAAAAGACGAAATGAAAATATCTGGCTTGCTTTCTATAAGTGAGAGAGAGAGACAGACAGAGAAACTTGCGCACGCCGCACGGCTTACAATAGCTTACTATAGCAAAAAGTGTCGTTACAACTTTTCGTGAGAATTTTTTCCGTCTAGCCCCCTTTCACAACGCGCGATAAGGAACTTCGTTCCAAAAAAAACACACACAGGACTCTAATAATATGTAAAATATGCAGTTGGCCGGTTTTATTTTAGCAAGAATATTTACACATTACAATTAAAGTATGAAAAAAAAAACTAGGTGTTTAAACGTAAACATATAAGCCCCCCCCATCAATGTCCGCAGAATAATGGTTCAGAAATAGTAGTGCGTTAATTTTAACCGCGAAACGGTAAAGGAAAACATGGTGAACAAACCAAAAATTCGAAGTGACATCTACCAAATCGCATTGGGCTCGCAATGTGACTTATACTCAATACTCAATCATTTATTGCATTCCACAATGTATATGCTTAGGTGGTAAGTAAACATTTGTTGTAATAATCGTGGACCCTGTCGGGCACAGCAACAGATTTTTTTTAAGGAAGAGGACTTATTTAGGTAAACATGCAACTACTTACTCTAAATATAGGTAGTCTAAGGTAACATTTTATTAATTATTAATTTAATCTAAATTTTTATTATTAATTTATATAATTATGTCAGTTCTATAGATTTATCAATTAAATATTCATTTATGCTATAATGAAATTTATTTATTGTTTTTTTTATTTTTTTTATTTGTAAAAACAGCAATCTTTTACTCATTTCTGAGTAGCTCGGGCAGTTTGTTATAATTTTTTATTGACATAACAAGTTGACTAGATGAGTGCATTTTTAAACGGGATGTCGGTAGGTTTTATCGTGTTTTGTGTCGGAGTGTGTATCTTGCTTGTATGTCTTCTCGTTTGTGTAAAAGTCTTAGCCCACTTCTTCACTGAAAAAAGGCTTGTGTCCCAGAAGTGGAGACATTATGGGCTGATTATGTGTGCGTTATTACAGAAAAGTAAGTCTCAAAGTGTTTGAAGGATAATAAGTATCAGATAGCTATTTTAAAGATTCAATAGCCATCGTAATGAACTTAAAGTTTGTAAGCGCAAAACTATTGATTCGATGAAATGGGTACTATCCGGGTCGTTAACCAACAACGTGGACTTACACGTGAAGAAACTTAGGCATAGGCACTAATAGGCATGATAGAGAATGCGGTATCTCCTAATGGACACGGCGCAATGTGGCGTGTGCGACGGACATGCGGGTATTTTATTTTTAACTTAAAAACTAGACTCAGTATGTAAATGAAATATTGTACAATTATACCTTTAGTCCGTATCTGCATATTTGTATTATTTAATAATTTTGCCAAAAATAATAAAAATTAACTTACAAAAAATATTGTTTCCGACTTTAAATAATTGTGTCATTTTTAATTTATTTCCGAGTCTGTTACATCGCATCGGAAAAAAGTTTTATTAGCATCTTTTAATAGTGTGGTAGGTATTCTATTGTGTCGAAAACGATTGGATAGCAGAGGATCTGATGAGAGTGTCAATGATTGGATAGCAGAGGATCTGATGAGAGTGTCAATGATTGGATAGCAGAGGATCTGATGAGAGTGTCAATGATTGGATAGCAGAGGATCTGATGAGAGTGTCAATGATTGGATAGCAGAGGATCTGATGAGAGTGTCAATGATTGGATAGCAGAGGATCTGATGAGAGTGTCAATGATTGGATAGCAGAGGATCTGATGAGAGTGTCAATGATTGGATAGCAGAGGATCTGATGAGAGTGTCAATGATTGGATAGCAGAGGATCTGATGAGAGTGTCAATGATTGGATAGCAGAGGATCTGATGAGAGTGTCAATGATTGGATAGCAGAGGATCTGATGAGAGTGTCAATGATTGGATAGCAGAGGATCTGATGAGAGTGTCAATGCCTGAATTAAATCCATGCAAGCAAAATAAATGAAGCAACATTTATACAGGATAAAGTGTATGTAGCTCCGATATGCATCATTTTAGAAAATATAATGGAGCTAACAACGTATTTCAAATACACTGATCGGAATGATGGGTTTAGTAAAACTAGATTGTTTGGCTACAACCAATATTAAGGCCAAAGCGGTTCTACATCATCTTTGGAATAATTAGAATTAAAAGTGATTAAAACATAAAAAAAAGTTTATTTCAATAACTTAAACACATAACACTCCTTTTTTTGGGCAGTCATCTAAAACACGCTGATAATGAAGTTAATTTTATTTATTTATTTCTAATTTTCTACTTTTTACAGATGAGAATTGCAAAACTTTGTGTGCTACTATTGGCCGGTCAACGGTATAATTAATTAAATTAGGTGGTTGGTCGAGCAGTTAGATCCGAAAATGATCAAAAGTGAATCACCATTCACGTCATACACATTCAGACCTATTGCAGCCTGCTAAAACCTGCCCATTTTTTTTAGTTCAAATAGTTTATTCAGAAAAGACCTTCTCCGTCCAAAAAAATATATGATAAATGATAAATGATTTTATTTCTGTAAGTAGGTTGTAGTATGTTTCTGTTTTTATAAGTTAACTTTTACACGTCAATCATATTTTTTTAAACTAGATGAGGTCGACGTTTCCTATCTGACTAATCTGAGAAGAAAGGCCGAAACAAACTCAGAGTTACAGTCTCTTTTAAAGCCAGACATAATATTGATCAGATCATGTGAAGACCTTGTGGATTGGTGTCTGAAATGGTCTTTTGAGGAAAGAAGCACACAGATTGAGTGGACCTGTCCAATCAGAGCACGCATTTATCAGTAATCATGCAGCTCAACTCAGAACTTGATGAGCTCAATGATCCGACGAACAATACCAAAGAAAGGACGTTTGGGTAGGCCGCATAAATTACTCAAACTGCCAGATTAACATTGAAAACGAACTGAGAAAGAGATGAAACACAAAACAAAAAAACAAAAAATACAAAACATGACCCACACAGTCCTCATATTCACAATAATTATAACAATAATAATGTTATACTTCTCAAAGTAAATATTCATGTCAATTTGTCAAAGTGTATATAATATGATGTCGGCGGCATTTCCCCACAACAGAATACTATACGACATTACACTATGAAAATAGCTGAAGTACACTAAACGGGCTGTCTCTATATCAGTTAAATTACGATTTTTTCTAACAGCGTATACTGCAGACCTTAGCTTTTTCGACAATTTATCTATAAGTCAAGCAAATAAGTAATGCCAAGCTTCAGCGGGGCCCCCGCTGAAGCTTGGCATCCAAACTCAAGCCCAAGAATACAGTGCTATCTTTAGGATTCAATTCTTCGCCCTTTATCAACACAGTAGTTTTCACCTGCCTAACGTGAGGTAGCGTAAACTTAATGCATTTGGTTTTTTTTTTCCATTAAGAAATAAAATTATTAACATTGAACTAGTGAACTACTTTTGAGATTGCGCTATTTACATCGTCATTAACTAGCTGCCGACGTTTAAGTTAACACTATTTCATTATTATCCTTTATGAGGTAAGGAAAGTCAGTAATATAAAAAAGAAACAAGAAATGACCAAGAATTGAGCCCTGTGGGACTCCCATTGATACTATGGATCCGGGAGATCTTTTTCCATTTACAACAACACACTGAATCCTATTACACATCATTACATATATCCGTTAATCGTCTGGTTTATGATAAGATAATTAAAGTATATTTAAAAGGATTAATTCATGTATCTAGAAAAAAATGTTCGCATCCAACAAATGCTAAAAACCGTAATATGAACTCGGTAATTATAACCTGGGTTGTAAGCGTAATTCGCAACGCGCAGTTTTTAAGTTAAATAAAAAAAATTAAAAAAAATATTTAAAACAAATAGACGTACTATTGTACTTTTAGAATATATACGATTAATTGATACTTTACTGAGACCGTATGTCCGACCTGTTGTATGGCGTGGTTCCACAGTGCGGCGCTTATGTTTGAAAGGTGCCTCTCTCTGATCTTTGGCAGCTACGTACCTACCGGTACAGGGTCCCAGCTACCGCTTGGCCCCTTTTCGTGATGTTCGTTTCTTGCTATTTTAACTTAACTTTGGGCATGTTCAAGTAACACAAAAGAAGTATAAAATCTCCAAAACCAAGTCGGTCCCGACAAAGCTCAGATATCGAAAAGTTCAATAAACCTTATTGGTCATTGATTTATGCAGTGTTTTTTTTTTAATAAAACCCGATCTTCCGAAGGACTTTTCTTAATTTTTACGCGCCTGTTTTACTGTAAATGTTCCTACATGTCACTCAATAACGTTGTGCGTGTAGACTAGCGTCAAAGTCAAAGCATTTATTTCAAATAGGCACTTAAAAGGCACTTTTGAACGTCAACATTTACATTAAAATAGAATTGATTCTAGTCGCCCCTTCCAAAATGTAGTTTCGTATGGAGAAGAATGGGCAAGAAACTCCACCGTTACTCTTTTAAAATGTTTCAAGTACAATATTTACATTCATTATATGATTGTGTGTGAAAATGATGCACCCAGAATAAAATTACGATACCAAAATAGGTAAACAGAATCAAATTGAAGCAATACAGATAAATTAATTCTGTGATAGATACATGGTGTTCACACATTTACAAACATTGTAAAAGTAAGTATAGGTACGATTTTCCTACAATATTAACAAGTAATGAGTCAGTGTGTGAGTTAAAGTAATCAGCGTCTAACTACTTATCACTCATACTACCTCTATCGGACACGATGCCTGGTGACACAGCGTACTTTTTAGCCAGGCCCACCAGTGAGTTCGAACCCACGACTAGATTCCACTTTAGCTTTAATTAAAATAGAAATTCTATAAATGACAAGCTTCTTGTTTCATTTGTTTGATTAAATATTTTATTTTACAACCATAAACAATAATGAGTTCCCACTGGGCTCAATCAAATGATTCATCCAGCTGCATATGATTTGTTTTTGAGAATGTGATTCCTGTATGAGTATCATTTATTAGAAAATAATGTTCTAATGCTTAATATTATCATTATTGTTTAGAGCAGTGGTGGCCCAGTGGTAACGGCCCCGACTTACGAGTTGTAGGTCGTGGGTTCAAACCCAGGCAGGCGCTTTACTTTGTTGTGTAAATAATTTAATCACCAGTGCTCTCAAAACGGTGACATTTACCACCCTGGGCCCGCATTGTGGATTATGGCCCACTTCCTATCACAGGGAGGAGGCCTGTGTCCCAGCAGTGGGAACGTTAAAGGCTGATTATTCTTAATATTATTTAGGTACTGAATATTCAGGAGGTATCTGTCACGAAATAATTGTGATTATGTAAATGGAAAGTGCATATTCTACCAAATCAATCAAAACAATAAGTAAATTCTCATGCAACCTGATCAGTAGATCATACGATTATCCACAAATGAAACTCTAGTGTGAACATAATAATTACAAAATACTTCGAAATTATAATTGTAATTTCAAAATATTCTAATATTGAGTTATGTATGAGGAATGTTCTGTGTACCGACACTTGATTAAGAAGTATTAGAAAATATAATTTGAGTACATGCAATTATGGTTATGTTTAACCATAATTGCATGTACTCAAATTATATTTTTGAAATGAAATTCTCGCTAACAATTTTCTGAGTGTACGATAGAACACTGATCTTTTGTTCCACCTTTCTCTCATAATTATTATCTTGGTTGTCACTCCTGTTCTAGCCTACTAACCTAACCTTTCACACACAGTCCATCCATCGTTTCTTTAGTCTTCCTACAACAACAAGCACACGATACCACACAAAATACATTTCCCAAAAACACTAAATTTAAAACAGTTCAAAGAAACAATTCAAAATAATATTCCTACGTAATCCCGATAAATGGAGCGCCGAACAAAAGCGAGTTCAGCAAATCGCTCGACAAAGGTGCAGACTTAATTTTTTAAATCAACGGGCGGAGGAAGCACGTATTGCCACCGCACTGCACTTTTTTAGTCTGTGACTCAAGTAAAATTATATTGCCAAGACTTTTGCGCTGCGACTGTTTACTCGGAGCAGATGGTGCGAGGTATGTCTTTGGAATTATTTGTCTGGTCTGTTCTTTATTGTTTTAGAGTGGATTCTGGTTTAGAGAATTTCGTTTGGTGCAGTGTTTTACTCGTAGACATTAAGTAAAACTTTTTGCTAGTGATTAACAAAAAAGTTACATTTAGTTATTAGTGACAATGAGTTTAACCTTCTAATCTCGTGTTTGTGCAAAGTGTAGGCTACTTTACACTGCACGAAAACTGACAGTGAAATTCAGTGTAGCCGTAAACAATCAATCGAGCCTATAAACGCTGGCCTTGTTCTTAAAAAACTCAGTTGGGAAACAGAATGATCTTCCATATTGGCATAGATCTGCGAATTTCAGTTTGAATTAATAACCCTTTATCAAGGCATAGAGGTGTAACTATACCGCGGTAGATCGATATCGGTTGACCGTCCACTCAAAATGCTCTAAACATCAACCACTTAAACGCAATCTGGTTGCACCCTAAAAGCATACATATGCCAACAGTAACTGGCAGTAGCTTGCATGCCCTTGCATCACCGATCAGAACTAGTTATGGCATAATGACATGGAACCAACTACACACACACTTACACTTTTGTTTAAGTAACTATCATTGGGAGTGCGTGTAATGACAGAAAAACATGATAAAACTTCTCACTCTCGTGCCGTTGCACACCCCGATTTGTGAGATAAAAATATGCCTATAGTTGACATTGACGACTTTTTCCTAAGAAAGAATAAAAACGTAGTGCTGAAAAGGTTTTATCATATTAAATTTGAAACTAGGTAAATGGAATTTCATACAATGCCTGCACATTTTTTTCTTTGGCGATTTTTTTTTCTCAATCCTTTAAAGGCTCAAACAGGCGCAACGCGACTCTGGTGGTACAATTTCTACAAAAACTTCGTTGACATTGTTCTACTAAAGTCGGGTCGCGCCTTTAACGGTGCTAACCCTAACAATATTCACATCGAGTGGAAAACTTTCATCACAGTTACTACTCGACACAGCCGCTCCAATCATGCGTCGATAAGGTGTTAGATTGCAAAGACACCGTTGTATTCTGCCTCTTCAATCGGCCATCTTTATTTATAATAGACCCCCTTGATCGGTCAATCACTTATCATTGTTTCTTGTCTCAATCTTGGGAACATTTTCCATTAATTAATCGTTCATCTTAATCTATGAGATGCGGTTGTGTTAGCTCCTCGTCTGTCTATTGTAGTCATCTTAGTAAATAGTTTTATTAATTAGTCATAATTATTCCACGTTGACTCAATTATTGTGGAATTGTGTGCAAAATATATCTGTGAAAGCCTTTATCGTTTCAGCGGTTATTTATTTTAGTTATTTTTAATTATGTTTCAAATTGACCTTTCAAACAAGTAATGCAAACTAAATAAAATCAAATTAACTACCAATTCGAAACAAATTAGGATTTAATTGTATCATATTTTTTGTTTAATTAGTCAAATAAATAAAAAAAATGTGCATAATATAATTTTTTAGTTGGTTATTAAAAAATTAATAAGCCATGCCATACATTTTGGTCTCGTGGGTATTGCATTTTTCTAAGAAACAGAAAGTTTTTTTTTTTGATAACCGACGAAAAATGTCTACTAGAATCATGTGCTGAATTCATGATTACAGTTTGCCCGTCGATTTACAGCCAACTTGTATTTACTTTGTAATAATAATATCCCAAACGTATCACATAGTCCAGTCTACATTGAAACCATCTCTCTGTCTCGACTTTATCTTTTTAATATTGACTTGACTCAATAAAACATACAAAAGCCCTAATGTCACAAAAACAGTATTCATTGAGCTACAAACAATCGCCGGTCCGGGCTAGATGTGGTAACAATGTTGCCAAACGAAGAACTGGGTTGTTTCGTTTTTGCCATCATTTGCAGATCCCATACAAAAAAATACACAAAAGAGGAGAGGAGGTTCTGGGGCATACCCCAGAACCCTTTCATTCGCTGAGATAATAGCCTTTATTATTTTTTGAATCAGAAACAGTTACAGTTCGCTGGATTTTTGGTTCCTGCTGCCTTTATTCTACTTTTTTTTCTTTTTTTTTTTTATTCTAAATTTTTGTTGGAGGCTTTTATCCACAATGGCATGTCAGCCTCATCATAACTTAAACTTTTCGATACATTATTAATTTTTAAACAAATCAGAAAGTAGGTTTGCTATCTCAGATGAAGGTTGCGCTAAAACTTTAACATACGGACCAATATCCGATTCGTTTACTTTTATTCTGCTCCACAGTGTCTCTCTTTCTTTCTTAGTCTTGGTACACTCCATAAGTAGATGGTGAACATCTTCAACCGTTCCGCATGTTTCACAATGGGGAGAAGTCACTTTCTTCATCAAAAAACCAAACTTGCGGGATGGGTAGTGACCAGAGCGTAATCTATGGAGCAGAACAATATGATACCTACTCATTTCCTTGATAGCAAACCACGGTATTCGAGGAGGCTGATATTGTATAGTTTTATACCAGATACCCTTTTCCCTACTTCGTTCGTCAAAATACTCCTTAAAACTTATCATAACAAATTGTTTTGCACTTACATAGTTGTTCTAAATAATTAGGTATTATACAATATTCCTGACCTTGAGTAACCGCTAATTTCGCTAGTCTATCAGCCTCTTCATTACCTCTCAAACCGACATGAGATGGAACCCATTGCAATCTTAGCACTATGCCATTGTTTGTAAGATCTATAACCTTACTTAATATGGAGTAAGCTATCGAAATACCTCTGAAGCCAGAGGCACAACGAGCTAAGTGCTGCAGACCACTCTTACTATCTGTGAAAATCACAAAGCGACGATCTCCCGAGCTACAAGCAGCGTTAATGACTTCATAAATTGCAATGAGTTCCATCGTCATAATAGATACATTAATGTTTACTTTGTACATAGCTGAATTGTTTCTCTCAACGTCATAAAATGCTGCTCCCAAACCATCCTTACACTTCGAACCATCAGTGAAATATTTATTATAATGTAGGTATTTATCGTGAATTTCTTTAACAATTTCAAATTTAAGAGAAGCTAAATTTAAAGATTTTTTAGGACCTGTTACACTTTCTAAATTATAAATAATAATTTCATCTATTTTAATACTGCTTACCCAAACATCTAATGAAAACATCTCTAAGGGATCAGAAGAATGTACACGCAAAGATTCACATTTATCGAGTACCGATACAAGTAAAGGTTTCTTTTTTTTTTGCCAATATCTCATCTGTATAAGATCATTTAGTTCTGTAAGAAGTCGCATAATTATACTGTTTGACCAGGACATACTTTTTAGGCAATATTTATATGAAATAAATAATCTTCTAATATGCAAAGGAGGTAAGCACAGCTCGCTTTCCATTACATGAATGGGACTGCTTTTGATAAACCCACCGATTATTCTCGCAGCCTGATTCTGTATTTTATCTAATTTATATAAATGAACATTAGCACTATTCCCGAACAAAAAACATCCATAATCCAATCTACTTCTGATTACCGATATGTATAATGTACGTAAATACTTTGGATGCATTCCCCATTTAGAACCCGCTAAGACTTTTAAAAGTTTCAAAAATTTCAAGATCTTCTCAGCTACTTCATTAACATGTTTACTCCACAATAAGGATCGATCAAGCCACATACCCAGATATTTAAAATTTTCGACTGTACTAACTATATGCTCATTGATTTTAAGATTTACTTTGTTTCTTTTTCGACCTCTGGTAAATATACAGATTTTAGACTTATTAGGGGAAAGTTCTAACCCTACCTTATCCAGCCTAACTATCACGTCGTCAAGTGCCAACTGTAAAGTGGTTTCGCAAAAATGTATGTCTCTGTGCTTCAAATACATAACAAAATCATCGGCATACTGCAATATAGAAACGTCTTCAATCTCACGACAAATTTTATACGTGGTTAAATTGAAAAGTAACGGGGAAAGTGGGTCCCCCTGAGCCAAACCCCTATTTGTCCATCTACTTATAACTGACTCCCCAGAATATATTTTCATCATTAAACATCTTGCACTTAAAAACTCCCAAATATACTTACAAATATTAGAACCAACATTCAATTTATCTAACGTATCCACGACACTCTCAACTAAAACATTGTTGTATGCATTATCTATGTCCAGGAAGCAAGCTACAGTAGGAACATTTTTCGAAAGTCCTATTTGAATATCAGTGACAAGTCTCGCAAGACAATCCAAGCAGGATTGTCCCCTTCTAAAGCCAGACGTACCAGCAGATAAAAACTTATTTCGCTCTGAATACCACTCCAATCTTTTTACTAACATTGTGTGAAATACCTTACAGACGCATGAGATTAGAGATATCGGCCTAAGTTTTGGTTCTAAATCAGCACTGCTAGCAGTTTTTGGAATGGGAACAATGCTTATTTCCCTCCATTGACGTGGAATATACCCAGATGTAAAAATCCCATTATAAATGTTTAACAAATACATTTTGCCAACCGTAGGCAGATTGTAAATCATAGAGTAAGTAATCCCATCCTTACCCGGAGCAGTATCTTTTTTCTTAAAACAATGTTTCATTTCTTGTATAGTAAATGGTGATTCCAATAAACTATTACGAGATGTGAAAGATGGTTGTTGGTTTATTACTGAGTCTGGCGCTAAAGAACATAACAAATCTTTTTGTTTAGTTTCTGAAGGATACGATTTTGACTGCTTATAGCCTTTGAACCAGCGCATCTTTCGCCACATTTCAGGCACAGAAGTAGTCTCATTAATACTGTTGCAAAATGATTTCCAATTATTTGATCTAGCTTTATTTACCAAAGTGTGCGCTTCTACGGTTCTATCCTCCAAAGTACTGAGATTATCAGGTGTAGGATTACGCCTGAATGCACTCAAAGCAAGTCTTCGCTTAGCTACTGCTCTGGACAATGATGGGTGCCAATACTCCTTAGGTTTAAAATTAGCCGCCGGATTGGTACAAATCTTGGTCTCAGGTATATTCTTACTGGCGGACCGATTAATGTGATCCTCAAAATAGTCATATAAGGCTTGAGTATCTTCAAAATTATTAATATCGGAAAATGGCTGTCGAAGATTTTCTCTATACGCTTTCCAGTCTGCTTTTTTATAATTGCGTTTCTTTATATACTTTATTGATTCTAAATAGTTTAGTGTTATTTTAATAATAAGGTGATCACTCCCCAGATTTTCATTGAATACTTTCCAATCACAATTTATCGATATATCAGACGATGCGAACGAAATATCAGGTGAAGTCCTCTTAACTAATCCGTTTACCAATTTTACTCTAGTAGCATCGCCATTATTTAAAGAAATCCAGCCATTTTCCAATGAAGATTCTAGCAGTTGAGTTCCTCTTTGATCTGTTTTGTACGACCAATTAGTATGGTGTCCATTAAAATCCCCTGCAATCAAAGTATTGCTGAGCTCTAAGTTAAACAGACTATCCCAGTCGGCAGCACGCGTGACTACAGAGGAAGGGCAGTAAATTGATATTATATTTTTTAAACTTATACAATTTAGAATTTTGATGTGAATAACTTCTATTCCTGGGTTTGATAGATGAATAGGACTTATTTGCGAATGCAATGACTTATGGATTATAATAGCAACTCCTCCATAGGAATCCGGTCTATCCTGTCTAAATATATTGTACCCACTCAAATTAAAGTTAACACTTGGATTAAGCCACGTTTCACTCAAAATAGCAATATGAATTTTTTCTTGATTTAAAAATGCTTCTAAACTACCTAATTTGGGCCTTAAACTTTGTGAGTTCCACTGACATATATTTAGCGAGATCTCTTTTTGTGTACTATCCATTATACTTAAATAAATAACTGTTTAAAACTTCTCTGTCCATAAAACTACCAAGTAAAAATAATTTAACTTCCTCACATATAACTTTCAACATCGACATCATTTTTTCCATAAGAACCTGCTCTTCAGAAAACACAATTTCCATAATACTTTGCCAAATTCTCTTCCATTGAAATTTTCTCTCTTTTGCACTTCTTTTTTCCTCTTCTTGATTTTGGGTAACTTCTAGACTTTCTGTAGATACCGACATATTATTATTATCATGAAAATTTTTGTTATTCTTCTTTTTAGTATTGTATGATCTTTTTTTCCGGCTTTTTTCGCCTTTTTTACTTGCTGCTGTCACATCCTCTTCCTGACTTTCTTCTAAAATAACCGGTTCATCATCCATAATCTGTTCTATATAGTTGTCTGCCAACTTTTCATTATGCTTAATATTTGTGGGCCTACTCACATCCGTATTTATGGATCTATGTTCCTTTTCCGAGGACTTATTCTCAAAATCTATTGAAACCTGCTTGGTATTTTCCCTTTTTTCTTGAATATACATTTTCAACGCATTTTTGTAAGTAGTATTTCCCAAACTCATTATAATACGAATCCTCTTCTCTTTTATAAAAAATGGGCATGCTTTATTAATAGCCATATGTGGACCTTTGCAATTTAGGCATCTAAATGCTTCTGTTTCACAATTAATGTGTTCTTTTCCACACTTTGGACAAAGATTCTTATTAATTGGACAAAACTTTTTATGATGTCCAAACTTCCAACATCCCGAGCACTGGGTTACAGGAAAAACATATTTCTCAACTCTAAATCTACATCCATATGCATATACATACTCTGGCACAATCTGGGATTTAAAACCTAACCTCACGGTCTCACTATCAATCCATTTACCTTCTTCATTCATCCGTTTTAGTCTTCTGACAGACACAATTTCCCATGAGGTACTGAATGTGTCTATCATTTCCTTATCTGTCATTTCTAACTCAACCCCTTTGATTAATCCGTAGGATAGATCAACCTCATCAGTAAATTGAGCTCTAATGTCTAGATCCTTGTTTTTAGGGAAATTTAATAATTTTTCGGCTTGTTTTTTATCATCAAACTGCACGAATACCTTATAAGGGCTTTTATATTTAATTCTAATGATATTTTGTATATTCCCACCTCTTAACCACTTAGCCAAGGCCATCTGTTTCGGTAAAACTTGTAATGAGGTCAAACATATTTCAAACGTGTTATTTGTTACGTCTTCATTCTCCGCAACCGCATCATTATTAAGTTCATAACGTTTATTTAATTCGAATATGTGTGTACTCAAGTTTCCGTTTGATTTACTTCGAATAAGTTTCTTTGGTCTTCTCCTGCTAACAGTAATAAAACCTTCTTCACTACTATCTTCACTTTTTTCCCTCGATCTTTTCTCCGATAGTCTTGCATCAACTCGTTGGTTCACATCCACTGTACCCGTCATCGTCATCATCTCTCGCTCACACTCATTTATAATCTCAGTGTCGCTTTTATCGGTCAACGCTGCGTCATACGTACTACCTCCCTCCATTCTCACTATTAGCGGGTACACCCGCACCGAACGTGATCAGTACACTAGCAGGAATGTTTTGCGATAAGCACGTGCATACAAAACACCGCCTCACGCGTAACTGTATTCTACTTTGTTTAAGAATTTGTGCGAGATGCATCGGGAATTGTTTTGTGCGAGATGCATCGGGAATTGTTTTGTGCGAGATGCATCGGGAATTGTTTTGTGCGAGATGCATCGGGAATTGTTTTCGAAATTCTACTTTGTATTTTTTTTTTTTCTGTTTTCGAAAATAATAAACTTTTATTTGTTAATATCAATAATGAAATTAACATTTCTTGAAGTGGCAAGCTAAATACGATTGTTGGGGTAACTTCGGCGCTGGGATAAGATCGAATGGATAAACCGGTGCAGAACACAATGTCAGCTTTAATACATATTGCCAAATTAGTTGGGAATTTGATTCATCATCGTTCTTTTGCTCGTATCTAGTTGTTTTGTAATGTCTTCTTACACCCAACCTTACTCTAACATAGACCTTTTCAAAAACTTTCTTCTTCTTCTTTGCCCTTGCCTTTTCCCGCTACGTGGGGTCGGCGGCGCCATGCATTTCGCAAGTAAGCATCGTCATCTATAAAGCCAAGTTGCCAGCATATCCTTCCGATCATTGGTCATCCAGGTAGTTTGCGTTCCACCTCTACGGGGGGTTTTTAATTATTATTTTTTGGTTGGGAAATCATCGAATAACTTTTCCCGCTCTAGATGGAGCAGGAGGGCTTTTACTGACGCCAGGGGCCGCGGTATCTCTTTCGAACAACCCGCACCCCTGGCAGGCATCGGCCCTTGCGGTCCCCACCAGTTGGTGCTGATATCTCTTTGAGGCGCGCGTGGAACACAACGCGCCGTCGACCAGGGCTTGGTTCTTACCGGACAGCGAGCTACCCATTACTCGCCGTCCGCAAGCCCGCGCCTACGGTGGCCGGGAATCAGCCTAGGATTCCCGATGCCCAGGGCGTCTCCCGCGGTGGCCACGGCCATGAGGGCGCATATACTGCCTCTCCCTTACGTGCGCCACCTCCCTCTTCGCGAGCATTACTGCTTCGCAGAAGGAGGTGACGGCTAACCTTGCACTCTCGCTCCGTACCATGGCTTGGACCAGGGCCGGACGCGAGAGCTCGCCGCCGCCGATCGCCTCCACGAGGACACAGCGGTGCTCCGCTCAAGCCGGGCAGACCTCCACCGTATGCTCCACCGAGCATCGTGTCCTCAGGGTGATCTTCGCAATGGAAACACCCGGGCGTTTCCTCCCGCCTTATGCGAAACAGGAACCTCCCGAAACAACCGTGTCCGGTGAGGACCTGCGTCATGCGGAAGGTGAGGACGCCATGCCGCCTCTCAAGCCACTCCTCAAAGAGGGGACTTACCGCCGCTATCCTGGCATGCCCAGCACTGGGTTGCGACAATCGCACTCTCCATGTCGCCATGAGATCCCGCCGGAGCTCTGTCCGCTGCGCCGCGATTTCTCGCGGCAGCGGAGTAACGCCCCGGCGTTTGGCCTCCTCGCGCCACTCCCAGATGTGCGCGAGGACCTTTGCCGCCAGATCCCATGACGGTAAACCGGCAAGGAAGCCCGCCGCTTCACCGGAGACAACAATATGGTGATGTTTTTATTTTTAAGATTGCCTATTGGCCAACAAAAAGATCCGTACGATACGTTGAAGTTATTGTTAGACCTTCAAAACGTCTAAAATCTGAAGACATTCGTATCTAATGCGTAACTCTTCGAGTGGACTATTAACGCAGAAGTATTCAGATGGACAGCTCCACAGATATGTAATACTTAATCGCACACATTTCAAACTAATTTACAATAGTTGGTTTCAGAACGCTTCATTTGTATTTTTCCATTTAAATTTGCACTAAGCAGGATAATGATAATAATAAGAACCGTTTCTCCATACGATCAAAGAGCCGCCTTGTTTTTGTTAGAAATGGGAAGTAATTATAAATATGGTCTTTGTTTTGTTGAAAGCCTTTCGTTAATCAAAGTTACCTTAGCCAATTGTGACAATTCTGCTAGAATAGTCAAAAGGGATTGCATCGAGGTATAACAGAAGGGCAATTTGCGCTTCTGTATTGACATGCTAATCTTAGTCTCAATTGGTCAAAAAACCTCAATTCGCTTATTTACTATAGTTTTGAGATGTTTTTGACATTGAAAGTCGCCAAAATGACACTTTGACCTTAATTTGCAAGGTATTTAGTACAATCCTTTAGGCTTCTTATTAAATACGTACTGACAATCCATAGAAAAACATGAATGTATAAACTACCACATCAATATAACATTATATCTGTGCATATGTCAGAATGGGTAAATTAGTTTGTCAGGCGCAGTGGCCCGACAATCCTTTGTGTCATCAACAAAACAAAGTTATTCATATAAAAGTTGGTACACGCTATCTCGGGGCTGTTTTAAAAGTTACTGTTGTACATTCATTTGACCCATTTTGTTGTTACCGCAGGATGAAAAGGATTTTCTGAAGAAATCTGGAAAATGAAAAATACCTTGTTCTTTGTTGTCGACAGCGGGGGCGGAGGTATCTAGCAGTTCAAGCATTTATTATTCTTTAGGTTTTATTTGGATGGAGTCCTACTACAGTAACAGGATTGTCACTATTGATAGTTATTTCAAGGTCACTTACAGGGGAAGCCCCAGGTTATAGCCAGCGATTTTTTTATTTTCTTACGTTTCTGCAATTTGCAGGTCAGTCTCAGGTAGTGCTGGACAAATATGATCCGCGACCGTACCACGTAGAGGTGTGCTTATCCCTACTAATATTATAAATGCAAAAGTAACTCTGTCCAGACGGACAGAGTTAAAGCATAAGCATAAGACAGACAGACGTCTGTCTTATGCTTATGCTTTCACGCCTAAACCGCTGAACCGATCGTCATGAAGTTTGGCAGAGAT
Source organism: Antitype chi (assembly GCA_947359405.1). Classification (NCBI taxonomy): domain Eukaryota; kingdom Metazoa; phylum Arthropoda; class Insecta; order Lepidoptera; family Noctuidae; genus Antitype; species Antitype chi. Next base: position 22,367,994 of record OX375815.1, read on the forward strand.
ATAGCCAGGGATGTGGAGATGGACATAGGCTACTCTTTTACGCGATAACCGACATCCACGGCGGTGGAGCCGCGGGAAAAAGCTAGTAGAATTATAATAATTAAAATCATCAATTAAACTCTGTAAATTAATTTAATCCCATGGAAAAATGACCTGCAAGTTGCAAAAAAGGTAAAAAAATATATTTCGCGAGCTACTCTAGCGCATCGTAATTTGTACGTAGCCCTCTTCCTCTCTTCTAATTTTGGTGTGCGCGACATATTGATATTGATCTCATTGTTTATACCATCTATTTAATACATATGGAATGTAATAAAGAATTAAGTATTGAGTATCGGTGAAAAATTTGCGGAATAGATCGCCTGCTATTGTTGAAAGAAGAAAAGAGAGAAAGAGTGTTAAGAGTTTAGAGTAAGTAGGTGTACATACCTTAGGGAAAATAAGGCGTGATGTTATAGTTATGTCACTAAGGAAAGCTAATAGAAATCATGAAGCAAACCTACATAGACTCTCACTAGGTACTGTTAATTTGTACCCATACTTTAGGTATGTATGATTTTTTGGTCATAAATCTATACCTGCAAAAGAATGCGAATTAAAAAACCATTTATTTCGGTTGAATCATGAACTACGCCATTTAAAATTCATCATTCAAACTTAACGGCTGCTGCATATTACAAATACATTATTAACTATTAACTCCTGATTAATTTTACGTGTACAATATACATATTTTTGTATAAAATTAATAGCATTGAAAATTTTAATTAATTATATAGCAGCTACACCTGCGTAGGGTCTGGCACCGTTCACCAGGGGTAACAATTTGAAATTGATAGCATCTTTATGTCGTAGCAGTAAGGGTGATTTTCGTAGTGCAAGTAAATTAACACTGCTGGAAACCAAGCATGTGCATTACCTAGATACCGGGTTCGTTACCCACTGTGGCAACACCAACACCGTGGGGAATAAGTCCGTAAGAATCCGACAGAAGACAGTGTCGTGATTTCGTATTATTTAATACCGAATAATATAAAGGGTGACTGGTAATTAGTGACCGATATTTAAACACATGATTGTACTCATCATAACAAACAACTTTCCCAAAGAAACGTCCACACGTCCAAATATCCACTGTGGTAACACAGTCAAAGTCCAAATTACTTATATTTTAACATACTTTTAAAAGTATTTTCATGACGGCAGCTGAATGTTATGTACTTTGGCACAGCTTAGCAATAACGGTTAAGATAATATAGTTTTTTCTGGATGGGGCAAAAGTAATTTTTATAATGTTAAAATGTTGTGCAAAGTTAGTCGTTGTTGGATTGTGAAAAAGTACAGTAGTGCGATTTAAAGTATTAGCAAGAAAAGAGTGTTTTCTTCATTAAGGATAGATAAACCCTGTATTCGGTGCACACAAAATACACAGTACAACACACAAAAGCACATTTAAATGATAACAAATTACATGAATATTTAAAAACACAACGTGACAAACTACAGATTTTTTTTTTAAGATATTAAGTGACACTATGACACACTTGAAATCAAAATAATGAATATAAAAAATTAAATAAATTATAATTAACTAGCGGACCCAACAGACGTTGTCTTGCCAGACCGTTGGCTCCGCAACACCATCTACCGGGTCCAACCGTCAATATAAACCGTCCAGGAACCCATATAAACCCACACACCAAATTATATTATAATCGCTCCAGCCGCTCAGGAGGAGTTTAGTATTAGTATAATTATATATCTACAGATATACAAACTGCGGTGTACGGCTCGAGGTTGCACCAAATGAAAGTCGAGGATTTCCACATGAGAAAAGAACATCATACAAGGAACATCATAGAAGGTAGTGGTATTTCATTAACCAAATTGCAAAGTTCATCACTGTTCTAAAGCCCGTCATCCACAAAATACAAATAGATTGATTTCAACTTAAACATTGAGTCATACATAATTTGAAATGAGACAGCCCCAGTAACTTGCAGAAGTAGGCAGATAATAAGGTTTTAACAGGTTTAAAGAAAATAAAAAATAAAACATTAATTTAGTAGCAGTGTGCTTACAAGTTTTTTTTAGTTTATCCCGGTCAGCATGTTTTCTGCAAGTTAAAATTGAATTGGTTGGCGGTTGGCGCAGTGGTTAAGCGATCGACTGCTGCGCTGCGTGTCGCGGGTTCGATTCCCGCACGGAACAAATATTTGTATGATCTGCAAGTAGTTGTTCTGGGTCTGGCTGTTTGTGTATGTGAGCTTAAATGTTTGTAAACGCACCCACGATACAAGAGAAATTCCTAGTGTAGGGCAACGTTTAAAAAAAAAATGTTTTTTAGCATTTTTTCCTTAAATCCCTTAGACGAGTCTTGGTATCACACGATTTCTTGTTGAAAAAATTGTTTATTCGCAAACAAAATGCATCCCACGTGATATTTTAATCTCCGCTTATGACATCTAAAACACGCCTTTTCCATTACCCCATAGTTCCCTATTGTCCAACACCAGCAATGCATCACGAAATAAATAACAATTTTAAATATAAACAGTACTAACTCATAAATTTTCCTTTTAAAGAACAACAAATAAGTTTGCACTGGAAGTAAAAGTAATTTCCTGATAAAATTGTTCTAACCCAGATAGTGTGAAGTCGTGAGGTGTTTCCAGACTGATCTCGGAATTAAAGGAAAACATACAATGTATCTAAAGTTTCCCGGTACGTTTGGGTATTGGATGAGGAAACTTGTTTTTGTTAATACTGGAAACGTTAGAACGTATACAGTCCGGCCGTCTAGAGAATGCTTGCTTGACACACGTCAGTTTCATACAAACGAATAATTACGTGTTTTGCAAAGATTATAATATTTACTAGAATTCTCGCACTGACAGGTGTCAGGAACGCATTCTGTCGCCGGCTGTCTATAAGGTAGGTAAATGATTTTATTTCTTTAATTAGGTTTGTACAATCACTTCTAAACGTAAATCATCTTTGAAAACTTGATGAAGTCGGCATCTCCTATCCAACTAATTTGAGAAGAAAGGCCGAAACAAACTCGTAGGTCACAGTCTCTTTTAAAGTCCAGACATAATCTGCAGTTAGTATAATGGCAATTTCAGTAGTTTACGCGGCCTACGAGCTTCTTTCTCGTTTAGTTTTGAGTTGAGCTGCATGTTTACAGACATATGCATGCACTGACGGGACAGGTCCACTCAATCTGTGTGGTACTTTCCTTAAGGGGAACCTAGTCGCGGACTCGAACTCACTGATGGGCCTGGCTAAAAAACACGCTGTCTCACCAGGCTTCGTGTCCGATAGAGATAGTATCAGTGATGAGTAGTTAGACGCTAGTCTACACGCACAACGTTATTGAGTGAGATTCAGGATCATTTATAGTAAAAAAATCGCAAAAAAATTAAGCAAAGTCCTATGGAAGATCGGGTTTTATGAAAACGCCAATGCATAAATCAATGACCAATAAAGTTTATTGAACTTTCACATAATTGAACTTTGTCGGTATCGACTTGGTTTTGTAGATTTTACACTTCTTTTATTACGTAAACGCGCCCAAAGTTAAGTAAAATTAGCAAGAAAAACGAATTTCTGTTGGCTCCTTACTTTTTAATGGGTTTTTATTTTAGTATCCTGTTTTTGTATAGACAATATTAATAATGAGACAAAACGATAATTTTATTTACTTTGGATGTACCATGTCAGACAGTGGAGAAAAACACTCCCGAAGTTTGTATGCAAAAAATGTGGACTAGGTTCTCCTTAAAATACCATTTCGGACACAAGTCTATATAGACTTCACATGATCAAGATTATGTGTTTTGATTGACCTCCGAGTTTTTTTTGGCCTTTCTTCTCAGACTATTTAATTAAATAAGAAACGCCGAGCTCATATATTGTTTAAAATATGATTGACCTGTAAAAGTGTTTGTACAAAACTACTTACAGAAATTAGATATTTTATCAATTATCAATGACAAATTATCTCATTAAATTTGTTATAGAAGACTGCAATACGCATTCACAACAATATTCTCATTTACAAATCAAAGATGTTGGCTACAGTAACAGGAATATCACTATGCTATACGGTTACCTAGTAAACGGTTCGGAAACTAACTAAACCACGGATGATATATGTAGCTATTGTAGCTGAAACTCTAAAGGACATCGAAGAAATAATGAGAACACTAATTGATCATGAAAGCTCTAAAATTGGTCTAGAAATGAACTTAAATAAAACTAAAATAATGACTAACTGTCAAAAGCGACCCATTATAATCAAAGGGAATACCACAGAATATGTTCAAGAGTATATATATCTGGGAAAACAAGTGTCTTTCAATAAATATACCAATGAAGAAGAAATAACCAGGAGAATTAACATAACATAAAAGTTCTAGTGTCAAAAATTTTTTTTAAAAGGGGATTATGGATTACATCTGAATAAAACTGTGTCCGATACATGTCTCCTACAATGCCTACTATATGCATGTCAAACTTGGGTATTCACAAATAAAGCAAAACAGAAGATCAAAGGCACCCAAGCAGCCTTGCAAAGGAGTATGCTGAAGATAAGAAAAATCCACAAAGTGAAAACTGAAATCATCAGGAGGAAAACGAAAATCACCTCGCTCTCGAGCATGCCCTTACACTAAAATGGAAATGGGCAGGACACATTTTACGCTACACAGATAAAAGATAGACCATAGAGACCACTCGATGGAAAGGCCCAGGAGGGAAAAGAAATGTTGGTCAACCAAAGAGAAGGTGGGCTGATGATATTATACAGGTGACAGGGAACAATTGGTTAGACCTAGGCAAGGACAGAGACGTGTGGAAAAAGCTGGAGGAGGCCTTTACCCAAAAAGGGGTCCATATTCAAAACAAAAAAGATTAACATAAGTACTAACATATTCTAAGGAAAATATACTAACAAACTACTAACAACATTTGAAATGTAAATTGGCAATATGGAATAAATGGCTTTATTTTTATTTTTATATATGTTAACATTACTCAAGATCCTGGGATCCCGGTTCTTGGGAAGGCGTACGAGGTGCCAAAGCAAACTCGCAGAGGCCCCTTAAACATTTTAGATGGAATGAGGCACCAGCAGTCGATTATCCCTGTATGCACTGTGCAAGTACACCCAAGGACAACCCCTGGTTTGTGTTGGTCTATTGCAGGATATGGAAGAAAAGAGGTTGGATTATGTGTTTGGGTGGCTAAAATGGACTGGTTACCAAGAACTATGGAATTACTATGGCCCCTGCCTGATCAATGTTTTGTATATACACAGATAAAATGGCAGGGAGTGACTTGCACACTCAATAATGGGCCCCCGGAAACCGTTGCTAGCACATAGTGACGTAGCAACAAGGGCGAAACACTTCCTGAGGTGCTTGAGGAGTGGAGAGGTATTCCACGGCTTTCAGAACAATCCCAGAGCTCCGAAGATGGTCAAGATCCCTACGAGCGCTAACTGAAATACTTACTTCCCCTGAGCACGTTTGCTCTTGCGAATCTCCACTCAAACTGGCCAATAAAGGCAAGCCAGAGATGAAGGACAAGACTTCTCCCGGGAGATAAGGTCCGTGGAGTCGCTACTGCCCAACAGCTTACCACATGCTGCCCTGCGGAAAAAGCAGATTTATAATTATTATTATTCGGTCAGCACTACAAATCAGGGACCGCCATTTGGCTACATAAAGAGTTCTGCAGACAACCGCAACGCGATTCTGGAAAAATTGTTTCTATTAAGTTTTCACAGAAATTGTACTACTTGCATCGTGCCACGCTATCGCGTTGCATCTATCTGCGGCAGCCTTAAACGACCATGCAATACATTCAAGATTTCTGACCTGTTAACAAATTAAGGCAAACGTAACGAGATAATGTTGTTCGGTATTTTTTTTTTGGGATTGTACTGCGGGGATATAAAATGTAGTTTTAGTATAAAATTTGTTGAATTAGTGCCCGGTAAAAGATAAAACGAACCTTATGAATTCGCGTAGCGAGCAATCATTAGGACGTACATTCAATCTATGTAAACGTGTCTAGTAGTGGACATTGACAGGTTAACTGTGATGATGGCAGTGAAATGGTGATAGGCTCATCAATATGAGGGTTATATTTTAAGCCATTTGGCAAACTAGACCATGAAATGCACCAAAGAAATTGTAAGAATTTCTCTGAATGCAAGTGGTATAAGACTAGAGGTGGTGATTGCCATTTTGTATAGTTTTAATTAATTATATAATTACAAAATATTAACCAGCCGTTAGGTACCTACTCAAGTTTTTCACAAACACTCGTCATGGCAGGTAATTTGGTGGTCGCTGAAAATTTTAGATGAAGAAAGATAATACATCATTTAGCACAGACTTTGATTTTCACACAACATATTATTCTACATTCTATCGGAGAGCAGTGGTGGCCTAGTGGTAACGGCCGCAACATACGAGGCTCGACCCAAGCAGGCACTTCACTGTGTGTAAATTATTGTATCACCACTGCTCTCAAAACGGTGAAGGAAGCATCGTGAGGAAACCGGCAAATCCTTAAAACAAAAAGTCGAAGACATGTGACATCTACCAACCCGCACTGGGACCGCGTGGTGGACTACAGCCCACTCCCTCCCACAGAGGAGGCCTGGTGTCCCAGCCGTGGTATCATTATAATATGTTGATTAAGCTATGATTAAACTATTTCTACAAAATAAAAATTAACAAATTAAAAAGTGTATTTCGTTGTAAGAAAAAAACATAAACATGTGAAGATATAAAATATCCATGTAACCTTTAAATACACCCACTTTATGTAAAGGAACCAAACTAAATAAATACAGGCGTCATTATGCGACATGGGCGACTCTGTATTGATGAAACTTGTGTGTACAATGGCGAGGTCGAGACTTGAGTCAAAGTAACACCGTTATTGGCAAAAGTTAGGTGTTCGACAGTGCACCTCTGAGATTATGTTCTGTACTACATTGTGTAGTCGAGTTCCATATTTCGTAAGGTTGAATTATTTCGTAAGGTTGAATCATTTCAAGGTCGACTGGTAGAAAATGCCTTTGGCATTAAGTCCGCCTCTGTACATTTCTGTGCGTGAAGTATTAAATAAATAAATAAATCATTTCGTAAGGTTGAATCATAGAACGTAACAAATGCCTTACAGTCTTATAAAGCATTCATTATGACTCTCGGTGTTGAACAACAGAGTGCATCCCGGTACTTTTAAAAAACAGACTGTTCGATTTTCAACCTTTGGCGCTAAGCAGTGCGTTGAAGATCCAGTGCGCGATAATATGCCGCCGCGATATTTTTACGTTCCTGCGAACGTGGTCTATAAGGCATTCGTTATTGTTTGTAAAAGTTGGATTTTAGAGTTGGATTTATTCCATTATAGTTAATCGATAGAATAGTAGGTACCTACCTAAATAATTTGATAACGATTTTAATTTTACTTCACGAAACAAACATGACAATGGAAGTTAAAGGTTATACTATTTTTATGTTCAGAACAAAACATACAACGCCATGAAAGATAGAAATCACTTTTCAGTTACATACCCACAAAAATATTCACAATCATAAACCTAATAAAAACAAGTAAAAAATATCAATCTCCAAATCTAAACTGAAACTAGAAATTCATTTCAGAAACAGAAAAAGCTTTCCATTTTTATCCAAATGACATTTCAACGTTTTGGCCGCTCGCAGGCCGGTACAAAAAGCCGAAAACCTCTCACTATAGACGCGAAAAAAAACTGTCCTAGGTAAATCGACCCAAACGAGGTTACAAAGGTTCCCGTCCTCGTCTCGCAAAAATTTGATTTGTAAATAAAGCCCCTTAGAAAGGACAAGTACTCGTATATTTAATTCAAAAATCAGTTGATTCAATTGTAAGACTCCGTCGTTTGAGGCCCTGACGACTGTTATAAACTTCGAGCTTCAACGATTATTCTGTTTTGTGTCCGTATAAATTAAGGATCTGTGACGACCGACGATACAGTTTGTTGGTGGGAGCTTTATCGATCGCTATGTCTGTTGGATTAAGCATTATTTTGAACATAATATTGGCTTATTCAGTATGCATGAGAAAGGTGTGGTTAAAATTGTGGGAAAGACTACCAAAGTGACAAGTTTTCTTCAATTATATAAAAAAAATATTACTTGCCCCATACAAAACTTCAATATCTACGCGATTCAAATATATGGGACTACTGATTATTTTTTCACGATTACAATATTTTGGAAGGATAATAGTGGTGGCGTAGTGTAACGGCCGCGACTTCCGAGTTGCTTTACTTTGTGTAAATTATTTCATCATCACTGCTAACCGGTTAAGTCCGACGCGGAACCTATCGGATCCAATACAATAGAAAATTAATTGTGTCTCATTAGCCGGGGTTGACAGATTGAAACGGTCCAGATAAACATCGTGACGAAACCGGCATGTCCTTAAACTAAAAATTTGAAGAAACCTGACACCTACTAACACGCACTGGACCCGCGTGGTAGATTACGGGCCACTGTCTCACATGAGAAGAATTCTGTGTCCCAGCAGTGGGAACATTATAGGCTTATTATCATTATTTATGTTGGCAACATGGAAAAAGTTATTCAGTATTTTGATCTGTACTACATCCTTAATTTTGACCATATCATTCTGATACACGCTGTATATAATTGCTTATTTTGAAGCGTACCTTAACTTCTGTGCTAAGACGGTGACACTTTTTCATATTTTAAAAGCAGTTGGGCATGAGTAGGTTATTCACAGAGTCCAAGCTTTATGAAGCAATGCAATAGATTATAATGTGGCTTTCTTAGAGAAGACGCAAAATACGTAATCATTATGTGTGTACGACTTTGGAATTTATAATATTTATATCTACAGAAATATGAGAAAAAATAAACCATGAATACAATACACGACTTTAGACGCCCGAAGCGTGAAATTTTTCAGAGGTTATACAAAATTCTACTTTTGCATAGACAAGTGCAATGCCTACGCGATTAAAATATATAGCAGAGCATTTTTTTTAATATCCGGCGAAATTTTCAATACTTTGTTTCCGAATCATGTACCGAATCCATGGTAATAGGTTTTGCGACCATGTCCCTGCACCCTGTATGTTTGAGTAGCGTACAGCCGTACACGGTATGCTATACTGGTCGTTATAGAGTGTGGGCTCTGTAGCATATCCTACTCTTTTTTATCTAGGGTAGGTATCGTGCAGACAGTCAAGTCGGTATCTACATTAAACAATTTTACTGTATTTCCTTGAAAGAATTGCTTGCGAACACCGCGATTTCTTTTGAAAAGTACTCCGTAATTGCTTTCATACTTATGTGGAGCTTGTTTGAGTAAAGAATTGACATGAAACATGATATAAGTAGGTATATCTGCAACGTTTGTAATTGTATTAAGTTTACCTACATGACTTAATCTTATTTATATCCAACGGTAGGTACTGTGGAGGTGTAGTGTGGTTTGTAGAGTGTAATGGACACGACACTACTAAAGGAAACAAGGATTGGAGCTCAACTTCGTGTATCCACGTATAATTACGATAAAAGGTACAAGGCAATGCTGCGCTTGAATTAATAATGAATATTTTTACATTAAAGAAAATTATCCGTCACTCGTTATTCTTTTTTAAAATCTGAATTAATACTTTCTGGCTGTTCGAACAATAGCCATTATTAGCTGCCAGTAAACATAAGGTTTCATGCTGGGCATACAACCTTTACAGTACGCTACGAGGCTTGGATTATTAAATACCAACATGAATATTTAATTACTTTCATTTGTTTCATTTATGTGACTTTTCAACACTTCATAATTTTTTATTAATTTAACAAACAAATGATGTTGCCGCAGCATTTCCTGATGAACGTAAATAAAATTATACACAAAATATTAAACATAAAACAATTTTAGTCACGTTGAGTTTATCCTCACGGATCGTATCTTAAGTACGGCCTATATTACTACAATATTACTGCAATTTATCTTCCCTTTAACTTGCAAATTGTGTTTGAAGTACATAGATAATATTTGATGTACCTCGTCTCCCTCTAACACTCAAAATTCAGAATGCGTGAAAAGGACAACGACACAACAGTTACGAAATTGCGGCATACCTAAAGCGAAGTCGTGAAACAATTCTACACCCAAACATTAACATCGAATTATATACGTTTGCTGAAACTATTCGTGTTAACGTTAAGTATATCGTAAAGGCATGTACCAGGCCATCATGTCTCTATGAGTGGTGTGGGACAACTCGTTGGTTAGAGAATACGATAGTCCGGTGTCCAGTGCCCGTAACAAACTGTTAGTAGTAGTGGTCTACTTTGTAACGAAGCTTGCTTCCACGCACACATGCAAAGAAATACACTCTCACATTGATAGATATCTCATCACGAACGCTGATACTAAACGGCTGATATCCATGTGTGTATGTGGCGCTGTGCATATTGTTCAGAGATGCTGTCGTAGTATGGGTAATTTCTGTCTTCAAAGTCCACACAGTGAATTTCGATTCTGTTAGAAATGATGAGACCAACCGTGAAAATGGTTTAACTGCTCTGTGGCAATAAAATGCAGCCATCAAGTTCTTGCGAAAGATGCGCCGTGAGCATTGGACTATTTATTGAATTATACATTTTATGTTGTCATGCAGCATTAAGCTTATCGTAAAGTATCAGATGCTAAAGTGGAGCACTTTATGATTACAATTATTGAAATTCTGTTTGTCTTTAAAATTATTGAACGATTCATAACTACAAACAGACAAACTCATGCCATTTTCCCATAGTGGTAAGCAGAAACTATAGCACGCCTACGATGCTACGATCGTTCAAACTTCTTTTGCTTCGTTTATGTTCATACATCTACGTCTCACACAAAAAAAGGAGAAAGTTCTCAATTCGTTGGAATTTACAAGGTCGTTTATGTTATAGGTAGGTACTAGCATTTTCCCCATAGCTTCGCCCACGTGATAAGCGTTAAATTATTCCGCAGGAACGTACTACAGATATGAAAAGTGTCCTATGTCCTAAAGCAGGTCATGGTCTACTCATGTGTCAGACATCATCCAAACCCATTCAGCCGTTTAAGCGTGAAAGTGTAATAAACAGATGAACAAACTCACTTTCACATTTATAATATTATTTGTAGGGTTAAATTAAACATTTCTGAAAGGAAAACAATTAAAACCAAACATTCTCGAGGTTGATTTCACAGAAACATTAAAATCAAAATATATTTAAAGAAGTCCCACAAACCATTCGGAAAACGATTATATTAAGCTAGTCTCTATTTAAAACTAATTTCATTTTAATTAAGCGATCCAACACGCTCTTTTAATTCTAATCTAAACTAAATCAAATTTTGTGTAACTAAAGACATTTTTTATGGAGCAATTAGTATCGCCAAAGTAAATAACTCGAGCGAACAATCCGAAGTACTAAAATGCTCGAAAAAGAACTGAGTTTCGGTTTAAAAGTCATTCAATTAAGTGCCTGGTAGTTAACTTCGCCTAGAATGTTCCAGCAATAACAAATGACAATCAAAAGGAATGAACGAATGAATGAAAAACTCTTAATTATATTGCACTTAGGGGTTTTTGACCAATTAACTGTTAATTTGGGTAAAGAATAAAAAATGTTTTAATGTTGAATTTGAATGAATTCACTTTACATTTTTGTTAATGTGAAAAGTTCTAGCTGCCTTTTCATTAATGAGTTTATTATTCAATTAAAACCATAGGTATTATTTTTGAGATGAAAATTATTCTAATTACCTGTATGTAGAGGGGGGGGGGGGTAAGAGTTTTACGCGGGTAATGACATTTTATGTGTGATTTTTTACGCATATTGCTAAACCCTTTTATCCTTTTATATCCAGCGTTTTATCAACTATGTTGGGGTCGGCTTCAAGTCTAACCAGATTCAGCTTCAGTATTTGCATGGGGCGACAGCTTATTTGAGCCAAAACCGAGTTACTGGGTAATACGATATAATAGGTCTTTACCTATGAAATTGCCGTTTTGTATGAAAAAATTTAAACGAATTTTTTTCATGTATTTTTTATTTGTATTAATCGAAGTAATCACCCATGCAATCAATGCATCTTTGCCATCGCAGTGGCAGTTTATTGATGCCCTTCTTAAAGAAATCAGCTGGACGGGAGGCAACAAATTCTTCAAAGGCATTTTGTACTGCCTCTCGGGTATTGAATTTTTTTCCCGCCAAGAAGTTATCCAAATTCTGGAAAAAGTAGTAGTCTGTAGGCGCAAGGTCTGGTGAGTAGGGCGGATGACGGAGAGCTTCCAACCCCAGTTCTTGCAACTTGGAGACCGTCTGCTGTGCAGTATGAGGTCGCGCGTTGTCGTGCAGGAGCAGCGGAGACGAGCGATTGACCAATGCTGGTTGGAGATGTGCCAGCTTCTCCAGCATTGTGTTCAGTTCTTCACAGTACACATCTGCAGTAATGCTCACCCCGTTTGGTAAGAAGCTGTGATGAATCACACCGGCGCTAGACCACCAAACAGTGACCATCACTTTTCTAGGGGTAAGTTTTCGTTTAGGGCATTGTTTAGGTGCTGAACCAGGATCCAACCAACTTGCTGAGCGCTTGCGGTTATCAAACAGAATCCATTTTTCATCGCAGGTAACAATGCGGTTCAAAATTCCTTCATTTGTGTGTCTGTTGAGCAGTGCAAGGCACGTCTCGACGCGTACTTCGCGCTGACGATCATTGAGTTCGTGGGGCACCCATTTGTCAAGCTTTTTTACCTTGCCAATTTAACGCAAATGGACCAATATTGTTTTGACGCTAACGTCGAAAGCTGCTGCTAATTCAGCCGTAGATTGTGTATCATCAGCTTCCACAATCGCCTTTAATTCGTCATTGTCGACCAAAGTCTTCGGACGACCGCGAGGTTCATTTTTCAGGTCGAAATTTCCAGAACGGAAGCGAGCAAACCAATAACAGGTGGTGCGTTGGTTTGTAGTGTTAGCTCCGTAAACGTCGTTGATGTTGCGTGCCGCTTGTGCCGCGTTGCTGCTACGACGGTACTAATATTCCATAATTACTCGAATTTTTAACGTATCCATGATGACGAAAAAGATTGAAATGCGATGAAAATGTAACACTAATCAATAAACAAATGACTACTTTTGGAAAAAAAAATCCATGTTTTTAAAATAAAATTAATTTGAAATTAGAATTCTTACCCAAACAAAAATTATTTTGATTTGAAATGGCCAGTACTGCAAAACGGCAATTTCATAGGTAAAGACCTAATACCTTAGCAAGACTGGTTATCAGATTTTCAGCCTTCTGACTACCACTGGTAGTCGAATGACAAAGATCTAGAATAACAGCCGGGACCGACTGCTCAACCTGATTTCCGAGTCACGAAATGGTGTGTATGGTAGTTTATATGTCTTGTACAGGCTCAATAACTTATAGAAATTAAATAACCTGGGGAAGAGCGGAGGATCTTAACACCAGCAAACTTTTCCCCCTATTGTAACTAGAATGAGTTATCTAAGTTGATGCAATAAACATTTATATTATTTTTACACGCTTTTTATTAGCTTCACTTGTATGTTTGTTTGTTTGTTTGTATGTAACCGACTCCTTTGAGCGCGATTTTGACCCACTTTAAACGGTCAGATTTCATTGAAACTTTGTAAACTTGTCGAGGACCGATGACAATTCAATAATTTAAAAAAAAATTGAGAAAAAAAAATCACGTTTTTGTAGTTAGCAGAACAAAAAAATAGAAAATAATTAATAGTTTAAAAAACTAAAAAACACGCTTTAAAAACCAAACTAAAAAAGGAGAAAATAATTTAATTCAATTTAAAAGCGTGGGGTGCTTGACATTAATTGATTATAAAAATACCTGAAAAAGCACCCCACGCTTTTTAATTGAATTAAATTATTTTCTCCTTTTTTAGTTTGGTTTTTAAAGCGTGTATTTAGTTTTTTTAATTTATTAATAGCTCGTCAACCATCCACAGACAAGCCCCAGCAAACCTTGCTAAACCCTGATGGTCGACCCATGCAGCTGTTATTATAAGCCACGAGGTCCTAGCAAGCTTGACTGTAGTATATTTAACATAATGTTTCTCTTTCAACTTGTATTTCCCTCCCCACAGCACTGGCCGTCAATTTTGCAGTGAATGAAGAAGTGTACTGGCTATAAGACGGAGTGTAATACATCAATGTACGGATAGCGAGTAATGGAAGTGGTGCACTCGACAAGCGTCGGCTAGGGATGCGCCGTCGTCGCTTATTGTATGCTTCGCTTCGCAAAGAATTTACGATTTAGAGTACTGGTTTTGCTTTTTCTTTGCTAAGGGGAATGCCAACAAAATGCCTGAAATAGACATAAAATTTAATATTATTCGACCTATTCAAACCGTAAATCTAATTAAAATAATTTATACATGTCATTATGAATTAAAATCAAATTATTTTAAAAAAAAACGTATCGTAGGCTGTATGCATCACATGCCCTTTTTGCCTTACAGACAGTTTGACATTACTGCATTTCATTCTTTCGATTGTTTACTTGAATTGATTGAGTCAGGGTTTTACGTTTACTACTTGAGGTACTTAAATATTGCTTTATAGAATATTTAACGACGAGTGTGGCCATTTGTTAAGGATTTGATTTTACTTCTGCACACGTTACCCAGTTTTAAAGACGGACTTAGATTGGACCCGTCTAAACGACGACTCGGCTTTTTGACGACCGTCCTGTACCTGCGCATAAGACGCTGCTGTTGTTTTGGACTCGTGCCCCGTGTACATTTAAAAATGGATAGAAACGTACGGTGTCTTAACTGCTATCTCGATATTGCATCGATTAAAACCTTTAAATTATGTTTTGTTGTTTAACCTTGACTTAACCTACATTTTTGAAAAAATTTTGGAACTGGCTTCTACCAAGGTTTTTGATAATTATTGAAATTGTAATGGGTTGCCTACGATTTGTAGTGCAATTTGGCGTATGTTTGATTGTTATTAATTTCAAGCATTTTAGTGTGTGGCTGGTGGGCATTCCCCTTTTAATATTTCTATCTAATCAAATAAATTTATTTGTGTATACAGGTTGTAGGGTATTACAATTTATAAGGATATCTCTGTGTCCTGCCATAGTAAGCGGCATACAAATAATTAAAGTATATTTTTTAAATAATAAAGTAGTTAAGTGCCAAATATGTCAATCCTACAAATACTAGTAAAATATATGTGATGTTATGTTTTGTGTTACAATGTAAATAGGATCTTGAATGTTAGTGTCTAAAATTGCTCTAAACAAGCACAAGTTAAGATGTGTTATTTATTTAAAAAAAACATGTAAGATTTTTTTTTAATATTATTATTACAATACATTTACAATAATCATATACTAGAATTATTTTTCTAAAAGTTCAAACTCCATGTTCAAAAACCACGTAGAGCCCGACTCGACCTTGACCGTTATTTATTTCCAAATCATTGTAAACAATTAAAGTAATGCGTATAATTAGGCAGAAAATAAACAATGAAGTAATGAGCGATCTGCTAATCATTATAGTTTTAGTCGGTCACTCGGTAGAGTTATGTAACAGAAGCGATAAAAATAAACTGAATCATCTTCATTCCGTGTTAAATTCCATTAGCAAGCTTTTTGTATCGAAATGGCAAAGATTAAGAAAATCTAAGACCAGAAACAGATTTAGGTAAAAAAATATCTGATCTAATTGGCAACATATAATTCATTCATCTAAATGACATGATTGATGATGGTCTGATCATGCTTTGAAGCTTCAGTTCACCTTCACCAGTTACTTCAGTTGTCAACAGCTTCAGTTGTCACCAGCTGGTGACAACTGTATCTTCTCGGTTCTTACGATACAAATTTATGACAGATAGAGCAACAAAAAGACAGACAGATGGCGGAGGGTTTGAAGTCAGACTTCTGTCCTGTTATATGAAAGGCGATAATGTTAGAATGTTTGCGTTTCTGTGAGAAGACAGAGTGATAGCATTAGGTAGCTCATAATGTTCCCACTGCTGGAACACAGGGAGAGGGAGTGGGCCGTAATCCACCACGCGGTCCCATTACGCAGTGGTGATGAAATAATTTACACAAAGTAAAACGCCTGACTGGTTCGAACGAACAACTCGGTATGACGCGGCGGTTACCACTGGGCAATAGGCCAGAGGGATACATCAAATAAATTAAAGTTAAATATCAATAAATAAATAAATTGTTACCCAGGTTCCCTTAAAACCACCATTGTGAAATGCTGCTGATGATTCCGTTATTTTTATTTCAATTTGTAATAATATAGATCTGAATATGGTTTTGTAAATCAAACATTCCAATATTTAAACAAATTGGTTTCATAAACAGGGATTTGTGTTCCGTGTATTAATCCAGGTTTACTAAAAGTGAGATGTACAAACAGGAATGCAAATAATGCTTGATTATATTGAATATGGACACATTTTAATTCCGTAAATTGTTCCTAATTGCTGGTGATTTTATATTTAAAAATATGGCATCCATAGGCGTTAGATGTTAATAGCCTGAATTTGATATCCCTCTTTTCAAAACCACACGATATAATGACATGTTCCGGAGTGTCTGCCCATAATAACCAGGTTATTTCATAGATAACCTAAACCAATTCGTGATTCGCAATTGAGTTCACTACCCGAGGTACCAGACTGTCATAAATTATTTGAAGAACATTACTACTGCACCAATCGTATGCACGGACCGATCTTTGTCCTTCGTGTCTCGAAAAACTGGATAAAACTGGTTATTTCTACTGGCGATAACGCTATGTTTGGTTACATTCTGATTACATCTAAGTAGAGAAGGAAGTTCTAGAGTCTGTACGACAATCAGTCAATGCGTAGTTTACATTGCTGCATTTGACTAAAGTTTTCATTCAACCTTTCTATTCAGGCGGAGCAATGGATGTAAATTTTAATAATTTAGTCTTTGATTATTTTCGATAAAACCTGTAAGCCAAGAGTGAAGTGCATTGCCAGCGTGCCAGTGTTTTGATATCAATTAGGTAATACGGCTTACTTGCCTTCCATAACATGTCTCGTGCGTGTTTTTTCCCAGTCCCAAAAGGCCGGGAATATTGCTCAATATCACTTTGTTATTATCAGTTTCAAAGCCGTATTGGAAGCAGGTCTGTCATCAATAATTATATCGACACAATTTCAACTCGACGGAAAATTTTGTAACACACGAATTTACGATCTGCCATTTAGAGATCCCGCAGTGTGGAGCTCATTTGAAATAATAACTCGTAGAAATCCTATCCTACTTCCTACTAATATTATAAATGTGAATGTTTGTAAGTTTGGATGTTTGTTACTCTATGTTTGTATGAAATTTGGCACACAGATAGATTATAGCGTGTATTAACACATACGATACTTTTATCCCGGTAGTACGTTCCCGTGGGATAATTTTATTTTAAAAGCTACATAAATAATAAATACGACTAACATTTTATTCGTATTAAATAAAACTTTTCGTTCTGAAAAAATGTAGAACTTCTTTTAATACGAAGAATAAGATTATCCAAAGTAATTTTCT
This sequence comes from Antitype chi, assembly GCA_947359405.1. Taxonomy (NCBI): domain Eukaryota; kingdom Metazoa; phylum Arthropoda; class Insecta; order Lepidoptera; family Noctuidae; genus Antitype; species Antitype chi. Next base: position 22,385,659 of record OX375815.1, read on the forward strand.
TGTCATTTATGGCTGTGATCGGTTGGACGTCAAAATTTAATTTCAGACAATTTTCGATATGAGATTTCATATGTTTTCTAGCATTACAAAGTCTGCGATGTTTTGGAATTGCAAATGACCTCTTCCACGCGGTAAGTCCCCTCCTTGAGGAGTGGCTTGAGAGGCGCCATGGCGTCCTCACCTTCCGCCTAACGCAGGTCCTCACCGGACACGGTTGTAATGGGAGGTTAATGTTTCGGTTAAGGCGGGAGGAAACGCCCGGGTGTTTCCACTGCGAAGATCGCCCTGAGGACACGGTGGAGCATACGGTGGATGTCTGCCTGGCTTGGGTGGAGCATCGCCATGTCCTCGTGGAGGCGATCGGTGGCGGCGATCTCTCGCGTCTGGCCCTGGTCCAGGCCATGGTACGGAGCGAGAGTGCATGGGTAGTCGTCACCTCTTTCTGCGAAGCAGTAATGCTCGCGAAGAGGGAGGCGGCGCAAGTGAGGGAGAGGCAGTAAATGCGCCCTCACGGCCTTTGTCGCCTCAGGAGACGCCCTGGGCATCGGGAATCCCAGGCTGATTCCCGGCCACCGTATGCGCGGGCTTGCGGACGGCAAGTAATGGGTAGCTCGCTGTTCGGTAAGGACCCAACCCGGGTCGACGGCGCGTTGTTGTCCACGCGCGCCTCAAAGAGATGTCAGCACCAACTGATGGGGCCCGCAAGGGCCGAAACCTGCCAGGGGTGCGGGTTGTTCGAAAGAGATACCGTGGCCAATGGCACACAGGCAACTGAGGGAACACGGGTGGGTTTTAGCCAGTAAAAGTCTGACACGCCCTCCTGCTCCACCCAGAGCGGGAGAATTTATTTGATGATTTACCAACCAAAAAAAAAATCTCTTCCACCAGGTGGTAAATTAGCTTGTTTACCAACGAATTCCATCTCACAGAGAGAAGGCCTCTGTCCCAGCGTTGGGCACGTTAAAGGCTGATCATGCTAATGCTACCAACGCATTATACAATCAATCTACCTAGCGTTTTCCAACTATGTTATGTCAGCTTTCAGTCTAACGGGATGCACCTGATTACTGGTTTTTTACACGGAATGACTTGAGCAGTGGTGGCCCAGTGGTAACGGCCGCGACTTACGAATTGTAGATCGTGCGTTCGAACCCAGCCAGGTGCATTACTTTGTGTAAATCATTTCATCACTACTGCTCTCAAAACGGTGAAGGAAAACATCGTGATAAAACTGGCATGACCTAGAACCAAAAAATTCGAAGACATGTAACATCTACCATCCAGCACTGGGCTCTCGTGTTGGATTACGGCCCACTCCCTCTTACGGAGAGGACGCCTGTGTCCCAGCAGTGGACACGTTATAGGCTGAGTACAATTGCCTGCGTACCGTCCACAACCCAGTTACTGAGAAACACGATACTACCTAAGACAGGGCCCCAATTCTGTATGGTTACAATGATTCCCCACGGAATCTTACTACATCCAAACTACGTCAATATCGTGTTTTTTAGAAACCAATGTAACGGTAAGGAATCGAAATGTCATATTCGGTATGTTCCAAGACAATTTGTCGTTATTATTAATACGATATTAGCAGATTTCGTGTGTGATTAACGTGGCTACGAGAAAGGAATTGTTAAGTTGCTATAGTGAATTTAGGCCCTGATTACCAAACGTTTGGGCTTCTGACTACCCGTTAAGGCTTCTTTAAACAGGCGCAACGCGACGCTTGTAGAACTATTTCTATTAAGTTTTCATAGAAATTGTTCTACGTGAGTCGCGTTGCGCCTTTTTGCAGGAGCCTTAAGGCCGCAACGACTGTCAACTACGAATAACGCCTAACACATCGCCTGAACGTGCTTCCAGAGGCACGCAGAGGTCTCGATATGTAATGGGCGTTCACCCTTCCACGAACCGACCGCGGCAAGCGAAATTTAACCTACCATCAACCTGAATATCTGTTATCTTTTTGCTACAAGCTCCTTTCGCCGTATTTTGATCAGTTTAAATTATAAATTGCAATATACAGTATATACTTCGACAAACGTCACTTGAGCAATACTTGGAAAATGTAATGCCGTCTGAACATAGACGTTACCTTTCAAAAGACCACAGGGGACATTAGCGAGAGTCTCTCAAGTTACTAGGCAGTATGAAGTTGATATTTATGCTAACATTGACGTGTATTGACACTGGAATTGTTTTATTGGTGAGTTGAATATTGAAGTGAGCTATGACTTTGCTTCAGAGTTTTCTAACAAAGAAAAAATCTTAGTTTTAAGATGAATGTCTTTGCAAGGACATACATTGACCTTTTAGTGGTGTCCTCAAAAAAAGGCACGTGCCAAGTACATTTTTATGTATGAACGTGGACGTAGCAAAAGGAGTAAGTATGTGTAAATCGTAGCACGTGGCGTTCTATAGTTACTAGTAACCCTAAGGGAAAAATGTATGAATTTTTATCTTATGTAGTCTTTCCATTGGATATTTAGGATAATTTTTTTTGTAGCAGTAGCCATAGATTTTGTACAGTAATGGGGCGTTAATTAGTCTCGAACCCCCTTATTACAAAACAAGATTTTTATTAAGAGCCCAATATCTATAGAAATGCAATTCATTTTCCAAAACTAACTTCTTAGTCTGGTGCTTAGTTGTCATCTATGTAATATCCAAGCCGCCAAGACGAGCCTAGCAGAGCGCAAGAGCACTACTTAGCTACCTTTTCTCGAAGCGCTTCCTCGATTTGTTTAATGGACTTTACAAGAATAGAAATAAAGTTGGAAATGCTAAAGCTGTCTCAGAGCTATAACTAGAACTATATAAAATAAGATATCATTTTGTAATAAGACGGTTGGAGTTTTAGAAAGGGACTGTCACACTGGTTCCTACATAGGTATGTGTATTAATTTGTGACGGAGATGACTCGTAACAAAACCTAACTTTTAGTTAAACACGATGTCTCAGTATTGTTTTTCCTTCTACCTTTAAAATCTATCTAATGGTTGTCTTTATAAGAATTATTTAAGCGATTTAGCGCTTAAAGAAATCTCGCTTACAGTTTCTATATATAATTTCAATATATAATATATTTATTTTATAATATATTTTTTTTTTTATATATTTTCATTTTTTTTTTTTTTTTTTTTTTCGTTTTGTTTTTAATTTTTTATATAATTTTTTTTTTTTTTTTTTTTTTTTTTTTTTTTTAATTTTTTAGTTTCTATATATCTGTAATTCGTATGGTGTACAAAATAAAGAGGACTCTTTATTTTGTACACCATACGATTATACCATATTTTGTATACCATATTCTATTATATTTTAAGAAATATTATATAAATAACCTCACGCCTTATTCCCATGTGGGGAGGCAAAACCTACAGAATGCAAACTGCTACGACGATCCTTACATACTCCTTCACGTTCATACATCTAGTCATACACGCACACCGACTGCGAGGAACATAACATAACAACACGGCTTGCTTACCCGAAGAGTTGGGCAGAGGAACATAACATAACAACACGGCTTGCTTACCCGAAGAGTTGGGCAGAGGTGTACCTAAATATAGTACATTTCGCTAGTTATGTCTAAGTCCCATGTCACATGGGGCGAGCGTATTGCCATCAACTTGGCACAAACCCAGACTCCGGGCTGCTACTGAGAAATTCTAGATTGAAAAATACAATAACACTTTGCCCGACCTGGGAATCGAACCCAGGACCTCATGTTCAGCAGTACCGCTTGCGACCACTAGACCAACGAGTCAGTCATTTGCGAGTACTACGCACCTAAATGAACTTTAAATGATTGGCTATCACGACACATGGAGTGGGCTACAGCGATTTATCAGTTATCTGCCCCAATACTTCATCCATTAAACTGATCTTTCAACTCAACACGTTATTGTTACATGTGACATCGATTATATCGTACAAAAAAATGTGGCGCAATTAGAACCAAAAGATAAATTTCGTTATGTAAGCCGCCAATTAACTCCCATTTGAACACCATTATTTAATGCAAGCACCTCTTTTTGTGAACCTCAAATAATCAAAATTTTGTGGTCCTAAATTACTAAATAACCAAGTCACTGCCACCATCTTGAATGTAGTGCCCACCGACCGCTGCCGCCGCACCGTTCGCTTTGCTCGCGCGGCTCGCACGTGGTTACTGGTTGGTCATCGTTCTCACCTAACCCTTTTGGACGTGGGCACGCCACGATTGTGGTGGTAAGTTCCCTCTTTGAGGAGTGGCTTGAAGGCAGGCAGGCGTTCTCACTTTCTGCCCGACGCAGGTCCTCACCGGACATAGTTGCTTCGCGAAGTTCCTGTTTCGATGAGGCGGGAGGAAACGCCCGGGTGTTTCCACTATGAAGATACCCCTGAGGACACGGTGGAGCATACGGTGGAGGTCTGCCCGGCTTGGGCGGAGCATCGCCGTGTCCTCGTGGAGGCGATCGGTGGCGGTGATCTCTCGCGTCTGGCCCTGGTCCAGGCCATGGTACGGAGCGAGAGTGAGAGAGGTTGCGGTCACCTCCTTCTGCGAAGCAGTAATGCTCGCGAAGAGGGAGGCGGCGGACATGACGAAGAGGCAGTACGTGCGCCCTCACGGCCTTAGTCGCCGCAGGAGACGCCCTGGGCATCGGCAATCCTAGGCTGATTCCCGGCCACCGTAGGCGCGGACTTGCGGATGGCGAGTAATGGGTAGCCCGCTATCCGGTAACGACCAAACCCGGGTCGACGGCGCATTGTGGTCCACGCGCGCCTCAAAGAGATGTCAGCACCAACTGATGGGGCCCGCAAGGGGCGATGCCTGCCAGGTGTGCGGGTTGTTCGAAAGAGATACCGTGGCCCCTGGTACACAGGCAACTGAGGGAACACGGGTGGGTTTTAGTCAGTAAAAGTCTGACACGCCCTCCTGCTCCACCCAGAGCGGAAGAAATTATTTGAAGATTTCCCAACAAAAAAACCCTTTTGGTCGGGGTACTTTAGATTAGGTACAGCGACAAACTGTGAGGTAAAGGCCACAAAGTAAAACAAAACAAGATGATTTATTGAAAAAATGTGCATGATTAGAAGTTTAATAAGAAGCGCATTAATTTTAAGAGCATACATCATATGAAGGTACGTTTTTAGAAGATCAGTATATTTCCCATTATTACCGTGTCGTTTGAAAGTTCACTCATAGACTAAATTCTTCCTGGATTTTAGATCAGTAATAAAAAGAAACACAATAGACAACCAATTAAGATAGACACCAAAACAGATAGTCAATAAGACTAAATAATAATATACAATTTAAATATTTATATTATTAAAGATATAGTTGCACAACGGTCTGCCGTAGTCCCGTCTTATCATTGAAATGCGACCTAATGACTTGGCACGCGTGGCTCAAACCGGTTTCAAACCAATTGTGAGTGACCTATCACCTAAATATGATAGTCAGTCCGGAGATGAGTGATTTTAGTGATCAATGTAAGGTGACTCTACTGGGTACGAAGTGTAAGTCGAATATAAAATACCTACTTATAAGATTAACTTTCTTTTTAGACGCATTATTTTTTTAATTTGTTTTGATTGAATTATTTATGTATACCTATATATGTTCGTCATGATTGTGCAATCTATAGAATTTGAACGCCCGATTTCTGGCGCTTGTCACCGATTAAAATTACAGGATTTTTTACACCGCGGTCTAAATTAGGTGGTCAAAATATGATACCTCTGAAATCTCTGGTGATTATGATAATTACTTTTTACGTTTACCATAAATAAAAACTTAGGTGTGCTCTTATTAAATTAATCATTAACTTAACGTGTCTTGAAAGGAAAACCGACGGTGTCCTTAAGTAACCCTACTAGGTCTATTGGATCTACACGTTCTATGTCTCTATAATGTATTGACCCAGTTGTATCAATAAATTACATTAATTAATATATTTTCTACCTTTACTCTCATATAACATAACGCCTTATTTCCCCGATAGGTCAGGTAAGGGTACCCATTGTAGGTACACCCACATTTCTGCCGTTTTGTTTAAGTCTCATGTGGCGAGCCTGAGTATTGAATTTCTTTTCTATTTTTTCTTAATGTACTTTCGTAGATCATTCTATATAGTCTACATCTAACGTTATACTAACGACTTGCCGTGAAGATTATGAAAGTCAGTATGAAGATTATAAAAAATTCTAAGGTTTAAATTAAAAACATAAAACTCGCAAAGAAGCAAAGCTTTTATTAAATCAACTCACTTTTATGGTACACTTTAATGGTGTAGGATTATGGGACCTGTATATTATAGTAATTTTAATAATTTGAAGGCGTCGTATTCACGACATTAGGAATAAGCTTCAACTATCTACATCGTGTTTCAGAAATGTGTAGTCAAATTTAAGAGTGTGGTACAGACCATCAAACTAATCAACCTGCTCCATGGGACCAATATCGTGATTGCGAAAAACATATCATTTATCCCATTCGAAACTTCAATACTTACTCGACTCAAATGTTGGATCATGATGTTGGCCCATGTCTATCACGCCATGTTTTAAAACCCAAAATGTTCCACTTGGAGTGGTACCAAAACGAACTTACATGCAAAACACTTACCCCTAATTTAAATTATATTATTATCTCTTATTTGCAGATGAAACAAGAAAGAGATGGCAACCATTGAAAACATGGTTTGAACAGAATGGATGATGATCATTTAATCAGGGCCCAATTATCAGAAGGAGAAGAGGTAGGCATAGGCGAATCCGTTTTAGACCTAAACTACGCCAATTATGTTTAAGTCTTACGTAATACAGATAGTCTATATTTTTTTCAACTGGGCATATATCCAGACTACGGGCTTCTGCTTAGAAATTTTATATGGAACTAGCTTCCGCCCGCGGCTTCGCCCGCGTGGACGTCGCAAATTATCCCGCAGAAACGTACTACCGGTATAAAAAGTATCCTATGTATTAATCTAGGTTATAATCTATCTGTGTGCCAAATTTCATCCAAATCCATTCAGGAGTTTTTGCGTGAAAGAGTAACAAACATCCATCCATCCATCCATCCATCCATACTTACAAACTTTCGCGTTTATAATATTAGTAGGAAGTAGGATTAGCTATTGCCCGTGACTTCGTCTGTAATCCAGGATGAAAAGCTATGTCCTGCTCCAGATTATGGTCTACCCATGTGCCAAATTTCATCTAAATTCATTCAGCCGCATGAGCGTGAACGCATAACAAAAAGTCAAACCTTTTGTCTCTAAAATATTCGTTCAGAAAATAGAATAAAACCTTTGCCATAATAATAATACCTTTGCTTCGTTATTCAGATTTTTTTTTTAATTTTAATAACATTTTCTAGAAACTTCGTCACCCAAGTAGTCTTAACGTTATTTATTCTACCTTCACTGTTATTAATTAAATAATACTAGACATTTTTTGATGTACCTTCGAGGAATCGAGTGATAAAAATATAATCTTGATATCTATTTCTGTCCTGCGATATTTTCCACCGACATTTTACTTTTTTTTGTGGCTCTTAAATTGCACCGTTTAATCTTTTGTTAAAGATTATTGTTAAGTTTTTGTCAACCTTGCTGCGGTTAGCATAACAAAAGACTGTTTTCTGGTTTTATTGAATTAAGGTTTTTTTGTTAAACTCGCTGAAGGATGAAAAAAGTAGAATTTTACAGCTATTTTGGAGTATAGCAAGTTGTTGGATTAAATGTTAATTTTAACGAATAACAAAATATATTTATCGGTCATTAACAGGCCCAGTGGTAACGGCCTCGACTTAAGAGTTGTAAGTTGTAGGTTTGATTTGAACCCAGACAGACGCTATACTTTGTATAGGTAGGTTATTTAGTACAGTAGTAGTTATATTATTTAGTACAGTAGTAGTTATATTATTTCATAATCACTGCTCTCAAAACGGTAAACGAAAACTTGAGTAAACCGGCATGTCCTAGAATCGAACATTTGAAGACCACATGTCTTCTTAAGACCACATCTACCAAACCGCACTGAGCCCGCGTGGATAATATAATAGTACACACCCTGTCACCGAGAGAAAGCCTGTGTCCCAGTAGTGGGAACGTAATAGACAGATTTTGTATTTATCAGTCAACGTATACAATAAAATGAGAAAAAACAGGACAGTTTGCTGGTACATTTCAAAAGACGGAATGCAGGAATACGTTCAGATTAAAAATATGAAATTGAAGAACTCTCGAAACTCGAAAAAACTTTCCGTTTGTCTATCGGTATAAAATCAGTACCAACCTAAGGATAGTTAAACAGGAAAATTCTTGCGATTTTGGAATAATGTAACCGAGAACTTAAAAAATAAGAAACATGAACGTACTCAAAATAACTGAGGTTTTACAGCGTAAGGAATAAAAACCGCCGAGCAAGAACTTGATAAGCTAGCAAATAAAAAACTTTCAAATTGATGGTAAAAATTGTGTACAATAATAAAATACTGGAATGAACTGAATCCATTATTTTTATTATGATTTATTGTAACTTTACGTCAAGGTTTAGTACCACATTGGAATTTATGACATTTCATATGAAAGTTTTTTTAATAAATTGTTTATGTACAGTCATAATTTTGCTAACTGGTAAATAAGTGCACTTTATGTTTGCATTTTTGTAAACAGTTTGGATCACCAAAACATGACGAGGTAGTCATCTTATTTGTTACTACCAATCAGCGTTATACTAGAGCGATCAAGGGGGTGTCCGACTCACACACGAAGCCGTACAATTTTGAATACTACATTTTTTTTTTGTTAACCAACACGTTTCTTGTATGGAGCCCATTTAATTTTTTTACGTATTAGTTTGTATTATTGTTGTTAACGGCCATTTGTTATTTCACACTCAATATTAATTTTTTAAACTCAGATGCTACTTTGACAGACAGTGTAAGGGCAAAGAGCAAACACAAAGGACCTGAAATGTCAGATTGGTCTCTGGGATTCAAAAACTAAATATTGTCAAAAAGTCCAGTGTATACCTATTACGGTTCAGAAAGTACAGCCACGTGACAGACGGACGGATCGACAGAAGAGCTTTAGAGTAATTGGGTCCCGTTTATCACCTTTTGAGAACAGAACCCTAAAAAGGTTACCGGATCCATGGTAATCAATAAACCTAGTCATCAAGATTACTCATACAAGTGTGGTGAACACACGCAACGACATTCTGAGTAACACGTGTCTAGCAATGACAGAGAGCCCACTGTCCATGAACAATATGAGACTAGCAATCTTAAAACATTTCCCTACGATTATAATGCGGCCTTTAACTGCTATCGGCTTTACTGTGGTCTTAGTTCTTAGGATGCTTGTGGAAGCTATTTTTGGCCTTTCCTGTCGGAATCCTGAGCAACATCCTTTCTCTACTTCTTTAATTGCAGTCATTCCGATCATAAACCAAACCAAAATTCGAAGACAATTGTAACATGTCGTAGGTTAGAACCTTCGTGGTTAGAACCTTCGTGGTTAGAATCCAGACAGGTGCTTTACTTTGTAGAACCAAAAATGCGTAGACATGTGACATCTATCAAACCGCAGTGAGCCCACCGTGGTGAATGAAGGCCCGCTCCCTCTTACAGAGAGCAGGCTTGTGGCCTAGCAGGGTGGACATTATTGGCTTATTAGGTATGCTCATCATTCATTAACATTATACCCGAAAGACGGCCACTACTGGACATAGGCTTCCCCCAGTTTGTGGGGGGGGGGGTATTGCCATAATCGCCATGCTAGTCAAGCGGGTTGGCGATCGCAGAATGGTTTTAAAAATGCATAGAGAACGCTGCTGCCCATTCTCTAATAACTCTCTTAGTCGCCTTTTACGACATCCACGGGAAGAAATGGGGACAAGAAAAAATTAGATATGATAATCATCCTAAATCCCGTTATTTTTACTAAAAAGTAAATCGGTTTATCACTATGACATCTCAGCCAGCCTATTTGAACAGTAAGTACCTACCTACTCTATTTTCGGAACAAAACAATCTAATTTCATTCACTTTTTGTCCTCTAAATTGATCTGATCTGCCTGCGCAGGAAAAAACTAGTAAAATTTACAGAAATGTAGTTTTATTTATAAATAAATACATATAGATAGACATTGTTTATTTATATACAAAGAGTATATATATCGGGGTTCAAGACGGTTTGTTATCAGTGTGTGTTTGAGCTTGAGTTAAGTAACTCGTTAGCTTCTGTGATAACAGTAGAGATGATTGAGACTATCGTTCCGGCGTTTGCTGAGCTAAGCGAGTTTGGAAGCATTGGGGTGAGTGCTCCTTCTAGTTTATTATTTCTGTATTCATTATTTTAGTAGTTGGTTCGTTAACATGGAATCTATCACTTACTCGACGTCCACACGGACATAATAACATCGCGGCGGGATTTTTTCGCGCACTGTATCTTCAATTGACTGCTCAGCGCGGACAGTTGAAAGTCCAACAGAGTGCATTCCAACGCATCCAATATACACTGTGTTCGATTTTCAACTCTCAGCGCGATGCAGCGCGGTGAAGATCCAGTGCGCGACAAAATCCCGCCACGATTTTATTACGTTCGTGTATAGATCGGTATTCAATACATCACGTTTCCTATTATATTGTTCTTAATTTTGTTTCCTATACCTAGACCTACCTTTAAATGCCGTCTATTCTTTAAGTTTTAAATGACATAACTCACGAATATGAGGGAATAAGGTTGCTCTAGGAATCTACTTTTACGAAATCGCTAAGAGAAGCTTCACAACACAAAGCTTTAATTAACTTAGTCTAAAGTCTGGTACCGATAGAATAAAATTAGGTAAATAATACAAAATTAACAACAAAAGTTGTTCTGACTGTCTCACGGTATAGTGGCCGCAAACGCAACTGCTGATGATGAGGTCCTGGGTTCGAGTCCCAGGTCGGGCAAAGTGCTATTGGGTTTTTCATATCTAAAATAGTACTAGCAGCCCTGAGTCAGGATTTATGCCCAGTTGATGGCAATAGGCATATACATGGGACTGGAACAAACTGGGTGTAACTCCTGCCTAACCTTTCGGGGAAACAAGGCGTGAAGTTACGTTATTTTACAAAGGTGGTGAAAAATGACTGAAACGTAACAAAGTTAGTTATGGGCATGATCGCCGTGGCCTTACAGTATTGTGACTCGAAAGTCACAAAACTCAAACCCAAAAATATTATCTTTAATTTAGAACAAAAAGTCGTTAACTAAAATAATTGTCACACAGGCTGGTGGAGAAGTAGTCTTCGCAACAGATGACTTCTTCGCAACATGTGAGAATATGTTAGCCGACTCCGAGCCGATCTTCATCGAGGACAAATACACCGAGTACGGCAAGTGGATGGACGGGTGGGAGACCCGCAGGAAACGGATCGCAGGGCATGATTGGTGTATATTGAAATTGGCAACCAAGTGTGTTGTTCGTGGTACGTATCTATACTAATAAGTAACTGCGGCTGAACAGCCGGTCTATTCTGTACAAATATCACCGTGGAAACTTAGGTGAAGTGATCCTGACGTGAGCTGTCAGTAGTGTTATTCCCTAGCATCAAGTGGAATGGCAGGTCACTTCACCTACGTTTTCACGATGACATTTGAACAGAATAGCTCGGCAGATTTCAATGTTTGGCACACAGGTAGACCACTTGTAAAAAGTGACAGGGTAGTTTAGACAGTGTGTTAGTTGAATTTATCAGCTTTCTAAAATCTGTTGTTAGTTCTGTTTCGTGATAGACTAGTATCATGTGACACAGTGTAAATCTCATTTTAGTGTAGTACAAGCAGTCCTAAGTGGTAATTTTTCTGCCTTGTGTAATTTAGGCAACCAGGGTGCCAGTCAGCCATGGAATAGTTTAATTCTTACTTATGTTATCTTAGTCGCCACGCACGCACTGGCGTGCGTGGCTCATGGCTAAATGGTAGCAAACTCACGGGTCGATCGAAGGCTAAGCTACGCTTGCCGCGGTCGGTTTGTGGGTAGGTGACCATCCTTTACAAATTGAGACCCCTCTGTGCCTCGGCCGTTAGTCCCAGTTGTCATTCATAGATCTTTGCCAGTCGTTACGGGCCCAAAAATCTGACAATCAATCTTACCAAGGAGTATCGTGTTACCCAGTAACTGGGTTGCAGAGGTTAGATAAGCAGTCGCTCCATATAAGAAACTGGTATCAAGCTACATTTTGTTAAGCTGGATGCCGACCACAACATAGTTGGGAAAAGGCTAGGTAGATTGATTGAAGTGGCTCAAACCATTTGAACTAACTTGAACACGCAGATATACCGTGACATCTTTGTTTAAAACATGATACTAAAAATCCGCAAATCGCAAGCAAACGCCAGTAGGTATGTTTAAAGTTACTTCAAAAAGTCAAAGTCAATTAAATATCTAAATCGAGTAAATAGAGGTCAATTATTAAATGATAAAAATTCTTTTTAGGTATTATTTGTTGTTTCAAGATTACAATATTGTGAAATAAACACTGACCTATAAAAATCATTCGACTGATAACGATGGAACCTTATTAGCTATGTATTAGGAAATTTGTATCCGATTGTAGAGTCTATACGCTCTCTGGCTCTACAGATTACATAAGTAAGTGAGATGGGGAATGACGACCAAGGGAATGAAAGAGACAGACAGTCTGTTGCTTCACCAATAGACTGCAATAAGCCAAATTCGGTGCTATAATAATTTGATGTTTTGTTTCAGGGTTATTGGTCGACACAGCATTTTTCACGGGAAACTATGCACCAAAGTATTCAATACAAGCAGCTTGCTTGACGCCTGAAGGTGAGTGTCTTAAAATATCTACCATAACATGACTATCTCAAAAGCATTTATTTTAATTCAAGGAAAAAACTTCATGGACTGTATTTTCAGTTATATTCTTACAAAAATATTAGTAACTTCAGTTGAATTTATAATTATATGAGAGAACGATGTAAAACAAAATGTCCCATGAGGTACAGCAAACAACAAATGAACCAAACCAGTCCTCGATCTACTATGCTTTGCAATGGGCAACTAGCTACGAATTTTTGACTAACTAACCGGCTTTTTTACAGTTCAAAAGTAAATGGTTTAATGGAAATAAATGCTTTCCTTCTTACTAATAAACATAGAATAAAGTTATTCCAATTTTATACCTATGAAAATGTAAGGTTATTGTTATTTTTGATATAACTTTATTCCGTGTTTATTAGTAAGATATAGATGGTTGAGTGGTGTTGGATTGAGTTTAAACATGAGACACAAACCCAGCAGTCTAGGCAATATACCAACGAGGCAGTGTTTTAGTATGTTGCTATAGTTATTACTGTTAATATCTTGCGCAACAATTAACAGTTTTTTTGAGCTCCATGGGGAACACGACTTAGAAATATTGTCGAAGGAAAATCACATAAAAGTATCTTTGCTGTAAAACTCAGGTGACAATTATATTCCTTTTATCGATTTATTGAGTTATAATAAAAAGTGGGGAAAAAATAAATCAACATAATTATTATATAATAAAAACTGAGGTAAAATTTTCCTATTTCCTCAAATAGTCAAGAAATCATCACAAATCTAGATTCGTAAAAACCTACGACCAAATTACATTGAAGACAATTATAGTAAACCTTACAATGCGATGGTCCTCCCAAAAACTGATTGCTATCCGTAAATCCTCTTTTTTACAAAAACCTCCACATGTTTCATTGGCCACAAGTACTCATTCAACTACAGTCTGCAAAAAATTTAGGTATACCAGCAAAAAAAAATGAATGGTACCTACTTAAAAGGGCTTGTGGCTAAGTAATAACAGCAGCACGGATCGATCAATCAGGTTAGGCTACACACTCACACTAACTTACACTATCACATTAATAAAAAAAATATGTTCTAAGATAATGCTAATATTACTTCGATATTCTTTTTCTAAGCTTGTTATGCATGTACTAATTTTAAAAAGACACTCAAAACAGTGATGTCAAAGACCTGAGGGACAATTCCCGTTTTCAAGACCGTTTGCATAAAACCTAACCTTACGTAATCTGTCAAAATCTGCCAAAAATACTTCGTACTTCCCTTAATTTTTGACAAGTATTTAATATTGATTATTGCTAAGATGAGATTACGATTATAAACATTTTTGATTTCTGGAATTGGTTTTCAAACTACCCAGCACTCACACAACACGAAATAAAAGTACTTACAAGTTGGCCTGCATACCCATCTCTTTCGTCGACCGTACCTAGTACTAGAGAAGCACTTAGTTCTAGCCCAATGAGGCGTGTCCGGGCAATTTGCCAATGCTATTTACCGGACACTCGTTATTTTTACCAAAGTAAGATCTTGGAAACTGAGACTCTATCCCTGAGACCTAATCAATCATAGTGAACTAAGGACACTATATCTAGTATATGAAGTGTTTCCAAAAGCTTTGTGGTTGTGTCTTTGAGAATTAAGTATTGTGTTCTTAAAAAATATGTCTTTTGAGATACTTCATGAATTCAGCTTATGATTCCTCTAGCGTAAAATTGTCTATTCTTCGTTGCTTAAAAAAAATAATAAAATATGTTTCACACTATTTGACCGCGTTGGTATTGCAATCTTCTATGAAACAGCTTTTTTTTTTTTTTAATAACCTGTAAAGTTTCTAAGCTAATCCGCATTCGGACGCTTTGGTTATTTTTGTTCCTGTGTATAAAAAAAGTGTATATCCATATATAATGTACTAAAACAGTACCGAATGGGAAAAATATGCGAGAAATTCTACCTTCATTTTAAAGCAAGAAAGAAAGAAAGAAAAATGCGTTATTATCATTTACAGCAAAAAAACCTTTCCTGACTAGCTTATACTATTACTGGAACGCAGTGTCCTCTACTATCCTTAGAGACAAAAGTTTTTGCAGTTTACTGCTCATTTGCGTACCTACTATAATGTTTAGGCGTATCTTATGATACCCACGGGGCTGTATGAGTAGCCTTGCCAAGGACTATGCCGTAAAATGTCGCGTTTATTAGACTATAGGTAGCTGTTACTAAGGCGGTTATTGTGATAGAAAAACCTGTTTAATTTATGAATGTTGTTATGTTCTACGTCATAGCATAGGTTCCTAATATTTTTATATTCACATACATGGTGGTAGTGCAGGGGTGCAGGGGTTTAATGGGCTACCATGGATTCAGTACATGACTCTGAACAGCTGTTATAAAAAAGGTCAATTGCAATGACCTATACTCATAACTTTATTACGTAACATTCAAAACGTGCCAATTGCCTAATACGTATTTCAGGAGTTGCCCGTTCGCCCACAAATAAATGAACTTCGTGCGAGTTGTCTATGGAAAATAAAATATTATTTAAAAGTGCCGATTCCCCTTTTTCGGGCGAGTAAATTCGTGCGAATCGATTAATAAGCCCGACGTATTAATAAACATGCAAAACCCCTCCAATACAAAGGACATAAGACGATCCAAACAAACATACCTATACATCCACTACAACTAAAATATTTTTATTGTTACAGAAGAAGAATCAATTCCAACAAGACTATCTAAAATGGGTGCGGCATGCAACAAATTTGACTTGAAACATATCGAACGACTTAAGTCTGACAAATGGGATGAGTTAGTGCCCGTTACGGCCCTACAGCCCGGCTATGAGGAAACCAGGCTCAATTTCCAGAAGGTAATTTTCCAAAGATGATATTTGTTCTATCTTTAGGAGTATCATAATGAACGGGTCTACCTGTTTTCTTACTACTTCATGTTTTCTTTCAATTGGGTCTCACGTAATAGAACGTTCATAAAATTAAGATAAATGATCATTTTAAAAAAAAGAAATCTTATGCGACTACTCTGAGAAGAAGCACCCAAAAACTAAACTTATCTAACCTATTCAAAGTCAGGACATTGTATAGGTCAGATCGTGTGAGGACCATGCATACTAGCGTTTAAAGGTTTTCTATTCACATAGATTTGAGTGGATCTGTCCAGTAGACTTGTGTTGTATCAGTAGTATTTGGGACCCACCAAGACGGACATATTTATATAAATAAAGCTTTTCAACTAGGTATTCATTAGAGAAGCATTTATTACATTTTTCTCATTCGAGCATTATCAGTTAAAGTCTGAAGTAATATTACAAAGTACTTTGACGATCTTATACAATACTCAAATAAAAAAATATAGAATTTCTGGAATCCAAAACTTAACATTAATTTCAGAGTAGCCATTGTCATGAATTCACAATTATCTCAACTAGTTCTAATCAATTGTTACTCCGAATACATAAAAATATTTAGTTATTATATTACTGTAGAGATAGGTATACTATGAAAAGATGTACCCAACCCCTAATGGTGACAGCGTGAATTGCATGCGGGTTTGTCTAGATGCCATAAATGGCACGGCAAATATGATTGACTCCTTTAGACCAAATACCAATTTATATAAATCCCCAATAAATATTGCATTGCTTTCAAATTGCATTTTTCTTGAAATCGCACTTCGTCTAAATTGGTTTTCTGAAAATAAGACGGATGGAACTAGTGCAAAAACTTTTAAAATAAATCCGATTGGACGTTGAAAACTCATCACACAGTTGCAAGAAACAGAAAAGATTTTGTTGATATGAAATACGGAAGAAGATGAAACTCAATATCATTTAAAAAGCATTAAAATAATGATTAACAAGTCACATCTTTTATGAAAAAGCGGAACTGCTATTCATAATTATGAAAGTTTCCTTGAACATTGTTAATGAGCATAATATCCTAAAAAACTAGATATGACTCCACTAAAATAAAATTCAAAAAACGCAAAAATAACCCCATAAGTTCAAATAGAAAGTTTGGAACAAATTCGCGACATTCTCGCCTCTAGTTCTAACTTATGACACACTAGAGTGAAATTTTAAAATCAAGGAATAAACTCGTAGAAAATAAAACATGGAACAACACTCAAGATATTTTTATTTCAGGTCCTGAGTGACGACGCCTGGACCCACATACGTGTGAATATATACCCGGATGGAGGCATTGCACGCCTGCGGGTATTTGGCGAGGCAAGACCAGAACTACCGCCGAGAAATCAAATTATAGACCTAGTGTCTTTGCTGAATGGCGCCGCTTGCCAAGGTAAGGATAATAATATTCTGAGACGTGTGTGCGGGACGTTGTAACATGATAGTTCAGAGATACCCAATTAATTGGGTTACGTAGGCTTCATTTTGAAAATAGAACACTTGAAATAAGTTCATAAAAAAGTTTAAATGACGTAAAAGAGGATAATATAAACTTTCGTCAACAATTCTGATATAACATTTTTAAACGAGCTTTCATAAATTAACCATCAAATTATCCTTGTTCATAGGTTTTTCAAATGCCCATTACGGACACCCGAAGAACGTGATTAAGCCTTCAAAGGGTAAATGTATGTCGGACGGTTGGGAAACAGCCAGGAGATTAGACAGGCCTAATGTTATTGAAGCCAACGACGATGGAACAATGAAAAGCACAGGTAAATACGAAATCATTTATTATGTAGTGTCCAAACAAGTTCGTAGAATTTGAGCTACCAACCCGCAAACGCATTATAATTTAATTTCTGAATTCCAGAAAATAGTTCTTTGAAATACTTACTAGTGTATCAGAAAGACGGGGTCAAATTCAAGGGTCTGGTACTGGTGATGTAATGATGGTCTCACCAAACTGACCAACTTTCTACAGCGAGAAAAAAATATCAGTAATCCCATACATTTGCATCGAGTACCTAGGTACTGAAATTTTTTATGGGACAGTTCATGAGTTTATCGCAATTACGATATGATCCGACGGAGAAAGTAGTTCGGTTTGAGGAGCAGTATAAGTACCTTAAAATCGAACAACATTCATCACGTACCATACCATTCTGATGCATTCTGTATAATTTTTTATTCAATGCTAACTGTAAATTGTTGATTTAATTTTAGCGTTCCTGGAACCAATATTTACTAGCACTTATATTATTATTCAGTTCGAAATCACTCCCAGCATCTAACGTTAATATTATTTCACAAAGGTCAAGAATGGGCCGTCTTCAAATTGGGCTTCCCGGGGAACATTAAGCAAATTTGTGTGGACACCAACCACTTTAAAGGCAATTATCCTGACTCCATCAAGATTGAGGGGGCGTACTTGGGACAGGATTGGTACCCGGAGACAGATGGCAGCTGGAGTAATATTCTGAAGCCTAGCAAAGTAAGAAAGTTTTTTGATTATGATTCTTTTAGTCTTAGCATTTGTTAGTCTTCCCCAGTCATCCCATTATTATCTTATTTTTGTAATCTGTAAAATTTTGTTTATTCTTCTAAAATCAATTCTTTTTTCAAATTCTAAATTATTTTTCCAATTCCATCCGTACAGGTTTATAATAAATGATTTTTTAGCCTAATATATTCTTTTTTCAAATTCAAAATTACTTTCCATTTCTAACCCTTCAATCTCTGCGGTTCCATTTCCCAAACATTACTCTTCATTAGCAAGGGTAAATAAAACGGGAACCGCCGCTGAGTTACAAAATCCAATTTATTAAAGCCTCCATTTTCAATTACAGCTATCAGCCCATAATGAGCACTGGTTCGACTGTGATTCGGGTGTCATCACACACATTAGAGTAACGATGGCCCCAGACGGCGGTTTCAGCAGAATTAGGGCGTTTGGATACGTCGACTCTCAAATTGTTTGAGACTTAAAATCACGGTCCTATGAAGCAACTCCGCAGTGGCTTTTCGCACGCGGTTACGCACTGATTTTTTTCTGCGTTTTTGCATATTAAGTCATTTTGGCTATTATAAGCGTGCTTTTGCCACACACTCCAGTCGTATGAGTTTATAATATTGTATCTAAAAAACTTACTACTACCTAGACCTACTGGTTCTTGCAAACGTATACAAACGTCTACGCTCGTTCGGTTTTTTTTAAGGCGCGAAATGTCACTAAAATTGTAGACGTGAATGCAAAACCGAGCTTGAAACGTTTAAGTCTGCAACCGCCCTTAAAATGGGAAATGTATTCGGCGCTTCTGTTAGCGACTGTACAATGATGCCGAAGCCAAAAGAGCAGTTGTAAGGGCCATTGTACAGTTGTGCATAGTGGTAGTTGATGCATACGTATAATAGATGCAGGTTTAGACCAGCCGTGTTGCGGTACAAAATATCAGTGAAGCTCAGTGAAGTAGTAAATTGTTATAATAGTCCCATAATTTATTCTGCGCTACAATCTTTAACAATTGAATGCTTCCTAAAAATGGATTTTAGTTTAACTTTTATATGCTTTTGCAATCTGCAGAGTTGTTTATTAGTGTTATGTATTGCCGTCCTGTATTATTTAGATGTTTTAAGGCTAGCCTAATATAATTAGTGAGTTTTAAATTGTGATGTTCTGTTGGTCAGCGGGAATTAATATTTTGTGATATACCAGCAAACTTGAATTCCGTTAAAAGTGCAATTTTTTGTGTATAATCTTTAAATTGATTTGTTTAAAGTTATTATTATTTATAAAAAAACCTTTTATAAAAACATTGATGTACCTTAAGGTATTCATACCAAAGATATGTCACATTAATAAAAAGTTTATTTGTATTACTTAAAATAACTTTAGTTAATAAGTGATAGAAATAACTTAGTTCTTGATTACTTTGAAAGGGATACACGTACGACTAAGTAGGAGAAAGTTGAAAAACAAAATTATTGAACAAAGTTCTTCGTCGCGTGAATATTCTATTGAAATAAGGAAATTATTATAACTTTGTATCTTTCAAATAATCAACTTCTAATGTTTTCAAGTATTACTAATAAAATAATGATTATTATAAAACTGTGTTTTTGTATCACTTTCCATGCTTTCATTTTCATGTTCAAACAAGAATCACCTACTAAAAACCTTAAAGTCGCATATATACAGTTTCTCAGGCTCAATCTATCTGTCTGGGGTAATGTAAGACTTATTAAATATTTTCAAGAGTTATGCTGATAAGATTATGCATGGACATACACAATACTACTTTTATTGCATTTCACATGTAGGTATTCTTACGTGGTAAACTTATAATATTACATCATATGGATTGTCGGGCACAGCAAAATAAGTGAGTTAGTTACATTCATACATACGCCTTTCCATGGGGGTAGGCAGAAACTACGCCACCTGCTACAACCGTTACATGCTCCTCTTGCCTCGTTTATGTTCATACATCTGGTCATACATGCACACTGGTTGCTTGAACTACGCACTTGACCTTTCTGAAGAACATCACAATAGTATCATTCAATCAACACTAAAGTTATTTCTGTTGGGGATTGTGGGACATAACGTGTACAGTCAACTGTGGCATAGCAACCTTTCCATAGCAACTTTACCCATAAGTACTGTACTTCAATTTCTCTTGATTACTAAAAATCTTTTGTCGTCATTTAATATCGAAGCGATACAGAAGTAGAATAATTTACTATTTGTAACAATTTTTTAGTAATCGCGAGATATGTTAATACAGTTCTCATTGATAAAGTTGCTCATGGAAAGTAAAGATGCCACAGTTGACGGTATAAGTAATGAGGAGTCATTATTTAAGTGTGTGGTACTGAATGACTTTCTCCATGGGACCAACTTCGTAATCGCGAAAAAATACAATCAGCAGATCCATACAAAACTTCGATACGGGATCCAAATGTAAGGGACACCAGGTTTTTTTACGTTACGATGATGGTCCCTTTTGGTGGTCTTTTTTGGACGGTCACCTTATACGCAGTAAGCGTTTAGGGAGCTGGTCGAATTTTCATGACGCTCCATATATCTATACAACATTTCGTCTTTCCATATACGTCCGTTACCACCCAAATGAACCCGCGAATATGAACACACATTTCACGCTGTATTAAAAAAACATACTTTTAAGAAAAACGTTCTATTTTACACCGAAATAAACACTCGACAACATAAACAACACATCTCGCAACACACCCACTAAAAACTACACCGAAAAAAACGAGAAAAAAAACCCAAGAATAAAATGGACATCTAAATCCCAATATTCCTCGCTGAACAATTTCATGGAGATCGAATGTATGTAAGTCGAGCCCTAACTTTATATTGCCACTATAAAATGGCAATATATTTGTGAGGCGTTTAAAATAACAAAATATCCCAGACAATCCCTCGTGGGCTTTTAAGCAGAGTTGCGCAATCTCCTCTACAATATCCGGCTTGAAACTTTGAGGCACACGTGAATTGGTAAGTCGGCAACTTGTGGTAAGGTTCTGCTTACGGGGCTAGGGAACGGTTATGTTGTGAGTGAAGCTTCACTGCAAGCCGTAGGGCACAACCCTTGCGGGTATGATGATACTATATAAATAAACTTTGATGTACCTAATTATGCATAGGGAGGACCTATGCGTTAAGGAAGAAAGCTCGATACAATTGGTGATTAACCTTTCTACCATATACAAAGGTCACACAAAGTTAGATGCATCACTAACTATAAGAACGTGGGTAACTATCTATCGAAGCTTTACTTGATTTAGTGGTTACAAGACCTAGTTAATTAATGAGCAAACATCAGCACCCTACTTGCGTAATAAAACATACAAAAAACTCACGCCTTTTTCCCATAGAGGTAGGCAGAAATTACAGAATGACAACTGCTACGATTCTTGTAATAGTCCCTTTGCTTCGTTTCCTTTCATACATTTCACTATACACGCACGCCGGTTGCGAGTACTACGCATCTGGCCTTTCTGAAGAACATCACCAATATATAGTCACTACACCTATGTCCTACTAGGGCATCCCCTCCCGGCGTTTTCACTAATCAAATCAAATCAAATAATTTATATGTCAGATAATAACATCCACTAAGTATACTAATATCTCGCGTTTGTGTAATACATCATCAAACATCTGAATAATTCTGAAGGAAGTTGCTAATGCATTGCTTCATATATTATGTTCGAAAAATTCGTCAGCTCGACAACGGAAATGACGCAATGAATGTTGCTGAACTGTCAAAATGAAAGCCATTCCTACTAGATACGTAATTACCCCAGAGTATTTCGAAGATTTTTTTATTACAAATCAGTGTTGGTAAAAAAATTGTCAATATTTAATAGCAAAGTAGAAGAAAGATCACATGAGCACGTCGACTAAGTGCCTATATCACACCCACTCTACAATATATCAAAAGTATCATAATGAAAATTTTCTTGTAAAAAATCTCATATTTTGTGAAGTCTACAGCCGTCGAGTCTGTGTGCAACCTTACTTGGGAAAGCGAATACCATTTAGGGTAAGAGTACCAGTATTATCAGCTGCTTAATTTTCATTGATATTATACAGATGAAAAAAAATCGAGTAAAGCGAAACGAAATTACTAGTAAATGAAACTTAGTGTCTTCTGAAAGATCAAAATTCTGTCCTAGACAAAAATAGCAGTAATTGGGGTACTTAGTCCATTGTAATCATTGACTACGTACTTCCATGGTCATGAATTATCATTATTTTAACGAGACCTCTTTTATTACAAAACCTACACTTTCGTGACTTTTATTACAGACAAATGCCAATTACTCTCGAAATCCGATCCGATCAACAGAGCTAATTAACATTCATTATGTAGAAAGTACGACGGCCGACAACTGGGGAGTCTACCCTAATATTTTAAATGATACAGCTCATATATCAACAGGGTCAGTGAAATGTGTAAAATTGTAATTTTGTGAAGCGAAGACGTACCCCCGACCTGTGTTTTATGGTTCCTTAACTTACCACGAAATAAAAGAAAACCATTTCAGTTTGGCTTTTTATTTCTTTAGACTTTTTACCGTCACATACAGTGTGAGTTACAAGAATCAGTCTGGCAGCAATGTCCATCTTGTGGTCCCTGTTGAATCCATCTTTACTAATAAGACAAAGAGGTATAATTTGTTTGTATGTCCGGGGTAATCTCTAGAACTACCAGTCGGATTTGAAGAACTCTTTTTGCATTTAATAGCCCAATTCTTGAGGAAGGTTATACGCTATCGATATAGATTTACATCATGCGACGACCCTGAGGAGCTCAGTGAAAACAAAAATAAGTATATTTTTTGACTTTTGTACCTTTTAAGAAACGGAAGTGATATGACGAGCGGGCGATGCGATGCTATAGGATACATTTTATGTTAAAACAAAAAAAAATATGCCAACGAACTCACAGTTGATTCTTTATAATATGAGTATAGATTTAACACCACGCTACGCGACGTGGTGGTTCAAGGGCCCAGAGACTTCTAGAAAATTTGTAGATGTTGTTTTAGTATACTGTGTATCTTACAACTTCCACGCAAACGAAGTCACGGGCAGAAGTAAGTTATTCAATATAAGGATAGGTACCTAGTGTACCTACCGTATATAGAAAATCATCTACAAATATATCAAGAAATAATTAAAATATTCCCAAAAGTCTCACTCCTGGCCAGTAACAATAATGAAAAAAACCCTCTCAGCAGCGACACGTATTTTTATTTCTATATCAAAGTTCGAGCTGTGAACTCGAGTGGAAGTAACACTTGATAATGAAAAGCTACGAGAGTGTTCGAGTGATATTACTTTTTTTTACTCGATACCGAATTAAAATGGGCCATCCATTACGTCGAGGAGTTTTCGGATTTTCAGTGATAGGCCTATATTCTGTATTAATATATTTTCAAAACATGGTCTATGGTCGCGATGGTTCATGGTCATTGGTGTTCTATAAGCTCGTTCGCACGAACCTAAAAATATCGTGAAGGGTTTTTATCGGGCACTGGATTCCCAACTCTCGATGTATCTATGTATCATAATAAAACACACATAACTATACATCTACAGACACATACATAAAACATACACACATATACCTATACCCATACCCAAATACATAACAATATAGACTTCTCCAATCATGTAACTTAATTAATATAACTGTACTGTGATTTACTACATAGACAGTATGTAATCAATTTGCTTAACTACATAATTATGCGACTTTTTACTGGAACCTTGTGGGAATCTGTTTCTAAGGTTGAGGAAAACTATTCGCTCGTGATACAGTTATATACTAGTACGAGGGGATAGGGCGAATCAGTCCGACGACAACCAAGCTATCTTTGCAATCTAGCATCTCACATTTTATTGTCGAAATTATTTCAAGCGATTCTTTTTTTGGTGTTTATTATTAAGTTACTCTGTATGGTTGTCTTTTATTCGTGAATAAATATTATTATGATTATTATGATTATGATGTTGAACCGAGCGTTGAGACTCCAGCATAGTTCATCCCTGCCCATAGTTCATCCCTGCCCATAGTTCATCCCTGCCCATAGTTCATCCCTGCCCATAGTTCATCCCTGCCCATAGTTCATCCCTGCCCATAGTTCATCCCTACCCATAGTTCATCCCTGCCCATAGTTCATCCCTGCCCATAGTTCATCCCTGCCCATAGTTCATCCCTACCCATAGTTCATCCCTGCTCATAGTACATCCCTACCCATAGTTCATCCCTGCCCATAGTTCATCCCTGCCCATAGTTCATCCCTACCCATAGTTCATCCCTGCCCATAGTTCATCCCTGCCCATAGTTCATCCCTGCCCATAGTTCATCCCTGCCCATAGAAAAACATATGGATCGATTTTCAACTCTCGGTGTAAGCAGTGTTTTGATGATCCAGTGCGCGAAAGAATCCTGCCGCAACATTCTGCAGTCCTGGCCTAGTTGTAACGGCTGCGACTTATGACTTACTTAGGTCGCGGGTTCGAACTCAAATAGGCACTTTTATCATCATCATCATTTCAGCCGAAAGACGTCCACTGCTAGATATAGGCCTCCCCCGAGCTCCGCCATTTCGACCGGTTCTGTGCTTCCCGCATCCAGCGGATTCCTGCGGTCTTCACAAGGTCATCGGTCCACCTTGTGGGAGGCCTTCCAACCCTCCATCTTCCGGTAAGCGGTCGCCACTCCAGTACCTTCCAGCCCCATCGGCCATCTGTTCTGCAAACAATGTGCCCACTTATGTTTGGCAATTCTTCGGGCTATGTCGGTTGCCTTGGTTCTCCTGCGGATCTTATCATTCCCGATTCGATCACATAGGAAAACTCCAGCATAGCCCTCTCCATTGCCCTTTGGGTGACTTTAAGCCTGACAGGCACATTACTTTGTGTAAATTCTTTCATCACCACCGCTCTCAAAACGGTGAAGTAAAACATCATGAGGAAAACGGCATGTCCTAGAACCAAAAGTTGAAGACATGTTGACATCCGCCAACTCACGGGGCTGGGCGCGTGTGGTGGATTTTGACCCACTCCCTTTCACAGAGAGGAGGTCTGAATGCCTGCATTAAAAACATTATAAGCTGATTATGCTAAAGTGCCTGCCTGGGTTCAAATAACCACTGTTACTACTGGGCCACCACTATAACCGTACATAATACCAACTTATTTTTTTTAACTCTTCCAAAATCTATGTCTGTAGTTTTTTCTGAGTCTAATCACGAAACAAGATCACATACAATTCACATGTAAATAAAAATGTCACGGATAGGTGTGCAATGTGTTCTACTGAATGTGCTCTCGATAACCCTCTGATAAGTCGACACGTGTACATTGATACGAAGTTCTAGAGCGATGCTCAACTAACTGCAAATATCCGGAATTTTGTGGCGAGACTGATAAGGGTAGGTACGCGATCGAATTACCTCGAACTATGGACGGTGTGATTACAAATATATTATGTAGGTACCTTTCTCAGGATATTTGAGTTGGAAGGGCTTGTGACCAACCGTTAAGTACCAAGCTAATAACACTAGATCACCTCGTTGGTGCAGTGGTCGCAAGCGCTACTGCTGCGCATGAGGTCCTGGGTTCCCCAGGACGGGCAAAGTGTTGTTGGGTTTTACTATCTGGAATTTCTCAGTAGCAGCCCGGAGTCTGGATTTGTGCCCTGGTATAATATATACTTAAAATATATACATATATACAAATTCAAGGGACAGAGGTGTTGAGACGACTCTACGCTATTTGTTAAGAAAATACCTCTGCAATTTCCGCTTAAATGCATACCGATTGGTGACCGTCTTGATTTCGAGAGGAAGCGCATTCCAAAGAAGAATGGACTGAATATGAAAGGAAGAATGGAAAAAGTCAGAAGTATGAGAAGGACAGAGTAGAAGAAGATTGTTAGAAGAACGCAGATTCTTAGTGTGAGAAGAACATATGTAGATATTGGAGACACAAGATAAGAAGGAGGAGTAGGAGAGTTGAGAAGGGAGAAAAGCGTAGTCAAAGCACGCAAACCTCTTCTTTGGCGAATGGGCATCCATTTGAGCTCAGACATATTCATATTCACATAGTCATATTTCCTGAGGTTGAAAATGAAACGGATACAACACATACAACACAACCGTCAACATACCCTACCGTATACATTCCGTGAATTATTTTCTATTTGCATTACTTATGGAATTATTATGAAATTAAATGTTTTTAATTAGGACAAACAAAGGCTACATAAATCAAGGTTGTCCACCTTCCAACAAGGAACAAAGACTACAAAATAAACAGACAAAATAAATTATATTCAGAACATCTTCACTTACATACCTACAGGTGTGACGTGTCTTGACGTACCTCTATAATTGCCACTTGCGATCCCATGTCACACCCGTGTCAAACTCCCGCCATTTGCACTGGAATATTCCCTATAAATTGGCTTTCATAATGCCTTGACGACGGTTTATCAATAAAACCCTTCGGTTCTATGGAGGTATTAAACGTTTAAATTGGTTTTTTGATTTCACATTGCTCTGTTTGCGTAGGATTGTGCGAGTGAGAAATGCAATGCTGAAAGGATGGTTCTCTATTGTTTTCTTTAATTTTTTTATCCATTATCTAAAGTGCCATATTTGTTTTTGTTCTAATCCTCATTTTTCCGAATGATAACTTGCCCGAACTTCTGTCAAATAATAAAACATGCCATAAAATCGAAATCCCGAAACACAATATATAACTTTGTTTGGCATAAATAATATACAAAAGAAATAAAACCATTTTCAATAGAAGTTATAAGTCCTAAATTCAAATTATTTAATGTTTATTTATCCTAACAATGTTTTTTAAATTAAATTTGTATTACCAAGCTTTTGTTATTAACTTCTCTCTGGCGATAAGTAGTAAGAGTAAGCATACAACATGTAGCAAGCATGCCACATGTAGCATGCAAGCATGCAGCATGCAAACGAGCATGCGACATGCAGCAGGCATGGTTTCTGTCACGGCTCCGGCACTGCGGGGCTCCGGCGGTCCCACGCGAGCTTATCGTCGCAGATGGTTTAACGCTCACCACCTGCTCCTCAACTCGAGGGCCGCCTCGCCCCTCCGCTCCGCCCCTACGCCATTCTAAATTTCACCCTTTGGGGGTAGGGCAGACAAGACTGCGTGGAATCGGATTTACAGCGATTCGTTTCTGTCACTAAAACCTAATTTTTAACAAATGTTTTCGGACTAACAATTTTATTATAAATGAACATTCGGAATAATACACATTACCTATATAATATAATACTTAAGACATATGACTTTATTGCATGCAAAATTATGAGATTCAATTATTACTCGATATTATGACAAAATAGTTCTAAAGGGAAAGATAATAATGTATAACAAAATTTCAAATTTTTGAACATTATGGTTACTGAAGTTTATAGCAAACGTGTTATGGATTATGATTTTTGGACAAACAATTTTAGGAGAAGAAAGGGAGTATCTAAAAGGATATTTTGTCTTTTCGTAATTGGAAGAGTATTTTCTTGATTAATTAGGTATGCTTTTTTATCGTCTTTAGTTATTAAGGCATCACTTAATTGCAATCAAAGACGATAGGAGGAAGGCATTTCGTCGCGCACTGGATCTTCAACGCTCTGCTTAGCGCCGAGAGTTAAAAATCAAACAGTGTATTTTTTCAATGCTCGGTGCAACACCGACAATGAAAACGCGATGTTTTTACGTCCGTGTGAACGTCGACAAACAGGGAAAGATTTGACACAATGTCAAGTTTTTAGTCATTTCATTTCCCATGAGATCTTATAAAAACTCGTATCTCGTTTTGACGTAAGTCAATTATCTCGTACTAAGATCTGTACGCCAACTTAATGTGTATAAAATATACGCCAACCCATCTTGAACAAGCGATCAATGATCGTGCGTCTTTTACAACATCTCTCGGAATTAATGCACACTTCTTAACACCCCAGTTAGAATATTATGTTAAAGTTTATTTTCTCAACCACCCAATAAAAAAATATGTAGGTACAGACGCCAGCAGGTCCATCTATCCCAAACTGTCAAATAATCCCAATTGAACATGAACCTAATAAAATTGTAATAAAGTTGAAAATCTATAAAAGAAATTTGACAGATTGGGGTAGCTTGATGTGCTGGCGTCTGTACAATACATAATAGTGTTTATAAAAAATACATTGATGTTGTGGAGACTGGAACCTGTACCAGGAATACCTGTATTACAGGTCTCCAGGCCTCCAAACTATCCGGACAAAACACAGCAACACAAACATCTACTAATAGATGATAATGTTGGGATGGAAGAAAAATAAATAGACAGTGTATAGAGTGTGTTATAATCAAAACTGGTCTTTTAGTATAATAATTATACGGACATAATGTCATATTAACAGATCAGCACCCTAATTGCGTAACACACGATCAATCATAATCTGTTTCATTTTGATAGTTCAACAATATTCATTGCGTTATTTACGTTGTTGAGCAGATACATTTTTCGAACATATGAAGCAATGGATTAGAAATTTGTTTCAAAATGATTCAGATTATGATTGATCGTGCGTTACGCAATTAGGGTGCAGGTTATATTATTATATAGTACGTATGTTAGCTAATAAAATGGTCGATAAACTACCAGACATGATTGGAAATTCTGAGGCAGACGAATAATCTAGTTCTGTCAGAAAAACCACTTTGGCCATAAAATTGTATTTATGATATTCATCAAAATCTTGAATTTGAATTTGCCTAAGATCACATTACAAACTTAATGCATGGCTCGAATAAAAAAAAATGTTTTTGGACACATTTAAAAATATTCTCGTTAAAATTTTAAATGAGGTTTGAATACTATTTTATTGCCCCTGTTGAATTATAAGTAGCATAGTCTAGCTTCAGTACTTTCGTAAAATATACGACCAGGCGACACAAATATACGACCAGGCGACACAAATATACGACCAGGCGACACAAATACTTTTTCTATATTGATAGACCTACTTCTATGTTTTGCTCACGTATTCGTTTCAGGATTGTCCGATTAGATGGAAGATAAAACAAAGCTGCTTTGTACGAAACCGACGTGAGCTTACCATTTATCAAAAATAAAATAATACTGATCAGGCAGCGAAATCGCAAGTCGAGCAGTCCCAACACATTTCGGCAGATAGATAAAACCGCAAACTTAATAATACTAAAAATTACTCAACTACCTACAAGTATTCTCTATCGAATAATATTTAATACTTTATTGCTAACAAAACCCCGACCTTCCTTCGGGAGCTCTGGAAGCGACTCAGGGCTTATGACTGCATTCACCTATGAGCTAATAACATAATACGGTGACCATCCTCCGTGCTTCCGTGCCCACAGCTATATTGCAAGTGATTTAGAAATGATCCCCTTATAGATAGTGAAGAACAGTGTCGGATTTTCAGAAACATTATATTAATTAGCAGTGACAATAAATAGCGAAGACAGTTTTGGCCGATTCACAAAAAAAAAGTGCAAAACCTACGCGGTCAAAATGTATGGAACTGCTAACGTTTTTGCTGCAAAACTTTTACGCAGGATCAAAATCATGGACTGAATCCATGGTAAACATTGTGCGTCGATGGTCCTGCCACCTTGTGTTTTTAAAACATAACGTTCATACATAGGCACAATCACTGAATTTTCCAATATTAAAACTATACAGTGCAACAATCCATGACCTTTTGAAGGTCGAAATAATCCTTTAAAAATACCAATGTTTAGCAGTGCAAGTCACTATATTTTATATAAAACGATGTGTCTAGAAACTCCACTTGCAAGCGGCGTGCGTATATGAACGTTAACGAAGCAAAAAGAGTATGTACCTAAGGATCGAAACAGGTGGAGCTTTATAGTTTCTGTTCATGAGGGATGTGGAAAGAAGGCGTGAGTTTATGTATGTTTATGTGTTTGTTTTCCTAAACAGTATATTTTAATTCTTCCATCATCATTCCACAAATCTTCCCCAATGTCCACGATTAATGGCCACAGGGGAAATACCTTAAGTAATCAGAACCACCATGTTTGCTAGATGGGTATCTCAATTATATACTTTCTGATATTCAGCCAGTACTGCTTAACAAAAACAAATAACTACAACTTACATATTTGCCAATAAGATCTAGTTATAAGCCTGACTAAGCATTACATTTCACTCTGTGTTCCACGAATGGATATTGCGCCAAAGAAAATATTTACCGCTTAAAGCTTTTGAGCTCAACTTGTTTTTCCTCTATCGCGGCAACGTTGGAACTTCGGAATATTTTTCCATGTCCGTCCCGAAGGTACGGGCATTTGAAAACACGGATCGCTGATAGCAGAGTTTATTCTATTAGAGAATTCTTTGGACAGCGGATTTTATTTAAATTGTGTTCTTTTGTTTTTTGTTTAATCGGATTTACCGCATGAATACACTTAGTTAACTAACCGTTTTTAAAGAAATTTAGAAGAATGTTTAATAAGGTTGTTTAACTTTTGAATATAATGAACTAGAGCATATTGCATTTGCACCCAATCCAGAAAAGAATTCAACAGAGAAATAGCTAATAACGACTCATCTTTTCTTATGCTCCCAATTGATCTTCTGGTCTTTTGAGTGGACTGTTGACCACGGAGACTGACACAAGTATCACCACACGGTAATGCAGAATTTGTCCTTGTTTTATAAATTTTCACTCAAGAAGGCAAATACTAAATAGTTCATTAGGGTAATGCCGATGACAGATTCCCGTGTCAGCACTCACGCAAAAATTCTTGACGATGCCCATGGCGCGCTCGTCGCTTTGTCGCCATGATGTCCAGTAGCTCGTAAAAACGACACCGCCAATCACGTGCCGATATAGCGAGCATATAAAAACATTCACTATCGAATCCTTCCAATCATGGGCTATACAGAACACTTGTTATTAATTCTGCTATCCGTCAAGCTCACAGAATTATCCAGCCGTACCATACAGAGATATAATTGAGGGTCTATTATAACAGTCCATACTATAGATATAACATTGCTTATTATAAGCTTCGGACAATACATTGGACGGCTATTGTTGGTCTTGCCATTCAAATTGGTACAACTGTCGACAGGATAGAGTGTGCGTGTGTATGTGTGTGTGAGAGGAATATGACCTTTTTGTATGAAGGAGAAGTCGAATGTAAGTTGTTGAGAGAAAAATATGTACGGTGAGTTATGGTTTCCTCAACTTACCTTTTCTTTTGGGGTAGATAAATACATCTACCGTAAGTATCTAGCTGCATCTGGTCAGACTGCAAGTCAACCCTGATAAATTATAGTCATATAAGGAAATTACTGAGTGCCTTTTTCAAGAATAAAAGTTGTGAACTGTGTTTTTGTTTTCACTTGTTTTATCACTTCTCAAGGGATTTCACTTATTTAGTTCATAAATAAATGAAGTTACATTTGAAGCAGGATGGAAAGTAATATTATAAAGCTGAAGAGTTTGCTTGGTTGAACGCGCTGATCTTAGGAACTACTGATTAGAATCCTACTATCCTACTAATATTATAAATGTGAAAGTTTGGATGTCTGGATGTTTGTAACTCAATCACGCAAAAATGGCCGAACGGATTTGGATAAAATTTGCTATACAGATAGATTATACAATAGACAAAAAAAAATTGTTAATTATCTGATTATTTGTATATTCTTCAACAAATAAAAAGAGACCAAAAATAAAATGATTAATGACAAAACATATTTGTTAATTCCTACCAAGAAACGTCTTAATTTTTTGTTGGTAAGACAGGTTACTTGAGCATGAAAACTAAATTCAGTATCACGTTTCTAAGTAAAAGGAAGTCTGAGCACAATGTAATATCTTTTATTACAATGGATTCAAATATCACTATGTGACTGTAACTACATTAACTGAAAGAGACATAAATATCGGTTTCTTAGATTTTCATTAAATTTGCTGAAAATGAAAATTAGATGTAAAAAGATATGTAAATATAAGTAAGTCAAGTTTTATCATGTTAATCATCGTCATTGGCAGCCTTGTTCCACGCACTGATGAGTATAGCCCTTCTCCATTCGTGTCATGCTTCCCTGGTTTTATGATCTGTTTAAATGATTAAGTTAATATTAGTGAGCTCCCCCTAATACTCCTTCCTGTGGAATTTCCCTAAAACTAAATTCTCCCTGTCAAATTCCCTTGGCACTATACTTTTCTCTGTCAAATTTCTTTGGAACTAAACTTATACCTCCCCCCCAAAGGGTTCCCGCGTTGTCGTTGAGGGGGAGGGGCTCAATAGCCGTGGTCACCCTCCCACGGTGAAGCGAAGAGGAACCCCAAGGTGGGGCCGCTCGTCAGGGCATCGCAACTGAGGCGAGCCGCGATGTTGAATGGGAGGCATCGTGGCTGAGGGTTACAGGCTGCGGCGAAGGAGGAGTGCCGGTACTTCTGAGTAGCGTTCTTCCCTTCCGTGGCCTGGACGAGGCCGCCACCGTTTGATGGCGGACTCGGTGGGGCCGCAGGGGAAGAAGAGTGTCGGTATAGCGTTGGCCGCTCTTCCTATCCCCTGCGGCCGAAAAGTGGTAGGCGGCGGGGCCACTGTGCTGACCCGTCGCAGGGGGACCAAGGTTGCCAGACACGGGGTCTTCTGGAGCCCTTATGTTATTTGGTTCCTGGGATGGTGTCATGTGTCCCGGTGCGCCGGTGATAGGGGTTATTCCCCTCCAAAGAGGGTCCGGTGACGGACAGCCGCGGCGGGTTCGCGGATGGCTTGCGCGTTTCCGTGTTCCCACCTCAAGCGGCACTGGAGGACACCGTGAAGTTTTAGTGGGTTACAGTCCCACATAACTGCGCTATCTCCCCATGGTAGCGCAGTAAGAATTTCTCCACATTCAAAAAACAAATGCCTGGGTCGACGGCGCGTTGTGTTCTTTGCGCACCGTCAGAGATGTCACCAACAACTGGTGGGGTCCGCAAGGGCCGATGCCTACCAGGGGTGCGAGTTGTTCGAAAGAGATACCGTCGCCCCTGGCACACAGGCAACTGAGGTTTTATTTAAAAAAAAAAAACTACACTTATCCCTGTCAAATTCTGCTGGCATTATTAAGGCTTTTTCAAACAGGTGCGACGCGACAGCGTGACGCGACACTCGTAAAACAATTTCTATAACTTCATGGAAATTGTTCTACAAGTGTCGCGTCGCGCCTGTTTGTAGAAGCCTTTATTCTCCCTGTCAAATTACCTTGGTACTATATCGATCTTACTTCCACCTATTCCAGATTAAATTTATCTTTCTGGTTATTCGTGGTCAATATCATACGAACTTTTTCTTCTAAAACTGTTACCAAAATAAGGTGCTAAAAGTTACCTTAGTAGGTAGGTGTACCTGCACCTTAATGGGTCCCAGGAAAATCTCAGTTCATATCTTGCTTAGAATTACAACGTTTCTCATAAACATAAATTATCAGCCGTGTTTACACCGTGACTGTCTTAAATATTATCTTCCTAAGTGTTTTATTAGGGGCTCAAGTGATTATGAGATGTATCTTTTGGATTAAGCATTCATTTGAGTACTGCTTCTGAAAAGTTTGGCTGTTTGAAATTTTGAAGTGGAAGATCAGTGAACTTTGAGGTTTATTACGAATTGTGTTGAGCATTTTAAGTAAACAATTGCAGCCATTTGAGTTAATCTTGTACTTAAAAGAGAACCAAAATCGGATCATCCATTGCCTATTATGGGTATCATTACGATTTCAGAAGTGGGAATCGGCTGTTTTTCTATTACCGAAAACACTTTGCCGCCTTTAACGACACTTAAGGGAATTGGCCCAGTCCCGACTAAGGGCTACAATTCGCCGATTTTTTCATTGGTGAATACCCAATTGTTACAAGTTACTAATTAATTGAAGAACTCGCTAGCGAATCTCCAACAAATTCACATAGCAACTGCAATCCTATAAATCCTTAGAAAACTTGCTAATCACTATATAAACGTTCTGCACCGAAGTTCGGTGTGACGCATGTAGCCCGAGCGACCTGGCACCGTGCCCAATGGAACGCCGGTTACCCAAACATCAGCTCTAAGATCGCCTCTACGTATCACTGCCTCGGTTTTATGTCTTCCTAGTACTTTGTTTGGCATTGCCTTGATTGCGAAGCTGTGATAGCCTAGATTGGCTTTGGCAGTAAGGGTCCCATAACCGTTTGCATTCGCAAGTCTTGTCGTATGTGTTAAGCCGTGCCAGTAACCAACTTCATATCATGGATAGGTATGTCCTGAGATTGGTGTGTATTTATTCAAGCTGAGTGTGACTTTACTAGCTAGTTCGATGTTCAGAGTATTTTTTTACGGAGAGGGTAATAAACCTATGCGAGCGGTATCACCAAAAACTTAACTCCGTTTTAGTACCGGTATTTTTTTTACTTTATCATCTCACCATAATTTTGAGAAAATCCTTGACAAAACCTTATCCATTGGGTACTCAAAAACACATCAACATGTTTACCACATTTCAAGTTTTTTTCTTCCTTAATCACCCCATCACGAAATAAGGACGCAAACGAGAGGTCGGGAATTATCCCCTGCCACTAATTGAGCTTCCCCTGGTCTCAGT
Source organism: Antitype chi (assembly GCA_947359405.1). Lineage (NCBI taxonomy): Eukaryota > Metazoa > Arthropoda > Insecta > Lepidoptera > Noctuidae > Antitype > Antitype chi. The sequence continues at coordinate 22,420,654 of OX375815.1, forward strand.
TCCCTGAAAATGGTCCCCTGTCTTCTCGATCCTCATACATTTTTCGTAGGAAGCGACCCGGGCAATTTAATCTCTGCATTTACGAAGTTGCTAGGCGAATTACCGAATAAATGCGACCCTCGGCGTCTTAAGACAGGTACTACTTATCTTGTAAAAGGTATTTTGTATTCCGGAATTAAAATTCGGCGAGGTAGGTATTTCGGATGTAATTGTTGTGGTAGGTGATAAATCTGCTTTTATATGATTAAATACCCGACTAAATCTCATTCATTTTGGTAAATGTTTGGTTGTAAGCAAGCAATATCAGATATTTCACTATGAGATCGAGAAATAGTTAGCTACCAAAGCGATTCCTACATCGAATAACAGGGCGAGAATTAATGAAAGTGGATAAGCAACGCCATGGGTGTTTCTGTTAGTTGATTATGTTTTAAAGGTAGCCGTCACTCCTGACAAGAGCTTTGGTACAGAGATTATAGTAAAAAAAAAACTTTCATTTTGAGTCTAGTATAATAATTAGACTTGCCACCGTGGTGAAAGGATTAGCCAATCGATAGAAATCGATTGCCAAGGGTGCACCGGACGCAACAGAAGATAGTGCATCAGTTAGCGGAGTTCGCGCAGCTGAAATTTGGGCCAAGGATGTTCGAACTTTTTGCCATTGATAGTTTATTCTGTACAAACAAAACGCACAGTACAAAAAATAGACGCATACAAAGTAGCTAAAAGCCCCGTATTCAGGTAGAAAAAGTTTTACAATAATACGCTAAGAAGATGTCTAGTAAATTTTTCATTCAGTTAATAAGTGTCAAGTCAACGGAAATATGACTTGAACGGTTTATTAGGCGCCGCTGAAGAGTTACTCTATCCACATTCTGGTTCCATTATCGGACCCTCGTTGCACAAAGCCAATCTATTGGACTCGTTAAAATGAATCAAATGAAACCAAACTCGAGGGATTTACCAGTAGCCACTGAAGATTTCTACTATCCACCTCCTGATTCCATCAGCAAATCAGCCTCAAGATACAAAATAATTGTATTGCAATTAGTACTTGAGACGTGTGAATTTTTTTAAGTTAATCGAAGTCTTGAAGTTGGTAAAAATTGCGTTGAAAGATCCGGTTACCTATATAGACAGATACTTACAGATCAAGCTAATAAAAACGTGTTAAGGCTCGGTAAGAAGCATATTTTTAGCTATTACATAATAGCACATCGCGACAACATATAAAGTTCAAAATAGCAAAGCGTTTGATGTTTGTTGAATCGAATGGACACCAAGAAATTTTACAATTTTCATTAAAATAAAACACGCTTCAGTGGAATACAATATAGATATTTCTTCAGTTAATAATTGTATTCCCTTTATTATTATTACATAAATAATGAAAGCCTCCGCTCAAGACTTTGAGGATATTTTTTAGTTTGCGTTTAGCGTATGCGAAGACGATGCACGCATAAGTTATGATAAGGATTATCCAATCATGATATTATTTTTTATTTTTTTTAAATAATTTGGAATAATTCTTTTTTTGAACATTTGAAAACTCACTCATTACAATACAATTACTTTTTATTGCTTGTTATTAGTATTATATTAGTACGCCTGTCTGTCGACAAAAAACTGAGCCTTAATAAGACCGTTTTGAAAATTGTTTTGAAGTAGGTTTTCTGTTTTTCATGTTTCAATTTGCAAAGCGTAGACAAGTTATTCTTCACTTTCAGTTTGTAGTTTTAATTGCGAGATAGAGAATCAAAGTGGACTATAACTTTTGTTACTTTGAGAAACTGAGGTATCACTGGTAGTTTTCATCAAAGGTGTTTGTGAACAATATGTAGTGTAATTAATTATGTCTTTATTGAATTGATATTTAAAAAAATGATTACTGAAATATTTATTTTTGGTCTTCAATACATAAGACAACGTTGGTTGGTTGGTTGGTTGGTCGTTGGTTGGTTGGTCGTCGGTATTGCTGAGCCCATAGATCAGTGCACTTAGGAGGCTTCTCTGTATCTGTGAGGATTACGCGGTGGCTCACGGCCTCAGGTACAACGCGACGAAGAGTGAACTTTTGGTTTTTAAAGCGGGAAACAAATGTAACGACACTGTCCCACCAGTCACCCTGGGGAGCGCTCAGCTTTCCAGAGTGACGAAGTTCAAGTACCTGGGGCATTGGATCACCGATGGTCTGTCCGACGATGTGGACATGGAGAGGGAACGCAAAGCATTGGCAGTTCGATGTAACATGCTGGCCCGTAGGTTTGCACGTTGTACAAGTGAGGTAAAAATTACACTCTTTAGAGCTTATTGCCAATCTATGTACACGTGCGCCCTATAGGTCGGCTATACAAAGAGCTCGTACAATGCTCTGCGAGTCCAATATAATAACGCCTTCAGAGTTATGTTGGGGCTACCGCGCTTTTGCAGCGCATCGGGGATGTTCGCGGAGTATGTACTAGTTAGGATGGGCGTGCCTCAAGGTTCAATTCTTGGTCCTTTTTTATTTCTAGTTTATATTAATGACCTTCCCTATCTGATGGCTAACTTCTCGGATATAATTTTATTCGCTGATGACACTTCTCTTATTTTTAGAATAGATAGAAAAGATACGGATGTCTTACATGTCAACGAAAGCCTAGCTGTTCTATCGAAATGGTTTGCTGCTAATAATCTTTTACTCAATGCGAACAAAACTAAATGTCTTAAGTTCTCGCTACCAAATGTACCCCAAGTAGGTCTAAATTTAAAACTTGATGGCAAGAAACTAGATGCTATTTCGGAAACTGTATTTTTGGGAATTACTTTAGATTCAAAATTGCAATGGGGTGCCCACATTAGAGCGCTTTCAAGCAGATTAAGCTCAGCTGCTTACGCAGTAAGAAAAATAAGGCAGTTGACTGATGTAGCCACAGCTAGGTTAGTATACTTTGCTTATTTTCACAGTATTATGTCTTATGGCGTTCTGCTGTGGGGATCGGCAGCGGACGTAGATTCAATTTTTATTTTACAAAAGAGGGCAATCCGCGCAATCTATAAAATGGGGCCTCGCGAGTCTCTTAGAAACAAATTCAACGAAATTGATATACTTACTCTGCCTTCTCTTTATATTCTAGAAAATATCTTGTATGTTCGCAAAAACTTAGGTCTTTTCAAAAAAAGATGCGATTTCCATAATCTAAATACACGTAGTAAAGATGAAATTGTGATTCCAAAATTTAGATTAACTAAAACTAGCAAGTCATTTCTAATAAACAGTATCCGCTTCTATAACAAGTTGCCAAAGTCGGTTACAGAACTTAGCGATGGAAAGTTTAAAACTCACATCAAACGTGTCCTTATCAAAAAAGCATATTATAAGATAAAAACTTTTTCCAAAAAAAAACAACCGACTTCCAAAAAAACACTACAAAGTGAAAAATAACTTTAATTTCGGAAGTCGGTGTCTTTGGAGCTGTATTTGAATTTTTTGTCACCGCCTTCCGAAATTAAAGTTATTTTTCACTTTGTAGTGTTTTTTTGGAAGTCGGTTGTTTTTTTTTGGAAAAAGTTTTTATTTTTCACTTTTTAGTGGTTCACATGTGCTTACCCCTTCACAGCATACCGGCGTGATGTTATGTTATGAACTGGTGTAAGCAATAGACAGAGATGAGATTTCAGCAATCCCAGTCCATTTGCTATCATTTATTGAGGAGTTCCGTTGCCTATCTCCAAAGTTCTTCATCAGATCTTCACCAAATTGAAATGAGACCACTATGAGAAAGTACTCTTCCAAAAAATACCTAAATCGCTTCGTGTGCCTATAAAATTTGAAGAGTTCTCTCTATTTCTCCAGGATTCCATCATCAGATCCTGACTTGATGATCATGGGACCATCTGGGAAGTATACCCTTTCAAACAAAAAAAACAAAATCCAAATCGGTCCAGCCATCTTCGAGTAATCGGGGAACATACATAAAAAAAAATAAAAAAAAAAAAAAAAAAAAAAGGTCCCGACGAATTGATAACCTCCTCCTTTTTGAAGTCGGTTAAAAAGACTACGTTGAAGACAGGGAAGTTTGGCATTAATTCCTTCTGCACATGTGGCTTCCCTGGTACCTCATTAACAGCAAAACCGTGTGAAAGTCTATTAACTGCTCCCAAATTGCAATGTTAATTTTTATTCTTTTTATTATTATTATTTTTTTTTACAATGTCTGACATATTCTCGTCATTAATTTGACATTATGCATCAATTTTACTACCTACTATTTATTTTCAGTGATTGTCATCGAAATCATGTCACTTGGTTCAAATAGATTCATTTTATATAGGTAGATTCTTTTACATATTGTGAATGAGAGAACGTTGTAGGCCTTAGAGACTAGATTTGTAGACGTTTTTCTATTCTGTATTTTCATTCCTCTAAGTACCTGGTACTTATTGACTGGCCTGCACTGTCCTCCCATACCTATTATCACTGTAATTTGAAAACATTGTAAAAGCCAATTATTTTTAAAAGAGTAACCGTGGAGTTTCTTGCCGGCTCTTCTCCATAGGAAACGACAAATTGGAACCGTGCACCTAGCTTCTGACGTTTCATAAGTGCCCATGCAGGCTTATGTGAAATAAAATATTTTGATTTGATTTGATTTGATTATGGCGTGCCGGATTTTTATGCCCTTATGCGGACACGAATAGCATCCCTGATGCGGCGAGTGCGCGATAGCTCCAATAGCCTGGTGGCTATCTTTGCCAGCAAATTAGACAGTCCAATGATGTGGCACTGGATGACCACTCATCGTGCGTCATTTGTGTATATAAAATAAGTGTTATTGTGTATGTGTGTATCTTTTTGTGCGTCGCCTTTTGTTTTGTGTATGTAGAATTTAAGTGATTTTTATTTTGTTTTTAAATATGGATTTTGTATGGTCTGAAATAAATATTATATTATTATTATATGTTTTTCAGTACACTTTAAATTTATTTAAATGCACCATGTTTTTATTTTGGAGTAGGTATACGTATACAGTTTTTTTATTTACCCACAGGCTTACTTAAGCTGATACTAAACGCGTCGTTCATTCTACGATCATAACACACATTACATAGAAATTAACGTTCATTTGCTAATCTCATTTAATTGATATATTAAAAATGCCGAAATTCATAATCTTTGGATTGGTTTACTAGTGAATTATTTCTTTACTTTAAATTCGTTTTACGTTCAAACGTTTTACTTCGAATGAAAGACATTTTGAATAAAAAAGTGAAGCGTCTATTATCAACTCCACCATCAGAAGGGCCCGCCTGTTTGCCATCCAAATCAGCAGATCTTTATTCAGCAACGTGAGCCGACTACTAAATAGACTCACATACTTCAAGCAGGGTGTATAAGTAAAGTGATTCGTCCGTAATTGGATAGACCGACACCGACACCAAACTTTGGACAGTTCGTTCCGTGTTGGGCTAATTCTGTGCACACCGCACTCACCCTTTAGTCGAGAAACTTTCCTAATCGAAAAGAACTTGACGAACTTAACGTTGGAATACGTAAGGACTGGGAACATTATTTTGGACATAAATCTATACATAAAATGTTACCACCGACGTACCTAGTGTACCTAAGTACTTATGCGATTATCGACTTGATCACTTTCGATGGTAAGAGGAAAGTAAAACGTCAAAAACCTTCGTTCCTGGTACAAAATGGTCACAAAATAAACCTCAGGCAAAAATTATGAGCTCACTGACCTTGAAGCTTAGTTCGGACTATGTTACTAATTTATTAAAGTAGCGAGTAATTAGTAGATAACTAAATATATCTGAACAATAAAAATGTTCTCGAGTACCTACTCGGATTGGACATAAATTACCTAAATGGATTGACTCGACTAAATTGCTTACTAACTACCTAGTGAGTAAGCGATTTAGTCGAGTCAATCCATTTTGTTCTATTTTCCAGGTGTGTATCGCCCCCCACCATGCATCAATGCTCACTGGATGATCGGCTAAACAAGACAAGTCTGAACCTGTCTTGAGATCATATGTGTGTAATTCTAAGTAGCATGCATACAGGTTGAAATTGAAAACATGCGACAAACCGAAATGGGAGATTGTACTCATCATTATGAACAACTTTTACTAAGGGACCAATGATGCAATCGCGAAAAAAAAAACATCTGTTCCCTACATTTATGTTCGCATAACTCGTCAAAATGTAGGGAACAGCTGTTTTTTTTTTGCGATTGCATCATTGGTCCCTTAGTAAAAGTTGTTCATAATGATGAGTACAATCTCCCATTTCGGTTTGTCGCATGTTTTCAATTTCAACCTGTATACTGGTTCGCTTTTATCTGTGTAGAACTGAAAAGTTTGCTTGAGACAGAGGACACACAACAACAACACGACACACAACTTTCAGTTGACAAATCAGGACTGAAACCAAACAAAGCATCATGCAGTTGGAGATGCTCCTCAAATTGTCGGTCAAGCAAACTGTCCAGATCCTTAGCTATGACAATCGCAAGCGAGAACGGTCTGTAATTATCATGATCCTTAACATCGTTGGGTAATTAACTATTACTAACACACAAGTGAAAGATCTCCCACAAGGTAGACCGATGACTTTGTGAAGGCCGCAGGAATCCACTGGTTACGGAAAGTACAGAACTAGTCGAAGTAGCAGAGCTTGAAGGAGGCCTATGTCCAGTAGTGGATGTCTTTCGGCTGAAATTCTGAAGGTGATGAATACACAAGCAAAATAATGCAGGGGTACTTCAAAACTCTACATTAAGACTGTCGTGATTATGACTTACCTGTCACCACATTATAATGACGCTGAAGAAGCAGGGTACGTCTCGCTGCTATAATATCCAACTGGTTTAGAAATTTTTAGTCAATTAAGACAATCGACTAAAAATCTATCTCGTTTGTACGTATAACTACGTCTCGTTTTTGTGAGATGGAACCGGCCGGTGGCAGAGGCCGCGGTGGTCGGGGGGGGGGGGGTATTGCCTAGTTGTATAAGTTGCTCCATACTGCATGGTATTGTGTGAAGACCCATCATGACGTATGCGGGTGCAATCTTTGCACACGCGAACCCCCGATTCATCCATAGGATGCAGACCCTACAGAACCGATTCCTCCGGCAAGCCACTGGCGCCCCTTGGTTTGTTCGGAACGAGATCCTCCATCTCGATCTGAAAATCCCCACGGTCAGTCAGTTCTTGAATCGCAACTCGAAGCGTTTCTTCGATAAAGCCGAAATTCACCGCAATCCCTTGATTGTGAAGGCCGCCACTTATGTCCCCAGTAGGATTAGCTCTGTCCGACGGCCGAGACATGTCCTCACCGACCCAGACGACCACATTACTATCCTTCAGGAAAGCAATAGGGCCACCAGTACAATTCGCACACACCGTACATAATCGTCTTTCCGACCTCGCCGCCGAGGTCCTCGCGCCCCGCGAAGACCCCTAGTAGTATCGGCGCCTAACGTCGAGACCCCCGACCCTTGCTCGTTGAAGCGCCAGCCCGCGCCGCAGCTGAGCCAGTAGCTTTAAATTCCCCTAATAATAATAATGCCAATATTTCGATCCAGCCTGTCCCCAATAGTGATAGCTGTCCCCCTATCAGTGACGCCCTGAGCCGAGGTCCGTACCCCACAGGGGGTGCCCTCAGCGTGCAGTCGCTTAGTTTTTAAATTTTAGTTTGTAAGCCCTGGCTGGAGGCGTTAAGATTAACTTCTTAATGGCAGCCCCAGGAATGACCGGTTGAGCAGTCATGGCCTCTCAAGGCCAACTGCGAGATAAAAAAAAAAATGGTATTGTGTGGCCGTATCTCTGGCAACAGGTTGTTACGTGTTGACATCGCCCTAAATGGCTGTAGTCGAGACCTCATAGTTGATGAGAATTGACCAGGATGGAGCTATTTTAGTTGCCCGTGTAAGCGCACCTTTAAAAAGCCCGTAAGTAATTTTTGGCTTTTTTACGTAACTTGAGTATGTGAATGTTTAAAGTATCTACATCATGTAGGATACATAATCGTCAGTCTGTATGTATACCAACACTTATTTTAAAAATTTATTTTATAAAAAAAAATAGTACCTACTGGTACCATTCCAGTACTAAGTAATACTTTTTACAATAAAATAATTGCTGAAAATATAATGTTTTATTTTAAATCCATAATTAAAATAAAATACTTATGTTGGCAATTTATAAAAGTCAATTCACATTTGATTGTCCGCTGCTCTTTTTAAAAATCACCTGAAAGGCATTAAAATATAAAAACTTTCAAAATATTTTAAATCATAATGTATGAATTGATAATAGATAAATTCAATACAAAAATATGAAATAATTTTTTAAACTTTTCAAATGGTGTAAAGTGATTTACATTTATCATAAAGTATAGACAGGATGCGGTAGTTTCCGCAAAAAATGCTGATAAATTATAACTATCATGTTATGTTAATATTTAATATAAACATGATACAACACTATGGGGGTCGATTGCGTCGAGGGAAGCCAGTATTCGTCAAGCTGGTCTAAATTGACGATTATTTAGATGTACCTACACCAGTCAGGGAGGTTATTTAGATATGAGAAGAATCATGCGTGAGCGTATGCGTAGCGTACTGCTCAAGTAATTTTCAGAGCAGATGTAACATATAAATTACAGATATTTAATGTAGTTATTTACAGGTCCTAGGCTTGGCAGAAAAAAATCCAGATAAATATCAGATGTATCTAAAATAAAATGAATCTTTTTAAACAAAACTCACCTTTGAAACAACCTTCATAAATTTATTAACTTTGACAAATAAAAACTGGACGCATAAAATTTAAAACAAAAAAAAAAGTTTCAAAAATGAAAATAAATCTCATAAATCTTCTTGTCAAATACAAACAGTGGATTGAGAAAGAGGCCGAGCAGAAGTGGCAAAAAGTTTTGTCTAAATACACGGAAGGCACTTCTTTAAAGTCGGACTTTAAGCTTTCCCTTCTTTGTCCTTTTGGCACACTCGGATTGTACACTTTTGGACAGTTTACGGCCATAATTAAAGATGTTGATTAGTATTTAGTTTTTATTTTGGAATTAAGTACCCTCATTTTGATAAAATGCTAGTGCGTTTTTATAAATTCTGTACTAATAATGTCTTCAGCCTATGACTCGGTGCCACATACATGGCTCATGAGGGTGCTGGAGTTGTATAAAGTAGATACAACTCTGCGCACCTTCCTGATGTCATATATGGGGCAATGGAGGACGGTCCTTCAATATCCAGGATGTCGAAATATCCAGAGGAATAGCGAGCCGATAAGGATCGAGCGAGGCATATTGCAGGGCGACAGTTTGAGTCCGCTTTGGTTCTGCCTAGCCCTGAATCCTCTAAGCACACTGCTGGAGGATTCAGGTATAGGCTATCGGCTGAGGAGAGGTGGTCAAGTTATATCTCACCTCCTCTACATGGATGACCTAAAACTCTTTGCCCCCAACAATTTACAACTGATGGAGTTACTGAAAGTAACTGAAACCTTCAGTAGCGCCATCAGGATGGATTTTGGTGTGGACAAATGTGCGGTTATGCATGTAAAGCAAGGAGAGATTGTGGAATCCGTGGGAACCTAACTCTCAGATTCCATAAACCTTCGAGCCCTCTCCAAAGCCGAAACCTATAAGTATTTGGGTATGTCGGAAGCTTTGGGTATCAATGTTGCTGACATAAAGCAATCGTTGAAAGAACGCTTCTTTGGCCGTCTGAAAAAAGTATTTAATAGTCTTTTATCAGGCGGAAACAAGGTGCGTGCCTTCAACGGTTGGGTCATGCCAGTCTTGATGTACTCTTTCGGCGTACTCAATTGGACTCATCGTGGGGATGCATCGAGATATGGTCGCGGTGGACAAAGGCCTCACACCGCTCTCCTTGGCTAAAGAGAACTGGCGCAAGCCTGTAGTACTTGACACTAAAGATCGCATGGAGGTATGGCAGAGTAAGGAGCTTCACGGACGCTTTTTCCGGGCCCTACATGGACCCGATGTGGACCTAATAGCGTCCGTAGCGTAGCTGCGTTTCGGTGACCTCTTTGGATAAACTGAAGGTTTTGTCTGTGCAATTATGGACGAAGTTATTATGACGAAGAATTACCGGAGATTTATTGTGAAAGACGGCACGGTTGACATCTGTCGGGCATGCCACCGTCCGGGTGAATCAATTAGACACATTATCTCCGGGTGTTCTCGTCTAGCTAACGAGGAGTACTTGCATAGACACAACCTTGTAGCCAGGATTATCCACCAGCAACTTGCTCTGAAATACAGCCTTGTGGAATCAGAAGTGCCGTACTACAGGTATGTGCCCGACCCAGTTCTCGAAAATGGACATGTCACACTGTACTGGGATCGATCCATCATCACTGACAGGACTATTGTTGCTAATAAGCTAGATATAGTGGTGGTGGATCGACTAGAGCGGCGTGCAATGATCATTGATATAACGGTCCTGCATGACGGGAACCTCATGAAAGCCGAGAAAGATAAACAAATCAAGTATCTTGACTTGGCTCACGAAGTTGTCGACATGTGGGATGTGGACTCAGCGATCATTGTACCGATAGTCGTTACAGCCAATGGCTTGATAGCCAAGAGCCTCGACCAACATCTGAGGAGGCTCTCGTTGGGCAGCTGGGTCAAGGGCTTGATCCAAAAAGCGGTACTCCTGGACACGGCTCGCATTTTCAGGAGGTTCCTCTTTCTGGAGCCCTGACCGCCGCCGCCGGTAGCTTGGACCTTGTTCCCGATACCGGTGGGCTACTATTTTTTATATTTTTAAATGTTTTTATATTTTTATACTTATATTTAAAAGTGTCATTTATATGTGTTTTAAATGGAATAAAGGAAATAATAATATAATAATATTTTTTTTATATTTTAAATGTTTTTATATTTGAATACTAATATTTAAAAATGTAATTTATATGTTTATATGTTGAAGATAAAGGAAATATAATAATAATAAATATTTTATTTCAGATATAAATCCATATGTTGCTAGTAGAAGTCTTAACCTAATGTTAGTAAAATTCTAAGAACAAAATTGAAACGGCTGACACCTACATGTGCAGCTGTATCCAGTGAGCCAACATGGGGCTGTCCCACCTATCACACAATACACTCAGGATGCTGTGGGAGCTAGCACACATTCTATCGAGAATAGAAGCGCACCGTTTCCGCATAATGTCTTTATATATTTCCATACATTTTACTGTCTTGTGTTATAGTGATGGCATGATGTAGACGGCCATGACAGAAATTATGAAAGTGCTCAACAGCATTAATAGTATTGTAAGTTTGTAACAGTTGCTACACATAAAGTCGCAATTTGATAATAATTGCATTATGCTAATGTGCTTTCCAATTTTCCACGTAGTCCTTCATAGTTGAGGGTTACATTTATGACCGTACTAATAGGTACATATATGAATATTGGAGATACTCCACTGAAATTTCTACAAGTACAAACATTTGAAAAGTGTATACAACGAGTAGTGGCGAGGCGTGCAGTTTTAAAGTAAACGATTTCTACCTATCAATTTTTTACCAAGTTGAACAATGATTTTTGTTTAACAGGAACAACACAAAAATCAAAAGGCAATGAAGCATATATAAATAACATCAACAATTAACTGCCACTCTATAAATACTAGAAATATTTCTAAGCCTTTCTTATCCAGATTTTTACAATCCTGGGAAGTCACAGTACCTACTGAAGTGGCCTTGCGAAGTTAACGACAAGGGCTTTTACCCTACTTTGAAAAAAGTTTTCATAATCATTGTAAATCCACGATTGCAGTGCAGCCTTAACAGTTTTATTGAGCTCTGGGGAAGTTTTGACCAAAACAAAGAAATAGTGACGAGGATTTTAATAAACGACTCGTAAAAGAAACGAGGAAGTTAATTAAATTGGCCTGAAACAAAACAGGAAGGGTCAATAATAAAAACAACGTTTCTATTATTGGCGCGAATTAAGCACTCCTTGTTTTTTGCCGCAAAGTTTGTATGTAAAAACACTGTATTTTAACTAAGTAAATTTTTGTTCATGTTTACGTAGGTAAACAGACCAAACAGACCTATGGTCAAATCCCAAAAGTCTCCAAGAATCAGATATATGTTAGTATAGAACAGCTTACAATACTGACCACTTGGCACTTGGTTAGCCGTCACCTCCTTCTGCGAAGCAGTAATGCTCGCGAAGAGGGAGGCGGCGCACGTGAGGGAGAGGCAGTATATGCGCCCTCACGGCCCTAGTCGCCGCGGGAGACGCCCTGGGCGTCGGGAATCCCAGGCTGATTCCCGGCCACCGTAGGCGCAGGCTTGCGGACGGCGAGTAATGGGTAGCTCGCTGTCCGGTAAGGACCAAGCCCGGGTCGACGGCGCGTTGTGGTCCACGCACGCCTCAAAGAGATGTCAGCACCAACTGGTGGGGTCCGCAAGGGCCGATGCCTGCCAGGGGTGCGGGTTGTTCGAAAGAGATACCGTGGCCTCTGGCACACAGGCAACTGAGGAAACACGGGTGGGTTTTAGTCAGTAAAAGTCTGACACGCCCTCCCGCTCCACCCAGAGCGGGTGAAGTTATTTGATGATTTCCCACCCAAAAAAAAAAAAACCACTTGGCACTTTTACACAACAACACCTTATTACTTATTGCTATTCCATTGGTTCATATGTTTAGAAAATTTATCTGCTCTTTGGCATAAATAACGCGATGAATGTTGTTGAACTGTCAAAAGTAATCCAACTGTTAGTTAGTGTGTTGCCCAATTCCACCGCTGATCGAGCAAATCAATAAGACCTAGCAGTACTCTACCTACATAATACAAAATCAAAAAGCATCGTACAAAATAACCCTCAAAAACAGGTAAAATCTCCAACCACCATTAATTTCATGAAACATTTAAGCCAACCTCAGCCAGCATTACCAACGGCTAATCCACTAAGTCCCACTATCAGACAGCAAAGTACTTTAGATAATTCAAACAAGAAACATTGGAACAACATTGTTTGCTCTGTTTTAATGGCCAAATATTCATGTTAAGCGCACTCCGAACGTGACTACGGGCGAAGCTCAGCGATACAATTGGGTTATCATAATGCCGGATTATGGTCGTCCCTCAACTCCTGGATAAATGATTCGGGTGCAACACGTCAGCATCCACTTTAATGGTACGTCTCAAAAGATGGCGTACAGGACGTTGACCTGTTAATTAAAGATAGTTTGAATTAGTTTTAGCTAGCCAGAGGTTAAGTGGATAAACTTACAGTGATCTTATTGAAGTGGAATTCTAGAATTTGCATGAATGTTTCATTTAATTGGTGGGTCTGACTAAATTCGTTTTCTTTATTGGATCTCTAGACAATTCTATAAAAAGATATGAAAAAGATAATACACTACATAAGAGCTACCTTACACCACAAATCAATAAATATTATTTTTATTTATTTAACCATATATGAACACACATTTAAAGAGACAAGAAGAAAGGAACAGAAAATTAGCACAAATGTGATTCTTATTTCTAAAGAAATCTCTTCCATCATACCTGCGATAGGAGAGAAGATAAAAAGAGTTATAGACAACGTGTTTAATAGCATCGCATCAATAGGAAGTTCGAAGGAGAACCGTTCCCTCAGATAGAATGGCGTTTTAGGGTTGTTTACATAGCAGACTGATGCAATAATATCCGAGAATTCCTGCAAAGTACTAAAAATATTGAAACATCTTCCTGTCTCTGTCTTCTACAAACGATTGTGTGATGAATTAAATGAAAGATTAAATTAATATCAATCGTGTAGTATGTAAAAGCAATGCAATGTCGCGAGAAAACAAGAACACTAAAGAAATTTAAAATCACAGCAACGACGTAACTATATATAACGATAATAATATGTCTGAGTTGATAAAGGAGACAATATAAAAGAAGGACGACATTGAAAAGAATCTGTTGACATTAAAAGAATAATAGACAAGAATTAAACTGGATGCCGAACCGCTGACGAATCAAGAGCTCCATAAGATTTGACAACAATGACGGACCCGAAAACACGACAAAGGACTCAACATGACAGATTTGCAATCGATTTTCCTAAATAATACGGTCTTTTAATAACGAAGGGAGAAGATGAAAATAATGAAACGTCCTTACAAGTCAACGTAAAAATATATTCTTTTGAGTCGACTGTCCCAACGAATTAAGATTGATCGCCACGCTTGCTACACTTTCTCTCTAGGCGTGAATTTATTCTATTTTTTTAGTGGAAGGCTGTTCTCAGTTTCCTTGTCATTTCCAAATTTTTTAATGAGATTTTATAAGTGAGGAAGATTTGGCGTATCTTTGTTTTTAATCGCTGAAAAGGGTTACTGTTAAAAAGATTATTATGATTAAGATCACCCGGAATTTGTTTTTGGTTGGAAATTGGCTGACCGATGGTCTTTATGATGAATGATTTTGCTGTTGTCATACTTATCTTATTACAATGATAAATCACTTACAATGGGCTGCTAAGCTAAGTTTTAAATTAAAACAGAGTCCCAACAAAATATGATATCTTGCTGATTGATGTTATTGCGATTTTTGGAGGGTAGTGGGATACCACGCATAAAAACTAAAAAAATAAATATCACAACAATTTCAAAACCACCATTTCTGCGTAATCGTGACCTGTGGAGAGTTATGCATGTGTTTATGAGAGTGTGTGTGAAAGTAGCGTTTATTGGACGCGTATTAAGAAAGAGATGATGACGTTTTGGTGATGAAATCTCGCTTTGGTTGTTGATGTTATCACAATACAGAATCAGATAATAGTACGGAACGTATACTACCTATATACAAGATACATTTTCCACCAGTGCGCAAACTGTAACCTTGAATTCAGCATATCATTCTAGATCCCCTAGCGTAGAAATTTTTCGTCAGTTGTACAAATAAAAATCAGCTGTTTCCTACCTGCGCAGTACCTACGCTGTGAAAATGTATGGAACAGCTGATTTTTTTTGTACACCCGACGATTTTTTTTACGCTAGAATCTTTCATCTAGAATGATATTATTATGATGAATTCATGGTTACAGTTTGCACACTGGGTAAAAAATTACCCTGTATGTAACATTATAAATGTGAAAGTTTGTATGTTTGTTACCTACTACTCAAAAACGACCGAACGATTTAGATGAAATTTGGCAAACAGGCAGTTCTTAGTTTTGATTAACGCATAGGATTAATACATTTTCATCCCGGTAGTACGTTCTCGTGGGTTAATTTCCGCCCTCTACGCTGGTGAAGCCGCTGGCAAAAGCTGAATTAAATAGAACGCAGGACCAGTACTTCTTATAAGAAATAGCTCAGGAGCACTGTCACTGACAGCAAAAGAAGAAAGATATAAACAAAACCACACATAATCCAAACTTCCTTCCAAGAAACGGTACATCATAAACACGCTTCATTTAACTATTAATAACATACCAACAAACTTAATTAATAATAATTTCGTCTAGAACAATTTTCAAAGTTCGATACCTATGAAAGTTTAGGCTAAAGTCTACTCGTTAGTCATAACTGCGAACACTTATACCAGCTCACATAAGTAAGCACATATAAGTACTCAATGAAGGAAATAGTCAGAATTTTAGCTGAGGGTAAGCAGTTGTCTTCTATACAAATAAATAAAAATTAAGTATCTGTTTGTAATGTCAAAATAACGGCTTTTAACTTGGGCACGCCACGATTGCGGCGGTAAGTCCCCTCTTTGGGGAGTGGATTGAGAGGCGCCACGGCTTCCTCTCCTTCCATCTGACGCAGGTTTTTTTATGTGCCCTCACGGCCTTAGTCACCGCTTAGACGCCCTGGGCGTTGAGAATCCCAGGCTGATTTGCTACCATAGGCGCGTTTGCACACGGCGAGTAATAAATAAATAAAATATTTTAAAAAAACTTTCCTCTGCGTGCAGTTGACCCACAGACTGCATGTATAGAATGACTGACAGTACGCCGTAAACAGTGTAGCCTTTTACTTCAGTAGTGCATTTTCCAAATCTGCGAGCCAACATATTGCAGCGGACAGCCAATGCCCTGTGCTCACGCTCAATACCCAGACTGTTTTTCAAGTCTTCGGAAACCCAGTGGCCCAGATACTTGAAGGAAGTAACTTGCTTTAAGGAGCTTCTGCAAAGTTTCAACTGAGGTACAGGGTAAGTTTTAGTGCTCACTCAACTTTTATTTTGTGTCCGTTTCAATGGCGCGGCCGCGGTGATATTTCAACAAACAAAAAACTATCAAGATTTTGTAAAATATTGTACAGGTTGATTTCCAATGTCAACGTTATGGTTAGGAAAGTACATATTGGAAATATAAACCTAGGATTTTTTTGAGTATTTTTTAAAGTTTTTAACAAATTTTTTAACAAATTCAAATCTAGGTTTTACAAAAAACTTCAGACCTCTGCGATGCTTTTTCAGCGAGATATCGGCGATATCGTGTTTTTCACCGTTATAATGCCGCGACCGATGGGGTTTGTACGCACTGGGACTATAGCTTGGTACGGCCGTCTTCCCAATCGCGTACAGTTATGGCTACGTTTGAGACAATTGAGCCTAGTACCTGTCAATTATCTAAGACCCAACTGACTATCAACCTAGCCTATAGGTTTCACTTAGCACCCGAGTTATCCCTACGCCCTAACCTACCATACAAACCACACCAAACGTGAGTTATGTTGGCTTACGAGAGGGAAACCTGTTACAAGGAGACCTACGGTAACAGACGGAATGTGGGAAGGAATAGGGGTTTGTGTACGTCGTGCAATGTACACAGGATATGGTTTTCTTACTGCCGATCCCACAGACTCATAGGATCGTTGCTGGCTAAAGGTGTCTTGGCCACAGTAAGAGGAGGTTGTAGGAGATGAATCACACTCGACTCCAGCTTGATGACTAATTTATTACAATAATTAACTTAATTATATACAATTTTTGTGGTCAATACACATTGATAGCTATTTCTATGTGTGTTGTGTGTGTATCGAGCCGATGAGGCGAAGATCTCAGTAGGTCACTTCTTAGCGCTGACGGTGTGCCGGTGTTGCCGGCGCGTGGAAAAGATGTATGTCACTCTTAACGCTGACGCTGTGATGCTATTGCATGTTCATGGTTGAACAGGGTTATAGTCTTACAGTTCCTAAAATATAAATCTAGGATTTTTTTCTATATTTTTACCGTGTACGTCTTTTACTTTTTTACACATCATCCTCACATAATTATAAATTCAACATGAAGTCACTAAAGTTTTGTAATAACATAGTTTAAAGAGTGTCCATGGAGTACGCCATACGGGTGAAACATGTACGTACAAAATATTAATATTGTGACCTCCTGCATGCTTAATTTGCATGTATACACATGTTTTGACAAATAAAATTATCTTTATCTTTACTAACCCGTTCGTCTCCATCGGTATCTACTACGCTTTGAAATTGGTTACTAGCTACATTTTTCTGAATTACCGAATTCAAAAGTGTCTGTTAATTGTTAATTTGAAATAAATGTTTTCAGTTTGACGTTATTTGCATGCCAAACATTTTTAACTCGTTTCTGATAACAATCAGTAAAACTCATGGTCATAGGGATTAGGGGAGGGCTATAAGACGAGTTTCTAGCCCGTTCTTCTCCATCGCTATCTACTACGCTTTGGAATGGACAACTAGCTGCATCTTTCTGACTGATCGACTTCTTGGCGACTCAAAAGTTAGTGGCTGTTACAGCTATCTTACATCCAATATACCTACCTATTTACCCTCTCAAAGGATGTTCAAGCATTTTCTCTGCAACAATTTTTTCTATGAAATGAAATGAAATAAAATGTCTTGTGGTCTAGCCATGTCCCAAATTTTATCTAAATCCGTTCAGCCATTTTAGCATCAAAGCGTAGCAAACAAGCACAAAAATCAAATCTTTTCCTTTATAATATTAGTTTAGAAAACACTAAAGTAGAGTCTCATATTTAGTTCGTGGACTACCCGCATCAGTGTTTTGGAGTTATTCGAGTGAAAACTAACACACTAACAAGAGATAGGTTAGTATTGGAGATATTCCCCGGCCTACTGAATACATGAATAATAAAAGTAAGAAAGGATTGAATTTATATTCTTAGGTATACAATTGAAGATTTACGATGTAGCCTTTTGTAAAGCTCTAAATGAAAATTATTTATACACATATGGCGCGTCTAAGATATTTTTACACACAATTGGTGTATAGGGAAAGGAACACAATGGTATGGTTGGACAAAAAGCAAAGGAATGTCGTTAATAAATAATACATACCTAACTACATACAGGGTACATTTTTAACCAGTGTGTGAACTGTAACCATGAATTCAGCAAATTATTCTAGACCCCCTAGCGTAGAAATAATTCTTCAGTTATTAAAAAAAAAATCAGCTATTTCATAGAAAAGTGCAATATCTACGCTGTCAAAATGTATGGAATAGCTGATTTTTTTTTGTATAGCCGACGAAAAATTTCTTCGCTAGGGAGTCTAGAATGATATGCTGAATTTATGGTTACAGTTTTCGCACTGGTTAAAATTCTTTCCTGTATATCACAAATTCAAATCAATGAATGAATGATCATGGGATGGACTGTCTATAAGACAAACTTTTGATCTGCATACAGTCCTGAAAAAGTATTCGCAGCTAGTCTACGATTCGGATTTATTAAACGATAAACGGAGAAAAGGTACTGTATGCAGTGCTACTTTTTCCCGTTAATCCCGGTTATAACCTATCTGTGTGCTAAATTTCATCCAAATTCGTTCAGCCATTTTGCGTCATTGAGTAACAAACATCTAAATATCTTCACAAACTTTCACATTTATAATATGAATAGGATAGTAGGATTATGATAATGAAACACAACAACAACAGAATCCATCATCATCATCATATTTTTATCCATCTTCACAAAACCCTTACTCAAAACATAAGTATCTTACAAAGGTATATGGATCTACCTATCTAAATATTGAAGAGGATAATAATATAAAGCAGCATGGGAAAGTCAATACGAGCCCCGGGCAGGACCGCCGGGACGCTGTCAACGCATTTTCCAGTGCTACACGCCCTTAATTCTGAAAAAAAAAACGGATAATAAAAATGAAAGGCAAATACTGTTATGTGATGATTCATTAATACATCGGATGGAAAGGAAAATGAAGCGTTTTTATTGGCTGAAATTAGCGGTTGTAAGGATATTTTCAGTTACGTAATAGGGGAGTGGTGGCCCAGTGGAAGCGGCCGCGGCTAACGAGTTGGAGGTCGTACGTTCGAACCCTAACAGGAACTATACTTTTTGTAAACTACCATAATACGGTGAAGGATAGTATCGTGACGAAACTGGCATGTTCTAGAGCCAAAAATCCAAGACATCTACCAACCCGTACTGGGCCCGCGTGGTGTTCTACGGCCCCTCCCTCTCACAGACAGGAGGCGTACTGTGTCTCAGCACTGCAAACATTATAGGCTGATATGTGTTATGTATGTTATGTAACCTGCCTATCGATAGCGTTTGTAAATTTATTGTTTTTTTTATTTTTTTCTGAGATGATAATTATTTTAATTGTAGGTACAGCAGGCTGAACGTCTGTGGAAACAAAAGCAGTAAAAACTACGCATTCTATTGAAACTCCGTACTGCGGTAAGCCAGCTCAAAGTCAAAATGTTACCAACAACGTGCAGTCCACTGTATGATGATGAAGGTCCGTAAAAAAGGTGATTTTACCCGTCATACTAACAAAGTTTCTCAATGAAACTCATACCCGATAAAAACTGACATTTATATCATGACACAAAAACAGGGGATAAACATTTGGAATAAGTACACAGTGTTTTCAACAAAAATTAACATTCAAAGGATAACTACAGTTACAAGTCCACTACTAACGGACGTCGGTATCAAACGGTTAAACGGTAACTAAAACCGTACAGTTTGCAGCAACTGCACGAACTTCGTTTGCGCTAACTTCTTTTAGATCTTTAACGTATACTTATTCTGTGGAACTTTCTAGTTTGCCGTTATGATAGCTTCAATGTAGTAGTGGACCTATTGACCGTTTGTTAATTGTTTTTTGTTCGTCATGTGAATGTCAAAATACTACTGGAGTAGTTGTATTTTTAAGGTTTTGTGAGAAACTAGTAGATACCCCACTTGCTGCTAAATGGTCACCAGTGTCTTTGGATCTATATTTATGTTCTTCAATACTTTAGAAACTATAATACTTCCAAAAGTTAAGAACGCCTGAACCCTAAGTCTATTTCCTACTGACCTCGAACCATTTATAAATGGAGCAGGCGACGACATTAAATAACATTTGTATAATAAATAAACAATTTACTAAACAAAATTGTTAGTTCGTGAAAGCAGTTGTTCACGCGACAATGTTGCTGACCTTTGATTCTTATCGATCAGTCACCTTTTGAGTACTTATATAAAGTTAGTTTTGGAAATTAGGGCGCTGAGAGCCTAAAAAAAATTGATTAGTTACAAAGACAGGCATGTATTTACAAGGCAGATGTCCTCGCCTTACTACGCCTACGCCTTAAGAAAACGTATAGAGTCACCATATTGGTGCAGTTTTTCAGAAGGGTCAGACGTATGAACGTAAACGAGGTAAAAACGAGTATGTATGTAAGAATCGATACATAGATATAGCAGGTCCCGTTGTGTACTTTTTGCCTACCCCCATGGGAAGAACGCGTGATTATGTAAGACAAACAGGCAAGCAAAGTTACTTGAAAACAATGATGGCTTATCTCAGTGCAATAACAAACTAAGCAGTAGGCACGTAAAAAAGTAATGAGCTGTAAACTGTCTAATTTTAAACCTCAAACTCATTTTCCAACCAAAGATAACATAAGTGTGAAATCGCTAACCCGTCTTGACTAACTGTGATGTTTAATATTAAAAATGGCAGAAATCGATTCAGTAAACAATTCTGAACAAACTACTATCATACAGTGCATTAATTCAGTAACACATCATCATCATCATCGTTTCAGCCGAAAGACGTCCACTGCTGGACATAGACCTCCCCCAGGCTCTTCCGCTTCGACCGGTCTTGTGCTTCACACATCCAGCGGATTCCCGCGGCCGTCACAAGGTCATCGGTTCACCCTGTGGGAAGCCTTGCCACTCTACGTCTTCCGATACGAGGTGGCCACTCCAGAATCTTTCGTTCCCATCGGCCATCTGTTCTGCGAGCAATGTGCCCTGCCCACTGCCACTTAAGTTTGGCAATTCTTCGGGGTATGTCGGTTGCGTTGGTTCTCCTGCGGATCTATTCATTCCTGATTCGATCACGTAGGGAGACTCCGAGCACAGCCCTGTCCATTGCCTTTTGAGTGACTTTTAGCCTTTTGATAAGGCCCATTGTGAGCGACCACGTTTCTGTGCCATAGGCCATCAGTTCCTCACTGGCACCAGACACTGGTCAAAGACTTTCGTCTTAAGACACTGCAATATTTGGGATGAGAAGATATTGCGAAGCCTCCCAAACGCTGCCCAGCCGAGTCGGGTTCGACGATTGAACTCTTTCTCGAAGTTGGACCTACCTAACTGAACAGTTTTTCTTAGGTAAACGTACTCGTGCACAACTTCGAGTGCAGCGCCTCCGATCGTCATGTTACATGGGTATTTGACATGACCTTTGAAGACAAAGGCTTCCGAAAGCTTCGAAAGAGCGAGCTTCCGAAAGAGTGGGTCTTAAAATGAACATGCAGAAGAGTCCATGTTCATTTTAAAACCGACTCTTTCGGAAGCTCTACTGAGGTCATCGAGCATTTCACTGAAGTCCTCCATGGTCTCAGCCATGACAACTATATATATAGTATAGCCAGTAACACAAAGTACTCGTATATTATAATAATGATGATGGTGATGATGATGAAATGTTCATTACCTAAGTCGGTTGTCATGAGACAGACTCCGAACCCTGCGGATCGGTGAAGCCAGCTGTCAATTGTGCAAATCGCATCGGAATGACAACTCACTTCAAGATCACTTCACTTAAGTTTCCAGAGTGAGATTTTTACAGAATAAACCGGCTGATATACCCGCATCTGATTCGTCAAGACGTAGACCCAAAAATTGTTGAAAAAATTCTAGACAAATATCTACTTAATCATCCCTTTTCCAAATAGTAAAGAACATCTATTGTCAAAGATGTTCTTTACTATTTGATTTACTTTCCAATAAGCTGCTTAGGTAAATTCGTACTTCAAGAATAAGCCCTAAGTTCTCTGTTATGTCACGTGTTACATGTATGTATATGACTGGCTTTGAATCACATCATCTTTCAACCAACTTTTTGTACCGAATCTATACATACCTGCACATAAATAAAACAAAGACTTTTTTGTGTCTGTGTCGCTTAGGTTTTCTAAACAACATGATGGATTTTGATGGTCTTTTTTTATTTCTAGTTTATTCTTGGTCCTTTTTTATTTCTAGTTTATATTAATGACCTTCCCTATCTGATGGCTAACTTCTCGGATATAATTTTATTCGCTGATGACACTTCTCTTATTTTTAGAATAGATAGAAAAGATACGGATGTCTTACATGTCAACGAAAGCCTAGCTGTTCTATCGAAATGGTTTGCTGCTAATAATCTTTTACTCAATGCGAACAAAACTAAATGTCTTAAGTTCTCGCTACCAAATGTACCCCAAGTAGGTCTAAATTTAAAACTTGATGGCAAGAAACTAGATGCTATTTCGGAAACTGTATTTTTGGGAATTACTTTAGATTCAAAATTGCAATGGGGTGCCCACATTAGAGCGCTTTCAAGCAGATTAAGCTCAGCTGCTTACGCAGTAAGAAAAATAAGGCAGTTGACTGATGTAGCCACAGCTAGGTTAGTATACTTTGCTTATTTTCACAGTATTATGTCTTATGGCGTTCTGCTGTGGGGATCGGCAGCGGACGTAGATTCAATTTTTATTTTACAAAAGAGGGCAATCCGCGCAATCTATAAAATGGGGCCTCGCGAGTCTCTTAGAAACAAATTCAACGAAATTGATATACTTACTCTGCCTTCTCTTTATATTCTAGAAAATATCTTGTATGTTCGCAAAAACTTAGGTCTTTTCAAAAAAAGATGCGATTTCCATAATCTAAATACACGTAGTAAAGATGAAATTGTGATTCCAAAATTTAGATTAACTAAAACTAGCAAGTCATTTCTAATAAACAGTATCCGCTTCTATAACAAGTTGCCAAAGTCGGTTACAGAACTTAGCGATGGAAAGTTTAAAACTCACATCAAACGTGTCCTTATCAAAAAAGCATATTATAAGATAAAAGACTACGTTGAAGACAGGGAAGTTTGGCATTAATTCCTTCTGCACATGTGGCTTCCCTGGTACCTCATTAACAGCAAAACCGTGTGAAAGTCTATTAACTGCTCCCAAATTGCAATGTTAATTTTTATTCTTTTTATTATTATTATTTTTTTTTACAATGTCTGACATATTCTCGTCATTATTTGACATTATGCATCAATTTTACTACCTACTATTTATTTTCAGTGATTGTCATCGAAATCATGTCACTTGGTTCAAATAGATTCATTTTATATAGGTAGATTCTTTTACATATTGTGAATGAGAGAACGTTGTAGGCCTTAGAGACTAGATTTGTAGACGTTTTTCTATTCTGTATTTTCATTCCTCTAAGTACCTGGTACTTATTGACTGGCCTGCACTGTCCTCCCATACCTATTATCACTGTAATTTGAAAACATTGTAAAAGCCAATTATTTTTAAAAGAGTAACCGTGGAGTTTCTTGCCGGCTCTTCTCCATAGGAAACGACAAATTGGAACCGTGCACCTAGCTTCTGACGTTTCATAAGTGCCCATGCAGGCTTATGTGAAATAAAATATTTTGATTTGATTTGATTTGATTTATTTTGATGCGGTTTTGGCCATCATTCAGAGAATTAATTCCGGTTGAGTTATGTGCATAATACGAGAAACTTACAAACAAAGAAATCTCGATGTTTGGTCAAGTCGTGAAAACGGTGTGAAGCGGGTCGGGTCGCGCTAGTAAATAATAATCCAAATAAATTTTACGTGACAATTCTCTGTAGCGTCCTACTATCCTACTAATATTGTAAATGAGAAAGTTTGTATGTTTGGATGTTTGTTACTCAATCACGCAAAAACGGCCAAATTATCCCAGTAGTACGTTCCCGTGGAATAATGTCCGACCTCCATGCGGTCGAACCCGCGGGCAAAAGCTAATATTTTATTTTTTAATTCGCAATATTCATGGAGCAAAGTTGAATCAAACTCAAACTCACAGCATTTATTTCAATTAAACCATTTACAGGCACTTTTGAATTGTCAAAAAGTCGGCCAGTTGGAAAGTTGAAGCTAGTTGCCCATTCCAAAACGTAGATCTCTATGGAGAAGAACGGGCAAGAAACTCCATGGACACTCTTTTTAATCATGTTAAGTATTACACAAACTTGGGAACATTATTCTTGTTGCTTCTATATGTGAGAACAATGTAAAAAAAAAAACAATTCTAAATATAAGATTTAAAATTAGCCATGGAAGTTAGGAGATGACCAGTCTCAACCGACGGCGCCCGTTCACGAAATTGACGCGTGGATCAGCACCATCCAGCTCAACCATTTTGTAGGGAACCGAATGATCCAACACACGCGCCACCATCAGCAAGACATTTAAGTGAGCATGACATACTCTCAACTGCCACGCTTTTTCAAGTCAACGTACATCAAAACAACATAATTATTATACGGATGCATGGTACTCACATTTACAAACTTTAAACAAAATGCTTCTAAATTATAGTTTGCAATGTATTTGAGAAATTAATAAAATTTGATTTCCAAAAAGAAAGAAAAATATTTAATATCTTTTGAGATTTTAATAAATAATACTTGAATCAGTAAAAATAAAAACTTATTCGTAATGTCAGAAAATAAAAATAATAGGAACAGAAATGTTCATAATGTCAGAAAACATAAAAAAGGGAAGCATCTCTTCCAAATATGAACATTTTAAATAGTAAGCCCAGGTGCCTGTGGAGTCGGACCAGCATTAAGCCAAGCATTTTTATCAACAATATAATCATCTAACTTATAATATGCTTGTCTACATAGTGTGCGTTTAATGCATAATTTAAATTTCTTATCATTTAGTTCAAGAATATCGGCTGGTATTTAACAATATTTAATAACATTTTACACAGTACCCCATAAAAGAAGTGTGTACTTTAGACAATCTGAAACGTGGTTGATCTAATTTGTTCCTATTTCTAGTATTAAAATTGTGCCTGCCACTTATCTTACTAATATAGTAAGGATTGATTGAAGGAATAGACTAAGGATTATTTTATTTCTAGGATTGCGTTCTAGTAACGAAATTCTAAATACTTATTTATTACCGTTGATTTGTCATGATTGCGTAGACAGGATATCCCTATTACACAAATAAAGTTCAAGACCAATGGCTTTTTAAGGATTATTGATAAAAAGGTATATGTATTTCAAATTCACATATACATACATCGCATTATTAGTCTTCAATGAATTCACTCTGAAGACTTGGGCCTCCTCTTAGTGAGAGGAAATCGGCTGTAATTCACCAAGCCGCCCATTTCGGGGTGGTAAATTTATCTGTGATCTTATTTAAAAATTTTACTATATTTTTAAAATCTGATAACCAGGTTTACCAAGGGGTATCGTGATAGCCAGTTACTAGGTTGTCGAGGTCAGATAGTCAGTCACTCCAAGTAAAATACTGGTATTCAGCTGCATCTGGTTAGACTGGAAGCCGACCCCAACAAAGTTAGGAAAAGCAATGATCAACTATAATGTTTTGAAAGGGGTATTTCAGTATTCAAATAATTACCAATGTTTACTGAAAACGAGGCATCAAACAAATCACAATATGTCGGGTCCCGATTGAGAGCTGCTAGAATTTTATTTGAAGCTTAGTATGAATAAATCAATCACAATTTCAAGTAGTGGGCTTTTAATTATAAACAAACAGTTTATTTTGAGTTCGCTGCGAATAAATGATTGTTATTTCTAATTAGCTATTTATCGTTCGTTAATACACAATTTGCTAATTAACGAGGTTCAATATCCGGAAATTGACGATTTAAAAGTGAATACTGCGGAAAATTATTGCAGCAATTTTTTGATATTTTTTTTCTCCCTGTAATTATTAAAATAATATGATTGGATCATATGATTTAAAATTGATATGCAAGCATCGGATCATGAACACTTGATTAAATACAATTTGGTTTGACTAAGTTTCCTCAGGAATTTATTAGTTTACTAGTTTTTGCCCGCGGCTCCGTTCGCGTGGATGTTGGTTATCGCGTAAAAAAGTAGCCGACAGAAGAGTTACTTTCGCATTTATAATATTAGTAGGGATTAGCTGCGCGCTGCGGCTTCAACCACATAGTTCTTGATTCTGTGGGAATGACAAGATAAAAAGTTTAGTATCATTTGTCCTAATTCAAGCAATGGTCTACCCATGTGCTAAGTTTCATGCAAATCCGTCCAGTAGTTTTAGCGTGAAAGTGTAAATACAAACACAAAAAATCTAATATTTACTCTTATTTAATATTTACTATATTATTGTTAATATAACAAAATATGATTCAATAAGTTTCGACTCATAACCTTCTAAAATTAAAAGGTCCATTTCGAAACATTATAAATCACAAAATGAAACACTCAGCTTTATTATAAAACAAAGAAAAACATCAGGAAGGACCTCTGGCAGTTAATTAAGAAAGCGCCAGCTGCTACAAGATATGTACACTTACAAGTGCTTACAGCACTGGACAGAACTTGAGAATACATAGATTACACATGGCAAGTTCCTTGTGATAGGGGAGAAGCAGTATGTCATGTTTGCCACGTTCTTGAGAAGAAGTAGACGATGAGCCATGAGGTACCTTATTTATATTTAATTTAAGAAGTAGCGGTAGTCAGTACCCAATGCTTCGCTCTCAGAACTGTGTATTCTATTGGCATGAGATAATGGGATCGTGAAGTCATCGTATATTTGGAATATCCTCTACAATATTAATTGATTTTGTTATTTTAGACTAAAACTTAGTAGGCGTCATATTGTTCTGCTTCATAGATGACGCTATTGTCACTACCCATCCCGCAAGTTTGGTTATTTGATGCATGAAGTGAATTCTCTGATTTGTTAAACTTGCGGAACAGTTGAAGATGTCCACCTTCAACATTTGGATGTACTAAGACAAAGAAGGAAAGAGAAATTCTACTGTACTCAGTAGAATCTCTCATCCCTTCTTTGTGTTAGTACACCAATACACCTGGTTCCTGTGTTAGTCTCAGCGCAGCCTTCACCTGAGATAGCAAACGCACTTTCTTATTTGTTTACAAATCAATAATTTAAATTATATTTGTAGATTTCGTTTAGAATAGTTTAAGTTATGATGTGGCTGACATAATATGCAGCTGTGGATTAAAGTATGTTATTTATTAAGAATCCAAATTAATAAAACTAAAAACTTTTTGTTCACCTTTGGTTTAAAATGTTGTAATTCATGAACTCCCTTGGGTCCCGGCAGATAAAATTCAAGAAAAATCTTAACTGTAATTTCGTTCACTTCTTTGAGAACTTGACCAGCCAATTGAAGATTAAATTAAGGCCTGTTTTCTAAAGGCGGTTCTTGGTAATGGGAGCGGAAATCGAAACATAGCTTCCGATTAAATTATCGTTTCCGCTCATCATCATTTTTTTGCCCAGTTTATTTATCGTGAATTTGACTGTTTTTATGGTGTATTAAAATAGGTTTTATTTATGACTTGCTAATGCCCCGGGAATTTGTTAGGAACCATTTCCGGCGCGCACACAACTACTTACCAAAGTTTCGTCACAATCGGTTAAGCCATTTTCGAGTTTTTTGAGACTGAACATGGATATCATGAAGATACCTACACTACTGATTTGCCTGTTTTGACACTTATCTTGCTGACTGGATATATAATACAGAATACAAGGTCAAATTAAATAAGGTAGCGACATTCCCGGAAAAGACATAGAGTCGGTAGTCTGTTTGGTTTATACTATGTATTTCTTGCAAATAAACATTTGATTTGATTTGAACAGTTTTGTTTAGTCCACTCTTGGCCCCTCGACCCCTAAAAAAAGATTTGTTTATTTGTTTCCTCTCAACCCTTAAACATAATTCACACTTGACCCCTAGGGGGTGAGACTGAATTTTAAAACAAAAGACAGGTATACCTCGTCCACTTTCGACCCCTAGTTCTGTAAGTACCTAAAATTTATATTTTAGTTCAGTAAGGTACAGACTACTTTGGGGGTCCGAGAGTGTACTAACGAACAGTTTCGGGTTTCAGAATTGGGAACTGCGTTGAGACGACTCCTTTGATTTGAGTACTGAATTACTATTTATTTACTATTTGATTGATGAATTTGGCACGAAAACGTGTGGAATGGTTGTGAATTGCAGGTCTGGTGGTCAAATTAAATCAGCATGCAAAATTTCGTCGAGTCTTAGATATTTTAAGACGAAAAACCAAAAGCAACTAACTTCTTAATTGTAAGTACCTACGGCTAACTACGGGGTCAATGTTGGTAGTATAGCTATATGAAATGAAACTATTTTTTTTTTGTTTGAGATTTGTGAAGTTTTGGTAGCTAATTTAATTTGACCCTGTATTTCCACCACGTCAAGATGATGAGACACAGTTTTTTCGAATTTTGCTCCATTTTAAGTACTTCGTTTTTTTTCTAGAAAAGGTGTTTTTCTGCAAAACTCTGTCGACTGTCACAGAACTTAATATACACTCGAGAGCAATGAATCCGGGTCACTTAAAGAATGTTAAAAATCTCGGAAACTAAAAATGATAGGTTAATGGAATAAATTGTATTTAATAGACAATGTAATACTCCTTAAATGAAAGTAAAAAAAATATGAGTCACCATACATTTTATTAACACAAAATTACATAAAGAAAAAAACTGCTGATCTCTCCTTAAAACAAAAATAGGAAACATGAAATTTTTGAACTTTATTACGATTTTCTTGAATTTTAATACTTCGTATTGCCTCCTCGTGCTTCCATTACTGCGTTTACGCGGTTTGGCATGCTGTACACCAAGTTCCTTATACGATTTTGGGGAATATTCTCCCATTCCTCTGTGAGAGCAATTTTGAGCTCACGAAGCGTGATTGGGGGAGGGTTTCGTTGTTTTACGCATCTGCCTAGCTCGTCCCAAGCATGCTCGATCGGGTTGATATCCGGGCTGCGCGCTGGCCACTCCATACGAGTAATGTTCATCTCTTGAAGGTAGTCATTCACAATCCTACCTGTATGAGGTCGGGCATTGTCATGCATAAATATAGCATCCTCACCTAAATTGACCATAAATGGACCAACGTGATCATTGAGGATTTCTTCCACATATCTTACGCTAGTTAAAGAGCCGTTTTCTATGATCACCAGCTCTGTGCGACTTTCAGAAGAAATTCCGGCCCACACAAGTACAGACCCACCACCGTAGGCTACTTTTTCTTCGATGCATGCTTGCTTGAATCTTTCCCCTGGTCTTCGATACACTCTGTGTCTTCCATCGTGCTTGTAGAGCATAAATTTTGATTCGTCGGAAAACATAACTTTTGACCAATCTTCAATACTCCAATTTACGTGGCTCTGGGCATATCTTAGTCTTGAAATACGATGCCCACGCTCCAGTTTAGGGCCGTTTGCAGGTCTAAGGGGTTTTAAGTTAGATTCAGCAAGCCGACGTCTTACTGTCCATGCACTTGGGTTACTTCCTCCGAGGCGTCGAAACTGATTTGTGAGTTCAGTTCCTGTGAGAAAGCGATTTCGAAGCATGGTGTTCACCAAGTATCGGTCTTCTCGTGCTGTGGTACACCTGGTTCTGCCCGTTCCTGGTCTGCGTAGGTTAGAACCAGTTTCTTCGTAACGTCGGAGAACTCTTTGTACTGTTGACAGCGACACACCGACAGTCCTGGCTGTATCGCGCTGACTCCGGCCGGTTTCCAGCATTGTAAGTATTCTGGTGCATTCTTCAGGCGTAAGCGACATAATTTCAGCTTGAATAATGAATATAGAGCACTATCAACATGGTTTATGTACCCACATAAATGACAGATTACAAACAAAAGCAAAACCAAATGCTGTAATTTCGTAGTTCCATCTTCGAAAGTGGCCCTTTTTCAAATTAGATTTTTTTATGATATAACTTTACAATAACTATGAAGTTTTAATACCTTCATTTAAGGAGTATTACATTGTCTATTAAATACAATTTATTGCATTAACCTAGCATTTTTAGTTTCCGAGATTTTTAGGATTCTTTAAGTGACCCGGATTCATTGCTCTCGAGTGTACATAGGTTGCAAGATGTTCCCGTTTTATCAAGAGACCGCGTATCGACTTTTGTACTTAGCATAAATTTGCATGTCAAGATATACATACTCACCACTTGTTTATGCTAAACATGATACCCTTTAATATTATGCGGTATATCGTTAACTTGATCAAGTTTTCTGCAAGATTGATCTTGATATTTGAGGTTGGAAAATCATGTGAACGATATACACTGAATACTTTTATGTTCTTACAAAAAGTTATATATTAAAGCAATCAAGCAGACATCGGTGCAGAATAAGGTAAATGCGTTTCCAATTTCAATGCCTTTCATTTCGACATTTGGAAAACATTGATTGCGTTATCTACGTTGCCTAGCGGACAATTTTTTTACACATTTGAAACTATGGATTTGAGATTTTCTTCGAAATCTTTTGGACTGTGAAAGAGTGTGATGAAATTACCCAGCAGAACCTATTAGGTCCTTTAATATAACTCTTAAATCGCTAATTTGTCAGCTAGAGAGATGATCAATACTCGTGCCTTCTTTGAATAAGAAGAGGCCTTTGCCCTGCGGTGGCCGGTCATAGGTTGGTACTATTATTATTATCAAGCCAGTCGTTACGGGTCATCAGAAACTCGAAAGTCTGACAACCAGTCTGACCAAGGGGTATAGCAATTAGCGTTCTAACAAACGAAAATACAAACCAACTCTTCAGTTTCATTCTTAG
Organism: Antitype chi; assembly: GCA_947359405.1. Taxonomy (NCBI): domain Eukaryota; kingdom Metazoa; phylum Arthropoda; class Insecta; order Lepidoptera; family Noctuidae; genus Antitype; species Antitype chi. The sequence continues at coordinate 22,451,859 of OX375815.1, forward strand.
CATAAAAATATAGATAAGTGTACATAAACTGCGAGTTTTGCTACTGGTAACACTCACATTTTCATTTAGTGGAAAACTAGCTAGTTCTTAAAACTTTCAGCTGTGAGTGATCGAAAAACTAATATCAATTATTATGATAAATATCTAAAAATTTTGCTAATATTACGAATTCTAGACATCTTTGCTGTGAGCAAATCCATATCAGTAGATAATTCTATTGCTCTCACATCAAAGCCCTACATTTGGTTGATTGCTAAAAATACTCTTTAAATTCCGGCCGTATCCAAAAAGATGACGTCAATGGCAGTATGGTAACACATAAGCAAGACAACAGCACACATTTAGAACATTGTACAGTTCAAAGATGAATATAGTTTGTATTAGAGCTTTGGGAATAGCCAAATGCTGAATTAGGTTGAGTTCGGAGTTGACGGTGTTATTCAGCGTTAAGCATTCAAATTGGGGCCCTTTTTGCTAGAATAACAGCTGAATAGACGGTACTCAGACGTTTTTCAGCTCAGTATTCACCTTAAGCTCTTGATGATTGCTCTTACTCAATCTTTATTCAGCACGTCTGTGTTACTTGTATGTTATGTTACTCGTTACATACTTCTTACCCGTAACGACTGTCAATGATGTACCAATAACCTGTGCCAATAACAGGCGGGACTAAACGAAATGCTTTCCGAGGCACGGAGGAATGTCGATATGTTATGGATAGTCACCCATCCACGAACCGTGCCCCGCGGCTGCTAGAATACAATGAAATACTCTTTAATATGTACCATACGAATAAAAGATATGACTGTAAAATGTTTATTTATTTATTTAATACTTCACGCACAGAAATGTACAGAGGCGGACTTAATGCCAAAGGCATTTTCTACCAGTCGACCTTTGGGTGATGCAGAGGCAAACAGTGGTAGGTGCAATTATGTAACTCGTGTGTTGAATATTTATTCAAATATAAGTAAATATAGGTACTAATATTACACATGTGTTAGCTGCAACTTCAGACTAGATGGGAGTTACGAGTCACCAGCCCTATAAAAGCCATCGCAGACCGGCGCGCGCTCTCTTTTGGCCGACAGACGTGCGCTCGTGAACATTGGCTTAGAATATCGTGTTGCTTATTTTAATTAAAAATTGTTCGATATATTTGTAAATTATTAAATATTACTGTTGATTGTGTTCATTGTTCTTTTTTTTAAATAAAATCAATTTAAATTCCTAAAATCAGAAGTGGGATTGAATGCTATTATAGCCGCTTCGAATTCATTTCTGGTTCCATCATAATGTCTAGCAGAAAACGTACGACACCGCGAGAGCGCGCGTCTTCGCCTAATTTAGGTAACACAGCAGCGATGATGGAAGCAATCCTCAACCGCCTGACAACGCTGGAGCAGCGCGCCGCAACACGTGGCAACACGCCACCACCACCGTTGCCTGCCCTCGCCGAGCCAGCGCCAGCCCGCGCAACGAGCGTGCCACGTGGCGAGAGCGTGGCCAGTACCCCAAGCGACGCCAGATTCACAGCTATATCTACAACCGCTTCAACGGACATCACGGAGCGTCTCATTGACGCGCTAAAATCCATAAACCCGGTGAGATCCACCCATTATTATGTGTCAGATTTCGACCCTAGCATTCATGACGCTAGTGCGTGGTGTGACGAGGTGGATCGAGCTCAATCGCAAAACCAGTGGGATGAAAAAGAGTGCCTAGCCCGTGTGGGACTATCTCTAAAGGGCGACGCACGTTCCTGGCTGCGCGAGTGGACCAGTAACAATCGTACTTGGTCAAATTTCAAACTAGAGCTGAAATCACTTTGTCCGCGACGTATTGACGTCGCGAATATTCTTTTTGATGTCATGTGTAAAGATTCCGATAAGTACTCCACGTATGCAGACTATGCACGTAAATCATTATTGCGACTACGTATTGTGAACGGTTTAAGTAACGAATTATTGTGTGCTATCATTGTTCGCGGCATAAAAGATGCACAAATACGTGCAGCCGCCATAAACGCTAAATTAACACCAGAAACGATCGTGGAGTTCTTATCTATTTATGTGAAATCAAATCGTTCAAACGTAAGTGTACCTCATAATGATCAGACACGCAATAGCCGATCCACCACTGATTCCTCCACTGAACGATTTCGCAAACGTCCAACCACAGATACAGATGCACGTTCACGTTGCTATAATTGTAAGCAAACCGGACATAAAAGCAAATATTGTTCAAAACGTAGTAAGATCGATGATAGTAACGTTAATACAAATAAATCCGTGACTACCCCCGAATCTACTAACAAATCCGTTCCTAAAATCGTGTGTTCATTTTGTAAGAAAGTAGGTCACACTGTAGATACTTGTTTTACGAAAGAACGTTCTGAAACGCGAAATAAATCGAATATTAACTTTTGTCGTGAAATAACGTGCGACCGTACTAAAAGGGATGTCATAACAGCCGTGATCAGTGGAGTACCCACCGATGTTCTAATTGATAGTGGTTCGAGTATTTCTTTAATATCAAATGATCTTGTTAAACATTTTTCATGTCGTACAAAGCCGAGTGTACAGATATTGCGTGGTTTAGGTGGAATAGAAATGCGTTCAGATTGTTTCGTAACTTTGTCTATAGAATTCAGTGACGTCACCTTAGAGGTAGATCTTTATGTCGTGCCCCGTGATTACCTTAGTGCGCCAGTGCTTATCGGTACAGATGTACTTAATAGGAAGGGCCTCGCATACATTCGTACGAGCGATTCGCAGCGAATAATTAGGAATAGCTCGCTAGTAAATAACATGACACATAGTGAACCGACTGTGCAACTTGATTCGATCAACACAAAACTGTATGGTGATGAGAAAGCGCAATTACTTCACGTGTTAAACAGGTATTCTAAATATTTTCTCAGTGGAACAGCCACAACTACCGTAAATACCGGAGAGATGCACATTCGGCTTACTAGTGAGGAACCAGTCAATTATCGACCATACAAACTTTCATATGACGAAAAACTGCGTGTTCGTGAAATCGTTAGTGATTTAAAGGAAAAGGGTATAATCCGTGAGTCCGAGTCGTCGTATGCGAGTCCGATTTTGTTGGTAAAAAAGAAAGATGGATCGGATAGAATGGTTGTTGATTACCGAGCTCTAAACAACATAACGGTAAAGGACAGGTACCCTCTTCCTTTGATCGATGATCATATAGATAGGCTCGGGAACTGTAATTATTTCACTGTGTTGGATATGGTGACAGGCTTCCACCAAATAAAAATTAACGAAGATTCTGTGCACCGAACGGCGTTTGTAACACCCGAAGGGCACTTTGAATATCTCAAGATGCCCTACGGTCTCGCTAACGCTCCTGTGGTCTATCAGCGAATTATATCTGATACATTGAGATCTCTTATTGATGCAGGTCAGGTCTTAGTGTATATTGATGACGTCATGCTAATGAGCGACTCCGTAGAGGATGGCTTGTCCCTGCTCGATTCTGTTCTGGAGACTTTAACGAAGGCGGGTTTTTCTATTAATTTAAGAAAATGCACCTTCCTTACCACTGAAGTGGAGTATCTTGGGAGGACGATCAGTAAGGGTCAGGTCCGGCCGAGCGTAAATAAAATAGAAGCACTAGCAAAATCTCCGATTCCCAATAATATCAAGCAAGTAAGGCAGTTTCTCGGTCTGGCCGGCTACTTCAGAAGATATATCCCGGGATACGCTACTAAAGTGGCCCCTATCGCTTCTTTGACTCGCAAAGACGTTAAGTTTCATTGGGGTGACGAGCAGGAGCGGGCGAGACAAGAAGTCCTCTCTATCTTAACTAGTGAGCCTGCTTTGATAATTTTTGATCCATCTTTGCAAACCGAGGTCCACACTGACGCCAGTTCATTAGGATACGGCGCTGTATTAATGCAAATGGGAAAAGACGGACGTAGACATGCAGTAGCGTACTATAGTAAGGTCACTGTGGGGGCAGAACCCAGGTACCACTCCTATGAATTGGAGACTCTCGCTGTAGTTAAGGCCCTGCAACATTTCCGTCAATACCTTGTTGGTAAACATTTTAAAGTAGTTACTGATTGCAACGCCTTAAAGATGACTCAGCGTAAAAAGGATCTCCTGCCTAGGGTGGCACGCTGGTGGATGTTCCTACAAGACTATGATTTTACCCTCGAGTATCGAAAAGGTCAGTTTATGTCTCATGCTGACTATCTTAGCCGTAATCCAGTTAACCTTTGCGCCATACAAAAACCAACGAACTGGGCTCAAGTTGCACAGGCCGCGGACAATGAGACGGTTACTTTACTCGAAAATCTTGATCAAGGCCAGTTAGATAGTTCACGGTATGTAAAGAAAAACAATTTACTTTACTATAAGTACAACCCGATAGGTGAGCAGTCACGATTACTGTGTTATGTTCCAAAGGGTTTTAGGCTAAGTCTGTTACGTGTATTTCATGACGAACATGGACATATTAATATCGAAAAAGTGCTTGATTTAATATTAAAACATTTTTGGTTTCCCAACATGCGCCAATTCGTCAAAAAATACATAGGTCATTGTATTGTTTGCTTAACACACAAAAAGGTGCCTCGCGCCCCTCTACAGCCAATTGTATCGTGGACCAAACCCACAATACCTTTTGATACAGTGCACGCGGATGCACTTGGCCCTCTACCCGAATCTAATGGGTACAAATACATTCTTATTATAATCGACGCTTTCACTAAATATTGTTTTTTGTATCCTATGTATAAACAAGAAAGCGTGGAACTTAAACGAGCATTCTGTAACGCGGTTTCGATCTTTGGTACTCCGCGATTAATAGTATGTGATAGGGGCAGAATGTTCGACAGTGCCGACTTTGGCGAATGGGCAGCAAATTTTGGTATTCAGATACATTTTATAACGCCTGAAATGCACCAAGAGAATGGCCAAGTGGAACGGTATTGTCGAACAGTGCTGAACATGGTTAGAATAGATGTAAATTATAGACACGAATCCTGGTCCAATGTTCTTTGGAGGCTACAGCTGGTACTTAACATAAATAAGCAGAAAAGTACTCAATGCTCAGCATTAAATCTGCTTATCGGTTGTGACACGACTACCCCTGCTATAAATGCTCTCATTCGAGATATAACTGTGGACGGTTCCACACCAAATCGCGAAGCCTGGCGTGAAATGAGACGACAAAGGGCTGAGGATCTATTGGCCAAAAATCAGGCTAACCAAGATGCTCGTGTCAATCAAGGTAGAAAGGCACCTAGAGCCTTCGCTGTGAACGATTTGGTTTTCGTAATTAAATCATCCCAAACTGCTCATAAACTTGACAGTGGCATCCGGGGTCCATATCGCATTATAAACGCCCTGCCGAATAGTCGCTATGAATTGCGGCTCCTGGCGGGCTGTTACGGAAAAACTACGCAGGCCGCTGCGGAATATTTGATACCGTGGCGAGGCGAGTGGACCCCCGAGACATGTGCAGCCTTTTTTGAATGTAAGATTTCTTGTTATTATTTGTTGATTATTATGTTTCAGCTCCTATATGCTTGGAAGATGTTTACTATGGCGCTGTGGTTACTTACTTTCTACTTTGCCTACATACATATGTAATGTGGATATCAGGGTGATCTGGACCAAACTCTTATAAGGCCTTGTGTGGCGTTGAGTTTGTACATGTAAGGCCTGGATGGCTTCGGCATAAGGCATTGTATTGTGTGGTTTTCGTGTAAGGCCTCGTGTGGCATCGAAATAGCGCACCATTTACCTCGTGTAAGGCCTTGTGTGGCATCGAGAGTGTATCACGTGTACCTCGTGTAAGGCCTTGTGTGGCATCGAGAGTGTATCCCATTTACTTCGTGTAAGGCCTTGTGTGGCATCGAGACTGTCGTATTTGCAGCGTATAAGGCCTTGTGTGGCATCGCTCATTAGATTCTTAACGTGTAGAAAGATATAAAAGCGCATAGTAACATCTTGGCCCATCCAAGTATAAAATTATTTGATAAACATGATGTATGTATTGTGTACCTAACATGTATGTGTTTGCCTCCCAGGTTATGAAGATTTGGTTGTTGAGACAGCCTCAGAACCAGAGCAAAGAGGTTATGAAGATTTGGTTGTTGAGACAGCCTCAGAACCAGAGCAAAGAGCATCAACTGAGAGCATCGAGGACGCTGCTCAGTCAGGAGAAGCCGTGTTAGCTGCAACTTCAGACTAGATGGGAGTTACGAGTCACCAGCCCTATAAAAGCCATCGCAGACCGGCGCGCGCTCTCTTTTGGCCGACAGACGTGCGCTCGTGAACATTGGCTTAGAATATCGTGTTGCTTATTTTAATTAAAAATTGTTCGATATATTTGTAAATTATTAAATATTACTGTTGATTGTGTTCATTGTTCTTTTTTTTAAATAAAATCAATTAATCAATTTAAATTCCTAAAACATGTTTATATGCACCCATCAAAAAAAGTTTGTTATTTAAGCTTGTAATTTAAAAAATGATATCAGCTTATGCTAGTGGCATAAGCTGATATCATTTTTTTAATTAAACTTTATCAAGAAAAATTCTTTGTTGTGTGTTTTCTTTAAATAGAAATACCCTGTTTGAAATTATAAAATAAAACAATTTTTTAACAAAAAACTTTTTAACCAAACTTAAACAACGATTTATTAATAAAAGGTTTATGTTCAATATAATATAACTCCTCCCCTGGCTCGCACACATGCGGTGATCCTCCTGGGCATGCTGAGAATCATGTTACCCAGCATTTCTTGGGGTAACATGTCCCATTCTTGAATAGCGGCTTCCTTGAACTCTGGCACTGTCTGGGGACGTGGCTGACGGTTCCAAACAGCTCGCTTAAGAGCATCCCACGCGTGCTCTTTTGGGTTTAAGTCAGGCGAGCCGGCATCGGCAGGCCAGTATAACCTTGTGATGTCGTATTCTCGGAGAGCAGCATTGACTCGTTGAGCTCGATGGGCGGGCGCATTATCTCTGTCTGACCAGTACAAATTGGTGCCCATGGTTTACTCGGAATGGTCTGACAATTACATCAATAGCAACTGCTCTATACTAGTCTGCTGTCACGAAGCTTCAATACGGGTCAAAGGCGTTGTAGCTCCAATCATAATACCATCCCAAAAGGTCACCGATTTCCCGTCTTGCTGAACTGTTCCAGTGGCAGTTCTTTGCCTTTCACGGTCTCCTGGTCTTCTCCAGACACGGACACGTCGGTTATCTGGATGAGTTCTGATTGACGATTCGTCAACGAAGAGACAGTTTTGCCAAATGTTTTCTTCTTTTTTGTTGTTTGTTTGTATGTATGTTTGTATGTAACCGACTCCTTAGAGCTGGATTTTGACCCACTTTAAACGATCAGATTTCATTGAAACTTTGTAAACTTATCGAGGACCGATGATAATTTAATAATTAAAAAAAAATGAGAAAAATGACCAAAAGGAAAAAATATATTTAAAAAAATCACGTTTTTGTAGTTAGCAGAACTAAAAAATAGAAAATAAGTAATTGTTTAAAAAACTAAAATTTCTCCTTTCTTGAGTTTGGTTTTAAAGCGTGTTGTTTAGTTTTTTTAAACTATTATTATATGGAAAAACAACCGCCGGGATAGTGACCGCTTACCATCGAACACTATATTGTGGGAAATTGGCAAAGCAGGGCAGGGTTTTTAGTGGCAATACTATGTTTTTACGACAACTAGCAGTTTAGTCAAGACATCAGACTTTTTGAAACTAGTTTTGGAAGAAGACCGACCTCCAGTAGATGACTTGGCTAAGAGGTAAGTTTATTTTCGCCCAATTGTATGAGTTGTAAACTCCTGCTCCATAAACGCACAACAAGGACTAGTAGTGACATCTCGAGGCAGGAAACAATACTACACGCTACGTCATATTTGTCTCAACCCTGATTGGTTTTATTTAAAATATTATTTCCACACCCCTCTCTTTGAATGTTGTAAGTAAGATGGCAGATATATACATATAAGTAATTTATGATGGTAAAAAAAAACTGACGCATTTTTTTTCAACCTCACCGTTGTTACTTCTACAGTATATTTTGAGTGACCCATGATAGTATAAATAGTGGAGGAAGTAAATTAAAACCAACATGTTGATTACAATTCTTTATTAAAAATTAATTGAAACATCCAGTCGTTATAAATATGGGAACATTCATAATGATTTCAAAAGGAAATATTTTGTATTTCACTACGAAAATTTTGCTGCAAATTACAGTTGATTGCAAAAAATTTAATGGTTGTATTAATTTTTCGAGAGGTTTTCAGAAAAGTCCGCTAATTCATTCATTTCTGATTTAAATCGGAAAATTCTGCCGACAACTGTAATTTTCACGTAATAATTTAAATGCTCATACACCGATTAAATTGGTCTCCGCAGTAAAATAAATTGAAATAAGCAATTCAATATTTACTTATGTACTAGTTGTTCCTCATTTACAATTTCAAAATTAAATTACACTTGTTATTATTTACAACGCTTTTAACATTATAGTTATGGCTAGAATTAATTTAATAAATCAATATTATTTAATGCTAATTGTAATGTTTTTATTTTGTAAAAAATGTTCAATTTCATAATTATTTGAATTGAACTGATAAATTTGAAATAAAAACAATGAAATCAAAAGAAATCGTGTACTATAAGACTTTTATAAGTTGATCGAATATCAGAGAGAATTTCATTAAGCAGAATATCGCTCAGATTAATTTCTGACTCAAAAGATTATTTTTCATAAAAGTTCATCAAGGAATTTACAAAAAGGACAGACTGACGCAGTGTCACTTAAAACGGTACAAACCCAGGTTTAATTTAAGCTTCCAAATCACGTTCTTCCATAGAAATATACGATCATGAACAAAAATTAACAAATGAAGAAAAACTAAACAATGTGATATTAATTAAATAAGTAAACAACAAATAAATTCGGAATTGTATATTACTTGACAAAGAAAAGTACAATTATCTAGCGACAAACTTTCGAAATATTAATTAAATTACTCCAATATTTCAAACTAACTAACTTTCAATTACATACACTTCTAGGATCTCATTACTAATTCATACCGTTTAATAGGTCCATTTTAGCGTTTTAATGACCTTTATAAAAATTCTACTTACGTAATTTATTTACAGTAAAAATACACCGATTTTACATTCAAAGCAAGCATACATAAATGACATAGTTTGTTACAAAAGAAGTCACTTATTAAATATTAATTTAATATATATAAGAAAGTTATGTTTTCTGAATCGTGAAACATTCTGTAAATGTTTTTCCATTTAGAGATGAATTTGTTTGACAGGAATGAAATTGTTATCATAACTTACAGTCTCGACTTTTTACATCGTTATGTTTTAATTTATTTACGTTATCATTATCCTATGAGACCAGAATGACTAAAGCATTATTTTTTACAATTATTATTATTAATAATAAAACTTTTACTATCCTATTCACTTCACGTTTCATCAAGCGTTATCACAAATGCCGTCTGAGCTACTATACCTCATTACACTTTGCTCATTATAAACCTACTTACCTACCTATGTTATACTTTTGAAGCACATTAATATTTACAAGTCAAAAGGTAAATCTCAAAATCTTCATAAAATTATAAAATATATTTGAGTAACCAATAGAGTGCTTATTGTGGAGGCGAAGGTTTGTGATTATCATATGGAAACATAATTATTAATGTAATGTTTAAAAAACATTGAGAAATGCATAGCATAATCCCTTATCGTATTATGACGTAATGCATTTCTCAATATTATTTTTCCACTGAAAGACGAGTCATATGACGATTCAAAAGACATCAATTTGGAAAATCATCAAACGAGATAAAAACGTACTGCAATTCCATTAAATATTGTCAGTTACAAAGAAAATAGTATTTAATAACAAAATTACCAAACACTGGAACAATAATAACCAACCTATATTATTACGTCAGAAGCGATTGAGCGAAACGGAAGCGCTTGCAGCTAACACGTTACGATCGCTGTCACGTGTTTTAAGCACGTGTCTGAGCGGAAATGCATGTAACTTTAACTGTCTTTGTAGATTTATCTCTTTGATGAACAGGAAAAAGCTTGCTTAAAACTTTACTTCAATCAATTATAGGAAGGCTTTGCAAATACAAACATATTTGTAACAAAAAATATGACTGATTAAAAATATACTAAACACGGAGCCGTTAGTGATGCCGTTCTTTACCAAAAAATATACATTGTAAGTATATGTGAGCACTTTAATTTATAAAAAAGGCTTAAAAAACGCATTAAAAAAATATAATTTACCCAATAACCACGAAACATGCGATTAAAATCAGAAAAGTATTGATGAGCGGTAATGTTAGCGGAGCAGAGTCACCAGCCGCTGCGAGCGCGCTTGCGGCCGCCTCCACGCACTGACGATAAGCGACGTGCTCTAAACACGTGATGGCGCAGAAGTGCTGGTGAGCGCACGCGCCGTCACACGACTCTGAGCTTTCATGACGAACGCGGTATGCGCGTAAGTACCTGGAGGAAAGAGAAATAACGTTAATTTAATACAATACCAGCCTATTATTTCTTGGTGGTCACCTAAAGGTAACGTGTATTACCTAAAACAAATAATTATTTCGTCTCTAACACTTACTTGTGAAATATATTAGTCTCATGCGGCGTGCCTATCTGTAGCTTATCGGCCAGATTGTGCAAGGAGACGGCCGAGACCTCATGAAGCCCGTAGTACTGGGTCAGATTATACTCTGCCGTCCATTCTGCCAGGTTACGGTTGGCAGCTGCCAGGTCGAAGAAGTATTGAGTGTAGTCTAACACCTGGGGGTAATAAAAATGACATGTTGCATTTGCAATATAACATAACATCACGCCTGTAATCCCCAGAGGTGTGGCTCTAACGCACGCACATCCCACCAGTTATGTTTAAGTGCCATGCGATGGGGCGAGCCTATTGCCACCAACCGGGCATATATCCAGACTTCGGGACTACTGAGCAATTACTGATGTAAAAACACAATAATACTTTGGTCGACCCGGGAATTGAACCCAGCAACTTATACTAGCAGTAATGCTTGCAGTTACGGGCGTTGTCTAACACCACCTCCAAAAAGAATAATGAAAAATAAAATATTGCAACTTATTCAAAATTATAAATATTGAGATGATTTATTGAACTAGTAAAATGCATGAATAGTGAAGATCATGATTATGATGGTGACTTTAGAAGCAGCTAATGAACAACTCCAGTTATATAAGGAAGTACAAAAGTATCTTGGATAGTGGGAAGATAACAAAAACAAACATACATAAACTTTTTATGTTATCCTTAAAAATAAAGAAATCAATATCGAGCATAGTACTGTTACTTCTGTAACTGTTATTTCTAGTCCAACTAACGTAATCTCAGAAGAATGAAAGAGGTTAACACTTACCTTCCCTGTATTGGTATCAAACTTGTAAAGCCTGAGACCAGGGTTGGAAGAATCAGATGGGTCACGATGAGGACTCACTGATGGAGCCATAAATGTCCAGGACACTGGTCGATCTAAACAAAAAGATAAAACACTCGTTAAATTAAGTCTAAAGTTGTTATTTTTAAGCATACACCGGGGAGTAACTGGCGATAAAAAAAATTATAGCAAAATATCGTTGAAAGATTGGTATTCATAATTGATAAATAGTGTGTCCTCAACTTGTTGTACTTTCAACAGTTCAGAGATATCTTGAAAAATACAGAAAATAAATAAACAAATCAATTCTAGAAATACATGGGACACTCAGAAAGTTTTGCGGAAATAAAATAAAATGTTCTCCACGTAAATATTTTTTTTTTAATCTTTTCAAAATACTCTCCGCTAGCCTCTATACAACGTTTCATGCGTCTGAACCAGTTTTCGAAACACTTTTTCCAGTCCGCCGCTGACACCTCGTTTACAGCCTGCTCGAACACTGACAGCGCATCTTCCGGCGTGGCGATGAAAATTGTATCCCTTTGAGCTGATTTTTTATTTCCGGGAATAAAAAAGAAGTCACACGGTGTTAGGCTAGGGCTGTAAGGAGGGTGACCCAGGAGTTTGACCGGCGTGCTGTCCAGGAAGTCCCTTGTTTTGAGCACGGTGTGCGAAGGCGCGTTGTTGTGGTGGAGCAGTAGCCCCTGAAGCCCTGTATTTGGCCGCTTGTTGCTTACAACAGAGAAAAATTCTGCTTATCATTTGGTAGTATACCATTCAGCGTTGATGCTTCTTTATAAATAATAATAAATAATAAAATCGTTTATTTATAAAAGGGGCACGGTTACAATAAATACCTTAACAAATAAAATAGAGCACAATTGCTTATTTGCCTGAACTAGGTTAAACCTGTGCTTTAGGCTACAAAAATGCACAAATACTTAAAGTAATAAATTAACAATGTGTATAAAGTAATAACTAAAATAAAACTTAGGTCAACAAAAGTAAAAATGCATGTTAGCGGTTTTATTTGCAGACAACAAGTAGATCTTCTGTCTGTGCATAATCAATGGATAGTAAATGTTTAAGTACAGTTTTTTTACAGCTATAGTAATTTAATTTATAGATACGTAGTTTTTTATTTAATCCATTGTACAGAAATGGGCCTAAGAATGTATAAAATCTTTAAGTCTACGTTTTGGAATGGGCAACTAGCTTCAACTTTCCAACTGGTCGACTTTTTGACAATTCAAAAGTGCCTGTAAATGGTTTAATTGAAATAAATGCTTTGAGTTTTGAGTTTGAGTTTCTACAAAGACATGTTTTGAGGTTGCATTAGTTACGCAATTACGCATACTATGACATTCCGTCTCTTGTTAGTATTGTCAGCATTGTAGATAAGCATGGTGTGCTGTTTTAATACTAAGTGCATAATGAAATGCTGGTCAACAGTGATTTTTTTATTTTTTTATTGGGCATCTCGCAGTTGGCCTTGAGAGGCCGTGACTGCTCAACCGGGCTTTCCTGGGGCTGCCATTAAGAAGTTAATCTTAACGCCTCCAGCCAGGGCTTACAAACTAAAATAAATTACAAACTAAGTGACTGCATGCTGAGGGCACCCCCTGTGGGGTACGTACGGGTCTCGGCTCAGGGCGTCACTGATAGGGGGACAGCTATCATTGGGGACAGGCTGGATCAAAATATTGGCATTATTATTGATCGGGGAATTTAAAGCTACTGGCTCAGCTGCGGTGTGGGCTGGCGCTTCAACGAGCAAGGGTCGGTCGGGGGTCTCGGCGTTATGCACCGTTACTCGGGGTCTTCGCGGGGCGCGAGGACCTCTGCGGCGAGGTCGGAATGACGATTTTGTGCGGTGTGTGCGAACTGTACTGGTGGCCCTATTGCTTTCCTGAAGGATAGTAATGGAGTCGTCTGGGTCGGAGAGGACATGTCTCGGCCGTCGGACAGAGGCGAACAGTGAGTACGTTGCAGGATTTATATAGCAGATCTGTAGGAAAGAAGAAGGGGTGAAAGTTTGCTACCTTTAAAATTGCTCTCTGAGCTCTTTCAAGACAAAAGCAAATTAGTTTTAGGTGCACCACCCCAAGAAGTGATACAGTATTGAATAATTGATTGACATAGGGCCAAGTAAACTTGTGTGATTAATTTTGAATCTGCTAACAATCGCAATTTTTTAAATACATATTTGAGTTTGCGCACTCTTTTAATTAGGCATTCAATATGTTTTCTAAAAGAAAGTGTGTCGTCCATTATTACCCCCAGGTATTTAATGTAGCAAGTTTTAAGGATAAAGGGGCAATTACACATGCTGGCTTTACTATTTCCACATTGATGGGCATATAGATGAGGGTTAGTAAGGTTAAGTTGAGGCTTGCGCATGGAGAAGTGAATATATCTTTGATTCCGCCAGTCAAATTAAAAAGCTCGCGATCAAAATCTTCCCCCCGCTTCTAGATCGCTTCACTTTGGTAGGCGTTGATTCGTTTTGAAACACTCAAACCGTCGACTGGCGCTTCGTTTCTGGATCGTATTGATAAATCCAAAACTCAAGACCTGTAATGATGTCGTAAACACGCTGAGACGAGCCTGCTTCAAATTTGTTTATCATATCACGGTACCATTCCACCCGGGCCTGCTTCTGAGCATCGGTGAGTTTGTGCGGCATCCAGCGTGAAACTATCCTCCTCACGCGAAGATCCACGTGTAGAATTTCGTGAAGGCTTCCCGATCCACCCTGCAGTATGTGCTGAATCTCTTGATACGTTTCTCGCTTATTGTCCTGGATTTTTTGTTTTTACTGCTAGCACGTTTTCTTCCGTAACAGCCGTCAAAGGGCGACCACTTCTTTCTTCGTCCCCCAAATTCAGTCGACCGCGCTTGAATTCGTTATACCAACCATACACGGTTGCCTTAGAAGGGCCTTCATCCATGAATACCATTTGAAGTCTATCGTACGATTTGCCCGGTTTTAGGCGACACTTGAAATCGTAAAAATCATAGCGCGAAAATGTTCCCAGTGTAGATCCATTTTTGGGTGGAGGGAAATTTTTAAATTGGAACGTACCTATTTTTACTTATTTTTGATTTTTTTGGGTTTTGGCTTCCCACGGTTTGTGCATTTAGCCAGTATCAAGTAATTTTTCTTTTCAATCAAGTAAATAGCCCGATATCGGGCACGAAGTTACAAAACAGTCATAGTCGTCTCTAGTCAGTCAAGTCAAAGTTATTGTAAAGCGTTAGCAACATTACGACAACCTAAAATGAGTTTTTTCACCGTGCACTCGCATATGTAACTAAATTGAATAATTCACTACCAAAATTATACAATTTAATTCGCTAAATCACAAAATTTCATGAAAATGAAAATTCGTGCGACATGTTCCAACCCGATCCCGCCAAAAACTCCTTATTTTTACTTACAAATAATCATATTTCCAAATAGATTATAACTGGCCAGTCTCTCAAATATAAAACTTTTTTTCGCAATACTTTCTGAGCGGCCTGGTAGTTTGAATCTTTTATACGTAGTTATTGGTGTTTCTATTCAGAGAGTTTAATAGGGTATTTTACTAAATATGAGAAAAAATCTAAAAATATGTTATTGAGTTAGCAAGCAAAATGCAGTCGGAAAATTTTAGTTTTTACCCCCCGACGCAAAAACGACGGGGTGTTATAAGTTTGACGTGTCTCTGTGTGTGTGTGTCTGTCTGAGGTAACGTAGCTCCCGAACGGATGAACCCATTTTGATTTTGTTTTTTTTTTTGAAAGGTGAATTAGGTAGTTAGAAGTGTTCTTAGATATGTTTCATCAAAATCGGTTCAGCCTTTTGAAGATTATCAGCTCTTTTCTGGTTGATGAAGGGATTTGAGCATCTTCCACGGGTCTGATCAAGTCGAAATTTGGTGTTCAATGATATTAGAAGAACAAAGTAACCTTGAACTGATGCTGAAACACCATCTACAATTTCCAGGATACCCAAGTTACGCTCCAAAAAACAGCAGAAGTATCGTGTTTGGGCTCATTGAAAAGGTCTCAATAAGTAGGTTATAGATATTATATGGTGATCAGGACGAGGAATGAGGATAAATTAGTAACAAACTGCACTGTGAGAAACATCCGCAACGCTGCGCCGATTTAAGCGAGACATTAAGTTTAAAAAGCAGGAAATTAAATTTAAATTAAAAACTTAAAAAGCCCCCCTGACCCAAACAAAAACTCTAAAAAGTAAAAAAAAATAACATATTTATTTGTCGGTAATAATAGGTCTTTACCTATGAAATTGCCGTTTTGTATGAAAAAATTTAAACGAATTTTTTTCATGTATTTTTTATTTGTATTAATCGAAGTAATCACCCATGCAATCAATGCATCTTTGCCATCGCAGTGGCAGTTTATTGATGCCCTTCTTAAAGAAATCAGCTGGACGGGAGGCAACAAATTCTTCAAAGGCATTTTGTACTGCCTCTCGGGTATTGAATTTTTTTCCCGCCAAGAAGTTATCCAAATTCTGGAAAAAGTAGTCGTCTGTAGGCGCAAGGTCTGGTGAGTAGGGCGGATGACGGAGAGCTTCCAACCCCAGTTCTTGCAACTTGGAGACCGTCTGCTGTGCAGTATGAGGTCGCGCGTTGTCGTGCAGGAGCAGCGGAGACGAGCGATTGACCAATGCTGGTTGGAGATGTGCCAGCTTCTCCATCATTGTGTTCAGTTCTTCACAGTACACATCTGCAGTAATGCTCACCCCGTTTGGTAAGAAGCTGTGATGAATCACACCGGCGTTAGACCACCAAACAGTGACCATCACTTTTCTAGGGGTAAGTTTTCGTTTAGGGCATTGTTTAGGTGCTGAACCAGGATCCAACCAACTTGCTGAGCGCTTGCGGTTATCAAACAGAATCCATTTTTCATCGCAGGTAACAATGCGGTTCAAAATTCCTTCATTTGTGTGTCTGTTGAGCAGTGCAAGGCACGTCTCGACGCGTACTTCGCGCTGACGATCATTGAGTTCGTGGGGCACCCATTTGTCAAGCTTTTTTACCTTGCCAATTTGACGCAAATGGACCAATATTGTTTTGACGCTAACGTCGAAAGCTGCTGCTAATTCAGCCGTAGATTGTGTATCATCAGCTTCCACAATCGCCTTTAATTCGTCATTGTCGACCAAAGTCTTCGGACGACCGCGAGGTTCATTTTTCAGGTCGAAATTTCCAGAACGGAAGCGAGCAAACCAATAACAGGTGGTGCGTTGGTTTGTATTGTTAGCTCCGTAAACGTCGTTGATGTTGCGTGCCGCTTGTGCCGCGTTGCTGCCACGACGGTACTCATATTCCATAATTACTCGAATTTTTAACGTATCCATGATGACGAAAAAGATTGAAATGTGATGAAAATGTAACACTAATCAATAAACAAATGACTACTTTTGGAAAAAAAAATCCATGTTTTTAAAATAAAATTAATTTGAAATTAGAATTCTTACCCAAACAAAAATTATTTTGATTTGAAATGGCCAGTACTGCAAAACGGCAATTTCATAGGTAAAGACCTAATATTTTGATGAAGGCATTATCTAGTCGGGGGACGGTCAATGAAAACGCCAAACAGAGGAAGCCTAGCATTTTCATTAGCCGTCCCGACTTGATCAAAATATTACCGACAACTTAAAAGGCCAATAAATATGTATTTTTTTTACCTCTTAGAGTTTTTGTTTGAGTCGGGGGTTTAAAAAAAATAACTTTTTAGTTCATAAAATAACAAAATAAGTTTTAAAATTCAATTCAAAGATTTCAGTTTATTTAATGTGTTTTGAATACCATGAAATAGTAGTCGCCATGTTATTACGTCATAGGGCATGTCAATTGAACAACTTTGTGCTTTTATTATTTTGGTAACCTAAGTAATTTTTATTTAAATAATATTTTGCATTTAGGAACAGAAAACCAACAATTAGTAGAATAATAACAATTTTTTCAATTACAAACAATTATCAACAAAATATCAGCGCAATAAACATAAATATATTTAGCAAACTGATGTCATACCCACAGACCAATATGACGTCCACTGCATCCAGCGTTTTCGTCAAATTATGCGCGAAATTTGAAAATGTAAAATTTTAGTGCATTTTTACGGCACTAACCGATTAAATAAAAAAAATATGTTAGTTTTTAGTGGTTTATTAGCACTTCAGAATCGAATTAGGACACTTTTCTAAAATGAGTGTAATACCCTATTGTTACTGACATTAAACATTAGACTCTATAGCACAGCCTTAATGGAAACTGCTTAGCAATAAAACATTTTTACTCCACTCTAAATCCACTAATTTCGTTGTGAAAATTTCGTGACAACTACCAGACACCGTTTCACAATTTATTGGTTCCCAAAAATGTCATCTCCTACACAAAATAGATGGGTACAGAAGGTCGACTACACACAACGCGTGAAAATAATTGCACGTACGTAGAGTATATACGAGTATATACGTACGTACATCTTAAACAAATTCCAATAGTTGAGTCTGCACCGGATAAACCAAAGGATCGGTGCTCCATGATCTACAATAACGGAGCACCGGCAGTGGATCAGAGATTAAAGGAAACCCGCGCTACAGTGCCGATCCAGGTTTTAGCTAGATTTTGTTCAGTTAAACACATGCTCGATATTGATTGCCTGATCGCCCGATCCATAGACAACCGTCCACACTTCTCGTCCACACGAACAGCACAATTGGATCGCACTCCTGCCGCATCTGATCGGAGCACACTGGATCATCCGGTGTGGTTATTCGCGAGTGCACTTACACCTGTACGTGAAGCATATCTATGGTGCGTATGTTTTCGCTCATTGTACGAAGTCGACCTTCTGTACCTATCCATATTGTGTCCTCTAGCCGATAAACCGGTTTTACGGTAATTATTCGAACGCCAGCTTCGGGCAAATAAACCATCATGGCTGCTTTTTGCTGAGCGCATTGAGTGCTCACTGCCGACATTATTTAATTACTGCTGTCCATTTCTATAGTTTGTGTTGCTATTTTCTCTTGTGGAGTGGGTTCTTTGAATCGAGTTGTTTGTGGTAGATTTAACGCTGTATATTTCCAGGGATATCAACGCCCAAACTAAAACCATGAATTCAGCAAATGGTTTCAGCGCAGATTTTTTTTTCGGTTATTAAAAACAAATCTGGTGTTTTACAGAAAACTGCAAAACCTAAGCGGTATAAAATGTATGGGAGTGCATTTCTTTTCTTTTTTTATAACCGGTGAATAGTTTCGAAGCGGGTGGGTTCAGAATCATGTACTGAATCCATGGTTATAGGTTATGCGTCGATGTCCCTCCCGCCCTGTATAGTTTAGATATAAGTAATGAATTAAAAGGATAGCGAAATGCTTAACTGCTAACACAATACAAAACCAAATTGTGTCTGGCCGATTAGACAAGGGTTCAAGCAAGATGATCTCATACCTGCTACATGGCTAATTGGCTACTCAGAACTTACTCCTAACAGCCACGAAATATAAAGAAACGAAAAGTAAATAAAAACAAAATAATTATTTTGTTTTTATTTACTTTTCGTTTCTTTATATTTCGTGGCTTTATTTTTTCTTGATCAATTGATCAAGAAAAAATAAATACCGCGGCATGATTGGCTGCCTTTTGTTCGCAAGTGTATCATATGCAAATAATCAGCGCCCTCCCTGACACTATTTAATGAATGCCTACGACTGTACGTTTGTGAAGGCAAATTAAACGATAAATAAATATACTCCTCTCATATAAAACATTCGGACTACATACGTAATGCTATCAAGTGATTATTTTGCACTTGGAATTCAATAATTACTTTTGCGTCAGTTTTTTTTGAAGATAGCTGAGTGCAGTAATGTATTATTAATGAAAGAGAAATTTTGCTGTAATCAGGAAAATACATGCGAGAGACCTCGAATTTATTCACCTGTCATTCTGTTCATCAATAAAACTTAATTTGGTTGCAATGAGTTGGCCAGAAAATGCATTGTACACACACACATAAACTCACGCCTTCTTAACATGCCCAGGCAGAAACTACAGAACGTCACCTGTTACGATCCTTACATGCTTATTTTGCCGCTTTTACATTCACACATCTGGTAATACATGCACGCCAGTTCCGAATACTACGCGTCTGACCTTAGAACATCACTAATAATTATGTCTCCCGGCGTTTCCACTCACATCTTCCTTGTAAATAATTTTTGTAAGCCTTTTATCAGGAAACACAGAAGGATACTAGAAGCAAACATTGTGGAGAAGCATACATGGTATCCACAATCCTACATGCATCGCACGTAAACAAATTACGCACGTGTTTCGTTTACGCGTCATGCGGATACACACGTAGATACGCAATTAAAAGCACGTGGCACTACGCTACACGCGTCAAACACGCCAACTGGCTACTCATTCTTGCAAAAATGTTATAACATACCAAAATAACGCAACAAACGAAATGCCCTCGCGTTTTAAAAAGTAAATGGTAAGAGTCAAGAAAATTGGATTACTGGGACACTCATAGAGATGGGGACCACTTCTCTGAACATACGCGGTTGACACAGTCTGTTTTCTTTTAATTTCCAATTTTAGCAAGAATGGAGTTTTATATGGCAAGGAAACTTGGCTGGGAATAAATCGTGGCAGGTAAATTTGACGTTAATTACAGCGATATGGTTTGTGCTTAGTAGTATTTGCCTCCATATTCCTACCATTTTCCGATATACCCAATTATGTCATCGGGCTAGGTTTGAATTTTCATGAGGCTGTCGTAGCTTTTGTATGTAAATTACGGGACATTCGAAGTCTAGAACATGTATTCAAATATCACGCGTGCAGTTTATGTATTTATTAATTGATTTAGGATCTCCAACAAAAGAAAGGTGTACACAATACATGACACATAAATAAAGGGTAACATCAGGTATTAAGTAGGTGTACTCCTTCACTTATAGGAGACCACAGCATGCACAATAGAGCTAACAACTAAGATAACAAAGCAAAAATTTTAACTATTGGTAAAATTTGGAAACAATTAAAACATACACTCGAGAGCAATGAATCCGGGTCACTTAAAGAATCCTAAAAATCTCGGAAACTAAAAATGCTAGGTTAATGCAATAAATTGTATTTAATAGACAATGTAATACTCCTTAAATGAAGGTATTAAAACTTCATAGTTATTGTAAAGTTATATCATAAAAAAATCTAATTTGAAAAAGGGCCACTTTCGAAGATGGAACTACGAAATTACAGCATTTGGTTTTGCTTTTGTTTGTAATCTGTCATTTATGTGGGTACATAAACCATGTTGATAGTGCTCTATATTCATTATTCAAGCTGAAATTATGTCGCTTACGCCTGAAGAATGCACCAGAATACTTACAATGCTGGAAACCGGCCGGAGTCAGCGCGATACAGCCAGGACTGTCGGTGTGTCGCTGTCAACAGTACAAAGAGTTCTCCGACGTTACGAAGAAACTGGTTCTAACCTACGCAGACCAGGAACGGGCAGAACCAGGTGTACCACAGCACGAGAAGACCGATACTTGGTGAACACCATGCTTCGAAATCGCTTTCTCACAGGAACTGAACTCACAAATCAGTTTCGACGCCTCGGAGGAAGTAACCCAAGTGCATGGACAGTAAGACGTCGGCTTGCTGAATCTAACTTAAAACCCCTTAGACCTGCAAACGGCCCTAAACTGGAGCGTGGGCATCGTATTTCAAGACTAAGATATGCCCAGAGCCACGTAAATTGGAGTATTGAAGATTGGTCAAAAGTTATGTTCTCCGACGAATCAAAATTTATGCTCTACAAGCACGATGGAAGACACAGAGTGTATCGAAGACCAGGGGAAAGATTCAAGCAAGCATGCATCGAAGAAAAAGTAGCCTACGGTGGTGGGTCTGTACTTGTGTGGGCCGGAATTTCTTCTGAAAGTCGCACAGAGCTGGTGATCATAGAAAACGGCTCTTTAACTAGCGTAAGATATGTGGAAGAAATCCTCAATGATCACGTTGGTCCATTTATGGTCAATTTAGGTGAGGATGCTATATTTATGCATGACAATGCCCGACCTCATACAGGTAGGATTGTGAATGACTACCTTCAAGAGATGAACATTACTCGTATGGAGTGGCCAGCGCGCAGCCCGGATATCAACCCGATCGAGCATGCTTGGGACGAGCTAGGCAGATGCGTAAAACAACGAAACCCTCCCCCAATCACGCTTCGTGAGCTCAAAATTGCTCTCACAGAGGAATGGGAGAATATTCCCCAAAATCGTATAAGGAACTTGGTGTACAGCATGCCAAACCGCGTAAACGCAGTAATGGAAGCACGAGGAGGCAATACGAAGTATTAAAATTCAAGAAAATCGTAATAAAGTTCAAAAATTTCATGTTTCCTATTTTTGTTTTAAGGAGAGATCAGCAGTTTTTTTCTTTATGTAATTTTGTGTTAATAAAATGTATGGTGACTCATATTTTTTTTACTTTCATTTAAGGAGTATTACATTGTCTATTAAATACAATTTATTGCATTAACCTATCATTTTTAGTTTCCGAGATTTTTAACATTCTTTAAGTGACCCGGATTCATTGCTCTCGAGTGTATTTAAAAGAAATACATTTTTTTTCATTAGAAAATAAAACATTTAGAGATACTTAAATTAAATTAAATCTATTATACAGTTCTTATACTCGTATTTAGACAGAAACTCGCAGAGGTCTAAATTGTTAGTTTTGGCTAACATGTTATATTGCCAACAAAGTCTCGGCACAGCGGCGGCGGCGTAATGATCGAGGTTACTTTTTGAGCCAGGGATATAAAATAAATTGAATGTGTTATGCCTGGGAATCCGAGTTGGAATTGTAATCTTTAATGAACTCAAAAGTTTACTGCAAATCATTGTTCGATTAAATATTTTGTGAAGGATGACGCAGTCCAGTTTCTTTCTACGACTGGATAGTGTAGCCATGTGGTAATGTTTCAACCTGTCAGTGTAGCTAGTGAGTTGTTTAGCCAAGAGATTTCCGTAGGACAGATGGTAAAGGAACCGCTTGTGGACACTCTAATCGCCTGGAGTAAACCTCGTAATGCGGATTCTATACCACGAAACTATATTCTAGGATTGGACGGACTAAAGTATTGAAAAGCTTTATTTTTGTCGCGGGTCTTTTCAATTCCGTACTATTTCGCAAAACAAATCCCAGTACCTTGAAAGATTTTGAGACAATATTCAGGATATGGATATCGAACTTTAGGGCTTGATCGAGTTGAACTCCCAGGTCACGAATTTTGCTCCGTTTCTTTACTTCAACTCCCTCTATGTAGTATTTGTTCTCAACCACTTTTTGTTACGAGTGAACTGGATGTAGTGACATTTACTCAAATTTAAAAGCATTTTGTTTACTTTGCACCAGTCGACAAGTCTGTTAATGTTGTTTTGTAGCATTTTGGAGTCTAAGTTACTCTGAATTGGTTTCATTATCTTTAAATCGTCTGCAACCAAATAAAAACGGGAGTGTTTGAAGCACTCCGTTATATTATAATAATATTATACCAATAATTGGTGAAAACATTAAAACGAATCGGCCCCAAATGCGATCCTTGCGGAATTCCAGAGGTTGCTACATAGCTTTTAGAAAAAAAAAAAATTGGATCAGTTTGTGGATGGCATTACAATACTTGAAGGTTATTATAGCTAGATAGATAGATTTTTCTTCTCTTTTCGTGTTCGATGGTACTCTTTTACGTTTTTTTTTTTTAACCTGTTTGATCCCAGTAGGTGGCCACGTTCATTAAGTAAGGGATTCCGTGAGTATGGGAGCATTCCTATAAGTATACCTTTTCAAACAAACGAACTTTTCAAATCGGTTGCATCAAAGTATAAACACTGATTTATTGTTTTTAATGTTTAAAATGATTTGTATTGTGTCCATTCTTTATTTTAATTGTTCGTATTATAAATTTTAGATTGTATTTGCATGCCGCTGTGTCGGCAAAACTTGCTGAACCAAATATTTAAATAATATCCTTTATGTACCGTGTTTCTGGCAAACAAACATTCATTCAATATTTTTTTTTTAAATCTTACCAAATTAGGACCCTTTTTCATTTTTTGATGTCGATTAAAAATACCCATAACGCTAGTTCTTGTGATCAAAATATAATATGAAACTTAGAATTTTACAACTTATTTACTTACCATTATCATAAATAACTCGGAACGTGTCAGCATGGAGGTGTCCAAAGAATTGTCCGGCAATAATCTTGGCGTGGCGTCTAATTGTGCGCAGGTACTTCGCGTTAGCGTCTGCAGACATATCGTAGGGATGTCGGGAGTCTGACCCTGGGGCAGCGTGGCCTACGATGTAAACCTGTTGAATAGAAATCGTGGTTGAGCAAAATCTTTTATATCATACCTGGTGAAGTTGCAAAATCAGCCTATTTCGTTCCCACTGTTGGGACTCAGGCCTCCGCTCTGTAATAATGTTCATACTGAAACAAAACTATGGTCGAGTTTCTTGAGCTTGAGTGGGTCATAATCCACCACGCAGCCGCGGGCACGGTGGGGGTTGGTATGTTAACGTTGCGTTGTTTAAAATACAGAAAAAGATTTTATTCAGTGCGCAAACTTTAACCATGAATTCAGCATACCATTCTAGATCCTCCAGCGAAGACATTTTTCGTAGATTTAAAAAAAAATCTGCTGTTTCATAGAAAAGTGCAATACCTACGCGGTCAAAATGTATGAAGCAGCTGTTTTCTTTTGTATAACCGACGGAAAATGTCTACGCTGAGGGTCTAGAATGATATGCTTAATTCATGGTTACAGTTTGCGCACTGAATAAAAACTTTTCCTGTATAAAAGATCCTTGAAATTTTGGTGTGTGAGTAAAGGTAAGTAATAATGACTATAATTATGTATGTTGCATTTTGTTATAATGTCACTAGTTACAATACACAACTTCTTATTGACTTACAGAGGCTTGTGGATAAGTAATAGCAGCCGCATCGACCGATCGATCAGGTTAAGCTACGCTTGTTGCGGTTCATCCGTGGATGGGTGACTATCTTTACATACCAAGATCCCTCCGTACTTCGGAAAACACTTTAAGCCGTTGGTCCTGGCTGTCATTTGTGGATCTTTGAAAGCCAACCCCAACATGGTTGAGAAAAGGCTAGGCTGATGATGACACAAGTTCTTATGGAAAAAAGGAGTAACAGTTGGCATCACCTATTCTTCTTTCTGTTAGTAAGAACGCTTACAAGGACCATTTTGGCTCCACTGTGCTTTGCCTGACGCTTGTTCGGACCTTCACGATTTTTGTAGCGTATACATGTATGTAAGTAAAATACTTTCGTTTTTCACACCTTGCAAACGCCTAGTTTTTGAGAAAAAAAAAACTGAAAGTATCAGAAAATTCTACTTATTTTCATATTAAAATCGACATTTACCACAGATAATGTACGAATTTATTTTCCTGGGTTGTTCCGTATTACGATCAGACAAAGTGACAGCGGATTTTAATAGTTTTTAGTATAAATATTGGATGTTTTAAAGTTTTATTCTTTTTTAAATAGCTGCTACCGTCATGTCATTATGAAGCAAAAATATTATTAATTACACGAAGAATAAAAAAGCTTTATTTCTACTCAAAACATGTGGATAACGAAACGTAATTCAGTGTAAGTGGTGATTCCCTTCGATTCCCTATAACTACAAACTAAACCACTAAACCAACACATGATCCAAAAGTTATACATCTAGACGTGGTCAGACAACAATGTCACTAGGAGAACTTGGACGCAAGAGCGAGCGAAGCGAGCTCTGGACTTAGGGCACCCCAACTTGGTCAGGTTAGGTTAGGAGGAGGTTAGGTTAGGTTAGGAGCGAAGCGAGCGAACAAAGACCCCGCTATCCTCTTCGTGGTAATTTTTTTCAAACCACTCAGAAGGAGGCGCCTCGCGAAGCGGGCCTCCGGCGACTTTACCTACCTCCATATTGTTTTTTGGCAAAAAAAAATTCTTGACCTTCGAGTTTTGGGTTGTTGACCTTGACCTGGAATATATCATAGACCTCATTATTGCTTGGAAACACATTTAGATTCACCACGTGATATTCCTCACCTCATCATTCAGACATTTTTTTTTTCAATTTTGTTTTTTTTTTCTTTCAGTTTTGCACAATTTGGGGACTTCAAATTTGTCCTTAAAAGGGCTACTCTCCCCAAAAAAAAAATTGGTACTATAAAAAAGCGCCGGAAGCGAATGCACAGTGGTTCCACCATTTTTGTGTAGCTACTCCAAAATTGTAAACACATTTTCATAAAATCGAAATGGAAACATCTTTGTAAGTCTTATTGAGACATTGAGTGTTACTGGTGCACGAAGCTTCGATTGCATAAAGTTGTGTGACGTAAATTTTTCTATTATAGCCGAATTTATATGCGAGCATAAAATTTTATCTCTTACTGACACTTTGAAAAGCTTGTGCACCTTCCAAGATTGCAAAACTAAGGACGGGAATCTTTATAAAGATTTTATGTAGTTTGCAGGATATTGAGTTGTTAAATATTTGGTCGAAAAGCCTACAGTTCAAATTTAAAGCAGTATAGGTATTTTCAATGACTAATTTGCCTTACTGACAGCAAATTTAATTTATGTAATAGTTTTGTACAAACACTTTTACACAAGATGCTAAAACTTATAGTAAAATTAAAATTATGAACAAGTATATAAAGTAAAAACAGCAAATTGCTGTTGGAAGAATGGCGGTTGTCGTCTATTTGATTAAAACTGAAAAAAAAAACTTTTTAACAAAAAAAATTAACCGCCGAAAACAGTGAAAAGCAAAAAATTAACCTTTTTTGTTTTATATTTTTTTGTAGCTATTATCTACTAATTACTACATGCTTAATTTTTTATTAGTTTTAAACACAACTCAGCATTAAAATCTGTGAATCTTTTTTCCAAATTTATATGGGACCAACTTCGAGGTATACCCTATCTAACATTTTATCAAAATCGGACTACGCTGTTAAAAGTTATGCGTGGTCATACATTAAAAAAAAACACGCGTCGACTTGAGAACATCCTCCGTATTTTTGTCAGTTTAAAATGGATTCGTGATCAGCCTTTTCCTTTGATTCCACATGGAAACGTATTGAACGATTATGAATAGCTATGCAGGTATGATTAAGATCGTATCTTCGCTCCGAAGAGTTTAATTTCTGACGACAAGGCGATGAATGATAAAATGTTAGTGGTTATTAAAACGTTAGTGGATATAAAACACACTTGGTATGGAAGTCAGTCTTCAGCCATTAACCCTGGAACCGTCCAAGGATCGTTTAGAGCTAGCAATAAAGCAGGCGATTAAGACTAAGCTGTTATAATTAAATGTTTGATGTTTTCCATTTTGTTCCCTAAATTAATTTGTAATAAATGGCACAGCGTTTCACCAATTACATTTTATTATGAAACAATTAAAATTTGCTATTTAAGAATTTCTTTTACGGATGGTGGGGTATATGATTTTCGCCCACGAATTCCCGCCTATTTATTTGCTTGAGCTGCTCTAGTTATTCTATCGTATTGGAGGATTTTCTAAGAGAACAATTCCACTTAATATTTGTACATCAATAGAACAAATAGACCAAGGAGAATTGGATAGGACACAGCTACAAAAGGGATGCTTCAATAAAGAAAGCACTGGAGTGAAATTGACAGGATTGAGTTGTTTTCACAGAAGAGAATAAAATAGAGCTTGCGGTGGCGGAAGACGTTCTTATCAAGCTCTCGCTCCTGATAAGAGCGTCTTCGTTATGTTAAGTGTGTGAATTTAAAGTTATGGTTATCTTATCATTGATAGCATCTGAATGGTTAGTGCGTTCAGTAAAGCTGGCTAGCTTTGCATGCCACACTACCTTAAAGAAGACTAATAGAATATAATTGTCATATAAACCGGCCAAAGAATTACGTCACGGTTAAAAAAATCGACTACGTACACTGTCTTATTAACCTAATACTTATGTTATGTATCATAATGAAAATGACATTTTCATTATGATATTTTCACTCTGGATGAAGATTCACCCGTACACAAAACTTACTTCGACGTTAAAATTATTTCTCTAACAAAATGGTAATCCATTCAAATCGCAGCATCGTTCTATTCAGCCTCAACTACGCCATACAGCGTTCGTTTACTCAGCCCTTAAACCCAACTATTGACTACGCCTTTCAAGGAAGGTTCTCTACTAAAAAGGGTAGTGTTGAAGCACACCGAACAAAGGGACTATACATTTTTAAATTGACTTTAAATCCCCAGCTCAGGATGTATTGACAGTATAGGTGGAATAAAATGATTTTTCCCACACGGTCAGACCGTGTGGGAAACATATCAGAAGTCAGAAAACCCGTATCTTTGAGTCTGAAATGTGTTGTATAAACCCTTTTTCTCTTTTATGACGACGTTACAATGGATGGTGATAAGGGTGTGCTATTTAATGTGTGGTTTTGGCGTTTTATTGATAATGTTGTATGAAAAGGATGAGTGGATTGTTGTGTTATAAAATTAAAGTATGTGAATGAAAGTATTAAGGGGAACCTAGTCGCGGGCTCGGACTTACTGGTGGGCTTGGCTAAAAGTCACGCTGTCTCACCAGGCTTCGTGTCCAACAGAGATAGAATCAGTGATGAGCAGTTAGACGCTAGTCTACAAGCACAACGTTATTGAGTGAGATGCAGGATCATTCAAAGTAAAAAAATCGCGAAAAAATTAAGAAAAGTCCTTTGGAAGATCGGGTTTTATGAAAACTACACTAAAGTTTGTTGAACTTTTCGATAATTGAACTTTGTCGGTACCAATTTGGTTTTGGATAGTTTACACGTCTTTTATTGCATAAACACGCCCAAACTTAAGTAAAATTAGCAAGAAAAACGAATCTTTGTTGACTCCTAAGTTTTGAATGGGTTTTTATTTTAGTATTCTGTTTCCGTACAGACAATATTAATAATGAGACAAAACGATATCTTATTTTACTTTGGATGTGCCATGTCAGACAGTGGAGTAAAACACTTCCGAAGTTTGAATGCAAAAAATGTGGATTAGGTTCACCTTAAAGCTGATACACATTTTGTAGAATAATGCCTGGTTTTATTTAACACGTAGGTATGGGTACCAAAGCGGGTCCTATCAAAATACCAGCGCCTCGGACTTTTTTTTTTCAAATATCGGTGCCTCATGTTGAAATTGGAGTATTTGGCCTCGCACAGGTCTTCCTTTGATTCCTTTTTACACGCTTTATATTAGCTTCACTTGTATGTTTGTTTGTTGGTTTGTTTGTTTGTTTGTATGTAACCAACTCCTTTGAGCGCGATTTTGACCCACTTTGAATGGTCAGATTTCATTGAAACTTTGTAAACTTGTCGAGGACCAATGACAATTCAATAATTAAAAACAAAATGAGAGAAAAACAAAAAAAAACTCGGTTTTGTAGTTAGCTGAACTAAAAAATAGAAAATAAATAATAGTTTAAAAAACTAAAAAAACACGCTTTAAAAATCAAACTAAAAAAGGAGAAAATAATTAATTCAATTAAAAAGCGTGGGGTGCTTATTGAGGTATTTTTATAATCACTTAATGTCAAGCACCCCACGCTTTTTAATTGAATTAATTATTTTCTCCTTTTTTAGTTTGATTTTTAAAGCGTGTTTTTTAGTTTTTTAAACTATTATTTTTGAATTTATGTTTATGATTTTGTTACATTCGTTCTCTTTGTAATTCCTGCGCGTGTCCCAATTAAAATATTTGTCTTTCTTTATCAAAAAAGGAATTGTTTCGTTTATCGATGGTAGCTTTTGTATAAGCAACCACGGTCTTTGTATTTGTCTTGTAAGACTGATTAACATTGATCCAGCTTTTCAAACCAGCATTTAAATCTAGTTGCACTAGGATTGAACTGAATGAGTACTCTATTTCGATCTAGATAAACAAGTATTTGCATTAATCTCACAATGATCCAGTGTCACTGTATTCCAGAGCTGAATTGAAATACTGGTTTGATTTAAATCAGCATTTCAATATATTTAATCACATTCTATTGACTTATTTTTTTCACAGTAGTTCTTTTTGTCACCATATTTATTGCCTAAATATGAAATTCGTCAAACATCCTATTTGTCGCAATCACACTTCAGTTTTTCGATTAACCTCAAACATTTCTCACCATCAAAATTATGCCGTCACCTTTCGTAGTCAGAATATATTAGCGGAGTTGTTTGATTTATACAAAAAGGGAACAATTCTGACTATAATCACGCGACAAAGATTGATGCTTGGCTGCAGAAATGTATTTATGAATCAAAATAATACGAGACTGTTTCTTTATTTCTATTGTGTTTTTTTGCCACATCGTGTGCTGTTGTTTTGCGTAGAAGGTATAGAAAGTTATGTTATGTAATAGTAGGTAAATGATGCTCTCATAAAGTTTGAGAGTTTCCATTAAACATAGAAAGTCTTTACATATATCTAGATACTATTTGTGTTTGAAGTGAGAAGCTAATATGACAAATATTTTTTTTTTTAATGTAAAAACCTTGCCTACTAGGAATTTCTTCTATATTGTGTGGGTGCGTTTACAAACATTTAAAACTCACATTCACAAACATTCAGCCCCATAATATTTTTTCCATACAAATATTTTTTCCGTGCGGGAATCGAACCCAAGACACGCAGCGCAGCAGTCAATCGATTAACCACTGCGCCAACCGTGGCGTCAAATATATAATTAAATATGTACTCGTAATATGGTTTTGTAAAGGACCAACCTCATCGCGAGCATTCGCTTTACGAATTTGGTTTGAAAACATTCGTTGCGCGAGCCTTTGTAATGCAAAGAACATTCAGTTGCGAAAAGTACTGAGTATGATTGTGATTCCAAGAACACGATAAATAAATCTCTAGAAATTGCTCGCGTACGAATGTTTGTTTCACGAATGAATGTGAGTAACAAAAGTTCGTGCAAAGAATGTTTACAAAACAAATGCGTGATGCAAATGCTCGTGGTAGTACGTAGTATAGCAAATCGCTCGAGTTCTTCCAGTACCAGAATTTATATGGGATAGGAACTATATGTATAAGGAGTAAGTAATTTAATGACATACCTAACCTACGCTTATTTGATTGGAGCATTCTACTACAAATCCGGAGTCACGGCCAATCAGGCGCCGATTATCTTCAAGATGTCAAAATGTTAAAACGGGCTAAATAAAATCCGCTATAATTTCATGCCTCTCACGCTATATACAGGTTTTATTCAATTAAAACCCATAATCGTGTGCCCATTATCCCACATACCTAAAACATTATCACCACGAACTACAGGGTACCTACTTTGTGAATCGACCACGAAATCATAGAAAATTATGTTCGCAGTTGATTCACTGTTGCCCACCGCACAATGGTATACCGTAGCTATTTACGACGGTAAATTTACAACCAGCCAATAATGATTCATAGTTGTGTACGAAGAATTCATATCAGTTGTTTTGAATGTACATACAGTAGGTTTCATTATTGAGTTGTATTGTGTACTGCACAGTATGTCGTTTTGAAAGATTTTTTGGGTTATGTATAGATAGGTAGCACAGTAATGTTTGATAATTCAGACTACCATCTTCTTCTTGTCGTGTCGCTAGCAATATATAGGATAGTGCGCAAACTGTAACCATGAATTCAGAATATCATTCTAGTATCATCTCTTTTTTATAACCTACGAAAAATTTCAGCGCCGGATTATGTAGAATGATATGCTGAATTCGTGGTTAAAGTTTGCGCATTGGTTAAAAATTTATCCTGTGTATGGATTCGGCCCAGAATTCAGCTACGTGTTAAATTATAAGTGATTTAATTTCTGTAAGTAGTTTCGTACAAACACTATAAAATAAAATAAGCCTTTATTTCTGTTAAACTCTCTTACAATGACTAAGTGTTTACTAAATATATGCCCTAATTACTAAAGAAAACTTACTAATTTAACATTTAAATTAAATCATCCGTTAGCGGTTGTTTGTCTTTAACAGCTTGTCTGTCGACAAAGGCCTCCCCTAAAGATTTCCAAATAATCCTGTTTTTTGCTGCACGAGTCCATACCGGGCCAGCTATTTTCTTGAAGTCGTCCTCGCATCTTTTAATTTGTCTACCTCTATTTGTTTTACTGCCTCTTGGATACCATTCTGTAGCTAACATAGTCCATTTTTCTATACTCTCCCTTAACATATGCCCCGTCCAACGCCAGTTTTGTTGTCTGTAAGCTGTAAGTGCATTTTTAAATGTTGTTTTCGTTTTTATTTCTTGTAGTTTCACTCTGTTCCTTCTTTTTATTCGTATTGTATTTCTTTCTATCGAATTCTGGCAAACTTGTATTTTATTTTCTAATCGTTTCGTCAGAGCCCATGTTTGGCAACCGTACAGTAAACATGGCATAATGCACATTTCATACACTTTCTTTTTTTCTTTCATTGGCATTTCTTTGTTATTAATTATTTCACTAAGAGACCAGCATCGTTTCCAAGTATTAGCTATTCTACTTTCTATTTCCCTATTCATATTCTATATTACCGTTTTTATTTTTCATATTTGGAATACAGTCCTTTTTGTAGTTCAATTCTTTAAGTGGCTTTTTTATACCTCCAGTTTTTTCTATATGTTTTTTCAGTGTTGTTAACCTTTTTGTTTTCCTTTTCTTTCTAAGTTGTTTGCTATTCTTTTTACTTATTTCTGCTATCTTTTGGCGATTATTATTATTATTCTTTCCCTGTTGTAAAAGTTCTTTGCGTTCCAGTAATAATTGCTTACTTTTGGATGACACTGCTTTCTTACTACTTATATTAACTTTCCAAGTTTCCGATTAAAATTGCTTAATGAATTTGTCGTATTTTTCTTGCAGTGAAATACATTTTCTTTTCTCATCGTCTAAGGATATTTTGAGGTTGTTGAGAAGTAAATCAGTGTTACCCTTGCATTCAATAGCTTTCGTATTATTATGAAATATTCTTAGTTTTTTGATACGTGTCCCTGATAGTTTTGCTCTAACCATCCTATGATCTGTGTTAAAATTGCTTATAATTAACACATCATTAAAAACTTTCACCTTGTTTTACATAATATAATCCATCTCATTCTTATAAAGGCCCTTGGGAGATGTCCATGTCCATTTTCTTGACAGTTTCGGCTATTTAGAATGCTTAGTTTATTTTTAGTAGCAAAAGATACTAACCGTGTGCCATTCTTACTGGCATAACTCCGTCATTTATAAACGGATTTGCAAAATATTTTTTTTTCGGAAGTAGTTTGTTCCGAAATGATCCCATTCTAATTTCATATATGTAGATCTGATGATGCGTTTCGGAGACACATAGCGGAACTCTTAAAAAAAATACAGCAAATCAACCGCGATTGCTGCTATCGCATATATATGCATTGTTTTGAACAAGAGTGATGAAATTTCGAATTAGCGTGGGGTAGGTACTATAACTAAAAAGTGTAAAATAAACACTAAAAAAAACCACTTCCGGAAAAAACACTACAAAGTGAAAAATTACTTTAATTTCGGAAGGCGGTGGCAAATTTTTTTTATACATATCCTAAGTCACCGACTTTCGAAATTAAAGTTATTTTTCACTTTCTAGGGTATTTTCCGGAAATCGGTTGTTTTTTTTTTAAGGTAATTTTATATTAAGGATTGCGATCCGCTCAGAAATCCCCCTAATTTCCTCTATATTGTTGGTAAGATTTCGTTTCACAATGAATCCGACTCCGGAGAGTCCTAGCGTTTCTCCTATTTAATGTAATATGTATTTCCCATGGTCTTTTATTTCTCTCCAAATTTTCACATTTCACTGATGCTAATTCCAGTTCTTGAAACTTCAGAGAAACTTCTCTGTAGTTCTTAGTGATTGACAGTTTATAGTTGCTACATGGATATCCTTAAGTACTATTCTTTTGTCTCTTATTTTCTATCTTTAGATGTTCTTGGTAATTTTCCCCCACGAGGACTAGTTGGCTTGAGGGATGTTGTTGGGTTTTCCTTTTGCGAATAGCTAATTGTTATTACGTATTATTATCCGCCATATAGGAAGAGAGCGAGTTAGATCTGCCTCTCAACACATCAAAAGCGTTTAATCTGTTATTCTTCGATGGCATAAAGGTTTCCTTGTTTGTGTATTATTTTTCGGTGATGTAGACAATGCTGTTTTCTTTTTGTCGTTGATTGTATAATTTATTTTACTATGAGCTTGTCACATTTAAGGTATGCGAAATTTCCTTTCTTTCTTTCTTCTGTCAGTTTAGCTTGCAGTAATTTTCTCTTTTCCAATACTTCTTTATAATAATCTTCTGTGATGTACACATCTTTAAGATTTTTCTGATTCTTATTTATTTCATTCTTGTTTCATAGGTTGACAAAAGAAAATAGGACAGGTTTTGGTTTGCCGTCTGCTCTTTTCTTATCAATGCGATAACTTTTATTTATTTCATACTCTGGAATGTTTATATTTATGTCTTTTCCAAATATTTCCTTAACTCCCTGTACTAGTTTTGTTGTAGATTTTTTTTTCTCTTTTTTCAAAAATAATTATGTTGTTGTTTTTCTCTCTTTTAAGAAAATCTATCTCTTTCTCGAGGTTTTCTATTTTTGTGTTTAAGTCTTTATTTTCTAATATAATAGGCTGTAATTTCCCATCTATTTTCTCCATTATTGTATTAGTTATGGTATCTTTCAGTTCAGATGTCTGTTTCTACATTTCAATAAAAAAAAAAA
Organism: Antitype chi; assembly: GCA_947359405.1. Taxonomy (NCBI): domain Eukaryota; kingdom Metazoa; phylum Arthropoda; class Insecta; order Lepidoptera; family Noctuidae; genus Antitype; species Antitype chi. Next base: position 22,486,247 of record OX375815.1, read on the forward strand.
AAAGTTGTTGAAATTAGTCTTCCTTATTTATGTTTCAATTGTCACTGCGTAGAATGGAACGTAACGTACAAACACTACTACACGTTAGTTATATTTTAAAACTTGATGAGGTCGGCGTTTCCTATCTGATTATTCTGAGAATAAAGGCCGAAACAAAATCAGTCTCTATTAAAGTGTAGACATTATTTTGGTCAGATCATATGAAGACCATGTAGACTGGTGTTTGGATTGGTCTTTTTTGGATAGACCCACACAGATTGAGTGGACCTGTCCAGTCAGTGCACGCATTTATCACATCATGCATCTCAATGTTTGGCGCTGTTTGGCAACATCACTAGCGTCCATCAGTTCCCGTAATGTTCAGCTGACAGGACTCGTAGGACATGATATTAAGTGGCCCATCACTCGTAGGAGAGCACCACATTTACACTCCAATTCGAGTCGTCTATGAATCTACACCAGAACAGGTTTTTCTTCCTTCGAGCAACCTGGATTCGGCGTCTGTTTAAAGACTTCCAGTTTACCCAAGCCAACACAACATGTCCAGGTGGAAGATCTTTAGCGAACTACCATAACTTTGGGGAAATTAGAGCAAAATTGGTCAGAGTTAATCTGGAAACCTTTTCCCTACTTAAAACTAAACTTTAAAATAGGCAAGTATTTTAAATTTACTTTCCACCGATCATATTCATTACATTTCTTAGTTTCGATATACCAACTTTATCCCGACACCACTGCAGACTTTTTTTAAGCAGGTGTTTGAATTTAAAAGAATCCAGTGATCCAATTAAAAACCCAAGGTAATAGCAGTGAACCTGTTACCGTGTTGTTACCGCTGTTATTCAGTACATATTCTGAACCCGCGTTGAAAATTTCGCCGGTTCTTTTTTTTAATTAGCTCTGCCACAAATTTTGACCATGTATGTATTCCATTTTTCTATGTAACAACAGTTTATTTTTTGTAACGTACGAAAGTTTCTATGCTAGAGGGTCTAGAATCTTTGCTGAATTCATCGTTTCAGATTGCGCGTCGATGTCTCTGCCACCCTATATACCTTTCTATAAACAAAGAAACATAATTACACTTTTAAAATAAAAACAAAACCTCTCCCTCAATTTGATTCAACAAACAGTCCTTAAAAAAGCTAAACAGCAATTTAAGGCAAAGCGATTAGATTAACGATTTTCTAATCTGTTATTTATTACGGAGCGGCGGCCGGCCGTACCGGACCGAGCCGGATTTCCTACAGTTCCGGTGCCGTAGTACCACTATGTAGTTCCTCCACTCCTTATTAAAACGGTGTTTTGAAACGGAGCCGGCTGAAGTGCGCATATTTATGAAGGAAGTTTACAAAGTACTGTTTGTAATTTGTATGCGTCAAATCGGACTTTTTAATGTCAAGAGTTGGATAAGAATGGTGTCTTAAATCGCTATAATACATAGTTTATAGTACCTGTTACCTGTTATAGTATAGTTAATAATACCTTTATCATTAAGTTTAGCCGATGGGTTGGCTCACTTGGCAGTGATTATGAAAAATCATTAGCATCATTTAAGGTGAAAGCTCCAGGGGCCGAGAAATACAAAATTAAGTTTTTTACAATTTGCAGGTCAGTGCAAGGTTGTATGTTGATTAAAATATGTTTCGCGGCCTTAACAACTACGGCTTAAAATAATTATTATCATTTAAATCATCAATACAACCTCGTAACTTATAGAAATACAGTATTTAAACCGTAAAATCAAGTCATTAAAATTAAAGAAATTTGCGAAATTGGCAAAATTGATGATGGATGGGAAATCATCAAATAACTTCTACCTCTCTGGGTGGAGCAGGAGGGCGTGTCAGACTTTTACTGACTAAAACCCACCCGTGTTCCCTCACTTGCCTGTGTGCCAAGTAATAAACCAAGTAATATAAGGGCCTCAGACGAACCCGTTAGTTATAAACGGCTCTAGGGGTTTGTTATGAACACTATCATTAACGACAGATTACAGTACCTGTTCCCGTATGGAGTTGATTCTGTTCAATGTAATAATGCCCAAAGTGTTATTTACTGATTGATATTTGCTTTATCATCATAATCACGCAAATAAAAATATGAAAATAGCAACTAAAGGTAAAAATGAATCAAACACAAATATGTTATACACAGCATTTGAAAACAAAAATAAAATCATGGCTATTTACAAAACAATGAATAAACAAAACCCACTGTGCAAAATTTACATACTTAGCAAATATTTTGTTTGTTCGACGTAAATCGGAATGTTTTACAATAGCAGTGTTGGAAACTAGGATTGTTCGGGCAAAATTACAGGCTTTTTTTTTAACTTTGCTTTAGTTTAGCTACACATTTTGTAGTAAATTTTGAACGCAAGCTTATTTTGTTACGATTCTTTTGTAACAACTAAAATTGCTATTGAAACGAAACTAAAACCAAACTTAAAGATCTTTGATTTTAGTGTTTTGCTGTGTATGTCGTTTAATTAAATATTTCACGTGCCTATGTGTACTGAATTCAGCTTTCAGGCCACCATTTAATTTTTTATGTATAATATTTTGAAGTTTTTTTTCTCAGTATGTAACCTTAGATCAAAGATAGTAATCGATATATTTGTAATATAAATTAATCAATGGGAAAGATGCCCCAATGAATGCAATATAAATCCAACTCCGAGAATGCCTCTTGATGATAACTTTAAATAATAAATAATACTAAAATCTTTTGCTCATTTAGGTAAAACAAGTCCAAAGGGGAGGATGCGTTTCTTGTTTTGTTTGTTCTGACAAGGGCACATAGCTGACATAGCTAGCACCCTAATTGCATAACATACTAGATTCATTTTGAAGGTAATTGCTAATCCATTCTTTCAAATGTTCGAAAAAGTTAAAAAAAAAAAAAAAAGCAACGTAAATAACGCCATGAATGTTGTTGAACTGTCAAAATAAAAGCGATTCCTACTAATAGTGTATACGGAATTGCCCCTCTGGTCTAAAAGGATGCAATACATACCTATTTTGGAACGTATCGTCTACCATATTTTGAAACGGTGTTAACCACTCTCGCCACGATTCGCGAGAAGTTACCCAGATTCGTTCTGAAAAATGGTATAGTATGCGTTCCAAAGCCGGAGTGCAATATACATTATTATAATTTATCTTGTTAGGCCATATGTCAATTACTCACCATCTCCTTATTAGTAGTGGCTTTATCCAGCACAGCATCGAGCCACTCCCACTGCTTCCTCGCCTGCACACTGTTCGAATCCCGGATGCTGAACAGGTTTGTGTTGAGCGCCACTATTCGAAGCTTACTCTGTTTCTGTTCTATGGTATAGTAGCCACCTGTTTAGAAGATAGATTTGTGATTATAACACACTTTGGTGGAGTACATGGTACTGGAATGATTTTAAAAGCTTTCCTGGTAATAAAATAAAGACAGCATGACTAGAGAGACGAAAAAAAACTTATAGCCATCCAGTTTTTAATATTTTTTTTACAAAATTAAATTAAAAACCACAAAATTACTAAAGTTTTACATTTAACTGATCAGCTGAGGGCGAATTTGATCAATGAAGCAGAACACGATCAGCTTATCTAGACAAGTTCAAGAGCTGTCAGTATCAATATTCCACGACAAAGATGACACGGACACTGATTTTACTGGTCTCAGAAGGGTGGGCGTGGAATAAGTAACTCGTAACTTCGGAACTGTGTTAGAGGTTTATTATAAAGAATAATAGTGTTGCAACTAGCTCGCCCGGACAGGTCCTGAACTTCGGTCAAATACGTCCTGAGAGAGTAAGTTTTTATTCAGGAGTACAAAGATGCTTAAACATTACCTACTATAAAAACCATACACATCAAAATACTATCAGGGCAAAGGAGCAACAACAAAATAAAAATAACTATTGTTATTCACCCCAGAACTCATACATGTACCTATCAAGCTCCATTGAATATAGATCAAGATCCAATTGAAGCATCAACTAAGAATAATGCACAAAGCGAACTACAAAAGCGCCCAATACGCAGTTTCGTTCAGCAATCTTCGTGTTTCTTATTTCCCGTCGACTCCTGGGAACTTTTAACTTTTATAAAGCGGACTCAGGCAGTAACTTAGAACTGATGGCAGAAAAGTTAGGCGTTCCAGTCTTAAGACATCAAAACAATCACCATATTTAAAAGTCTGCAGTGCTTGCGACGCCGTTGCATCTAGAATAAGGCATTATGTTCTTATGGAGCTGCCTGGCCGATGGCAGAGCGTATTATTTCGAAGGATTATAATCTTGTGGTCTTTATTCTGGCTGACTTGTAACACAAATCACAAAACACATTTGACGCTTAACGAATTTAAACGATCGTTCTGTTTCTGTTAATCGTTTGAAGATAATAGAGACAGAATGATGTTTAAAGATGCTTTTATAAGCAATCAATGCACTTAGTGAATATGGCTTTATGTTCGTATGGAGTTGCCTGGCTCATTGCAGAGCATATTATTTTGAAGGATTATAACAGGATCCTATCTTGGGAGCTTTATATATCTATTTTCCTGGGAGCGCTGAATTAATTGGATTTTACCTGAGTATGATTCTGTTCTAATGTAGTTTTTACATGCAGCGATACTATTATTTGGATGATGTTTGAAATAAGTGTTTACACGTAACTATAGATCTAGTTCAGATATCGTGGATAACCAATGATAAAACCATAAATAAACGAAATCATTTATCAGTAAGCAGTGATGGCCCAGTGGTAATAGCCCCGACGAGTTTGTATGGCATGGGTTTGAACCCAGACAGGCGCCAAAATAACATTTCGAAAATACGTGACTTCTACCAACGCGCACTGGTCCACGTGGTTTATTACGGCCCATTCCCACTCACCCAGAAAAGGCGTGAGTCCCAGCAGTGGAAATAATATAGGCTGATTATGCTATTATGCAAGGCAAAGGCTGATTATCATACATAGAAGAAATGAGCATTGGTCACCACGCTTGCTCAAGACGGATTAGCGAGTTCAGACTTATAAGTATCTGCACTAATATTATAAAGAATAAAGATTTGATTGTTTGTAAAATCGTTTGTTATGGATAAACTCAAAAACAACTTGAATGGTTAAAATAATTCTTCCACCCGTGGAAAGCTTCATTACTCGTTGCGGGCGAAGTATATATTTTAAGTCCAGGTTTCCTCACAATGTTTAGCTCTACCGATGTCAGTGATGTCCAAGATAAACACAGAACGTACCTTCATTTTATGCATTGAAAAAGTCACATTGGTACTTACCCAGATTTGATCCCAAAACTTTGTCCATGGGCCTGTGCCATCATGACATAGTAGTAATTACATAATGAACAAAAAATACATACCATATTTGAAAGTCTGCAACGCTTCCAGTGGAAGCCAGTGCATCCACAAATTGGTGAGACTCTCGGACGGCGCTGGGTCCAAATGACCAAGCACTGGGAATACGAAGTGAGAACTAAACGTTCTGCTGAGAAGATCTGTCATGTTCCGAATGGCCTGGATTTTGTCATCTTCGTTGCCTGTGTACCGGGCTGCTATGATGTCGCTGGAAAAAATGATGATGTTTGAGACGAATATACTACATCTTCCATTATATCCAGCTAGCAACTTTGTAACTGAATATACTACATCTTCCATTATATCCAGCTAGCAACTTTGTAACTGAATATACTACATCTTCCATTATATCCAGCTAGCAACTTTGTAACTGAATATACTACATCTTCCATTATATCCAGCTAGCAACTTTGTAACTGAATATACTACATCTTCCATTATATCCAGCTAGCAACTTTGTAACTGAATATACTACATCTTCCATTATATCCAGCTAGCAACTTTGTAACTGAATATACTACAACTTCCATTATATCCAGCTAGCAACTTTGTAACTGAAATGTGCCGTTTCCAGGCGGCAGGTAGTAAACTTGTTTTGCCATAAACTTGACAGTTATTAACAGTTTTTTTTTTTTTACTTTTTTTGGTCCTGATTAATAAATAAGAAAGCATCAGTTGGTATCAGATAGTTATAATAAATGACAAGAGGGGTTTCCAAAGGAAACAAAACACTCATGGTTTTCAAACAGTTAAACCACGTTTGCACGGACGTAAGAATATCGCGAGGTGATTTTATTGCGCACTGGATTTCCAACTGTCGGTGTCGAACCGAGCATTGACAGTAACAGAGTGCAGCCCAGCAGGTCGATAAAACACACTGTTCGATTTCCAACGCTCGGTGCTAAGCAGTGCGTTGAATATTGAGTGCGAGAAAGAATCCCGCCGTGATATTTTGGACTTATACCTTTCTAGAAGATTGACCTTTTAACGCTTGTAATTTAAACAGATTTTTTTATGAATAAAATCAACAATTTATATTTATAGTAGCCACTGTAAAACTCACCCAGTCCACAGCACGAACTCGACGTTTTCTGAATGCCGCGTGCGCATGTAACGCGCGGCTGACTCGATCAGCTCCAGTGAACTGTCGCAAGAGTAATCTCCGAAGCGGCCCAGCGCGCGGTGGTGGCCCGAACTGCCTCGCTCGTCGGCTCGACGACAATCTACAATGGAAAATTATTTGACTTTCCTTTCTCTTCCTCTCTCGTTCTACACTGTTGCTACTCCGGTCATACACTGTTATAATCAAAAGGGGGTGGCAGATGAAATAACGCAACCGATACTTGGTATTGGCAAGTTTTAAGTCGGCGTCAGTTAAAGGTTCATACCTTTAACTGACGTCGACTTAAAACTAACTCCCTATTTATTTATTATACATACGTAATTTTGACACCCACATAGCATACACCATCCAAATATTTGAAATACATTATTTTTAAAAAGAACGATACATCAATAAAATTAATCCACTACGGCACTCGTAGCGGATTAATTCAAAATTCAATCAGTCAAAAGCGTTCACAATTCTTCTATTTATAGGTAGGTACCTACTGCGATTGGGAGCGGTAATTAAACCGATGTTTTGCATACAAATTACTGTAGCCATACTGAAACAAGCAAACCAAAATTGGGCATCTGAATTGAAAACAATCCGGCAAAATATGTACGGAATATATACCTACATTTGAGGCCAGAGCCATTTGCCCTTCTGTGGATATTGGTGATCAAGCATTTTGGATGATGGTGCACCTTTATTGTTTTATATTTCGTATTATTAACCTATGGAAACTTTAACCATACTTTTAGAACTTAACTACTTGACGACGTTATTAGCGTCACTAAAATAACCTACGTATTGACGATATAATTTACACATGGTAATGACAGCGTTTAATTCGACAAAGTCTAAAAGTGATGAACTTTTTTTAACGATTATATGTTGTAATGCATTGATGATGATTGACGCTTTTTTTTGTGGGTGGGAAATCATCAAATAACTTCTCCCGCTCTGGGTGGAGCAGAAGGGCGTGTCAGACTTTTACTGACTAAAACCCACCCGTGTTCCCTCAGTTGCCTGTGTGCCAGGGGCCGCGGTATCTCTTTCGAACAACCCGCATCATGATTGACGCTTACACATTATTACAAGTGAGCCTAAATTGGGCATCTGAATTGGAAACAATTCGGTGAAATATGTACGGAGTTCCTACATTTGAGGTACCTAGAACTATTTGCCCTGCCACGGATGATAGTGCGCAAGCATTTTGGATGATGGTGCACTTAAATGGTCATCTCCTATGTAAACTTTGACCATTCTTACTTAAAACTTTGTCATATTTGACGACATTATTAGCGACGTAAAAATTATCTACGCGTTGATGACATAATATACAAGTCGTAATGGCAGCGTTTACTACGACAAAGTCTAAAAACGATTGAGCCAAAAAAAATGATTGAATAATTGACTTCTATAAGTGTGAAGGTTACATAATATTATGTAAATAATTGACTTCTATAAGTGTGAAGGTTACATAATATTATGTAAATTCAAATTTTCTAAGCCTTACCTTTTGCTTCTAAGTATACTAGTGCAGTTTCCTTCACAGTAAAAGTTAACTGAATTAAACATGGTTCCTGCGCAAGTTAATAACTTGAGTAACTTAGAAATAGTTAACATTATATACCTACGTCTTCTAGTGTCGCCCTGTGATGTGTAGAGGGGGTCATAGTGGAAATCCGTTATGTGCCAAAAGTAACCTGGAACAAAGAGAAATATTGTATTAGTACCTAGGTATATTATAATGATCATGATTGTGTACAAAATTGCAAAGAATATAGGATAGGATGAGACTATTAACTATAATAGTCTCATCCTATCCTATATTCTTTGCAAATAAAGTTACCTGTTACAGTAACTAACTGTAACAGGTAACTTTAGTCAGATCCACAACGGTTGTGAAACTATTGACTAGCCGTTGCCCGAGACTTAGTCTGCGTGTATTTGTAATAAAAAAAAACTTAATAAAAAAAAAAAACTGACAGCGTCGTTACAGGCATAATAATTACGACTTAAAGAAGTAGTGTATTAAACACAAGTCTCCTGCTGGTCCCAAACGATTAATTTCATCTTTTTTTAACACAACTATCCAGCACGTACTGCCTCGTTGGCCAAGTGGTCGCAAGAGCTACTGCTGAATATGAGGGCCTGGGTTCGATTTTCGGGTTAGGCAAAGTGTTATTGGGTTTTTTTTATTGGGAAAGTATTAGTAGCAGCTTGGAGTCTGTATGTGTGCGCGGTGGATGGCGACAGGTTTGCCCCCTATTACATGGGACTTACGCACAGCTGGCGAAATGTGGGTGTTATATAGGACACATCTGGCGAATACTTCTTGGAATACAGGCGTGATGTTATGGTATCCAGGATGACAAGCAGCATGTCCTTCTCAAGGTCAAAAAGTATCTAAGTAGGTATCTGTCAAATTGCTAAACGAACGTTTCAGTGGTAACAGACAGAGTTACATTATTTAAATTACGAATTATTGCTATCACTTTTATATTTTCAATGTAGTGATCATAATTTAAGATCCCACAAATGAATTACGATGCCTTTGTGGCATTAACCGAATAATTGCAATAAATTACATTTTGAAAACAAGCTTGGACCCAAAACTAAAAGTAACCCGGCTAATATAGTTAGGTACCTAGAGTGTCGATTTAATAATTATAAAAACCATGTACCGTCATCATCATCAACTCAACATACACAAATCTATAGTTATGTAAGGTCACCAAAATATATAAGTAACCAGCGTCGTCGGATATAATTATGTAGTTGAAGTTTTGTAAGAAACCGATGGATGTTTTCGAATAAAAATAATTTAATTAAAAGAAAACAAACAGTTAATTTATCTTTCATTTAATTCGAAAACATCCATCGGTTTCTTACTAAACTTCTCACCCAAGTTTCCTAAATGAAAAAGTTTCCAAGAAAACGTAATATCGCGATCGTATTCTTTAGTTCATCCTACATTCACTTTGCCTTACACCACAGTAATAATATAGTCATAAACTAAGATTATAAGATCTTTGAATAATGATCCAAGACGGTATCAGGACTCAGAAGGTATAAACACGTATAATCTAGGAAAACACTTGAGACTTGTATTGCTTCCACTAAGTGTTTAAGTATTCATAGTAGGTGTGTGCTGCTATCTTAAAGATAAATACTAAATCCTCTACTTAATAATATAAAGTCGTGGAAGTTAAGGTACCTACCTACTTAAATCCTTGATATTATTTATTATATCTTATTTATTACTATCTAATTTAAACTTATACAGGGTGGCAGGCACATCGACGCGCAAACTGAACATAAATTCTGCACTTGTTTCGCCCATGTAAAAAGAAACTGCTTTTTCATAGAAGAGTGAAAAACCCACGCGATCAAAATTTATGCAACAGCATTTTTATTTTATAACCCACGAAATATTTCTACGCAGGGGTTCAGAATCATGGACTCAATCCATAGTAACAGGTCGTGTGTCGATGTTACTTCCACCCTGTAAGGTAAAATGACAATTCTTAGGAATTAAAATGAGGCTGCGATACTTTTGCATAACCTTTTCACTCTGCGACACCTAATAAATATGATATACTATTTCTTGCTTGTCATTCAGCATGGTAAACACAACTTCGAGAAAGAAGCCAAAAGAAGGATCCAGTTAGTTTGGGCAGCGTTTGAAAAACTTGGTCAAATCTCGACGACAATAAAGTAATGTTTCTAGATCAAGGTCTTCAATCAGTGCGTTCTACCCGTTATAACATATGGTGCCGAAACGTGAACACTGATAGTTGAACTGGTCTACAAAATATAAGGTCGCTTAGCGCGCTATGGGGCGAGCTATGCTCAGAATTTCTATGAAAGATAAAATCAGAATCGAAGTTAACCAGAAAATAACTGGAGTTACCGACATAGCTTGCAGACTAAGCAAATTGAAGTGGCAGTGGGCTAGCAATGTTGGTCAAAGGACCAATGGCCGGTGTAGCAGACGACTCCTGGAGTGGAGACCGCGTATCGGCAAGCGGTGGTAGTGTGGGACGCCCTCAGCTAGGTAGGACTGACGACCTCAAGAAGGTAGCTGGCACAGGCTGGATGCGGGAGGAGGGGAACAGGGTGGTGTGGCGCAGCTTGGGAGAGGCCTGTGTGCAGCAGTGGGCTGCGATAAGCTGAGTTAATTGATTGATTTTATTGCTTGATCTGTCTAAGCATAGGCGCGGTTGTAGACACTATTTTTCCACGTTGTGAAAACAGTTTGAAAAGATAAACTACTTCGCATTGTTAAGGCTCTACTTATTGCCTATTATTACAAAAAATAATCAGCCACGCTACGTAACTTCAATTAGATCGAAAAATATATCGCCAGCAAAAAAGTATTCAAGTTTTTTCTCGTCTCAGGAGATTACCCAAAGAAAATCATGTTGTAGTAATTCGTCGGAATTTATTTGCAGGCCCGCATCGGGTTAGACGAGGCAAAAACATCTGATTAATGACGCCCCGAGTTAACTGATGAACACGTTGCGTATTCAAACATGGAGCGAGGAGTCTGTGTTACTGGAAGTGATTTTTTTTTTTGTGGTGCGAGTAAAGGTTTGATGATCTGCTGGGAACCTAAAAAGCAATGTGAATCTCAGTCTCCTCTAGCAGGAAACCGATGTAGTCGCAATTTATTTTCTTTGTCACATAGTTTTTTAGGTCGTCATCTCTTCAAATTGCAAAGAGGCATTACTTTGAGTCGAGTTCCGACACCTATTTTTGTAACTTTAATCAGAGAAGATTATGAAAATATATTTGACCTATAAAAATATCAAGTTTCACTTGATATTTTCCACTAACGACGATTAACAGTTACAAACAGTAGCATAAATAGCTAATTTACACATTCACAACTCTGCAACTAAAAGCAATATTGTTACATATCTCTAGATTACATAAGACCATTTCACAGCAGACATAAAGTGCTTCCCGACCGAACAGCTCAGAAATGTATACCTTACTAATGTTACAAAGTTGTAAGTGCCAGTCATCGCGGCCAATAGCCGGCACTTCCGAAGTTCATTATAAACTCTTGCTTGTCCAAGTCATGCTTCAGGTACACGGGTATTGGTGGGAGGGAAACAATAGCAGTAAGTATTTATAGTAAGGTTTTACGGTTGTAAAGGTCAAAAGCAATGCTCAATGATGATGAGATTGAAGCGCAAAATGATTGTCTACATAATACGATTGACGGAACTATGAGATTGATAGTAAAGGGCAAAAATTCGATTGATGGCAATTAACGCACCATGTATTGATGTTAATTTACAGCAAATGACCATCGTTATTTAAAAAAACGCCGGGCCAGCACACATGGCGAACGTAAAAAAAATTGTCTCATCTCAGTTTATGCCATTCTTCCAAAAGTATTTTTTCTGGGTTGAAATGTCTTAATTATCTTTTGTTAACACAACTCAGAAATCGAAAGAGGCGTGCGCAAATGACACACTTATAATTCACACAAACATTGAAAATTGCAATTGATCGTTTCAGGGACCCTTAATGGCTGATCTATAGGCTTTACGTTCAATGGGGAATAGAGTACAGAAATATGGTCCAGCATTGGGCGCTAGAAGGTTGTCACTTGTCAGAAGAATGTTTTATTAAATTGACAAAGAAGTTTCTCGGGGTACCGAGAACGCCTATTGGTCAATGAAATATCTTCTAAAAGGAGATCTACCATGTCTCAAACGGACAATTATGGACACGTGTATTCTCCCCATTCTCACATATAGTGCTCAAACCGGTCTTTGACACTTCCGCAGAGGTCTAAGCTCAAGGTTTGATAGTGAGCTATGAAGCCAAGTATTCTGGTGCTCGAACTTCGGACCGTTTAAGGAGCACAACACTGCGTGCGCCAAAATCAAGATCACAGAAGTTACTCAATGACTTCCCCGACTTTTTTTTTTCAAATGATAATATCACTTGAAAAAAGTAAGGCTACCCAGTGGCCCATTTTATACGTATTTCGGGGAAACATAAAAAACTACCTACCTACAATTTGATGTAGAGATTGACATTTCTACTGTAACAAACATTTAGCGACATCTAGATGGAACTGCATTAATGTACCCCAACCCATTGCCTATATAAATAAATACCTACCTTTAACTTTACGGCCATTGCCAACAGCTAACAGCTAAAGAAATCGTTTAAAGAAGACATTTCCACCTTCGCCATGGTTGGCAAACACGTTGGTGCCACAGATTCCTATTAAGACATATTTTTTTTTCCATGATTTTCATCTCTGATGTATGAGATGATCTCACTGGTCTATTCGATCTCATCATCATCTGCCTAGATTTTCACAACCTTTTGTTAGGGTCAGCTTCCTGTCTAACCAGATTCTGCTGAATACCAGTAGTTTATATGGAGCGGTTCGTCTGGTCTTTAGGGTACTCATGAGAAGAAAAAGTCGGTCTACTCTTTTCGTTCTTATAAAGAACATTCCAAAACTAAACTAAGACATTTCTGAGCGACATTTTTAAAGAACAAGTTCGAAGTAAGAGGGAAGATTAAAATAATCGATTTACTAACTTTGTAGAACTTTCCGTCTTTGATCATTTTCAGTGCATCTTGATAAACTTATCTGAGTCAAAGTGGGCATGAACTTTGTGTCACAGACAATTTGCTCACTGGTATTTAGAGAAAGGTTATCAGGCCATTTTTTCTTGTTAAAGAGTTTATTTGTAAAAGAATTAAGTGGAGTTTATTGAGTTTTGTCTCTATTGAATGTAGGACAAAAGGAATTTAGTTTTAGACTTTTTCGGTGATGATTATGATTTATTAAAGGCAGCAATAGTCTTCATCCCAGTCATCAAATACGACTTATTTAAGACAAATTTAAATGCACCATAAGTGCAGAAAAATTGGTTGACCGGTGCCTCAACTTATTATGAATAGGTATTATTGCTTGACGTTAACAAATCTATATTATGCAGTTACCAGGAGAGATATAAAAGCAAAGTCCTATTTCATACACGCTGGACCAAAAAACTACCCACGCACAGATCGCAATATTTTTCTTTACATCCACGTACTATCCCATGAGAGGCGAGTTGGCAAATCTCGCTGAATTCAACTCGCGAAATAAATTAGACAAGCGATTTGTATTTCTAGCGGATTAAATTGTCTTCATTTATTAAACAGCCCCAAAGGCAGTGGGTGTCGTTAATTTGTTATATTTTAATGTATTCTGTTTCAAGTTTTCTTTCTATTTTAATGTTGAAATGTAGAGGTGATTTATCATTGGTTTAAGCTTGTGAAAACAGATGCTTTGTGTGAAAATGAGTTTGTGAGCACTCTGTACTTTTAAATTGAAGATACGTTATTGTATTTTTAATCATTTTCATAACTTTCAACTTTAACTAACATCTGCAAAGTGAAGCAATGTTCATGAGCATTTTCTCCACAGGTAGTTGTAATATTTAGAAATACATTTAATACCGTTGAGGGAACTATAAATTAGACAGACAGTTTTATTTCGTACATTGTTTTGTTCAAAACGTCTTCCTTCAAGGTCTCGAATAGATACTACATAGATGATAGTATCAAGGCCGATTACAAAAGGATCAATATTGGCAGTTTTCGTTTAAGAAATGTTTCTTAAACGGAAACTACCACAAAATTCATCATCATCATTTTACCTGAAAGACGTCCACTGCTGGACATTGGCCACCCTCAAGCATCACCACATGGACCCATTATGTGCTTCCCGCATCCAGCGGATTCCTGCGGCTTTCACAAGGTCCACCGATAAATATTATTTCAACCATTATACCAAGCTTTCGATATAAATGGAACATAATTATTGTTTCATAATTTACTGGATACGTTTTCGTACACTTACAGACAAATTAATATTAAAATAGAATTAGAAGAAGAAAGTTACATTACCTTATTCGGCATTATGAAAAATAGTTAGAATGGTGAAATTTTTTAAATATTTTTTTGCTTTTATTAAAGGTTAATTTAACTTCAACTTCAGTAATTTGACTGTCGTCTGTTTCATAGGAAAGTACAACAACTACGCGGTCATAATCATCGTCATCACCATAAGCAGCCTATTAATGTTCTGTGTCCGTAATGCACCACGCGCGCCCAGTGTGGGTGGGTCCTGCTTGGTCAAAGTGTATTATATGGCAATTGCTTTTTTAATAACCGACGTAACATTGTAGCGCTGGGGTTTCAGAATCATGTACTGAATCCATGGTAACAGGTTGTGCGTTGATGTCACTGCCACCCTGTATACACGAACAAATTCCATACATAACAATAATGATACATGCCAAGACGTTACTATGACCTTTAAAACTGACATTTTACGGCTACACGAAGCACCCTATGCGTATATTGTAACGTTTGCATGATATTCATATACAAAAATGTTATTGGATAGATTCCAAATGGGCTAAAAATTATATCCATACTAAAAGTTGGACCCTAAATAAAACTGCTTTCCTGACATATTGTTGCGGTTAGTGACATTTATATCACAAAACAAAATTTATATTTTTTTTTTGCCAAAGCAACCTTAAAATAGATCATAAATTTCAAAAGAAATATTGTATCTTCATACTTTAAGTAATGGTTAGCTTACAGAAATCATTAGTCTGTAAATAAATCAGGACCATTATTAATGTTTGGGGCCTAGGATATCCTTTTGGATGAAAATATATCTGGAAAAGGTTCTCTACAAAAATAGTCTCCGATATTACAGTGAACCCAGTATTCTTAGTCCATAACATTATAGTTAGGATGTACATTTATAACGTCTATTGTGTTAAAGTATGCAATTATATCTTCGTCTAAAACAAAAAAAATAGTAAACGCTCTCAAAATGTCTTCGTGTTGACATGTTGGTAATGTTTCAGCGCTGCAAGCCTACAATAATATAAAAAAACAAGCATATTTTTGGAACGAAGTCCTTTAGCACGGCTTGTGGTAGGATTCGTTTGGTAGAAATCGTCACGTAATGAATAAGCGTTATCCCCCTTCTATGCAACATTTTCTCTACATGTATCGTTATAGTTTTCATGATTTTCGAGGGTGCAGCAACCGATACTGAGGTCAAAATGAAAATCCAAGATGGCGGCTGCGAATACCTTAAAAACTTTCGTTATTGGTGTCGTTTTCATGATTTTTAAGGGCGATAATTCAAGATGGCAACCATTTTTCGAGAGATACTAAATACTAATAATGGATATAAAGTATTTAATGCACACTTTCTCTCTCCGTTAATATACGAGTGTGTGTGCGTGCAAGTATTGTGTAAAGTACTTTGTTACTGATGGGAGTCTTCCGACCACACACGTTTTTTTATAGGTAAACTAGTAGTCACAGAACAATAGATTTCTAAAACATTACCTAAATGTTAATTCATCATCATAATTTCAGCTGAAAGACGTCCACTGCTGGACATAGACCTCCCCCAGGCTCCTCCGCTTCGACCGGACTTGTGTTTCCCACGTCCACCAGATTCCCAAGGCCTTCACAAGGTCATCGGTCAACCTTGTGGGAGGCCTTCCCACTCTAAAACTGCCGATATGCGGTCGCCACTCCAGAACCTTTTGACACCATCGACCATCTGTTCAGCAAGCAATGTGCCCTGTCCACTGCCATTTATGTTTGGCAATTCTTCGGGCTATGTCAAACTAAAACTCAAACTCAAAGCATTTATTTGAATTAAACCAATTACAGGCACTTTTGAATTGTCAAGGTCGGTGAGTTAGAAAGATGAAGCTAGATGCCCATTCCAAAGTGTAAGTACCTATGGAGAAGAACGGGCAAGAAACTCTATGGACACTCTTTTAAAATTATGATATTGTTACAAAACGTAGGATACATCATTATGTTAAAATTATCAATGTGAGAACGATGTAAAAAGACGTGCACATTAAAAGCGGCCGTTATTAAAACAAAAATTAAATAATAATTCAGAAATTAAAATAAGTCGTGGGAGCTAAGAAATGACCCTACTGGCGGCGCCCGTTCACGAACATGACGCATAGATCAGCACCATTCAGCTCAACCATTTTGAAGGGAACTTAATGATCCAACATATACGCCACCACCAGCGAGACATTTGAGTGAGCATGACATACTCTCAGCTGAGAGCTACTGGAACCTACTAGCAGGGCACATTCAAGTCAATGAAAGACGTACCCTGTAAACGTTAGCTTTATAGTAGGAATATAGTGCTCACACATGTCATACGCTATGCAATTATACAATACTAAAAGTTTGAACTTATACAATGCAAAGATATCTAGCTTTTACAGTCTTCAGCACCTCCAACAATGTTTACAAATGCTATTCAATTTAGTTTAAGGTACCTTGTGAAGCAGGATAAACAACGTTTAGCCAAGCATTTTTGTCAACGATGTACTCCCCCAACTTATAATAAGAATGGCTGCACAGTGTGCGTTTCATACAAGATTTAAATTTCGTTTCATTCAGTGTCGACGATGTTGGACTTTAAGCCTTCTGATAAGGCCCATTGTGGGTGACCACGGTTCTGTGCCATAGGTCATCACTGGCAACACACATTAGTCAAAGACTTTCATCATGAGACACTGCGGTATTTGGGACAAGAAGATATAGCGAAGCCTCCCGAACGCTGCCCAGCCGAGTCGGATTCGACGATTAACCTCTTTCTCGAAATTGTACCAACCTAACTGGACAGTTTGTCCTAGGGAAACGTACTCGTCCACCACTTTGAGTGTAGTGCCTCCGATCGTCATGAGAGAAATGTTAATTCATCATCATCATCATTTCAGCCGAAAGACGTCCACTGCTGGACATAGGCCTCCCCCAAGCTCCGCCACTTTGACCAGTTCTGTGCTTCCCACATCCAGCGGACTCCTGCGGCCCTCACAAGGACATCGGTCCACCTTATGGGAGGCCTTCCAACTTTACGTCTTCCGGTGCGCGGTCGCCACTCCAGAACTTTTCGACCCCATCGGCCATCCGTTCTGCGTGCAATGTGCTCTGCCCACTGCCACTTAAGTTTGGCAATTCTTCGGGCTATGTCGGTTACCTTGGTTCTCCTGCGGATCTCTTCATTCCTGATTCGATCACGCAGGGAAAATCCAAGCATAGCCCTCTCCATTGCCCTTTGGGTGACTTTAAGCCTTCTTATGAGGCCTATTGTGAGCGACCACGTTTCGGTCCCATATGTTATCACTGGCAACACGCACTGGTCAAAGACTTTCGTCTTGAGATACTGCGGTATGTAGGACGAGAAGATATTGCGTAGCTTCCCGAACGCCCGCCGCCCAACCGATTCGGATTCGACGATTGACCTCTTTCTCGAAGTTGGACCTACCTAACTGGATAGTTTGTCCTAGGTAAACGTACTCGTCCACAACTTCGAGTGCATCGCCTCCGACCGATTTATGCTAATTGTTAATTCCTTGTAGTTAATTACTTATAACGTACGAAATCGTAATTAGGTTTTTTTTTTTTTTTTTTTTTTTTTTTTGAGGGTGGGAAATCATCAAATAACTTCTCCTGCTCTGGGTGGAGCAGGAGGGCGTGTCAGACTTTTACTGACTAAAACCCACCCGTGTTCCCTCAGTTGCCTGTGTGCCAGGGGCCGCGGTATCTCTTTCGAACAACCCGCACCCCTGGCAGGCATCGGCCCTTGCGGACCCCACCAGTTCGGCGCACCAGGACACGTGGCACGCCGTGACCACCCCAGGAACCAAGTAACAAAAGGGCCCCAGACGAACCCGTGTCTGGTACCCTTGGTCCCCTTGCGACGGGTCAGCGCAGTGGCCCCGCCGCCTACCACCTTTCGGCCGCAGGGGATAGGGAGAGCGGCCAACGCTATACCGACACTCCTCTTCCCCTGCGGCCCCACCGCGTCCACCATCAAACGGTGGCGGCCCCGTCCAGGCTACGGAAGGGAAGAGCGCTACTCAGAAGTACCGGCACTCCTCCTCTTCCGCAGCCTGTAATCCTCAGCCGCGATGCCTCCCATTCGACATCGCGGCCCGCCTCAGTTGCGGTGCACCTCACCGCAACCTACATTTTGGCCGCTACGTCGTCGGCTTGGAGACAAAAGCCCTGACGAGCGGCCCCACCTTTGGGTTCCTCTTCGCTTCACCGTGGGAGCGGACCACGGCTACTGAGCCCCCCCGCAACGACAATGCGGGAACCCACTGGGGGGGATCGTAATTAGGTAACATGTTAAAAACAAAAAAGCGATACTACATAATTGATTTAATTCCAAGCACATGAACTTTCGCCAACCCTATCCGGATAAATACGTGCGCTGAATTATTTTTTTGTTCCATTTCGTAACAAAAACCTACGTAATCCAAGAAAAACGTACTTAATATCCTTTTTGAATATAACTGTGCTTTTTAAGTTTTCCTTCATGTTATTTTCTTTGAATAGTGTTTTCTCCTAAATGTTAGAGCGATTATGTTAATGTTCCTATTGTTTTGTTTTTGAGTAAAATTCAAACATTTGGAATCGTTTGGAATCGTTTGGATTTTATGTGTTCCTACTCAAACTAATAAGTTAAAGAACGAGAAACCTGAGGTGTTTTAAAAATCTGTAACGAAAAAGTACTGGAAAGATAACTGATACGTTATGAATAATCTCTATTTATCTATACTTAATTTTATATATATTTTATCATATTACGTTTTATCTATATTATATCTAGATACTAATATCATAAAGAGGAAATTTGATTGTTTGTTTGTATGTTTGCATTGAATAGGCTCCGAAACTATTAAACCGATTTGAAAAATGCTTTCACTGTTGGGAAGCTACACTGTCCCCGGGTGACATAGGCTATATTTTATCCCCGTATTTCCACAGAAACGGGAACTACGCGGGTAAAATCACGTAGCGCTGCTAGTGAATTATAAATTAATAATAGTCAATGTTTAAAAGAAAATACTTGAGTCATACACGACATATTAAAAACAATCCATAAATCCCGGATCAAAATAAATTCGATAAACAAAAAAATACAGCGGGTTCCATCAAATGTTTTCCCCATTACAATCATATAATAATCACTAAACGAATTTCTTCATCCCCAAGTGTGCGAAACGTATCGGGAGAGGAAATAATCAACGAAAAACCCATTCGTCATTGGGAATAAAGATTTAATACAATGCCGCGAGCGTGAGTTGCGTGATCAACCTGTTTCGTACTCGCGCGGCTATGTATACTTACCTACAACCCACAATATAATAACCCCATTTGATTGATGAATACGAGTAAGTACGAAGTTTTACGAGGAACGACGAAGCTTAGTGTTGTTACTCGGTGTATTGTACGTGAGAATTATGTGCGGCGGGTTTTACGAGTGACTTTGAATTGGTATTATTTATAGTACGGAAAATGTATTGTGATGTTTGTGTGAGTCGGCTGTTATGATAACTGATGGCACGTCGTTGACAGCGGGTGTTTTAAAGTAAGGTCGAAGTATGAATGTCGTAATAGTTCGTGTTGACAGACTGGAACTAGGTAAATAAATATGTTTTTATCATGTGGGTCAACAACTTTGGTCCGCACTGTAATATATTATTAGTTCATTGTTAGTGGAACTTTTAAGTGTCAGTAATTTTGGACCGCATTATAATTATTGTAATTAGGTATATTTTCAGTCGATGGATTACTAATAACTAGGAACGACTTTAGAATTAATCTTATTTGTTTTGTGATTACGTGTCTAAGTAAAAATCTAAACAAAGTAATATCAATCGGAAATCTTCACTTATTTACCTACTATAATTATTTTTTCAGACTAAGTAATAATAGCTGCACGGGTTGATCGATCAGGTTAAGCTACGCTTGCCGCGGTCGGTCCGTGGGAATCTTTACATACTGAGACTAATTCCGAGACACGGAGGGGTCCGTGTCTCGGAATTAGTCCCAGCTGACATACGTGGATCTTTGACAGTTGTTACGGATACTCAAAAGCACGAAGGTCTGGCAACCAGTCTTACCAAGGGATATTAAATTAATCAAGATTTGTATTGTGGAGGTCAGATAGGCAGTCGCTCCATGTAAAATGCCAGTAGCATTCAGCTTCATCCGGTGAGAATGGAAGCGGACTCTAATACAGGAAAAGTTTTTATTCAGTGCGCAAACTTTAACCATGAATTCAGCATACCTTTCTAGACCCCCAGCGAAGACATTTTTCGTCGGTTTTACAAAAAAAAAATCAGCTGTGTCATACAAAAGTGCAATACCTACGTGGTCAAAATGTATGGAACAGCTGTTTTTTTTTTGGTATAACCGACGAACATTTTTTGCGCTGGGGGGTCTAGAATGATATACTGAATTCATGGTTATAGTTTGCGCACTGGA
Source organism: Antitype chi (assembly GCA_947359405.1). Taxonomy (NCBI): domain Eukaryota; kingdom Metazoa; phylum Arthropoda; class Insecta; order Lepidoptera; family Noctuidae; genus Antitype; species Antitype chi. The sequence goes on from OX375815.1 coordinate 22,507,105, forward strand.
TAAAAACTTATCCTGTATAGTTGGGAAAAAGCTAGGCGGATTGATTGATGAAGATGACGCCCGACGAGGCCGTGGAAGTGGCGAAGTTTTGGGCCAACAAGATCTAAAATACAGCAAACGAAGAAGAAGACTTACATCAAGATTCAAATCTGAAGTTTCTGATTCATATTATATCAAATCTTAAGCTTAGGTTTCCAAAGAAAGCGGTGAAAGGTCACAGTAATGTCTGTCCAAATACAGATCGTTTTTTGACACCTTAAGGTGAATGCGCAGTGGTAGAGCGCGAAATTCAAACTTTGTTACGTTTTTTGCAATTTTCAGGTGAGTGTCAGCTTGTTACTTGATCAAAATATGATTTGCGACTATAACATGTACGTATTTACAGATTTATTATATAATCATTAGAATCAATAATACATCTTTCTAAGTTAGATTTGTTCCATAAGAACAAATTTCTTATGGAAAAGTGCTTGTGGAAGAAATCTAACTTATAAGAGATATATTAGACATTCTAATGACTTAGTTCTGTAAACACGTACCTGTTATATTCGCAAATCACATTTTGATCAGGATACAACCTGATACTGACCTGAAAATTGCAAAAACGTAAGAAAATTTGAATTTCGCGGTCTACCACTGCGCATTCACCTTAATGTCAAATGATAAGTAGTGTTGGCCCGTGGTCACGGTCGAGACTACGAGTTGTAGGTCGTAGGTAAGAACACAGACTGGTGCTTTATTTAGTGTAAATTATTTTATCACCACTGCTCTCAAAATGGTGAAGGAAAGTATCGTGAGGAAACCAACATCTCCTAGAAACAATTTTTTTCAAACATGTGACATCCACTAACCCGCACTGGGCCCGCGTGGCGGGCTGCACTCTCTCGAAGAGGGGAGGCCTGTATCCCAGCAGTGGGAACATTATTAGCTCATGATGTAATGTCAAATACTAGTGAAAATTAATTTCCATGACGTTATTGTATTTATATTACATTATATTATAATTATGACAAAACCGATCTTCTAGGAAGGCATCGCTTTAATAGGTTTACGAGTACCATCAGATCAAATAAAATCATACGGCATTTAATGGAGGCAAAAATAAACAAATTGTTTTTTTAGCCAAATTAAATGGTAAAATCGACTGAAATAACATAGATACGATTATAACCATAAACATAAATTATTTTAAGAGATAATACTGGGAACGGAATCGTATGAAACATGTGTGTGTGATTAAATAAATGTAAACGGAAATAAATACTTAGGTATAGTTTTCCAACGAGCCGTCACCAAAAGAGATAAGTGGTGGATGTTTTCGAACGAGATTTAATTTACTTAGTCAAACTCAAACTCAAACTCAAAGCATTTATTTCAAATAAACCAATTACTGGCACTTTTGAATTGTCAAGGTCGGTGAGATAGAAAGATGAAGCTAGTTGCCCATTCCAAAGCGTAGGTACCTATGGAGAAGAACGGGCAAGAAACTCCATGGAAACTCTTTTAAAATCATGATTTTGTTACAATCAGTTGGTTACATCATTATGTTGAAATTATCAATGTGAGAACGATGTAAAAAGACGTGCACATTATAAGCGTCCGTAATTAAAACAAAACAAAAATAAAATAACAATTTAGAAATTAAAATAAGCCGTGGGAGCTAAGAGATGACCAGTCCCTACTGGCGGCGCCCGTTCACGAACATGACGTATGGATCAGCACCATTCAGCTCAACCATTTTGAAGGGAACTTAATGATCCAACACACACGCCACCACCAGCGAGACATTTGAGTGAGCATGACATACTCTCAGCTGCCAGGGCACATTCAAGTCAATGAAAGACGTACCCTGTAAATGTTAGCTATATAGTAAGGACATAGTGCTCACACATATGCTATGCAATTATACAATACTAAAAGTTTGAATTTATACAATGCAAATGTATCTAGTTTTACAGTCTTCAGCAGCTCCAACAATGTTTACAAATGCTATTCAATTTAGTTTAAGGTACCTTGTGGAGCAGGACAAGCAACGTTTAGCCAAGCATTTTTGTCAGCGATATAATTCCCCAACTTATAATAAGCATGGCTGCATAGTGTGCGTTTTATACAAGATTTAAATTTCGTTTCATTCAGTTGGAGTATGTGGGGAGGTATTTTATTGTAACATTTTAAACAGTACCCCATGAAGGATGAATCTACTTTAGCCAGTCTGAAGCCTGGTTGAACTAATTGGTCCCTATTTCTAGTCCTAATGGTGTGTCTTTCACCTCTTTTACTGAAAAGATTTAGATTTTTCCTGACGTAAATGATGTTTTCATAGATATATTGACAAGGTACCGTCATGATATTAATAACTTTGAACAGTTCTTTCAGAGAATCCCGCCTACGGAGGCCATATATTGCTCTAATGGCTCTTTTCTGCAGAATAAAAATAGACTCGATATCTGCAGCCCGTCCCCATAGTAAATTCCCGTAAGACATGATACTATGAAAGTAACTGAAATAGACTAGCCTTGCGGTTTCTACATTTGTGAATTGGCAGATTTTTCTTACAGCATAAGCTGCTGAACTTAGCCGTCCTGCAAGAGCTGTTAAATGAGGACTCCACTGTAGCCTTGAGTCGAGCGTGATCCCTAGGAAAACAGTTTTATCGACGAATTCTAGTTTCTCTTTATTCAATACTATGTCACAGTCAGTACTTTTAACATTTGGTAAAGCAAATCTTATGCATTTAGTTTTTTTGCCATTTAATACTAAATTATTAGCAGTGAACCAATTTTGTATCAGCAGTAGGGCGTTATTTACGTCGTCAAGATTTGGTGCACGTCTATTTATTTTAAAAATTAAGGATGTATCGTCAGCAAATAACACCATTTGTGGTTGTTTTTTTAATAAATGGAGTAGATCATTAATATATACTAAAAAGAGGAAAGGACCTAATATTGAGCCTTGTGCAACACCCATTTTTATTTTTAAACCAATTGAATTGACACCATTTATATGAACTTTTTGCTGTCTATCACATAAATAAGATTTCACTAGACTGAGCGCAAGTTTACCTAGTCCCTAATGCTCAAGTTTTAAGAGCAAGGTTTCGTGATTAACGCAATCAAATGCCTTGGAGAGGTCACAAAATATTCCAATGGCATCCTGGGCCTCCTCCCAAGCTGTAAATATGTGTTTTAACAAGGTAACACCGGCGTCAGTCGTACAACGTCCTTTGGTGAAACCATATTGCTGACCGTGTAAGATTTTGTTGGTGTTAAAATGATTAAGCATTTGATTAAGCATTATCTTTTCGAACACCTTGCTGAATACCGGCAGCACGGATACTGGTCCTATAATTGTTGGCGTCTTTGCTGTCCCCAGTTTTGAATAGTGGTATAACCTTACTATATTTCATTAAATCCGGGAAGACTCCTTGATCCACACACAAATTAAATATTAAAGCTAAGTGTGGTGCTATGGTCTCGATTATGGATGTACAAACTTTTATAGACATTCCCCATAGATCTTCGGTCAATTTGATTTTGATTTGCCGAAAAGATTTTAAAACTGTCATAGGGTTTATGTGCTTAAATTGAAATTCAACCGGGCAGCCTGGAACGTTCGCTCTTAATAAACCAATTGAGACATCGGGGGACGAATTTAAAGCTTCCGTCGTTTTAGATGGTATATTAGTAAAGAATTTTACAAATTCTTGAGCTACTTCTATGTTAGAGTTTATGGCACCACGCGAAGTCTCCAATGTATAATGCGTATTACGTATTTTTTTCGTACCAGTTTCTTTATTTATAACTTTCCAAACTGTTTTTACTTTATTCTCTGCTGATTTGATCTTGTTGCTAATGTACAAGGCTTTAGCTAACTTGCAGGTATTTCTAAAAATTTTGGAATATGTAGCAACATACTTGTTGAAAGTTTCGGTGTTAATGTAAGGCTTAAGGCCATACAGCTCGAACAGTCTTTCCCTACTTATCCTAATACCTCTAGTAGCCCAGTCACTAAATACAAAATGTGGGCAAATATTTTTTGTTTTCTTTTCTAAAGTTTTACTAAATTCGGTGTGCACTACTGAGAAGAAATCCTCATACAATTTATTTGCATCGCCCATATTATTATCGCTCAGAACATTTAACTTATTGTATAGGGTATTTTTGAATTTATTTAATTTGCCCGTCGTTATTGGTCTAAATTGTATTAGCACTTTTTGCAAAGGTGTTCTAAACCTAAATTTTACCGTTTGTCCACTATGATCAGACGGCAGATAATTTACGATGGCTTTCTCTACATATTCACAATCGCAGAAAATATTATCGATACAAGTAGCAGAAGTTGGAGTTACTCTAGTCGGTTCTGTAAAAACATTCGATAAATTGAAAGATTTAAAAAGGCTTAGTAATCTACTGCTATTTGAATCATGTTACAAAATATTGATATTAAAATCACCACAGATAATTGCGGCTTTATTACTGGAAGCAAGTTTCGCTAGGGCATCTTCCATTATTGACTCAAATAAAGAAAAGTTCTGATAATTAGGGGGTCTGTACACGCACACTACAACGTGCTTATCTAGCTCAACACAGGACAGTTCGATACAATGTTCCACTGATAAACCAACTATGTCATTACGTTGCTTAGATTTTAAACAATTTTTTATCAATATAATAGAACCTCCACGCTGCATAGATTTACGGTTAAAACAACTGCCCACACTATAGTTTTCATAATTAATTAGCATTTGGTAGTCCTTTAACCAATGCTCAGTAAAACAAACAATGTCAAACTTTGTTTTTTCTAAAAACAATTCTATTTCTAATAATTTGGAAGAAATACCTTGAATATTTTGATGAAATAATTTCAAGGCTTTCTGCTGATCTCCTTTTTGATAATTAATTATTTTAGAGCAAGAAGATACCTTGTTGTTGTTAGGTATAAGAATATTCTTATTGGTACCTTCTGTTGTCTTACATACTAGTTTAAAACATTATCCGGTGTTAACCCCAAGTTTTCAATGACATCACCAGGCATTGAGCACATTGTGAGTGAGGGACATGGAACCTCCTTCGTACAATCTGTATACAAACTTATAGCATTTGAGCTACATTCATTCTGGTTCACCACCGATGTGGTGTCAATAATACAAGACTTCGACATACTATTTATGTCTGAGTTTATATAAAAAGCTAATAGCCTTGCTATTATGTGTCTATTACTAACAGGCAGATACACAGTACCCCTAGTCGAGTTTAAAGTTTCCACAAAACTGTTGGTGTCAAAAAATACAAGCTTGTCACTATAATGACTAACTAAGAAGTGCATATGCTTATTAAGCATATGAATATAATTGTTTTGTGTATTTGTCAATTTTTTAAAATATGGGAAAGCACACAATGTTATTTTACTACAGTTTAACTTTAACAACTCAGTTACATAGTCTGTAATTTCTTCTTTTTTGACCTTAGAACTATTACCTACAAACACAGTAATGTTGGCTTTGGGATTATATTCATTTGCTGTTACTGATGCCATTATGCGTTTGTAAGTTGACCCTGGCATACAATAATTTTGAGTGGAGTAAGTCAGGTTATTACTAATTAATTTACCTAAACCCCTTCCTATACTATCTGAGAACATAACCGAATAACAATCATTACTACTAAACAATGGACAACTACCAATCTCGAGCTGTACGACTTGAGATAGATCTTGTACTATATCTGATACATCATGATTGAGATTACAGTCTTGGCATAAACTCTCAGTCTGGAACGGGTCCTCCGTTACCTCAGGCTGGACAGCATCAGAGTTTGACACGTTTTGACAAGTACACTGACACATTACTAACTCATAGTAAACTGTTTGTTTTCTTGCTAAACTCCAATAATATTTGACGACCCTGGATATTTGTCTCATTTGGTGACCGTACATTACTAATCTGGAGTGTTTAATACGAACATAAAATGTAGTTAATACATACACCATAAATGAATAGGAGAATATACCCATATTATTTATTTTTATAAAAAAGCACAGCCACATCACATACTATAAATAATCTCAATTACTAAAAGACTAATGTAAGTGACAACTACGGCGTACATAGCATTGATTAAAATATCTTGCTGCCTTGCATTATTAAAATAATGGTATTCAACTGCACACGGTTAGACTGCAAGCTGACCCCAACATAGTTGAGAAAAGGCTACTCAGATGACGACCACTCATCATTAGCAGTTCTTTCTTCCCAGAAGAAACTTTCTTTACAGAAAGAACTGCTAATGATGAGTGGTCATACACAAAAATCACACACATCAAACAAAAATTGATTAAACTAAATTATTTCACGTTAGCCTACGCTAAAATGTGCAAAATAAGATGAAAAGGCGCGTTCACTCTCGCGTTTTTCAGCACGCAGAGGTCAATGACATTAATTAAATATACATTTGGATTTCCTTTTGAATATTTCGTTAGCAAAAAATATTACAAATTAATGCTTGATTCCGACGAAGATTGAACACAGCGTAACAGGCTTTCACAAAGCTTATTAAATGTGGATAATATAAAATGTATACATACTTTGTAATAGGGATGTATAAAAATGTACAAGTATAATGTTGCTGAATACTACAGTTTATTTTATGTACTTGTATGTTTCAGTTTTATTGTTTTTTTTTTCAATGTAGCAGATGAGAATAATATAGATGGAGTGATGCTGATGGTGTAAAGTTTATTTTCTTATGTATATGTCATAAATGGAAAGGTTTTTATTTTGAATACAGTGAGCTGTGTGAAGGTATAAACTATTTAATTATTAAAATTAAATAACGTATCTTTTTTATTGCTGTTGGGGCTGCTCTTAACGTCACCTGATAGATGAGGTCTATGGTGGACCAAGCGTGCCCAAAACATGCTTGTTCACCCTTGCTTTGAAGGCAGGCGGGTTAATGGTGAAAGGAGAACACAAACGCTGGCAGAGAGTTCCAAACTTTAAAGGAGGAGTGAACAACGTGAAGGAGAAGCGCTGAGTATTTTAATATCTAAATATGGCGAGTTAGTTTGGGTACCAAGAGTATTCAATTTCAATTAATTCACATGTGAGAGGGATTTATGAAAGCGTTGTTTTGTTATTTATGTTTTAACCTCAACTATATGATTCTCTATTTTATTTTTAATCGTTTTATTAATTCATCATCGTGGTCTTCTTGCCGTTATCCCATGTTACTTGGAGGCGGCGCAACACGTTTTCTTTAGGTGGCGGTGCGGGCGAGTACCGGCGAAGTTGTAGTTCAGTGATAGGTTGCGTGTTGAATAAAATATGATTCGCGATCCTAACAAATGTGGTTTGACAGAATTATAAAATTATTAAACTCATCAATACAACCGTAACTTCATTGAATGTCATTGAATGAGTTTTTCATGAAATAGTCAGAATTTCGCAAGCTACCCTGGAGCTTCTCCCTTAATCGTTTTAATTAAAGTAACTAGATACAATATAACCCACAAGAAATCTCCATATATTTCAAAGCAGAGGCCTTCCAAAAGTCCTTCCATACATTTACGTCACTGTGGCTTCAAAGACCAAAGATTAGTATTCCAGCCCCATCACTCACACGGCCGGAATAAAAAATAGGAGAGCACCTAATACTTTTCCTCCTTAATACAATGTCAGCCTGTCACTGTTATGAGGGACACAGTCTACGTGATTTTGCGACGTCTGGTAATAAGCTGATAAGGCCTCCGATGTGAAATATTTGGGAAGCGTAAGGAGACTTAATTTTTTCATTGTTCTGGATTTTTTGGGTCGTTACGGAGAAATTGTTGGTGGCTGAAGGAATACCTTACCGCAATAGCGCAACGTACATGTAGATTTTATGTTGGTGTTATTAATGAGAAATATTAAATGGATTTTTCAAATAAATGAGCCTCTTCTAACTTTCTGGCTTCATCTCACAGTTGGCCGCAATAACTGGTATCACGACCAAACTAGAAACCCTAGGACCCTATAATAGGAACTGTTTGAAGTTCACATTTAGAGTTCGCACTCATTATATTATAGTGTTCTTTAAATTTAGAAAAGCAAAATAATACATGTCTTTAAAATGAACAATAAGCCATTCACTCTGATATCTCAGGATTTTTGTAATTTCGTATTGCGGCACAAATTGAACGTCGCGATGTGTCTCACTGAAGTTATAGCAGCTTAGGAGGGCCTAGACAAGTGACATCAACAATCGATCAGCGATAACGACGATGGAGAAGTAAAAAATGTATTGGATTGACGTATTAGGGGCCATTCAAGTATTATGTAAGCACTACAGGGGGATATGAGGGATGGGGGAGTCTGGATGGCGATTACGTCGACAGTATTTATTTTTTTACTTTTGGATTTTCTACAAAATTTAGTCGTTTGAACACATAATATGGCAACCCTATATGTCTATGAATGCCTCGAAGAAAACGAATTTGATATTCCAAAATCACACCAAAGTGAGCAGACACACAAAATTGAGCAGCAAACATCCAATGTCGTCGAAGACTTAGAGTCATGGACTGGAGACTATTAATTTGAATCAATAAACCAAAATTTAAAAAGAAGTTTGTTTTGTTCGTTAATATATAAAGATTATAATAATTGAATAACACCTCAATAAAATTTGCTTAAATAAAAATTATATGCTTTAGAGTCCTCTATTCCAAGCCTATCTGGGCGCACGGTAGTGCCGCCGCCAAGACGAGCCAAGCCTATCTGGGGGCACGGTAGTGCCGCCGCCAAGACGAGCCAAGCCTATCTGGGGGCACGGTAGTGGCGCCGCCGCCAAGACGAGCCAAGCGGAGCGCAAGCGCACTACCTACCTTTTTTGCGAAGCGCTTCCTCGTTTTTTTCGACCCTTATAACTTGAGTTTGGATTATACCAGATAAACAAAATTCTCGGGATATATTGTCAATAGTGGATTTATTAAACATATAAAGTTTTAATTGCATAGCTCTTATACATTAGATTTTAGTGATATCTAAAAAACCCTAAATTCGTCACTGACTCACTGATCATCAAAATTCTTAGGGTACTTCCTAATGTCCTAGAAAGCTGAAATGTGGTATGTGAGCTAGTATTAGTACACTGACAACAAAAACATCTAAAACTTGGATCTTTTATCCCCCAACCCCTTAAACTAGGGGATGGAAGTTTGTATGAGACTTCCGCAATTTTGACGCTAGAGGTCTGACAATTGATACAGGGACTCCTTGTTGTTAAAAAAAATTTGTCACAAGCAACTTAAAAAAAGAAGTGAAATCCCACCAAAAACATTTTCATATAAAATGTTGCCAAGACGAGACCATATGACTCGCACTGTTAAAAAGTTATCAGATCTCATGTAGAGTCAAGCTTCTAACTCTACACGCCCTAACTCTACAAGGCCTAACTTCACAAACTCTACAACTTAGTCAAAATATGTGGCTACCGAAAAGCTTACGTCGAAAGTCAATTTAGAAATATGAAAAACTTTGAAAGCGGTTACCACTTGTCTAGGTCCTCTGACCAGGTTGAGTAAATCTGGCTTGACATCGGCTACGTCTACGTTGTATGAAGTCAGATTGACTAAATCCAAGTGAATATACTTACATAAATTTATTTTCAATTAACTACAAATTTTTATAATACGAAACGACGATTTCCCCTGAATTTGCACCGTTTTGTACGCTTAAAATGGTGCATTGAGGGTATTTTAAGTCACGATTCCAACCTCTTCTGATTTGATTAGGACCAGTTTAACCAACCTGCAATTAAGTTTTCACGAAATAAAAACGTTAACTTAAAAGTATTATCGGGGACGATATCTTTAACGAAGCAATTATTATATTAAATTGAAAAGTTTTATAGCACCCTTTATTGAAATGGTACTTACAAAATAATGAAACATGATAAAGCTTTGACAGTATGTTTAGAATATAACTTTACTAGGGCATTCAACTTGTAGGGAGGTAACCTGTCTTCGAATGATTATGTTTATAAACTACCTTCCTACATTATCTATTTAAAAATCATTTAAAAAAATGGCCATTCAAAATATAAAACCATTAGAGAATCCTAAATATGATTTTCAGAGACCTATTCAATGATATTACTTGACATAGTTCGTAGACTTATTTATTTTTTATTTTTCACAATATGGCGTCTGGTCGTCGCTATATTGAATTTCAATTACTGTCATGTCTTATGTGTGAATGACACTCACAAGATTAACTAATCGATTGACGTAAGAATCATCGAAATCGGTCCGCGCGTTTGATCTCTAGATTGCCAAAAAAGAACAAACATACACACACAGAAGCTGATAAACACACAACCCTCCTTTGCCTCACGCAGCCGGATAAAAGCGCAAGCTCATTGTTATTTTATCATTCATTATCAATTTACAAAAGACAATATTTAAAAGAAATGTAACACATTAGGTACGTTGCAAATATTTTACAAATCAGCTGTCAGTTCTCATTATATCCACAATCCTCACAACGAAAACAAACAACAATCCATCTGGCTTACAAAAGTTCACCAGAAAACATCCTCACCTCGTATCACGAGTTTGTACCCACACACACATACATATAAACCTAATAGTGTCTTGTTTGAAGATTAACCCGACATCGGCAAAGTCGGATCATCAATCAAGCCTTACCCTCAACAAAGAGAAGCGGGCAGCCTGTGATTAGCGCTTCTAAATTATCTACCATCGCCGTGTGTGGAGCACTGTTGGAGAAAATGCTTTCAGACTAATTGTTCAAAGAAACTTGTGGTTTTTGTTGGCAATTAAATTCATAGTGTGTCACGGTAATGATTATTGTCAGTGAAATTGATTGGTTTTGGAGTAGTTTTAACTTATGGTTATTGTAGAGTTTTTATCTGCTGTACCATACAAATAAATACAATACACACATACAAATTAATAAAATGTGAGTATCTGTTTGTGAAAATAACAACTTTTTACTAAATGCATATGATACTTTCGTATGCATTTAGTAAAAAGCTGTTATTTTTTAGTATAGTACGGTACTTATAACAGAAACATTACATTTTTTTTGTCTGTCTGTGTGTTTGATAGTTTCGGCTAATCTCGTAAACTGTGGGACCGATTTTGACGGGACCTTCACTGGCAGGCAGCTTATGTTATAAGGAGTAACATAGGCATACATATTTTTTGCGCCGGTAGCACGTTGCCATGAGATAATTTCCGCCATCCACGCGGGAGATGCCACGGGCAGCAGCTAGTCTATCAATAAAGGTGGTAAACAATAATATGAAAAAAAATATGGAAGGCCTAAAATAATGGCTTGAAATTAAAAATTGACCCAATACCAATTTTAATACGAGCCTGTTATATAACTTACAGGGGTTTCGATGATTCTGCGAGATAGTTAACCTGATTCCTATGAATATGGATACAATGAGTTAAAAAATGAAAGGAAACTCAAGACGGACCGTTTAAATACATTCAGAAACACCCAACTAATAAAAGGAAAACAGGAAATTACGCACAGCTAAATAAATCATCTTCTCGCACTCATTTTCCTATTCAACCATTCAATATTATTATCCTTTACAACCACTGCGCTCGATTGTACCGCCCTACTTTTGCGAACCGCCTGAGCATATTAAATTATCGTAATGATGAATTTACAAAAGGGGAATACCTCAGCGGTATTACGAGAATTGAACCACCACTGGCTAGGCTATATTTTATAACATTATTAAACTGACATTCATAGATCTTATCTCTTGGTATGTACGTTGTAAATTATGACCGAGAGAGATATGCAAAAACCGAGCGGAATGGAATACTAACAAAAGATATTTTGTGGTAGGTTCTTTGTTGAGGTATTTTTGAATGTGGGGTAATGGGGCCAGCGCAATTGAATTAGCATTATTTCCTTGTAATTCCCGTAATTAAAACATTCAAAATCTAGTCGCAATCTCATCACAGTGACAATTAATGTCAAAATCTCATAATTTTTTTGACAGATTTATAAATGAGCAATTCCTGCATTTTTTATACAAGAATTGCCCCTCGGTAATTGAATAACAGCTTAGAATTTGCAATCTCTACTTCACTAACATTTGGATATGATAACCCAAATGCCTACCAGTAACGTGCAGAGAGTACTATCATCAATCTGGCTTCACCTTAGACGTACTCGCAACAGTTCAAGCAGTGTGTTCACCTGGACTGATCTGTGTAAATGTAGCAGGATAGGTGCCTACTTAAGTACTTTTCACTTCAGTGTCTCGGGCTTTTTTGATTAAATTCTGGTTTACAGTAGGTGCAGTACTTGGGTAAAGTGCTACACCTTTTTAGGTACCGTCAACTGTGCCATCTTTACTTTCCATTATTATTCCATCATTATTAAAATATCTCTCGATTACGTAAAATTTGTTACAAATAGTGGATTACTAGTTTTGCCTGCGGCTTAACTCGCGTTGAGGTCGAAAATTATCCCACGGGAACCGGAATAAAAAGTATCCTTTGTGTTAATCCAGGTTACAAACTATATGTGTGTCAAATTTCATCCAAATCCTTTCAGCCGTTTTTGCGTGATTAAGTAACATTCAAACTTTCACATTTATAATATTATATACAGGAAAAGTTTTTATTCAGTGTGCAAACTGTAACCATGAATTCAGCATATCATTCTAGAACCCCCAGCGCAAAATTTTTTAGTCGGTTATACAAAACAAAATCAGAAAGATTTATAGAAAAGTGTACGCAGTCAAAATTTATGGAACGGCTGATTTTTTTTTGTAAACCGACGAAAGATTTCTGAGCTGGGGGATCTAGAATGATATGCTGAATTCATGGTTACAGTTTGCGCACTGAATAAAAACTTTTCCTTTATATATTATAGTAGGAAGTAGAATTGTACTTCTGTATAATACTTGATATTAAATAGAGGCAACAGATGTTTAGTTATCGAGAGAAATTCTAGTACAGTTTCATGGTCACTTAGGTGCTATTTCCTGCATTGATAAGTATGAATTTTATTGGTGTATTTCCTAGTACACTATAACAGTTACACATTTTTGAGAGAATACTTGGCATACTAAATAGTAATAATAACATATTCACTTCTCATGCTCTAAAAGTACGCCAATATAGCCCTACGAAGCGGGACTAAAGTGACCACTTTAGTCTCTAGGGAGTGAAAAGTAATTAGTTTTTTAATTTCCTTCATGTGACATAGATAAACTCAAACAGCCAGTAAATATACTATTATCTGTGGAGTGTGGACCATTTTCATTGCGAAAATGTTGAGAGTTTTAGTTCCATGGTTTTTCAAATAATTCGAATTGTACATTTAGCTTCAAGTAAAAAAATGTTTTGTGATTTTTTTTTGTTTAATATTTTTTTTTTAACATTGCCCCACACTAGGAATTTTTCCTGTATTGTGGGTGCGTTTACAAACATTTAAAATCACATACACAAACAAGCAGATCCGGAACAAGTACTTGTAGGTCATACAAATATTTTTTCCGTGCGGGAATCGAACCCGCGACTCGCAGCGCAGCAGTCAATCGCTTAACCACTGCGCCAACCGTATTTTACTAAGTAATAGTATTTATAGTAATAGTAATAGTAGTAGTAGTATTTATTAAATGTTTTTGTACTAAATTGACTATTTTTCTCACACTCAAAGTGAAACGTACAGTTTACACCTCGAGACTAAACGCCAACATATTATACCCTCGGTTTCGTTGACTCCCTCGCACGCTCGGGAGTCAAACCACCTCTGGTATATTATGGCTTCATTTAGTCCCTCGATATAAAATATACTATTTTAAAAGCTGTATGGGGTCAAAAGGCTCGGGCCATATATGGGGCTCGAGTGCGCGTCTCCTGTTTAAGGAAATTTTTCGCCGACTGTTCGACACTTCACGTGACTAGGGAGCTGGGTGGATCTTTGGCCAAAGAATTAGCGTTGCCATTCAACGTGGCAATGCTGCCAGTATTTAGTTAGTTGTGTGAAATATTGTAAAAACGATCTAAGCAAACCAATATCTAGAAGAAAATTAAAAATGTGTTCTTTCAAAAATTTACATTACAGACGACGAAACAGCCTATCACAAAATTCTCATGACTGCACACGGTTTCAAAAGTTACGCTTCCAAGTCCCAATGATCACGGCATCTGATTTGGTGTACCAATCAGATTGAACACAAGCCCAGTGACGCGTGAAGTTTAACATTTATTCAGAAACAATCAGGCGTGCAAAGCGAACAACCTTTCCACTGAATAGCAACGCTAATAGCAACGCTAATCTTTTGTACTACGAACTAATTTTCTGGTCACGCAAACCATCGATCACGTATTTAAATTCATTTCTTTGCTGACGTTTTACATACTGAAGAAATAGTAGGTACATTGTACCAGTCAGTTTGACTTGATAAGGTTGGAAGAAAAGTAATCGTTTCCCGGTAAACAATCCCAAGTTAATTGTAAGTCAGAATGAATCACGAAGGCTAATATAACTGTGGTTTCGAGTTAGCTTTTAGTTTTAACGATCAAATCACAACTTTTCAAATCTGAACCATCTTTAATTTTGAGACAAACAATAATCATAAAGTAGGTAATCTTTTATTTGAACAAATTCCTGTATATCTCAACCATACAAGGTACATTTTGACATATCATATGATACAGAAGAAAATATAATACTTAATAGCAAATGTGTATAAATTAATTCTGAGATTTGTATCATTCTGGATAATACAACGAAGAGAAACATAATAATTTAGCATTTAGGATATGATTTAATATTACACCCGTAACATTTAAATAAGTAAACACATTAAGTGACCACCTATATGGCAGGCAGAGAAATCGACGGGCAAATGGCCATGAATTTAGTACATGGTTGAAAACTTAATAAAATGTCTACGCAAAGAGGTCTAGAACCATAAAAAAAATACAAAATTCAGGGCGTTCTGGGCATACTATATATTTACAGAAGTAAAACGAAAAATTTGTTGTTTCATAAATTAACATTACAGACGACAAAACCGCCTATCATAATCGGAGACTGGAATCATGTGCTGAATTCATGCTTATAGTTTACGCGTCGATATCCAGAGATATCCAGCTTGTATAATATGGGGTGAATGAATACGACAGCATCTTATGTGGAATTAAAACATTGTCACAGCAAATACATGAACCAAATGTCACAAACTGCTAGGTTCGCATAGACGCAACATACTACCGCAACAGTAAATATACCCATGCCTACATACCCATAGTATATCCTATAACTATGTTACGCAGTGTTTCAGGCCCGAACAAAGGCATTCGATCCATTACGGGACACTAAAAGCCTATTAGTGATAGGCAGAAACATCGTTAACATAAAAGATTAATGTTTTTTGAATGAATGCCTGAAACCTGAACGTGGCTAAATTCCTAGACAATAATGAAATTGGCAACATAGTCTGAAGCATAATGAATTAATGTCTCAAGTCTGTTTAAAGTTTCAGCAAAGCATTTTGTACCTGAAGAAGTTTCTAAAATATAATGGAACTATCTTAAGTTAAGCTAGGAAAACTCCACTTCAATGTCGGGGAAGATAAGTAAGTGTTTTCATCAATAACGGTTTGTAACAGATATTTCAGGAGTCGGGTATAAGTGGCTTAATTTGATCGTTGTGTGTAGACAGTTAAATTAAAAACTGAATTTACTGAAATAAGTTATTATTATAAATAAATAGTGTGACTCAAGCTCAAAGCATTTATTTCAATTAAAACAATTACCGGCACTTTTGAACTGTCAAGGAGTCTATAAGTCAGAAAGATGAAGCTAGTTACCCATTTTAAAGCGTAGTAGGTTCCTAAGGAGAAGAACGTGCCAGAAACACCTTGGACACTAAAATCAAAACAATGAATCGAATCCTAACTAATATTATAAATGCAAAAGTAAGTTTGTTTCTTTGTAACGCTTTCACGCTAAAACGGCTGAACGGATTTGGGTGAAATTTGGCACACAGATAGACCATGACCTGAGTAAAGACACTGGCTACTTTTTATTCTGGATCGCAGACAAAGTTGCGGACAATTACTACTTGCCTGCGACTATATACTATATGTAATTAGGAAACAGAACTGCAAGTAAATTCTTTCTATAAGCTAAAAACGGCGACCTCCTGTAAGCATTTAAGTCTAATTTACAACAAACAACAACCTGTCATTCAAAGTTCTCAGAACAACAAGAGCGTCAGACAAAATGTTTCAAAACATACTACATACATACATTCGCAAAAAGAGTAGGCGCAGTTCACACCGCGAGCTTAGCGTACTTGGCTTAGCTTACGAAGCTGTGGCGTCTTTTCATATTTCGCTTCACACCATGCAATAAAGAGCTAAGTATAGTCAGCTAACTGTACTGCGAGAGTGGCAATTTTGGCTAAGCTGAGTAAATGCCCGTCTATCTGCGTCCCTACATACCCACGTGTATACTAATATGATATACTATACTTCAAGACTACATATTTCGTTTTAGGTGTGTTGCAAGATAATTTAGCTTGCAAAACAAGAGTAGTTTACATAGCTATTTGCTACGTCAGTTTAGCTGAGCTGGGGCAACTTAGCTTGCGGTGTGAACTGCGCTTTAAACATACCTACTAAAAATTCAGAGGCGGAACCCATGGCTTTGCATTTTAAGGGTCGGTTGGAAACCGCAACCATGGGTAAGGGGATAGAACAAAATCCCATGCCTTCCCTAACCGACGCTCCGTGAAATTACACCAACACCTAAATATTGGATATATTATGTGGTGTACCGAGATGGATATACCTACTTATTTATAGATCCATCTTGGTATAGGGGTGAAGTTGAAGAAGAATGATCAATAAGGCTGGCAAGGAAATCTTTTTTGATTTTTAGAAGGTTTTTAATGGATTATTTCTAGAAGTTCTAGCCTGTTGTAAGTTTTATACTGGCGTTTGCCATGTACGTGCATATCGTGTTACCTTTTAACTGAGTTGAGGCGGTCAGATAGTAAAATACTGGTATTCAGTTGCATCTGGTTAGACTGGAAGCTGACCCCAACATATCATAGTTGGGAAAAGGCAAGGCAGATGACTTGCACTTACCATGACGGTTGTAAAGACTAGACTGCCTTAGACTAGGGACGTCTTAAATTGAAACTTAAATTATTAAGTATACAGGATGGCAGGGATATCGACGCACAAACCGCGCAAACTATAATAATGAATTCAGCACATGATTGTTTGCTTTTTCCGTACGTACGCGGTAAAAATATATGGAACCACAATTATTTTGTTTCGTGCAGTTAGTAGGCGTCTTTAATACGACGTCTTTATTAATACGACAAAAAATTTCAACATAGGGGTTCAGAATCATGTACTGAACCCATGGTAACAGGTTGCGCGTTGATGACTCTGTCACCCTAGGTACTTGCGGAAACTGCCTACTCATTTACTCCGGCAGTAAAAAAAATATGAGTATGTAAGGATCGTAGCAGGTGGCATTGTGTAGTTTCTACCTACCCGGATGACAAAAATGCGTGAATCCTTACTAATATTATAAATGCGAAAGTATCTCTGTCTGTCTGTCGCGCTTTCACGCCAAAACTACTGAACCGATTTAAATGAAATTTTGTACACAGATAGTCTACAGCCTGAGAAAGGACACAGGCTACTTTTTAATGCGAAAAAAGGGTTGTAAGGGGTTGAAAGGGGGGATGAAAAGTTGTATGGAAGTATCGTCATTTTTAGAACTGGAAGCTGGAAACTTATTTTTTAGGCTGTTGCTTCGACATACCTAAATAAATATGACATTCAAATTTTGTAAAAGTTTTACCCTCAAAATGCCCCCAAAGGTGTAAAATAACAAAAGGGTATAGGGGATGAAAGTTTGTATGAAAATATGTAAGGTTTCTGTGAATGTTTTTTAAGTTTGCGACAAGAGACAAAAATTCAAAGACACTATTCCACGCGGACGAAGTCGCGGGCACAGCTAGTTTAATATTTGTAAACAAATATGCTTAAAAAACAGTCATCACCACCATATCTAATACTGAAATTGCTACACAAATTCATCTAAACATGGCAAAAGGATTCTCTTACAAACATTTCTGAAGTGCTAGCTAATAAGCAATCGATACGCCGTATGATTTTTAATCAAAGGTTATGGAGAAAAAATGTTATCCACATTTTATATCGTACACATATTTGTTACGCATTTCCCAGAGACCGAAAGCAATCTCGTATCACAACAAATGACGAACATACACTTACCCTTAACAAACATTTACGATTTACCCTTAACAAAATGGCGACTTAATAAGCTTGTACACACGAGTTTTAACTGATTACAAATAGGAGGAGGTTCTCAATTCGACTGAACTTTTTTTGTTTGACATACCAAACAAAAAAAATCAGTTGAATTGAGAAGCACATTATAACATAGTGTAACATATAAGTGCAGCGATATCTTCGCCGCTTGTAAACTGATTTTTCTTGAAAAGAGTATTTTTCCGACATTGTGTCAAATAAATTTGGTCAAATTATAAAGAGTGGTGTTTCACATTAATAATAGGTACTTGATCCACTTGGTGTCTGTTGATGATGTTAATCTTTCTGTCGCTGTTGTTTACTTAGCAACTTGTTACAGAAAGCTTAGCGTAGGTACCACAACTAAAATGTGTAAAATATCTTTAACTAGCTTTTGCCCGCGGCTTCGCCCGCGTGGATGTCGGAAAATACCCCACGGGAACGTACTCCCGGGATTAAAAGTACCCTATGTGTTAATAAAGGTAAACAATGTCTTCTCACACTGCTTATTATGGTATCCGAGGTGCGGCGCGCGGATTGATATATGATTGCTGGAGGATAACAAATCCTAAAATATAACAATAGTAACGGAATACATAATGGAACGGTCTTGTAGCATCTGTACTAAGATATGGAATTATATTCTGGGGTAACTCTACAAATAGAGAAATCGTTTTTACAGCACAAAGGCGATCCATCAGAGCCATGTTCAGACTACAAATAACGGACAGTTGTGAACCATTTTTCAAAAAATATAATATTTTAACCGTCTTTGTATATTTATGAAACTGCCTTATTTATTAAGCTGAATTCACACCTGTTTTCCAACTTATCTGACACAGTTAAACATAACAGGCGGAGTGATATGTTACGCGGACGTAGAGCCAAAACAGCGTTAATGTGGAAGAGCATAATTATTCTGTATAGCCCCGCAAGTTTTTAACAAAATCCCAAAGCAAATCGTAAAGTTAAATTTAAATGGGTTTAAAAAGGAACTTAGACTATGTAAAAAGTGTTATTATAATTTAAACGACTTTTTGAATTATACTTTGGCGTCCTAATTTAATTGTAATATTTTATACTTTGAAATCTCTCTTTGATATTAAATAGTTTGACATTGAATTATATTTTGACATTAACTAAGACAATATTTTTAACTGACATGTCTCTTATTGTAATATTAATTCGTAATTATTTATTCAATAGTATCAATATTAACCTAATATTTTAATTTTGTATTGTAGTATTTTATTTTTGTATGTACCTAATATTTGCGCGCCCCAGGTGGCAGAATATGATGAGACTAGTGTACCATGTTCGGACAAATAAATGAATTTGAATTTGAACGGAAAATTACCTACTTGAATGGTTGAGTTGAGTGATGATCAGTTAGTAAGGGTTTTTAACCGCCTAGGGGATGATTTTACAAAAAAAACAAAAGGCCTTTAATACCAATTATATGGGTAAACTTTATTTACGGGTTTCCTATACAAATTTTTCATCCCCTATTTTACTCTCTTTTGGGATTATTTTTCAAAAATGCTGATACATGTAATTATTATTTACCAACCAAAAGGCTGAATACAAATTTTCATGGTTTGAATTACAAAACTAACGGGTTTCCCATTCATACTTTCATCCCCTAACGCCCTCAGGGGCTGATTTCCCAAAACACTGGTTTTTTTAATCAGAATGATAAACACCAAATTTTCATGGTTTAATCTACAAAAATGACGATTTTCCATACAAAATTTCATCCCCTATTTAGTTAAATAGGGGGTGATTGTTTGAAATTCAACCCCTGAGGAAGTTTCCTCAGGGGTTGAATTTCAAACAATCCTTCCTTATTCCTTGTCTACATTATAAAGGGAACCTCTGTGTAAAATGTCAGCTTTCTAGGTTTAACGTTTTGGGCTGGGCGTTGATGAGTCAGTCAGTCAGTAAGGACTTTTCTTTTTATTTATACAGATTTCAGAAGTCGGTGGTATTGTTCTCTATTGTGACAGAAATTCTAGCTTGAACTTAATTTAGCCTAACTGTTCTTCCTAATAGCCTATGGTGGCAAATAAAGTCGTTTTTCAAGACAATAATGCTTAAGACTTGATAGGGTTTCCAGATTCTTTTTTATTTCCGAATAGGAGCCTGTCTTATCACTATCCAATCTTTCGTAAAAGACCAATAAACGAAATGCTAGGAAAAGTTCATGGGAACTGATTATAGTTTAGACATTGTATGCTTTGTTTTAAATTGCAATATGTTTCGAGTCGACTGTGACTTTTAATATGTTATTAAGAAATCAATTTGTCTATATTCGATTATTAGTTCCAAGAAATGGAAAGATATATTAGAGTTTAAAACCTACTCAGATAGAATAGCTGTCCTTATATTCCGTATTGCCGATGATAAAACCTTAGCAGTAGCTCAAGTTTATGCGCCAACATCATCCCATTCTGACGAAGTTGAAGAATTTTAACCAAGCCATGTGGACGATTGTACAGGGAGACTTCAACGCCAAAGCTGGTGCTAGGCAAGACCTAACAATAGCAATATAGTCGGTCCCCACGGATTACGATTGAGAAATGAATGCGGTACAAGACTTCTTCAGTTCGCATTCGGTCAGAACTTAAGCCTAGCAAACAGTTATTTTTACAAAAAACCTCATCGTCGCTGGACGTGGCTGTCTCCAGATAGCGTTACCAAAAATGAAATAGATTGTTGTCTTTCTTCACACAAATAATTTATTAATAACGTAGAAATTCTTAATTATTTTAGTAAAGTTCAGTTCAGGCCACAGACCTTTATGCGCTACGTTAAAATTCAATCAAAAAATAGAGCGTGTCAAAACAGTAAAAAACTCTATTAGAAGACTAAATAAAGCTACTCTCATAGCAAACCAGGAGCGATTCAATTTAGATTTAAACAATTGTTTTAGTTTACTAGACAGAACAGAGAAACATGACGTTCAAACTCAATATACTAATATAAAAAAAAAACATTATTAAAAAAGTCAGAAATAGAATAAAAACTAACAAATACAAAGAAAGTAAACTTACTCGTAGTTACCAAACGAAGCAGCATATTGAAGATACACAACAACTTGCCATGTACACACCAGAACACAAAGCTGCAGACCGACTTGAACGCAGTATTCGTAAAGACTTAAGAAATCGTAACACACACCTCATAATCATGCTTTAGAGCAAACCATCTACTAAAATCAGCCAAACAAGGAATAACAAGCAAAGAACGACCTACAATTGCGTGTTTGAAAGATTGTGCAGGTGTGAGACATAATGACAGAGACAAAATCTTGAACATTTGCACCGAATTTCATAAGAATCTATATAGTGAGGGACCGTGTCCGTATGGATTGAGGAGTCATGTCTCATATTTAAACGCGGGTACTACCAATATTTAGTACTAGATTACCCGAATTTGTAGGCCCGATCCTGGAATATGTAGTAAAACCCTTTCAAAGTTACAGGACGTTTTATGTGGCTCCTCAATCCTGACGACCTATAAAAAAGAAATGTACGTAGCTACTAAAATAGTTGATCAAATCGAAGTTTAATTACGCCAATATTTATTAGAAATTTCTACTAAATATTGGCGTAATTTAACTTCCTCTACATTCAGTATTTTAAAAAATATAAATAATTTTAATTTTCCTTCACATTTTTATGTATGGGGTGACCATAAATAATTCAAACTGTAACTGTGTATTGGTTTCCGAGAAACAACGCAGGGATATTTATGGAATTTTCAGATAAATCAAAGCATTGTAGCTATTTCAAATTCAGCCGTACTAAACCCATTTTTTTGTACCAATTACACATAAACATTACTAATTCCTACCAAACTTTTCTAAGGAGGATCCACCTTAAACTATCAACCAGGATGTCGAAAAACATACAGAGTTCCAGCTCCCACTTTATATTGCATTCGTAGATTACACAAAAGCTTTTGATAGCATCAACCATGCTTCAATTTTGAATGCTTTACAGAATCAAGAAATAAACAACACACTTTTGCAAAATATTTAAAGAAACAGCACCGAAATCAGTCCTAAGATAGGACCGTCTTTCCAGATAAATAAAGGAGTAAAACAAGGAGACCCGCTGTCTCCAAAGTTATTCACAGCCGTACTGGAAGATGTCTTCAGAAAGCTGGCAGCAGGCTGGGCAGAAAGAAGCATTATGGTTGGACATAGTAGATTATCCAATTTCCGTTTTGCCGACGATATTGCCCTTTTTTCATCTTCAGCCTCCGCCTCAGATGCTAGAAGATTTTGATCTTCATTTAGATTGGATTTAGATTTTTAAATCTAAGTACGGCAAACCTTGAGGTCGGACTTCAAATGAACATGTTAAATACCAAGTTGATGACGAACAGCGTGCATGGAAAGATCACCGTGGCGGAACTGGAGGTTGAATATGTCGATGGGTATCTCGGCCAAATAGTCTCTTTCCAGGCAACACAAAACAAAGAAGTTGCAAGACGCATCAAAAATTCCTGGACGAACTATTGGGCTATGAGAGATTTAATGAAGGGCGACCTTCCTCTATCGCTCAAGAGAAGACTTATCATAGACGTATGTATTCTTCCTATTCTCACGTACGGTTCTCAAACATGGTCTTTGACAATTTAACAGAGGTCCACGCTCAAGGTTTGCCAGAGAGCTATGGATCGGAGTATTCTGGGTATCAAACTTGTGGACCGGGTTAGGAATACAACAATCCGTTCCATTAAGAAAAAAACTGATGTCACTTGGAAAGCTGCCACGCTCAAATGGAATTGGGCTGGACACATCTGCCGTATGTCAGATGATCAATGGGCCAAACTTACGATCCCAGTGGGTTAGTAAAAATTGTTCCTTGTCAGCTCTCGACAGAGAGAGGTGGAAAGAGAGTAGGGAGGCCTGTGGCCAGCAGTGAAACTTTAATGGCTAGTAATAAAATATAATAAAATATATTATAAACAACCTTTTTAAGTGGTAACAAGTCCCACGAAGTCCTTTAAAAGTTACTATTTAAAATCTCTTGTAAATATTAATGTTTCAGACTCAGTATATTCATCTTTTACTAATTCCTATAATTATGGTTGTTGGCAGGCCAGTCTTACCAAGGGGTATCGTATTACCCAGTAAGTGGGTTGTGGAGGTCAGATAGGCAGTCACTCCATGTAAAAAACCGGTATTCACACCAATATACAGGGTGTCCCAGAAATCAACGTCAAGCCGAAATCGAGCATTAGGCCAAGTCGTAACAGTTATCAGAAAAATATGAAAAAAAATCTTGGTCATGTACTTTTCAAATTATATGTATTCAAAAATAAATCTTAAAAACTGACACCCTGTGATGATCTTTCAAGTCCTGTGACTGCAAATATTAACTTTTCGTAATTTTTTTTTCTACCGTATAACTATGAATAACCCTTCTGTCAAACACAGTTAAAAGTTAGAATATAACTGCCTCAGTTTCAAATAAAAAGTTAGATTTTTGCCTAACGGCACATTGCCATCATCAGTTAGATCTAGGTTCATTGTAGCTGCCGAGCTATCGTGGGTAGGCGGGCGAGGAGAATTTAAACCACGTGTTGAGGATAATGAAAAATACACAATTATTATTTTAACAGAAATATTAACGGAATCACAATCAGCACTCTATAATTAATTAAAATGCAACGACGCTCCACCGAATACGTTTTGCTTGATCGCCATGCCAACGGGTATCCTCCCGTCTGACAGCTGCGCGCGCAAAAGAGTCCGGAGTTGCGTCAGAGTGAAGAAACGTCAACCCGCGCTTGTCCAAATGTCTGCTGTCATTTTTGACGTTTCTTGACACTCTCAAAACGTCGAAGCGCCGTCACGGCCGAACTGACATTCGCACGTCCTCGTGCGACTACTTACGCCTCGAGTTATCTGCAAAGACCAAATGCAAATCTGTAGTACACGTATGGGCATGCTCGCCCATCCCTGACTAGCTACCCATTTATGCTGCCTGCTTGAAAAGATCTCGATCTTCACCCCTCATATCTGAATTAAACACACTGGGCGGACAACTGACTTCAGGCGCCCCTTCGACCACCCACCATCTCGCATGGTGCGATGGACCGGACAACCAGTCAGCGCCCCTTCCACCAGTTACGAAAGCCACACGCAGCTGCTGCAATCAACTGGTCCGGAACGTCGACCCGCATAGGCCGGTCCCGGCTCAATCTCGTGCCACCCAGCTCGCACTAGAGAAGTCGTAGTTTGATCGTGGGCGTCGACCCGGTTTAGGCCAGCCCAGTCGATCAACTACCCTACCTACCACGTAGGAAGACGTGGTCTGATCAGAGGCATCGACCCAGTTTAGGCCAGCCCCATTGATCCACCACGCCGCTCCCAACTGCCTATCCAGTGCCCTACGCTCCAGATCGATTCTCGAGAAAAGAACAGGATTTACACAATTGTTATAAACTCACCATTTACTACTCATCAAGTTCGGAGGCGGAGAGGGTGCCAGAGCTTGCGGTCAAAGTGTGTGAACCAGATACCGATACTGTATCACTATCAACATCAGATGTTGCCATTCCATTCTCTTGACTATGGACTTCCGCCGTCTCGGCCTCCTCTGCCTCGTTGAATAACGAAGTAGCTACTTCCATCAATCCACCGTAGCCCCTGGGTACTGCGCGCAAGTTTTCATGGGCGTACTTATAGGTTCGGTTAGACCCATCAATGTCTCTCAGCTCGTATCTATCGTGATCTAGTGCCTTGACAATCGTAAAAGGACCTTTGAACTTTCGCTGTAGTTTGGTTTGGTTACGCTCACTACCCTTGATAAAGACAAAGTCACCTACGCTAAATGGTCTCACTATTGCTCTACCTCGGTTAAAGCGTTCTACTTCTGACGAAGCAGCTTTTTTGATGTTTTCGGAAGCATTATGCCTAATGGTGTCTAAATCTAGACGAGGCTTCGGTTCAGCATGCAAGGATAAGTTTGACATTCCTAATGACTTTGCTTGTATGCCAAACATCAATTCCGTAGGGGAGTAGCCTGTTACCCTGGATCGGGTGCTATTCAAGGCGAACTGAACTTCGGGAAGTTCGTCGCGCCACGTTTTGTTTGGGTCGTTCTCTACTATTGTGAGCAGGCATTTTAGAGTTCGCATTATACGCTCAACTTGGCCGTTGGCTCTACTGGAGCCTGTAGCGATAAGATGAAGCTCTATACTATGCTCAATGCAAAACCGTTTGAAATCCGCACTAATATAACACCTACCTTGGTCCGATATTATGCGCTTCGGTGCACCAAATAGGTAAACGGCCCTTTTAAGAGATTGAATTGCGCTAGCAGCATCGAGAGAAGGTGTGTAATCTAAAAGAACGTATTTGGTGAACGAATCGATAATAACGGACGCATATTCTTTCCTATCACTTTTACCACTTAGTTTGCCCGTGATGTCTATATGTATCGTATGCCAAGGCGTAGACACTTTGGGTATTGGGTGTAATCGAACCTGCTGCGCTCCCGAACATCCTTTTGAAGCCTTGCATACTATGCATGAATCTACAAATTTACGCACCTGCTTGCACATTTGTGGGAACCAGTACTGTTCATATATTTTGTCGAGCGTCTTATCAGCACCAAGATGCATAATTTCTGTGTGAACATGATTAATAAGTGTCCAAGTCAGGGATCTTGGTACAACTGGTAACCAAGAGCTGGTTCTATTGCGTTCAATTTTCCTATACAGTATGCCCTTCTGCACGTCATATGTGTGTGCAATCGCTTCTGGCAACTCGTTGTTTTGATGTTTGCTGATAAGGTCACGAATTTCGCTATCACGTTTTTGCTCTACAGCTAGCCAACCCTGATGTAACTCTATAAAGTGAACTTTCTTATTCCTATTCGTAGCAACAGTTAAATCATTTAATCCCTGCGAACTAGTTGTGGGCTCCAAAACGGGATTTCTAGATAGATAGTCAGCGTGGCTCATGCTAATGCCCTGCTTGTGAACAATATCAAAATCGTACGCTTGTAAGAAAGCCTACCATCTGTGTACGCGTGGAGTTAAGTCGGTTTTTGATTTGGATGCTTTCAAAGAATTACAGTCGGTGAAGACAGTAAAGTGCTGACCGTATAAGTAATGCCGGAAGTTTTCAACCGCACGAACGACCGCCAGGGTTTCTAACTCGTATGAATGATATCGCGATTCCACGTCGGACGTTCGACGGCTAAAGTAAGATACCACGTGAGGAACATTATCTTTCCTCTGGATCAATATAGCCCCGTAGCCTTCTGAACTGGCGTCAGTGTGAAGTTCAATGGGCGAATCTTGATCAAATATTGTTAACACCGGTTCTGACGTAAGAATAACAACAATCTTTTTATGGACATCATTGTGAGCGTCTGTCCTTTTGATGGGACCTTTCAATTTGGTCAACGGGTAAAGAGGTCCTACTATACGGGTGAAATTTGGTATGAACCGTCTGTGAAGAACTCACGATATTTTTCTAAAATTCTTGCCAATGCTAGTTTGTCATCACCTCGTAATTCTGTATCAATATTCATGAAATCAATGTTACTAGATTTGTCAGAAAGATTAACTTCTTTACGCTGAGAAAAAGTAACTTGATCGTTATCCATATGCACGTGTACGTTATACTCTAATATATCCCTACCTATTATAACTGGTTCAGCAATGGTGCCATCAGGTACTATGTGAAACAACACTGACAGCGAGACGCCTTGAACATTGATGGGGCTAATTACCTGGGAAAAACATTCTACATCCCCTCTACCAATGCCCGTCAGATACACTAAATCATTCTGCGCAGTACCTGGAAACTTCTCGGCGTAGCTGTTAGTTACTAATGAACAAGCCGATCCGCTATCAAAAAGGAAGGAAACGGGCTCACCGGATGATGTAGTCAAGGTGCTCCTAGATGCCTTGCGTTCACACACGTGGACCTCTTTGACCCCCGCTGCTCCGCCACCTCCCGCTCGATCTGGACACGCCGACGCCAAGTGTCCTGGTCGTCCACACACGAAGCAGGTGATTGGTCTTGGTTTATCCGCGGCTCTGGATGTTTGTTCGTGCGTCTTCTCTGAAGTAGCAGGCTCTTCTCTTCTCTTGCGGCAGTCCACCGCTTTGTGACCCGAAGTACCGCAGCGGTGACATGTTCCCGTGAAGCGTGATTCATTGAATCGAGTCCTTTTCACATCCGCATCATGGTTATCGCTACCCTCATGCCTTCGTTTCAGTGAAATGCCGTTAAGAACGCGCAGAAGTTGAGATCTAGTGGTCAGGTTATGAGAGTGAAGCTCACGGCGAATCACGGCTTCCTTTTGGCATAAAACTGAAGATACGAATCCCGTTATAACATCTTCGGACATTTCCGTCCGCGGGATGCGTTCAATGATGTTCCAAAGGCGCATGGCCGCCTCGCTCGCGGTTTCTTTAACCCCAACTTGAAAACGTAGAATTTCATCGAAGTAATCTTGTGGCAGCATAGGTTTAGCAAACTTCGCAAGCAATATTTCTTTTACTTGAGGCCATGCTAGCTGCGATGCCTGTAGCCGTGTTAAACAGGTAGCAGCTCGGCCTTTGAGTGCACGTGTAAGTAACAAAAGTAATTCTGCACCTTCTGACTTACGGTTGTTGACTACGATTTCTGTCACGTTGCACCAACCTTCGATGTCCGCTTCGTTGCCATCCGGATCAAACTCAATCAACTGGGTAGACGTGCTGCTCGAAGGTTGCGGCTGTGATATAGCCATCAATCGGGATAAAAACAGCTCCATCTGTTGAGACAGGCTTGGTTCTGATGCCGGCGCTGAAGATCTCGTGCGACTATTCTCCTCTGAAGCAAGCCCTTCATATCCCACTTCTGATAACGGCACATTGCCATCATCAGTTAGATCTAGGTTCATTGTAGCTGCCGAGCTATCGTGGGTAGGCGGGCGAGGAGAATTTAAACCACGTGTTGAGGATAATGAAAAATACACAATTATTATTTTAACAGAAATATTAACGGAATCACAATCAGCACTCTATAATTAATTAAAATGCAACGACGCTCCACCGAATACGTTTTGCTTGATCGCCATGCCAACGGGTATCCTCCCGTCTGACAGCTGCGCGCGCAAAAGAGTCCGGAGTTGCGTCAGAGTGAAGAAACGTCAACCCGCGCTTGTCCAAATGTCTGCTGTCATTTTTGACGTTTCTTGACACTCTCAAAACGTCGAAGCGCCGTCATGCCCAACATTGAATGCAAAATAATTACATTACTCAACTTTAACCGACTGTACTGTAAAAAAAATGTACTACACTATTTTGGCAAGTAACATTAAAAGTTGGCGCGTTTAGTTTGGATTCCAAAATGGTATGACACTTACTAATTGCTTCTTCATAATTAAGGAAAAAATTTTTTTTATGAATGTGACGTGACTTACTGCTTTAATAAGAGTGAGCGAGATAGATAGTGACGGTACCTTGATCAAAGGGTACCACTACTTAAAAAAGTAATTTGTTAGTTTTAGGTGCAAAAGTTAATATTTGCAGTCACAGGACTTGAAAGATCATCACAGGGTGTCAGTTTTTAAGATTTATTTTTGAATACATATAATTTGAAAAGTACATGACCAAGATTTTTTTTCATATTTTTCTGATAACTGTTACGACTTGGCCTAATGCTCGATTTCGGCTTGACGTTGATTTCTGGGACACCCTGTATAAAAGGGTTGTCAGATTGATATGGTTGTCCGCAATAAAATCATCAATCCGACACTGACTTATTTTTTAAACCAAACTAATAATAGTGTAGGTTAGACTATCTGTGGGTAAAGCAAGTTATAGCTATATATTTAAGTATATTACTACGCATTCGGGGGACAACCCTAATTGCGTGAATATGTCTGTAGGTACCCCATAACTCAGTGGCCTCGCATTTTATCGCCTCATACGAGTTCATTCCTTTTAAAGGTTCGCCTTGTAAATGGAAATCCTTATATTTACGATATATTCTGCAATGCTAGTGTAAATAGGCTTTATGTTAGGGACAGATGAAAAGCTATATTTTTTCCTGAATAAGTATTTTGTGAACGTTAATTTTATTGCTTTTGGTACACTGTTGATGTGAGATAGGACTTTAGTGCATAAACTCTGCTCAGAGTATTTTGTCTTGTATGACAGCATGTATACAGCTCTCAATCGATTGCGTACCCTAGTAAGCGGCCGCAGATACAATTTGTCGAAGTGGGGGATCACTGACCCATACAACACTCAATGCGATGCGATCTCAGATTAGCGTCGCATTGTATGTTACATACAATGACGACGCTTTAGTATTTGGTTTTTTGACCTCACTTTGGTATTCCGCGCGGTCTATCTGTCTTTGTTTTATAATCTTAGGATGCGGTGCATTTAATCAGAACATGCTCCACTTGCTGGAATGTCCTGGGGGCACGTTCACCTTGGACCTAAAGAATGCCACTGATGCCGCAATTGACGTGGCCACTTACTGAGCTAAAACTATTAAACAAATATTACAAACGAGGAAGAGTACCATTGACACGAAAAGACCTCATACACAATAGGTACAAAACTAACTTATGACTGGATGATAAGACACTACGATGCGCCAGCTATATAAGTATAGCGGTACCTCAGTATTACCACGCTTTGGCCACTGTGCCAGAATCACGTCAAAAGTAACTGTGTTAAAGAAGGAAAAAAATCAACTAAACAAAAAAAGGTACAAGGAATGAGCTAGGAGCACTACAAATATTTCAGTCCTTCGTTCATCTAACCTGTTATAGTAATAAATAATAGTTTTAAAAATTTAAAAAAACACGCTTTAAAACCAAACTAGAAAAGTAGAAAATAATTTAATTTAATTAAAAAGCGTGGGATGCTTTTTGAGGTATTTTTATAATCAATTAATGTCAAGCACCCCACGCTTTTTAATTGAATTAAATTATTTTCTACTTTTTTAGTTTGGTTTTTAAAGTGTGTTTTTTAGTTTTTTAAACTATTATTTATTTTCTATTTTTTTGGTCCGGTAAATACAAAAGCGTGATTTTTTCAGTTTTTTTTTCCTTTTTTTTCTATTTTTCTCTAGTTTTTTTTTAATTATTGAATTGTCATCGCTGCTCGATAAGTTTACAAAGTATAAATGAAATCTGACCGTTTAACATACAAACAAACATACAAGTGAAGCTAATATAAAGCGTGTAAAAATATCAATAAGCATTGAGAATGTAGAATAAGTATTTTGTAATATAAGCAAAAATCCAAGTAAAGCAAACAAATAGCCAAAACGATCACGCTTGATTAGAGGATAAGTAATCACAGCATCACGTAATTCATTTCGGGAGGAAATTCCCTCCGGGAAGCAAAAAGGTCACCTCTATTGGAAATCACATAGCAGTAACAAAATATTCACATAAATCGTAAACAAAAGTAACAATAACTCCGAAACGAAGTTTACTACCGTTGTTATTACAAGGTATTGGCATCAGAGTAGATACAATAACAGATTCCAAGGTTCATACTTTCATAGAAACGCGATGCGAAAGATTCCAAAAGATACTTTGCTGCTGGGTAGTTTCTTGCGCCACTTAGTGGTGAATGGCGTTCGTTTTGTGGGACTGGCGAGCCGAGCGTTTTGACGTTCAAAAAGAACTGCTGATTCTCAGACTATTTTGATTAAATGTTTTTTTTTACTACTATATGAGATCAGTGGTGGACCAGAACCGAAGCAGGTACTTGACTTTGCGTAAATTATTTCATCATCACTGCTCTCAAAACGGTTGTAGGAGCGCTGACACATCAGTATTGTATTCGTTGTACGTGCGGCGCTCGGCGAAAGTAGTTCGCCCGTAACCACCGTAAACTGTAGACGCGCTCCCAACCTAATTAACTTCTCATGTGTACTATTACTAGAAAGAGTTATAAGTAAAGCATTAATAGAACTCCGCAGCATTTGATTTCTCTCCGTACACACAACCCTAAAGGCACAACACATACACACACAAAATTGGTGACCCCGACGTGATCTAAAAGTGGTGTTGTGATTTAAAAAACTAATAACGTGATTTTACATAAGTGATTTTTAAAGACATTGCATTGAGTGTACGTGATCGAGAACGGGCAACTCACTTACCACCAGCGTCTATAGTGCGGAATATTTTGAAGAAACTAATCTGCGTGAGTAGTTAACACAATGACAGACACAAAGCCAGCCGACGAATATTCCCTCTCACCGGTCTCCATCACCGACAAGTTAGAAGATTTTTGGCCGAGAGCACCTGAATTGTGGTTCACCAAGGCAGAGGCAATAATTAATTGCCGGAAAATGTCCGACGATTCGAAATATCGGATAATATTATCGAAATTAAACCTCGAAGTCACGGAACAAGTCGCGGATATACTATTAGATCCGCCGCAGGAAAAGAAATATGAGGCCTTGAAGCAAAAATTAATCTCGGTGTATAAAGAGTCAGCAGAACGGCAAATTAAAAAGCTGATTGGTGAAATGGAGCTAGGCGATCTACAGCCATCGCACCTCCTACGAAAAATGCGGGACCTGGCCAGAGGAAAAGTAACCGATGAAACACTCAAGGTAATGTGGAAAAACCATTTACCACCAGCAGTACGTGGAGTTTTGGCAGTCACAGATGAGGAAGACATGGAGAAATTGGCATCGATTGCAGACAAGGTCGCAGAGACTATCACCCCTATTCAAAGCGTCGCCAGCGTAAAGGAAAAACAGGAACCGTCAAACAATGATAATTTAGTGATAGCGGAAATAAATAAATTAAGTAACAGACTACGCAAGATCGAGAATGGTTCCATAGGTCGCTTGAGATATGGTAGACCCAGAAGATTTCGATCCAGGTCAAGGTCGAACTCCAGGTCTAGAGGCGTAAAAACACCAGAAGACGACCCCAACTGGTTATGTTTTTATCACTTCAAATACCGCAACA
Source organism: Antitype chi (assembly GCA_947359405.1). Taxonomy (NCBI): domain Eukaryota; kingdom Metazoa; phylum Arthropoda; class Insecta; order Lepidoptera; family Noctuidae; genus Antitype; species Antitype chi. The sequence continues at coordinate 22,539,422 of OX375815.1, forward strand.
AAGCAGATAAGTGTATCCAACCTTGCAATTGGAAGAAGAAGGACGCCAAGCCATCGGAAAACTAGAGTCGGTGCAGTCAGCGACGGGAGGCTGTGACCGAGTGCACGTCAATCACCGTCTATGTGTCAGAGACAGGAATTCAGGTTTGAACTTTTTAGTGGATAGTGGTGCAAATGTGTCCGTACTACCTCGCAAAGTTGTTTTTAAGAAAGATAACGCACATAGTGCCTGTTATAAGTTGTATGCTGCGAACGGTACCGAGATAAGTACGTACGGTACACATATTTTAGAACTAGACTTAAATCTTAGACGAGCATTCCGTTGGTTATTTACGATAGCGGACGTACAGCAACCCATATTAGGTGCTGACTTCTTAGCTAATCATAAGTTGTTAATTGACTTGAACGGACGAAGGCTAGTGGATCAGGTTACTAATTTATGTAAGAGAGGAAATCTCTCCAGTTCCACTGAGCCCACAGTAAAAACCATCACTAATAATTGCCACTATTATGAATTGTTGTGTAAGTTCCCAGAATTAACAAAGCCAGTTTCATACAAGGAGACACCTAAACATGGCGTTTGCCATCAAATAGAGACGGCAGGTACGCCAGTGCACGCACGAGCAAGACAGCTACCCCCGGACAGGTACGTAAAAGCCAAAAATGAATTTAGGGTTATGCAAGAGCTTGGGATCTGTAGGCCGAGTCACAGCGCTTGGGCAAGTCCCCTGCACGTAGTACCCAAGAAGGACGGTAATATTAGGCCATGTGGAGATTATAGACGTTTAAACGCGATCACAAAACCAGATCGCTACCCTGTGCCTCGTCTTCATGATTTTACGTATATTTTAGCTAATAAGAAGTATTATTTGTAATTCAAAATGTGTAACCTTATTGTTGGATAATGTTAAAAATTAAACACTGCTTGAACCTTTTGTAATAACAGCGTGATAATATTGCTAAAACTTTTAAATCATAACATGGTTTATAGCGAACATTGTAAGTAGCGCAATCGTACACCCAGAACAGATCTGGTTACAACATTGTTCATTGTAATAAAATGATGCATAAGCAAATTCCTTGCAGTTCGTAGTTCTGATAAACATGTCTATAGTTTTAGTCAAATTAATATTTGTTATTAAGGATCATTTGGTAAAAAAAAACCTTTTGTTTTTTTTTTAAAAAAAAAGGGAGGAATAGTGTAGGAGCGCTGACACATCAGTATTGTATTCGTTGTACGTGCGGCGCTCGGCGAAAGTAGTTCGCCCGTAACCACCGTAAACTGTAGACGCGCTCCCAACCTAATTAACTTCTCATGTGTACTATTACTAGAAAGAGTTATAAGTAAAGCATTAATAGAACTCCGCAGCATTTGATTTCTCTCCGTACACACAACCCTAAAGGCACAACACATACACACACAAAACGGTGAAATAAAACGTTGTGAGGAAAACTGGCATATCCTAGAACCAAAAAGTCGAAGGCATGTTATAATCGCCAACCCGCACTGAGCGCGTGTGAGGGCTATTCTCATCAAGAGAAGGCCTGTGTCTCAGCAGTGGCAACATTATGGGCTGATTATGACTATATGATAACGGCTACTAATGGTCATACGTGTGTGTGAAGCTGTACCAAGTTTTTCGTACTATAAGCAATCTTAGTAGGAATAGGATTGATCTTGTCGTAAAGTTTAACGTTTTATTTGCCAAACTTTCTTCACTTTTGATACGGTATTCAATATTGCATAAAATTTCCCATCATGTTAATTCTGTGACTTTATAAGAGGCTTTCCTGATCTTATTTAGATAGCAGGGTACGCGAAGAAAGGCAAACTTGTGTGGTTACGTACGTTTGGATTGGGTTATGAATTTGATTGTGAAATTCGCACCCACAATACATTAACAAAGGCACTATGTACGTACTTAGTTTTACAGGATGCCTATCGCAAAGCTACTGTATAAAGCTGGACGCGTAGTCTCTGGCGGAAATCTGCTCCGTGTCGGTGTTACAAAAATAACTAAATAACAGCCAGTGTTTATTTTCTCGGAGCGAAGTTATCATAATATTGCTGAAACGATCAAAACAAAAGCCGAGCGCTTATTGTTATAGTCTACTATAAACTAAGGTGTGTATAAAGGTGTGTTTATAAGAGTTGTTAATACTAAGGTGTTTAATGTTTACCCTAAAAGTTTTCCTGGGAAATTGCACTGCTTTTATATGGCTGATAAGGAGGAGTGCGATTCTGGGTTGTAAAATATTTCAAATCACTTTTCATTTCGGTAAGAGTACCTATCTATGCAATATATCTCTACCACTGATACTATAAAAAATTCATCGCACGTGGTGTTCTATGGCTTTTGCCAATCCCTGTGGAAAAGGTGAATTTATGTGAGTATACAAATAAAATAAAAGTAGTGGCAGCTCTAAAATGGATCAACTAGTCTTCCTTTTATTCTGGCAAAAACAAGACTATCTTCTTCTTCGTGTCGCTGGCAGAACAGTCATTCAAGTGTTGTTAGCCCAAAACTTCGGCACTTTTTGTTTTGGAGCACAGAGAGTAGGATAGTAGCTGCAGCAGGTGAAGCGCAGCGTGCGATATAGCTCCACATCCTGCCTGCTGCCATTCCGTCGACGAAGCTCCACTTTACGAGGTTCGAGTTACACCTTATAATAAGTGATCTATCATTTTATTTTTGTAACTAGTTTGTGCAAACACTTATACACGTGAATCATACTTTTAGAACTAGATGAGGTCGGCGTTTCCTATCTGATTACTGTAAGACGAAAGGTTGAAACAAACTCGGGGATATGTTTGATGTATAAAAGCATTTTTTAAACAATTTTACGGAAATAGCACATTTATTTTATTATCTGACTCTCTAGTCAAATGTTGATCTATTTAAATAAAGTAAGCATCACCAGAAAGTGTTTATCGAATGGTTGGGAAATTAAAGAACGACACAAATAAAATAGGAAAATTAAAGGTAAATATGTTTGACAGTGGAGCGACCTACATCGCCTGTGAGTTGACTACCTATTGAGTGGGTAGGGGCAACGTCCCAATGACAACATTATAACATTATATTATAAGGTTGTTGACCTAACCTTTTATTTTCAAAACGTATGGTTTTAACTCGATTCTACTTATTTTAATTTCTGAATGACTTACCGTTCCTACAGTCGCAGATTATCAGCAGATAGAAATTGTATTCAAAGAAGTCTGTTGGAAATTACGAATTTGCAGACAAAAAAAAATCTTAATCATTCTAGTGATAAAATAGAGTGTTTATTCCTCATCACAATAAATGTCTTACTAAACAATGATAAATTATTATAAATCAAAATCTTTAAGATCTCTATTGCTTATTGCTTGCTTTATTTTTTGATCTCATTTGGTACTTTATTTATTTATTTAACCATTTATGCACACACATATAAACAGACAAGAAGAAAGGAACAGAAAAATACGTACATAGGTAATGCTTATTTCTACAGAAATCTCTTCCAGCACACCTGCGATAGGAGAGAAGATAACAGAGATGTAGACAACGCGTGTAATAACAGTAGAAGGAAAATCATAAAATTACAAATTAAACTCTAATTTAAAAATATACACACATAATATGAGAATATACATACATACTAATATACATACATACTTCTAAAATAAATATCACTAAAATATATATAATTATAATGTAATAAAACAAATGAGTTATGAACCTTATGAAGCCGGTGAAAGGAAGCACGTAGTTTATTCTTATTTCTAGTGTTAACGGTATGAATATCACTGTTTTAGTGTACAAGTGAACATTTTGCCTAATATATTAGAAGTTAGCGAATATGAATTGTGATGCCACCGTGAGAATACCAATATCTTTGAAAAAGTCGCTCAAGGAAACCCTGGCACCTAGCTGGTAAATTTCACGAACAGCACGTTACTTAAAGTTATCAAATATTTCGTATCCAATCGCCTAACAAGGTTTAACAATAACGAGCCAACATATCGACTATTCACCGACCACAATAACATTAGCACTTTACAATACAAGGCTGTAATTACTTAGTAAATCCAATAAACAGTTCTAGCCAATTAATTGTAGGCCAATCAACACGCAAACTGATAATTATCGGCTTTGCGTTTGTAGTGATACAATGGGATATGAAACTGTTATGATACGTTCGATTGTAAGGTGGCGTGTTGAAAATTGGATCTTTTTTTTGGGGCATGATTTTGATCAATCTGAAAGGATTCTGAAGAGTACGTACTATATTTAGTTTAAGTGCGACAGGGCTAGACATGTCTGCCGTATGTCAGAGGGGATATGGATAGGATGGGCTATAATAACCACCGATTGGGTCCCAGTAAACGCATGACAACATTGCGGTAGCTCAAGGCGAAGATGGCGGGATGAGCTTGACTGACAAAAAACAGAATTGTGTGGAAAAGGGACAGGGTTATCTTTGCCCTGTAGAACACATACTAGATACAGACTAGTCAGATTTGATTATGGGAAATGTTCATAAAAGACTCTTCATTTATAAAAAGTAGCGTCGATGATAGAAATTACATGGAAAGCGGTTGTCAAGGTAAGAGCGTGTGATGCAGACGAATAAGGGACATATCGTAAGGAAAACCTTGATTATAATGTAGATGACTAAAGGGACATATCGTAAGGAAAACCTTGATTATAATGTAGATGACTAAAGGGACATATCGTAAGGAAAACCTTGATTATAATGTAGATGACTAAAGGGACATATCGTAAGGAAAACCTTGATTATAATGTAGATGACTAAAGGGACATATCGTAAGGAAAACCTTGATTATAATGTAGATGACTAAAGGGACATATCGTAAGGAAAACCTTGATTATAATGTAGATGACTAAAGGGACATATCGTAAGGAAAACCTTGATTATAATGTAGATGACTAAAGGGACATATCGTAAGGAAAACCTTGATTATAATGTAGATGACTAAAGGGACATATCGTAAGGAAAACCTTGATTATAATGTAGATGACTAAAGGGACATATCGTAAGGAAAACCTTGATTATAATGTAGATGACTAAAGGGACATATCGTAAGGAAAACCTTGATTATAATGTAGATGACTAAAGGGACATATCGTAAGGAAAACCTTGATTATAATGTAGATGACTAAAGGGACATATCGTAAGGAAAACCTTGATTATAATGTAGATGACTAAAGGGACATATCGTAAGGAAAACCTTGATTATAATGTAGATGACTAAAGGGACATATCGTAAGGAAAACCTTGATTATAATGTAGATGACTAAAGGGACATATCGTAAGGAAAACCTTGATTATAATGTAGATGACTAAAGGGACATATCGTAAGGAAAACCTTGATTATAATGTAGATGACTAAAGGGACATATCGTAAGGAAAACCTTGATTATAATGTAGATGACTAAAGGGACATATCGTAAGGAAAACCTTGATTATAATGTAGATGACTAAAGGGACATATCGTAAGGAAAACCTTGATTATAATGTAGATGACTAAAGGGACATATCGTAAGGAAAACCTTGATTATAATGTAGATGACTAAAGGGACATATCGTAAGGAAAACCTTGATTATAATGTAGATGACTAAAGGACTAGAGAATGACCAAAAGAACGATAAAAATAATTGCATGAAAGCTGATATTATTAAAAAAATAAAAACTAAGTTGGCCGTTATAAGAAATTATGGATAAATAATAGTTAAAAAAACTAAAAAATCACGCTTTAAAAACCAAACTAAAAAAGGAGAAAATAATTTAATTCAATTAAAAAGCGTGGGGTGCTTTTTGAGGTATTTTTATAATCAATTAATGTCAAGCACCCTACGCTTTTTAATTTAATTAAATTATTTTCTCCTTTTTACACGCTTTATATTAGCTTCACTTGTATGTTTGTTTGTTTGTTTGTATGTAACCGACTCCTTTGAGCGCGATTTTGACCCACTTTAAACGGTCAGATTTCATTGAAACTTTGTAAACTGGTCGAGGACCGATGACAATTCAATAATAAAAAAAAATTGAGAAAAAAAATCACGTTTTTGTAGTTAGCAGAACTAAAAAATAGAAAATAAATAATAGTTTGGTTTTTAAAGCGTGTTTTTTAGTTTTTTAAACTATTATTTATTTTCTATTTTTTAGTTCTGCTAACTACAAAAACGTGATTTTTTTTATATTTTTTTTCTCATTTTTTTTAAATTATTGAATTGTCATCGGTCCTCGACAAGTTTACAAAGTTTCAATGAAATCTGACCGTTTAAAGTGGGTCAAAATCGCGCTCAAAGGAGTTGGTTACATACAAACAAACAAACATACAAGTGAAGCTAATATATGTAAAGCGTGTAAAAAGTAATACAGAAAATGCATTTAGGGCATGAGGACGTAGAGTTTATGAAGAGTATTCTTTATAAGATCAGTAATGAAATATTCGAAGGGTTTTTAGCTGATTGTAACATAACCAGCTTCAGTTTCCTCATGCCAAAAATGACGTAGCACATTGTAATAACGTTGACGTAAACGAAAACGTTGTTGATTACATACAGCGTTGCTTGCAATTCGACGTATATCCGTCAGGAGCTGATGGGGGACCAAAATGCAACAAATTGAACCCCCCATATGTATGACCGAAATTCAATAGTTTTCGAGATATTTGAATTTTAAGGGTTTTAGGTTTAAGAACAACTTTATTTCTCATAAAGAATTGCATACATAATTCACTTACTGAGAAAGAATATCTAAAACTAAGATTAATAATTAGATTTTTCGATATTTACCCAAAATTTTACATTTAATTCCAAACAAAAAATCATTAAAATGATATCGTAGCTGGCACTTCAATTAAGCTATGCACATAATTAAAAGTACATAATTCAACAAAATAATTAAAATGATGAGTAATTTAAGAATAATGTCTTACAAATATTTTCATTTTACGCTTCAAAAGTATATCGAAAACTATTTAATTTCAGCCATACATATGGGGGGTTCAATTTGTTGCATTCTGGCCATAACAAGTAACCCTGTATATTTACAAGTGAAGCTATATATCGCAGATCATTCTATACAGTATGATACCTCATGCCTAAAATGGACTAAAAGTACTACAGGATAGAAGAGGTTCGTTCATCAGACGTTTCGTAAAACAATTTTATTTCCAACTCAAACCTTACATGCGCTACCTGCGCATGTAAGGTTTGTAGCCAATCCATTCAAAGCGTAAAGCCGACTGTAAGGGCCCTCCCTGCGTGTCATAACGATGTGTAAAGCACATTAGAGAGCACGCACATTGCTTTTTAAGTATTGGTTTTTGATAGAACAGCATATGAGCAGTCGTTACGAATTTCTCAAAGTATTATAGTAAATATATACGTATTTTAGGTATTGATTATATTATTGTATCTCGGTTCACTCGTGTAAAGCGATGGCGAAGTAGCGATCTACTTCGCCATCTCTAAATTTAATCCCCAATTCTAAGTTTAACCGTCCGATGACGGTTATACTTAGAATTAACACTGGGTGGATAAAATGGCGGCAGGTCACGGGACCAATCTGCGACTCCCACATTTCCCTTAGACTTAAGGAGAAGATTTATAAAACAATGGTGAGACTTGTATGGGTCATAATGTAGGGCTACAAAGGGGATGAATGAAAGGTAATTGCTTGCAGCTCATCTAAATACTAACCTTGTTTTGTAATAAGGGAGAAAATGTCTCTCAGATTGTGCCTGTTCTTTCAATCGCGACTTAATCATTCTGGTATTAATTTTATTTTATTTTATTTTATTGTGTTTGGGTGGCTTACAGCTATCAGTACAAAAGGAATAGTTATATAATTTACGAAAAGCCATTTACAAGCCTCCACAGATAGCAATGGGGTATTGTTGTGCGAGTTATAAACTATGTTTAGATTAAATAACTAATTATGTAAGTGATAAATTAAACTTAAAACTAACTAAATACACAATTAAACTATTACATTAAGTAAATACATAGTCAGGAATGCATGATCAACAACTAATTGGATCTATTATTAAGTAAATACATAGGCAGGAATGCATGATCAACTACTAATTGGATCAATCAGAAACTAGTTTTTAGATAAAATGGTAACAATAGACGCCAAGCTGCTTGCAAACAAATCGATTGAGGAGTGTTCATTCTTTACAATTCTGTTGAATGCTTTGACTGAGCGAATCATAAAGGAATTACTGCGGTAAATTGTGCGAGCGTAAGGAGCATGGAGAAGATCTCTCAAACGAGAGTGTCGAGGTGGAACATTCAAAGATAGCTTAGAAAGAAGTTCAGGACATTCAATCCTTGATTGTGCTATTTTCACTAAGAATCTTATGTCGGATATATTTCTCCTAGTTATAAGTGGGAGTAAGTGGAATCGAGCACATCGTTCATTGTAACACAGATAAGGGATTTTAAAATTGTAACCTAAGTATCTCGTGAATTTCCCTTGTATTCGTTCCAATCTGTCTGAATGCACTGCGTAATTCGGATTCCAAATTTGACTACCATATTCGAGATGACTGCGGACGTAAGCACAATACAGGATTTTTAAAGTTTTCATTTTTTTAAACGAACTGGCATTACGAATAATGAACCCCAGGCCTTTGGCTGCTTTTTTGGCGATATGATCGATATGACACTCAAAACTGAGTTTACTATCCAGCAGAATTCCAAGATCTCTGGTGACATGAGTTCGAGATAAAGGCTGATTTGCAATTGAGTAGTTAAAGATGACTGAATTATTTTTTCGGGTGAAGGTTATAATTAAGCATTTGGATATGTTAATATCTAGTTTATTTCTGGTACAATAACTTGCTAACCTAGAAACGTCTGCCTGCAAAAGTAGAGCGTCATTTAAACTTTTAACTGATGTATAGATTTTCATGTCATCTGCAAACAATAGGTGTTTAGAGTGTTTGAAACACTCGCCGATATCATTAATGAATAGTACAAATAATAGCGGCCCTAGTAAGGAGCCCTGTGGTACACCAGAGGGGATGCTCGACCAGGAGGACATATAGCCACTGAGAACTACTGTTCTACTACTTAATGTTAAGTTATGTCAGTGTAAGTGTTTAGTTATCACTAAATCATAATTTTTGTTCGTAAAACAACCCGGGCAGCTTTAGCCACTTGGTAATCTTATTAAATAACCATTAAATCATTGCGCTCATTTTGGGCTTCACCACATTCGGGTAAAAACTGTCAGGTTTCTTGAATTTCAAGCCCAAATAAATCTTCAACCAAAAACTATCCAGAAGCAATAAATCATTTTGATTTAAACACTTCTTGTGCTGCTTTAAGTTAATTTGTAATGGGATATTTGAACAGGATTTACAATTCTGTTAACAAATCCGGTACGGACTGGGTTCCTCTTTAGTTGCATTTGATTTACATAGAAACTTCTGATTACACTGTGTGTCTTGTGGAATACGGTAGTGTGGATGTTAAATTTAATTAATGTTAAATTCTGTACAGTAGGTACTTGTTACTTTATGTCCGATAGCGACGTGTAATGAGATACTTAATAATTATTTTTTTAGGCAAAGCAGTCATTTAAAGTTATGTATGTACAGTAAGGAGTCAGAACTGCTGTGGTCCTCTAAGGGTTATATTGCTATGAGCACGCAATTTAGTCCGTACCTACGTTTGTGTGTATAAGTGATGCATCAATACAGAACGGACACCTCAGAACTCACACACTGGCGTCAAAAGAAACCTAAAAACATACCGTCGCACAGAGCACTTGAGTAGACAAACGGAACAGAGACAAAGCTTCATACAACCGCGCAAATCGGTTGCACTACTACAAGCACGCGGGGCATGTGTGCGTGACCACTGGCCACTTATCACGTACGCGGCGAGACTGAAAAAAACCGGTTTACGCTGACACAGCCAGTGGACAATATCAAGGTCAGTGCGACGCACGTTGTTTGTTTTGTTAGTTGCAAGTTTGAATATTTTAATGTAAAAACGTTGTATTTTATTATTAATAATGCTAGAAATGTAATACTAGAAAAATTCAAAATATATCATACTTTAACTATCCCATGGAGTACATTAAGTAAGTAAATATTTGATTAATACTTTTTCAAGTAAGTACTTTTATTTTATTGTATGAACCTTTTTTTAATAAGAAGAGGGTACTACACGCTATGTTTTTACCTTTTTATTGTTATTACAAGCTTCTACTAAACATTTGTAGGCATGTGGATCGGTTGGTATGTAGTAGGTATGAGTGTTAAGTTCAAATATTGCAAGTAAGATTTGAACCACTTCCCGATGTCTGATTGAGCTGAAATTTTGTATACCGTAACTTCAGTGAAAATGCAATAATATGATAAATATAATCTGATGCTGCAGCCAGAATTGTCTCCTCACTAGGGAACTCTTCAACGGGTGGTAGCATAGACTCGAAACTTTGTATTTAAATTTAATTTTGTTTGATAGACATGATCTTCACCTTAAACTGCTGCTGCAGACAGGATAGTCTCCTCACGAGGAAACTCCTCTTAGGATACTCTCCTCTTTCGATCGTAAAATAAATATTGTCAATGTTGGCAACGAAATACTTAAACGTATTAAAGATTGTAAATTTGATATGCCATGTGAGTGTTTCCTATTAGATTACTTGAAAAAACTTTGTCACATTTAGAATTTACCACACCATTATAAGAAACAATACATTATTAAGAAACAAAAATTATAAAAAGAAAATTATTAGAGTATGTAATTTGTAAAGTATTTGAATTTGTCAGTAATTCTGTTATACTGAATAATAAAACTTTTTAACAAAAGTTTTGTTTAATTTGTCTTCACCTATTGTGACAACTCTACCAAAATAGTTAACAATTTTGCACGTTGTTAAGAAGCTTTGTCTCTGTTCGGTTTACCTACTCATGTGCACAGAGCACGCAATTACGCATGATCTTGGTCGGTTCATGCCATTGCTAAAATTCACATTCTCTTATAGCTGGTATCGTGTCTTGTATTATGAAATACATAGGTCTGGGTACAAATCTCGAGATGAGACTTTTAATTTTTCTTTTGAACGATAATATTCATCTGTTCTTATAATATTCGATAAATTAATAAACAAAAATAATATTTTAATAATGATTTTTTTAGTACTTATATTTTTATTGAAAAAAAGGATTAAGAATAAAAAAATGTAATAAGTGATTACAAAATATTTATTTGTTATCATTTTATGAATATAGATAAAACGAATAATAACTTCTTGTTAACCTTCAATCAGGCGCGCGGCGTTGAATCGACCGCACTCGATACATTTTCGTTCATAATATCGTTATTTCTAGTCGCATATATTGCCCATCCCTAGTAGCCTGTTATTGTTTCACTGTGCTCGAAATAAACTATTTACCTCCCCTCCCCGCGCCCTCCGGCTTGCATAGATCGCATTTGTTTTAGTCGCGGCGCAGGCGTCGAAATCACGCCATGCGCCTGTCGTTGAAAAGGATAAAAAACTAGATCTAAGTTGATAATAAACCGTTTTGATTTTAATTTGTGATATTCCTATGTGAGTTCAATAAATACTATTTCTTTTTTAATTCTTTCAACAATACCTCCATTTTCAATGAAACTCGTGTAATGTAAAACAATTGAAACGAAAATTAAATTCACAATCTATAAAGGTCCGAGTAATTGTTTTCCAACATTGAATCACGCTCAGAAAATTGTAGCTTCAAATTCTATTTTGAACCATTTAACCCCTACCCGTACACGTATCATACACCAGGTACTCAATCAATTCTATTAACCAACTTTAATTTATACGAGACTGAACGGAAATTGAAAAACCCTTCTGCTCCCAACCCTGCTAATGTAACAACCTGTAATGCAGTTATTAACATATTCGACACCATAAGGCAACTCTCCTACCGCCGGTGATTAAAGAGAAGCGAGTAGATTTAACAACTACAAACGAGTCGGCGAGTAACAAGCAGAGATTGTGCGGCGGTGACGAGCAATTACTTGCTGGTATGTGTTTGTACCAACCGTACATCTCTCAACGAGTGTTCTGCGGCCAAGCGAGCATCGCTGAGCGAGTTTCTTTTTGATAGCTCTTGACACTGTAACAATCGAGTATCGTCAGCAGTGTGAACAGTTAGCTGTACAATCTTTTGAACGTTTCTTGAGCGATAGGACAGATACCTCAGGCACGTATTGCACCGCCAACAAGTAGGTGACTACATAAATACATTACCAGCCTATAATGTTTCTACTGCTGGGACACAGGCCTCCTCTGGGTGAGAGGGAGTGGCCCGTAATCCACCACGTGGGCCCAGTTCGGATTGGTAGAGATGTCACATGTGTTTGAATTTTTTGTTCTAAGAAAAGCCGGTTTCCTCACGACCTTTACTGCTTTGACAGCAGTGGTCACAAACGAAATGAAAAGAAAACGAACGAAATTAAATACGCAAAGTAAACTGCTTGCCTGAGTTCAAACTCACAACTCGTAAGTCGGGGCCGATACCTCTGGGCCACCACTGCTCTCCGAAAGCAAACTTAATATACAAAACATGCTGGCCGACCCAGATTTTGGATTAATGCAAGAAAATTGTGTAATTTACATATTATATCAAAGCTATCACTAGGAAGGTGTCCACCGTTGCCATAACAATAGAAGCCATCTAGACGATCCGAAAACTTTAAAACGAATGAAACTTCCATGACAACACAATAATGCAGTCATTTCCTTCAACAGGTACCACCACGATGTAGTCTCAATCAAAGTCGCTACTCATATCATACACAATGAAAGTCAATCATGACTGATTGCTCGGCAGCTAGCAATCAGGAAGATTTCTTACTTTCTGATAGCAATCAATCAGTTGGAATTGATGTTCTTTTGTTTTCCCAGTCAATCGAAGACGTTGATGGGTCAGGAATTGTGATTAATTGGAAAGAAAGTAACATGGGCGCAGAACGGTACAAGGGTCATTCTATTTATTACTAGCTTTTGTCAGCGGCTTTGCTCGCGTGGAGATCGAATAAATTATTCCACGGGAACGTAGTACAGGGATTAAAACTATTATACTAACGATTATACTATGTATTAATCCAGGTTATTAACTAACTATGTGCCAAAGTTCATCTAAATCCATTGAACTATCACATTGATCTAAAAATATTTAAAAAAAGACTTTCTCATTTATTATATTGGTAGGATTCCTGAGTATAGGTAACATAATAAAATTATGGAAAATATCTTCACGCACAATTTTTACCACCATCAAAAATAAAGTAGAATTTTAATTACGCAATAGAATGCGATGCCTGAAGACTGTAAAGATCAACTTAAAGCGCGTAATACAATAGGCCTCCATATCGCGAACTTAGTTTCACACAGTTTTCAACTTTGAGGTCGCTAGATTCATATTACTTCTACTAAAACTTACCATAAGCAAATAATTCAACCTGTTTATAACAGACTTCAAAAAAGGAGGAGGTCATGCATTCGGCGAGCATTGTTTTCATGTAAGTGTCACGATTTCTCCGTGATTACTGGGCTAATTTAAGTGGTTCCTTTTTTTAATTTGGTCGAGGAAGCTCGCAAAGTGGTACTTTAACAATTTTATTAACTTTGCAGTTTTTGTGCAAGCTTCTTATTGAAGCTAACTAAAGCTACGTATATGTTGATTATGTTATAATAGCTCATGTCACTGTTATTGACTTAGCAAGTAGTTGTACATAGCTAAATACGATTTGTTGTAGGGTAAGTACCACAATTTCAAAGTTCAAGATAGTTCGAAAGTCGGTGGCAAAAGCGAGAATGCAAAACCCAAGACTTGCGATATTCAAGTTATTTATCACTTTGTAGGTACCTACCTGTGTTTTTTTTTTTAATATGTTGTTTCGTTTGTAAAAGTTTGTTTTGGTAGAAAGAAAGCAGAGTACCTATTATTACGTGAAAATAATTGACTTTCATTAATAATACTGGCCATTATAATGAATGTTCTTTTTTGGGTAAATATTTACCACAAAAGGAACACTCCATTTTAAAATAAATGAGTACCTAAGGTAGTTTCGTTTTACTAGGGTACATGTCCCAATAACACGTCACCACTAAAACTCACCTGTTTTGGCGTGCGTGCAGGTGAGGGAAATGACACAAATGAGTGTCAACACTAAATTAGAGGTCTTCATACTGAACACTTTGCACTTAAGTCACTCGCATTTTCACTATACACCACTATGTTAACCTGAAAAGAAGAAAATAGTTTTATTAGTTATTTTTGTAACACAATTTTAGTTTCTTAGAATGAAGAAGTATCTAATAAGTAGTATTAGGAACATTATTGTTTTAAGTAAAGTCAGGGATTTTTTTTATTCAATTGGCTATCAACTTAAATAACACGTAAATTCAAATCGCAACTTTTATTCTTTGACAGTTGTTGATGATGAAATCGTCATAAAACGGCAAATCAATTTGATAAACAATTTTTTTTCCTGTCTGTACTTTTCTTCTCAAATTATAATGGGAATTGGCCTTTTCTTTAGATTTACGCTTCAAGAACGACGGCTGAGCAGCGCTGAATAAAATCAATCAAGTTTGCACGAAAACAACTTTCGGTCAAAACAATAGGAGTAGGAGTAAAAACAAACCAAAATATTGTTTGGACCATTTCTATCTGTAGTCAAACTATCTAGAATGCAATAAATAACTGCATTAAATCATTACACTAAATCTCATACAGAAAACGGCAATAAGAAAAAATCAATTGACAGCCGTCCAGACGTGACACACTTGATATCAGACTGAAAGGCATTAAGTGTCTCCATGTCACTTCATGTCGGAATTTATTTAATACTTTCACTCGATAAGGCTTTCCGCAGAATGTAGAACAACATTCCATTCCGTCAATATAAGTCAAAACGATGACCTAAATGACACAGACATTCGCCTTGTATTCGTGACTCCGATTCTTGCTTTGAGACAAAAGACTGGTTTTGATTATTTTCGGTCCTAGTTTCGTGTACTTACTGATACTTTGGCATCGTTTTGATTATTTTCGGTCCTAGTTTCGTGTACTTACTGATACTTTGGCATCGTTTTTGTTTGGATAGTTCAATTGTTACAGGACTTATAGGGAATAAGAAATCTTATAGGTCATATTATGAAGCTCGTGTAATACACTTTTAAGAGCTTTCACGAGACTGACAATACGTGCTTTCAGTTTACGGATTCCCCCATACCATCCTAGATGAAATTAAATGAAAGTTTTCACGTCTTAATAAAAAACAAACCTAGAATGAGTCGACATTTTCTATCTGACTACCCCTGAAAAGAAATGGCGGAACAAACTCAAGAGTCAAAGTATCTTTTAAAAGTCCAGACATATCTTGGTCAGATCATTTGAAGACAAAGTAGATTAGTGCCTGAAATGGCCTTTGGAAGAAAGTGCCACACAGATTTGGGTAGACCAGTCCAAGCATTAGTCAGTAATCTTGTAGCTCAACTCAAAACTTGTGGAGCTCAACAGTGTCTGACTAATGTTTGTTAGAACTTCTACTCTCTAAGTACGCCCAGAGAAGAAGAAACCTGAATATCGGTAGGCTATTCTATTGGTTCTATTAAAGTAAGAAGACACTTCGAGTCAGAATTCATGTATACGAATCTGACCCCAATACGGTTGGAAAAAGGGTAATGATGATGAAACGCGGGTGCGATATGATACTAGCATACGTAATGTAGTTTACGACGGAAAAGAGTGCCCCATTTTATTGTCCACGGTATACTGACAAGCCATTTTCTTCACAATAAACCACGAAATTCTAACTCCTGTCTTGCTTTATCGCCACAAAAATCCACACATGAAAATAAAGCCTTTGTGAAACACGTATATAAACAGGGAGAAACAAGTACGAACGACCAGTTATTACGTATTGCTCACGCATTCGCGACCACAGCGAAGCTTTGTCAGACACGACCTCTTTTTATCTTCCCCTTTCTGTATCGAACGGCCTTTGTTTGTCATGGAGAGCCACGGCAGCGATTTAGCAATTTTCCGGTGCCAAATAGACGTGTTATTAGTGCTCCTACCCTACTTTTATTTTTTTACTAATGTCATATTATTACGACAAAGGCGTTTTGTACAAATTGAATTTTGTAAATGTGAAGAAAGGGTTATATTTGTTTTTTGTTTGCTTATTGGTATATAAAAGTGCAAAATTGGTTTCCTGATTTTTATTTGGAATGTTGTTTGAAAAGATTGTGCTTAGATGGTTTGGTAATGTTGAGGGGATGGTTGAAAGGTGACTAACAAAAGGTATATACAAGGCAGTAAGTTGAAACGCCGGGACGCCCTAGGAGGTCATATAGTGATCTTATTGGTGATGTTCTTCGGGAAGTCAGGTGCGCAGTACAAGCGGCATGCGTATATGACCAGATGTGTGAACGTAAATGAGACAAAAGAAGTATGTAAGGATCGTGGCAGGCGGCGTTCTGTAGTTTCTGCCTACTCCCGGGGGAAGAAGGCGTGAGTTTAGGTATGTGTTGGGCAGCGGCGTGCACAGAGTTTTTAGACAGGGTAGGCAGAAATTGAAAAAAGGCAAAAAAAAACCAGAATAACCGATTGCTGTACCAACACAACATACAACCTGTGAGGCAATTAAATGAATCATATTGATGTGTATTGAATTTACGATTGACTTTATCTTTAATTTGTATTAATTGCAAATCCGGTGTACAACTACTTTCACGAACACAGGTTTTTTTTTTATTTTCACCGAAAGATAGTTTTGAAAATGCATATTTTTTTCTTTTCTCTATACACACACCACCTGATTATGTAACTTTCACAGTGAATTTTATTTATTTTTCACACTATGATCAACGTTAAAACCTTAAGGGGTTTTAACGTTGATAATAGTGTAAAAAATACATGCTGTCATAGCTCACAACCAAAACAAATAAATCAAAACAAACAAATGCGCCGGAAATCAGAATATAAAAGTAATACGACAAAAAAAGTAATGGTAATTTATGTAGCAACAATTCAATGAAAGTAACATACATTATTTTTAAAAATTGTCGCATAACCAACTTTGTTCGGAAAACTTCGGTAAGTTTCGTAATTCGTCGTGTCAAAAGCCAGTGACTACCCTGTACGGTTATGTGCGTAAATTGTTACATTGTGTGCCACGTATGTATAGGAATGCACACACAATTAATCTGCATGACCACGAGAGCACACATATGAACATTAAGCCGCGAATAGTTCGTGTCTCTCCCGAGGCACTCAGGGGCGCTAGTGTATCGCAATGCGAAGTTGCGTCAAATTGTGTGAACGAAAGGGTATTGTATCGATGATACTAATGATACGACCGACGCTCGACAGGTGGAGCTGATTTATGAATAAAGATTTTTTGTTTATTGTTAAAATA
Source organism: Antitype chi (assembly GCA_947359405.1). Classification (NCBI taxonomy): domain Eukaryota; kingdom Metazoa; phylum Arthropoda; class Insecta; order Lepidoptera; family Noctuidae; genus Antitype; species Antitype chi. Next base: position 22,556,878 of record OX375815.1, read on the forward strand.
ATATTAGTTTTAAATATTTACTTGATTTAGGTAAGGTAGGCAGTGTAGCAGTATACGCCAACACCAGTGTGTTGGGGTATACTGCTGTATAAGGAGAAAAAACCTCTTATCTTGTACATAATACTTTGGTGACTCATCGGAAATTCAATCTGATATAATTCTTTGGAAGTTTATTTTCGAAATTGTGAACTTTTTAATGTTCAAGGGCCAAAATTACGTCCGTGAGATCGGCAAACTCTTCTAAAAATCGTTAGTAGATCGAAACTGACAAACTCAATTTCGTAGTATTTTCATGCTTCTCACGTCACAAAACGAATAATTCATATTAACCGACTTCAAAAATAGGAGGAGGTTTTCAATTTGGTTGTATTTTTACCTCTGAGGTAAAAAATCACTCCTCCATTTATAAATTGATTTGAAAATTTCTTCCTTGGTTTGAAAAGTATGGTCGAGTGGTTTTTTGAGTTAGCTTCAATAATAGGTTTATTTTTCCACGCAGTTCATGCTGATGATATTCTATTAAAAACCGTGGGTTGCTTTTTGAGGTATTTTATTTTAATCAATTTATATTAAGCATGCGTGGGGTGCTTTTTAATAGAATTAAATTATTTTCTACTTTTTAGGCTGGTTTTTAAAGCGTGTTTTTTAATCGATTATTTATTTTCTATTTTTTAGTTCTGCTAACTACAAAAGCGTCAGTTTTCATTTATTTTTCCGATGTTTTTTTTATTATTGAATGTTCATCGGTCCTCGATAAGTCTAAAAATTTTAAATGAAATCGGACCGTTTGAAGTGGGCCAAATTCAAGTCCAAAGGAGTCGGTTACAAACAAACATACAGGTGAAGCTAATATAAAGCGTGTAAAAAAACAACCACCTTCCAAAAAAAATACTAGAAAGTGAAGAATAACTTTAATTTCGGTGTCAAAAAAACTAAAATACAAAACCAAAGACACCGACTTCCGAAATTAAAGTTATTTTTCACTTTATGGTGTATTTTTTTTGCCTTACCTTAGTTCATCAATTTAATAATCTTTCTAGACGGTTTACTTAGAAACTTGTGAACTAAACCTCATTAGTTAAATAAAATATTACAAAGGACGGCCATTACAGTAAGTTCTTGTCAAACAATTGATTGTAACAACGAACTTTTAAAATATAGCCCAGCTTGGCTACACATTTGTGTAAAGTGATCACTTAGCTTTTTTTTTTTTACTTGGATAGAGATACCTATTATTAGCTGAGAGAATAAATTAGAATTGAGAGCATGCTATCCAGTTTTCAATTTAATTAAAATTTGTTGCAATGTATAATGCACACTTACAGGTGGAAAGTATTAATAAATATATACAGACACAGCAACATCTTTTATAAGTCAGAGAGAAAAAGTGCGTTTTTGTGATTTTCCCTATGACTAAATATTTAAATAATTTCCTTTATAACAGGTTTTTTAACCGACTTCAAAAAGGAGGAGGTTCTCAATTTGTCGGAACCTTTTTTTATGTATGTTCCCCGATTACTCGATGGCTGGACCGATTTGAATTTTTTTTTGTTTGAAAGGGTATACTTCTCAGGTGGTCCCATGATCATCAAGTCAGGATCTGATGATGGGATCCTGGAGAAATAGAGAGAACTCTTCAAATTTTATAGGTACACTTGAAGCGATTTGGGTATTTTTTGGAATAGAACTTCATCGGAGTGGTCTCATTTCAATTTGGTGAAGATCTGATGAAGAACTTCGGAGATAGGCAACGGAACTCCTCAATAAGTGATAGCAAATGGACTGGGATTGCTGAAATCTCATGTCTGTCTATTGTTTACACCAATTCATAACATCAGATCACGCCGGTACGCTGTGAAGGGGTAAGCACATGTGAACCACTAAAAAGTAAAAAATAAAAACTTTTTCCAAAAAAAAAAACAACTGACTTCCAAAAAAACACTACAAAGTGAAAAATAACTTTATTTTCGGAAGACGGTGACAAAAAAAATTAATATAAGTAGCTCCAAAGTCACCGACTTCCAAAATTAAAGTTATTTTTCACTTTGTAGTGTTTTTTTTGGAAGTCGGTTGTTTTTTATTTCAAAAGTTTTATATTAAAGACTATTAGCAACCCCAGTCCCTGCTTCACACGGTTTTTACTAATTTACATGATATCGAGATTTATTTTACTATATTGAAGTTTAATATTAATGTATCATTCACATATTAAACCCTCTGGAATAAACTTATGATGATGAAATCTGCACGAAAATTTGTTAGATTAGAACAACATCGAGGGTACATAGACAGACACGAAAAGCGAATTTAATTTACAATATGTAAATAGTAATTGTATTTATTTGAAGTTCCATACTTAAACATAAATTTATTTAATTAAAAGTCTAATGTGAACTAATTCATTCTATTAGAAACACCAAAGTATTCAGTAGATACGCCTATAAAAGGTGTGCTTCATTGTTTAAAAATAATTTGTTTTACATAATATCACGCCTACATCCCCGAAGGGTTGTAACCCTTCGGGGATGTAGGCGTGCGTGGGTGAGCTACAGTGCACCCATGTTTCACCAGCTATGTTTTGAGCCGAGTGTCACCAACCGAGCACAAATACAGATTCCAGGCTGCTGCTGAGAAATTTATTTCAAATAACTTTGGCCGGCCTGAGAATCGAACCCAAAACCTCATGACAGATTTTACAGTTGTATAAATACCACTATTTTCAGCTTTATTTAATCTGTATTGTCCCATAACTGGGCAAATGTCTCGCCCAGCATATACAGTTTACTCATAAAATAAATGCGTTTGTGATTACTATTTTACTACAAAAATTGCAGTAAATAGTACGGACTAGTAAATAATAGGTCTTTACCTTTGAAATTGCCGTTTTGTATGAAAAAATTTAAACGAATTTTGTTCATGTATTTTTTATTTGTATTAATCGAAGTAATCACCCATGCAATCAATGCATCTTTGCCATCGCAGTGGCAGTTTATTGATGCCCTTCTTAAAGAAATCAGCTGGACGGGAGGCAACAAATTCTTCAAAGGCATTTTGTACTGCCTCTCGGGTATTGAATTTTTTTCCCGCCAAGAAGTTATCCAAATTCTGGAAAAAGTAGTAGTCTGTAGGCGCAAGGTCTGGTGAGTAGGGCGGATGACGGAGAGCTTCCAACCCCAGTTCTTGCAACTTGGAGACCGTCTGCTGTGCAGTATGAGGTCGCGCGTTGTCGTGCAGGAGCAGCGGAGACGAGCGATTGACCAATGCTGGTTGGAGATGTGCCAGCTTCTCCATCATTGTGTTCAGTTCTTCACAGTACACATCTGCAGTAATGCTCACCCCGTTTGGTAAGAAGCTGTGATGAATCACACCGGTGCTAGACCACCAAACAGTGACCATCACTTTTCTAGGGGTAAGTTTTCGTTTAGGGCATTGTTTAGGTGCTGAACCAGGATCCAACCAACTTGCTGAGCGCTTGCGGTTATCAAACAGAATCCATTTTTCATCGCAGGTAACAATGCGGTTCAAAATTCCTTCATTTGTGTGTCTGTTGAGCAGTGCAAGGCACGTCTCGACGCGTACTTCGCGCTGACGATCATTGAGTTCGTGGGGCACCCATTTGTCAAGCTTTTTTACCTTGCCAATTTGACGCAAATGGACCAATATTGTTTTGACGCTAACGTTGAAAGCTGCTGCTACTTCAGCCGTAGATTGTGTATCATCAGCTTCCACAATCGCCTTTAATTCGTCATTGTCGACCAAAGTCTTCGGACGACCGCGAGGTTCATTTTTCAGGTCGAAATTTCCAGAACGGAAGCGAGCAAACCAATAACAGGTGGTGCGTTGGTTTGTAGTGTTAGCTCCGTAAACGTCGTTGATGTTGCGTGCCGCTTGTGCCGCGTTGCTGCCACGACGGTACTCATATTCCATAATTACTCGAATTTTTAACGTATCCATGATGACGAAAAAGATTGAAATGCGATGAAAATGTAACACTAATCAATAAACAAATGACTACTTTTGGAAAAAAAAATCCATGTTTTTAAAATAAAATTAATTTGAAATTAGAATTCTTACCCAAACAAAAATTATTTTGATTTGAAATGGCCAGTACTGCAAAACGGCAATTTCATAGGTAGAGACCTAATATAATTGAACTAATATCCGTCTAAAAGCCGTTGCATGTTCCTCGTTTACGTTCATTATTGTTGTTTTATTTCTACATTACTCATAGTGTTGTGGTATAATTATGCTCTGCCCATAGTTTAAATCTTCGGTCCACCAACAATCGTCTTCTACGATGTCCTTGTCATCGCTATGATTTTATTTGCTCAATCTTCTTTGTTTGTCCAGGCGGTATTTTTTTGGAATGCGCTCCCTCTGAATATCAGGATGGCCATCTTTGAATATATTCGTAAGAAGTTGGCAAAATCATCATTATTATTTTTCGAGTTATCTATCGCTTATTTTGTACCTGTAATTTTTTGCCTCTGCATAACCCTAAGATTGACTGGTAGAAAATACTACAGGCATTAAGTCCGCCATTGAACAGTATTTTTTTACAAGTGCATAAATAAATAACTAACTGTGGAGTGACAATCTCCGCAAGGAGGCTGGATGAGAGTTGCTAAGCTGGATGAGAGTTGCTGAGAATAGAGTTGAACGGCATGCAATTGGAGAGGCTTCTGTCCAGCAACGGACTGCTGTAGGCTTATGATGATGAGCGAATACGAATTAGAACGTTTCGGATCAACATGATAGGGTCGTTTTGTTGAATTTGAAAAAATCACGGTCGTGACTCTACAGTATGTCATCTTTCATGGATTACCTGCTTCATTGTTTAGTTAAAAAATAACGACACTCACTTTTTTTTGGGTTCAAAATCATCAAATAACTTCTCCCGCTCTGGGTGGCCGCGCCTACGGTGGCCGGGAAGCAGCCTGGGATTCCCGACGCCCAGGGCGTCTCCCGCGGTGACTACGGCCGTGAGGGTGCATATACTGCCTCTCTCTCACGTGCGCCGCCTCCCTCTTCGCGAGCATTATTGCTTCGCAGAAGGAGGTGACGGCTACCCATGCACTCTCGCTGCGTACCATGGCCTGGACCAGGGCCGGACGCGAGAGATCGCCGCCGCCGATGGCCTCCACGAGGACACGGCGGTGCTTCGCCCAAGCCGGTCAGACCTCAACCGTATGCTCCACCGTGTCCTCAGGACGATCTTCGCAGTGGACCCGGGCGTTTCCGGCCGCCTTATGGGAAACAGGAACCTCCCGAAACAATCGTGTCCGGTGAGGACCTGCGCCAGGCGGTAGGTGAGGACGCCATGCTGCCTCTCAAGCCACTCCTCAAAGAGGGGACTAACCGCCGCTATCGTGGTGTGCCCAGCACTGGGTTGCGACAGTCGCATTCTCCATGTCGCTATGAGATCCTGCCGGAGCTCTGTCCGCTGTGCCGCAATTTCTCGCGGCAGCGGAGTTACGCTCTGGCGGTTGGCCTCCTCGCGCCACTCCCAAATGTGCGAAAGGACTTTTGCCTCCAGATGCCATGGTGGTAATCCGGCAAGGAGACCCGCCGCTTCACCGGAGATCGTGCGGTATCCCCGGGTCATCCGGATGGCCAAGGCCCTATGGGACGCCTTCAGTTTGTGGGCTGATTGGCGCCTCAATGTAGGCGCCCATACCAGCGCCCCGTATAGAGCCATGGACCAAACGACCCCCGCGTAGAGCCTCCGGCAACGACGCTCACTTGAGGTTACTTTACCTATTTTCCACCATTGTTTCTATTGATGACCTACTTAATTTCCTTCCTTAATTTGAGAGTGGTGATGGCCCACTGGTATCGGCCACGACTTACAAGTTGTAGTTCGTGGGTTCGAACCCAGACAGCTACTTTACTTTGTGTAAATTTCATCACCATTGCTCTAAAAACGGTGAAGGAAAACATCGTGAGGAAATTCCGCACTGGGCCCGCGTGGTGGATTATGGCCCGCTCCCTCTCAGCGAGAGAAGAACTATGTCCCATCAGTGGGAACACTACATACTCAGCCTATAACGTTCCCACTGCTGGGACACAGGCCTCCTCTCCGGGAACACTATAGGCTGATTATGCACTTAATTTCTAATGTAAATATTTAATTTGAATTTTACTTTGCATTAATCTGAACGCAAAGTAAAACCAAATTACTACGGATATTATCCTACTAACAACATATTATGGGAAAGTTTGTATGCTTGGATGTTTGTTACTCAATCCCGCAAAAACAGATTGATTCAGCGCACATATAGATTACAACCTGGATTAACACATTAAATACTTTTTATCCCGTTCGACATTCGCCATACATGCAGGCGAGGCCACAGGCAAAATCTAGTACACAATAAATAATAAAAGTTAAATTAAAAACCCTCGACACAAACAAAAACCTCTACACACATAGCGGTCAAACTTATAACACCCCTCTTTTTGCGTCAAGGGTTAAAAAGATTTTTTTAAATTCTGTCAGTACAAAATAATATCATTATTTAACATCAACGTTATCATTCCTGAAACTTTAACAAAACAGTCAGGAAAGCATAATATTCCTTCATTACCAACCCAAAATGGTAATGACGTGGCCCAAAAATATTCCATTTCACGGTGCGTCATTATTAATATAGGTGCATAATGCGACAACCAGAGAATAACGTAACGTAACATAACGGAAATGAAACCGGTAATAATGACAGATACGCGGCAATGAATTGACAGAAACGTGTCAACGAATTGACATAAACATGGCAATGAATTGACAGTCCGGGCAGTGGTTTTTATAAGATACTATAGGTTTCATTTTATGAGTGACAAAATGCTTTTCTCTGTGTCGAATATTCCACAAATTGTCAACGTGTCCGATTGCAAAGTTGTGAATGGAAATATTTTGTAACGTAGCTTTCAATACTTTGTGTTTTGTGTCTGCTTGCTATGGTGTCGTTTTCTTATAACTTTATTGACATACGACTTACTGGTGTCATGTAAAATGATTTAAGTACGTATATTGTTAGCTAACTTAGTAGAGACTACGTAAAATATTTTTTACAGATATTAATATTTTTGTTCATAATTACATCAGAACGCTCCTCATTTTAACGCGTCTATATTTGGTATAAAGTGATTAATTTCAACAATGCTCATAATAATGCGTGATAGACGTGATGATATGACTCAGCCTTTCTATAGAAAGGCTGAGATGATTACTAACAGAGAAGTACGGAAGAAATAGACATGTTGCGCTAACTACTAATAAATCGGGACAAGCGCAGGAGAATGATAATAATGGCTCGTTCTAATTTTTTTTTTTTTCTGTAATTCACAAAACTGATGTACAATCACAAATGCAATAAAATCAGCTAAAAACAATATTTTTGATTGACATCTACTAGATGTGAATCTTGCATGCCTATTATTTTGTAAAACACTAATACCTACAATATTGCCACTGCTGGGACACAGGCCTGCGGGTGAGTTGAATAAAATAATAACCCTCAAATAAAACCTGTTTGCAATCTGATAGACATTCCACTTAAAAATAAACCAACAACATTTAAAATCCGCATTTTAACTTGAATTTACGGGCTCGCAATCGTTAAGATTACGTCAAAATTTCAACCGGGAAATATATTTGGAATTGTCGTTGGCGATACGGTGCCCCTTTCTCGGTACAACGGTACTTCGGACCGCGACGCCGACGGTGCCACCTTGACATTTCGTTTAGGCTTGGAATAAAACTACAAAAACATGTGTAGGGTTAAACCGTTGACGGCGATCGTATGTGTGCGTGAAGAATGGGGAGCCGTGATTGTGAATTGTTGAATTTCTTTTATTGTGTTTGAGTTTTGGTTATGTAGGGTATTTCGGTTAGAAGGAAAAGGAGACAGTGTAACTCAATGAAACTCTTGTCCGACTGTCTGCTTGTCAAGCGTTTTATAGTAATCATCACCCTAATTGTGTAACATGCGATTAATCATAATAATCTGTTTCATTTTGAGTGTGCAATCATATTCATTGCATTAATAACGTTGTTGAGCAGACACATTTTTCGAACATATCAAGCAATGGTTTAGCAATGGTTTCAAAATGAAACAGATTATGATTAATCGTGCGTTACGCAATTAGGGTGCAGGCTCGTGTCTACTGTTATCAGGATTTAGATACTTGCAGTTAGTTGGCCCAAACAGTATAAGTACCTAACTAAGCAAAAGCGTCTGAACCAAAAAAAATACAGGGTTTTGTAATATACCTATATTTAAATGTGCTGTTTTGGTTTTTTTCACCTATTTAAAATCATTGCACATACCAATATAATAACATGTATAAGTTAGTAGGAGCGAGTAAAAGTTTAAATGAATCGGGAATGATCACAATTCCAAATAGGTAAAAATCACATTTAGGTACAACAACATTCTGTGAAACAGCACATTCACCAAAAACCACGACGAACCAAGCCAACAAAATATGTTTTACACTGCCTATTTTAAAGCGTAGGTGAAAAATACAAAACAGTGCTGCAAACCAAAACGGTTGGCGCTTAAAGCGGCTAGAAAACTGCGAACTATCTCTGCATTACGGTTGGAATCTCGCCATAACCGTCGGCCGCAGGTTTACCGTACGGTCCTAGTGTTATTGTAGTATTATTACTTTTCACGCTGGCACTTCGTAACCCTTAAATGGGTTACGAAGTGGCGAAGAATATTTTTATATTATGTGTCGAGTCTTTCGAGAGCGGGCGTGACTTGTAGCTTGTAGCTGCATTCTTATTTGTGTTAGGATTTGAGTCGGCGTTACTATGAAGAATGTGTGTCTCATTTCAAGCTGGCTTTCAAGATGGCAAGTGAGGTCTATGTACAGTCACCAGCATTAATATGTATACACATAGCCAAATTCAAAAGCGATTTTCTCTTAAAAACAATTGAAACCTTGTGATAACCTAGATATTTCATTATAGTGTGGGTTCCAAAATATTATTTTCATATTATCATAAAATTACAATCAGTACAAGAGGAGAAAATCACTCTGAAGAGTTGGTAAGTGTAATATTAGTGCTCGTGACTGTATGTCCGCGCACTTTTATTCTATGCAATACCTCTTACTTGAACATGTAATTAATGCCAATCTTGTTGGTCACCTTATTATGTTGCTTATGGTTCAACCGTATTTTATCCTTTTGAAGAAATTCGTTAAAATGAGAGAACAATAATATATACCTAAATTCACACATGCACCACTTTTCAGTTACAGGTTTACCACCATTCTCCTACAAATTCAGTACCATTCACATACGCATTCACCGCAATTCACCAACATATTCAAACAAGTGCAAGTGCAAGTAGGTAATAAAAACGGACTTAGTTCCGTTGGAAGCATCACCTGTACCACAAAAAAAAATACCGTAATTGTTGCCATATATATGTATGTCTTCAGGCTTTAAAAGAATATCACATAGTCTCGAAGAAATATTGGGTCTTTTTTTTCGGAGACCTTTCACAAACAAAGTTTCGTCTTTTAACATCTAAGGCAAATACATGGACCCCCTTTTTTTAGCAATCACAGCTGCACAACGGGAGATATTAGAAAGGGTGACTGGTAATTAGTGACCGATATTTAAACACAAATGATTGTATTCATCATAACAGATAAGTTTCCCAAGGAAACTATATTTTTTTATCTATCTTATTGACCTAAACGATAAGAATTGTTGGTCGCTGTGATTAAACGATAAGAATTGTTGGTCGCTGTGATTATTTCGGGACGGCGTTTGTGTTCTTTCACTAGAATTGGCTTGCCTACTGACAGGTCATAGGAGTTCCTTCATATCATTGTTTATTTTATTTGACTGTATAAACCGTTTTTTTATTAATGATTTTTGTGTGTGAATGTTAATTACGAGTAAGTACTTACCTATTATTGTATAGATTCTAGATTCTAGAGTAACTAAATTAATATTGACGGCACGGTTGGCGCAGTGGTTAAGCGGTTGACTGCTGCGCTGCGTATCGCGGGTTCAATTCCCGCATGGAACAAATATTTTTGTTATGACCTACAAGTAGTTGTTCCGGGTCTGACTGTTTGTGCATGTGAGTTTAAATGTTTGTAAACGCCCCCGCAATAAAGGAGAAATTCCTAGTGTGGGGCAACGTTTTTTTTTTATAAAAAAAACAGTGGCACTCCGGTAGTGCCGACTGAAGTGAAAACTTGAACAATTACGTGTGTATTTTTTTAATCGTCCATACAGGAGTTCACATTGGGTCCTTGAGTCTTGACTGTTCTCGGTAGAAAATGATAAATGAGCGATCGACTTCAGCCATTAAAGATAACAGCACATATTTTTACGATAAAAATACAAAGGGAAAGAAAGGGATAAAAGAATTAGAATTTCCTAATGAAAGAAAGGGACATTACCAAAAGACATCAACGCGCGACCCATCCGTGTGCTTAAGCGTTCGGTGACGATGATGCGAGTTCCTTGGTTTTTGTTTCCCCAAAAAGTGCTCAACGCGCCTAAATAAGTTTTCACTTCAAAAAAATTATGATTTCATAATTATTCTCGTTTATTAATATATCGAATAATAAAAGAACAGATGTAGATTATTGTTGAAAAGAAAAATAAAAGTCTTATCGCGAGATTTTAACCCAGACATAAATATAGCTATCGGGACTTGATATGAGAATGTGAATTTTAGAAACGGTATGAACCGACTAAGATCATACGTAATTATGTACTCTGTGTGACGGTATGGTTTTTGTTTCAGTCAACGCTGCATTGTGTGAGTTCTGAGGTGTGCGTTCTGTGTTGATGCATCACTTATGCACAAAGCTGTAGGTACAGCCTGGACCGCGAGTTTATAGCAATATAACCCTTAGTATGCTGGTGCACTTATGACTCCTTACTGTACATATATACACAGTATACATATAGCTCATAGGAAGCGTGCGGTGACGATGACGCGAGTTTCAAGCTTTTTGTTCACCCAAAAAGTTCCCATATATACACAGTATATATATAGCTCATGGAAAGCGTTCGGTGTCGATGACTCGAGTTCCATGATTTTTTCACCCAAAAAGAACACATATATACACAGTGTACATAAAGTTTATGGAAAGCGTTCGGCGTCGATGACGCGAGTTCTATGATTTTGGGTCACCCAAAAAGTACACATATATACACAGTATACATATAGCTCATGGAAAGCTTTCAGTGTCGATGACGCGAGTTCCATGATTTTTGTTCACCCCAAACGTACATATATATATATACACAGTATACATACAGTTCACGGAAAGCGTTCGGTGTCGATGGCGCGCGTTCCATGATTTTTGTTTACCCAAAAAAAGCTTAACGCGCGTAAAGAAGTTTTCACTTAAAAAAAAAATAGTTTTCTTGGGTAAGTTGTTTGTTATGATGAGTACAAACATGTGTTTACGTATTGGTCACTGATTACCAGTCACCCTATATAATTATGAGTAAAATAAGTCACTTGTTTACAGAAAAATATATGAATAACGATAGCTAGTTGTCAAATTCTTGGTGCAATGGAAGCAGCGACATCTGAATTGAGTAAGTGGCAGTTTTTATCCACATTAATATGTCATTTTAACATTTTCAACAGCACTTTATTTCCTACATACCTAAGCGATTTTCACAGTGATTAAATATATCAAGGCCGATTCTCGCATTTGCTTACTCATATTAGGTTTTTCTTCTAATAAGGTTAACACATCTTAAAGGAAGACGCGAGGTTTGGCCGAAAGTTAACTAAAGTCAGAACATAACGTGACACAAAACTTCTTCGAAATATTTCTCGAGAGTATTCTTCTTTCATACATTAACTATCGCACGGAGACTCATTCGCAGGTACTTGATGCTCCAAGTGTTATTATACTTTTATTGCCACCGCACCAGCATTTTAAGGGTTATGTTAAGGTAAGGAATTTTATTTTATGTAACGTGACACGTGCTATCTTGGGACCGCGTGTCGTGCGTGTAATGTGATTTCGATAGCAGTCGTATTCTTTTTGTGATCGCTTTCAGATGTACCTAACTTCTATTATTTTTTGCAACAATTTGCCACGTACAAATGTTAGCTTTTGGTTTTAATGTAACTAAATCTTGTTGATTGGGTGCAGATTATTGGAACGAAGTTCCTTATCGCGCGTTGTGAAAGGGGGCTAGACGGAAAAAATTCTTACGAAAAGTTGTCACGACACTTTTTGCTATAGTAAGCTATTGTAAGCTGTGCGGCGTGCGCATGTTTCTCTGTCTGTCTCTCTCTCTCTCTCTCACTTATAGAAAGCAAGCCAGACTGGCGGCAAGTACTGGCGGCAAGTACTGGCGGCAAGTACTGGCGGCAAGTACTGGCGGCAAGTACTGGCGGCAAGTACTGGCGGCAAGTACTGGCGGCAAGTACTGGCGGCAAGTACTGGCGGCAAGTACTGGCGGCAAGTACTGGCGGCAAGTACTGGCGGCAAGTACTGGCGGCAAGTACTGGCGGCAAGTACTGGCGGCAAGTACTGGCGGCAAGTACTGGCGGCAAGTACTGGCGGCAAGTACTGGCGGCAAGTACTGGCGGCAAGTACTGGCGGTAAGTACTGGCGGCAAGTACTGGAACTTCGTTCCATCCGGGTGTCCCTTGACACCTCTCAAGTTTTTTTTTTATTTAATTATTGAAGATTCTCTGCAACTGATTTCCGGTGCTAAAATACCGTCTCCGGTTACTAAATGGAAGTCGTATGCTGACTGGATTAAAAAAAAATAGTTTAAAAAACTAAAAAACACGTTTTAAAAACCAAACTAAAAAAGGGGAAATAATTTAATTCAATTAAAAAGCGAGCTTTTTGAGGTATTTTTACACCCCACGCTTTTTAATAGAATTAAATTATTTTCTCCTTTTTTAGTTTGGTTTTTAAAACGTGTTTTTAGCTTTTTAAACTATTATTTATTTTCTATTTTTTAGTTCTGTTAACTACAAAAACGTGTTTTTTTTTCTCTGTTTTTTTTTTTTTAAATTATTTAATTGTCATCGGTCCTCGATAAGATCGATTTCCTAATCATGGTCTGTGTGTATGGGATTGTAGGTAATGTAATTTAAGTGGAGAAATTTGACATATTTTATTTTTCCTATCTAGTATTTCGCATGAACTGCATGAACTGCATGAACTGCATAAACTGCATGGCCTGCACGGGCTGTTTTCATCATCAACAATTATCGTCATCGCCATTATTCTACTTCACTTCAGCTGCTAAATACGTATAGGTTTATAATTTTTTGCCCCTAATCTTAACTACTTCAGCGATGCCAGCTGACCGTCTCGCGTACCTACTTCCCAAACTTTCTCCGAAATCCGCCGAAAATGGCAAAACATTTGAAATAAAATTAAGTATAAATTCAGCAACAGTTTACACAAACGTGAATTTTGTTAAACCTTCCAGTATATTTATTTATTTATTTAATTTTTTTTTCTTGGCAATAATTTAATAATGTTTTTAACTTTGTTGAGGGCCTCAGCAACAGCAGCAGAGGCGCCAGCACAGCCCGCCGTGCTAGGAACATGGGATGGCGCAAGGGTGTCGACACATGTTGCGTCCCACACCAGAGGTCTTCCCACCTTCCAAGGCAATAACGTCATGCCGTCTGGTCTCTTCCCATCGTCACGTACCAAGCCGTTTGGTTCTAATACCGCTGTTACGCCGGCGGTGACAAGGGCTCGACGAATAATATCGTTGATGCTGGCGTGGCGTGCTATGCGACCTGCGCTCCTGCAGCAGGACAGGCCATGGTGCCCGAGACTGTCGACAGCTTCACCGCAGTGACACCGATGCGGAGCAACACAAAGTGCGCCCAAGCGGAGACACGTAGCGAGCCGAAACGATGAGTCATCCATCATAGTGCCTATGGTGGATGACGGGAGCGCCTGAAGCCACAAGCCTGACTCCCATTCTCCCACAGCCAGCAGACGGGCACGCTCAACAGTATTAGGTGACGTATTTACCAGGGTATTCCGTATAATACTGCAGAGCGGCACGTCCCACGGTCTCTGGGAGGATGGGTTGTCAGGTAAAACCGTATTGGGACAAGCCATTTTCCAAGCGTTCAAAGCATCGGTCAAACACGGTACTTCAAAATCAACCAGTGAGGAAGATAAAATATTCCTGGTTAATTTATCTGTACTGTAGACCGAGGAGAGGAAGGCCGGTAAACTTATACTTGAAATTTTGCGGACGCCGAGACCACCCAGGCGAATGGGAAGTGTGGCTTGCTGCCACGCTCGGTCGTCCAGGGCCACATTTAGGATTGAAGCTAGTGTATTTCTAATAATTTGGTCTACTTTTTCTAAAAGTTGTGGATGCTTCCAAAGATGGGAGGAGCGAAGGCTATATGTAAATTTTGGTCCAAAGCAACAGTATCGAATGAGCGTGAAGGCCGAATGAATATTAATTTTGAAAAGTCGTTCCGAGACATCAATGAAATTTTTAATTTTCTCCTCAATAAACGTTGGAAAGGATTCGTCGAAAATTGGGGACCCTAAGAGGTGAAGAGAGTTTCTTTCCGTAATTTTGATGTCTGGTGCTATTGTACAGAATTTTGCTATGGTGTTCTGTCTGTCAGTAGTATGGGGAAGATAAATTTCACATTTTGAATGGTTAAGGTCTAGGCCAATGGAATTGAATTTTTCTTTTAGAAAAGATAAATCTTCGTCATCCAAATACCATACGTTGAATTTAGAATTTAGCTGTCGAATAATTGGATTTATTGCCAAACTAAAAATGACTGGCCCAAGAGGGTCACCCTGTTGACATCCAACGGCCGATTCCAAAAGGTAATTTAATTGGATGCCTGAGGATTTTAGTAACTTGTATTGTTAATATTTTTCTATTCTGCAGTGGATCAAAATCATAAATTAGAGACGGCTGAAAGCTGTAAAAACGTAATTGATAACGCCGCCGCCGCGCCGCCGCCGCGGACGCCACGCTGGCCAATGTCTTCTGAAATTAGCAATTTAGTCATCACGGCCATCCGCGGAATTTTCCGGATTACAATTGTGATAAAAATCCCTAAACCAGCGTTTTCTCTTCAAATATCCCTCTAAAAACAACTATAAAAATCTGGCTTCACTGAGCTATTCGTACTAAGCTAAGGCGCCTCATAGCTAAAGCTTCCGGTAAAACACTATACCTACGCCAAGAGATAGGAATAGTTTCAATACTGTCCACAGACTAGAGGCTGCCTCGCAATAATAATATTATTGACGGTAGAAATCCGTATTTAACAAACTCGTCATCATCTGCCTACCCTTTTCCCAACTCAGTTTGGGTCGGCTTCCAGTTTAACCGAATGAATACCAGTATTTTTATTATGAAGCGTCTGCCTATCTGACCTCCACAACCTAGTCACTGGGTAACACAATACCCCTTGGTAAGACTGGTTGTCAGACTTTCGGGCTTCAGATGAACCATAACGACTGTCAAAAATCCACGAATGATAGCTGGGACCGACGACTAAACGTGCTTTCCGAGGCACAGACGGGTCTTGGTACGTAAAGATGGTCACCCATCCACGGGCCACCGCAGCAAGCGTAGGTTAACTTGATCGATCGACCCGTGTGATGGTAGAAATAACGTACAACATGAAATATTCCCCAAACAGAGCAGCAACGACAAATGAACTACGAAATGCACCTAGCAGCGAATAGTTTACGTAATGACGTGTAAGAATCAGTTCATTCGGCTCGCATGCACTGTAGAGCACAATTACATTTCTATTCATTAAAAGGCTTCCTCTGTGGAACGTGTTTCCTGCCGTAAATTAAATTTCCCAGATTCTACGCCATAAGTGTACAATGCACCGGTTTAAATTTTACAAGCGTTCGTGTGTGGCTGCTAGGATGGCGGGTTGTGCAGTTCGTTTATTTTAGACACAAAAAATGTTTTTGTGTAAAATGGCTATTTTCTTGCTAACTGTATTTTTTTTTTTTATCTGTGAATGGGGATCAGAATTCCATAAAAAAATATGGATAGTCTCTTAAGACCATTTTCGCGTAGCTGCAACGGATAAGGTACTTCCCCTTACTGCCCCGCTGAAAGTTTCCACCCTGTATATATTAGGTATACATTAAAGTCACTTTTCGTGTCTGCCTGCGTGACCGCCGTGTCCTTCTAACTTCCCAACAGAGTGTGATGCGGTTTACACCATCATTTAGAGAATTTAACCCGCAAGGTTTATGTGTATAATGCATTCGTATTAAACTTACATATGTTTTTATGTCTTAAAAACCGTGGCAAACAAGAGTGAATAGCTAGTAGTTCCTGCAGGAATAGGGAAATAATATAAGGCGGGCCATATATGCCGTAGACTGGATGGAAGATGGGGGAAGAAAATGCTGGAGTGGAGAACACGGACGGGACGGAGGAATGTGGGAAGACAACCGACTAGGTGGACAAACGATCTGATTAAAGTGGCCGGAAAAACCTGGATAGCCATGACACAAAACCGTAAAAAGTGGAGAGATTTGGAAGAGACCTACACTCAGCATTGGGTGGCCAAGGGTTGAAGAAGAGAGAGAGAGAGTTCCTAAAGTAGGTAGGTACCGATTATCCGTCCTATGTAAGGTTGCACAAAATAATATGAAGTAACTTGTAGGGCCTGAACAGTGCGTGGTAAACTTACCAAGACATCGATCTTGATAAAGGTTCGATACCATCTAAGCAGAGGGTGGTGAGAACTTATTTCCAACGTTCGAAGAACTACCGGTGTGCAACTCTAATATTAAATTAACCGAGTTAAATGTAGAGTTATTTCCGTAACAGTACCCTGTTGTGTCTGTCTGTCTCATTCATTTGGTATTTGGAATTCGTTGGCAAAAAACTAAAATACAAAGACCGACCTCTGAACTTAAAGTTATTCTTCACTTTGCAGTGTTTCGGCAGTCAGTTGTTTTTTTTTTTTTTTTTGTAATAAAGTTTTTAATTTTAGCTTTTTAGCTGTGGTACCTACCCCACACAAATTCGTATACTTTCACTGGCTAAGTAAGTAACAGCATCAGGAAGTTATTATTTTTCTTATAACATCATTAGCATTCACTAAATGGAAAAATACGTATTTATGAAGAATACAGAACACACAATACACTGACGTTGATACAGCTCGGTTAGTCTAGTTTAGTTATTTTCATAGCGTTATGTCCTACGGTATTCTGCTGTCGGACAAAGCCGCTGATATTCAAAATATTTTTGTCCTTCAAAAACGTGCTGTTCGTGCAATTTACCAGCTAGGTGCCAGGGTTTCCTTGAGGGACTTTTTCAAAGATATTGGTATTCTCATGGTGGCACCAAAATTCATATTCGCTAACATCTTATATATTAGGCAAAATATACACTTATATGCTAAAAACAGTGATATTCATACCGTTAACCTTTTATAACAAGCTTCCCTCTTCTTTGCTAGACTTGCCTTTTGATGCGTTTAAAGCTCAAGTAAAATCCATCCTTTGTTTAAAGGGTTACTATTCCATTAACGACTATTTAAATGACAAGAATAGTTGGTCGCTGTGATTAACTCAAGACAATGTTTGTGTTCTTTCTCCAAAATTAGCGTAACTAGTGACAGGTTATATGGGTTCATATAAATATATTTTTTTATTATCGTAATGTTTACATTACTTTGTCAATGTATATATAGAATCAAGTCTATCCAACTAAACAGATAGCTGTGCTGCTGGGGAGTTTACTCCGCTACTTCTTCTTCCCAGCTAAAGCACTAGAAAGTGGTGACGGGTGGGCGTTTTTGGGGGGACTGTCTTATGTATTTTGACGTTCGAAAAGAGCTAATTCTCAGCCTAATTTGAATAAATGACTTTTGATTTTGATTTTGACTCAACCATCATCAGAATTTTACCAAATTGAAATGGAACCACTCAGTGTATCTTTTTCAAGACATTTTTTTTTTCAAATCGGTTTATAAAAAAAATACCGAATTCGGTATTTTTTTTAGGTTTTCAATTGAAAACCTCCTTTTTTGAAGTCGGTAAAAAATGTCATCATTATTGAAACATATAAATACAATAATGCAATAATAACTGTCAGGAGTACCACAAAATGGAACATGTAGGTGCTTAGCCTTAGTTCTATAAGGATCCAATTTATTTAAGTAATGCATTGTTAACCCTTTTCTCTCCTTAGGAATTAAGCTCATGAAATAAATGATAGCTGTACCTATTAATATCAATTATATAAAAAATATTATATCGTCTGTACATAGTCTCAGCAATCGCTTATTCTCAAGCCTAGCTGTGTTATTATAAAACCCTCTAATTGGACGCAATATCGCGTTGCATGTGAGAACAACGTATTTCATAATAAGTGGACGTTTTTTAATCACTTCTGAATCGCCACATACCTTCTTTGAAATGAGAAAAACGTTAATACGGTTCTAAAAAATTGAGATACAGTGGTAATGGGCATCGTTCTACGTATGGAAATGGTATGGAGGAATGGAGAAATTAAACCCAATATTTTTAAAGCTTTTTTACTTAACTATGAGAAATTGTTATCTGTTTTCAGTAATAAATTCTTTGACATAAAACATGCTGTGAAATATCCGCAAACAAGATGATAATTATTCAAGAACATGTTGCATAAATTAGGTAGCTTAGATAGTACTTGCGTCCATAAAAAATGTGAGGTATTAAAAAAATTCTGGACATCATAGTGCTTTGATCTCTCATCATCAAATTTAATAAGCCTGAAATATTTTCAAACACCATTCTGCTTGAGGCATTTAGATAATGTTACGATTGTTTTATGTAGTACATAACATAAAATACATTACTTAACAAGCTCATAAGAAATTATGTTATTCAAAGCTTAAAGCTGTCAATACGCTCTTTAAACATTTTATAGTACAAAACGCTTTTACCAACCCAAGTTTATGATAGCCCCAAAATGTTCTAAGTATCCACAAAAGAGGCATACCATCCCGTACTCAACCTTATTTTACTTAAAAATAAAAAAAACCCCAACACTTTTACCTCGTAAAAGAGAGACTGGAACACATTTCATAAAAAGAAAGTAGAAGAAAAGAAAAAAAATAAACAGATTTCCTCTCAAAAGTACCGCGGACGACGAAGAATTCAATTTCCTGTGAAAAAATCCAGAATGGACGGAAAATAAATCGAGTAAGCCATGTATTGACCGAGCGTTTTACATAAGATTAGTGTTTGGGATGCAGAGGAACTTTGTAAAGCTAGAGCTTGGATGATTACTATTGGTAAAACAGCATAAACCAGTTGTAGACTTTATCCAGACCTTTAAATTTTTGCCAGAAAAGTTTACGGCGCTTTTCGTGGCTGTGCGCGCGACCGCTTTGATGTTCTAAACTATAGACTGGATTTTGATGCGACTTTCACCATGATTTAGATCATTTTTATTTTTCTCAGTGGCAGCGCGCAGTTTGGATTTGTGCCGGGTTGATGGCAATAGGCTCGCCCCCTATTATATGGGACTTAAACGTAACTGACGAAATGTGGGTGTACTACAGGCCTGCACAACTCATCGGGGAAACAAGGCGTGATTTTGTGTTTTGTGTGTCAGTACATTTATTAAGGAAGGGTTGTCTATAGTTAATTTATATTTAACAAAAATATAGCACAGAAATCTCGATGTTTTGTCAAGTCCTAAAAACCGTGCGAAGCAGGGGCGTATCGCTAGTAAACAAATAAAATAATCTTGACATACTACTTTGTAAAATCATTCTTAGCGGCAGGACGTTTGATTTTTAATTCAAACAAATAGCGTATAGTTTCAGTTCCAAGATATTTTCTATCGATGAAACTACGCGACTCTATAATGAATAGCCATTTTGACATAATCACAACGCTTTATAGACTAAATGCCATTATTATTTCCTTTATTCCATTAAATACATATAAATTGCATTTTTAAATATTAGAATATGAAATGTATCAAAACATTTAAAAATATAAAAAATAGTAGCCCACCGGTATCGGGAACAGGGTCCAAGCTACCGGTGGTCAGGGCTGCTGAGAGAGGAACCTCCTCACTATACGCGCCGTGTCCAGTAGTACTGCTTTCTGGATCAAGCCCTTGATCCAGCTGCCTAACGAGAGCCTCCTGAGGTGTTGGTCGAGGCTCTTGGCTATAATACCATTGGCCGTGACGACTATCGGCACAATTACTGCTGTACCACATCCCACATGTCGACAACCTCGCGTGCCAGGTCAAGATACTTGATCTGCTTATCTTTTTCGAAAAATGCCATTTATTTTTATAAAATACCTGAGTACCAACAGGTACATGGTCCCAATGTTTGCAAGAAAAAATGTCTCTGAAACATAATGAACACTATCGTTATGAACTTTATAAAAACAACTAAGTAATAAATCGTAATTAAAAAAACTATCATAGTTTCAAAGCGTCTTTGTTTTATAAATCACAAGCTATACGAGTGTTTTAGCAGGAGCCTCATGTCTTCTATATTAAATTATATAAAGCTGGGAAGGAATTTTAATTCAAACGTAACTTGGAGATACCTTTGACGCAGTCGCGTTTTAATTTAATTACATTAGTAATTTCATGCATGTGGTTCTATATAACATTTTCAAACAAATTGCTTATAGCTCGTTCCAGGGCGTTGGTCCAAGGCAGAACAATCATCAATCAGCTTAGCCTAGGCCTGGTTTAAATCCAAACTATACATTCTAGATAATTAAATCTGTCTGTTACCTTTTCACGCCTTAAGGGGGGAGCGAATTTCAATGACATTTAGCACAAAGATAAACCATGATCTCCCATGAGACAACTTTCGACTTCTACGCCGGAGAAGCCGTAGGCCTAAGCTAGTGGGATCATGACTGGCAATTTATAGGAAGAATTACCTACCCCTTGGTAGAATACAAGCGTGATGTTATGTTAATTAGGCCTTAAAATCATCTCTTTGAAAATATTCAAGTAACATATTAGCTCAATGAATCGACACCTTTAAAAGAAGCAACGAGCCTGACGCAGTACCTGCAAGTATAAGCGTCCTCAGTTCGAATTAAGGCAGTAGACACACTGATCACAGAGTTAATCTGTCCTGATAATGTAACTCACGTGAATGCGTGCGAAGGCGTCGAGACGATTATGCGTTGCTAATGAAGCGTGAAACCACCGGTTTTACCTACGACAAAGTAATCCCGACGATTTGTTAGATATACAAGCTCCTTTTCTGGTGTCAGTGGAAGGGGAACGAGAGTAGCACATATCGTGAGCCGACCTCACCACTTCAGGTCCAGTTGTTAGACCACGTTCGCATGGACGGGAAAATATCTCAGCAGGATTTAAATGAGAATCCAACAGAGTGGCGTCGTAAAACACACTATTCTGATTTTTTACTCTCGGCAACTAAGCAGTGCGTTGAAGATCCAGTGCGCGAATAAAGCGCGCCGCAATACTCTTACGTCCGTAGGAACGTGAACTTAGGCAATCATTGTCCGGATTATTTGCGGAACTAGACTTATTTGGCGCAGCCGTGAGGCACACATTCCTGCATTTGGCACAGCCGTGAGGCACATCCTGCATTTGGCGCAGCCGTGAGGCACACATTCCTGCATTTGGCGCGGCCGTGAGGCACACATTCCTGCATTTTTCTTTTTGAATTGTTTGTTTTTCTTTCATAGAATATATTGTGTGCCTTTCAGTATGAGCTAAATAAATGTATTTTCTTTCTTTGCTAGATTAACTATTTAAGAAGGTTGGTAGCAACGTAGATTGAATTGATGAAAGTGGTCCACGTAATATGCTTAGTGAATTGTATCAAAAGGCCTTTGATGCGTCTGTTACCATGTTCTATAGTGAACTGCTAACTAAGAACGGATTTTATGGAAAAACTGGGGAAAATCCCTCTTTCAATAATCCTGATTTTTTTTTAACAAAAGTTAGTTACTCCTATATGAAAGAAAGCAAACAAAAACGCACACTCAAGGTTTATCCAAAATATTGTTAGATACGCAATCAATAAACAGAATGAAACTCGATTATAATTTGTTTAATAATTAGCTTTTATCGTAATTAGTTGTTTGCCAGTAAAGCGATGCCATATATCTTGAAACTTATGGAACAATCAGATTACAAGCCAACTAATTAATTAGTTCCAAAGGATTTAAAAGACAGCCATTTGTTTGTCTGAAGTTGAAATAAATAGAGTTAGTTTAGATTATGATAAAGAATTTAGAATATCTTTATTGTTGAAGTGAAATTTTTATAAGGCGCGTTGAGCGATTATTGGTAGGGGAAAATCCTATGGGTTTACGTCACCGACATGCTAATGTTAACAATATATCTTCAGCTATGCATAGTTTTAAGTTTTCACTTCTATCGGCAGTCAACATTACTGCTTATGTTTTTAATGTCGCAATCTGAAGCTGTAAAAAACCATTCCCTATCATCTACACTTTTTTATCGACTTCAAAAAAAGGAAGAGGTTCTCTATTTGGTTGTATTTTATTTATGTTTGTTACCTCAGAACTAAGTCATATGTAAACCGATTTGAACAATTCTTATTTTTTTGAAAGGGTTAAAATACTTATAAAGAGGTCCGAAAGCAAAGTTAAGTTCTCATTAGCGGTTTTTGAGTTAGCTTCAGTAATACGTATTTTTTCCACTTACCGTATGTTGGTGATTTTATAATAACTCTCTGTCACTGTATTTACTTAGCAAGTGAAGGCATACGTATTTGTGTGGGGTAGGTACCACAACTAAAAAGAGTTAAATAAAAAGTTTATTAAAAAAAAAAACGACTTCATAAGTCAGTGGTTTTTTTATGTCGATGTTTAACATCGCAGTATACATCATTTAAAAACAGGAAAGAGGGAAGGAAATTGAATTGCGCTGCATCTGCGTTCTTATAATACAAACTGATATTATTCGCTTAAAAGTCCCAAAAAGGCATAAGAACTTTAAGAATAACATAAAATAAACACTCAAAGTACCAGGGCATAGTAACACACAAGAAGTTATAGAAAATAATGCATAATAAACACCAATCTATCAAAAACTTCATGATTGAAATCCAAGCAACCGACGAATTTCATTATGGAACTATCTACCTACTACATAATGCCATGGTGAGGTGTTTCATGATAAACGCGAGTGCATTACTGGTTCACCAAAGTTTTATGACCCATATTTAAATATAGGGGCATATTTACAGTCACAACCTGTGGTTAAATGGAATATTCGATTTTATTATTCCCATGGATATTTTGTAAAGCCGTTGATGCTAGCTGTCATTCGTACATCTTTGACAGCCGTTACTGGTAGTCAGAAGCCCGAAAGCCAAAAGCCTACTAGGTTGCAGACGTCAGCTAGGCACTCGTTCTATGTAAAATTAATTCAAATTCAAATTCAAAATCATTTATTTGCAAATATGGGTAAACAATATGCAGATGTTTTACATGCATGTAATAGTTGTATATCACATTATTAGTAACACCATATTTTACCTTTAGGCATGCAAACTAGGTACATAGAATAAAAACACAAACAAATAAAACGAAACAAAATAATAAGAATGAGATCAAAACTCTTGTTTAAAAAGAAATCTTATACTTTATTCTGCAAATAGTCAGATACGCTGTAATATGCTTTATTTATCAAAAAGATATTTAATTTTTTCTTGAAAATATTAGGCGATGACGCCTCCATTAAATATTTAGGTAGATGGTTGTATACTCGGGGAGCCATGCAAAATATACTATTATTTAAAAGAGTTGTTTTATTATAAGGACAACAAATTTTACTGTTGTGTATTTTTCAAAGAAAGTATTGTTAGATCTTACAAAATTAATAATTTCATAAATGTATAAGCATGGAAGTGTCAGTAGTTTGAGATTTTTAAAATATTCTTTGCAACTATCTGCTTGTTTAAGTTTACAAATTGAACGGACACATCTCTTCTGAGCCTTAAAAGCATCATCCTTATGTACAGAGTGTCCCCAAAACATTATTCCATACCTTATAATGGATCCCACATAACCATGGTATGCAGACAGAACTGTCGATATATCGGCCATTTTGGAAAGCATATGTACGATTGTTGATTTATTTTTAAGCACAGATTCTCAATGTGTGTTTTCCAATTTAAACTGCAATCAATATTTAAACCCAAAAATTTTGTAGTGTCTACGTGGGAGACTTTTTCATTTAAGTATTTGATGTTAATGTCACTAAACTGTGCAACCCTATTGCGAAATATCATTACATTAGTTTTATTGAAATTTAACTTTAAATTGTTAGATGTAGTCCATTCTATGATTTTTTCGATGGCTTCATTAACATCATGTTCTAGTGTCATTCTGTCTTTATCATTAAACACAATGGTACAATCATCAGCAAAAAGGAATGTAGGTTGTTTTATCATTTTTCGTAAATCGTTGATGTAAATAATAAATAGTAATGGTCCCAATACACTTCCTTGTGGGACTCCTAAGTTCACATACCTTTTACATACATCAACATAGCAGCCCACATGCGTACTGTTGAGTTCCTCGATCAATGCATTCACATATAGATTAAATAGGTTGGGGGAGGTTAAGCCTCTCTGCCTTACACCACTTTCCAACCTGTATGGTGAAGAAAACTTGCTCCCCCACCTTATTATGTTTGTTTGGTTGCCGTACCAGTATCTAAAAACGTTCAGCAATTCGCTCGGGACACCTGTCGCTTTTAGCTTTCTCCTAGTTTATATAAGGTTGAAAGCCTTGGAAAAATCCAGAAACGCCCCGTAAACTGGTGTATTCATACAAGTGTAGTACCTGACAGTGTGCTTAAGGCAAGGGATTGCACTTTCGTTGGATAAGCCGAGCCGAAACCCGAACTGTGTATCATGCAACCGCAAATGTTTCTCCAGCTGTACGTTCAGCGCACTGTTAAATACTTTAGCTACAACAGTTGCCAACGAGATAGGTCTATAGTTCGACCCATCTGATGCGTCTCCAGTTTTTTTTTTTATTACTGGTACGACCACCGTTTTCATCATACGTCTGGCAGGTGAGAGTGCACGATACACAAGCTAAACAGTAATGCCAGAAGTCTCGGTAAGTGGGAACCTGCATGCTGTAAATGATCGATACTGAGACCATCGTGACCAGGTGATTTTCCCCTTTTCATACTTTTAAGAGCTACTCTAATATCTTTTGCTATGACAAGTGTTGAGACTGGTCCCATTTGGTCCTCAGCATCGATCACTGACTGCGCTAGCCCCAATAGCGACTGAACCATGAACTGTTCTTTAAACAGTTCCGCTACTAAACGAGGTTCCGTAACCCCATCAACGTTCACAGGGAGGCCCTGGGCCGCGCCCCTTCTACTGATACATTTTCAGAAACTACGGAAGTCTGAATTGGTGTGATGTGAGGCAAGTATGTCCATTTTAATTTGTTCTTGGTGATTTTGACACCATTTTAGCCTACCTTTAAAAACTTTCCGCGATCCCACCATTTCATCAAAAAGATGACCTGACGCAGGTCTGCCTTGCCAATCTTACAAAGTGAACTTAGCCCGCGCCTCCCTGTGGGCACCACCGATGTGTCTATCCTTCACTGCCACTCGTTTACGATACCTCGGCTTCTATTGATGTGAGGAACCAGCTGACAACCTTACTTTATGGTCAGAATCTGTACAAAACTTTCCACTGCAAGATTCTAATTGCACTGGGAAATCTATATTACGTAGGTACGTACCACACAAATGTGAAAAGTGCTCTATTTAAGCGTACGAATTTTCCCCCCACCTGACTCCATCAGACAGTTGAGCACACGATTGTACAGTATTTTGTTTGACTAGAAATTACAATTAACGAGTAGCGGAAAATGGTCGGACAATAAATGTCGTATTTAACATGCACACTCATGATTGACGATAAGGCTGCTTTGGTTCCTACACAATGGTCCAACCATCTTCGACTACTGTTAGCCTCGCTAATGCCCGGTATTATGTTTACTTAAACTATATTCATCGAAATATCTAAACTTTACGGTCAGATGCACTCGGAACGTAATTAAAATTGTTCATATGCCAACAGTTTGAGCGTTGTAGTGAGTAAGACTAAAACTTAGAAGGTAGCCTGTTTATTAGTACTTATGTTGGTTTATTTTTGTACTAAAACAGTTACGTTTACACAAGACATATGAGTCGACTCGCATAAATTGGGCGAATCGTCACTTTTAAATCCTAGATAATATTTACTATAGGCGACTCGCACGAAGTTAATTTATTTTTAGTTGTATCGATAATTCCAGAAATTTGTATTAGGCAGCTGGCACGTTTTGTATTTTATGTAATAAAGTGTACTTTTTCTTAAAGTTTTCGTTCTTGAAGTTAGAGCGAGTTAATTCGTGCGAGTCCACTCATAATAAGCCATACGCAAGTATGTCTCAAAACGATGCAAAGAAACACCGTGAGGAATCCGGCTTATCCAAGAACCAAAAATTCGAAGACGTGATATCTATCAACCCGCACTGGACCCGCGTGGTACATTACAGCCCATTCCGTCTCACTGAGAGTAGACATGTGTCCCAGCAGTGGGAACATTGCAGGCTGATTATACAAATTTGTGTTAGTTTCAGGTAGGCGTATTAAAGATATTTCCCAAAAGAAGGTAGTAGACATTTATAATTTAAAATTGTAGATAATAATTTATTTCATAAATAGTGTTTGTTTTGATGACGGTTTTAAATCATTTCATCGTGGAAACAATAATTATTTCACCTAATAAGGAGCTAAGCATACTCATAAGGTAAACATAATTAATGTTTTAAATAAAAACCATATCCCCAATGCAGACGTAGACGGGCATTAAGTCAAAGAAAATAAAAGCTACCTTATAAATTATCCGTACAGAAAAATTGTTTCCCTAAAAGCTATTTTCTTAAAATAAAACATTTAATAGAAACGACTTTAGATCCATTAAAACCGTTCCATAATTTCATCTGTCACGGCACTTCCCGTCATTTCTTCAACTTCCAACATTTCCGTTCTTAAACTTTTTACGGAAAAAAATGTCGGTATACTCGTATCTCTGCGAAGTTTTTATACATCCAACGCTGTTCAATAATAAACTTTCGATCGATTTACATCAATCAAAAAGTGGATTGTGGTCGGTTCCGGTAAGAGTAACTTTGGGTAAGTTGTGTTTGGCGTAATTTTACTGTATAATTATATAGTTTTGCGGTAAGCTGTATGGTAGACCTTAAACATATTTAGAATTAAAACTTTGTCTTAATATATTATGCAAATAGGGACATCAAAATGTGGCTCAGATACTGCATTGATACCTGGTCAATGAATGTAGTTGACCAGGTGACTTGACACCACAATTAATGCAGCATCTTAGTAAGAACACGAGCCACCGTTCACAATCACCGGTGGCTGTCGCTTCTTGCTGCGGGGTTGAGCAATGCTGTAGCGGGTGGCCACACGTGTGCGAAGAATCCATACAAATAGTTTGAGAAAGCATGTGAACTGTTGTCGCTGGGCAACCGGTGGCTGTGTTCGATGGCTCGTTTAGCCTAGCCTAATGTAATCAAATCTAAAAGCGATCAACATTTTTGTATAGTTAGTAGCAACATTGTTTAATACCATGCGATTAGAGCAAACTGCTTATAATATTTTGCCACCTTTTCCACCTGTTATAGCTAGTGGTTGGGCTTGTCCGCTTGGCTAGCTGACCACCATCTTATCTAAGTCTGTCGCCATAACATTAATGTTAACAGTATTATTGTGTTGTGGCAGTTGGAGGTAAGATAGCCAGTTCTTCTGTGGTTGAGGATTCCGGGCGAAGCTCGCTTCCACCTTGGGCCTGATCATCACTTACCATCAAGTGAGATGAAAGAAAGAAAAACAATTTATTTGGGACACGCACAGAAAATACAAACGGTAAAACAGAAAAGGGAGCATTTTTAAAACTAACATTTTTTTTTAATCAACTCACCAATTTATCATTAAAAATAACAAGAAAAAAAGATGAAGGCCAAGAGCTTCCATTGTTCACTGTTGTTAAAAAAACTCGTGACTATAGAACATTTGCAAACGGGTTATGTTGACAGAATGAACTAAAGCATCGTCTTTTCTAGTAGTATCAGAAGTCAAAATTGCTCAAAATTGTTGATTGTTTTGTAGTATTTAAGTATGTTTTAACTTTTTGCTATTTGGATTTAAGATTACCAACTAAATGTAAGTTGTTGTTATAGGTATATTGATTGTATTTAATTTTTGCAATTAGATTCGTATTTAAGCTAGTAACACGTGGAAACGTTGTGGATTGTACATTTACTTATAGCATACTGTGTATCTAGTTATAATATACAATGTACGATTGTTTGTTTTCCCAAAAAAAAAAAAATCAGCGATTGGTATTCGCGTTGCTGAATTTCTGGCCAAACCAATTTAAAAACCTATACATACAGGAAAAGTTTGTATCCAGTGCGCAAACTGTAACTATGAACTCAGTATAACTATTTATCATTCTAGACCCCCCAGCGAAGTCTTTTCGTCGGTTTTACAAAAAAATAAATCAGCTGTTTCACAGAAAAGAGCAATGCCTACGCGGTCAAAATGTATGGAACAGGTGTTTTTTTTTGTATGCTGAATTCATGGTTAAAGTTTACGCACTAAATAAAATCTTTTCCTGTATTTACATTATTTTTAGTACATGCGAAACCTGAACAAAGTTTGTTCAGAATAAGTAACTGAATCGATTACTGGTGACTTTGGATATGTATTTTAATTTTTGTCACCGCCTTCTGAAATTAAATTAATTTTTCACTTTGTAGTGTTTTTCCGGAAATCGATTGTTTTGTTTAAAAAAAAAAGTGTTATTCCAAAAAAAAAATTCAAGTGTGATGGAAAATGGAAAGCATTTATTTCAATTAAACCATTTACAGGCACTTTTGAACTGTCAAAAAGTCGACCAGTTGGAAACTTGAAGCTAGTTGCCCATTCCAAAACGTAGATCTCTATGGAGAAGAACGGGCAAGAAACTCCATGGACACTCTTTTTAATTATGTTAGGTATTACAAAATCTTGGGAACATTATTTTTGTTGCTTCTATATCTGAGAACAATGTAAAAAAAACAACTCTAAATATAAGATTTAAAATTACCCATGGAAGTTAGGAGATGACCATTCTCAACCGACGGCGCCCGTTCACGAACTTGACGCGTGGATCAGCACCATCCAGCTCAACCATTTTGTAGGGAACCGAATGATCCAACACACGCGCCACCATCAGCAAGACATTTAAGTGAGCATGACATACTCTCAACTGCCACGCTTTTTCAAGTCAACGTACATCAAAACAACATAATTATTATACGGATGCATGGTACTCACATTTACAAAGTTAAAACAAAATGCTTCTAAATTATACAAAACTATAGTTTGCAATGTATTTGAGAAATTAATAAAATTTGATTTCCAAAAAGAAAGAAAAATATTTAATATCTTTTGAAATTTTAATAAATAATACTTCATTCAGTAAAAATAAAAACTTATTCATAATGTCAGAAAATAAAAATAATAGGAACAGAAATGTTCGTAATGTCAGAAAACATAAAAAAGGGAAGCATCTCTTCCAAATATGGAAATTTTAAATAGTAAGCCTAGGTGACTGTGGAGTCGGGCCAGCATTAAGCCAAGCATTTTTATCAACAATATAATCATCTTACTTATAATATGCTTGTCTACATAGTGTGCGTTTAACGCATGATTTAAATTTCTTTTCATTTAGTTCAAGAATATCGGCTGGTATTTTATTATAACATTTTACACAGTACCCCATAAAAGAAGTGTGTACTTTAGACAATCTGAAACGTGGTTGGTCTAATTTGTTCCTATTTCTAGTGTTAAAATTGTGCCGGTCACTTATTTTACTAAAAAGATGTAGATTTTTACGAACATACATAATGTTTTCAAAGATATATAGACAAGGTACCGTCATGATGTTAATTGTTTTGAACAGTTCCCTTAGAGGTTCGCGTCTGCGGAGGTTGTAGATGGCTCTGACAGCCCTCTTTTGCAGAATAAAGATCTACTCAATATCCGCAGCACGTCCCCATAGCAAAATACCGTAAGACATGTTGCTATGAAAGTAACTAAAATAGGCCAGTCTCGCGGTATCCCACGTCTGTTAATTGGTGGATCTTCCAAACAGCGTAAACGGCAGAACTTAGCCGCCCTGCAAGTGATGTTAAGTGAGGATCCCACTGTAGCTTTGAGTCAAGCGTGATCCCCAGGAAAACGGTCTGTTCACCAGTTGATTACAATACAATCGCCGCAGTGGCGTGCCTAGGGGTCAAACATAGGGCAAGCCGACATACCTACTTATAAGAAAAAAACACTATTTACCGTATCGCAGTACTTGTCAAGATTCCTATTAACAAAACCATGGTCAGCAAGATGACCAGTCACCACGAGCAGCACCCGTTCACGAGCATAACGCAAAGATCAGCCATTACCCCCCTCGCCATATTTGAGGGAAGGAGGCAACCCGACCCCCGACGCTACCGCAAGCAGTGACATCTAAGGGAGCATGACGAACTTGCTGCCGGTTGCACTCGCAAGAATAATCATGAATTGTCGAGGTCGCTAGCTAACTACATATTATTGCAATACTACTCATAAAAAAAAAACATTGCAATGAGTAGATTAAGTCAACAACAAATGAAAAAAGAAAAAGGAAAACTGAATTATACAGTCAGATAAAATAAGCAATTATCTGAAATAACATAATGATATAACCTGTCAGTGGGTAAGCTAATTCTGGTGAAAGAACACAAACATTGTCTTGAGTTAATCACAGCGACCAACAATTCTTATCATTTAAGTAGTCGTTGATAGAATAGTATGCCTTTGAACAAAGGGTGGATTTTACTTTAGCTTTAAACGCACTAAAATGCAAATCTAGCAAGGAAGAGGGTAGCTTGTTATAGAAGGTTATACCCAGACCAACAAATGAGTTATGAACCTTATGTAACCGGTGAAAGGGAACACGTAGTTTGTCCTTATTTCTAGTATTAATATTATGAATATCACTGTTTTTAGTGTACAAGTGTATATTTTGCCTAATATATAAGATGTTGGTGAAGATGAATTGCGATGCCACCGTGAGAATCCCAACATCTTTAAAAAAATCTCTCAGAGAAACTCTAGAACCTAGTTGGTAAATTGCTCGAACAGCTCGTTTTTGAAGAACAAAAATATTTTGAATGTCAGCGGCTGTGCCCCACAGCAGAATGCCGTAGGACATACGCTATGAAAATAACTAATATAAACTAACCGAGCTGTATCAGCGTCAGTGTATTGTCTTTCCTGACGGCGTAGGCGGCTGAACTGAGCCTTCCCGCTAGGTTTAATATATGTAATCCCCACTGAAGTTTGGCATCTACTGTTAAGCCTAGAAAAACTGCCGAGTCTACAGTTTCAAGCACCTCATTATCTAAGACGATGTTGGGTCCTAGATTCCTAACATTCGGTAAGGTGAACTTGATACATTTCGTTTTCTTGGCATTGAGAACTAGGTTATTTACGATAAACCAATCCGTAACCATTGAGAGTGCACTGTTTACGTCGTCAAAATCTTGTCTGTTCCTGTCTACTTTAAATATAAGAGAGGTATCATCAGCAAACAGTACAACGTTACAGATATCCTTTAAATAAAATGGTAAGTCATTAATATACACAAAGAATAAGAATGAACCTAGTATTGAGCCTTGAGGTACACCTAACTGAACTGGTCGCCCGGATGATTTCACACCATTATCATCTACACATTGGTG
This sequence comes from Antitype chi, assembly GCA_947359405.1. Lineage (NCBI taxonomy): Eukaryota > Metazoa > Arthropoda > Insecta > Lepidoptera > Noctuidae > Antitype > Antitype chi. The sequence goes on from OX375815.1 coordinate 22,588,735, forward strand.
CCTATTTTGCAAATAAGAGCTTATTACGTTAAGAGCTTCGTTATTAACACCGTAATGACGTAGTTTACGCAAAAGCGTGTCATGGTGCACGCAATCAAAGGCTTTGGAGAGATCACAGAAAACTCCAATAGCATTTTGCGAGTTTTCCCACGCGTTAAAAATGTGTTTCAGCAGAGCTACACCCGCATCTGTAGTCGAACGACCTTTTGTAAAGCCATATTGTTCATCATGAAAGAGGCTATTTAAATTAAAATGTCTTAGCAACTGCTTGAGTATTAACTTTTCAAATATTTTACTAAATGCAGGTAAGATTGAAATAGGCCTAAAATTGCCAACGTTATTTTTATTACCTGATTTAAATAATGGTATGACTTTACTACTCTTCATGAGGTCAGGAAAAGACCCTAAATCAACACATTTATTAAAAGTAAGAGCTAGATAGGGGGCTACGATGTCGATTATATTACTTAAAAGCTTAATGGAGATGCCCCAGTAATCTCTAGTGATTTTAGACTTAAGTGTGTTAAAAATGTTAACTACATCAAGAGGCGTTACATGTTCGAAATTAAATAAGCGACTACATTTGGGCACACTACTGTACAAAAGATTTTCAGCTTTAGACGGGGACGAATTTAAGGAGCAATTTATAAGATAAAAGACTACGTTGAAGACAGGGAAGTTTGGCATTAATTCCTTCTGCACATGTAAGCCACATGCGCCGTTTTGCGTGGATGTGACGCATGTTTCCCTCAATTTTTATTCTTTTTATTTTTTACAATGTCTGACATATTCTCGTCATTATTTGACATTATACATCAATTTTAATTTCGACTATTTATTATTAGTGATTGTCATGGAAATCATGTCACTTGGTTCAAATAGGTTCATTTTATATAGGTAGATTATTTAACATATAGTGAATGAGAGAACGTTGTAGGCATAAGAGACTAGATTTGTAGACGTTTTTCTATTCTGTATGTTCATTCCTCTAGTACTTGGTACTTATTGACAGGCCTGCACTGTCTTCCCATACCTATTATCACTGTAATTTGAAAACATTGTAAAAGCCAATTATTTTTAAAAGAGTAACCGTGGAGTTTCCTGCCGGCTCTTCTCCATAGGAAACGACAAATTGGAACCGTGCACCTAGCTTCTGACGTTTCATAAGTGCCCATGCAGGCTTATGTGAAATAAAATATTTTGATTTTGAGATCCGACAGCAATTCTGGGCACGTTGGCGCCGGGAGTTCATGGCATAGATTCAGAACAGGACAAAATGGAGGAGAGATCAACCATCACTTCAAGTCGGCGACTTGGTCGTGCTACGAGAGGACAAACTGATGCCTCTCGATTGGCGCGTGGGGCGCGTGATGAAATTGCACCCGGGTAAAGATGGGATTGTCCGGGTAGCGGACGTCCATACCAACAAAGGCCTTATAAAATGGGCCGTCCACAAAATGTGTCTATTGCCACGACACCATAGCTGTTGAAATAGCTTCAACGCCGCGGAGTATGTGCACGCCATCGTGTGCACTAAGCTGATAAAAACCGTACTTAGAGTAGCGGCAGCGACGCGCGCGTTACACCTCTACGACGTCGGCAAGGGACGCGGGGTGCGGGATGGACCATGGAGTAGCGCGCCGCCATTACTACACCGGACATCGAGAGACTCACGCGCATAAATGTACGCGTCCATTCAAGAGTAATCCACCGCTTTATAAATGCAAAGTAATAATAAACGTTTTCAATTCAAAACAGAGGTGTTCATATTCACATCCTCTTCAATTTCCATGTTTGTATGCCTAGCATGGTTTGTTTTGTTTAAATGGAAATCCCATGTAAACCAGGAGACGAAGCTGTACCTTATCTATATTGTTTGGACATAGTCAGTTATAATCAGAATCAAAATTATAATACCAAATCTCTGAAAATAACAATATTATCTGGAAAATTATAACAGCTTTTAACTTTATCTGATCGAGATATATTTTAGAGACGCTTCACCCATTTTACAGGTATTTAATGTTTACCCATTATTTGAGATAAAAGGCTGAAAACTCCAATAAACATTTTAATAGATTGTCTCGTGTCATCGAGGATTATTTTTGACGCGACGTTGGAGTAACGAGGTCTGCCCTTTGAAAGTGTTAAGGGTTATATAGATTACCTGGATATGTATTTAATTTTTTTGTCACCGCCTTCCGAAATTAAAGTAATTTTTCACTTTGTAGTTTTTTTGGAAGTTGGTTGATTTTTTTTAAGTTTTTTTTTTTCATTTTATTGTTTTAGTACGTACCCCGTAATTCGAAATTTTATCATCCATGGGGTCAAAACAATGTATATTTATGCGATAGCAGCAATCGCAGTTGATTTGCTGTCATTTTTTGAAGAGTTCCGTTGTCTGTCTCCTTAACTCATCATCAGATCTATATGAAATTTAAATAAGACCATTTCGAAATAAACCCCTTTCGAAGAATTTTTCAAATCCGTCGGTATATTACGGAGTTATGCCCCAACATACATAAAAAAATAAAAAATATACAGGGTGGAAACTTTCAGCGGGGCAGTAAGGGGAAGTACCTTATCCGTTGCAGCTACGCGAAAATGGTCTTAAGAGACTATCCATAATTTTTTATGGAATTTTAAAAAATGTTTTTGTGTAAAATGGCTATTTTCTTGCTAACTGTATTTTTTTTTTAAATCTGTGAATGGGGATCATTCACAGATTAAAAAAAAAATACAGTTAGCAAGGAAATAGCCATTTTACACAAAAACATTTTTTGATGCCAATCGACCCTGTTTCTAATACAGATCATAAATTTTAGGGGACCAACCATCGATGGAGTACTCAAAAAGTCACAAATTGCAAAAAACTTTTCCCGTACATTTTGTATGAAAATTATGGATAGTCTCATATGACCATTTTCGCGTAGCTGCAACGGACTTCCCCTTACTGCCCCGCTGAAAGTTTCCACCCTGTATATAAGCATGTCGAATTGATAAACTCCTTCTTTTTGAAGTCGGTTAATAAAATTATTTGTTAGGTGAACTGTTGTGTTGACGATAGATGGGTCCGCAGTTTGTTGAGTCAATTATACTGGCTGGCAGGGACCATCAACGCGCAAACTGTTAACATGAATTCAGTACATGATTCTGAACCCATCTGAATTCTTCGACAGTTAATTAAAAAAAATGCTGTTCCTTACATAATGATCACGTAGGTTTATTTTGCACTTTTATATGAAACAGCTGATATTTTTTTTGGTGAACCTCGCAAAATGTCTACCCTAGGGGGTTCTAGAATTATGTGCTGAATTCATTATAACAGTTTGCGCTTCAATGTCTTTGCAACCCATATATAACAGGATTTAGCCGAAGAGGAACCATAAGTAGTCCATATTTTTATGTTGTGATGCACAATGTTGATGCACATCAGGAATATGGTGCTACATTGCCATCGGTCGTCGCAACTTTGATGAAACATTAAAATGGCGATAAGTTACTATACCATCTCGCATATTTTTCCTTACAGTCGTACATTCATTTTGGTGACTAAATTAAGATCTAAAGATTACATCAGAGTGATAGAAACATAAGTATAATCTTAATTTGTCAGACGACGAAATAAGAGACTAAAAGCGAAATAAATTACTGCAATTTCTTGAAACTTTTCAATAAAGTAGTTAAACTTACAAAAGCTGTAATCATTTTGAAAAAAATGGTGTTACCATAACATAGTATCACGGCTATTTTCCCCGTAACGTAAAGCAGAGGTGTTCTTAAGTACACCCACATTTCGTCACTTATATTTAAGTCTCATGTAGTAGGAGGCGAGTAATAATTTTTTATACCTACAACATTACTCACAGAGCGTAAATTCAGTTTCATATCATTTTGTACTTGTAAAAAATGAGAGGCCAGCAACAAAGTTGTACAAGAAGATAGCTGCCGTTAGCTGGCAGCCTGCCACACTAAAGTGCGACTTTATCAATTTTTAACCCGCAGTATTCATGCCAAAAGGGCAGTTTCAAGCATAAGCTCAAAACTATCAAGTTTCGAAATGGTCAGCTAAGTTAAATAAGAGCCAAATAAGCTGGTAACAACTATTGTGCCTGGTTGATAAAATTACGGTCAGTACAGGATAGAATCACAGTGCTTGGCAGACATTTTTGCAGTTTTGAGCTGTACGGTCTTCAAACCTTGTATCCCGTTGTCCCTGTAATCTGTGTCCCCGTCACGGGGACATTCGGGGACAACGGGACGTCAAAAATTACCTTACCGTTGTTCCCGTCATATACACACGGATAACGGACAGTTAAGATTTCACGAATCGTTGTCTACTTAAAAAATATATTTCTCTTTTAAACGTGGGTAGTGGCAATCCTAGAACTGAAATGAAAAGCTATTTTGTATAATTATATTTATATTTAAAATTGAAATATAGAAATAAATAAGAAATGTCCACTTTTATAAGTAGTTTTTTTATGGAGTTGGCATATCCGTGTGGATAAAAACCCCTTAAAATAATAAAAAATAAAAATAAAAAAGTAGATTTTATTGGAAATTGGTATCCTGCACGAAGTACCAGGTTGTCATAACTTGGTAGGGGCTCACCTAACTTAGATAGGTTTGTAAGCTAGATAACGTTTTATGCCCTCGAAGTACCAGGTTGTCATAACTTGGTAGGAGCTTACCAAACATAGTAATCATATCAAAAATTATATAATTACCACTGGCTGACCCGACGCAGGGGGACCAATATTGTGCCAAGGGTGCCAGGGTGGTCTGGGGCCCTTGTGCTACTTGGTTCCTGGGGTGGTCACGGCGTGCCACGTGTCCTGGTGCGCCGGACTGGTGGAGACCGCAAGGGCCGATGCCTACCAGGGGTGCGGGTTGTTCGAAAGAGATACCGTCGCCCCTGGCACACAGGCAACTGAGGGAACACGGGTGGGTTTTAGTCAGTAAAAGTCTGACACGCCCTCCTGCTCCACCCCGAGCGGGAGAAGTTGCTTGATGATTTCCAACATTCAAAAAAAAAATCTGAATGTATGAAACATAATTTTTGTATGTTTTCTTATAATTATTTGTTTAATTTATATATATGTTACAGCAGTTACGGATAGGATAATTTCACGTTACTACCGACAAATGTTAATTATCACCATGATGACAATTTGTTTTCGCTTAAACCTTTATATTACCTCTACATTTGTAGAACCGTCTCACCAAATGTAAGATGTCTGCCGATAAATTTCCCCTCTCCTGAACTGCTTGTGGCGCTGATGATTTTCAGCCGTCACAATAATTTACAATTATGATTTATTCCCCGAATATGTGTTTATGTTGTATATAATGTATCTTTAATGTGCTAACAATTTTATTTAAATTTATTTATTTAGTTATTTTATTTTATTTTTTGTTTTAATTACGGACGCTTATAATGTGCACGTCTTTTTACATCGTTCTCACATTGATAATTTCAACATAATGATGTAACCAACTGTTTGTAACAAAATCATGATTTTAAAAGAGTATCCGTGGAGTTTCTTGCCCGTTCTTCTCCATAGAGATCTACGTTTTGGAATGGGCAACTAGCTTCATCTTCCTATCTCACCGACCTTGACAATTCAAAAGTGCCTGTAATTGGTTTATTTGAAATAAATGCTTTGAGTTTTTGAGTTTTGATTCTTTGTTTGTTTCAGTCCAGTACTAACCCCACAAGATTAACAGTTAAGCCCAACTGTATCATCGAAGATCATCATAGTTTTTTTTTTTGTAATAATGCACACCTTTTTTTTCCAATTCACTTTAGACATTGGCAGAATAGTCGACATCGGCTTTGCTTGCCATATTAAAAAATTGAATAGAATAGAACCTTTATATTTTATGGTGGCGTAGCCCCATGCGAGTGCTCCACTTATTGTAAACTGTGTAATAGGAAATCGCTTATTATACGTTTATATTTTACGGTGTTGTAGCCCCACGCGCGTGCTCCACTAATAAATAATTATTGTGACCTGTGTAATACATACTTAAGGAAAATTAACCTTTTACAAGCGTGTCTTAACTGTGGTATCTCTGTTAGAGAACGCATCAGGCGGCATTTAATATCATCATTACTTCCCGATGTGACTGATCTTTTAACGGAGTGGTTAACTTTTGAGGTAAATTCTACTTTCATTCTGTACCTCCTACCAAAATATTTACGAGAGGTGTTATATACCCCATAATCAAATCCTAGACTAATAAGTTCTTATTTTACCATAACAGTTATCACCGTATAGCTGTGTCTGTGGTGCCTGCTATGAAAATACATATGTATATGAAGATGCCTTGCAACCAATTCATGGAATAGACAAATTGGTCACAACATTGTTTGTTATGGCTTTGAAAAAACAATTCGGAATTGAGCCCTCTGGTCTTAGTTGTATCATCATCGCCTAGAATACTATTAATATTAAACGCCTGGCATAGATATATCCACATTAATCTACATAAAATACCTTAGCAATAAAGGAAAAATCAACTTTATGAAAACTTTATATTTTATGTCCACTATTGCTGAGAAAGATGCGCCTTTATAATTTTGTTTATAAAAGATCAGCAGTAATATCTGTACATTCTGGGGTACAAGCCCATATAATTTTTGTCCATGTCCTTTATCTTTATTTAATTCTATTCTTACTTAGGTTTAATTCATATTCACTCTATGAGGACTCTGTGTGACTTAAATAATTACTACGCGAACAACTTAAGAGATAGGAATAACCGACCGTCTATTTATTGTTCAAAACTAAATTGTGATAATTTTTGTTCGAGAAAATAGCCCTACGGTGCTTTAAATGAAAGGGCAAACCGAGCTTCTGGCGCTAATTGAAGTGAGTCTCTGGCTAGAATGGACGGTTTGCATGCTAATTTAGGTATTTCTTTCATATTACTCAAACAAATACAAATTTTGGAAATGTAAAATGTTATTGTTGTAGAACATTTGTAGTTTTAATATTATTAAAAAAAACTGATAACCTTCCGTGGAGTATTTAAGGCGTAATAAGGGTTTATTTTGTTTTTGAGAGATTACTTTGGTATTTTTTTTCATAGAGGAAACTACAAGCATAATCGTGTTACTAAAGTGTACGATTTATAAAATAAATCCTTAAATACCTTGTATATTAATTACACTAAAGGTATAGGAATAACGATGCAGCAAGAGATCAAACGAACGCATTATTTCGCAAATCCCTCGATGTGCCATAATGACATCAAACTTGTGATCTTTTCTCTGCACGCTCCAACAACAACTGCAGCAACTTTGGAAGTGTACGAACCGTACATTTTGGAGTTTAAGCGATCGATTAGGTATATAAATCGCATAAGGCTACTGGTCAACTGTTACAACAGCCACAGACTCTTGGAAAAGGGAAGAGGTTTCTATAGAGAAGGGCTCCCCCTATGGGAATAACGTGGAACCATATTTCATGAGGATATCTTAATGGGTAATGTACAAACGCGGAGAATGGAAAGTTATATTGACATTTACCGACAAAACCGCACGGATATATTCACACAAGGAACGCCAAGCCTACACTTTCTACTATAGTGACCAGCAACATAACATTTTTACACCTCCTACAAAAAAAAATAAGCATTAATTAAAAAGCTTTCTTTCATTCTTTACCCTTCCAGTATTCCCCATTTCATTGTAATTTATGTACCGAGCGACGCAAAGTTAACTTTACAAAGAAAAGTGTTACAACACAAAAACACAGCGATATAGGAAAATTCTTTATTTACGAGAAAACTCTCCGCTTAAGATTTACCCACAGTTTTTGCGATCCTCAACTTTCCTTTTATAATATTTTTTTTTGTCTTTCAAAAATAAATAATTATTTATAAGAGCTAAATCGGTACCCTTAAATTTATGTTTGACGAAGATTACATAACAGCAAATGCTAAATTGTATTGTTTCTTTTCAGTATTATGAAAAAGTTTCAGCAGTTCTTCAGAAGCCCTAAAGTCGGACAAACCAGTCAGAAGAGTTATCGTACTACCCAGTAACTGGGTTGTGGAGGATAGGTAAACAGTTGCTCCATGTAAAATACTGGTATCCAGCTGCATAAGGTTAGACGGCAAGTCGACCCAAGCAAAGTTGAGAAAAGGCTAGGCATGAAAACTTTCTGATGGTCACGATCCACATATGTAGTAAAGTATTTAATAAGCATATGCCTACTAAAATAACTCAAGATTAACGGTTGTCGACACAGATAGAACCTAGTGCCGCTTTGCAAAAAATCATTATCCTCTTACTTATTTGACTTTCCCAACCCGAGGAGGGTTGGGGTAAATAAGTGGTAAACAGAAAGAAGAAAAATGGAGATACTCTTTTTGAAACAATATAGTTCACAGCAAAAACGTGTTATATCGTAATTATCCTTTATAAATTCACACAATTGAACATTACAGCTTAGTAGTTTTACATGTGTCAAAAAAGTGTTTCTTTTTAAATAAACGGGCCGACTTCAGAACCTCCTCCTTTTTTCGTCAGTTAAGTAAAGGGGTCGCATTCACATAAATGTAAACTAGGTAGGGGAAAACCAAAGAACGGTGGATGGACTGTGTGAAAGATGATATGACTAGAAAGGAAGTGACAACCGAGATGACGACTGATAGTATGGAAGAAAATGACAAGTTGTAATGACCGCAAATAAATTGGGATAAGGGAAGGCGAATGATTTATGATTTTGATGATTTTTTTTTTAATAACGTGTAAATTACATTTCAGAAACAAAAGTAAAATGGATGGAACTATCTTTTTATAAAGGGGAATGCCTAAAAAATGCCTGAAATGGACAGAAACTACAAATACTTCTTAATTTTTTTTTCCAGAATTAACATTATGTATTTAAATTAATTATTATGTATTCGTTAAACACAAAACAAAGCTAATAATATTTACAGGTATATAAAAAATAAAATAATCATAATGCATCAAAAAATAAGTCTGCATCGTTGTGAGAACGGGAAGAGTGCCCAAAAGGCTGGCAGCATTGCCACGTTGTATGCTAGATGTATATTTCTTTGGCCGAAATATAGGCCAGCTCTTTGGTCACGTGAAGAGTCAACCAACCGCTTGGAAATATCTCGGAAAACTAAGTGGGCACTCGGACCCCATGGCCCTAGGGCCATGGGGTCCCATGTCCATGTCCCAGGTCCATGGGGGGCCATGGGGGCGTTGGGGGTGAAACTCTAGAGTTTCAACCCCAAACGGCTCGAATATATTATAGGTTCCAATAAGATTGGAATATTTGCGCCGTTTGAGGTTTTCCGCACCTGCAGCAGCCGCCCCAGCACAATTCGCCGTACTAGAAAGATGGGATGGCGCAAGGGTGTCGACACATGTTGCATCCCACACCAAAGGCCGACCTAACTTCCAAGGTATTATGGACATTCCGTCTGGTCTCTTCCCATCGTCGCGTGTCGCTGGCATGCCGTGCTATTCGGCCTGCGCTCCTACTGCAGGATAAGCCATGGTGTCCGAGGCGGTCAACAACTTCACCGCATTGGCAGCGATGCAGAGCCACGCATGGAGCGCCAAGACGCAGGCAAGTAACGAGCCGGAAGGTCGAGTCACCCAGCATGGTGCCTATGTTGGGTGACGGTAGTGCCTGCAGCCAGAAGCCCGACTCCCACTCACCCACAGCCAGAAGGCGAGCAAGCTCAGCAGTATTGGTGGACGTATTAATTAGTTTATTCCGTACCAACCTGCAGAGCGGCTCATCCCACTGTCTCTGGGAAGATGGGTTCACAGGCAGATCTGTATCCGGGCAAGCCATTTTCCAGGCATTCACCGTATCGGTCAAGCACGGCACTTCAGAGTCAACCAGGCAAGGGGCAAAAATTTTCCCAGCCAACTTTTCGGTGCTGTGGACAGAGGACAGGAAATCCGGTAAGCTGATACTAGTAATTTTACGGACGCCGAGGCCTCCAAACCGGATGGGTAGTGTGGCTTGAAGCCACGCTCGGTCGTCCAAAGCCACATTTAAAATGGATGATAATTATATTAAGATTAAATTTAATTATAATAATTATATTTAGATTAAAATTGGGGTCGGCGGAAAATGCCGTGAAGTGGGACCCGCGCTTTTAATAAACGGGTCAGTAATGAAAAGGGTATCCATTTTTAAATACCTAGGTCACTTTCTTTCCGACGATCTTAAGGACCATGTAGATATAGAGAGGGAGCGCAGGGCACTCGCCGTCCGGTGCAACATGTTGGCCCGTAGATTTGCTCGGTGTACGGACCAAGTAAAAATTACTATTTTTAAGGCTTATTGCCAAAGTCTGTACACGAGTAATCTATGGGTCAATTACACCAAAAGATCGCTAGATGTCCTGCGAGTCCAATATAATAATGGTTTCAGGATGTTGTTGAGACTTCCTCGCTATTGCAGTGCGTCGGAGATGTTTGCACAAGCTCGTACCGACGGTTTTCACGCGATTCGATTGTGCGTAAGAAAACCGCTTCGCTACTGAGTCGAGTGAGAGGCAGTCACAACCGCATCCTGAGAACTGTAGCGGAGAGTTTCGGTTCTCCAATATTGTGAAGCAGTTTATGCAGCGGGTGATTGGTACTAACACTAGATAATAAGTTGTTTTAATATTATGTTACTAACACTCTATGGATTCTTTTTCCGAAATAAAAATAAATATTATTATTATTAAAATATGTTTAATGAAATAATTCTCAAGTTTATATGCCTAGGGCGCAAAAATAACCATAATTAAAATATTTAACTTGATATCCGTCTCATTTATTCTTATTTTTGATTGGAGGTCAGTATTTATTTGACATGAATTATCGACATTCAGCCAAACAGGAATGGTCAAGTAACCCTTAACAAACTATTTTATAGAATTATTGCGCAGTTACCATGAACTTAATATAATTTGACCTATTTATACCGTAAATCTAATTAAAATGTGCATGTCAATATTAATGAAAATCAAATTGCGTTCAAAATAGAAAACGTATCGTAGGCTGTATGCATGTCCTTGGGTTCCCTCTATCTGGCAGAATCTTGATGCTCCGAAATTTATTTGGCATAACACACACTTTATAAGAATATTTTTAAGGAATAAAAATTATTTAATATAATTAATGTTTGGCCGAATGTTTATATGTTTGAATTTACAATGGCATTTAATCACCTTTGGCAAAGTTAACATTCCGCATAATTTCGTTTAGCATAACTTTAATTTGGAGCGAATATATTTTAGTAGGCTACCCGCAACCGAACTATTTCGATTAGGTTAAAAAAAAAAAAAACATTTTTATTTCAGGCACTGCATAAGTACGTACACACAAATACATTTCACCCATAGTGACTACATGTCATAAATAAGCAGATATATTGTTGTTGTTGTTATTGTTGTTGTTGTATTATGTTAAATACTCGCAATTACAGATTAGGTTAGGCTAGGTTAGTACTGCGACCTCCTGCGCACGAGCCGAGCGAGCGTAGCAAGCGGTGCCGCGGCAGCGGCCGGCATATGCGAAAATCTAATTCTACCTATTTTACTTATGCCAAAAGACGATTTTGACTGTGAACTTTCTGCGATATGATGATTCTACTTTTTAAATATTATGGATATGAAATTTATGCCTAAAGATGATTCTGACTTACAAAATTATGAGTTTTGAATGTATGCTATATGAGTGTGTGCCAAACGATTTTCTGCGAAATGAAGTTTATGCTATTCGCTGTTATGCAAAATTATATTATGACCTAAAAAGTTCTGCTAGAAAGGGTAGACCCCATGTCCTTTGCCTTACTGAGCTTGACATTACTTTAATTCATTATTTCAATTGTTTACTTGAATTGATTGATTCATGATTTTGCGACTTGAGTTACATACCTACATGATATTGCTTTGTAGGATAATTAACGACGACTGTGCCCATTTTTGAAGGATTTTGATTTTACTTCATAGATAGAAACGTACAAATTGTTAACTGCTATCTCGATATTCCATCGATAAAATAAATAATAGTTTAAAAAACTAAAAAACACGCTTTAAAAACCAAACTAAAAAAGGAGAAAATAATTGAAATCAATTAAAAAGCGTGGGGTGCTTGACATTAAGTGATTATAAAAATACCTCAAAAGCACCCCACGCTTTTTAATTGAATTAAATTATTTTCTCTTTTTTTAGTTTGGTTTTTAAAGCGTGTTTTTTAGTTTTTTAAACTATTATTTATTTTCATTTTTTTAGTTCTGCTAGCTACAAAAACGTGCTTTTTTATTATGTTTTCTTTTTTCCTTTTTTATTCATGTTTCTCAATTATTATTTTAAATGATTGAATTGTCATCGGTCCTCGATAAGTTTACAAAGTTTCAATGAAATCTGACCGTTTAAAGTGGGTCAAAATCTAACTCTAAGGAGTCGGTTACATACAAACAAACATAAAAGTGAAGCTAATATAAAGCGTGTAAAAAAAATTGTTGTGTTGTTTAACCTAAACTTAACTTATATTTTAGAAAACATGGTTGGAACTGGCTTCTACCTAAGTTTTGATAATTATTTAAATTGAGATGGGTTTCCTACGATTTGTAGTGCAATTTGGAGTATATTTAATTGTTATGGGTAATTTCCCTTTGATAATAACATGTGCTTAAAAATGTGATATCGATAATTGTTTACTCAGTAATGTTAAAGCTATAATTGGCTCAAGTTTTCCTTAGTGACTGAAGTTCTAGGTTATACTTATTTTTGTATGAGAACGAAATGTATTTTGTTTCCTTATAAATAACTTTTTTTCGAATAAGTATTTTTAAGATGATTGGAAGGATGTAGTTTAATCTTTTTGTGTTAGAACATTAATTGTTAACTGAATGAGGATTTGTTATCGAGCTATGGCTATTATTGGATATTCTCAGGTAATTTCTTATCCATCTTTTTATGAATTAAGGAAAACGTAGTAGCACAATTATGTGGTTATGCGCCAGGAATTTTAAGATTTGTGTCATACAAAGCTACTGTTTGACATTCAATTGCTATATCGTCTTCACATAATGATATAATTAATGTATACAAAATATTGTGAAACATTTTAAAAGAGTAACGGTGGAGTTTCTTGGCAATTCTTCTCCATACAAAACTACGTTTTGGAAGGGGCAACTAGGATCAATTCAATTTTTTTTGCAAATTTTGAAGTTCGAATGTACCTATTTGAAATAAATGATTTGACTTTATCTTTGAAAAATGACTTTGTTACATTCGTTATTTATGAAAATTACGTAAATGAGTTTATGTAACGCCAGAAAGCTATTTATATTTACAAGTTTATTTTGTGCAACGAGCTAGCTTCATAATTATGTAAATAACAATCGGTAACTGTATACTTCAGCTGTAAACAAAAAATGGGCCGAACATTGATGAAAACGATACTATAATGACACAAATTTATAATTTTCCCTATAAACCTTTCAATTATTATAAGCATGAGAATCTTATATCCCAACAAAATTCTAATCAACTTAAACAGGAGAATTAATTACCTCAACTTTCATAACGACACAACTTGATAATTGATAGTTATATTTTCGTGCGTGTGACTGAAGAAATATTCCCTTTTCTTATTCTTTATTATTTACTACGAGCTACTATTTGGTATTTAATAGGCGCCAAATTGTTATACTAAGCGTTCGCTAAGTTACTTTTGATTATTTTGTTTGTTCGTTTCCCTAAACTTTCATTCCCTTGTGGGTAAAAGGCGTAAGGGATTAGGGTGGGTTTGATTCGGGGTCACATTAGGATTTTGCATTTATTATTGTGAGCGTCTCGAGATAGGGGTTAGGGCTACAGCCCTGTGGCTCTTAAGAGAGATACTGATAAAATTCGTATAAATGAAAGTGCAGTTAGTGCACACCTGCTGTCACTGACCACGTCGTCATTTATGTCGTAATGCCCGTAAATTGTACTTGGTTTGCATGGAAAGTGTTGATATTGTTGCGTTTAGCAGCGAACGTCGAGACGAATTCATTCTAAATGGCTATAGCAGACACGATACTTCAAGTACGAGCAGCATTTGATGGCTGCATTAATGCTGCATCACGTTTGGGGACTTTCTTTTCTTGATAAACCCTGAGAGGTTTTCGTTGTTGGGCTTAAATCACGTATGTAATACTTGAAGTATTTTAGAAATAAATAAATAATAATAATAATAATCGAGCGCAGTATCTAAATTGTCCGTATTCTATCGGTCGCTTTTACCAGTCGGTGTATTCACATCTCTTTCAAAATTGCTAGTCGCCGATGTTGAAAGTGTATGTTACATAATATAGTCCTAATAAATAAGTGAACTGTCACATCTAAACATATAATAAATTGAAGTCGTTTTTATGTCTGTCTGTATTACCACATTGTTCTTCTAACCTACACGTTGGATTGGTCAATATTTGGAGATTTTTTTCCGGATGGTTTAAATGATAAATGATTTTATTTCTGTAAGTAGGTTTGTACAAACACTTTTACACGTCAATCATATTTTTTTAAACTAGATGAGGTCGGCGTTTCCTATCTGGCTACTCTGAGAAGAAACGCCGAAACAAACTCAGAGGTCACAGTCTCTTTTAAAGTCCAGACATAATATTGGTCAGATCATGTGAAAACCATGTGGATTGCTGTCTGAAATGGTCTTTTGATTATGTTCATCATACATTAAACTTAGGCGTTAAAGAAAGCCATAGCTTTCTTAGATTATGTTAATTATACAAATCACGATGTCATGTGAAATGGGCGGGTCCTCTAGTTAGCTGCCTATATATAATGAAATTAAAAAAGAAACTGTCTCTGCTTAACAAAGGATATTCAAGCCTTATTCTTTCAGTTATTTTTTTTTAAACGATAAACACTAATTAATTATTTACTGACCGATTAAAAAGCCTTTTCTTAGCGGTAGGTAGACATTTGCCGTTTAATATTTACAGACAATTGTAGCGTCGCCTGGAATTAATAGAGACATCGAATAAAACTAATTGACGACGACAACTAACTGTCGATTTTCTACTACTCGTATACTATATTTGAGGTTGAGCAAAAGTCATTTATTCAAACTAGGCTGAGAGTCAGCACTTTTTGAACGTCAAAATAAAATTACATAAGACAGTCCCCCCAAAAACGAGCTTCTAGAACAGAACAATAGTGAGCACCGTTGATGATAATATTGCATACTAGCAACCCGCTCATGCTTCGCACGGTTCTTACGACTTGACAAAACATTGTTTTTTTATTATATGTAAGTTTAATAAATATGTTAATCAACACTTAAACTCTCCGGATTAAATTCTCTAAATGATGGTAAAATACACATCATAAAAAATCGCGCCATTTGGACGAAAACGTGGTCTCACAAACACACTCACACGAAAAGCTATAATACAGGGTGAAATTGAAAACATGCGACAAACCGAAATGGGAGATTGTACTCATCATTATGAACAACTTTTACTAAGGGACCAAAGATGCAATCGCGAAAAAAAAACATCTGTTCCCTACATTTATGTTCACATGACTCGTCAAAATGTAGGGAACAGCTGTTTTTTTTTGCGATTGCATCTTTGGTCCCTTAGTAAAAGTTGTTCATAATGATGAGTAAAATCTCCCATTTCGGTTTGTCGCATGTTTTCAATTTCAACCTGTATGCATAAAAGTTTAGACCATCTGTAATCGAACACGTGATTCATGAATGTTAAGTAATTCATAATCACTTTAACCTAATACCTTTTTTATGGAGGAATACTGACTCCAAAATCACAGGTATACCTAGTTTGGGAACCAGGGAATCTATTTTTAAGATACTACTTCTGTTTGTTGTAAATATAATGTCTGAAACAACGGTATCAGTTTTAAAATGAAGATGTTTTTAATCGTTATTTTACCTACCAAAATATCCTATAAACATAGGTTTCTAAACAACAACAATAAACATTTTCAAACAACTAAAATTAAATCAATTTTTTTTTTAATCCGTCACTTAAAAACTCATAGGCTAACTTTAGACTGCTCTCACGAAACTTTGACACCACTTCAGCCAAAATAGTTTTATACGATACAGACAGATTGTAACACTATTTCTTATACTTAAAATAAAACTTTAGCTACAAAAAAAGCGAAACGGGTTCCGAATAAAACGATATGTTCTGTGTAAGTAAAAACGTCTTTTGTCGGGTAGTCTGAATAACGCTTTTTCCTTTGTATTTCTGTCAAGGAAATTCTTGTCCTTATTGCACCTTTTTTATTCTGCCTAGTGATGATAGAAATAAATTATGAGCCTAGTGATCATGTTATTAAATCCAAAACTGAATGAATGTGTCATTACAACTTAGTGATTGTGACATTATTAGTTTCTAACTTAGGGAATATGACAAAATGTTCCAAGGTAACTTCGACTGTTTTGCCATCAGTCAGATTTAGTAACTAGCTGTTGCCCACCATTTCGTCTATGATCCAAGATGAAAACTAGCCTATGTCTGTAACCAGGTCGTGGTCTATCTGTGAGAAATTTTCATCCAAATCCGTTCAGCCGTTTTAGCACGAAAGCGTAACGAACAAACAAACTTACTTTCGCATATATAATATTAGTTATATATTTAGTATTACTTAAACGTTTCGTATGGTGCCGAGCGTAAAGAATAGCACCAACCCATTACTTCTCGTGGATTACGACACCCACGAGAAGAAATGGGATGGTGAAGGCGACTAAGGGACTTACTAGGGAATCGGCAGCAGCTTTGTCTTTGTATTGTACCGCCATACTGCGATCGCCAACCCGCCTGCCAAGCGTGGCGATTAGAGCAAATCCCTCCAGATTTTGGGGGAGGCCTGTGTCCAGTAGTGGACGTCTATTGGCTGAAATGATGATGATGATGATGATTACTTAAACAGAGGCATATTCGTACTATGAAACCTAAGTATATATCACTTAATCTCCAAGCTTAGTCACGACAATACTATCTATTATAAGATTGTAAATCATGACATAACATAGCTTAA
The DNA here is from genome assembly GCA_947359405.1 of Antitype chi. Lineage (NCBI taxonomy): Eukaryota > Metazoa > Arthropoda > Insecta > Lepidoptera > Noctuidae > Antitype > Antitype chi. The sequence goes on from OX375815.1 coordinate 22,605,787, forward strand.
AATCACATTGTGATTCCAAGAAGGGTTGGGCAGAGGTGTACATACCTATAATACAAAAAAGTGTATTAATTTATGACATAGGTATATCTCGCATTTGTATTTATGACATAGGTATATCTCGCATTTTAATTTATGACATAGGTATATCTCGCATTTGTATTTGTGTAAACGCTATCTCATGAACTGTATCCTTCCCTCAGAAACTTAGCAACTCCGACAAATAACTTAGTGATTATGACTATATCTCATAAGTTTGAATATATAGCATGATACTATCTTACTTTCTAAGTAAATATGACAATATCTTACGAAGTTTTTGTTTGCCTCACAAGCTTAGCACTTTGGACACATAACTTGTCATAATCACTAAGTTATGTTAGTGATTCTGGCTCTCATGAACATAGTGACTATGACAAATCACCAAGTTTTTTAAATACTGGTTTAGTTCAATGTTCCTAACTTCGTATTCCAGTGGACATTCCCGTATTGTACTTATCTCACACACGTGCAGTTGAAAATAGTTCAGTAGATGTTTTGTTATGCGCCACGAATACGGTCGGGTGATTTATTTTATAAGTTTTTGAGGAAAGATGTTTAAGGATTTTAGGCGAGTTTGAAACACCAGTAGAATTTATAGGAAGGCTGAAATTGGTCTTTGATATAGGTTTAAGAAAGATCTGACAAATATAAGTAGGCAACTAATCTGTCTGTCTTTCTTTTCAACAAAGGCTTCGTGAAAGCGATTAAAGGCTAATTAATGAGCATAGTCCTGTTCAATTTTCTAATGAAAACACGAGACCTCCAGCGATGAGTGTGGACTCATTGGTGGAAAACCGGTGTTTTCATTATTCTAATTTTATTTTAATTTGTACCATTACTCTTGGTGACAAGAGTGATGATCATCGCAATATCCCTCATCGATTGAACATTAGCTATTTGTTTGAAGCATCATCATCATCATTATCATAATTTCAGCCGAAAGACGTCCACTGCTGGACATAGGCCTCCCCCAGGCTCCTCCACTTCGAAGCATGTAGCAGTTTATTGAGCTAACACTCGTTCCAGTGTCGTTTTACCCGACTACGGCGAGGGTTATGATTTTGACTGCTATGTATGTTTGTATGTTCATCTGTTCCCTCATAACTTATAAACTTCTTATCATAATTAGACAAATGAAGTATCGTTGGAAGGGTGTTGATCGTCCGTTGCTTAAAAGTTATTATAATTTAGTAGGTGTTCCTTGTACAGGTATGACACCACGGCTCTACCCTGACCATTTTGTACCTATGTCTTGATTTCTGTCTGAAATATTTTCTTGTTATGTTTTTTTTTAGCATGATTATTCAGTAGTCGGTATTTTTTTCAACCAACGTACTGCCAATCAATAGTGTTTAATCTAAATTCATAATTATCATCTACGACACTTTGTTTTGCTTTCTTCAGCAAATTTATGTTAATGTTATCGAAATCATCACGTTATAGAGTTTTAGGTGATGGCGACACCGCCCTTCCCCAGGCAGTCACTGCATGACGACCCTAGTCTATTCTACAAACATGAAACACCCATTTTGAAAACTGATTCTAGAGTTAAGTTAACATTTATTTTGTCTGTTAATTGTCATGCTTCATGTGACACCAGCATTTATATAATGAGCCTTGAAAACCTAAACTGGAAACATAAAAGATCTTACAGAAACAAGTCGTTTTATAAGTTTCATACTCTTGAATATTTAATTTAGACGTAATAGCAAAAGCTTGTTACAAATAATGGGGCATATTTGCACCTGATATAGCTTCATGGATTTACCATCCAAACATTGATCAAGCTTAAGATTGCTCACAGAAAATATAACGTAATCAGCAGAACTGCGAAAAACCTTTTTGCATGTACCCGGTTCTTAATAAATGAATTCTCTAGCGTTTGAAAATCATTGCGTAATAACATTCTTTCAAAACGTTATATTTTATCAACGATCCTTTACAATTTCTATGAAATTTTATTCATTGGAAATAGAACCTGGAAAAAGACCGCAGTGGTACCAAGAAATCGACTTTTTTTTTACTAGTACAAGAAACCAATAGTTTCAATTAAAACCAATTTCCTGATCGAATATTATGAATAAATAAACACCAGAATGATTACTAGTTCAATCTCAACTAAATCTTAATACTAACTTCCTTCACGGGAGTCTCAATTCCCCGTAGAAAATAAAATTAAACTACTATTAACTCGTGGCGACGGCGTAGCTCCTCGTAGCACCGCGTAGCGAAGCGCTACGAGATATTCTTCAAACACACATTTACGTTTGCGGGTAGGGCGGTCTTGATTTTATTTGCAAAATTTATTTTGGGGTTTTTTTTTCTGAATTAACATTTATGTATGTGATTTCTCGTGGTGGCGTGATGAAATTTTAACGGTGTTAGTTACAGTGAAATAACGAGAGATTGTTCTAATTTTGCAACTAATTTTTAATTCATACTTTTATCTTTTGGACTTTTGAATTCGCTGTCGGAATGTTTGTATCAATTTAATGAAGGGTTAGGTTTATATTTAATTATTATAAAACACCTGAAATACATTTCACGAAAACATCCATACAAAAAAGTAGTAGTAGTATTAAAAACAATAATTCTCACCTTATTACGTCCTAAAATCTTACAAAGCAAACACCATTTATGTCCTCATACTGTCAAACACAACAACATTAACCACTCGCTCACCACTACACCGCAAACGTACGACCGTAGATATTTGTTCAGCCGACCAAACACGTCCGCACAATACAACGGTCGGCGGCAAACTGCGCTTCTACTTCGGTTAACATTCCAAGTTTGAAAACCGTCACTCGGAATGCTTCGGGTAAGCTCGGCTCGCGGTGCAACATGATTATTCAGTATTTTCTGTAGCATCTCTCACCATCAGATATTTGTTATCTATGCACTAGAGTTATGCAGGAGACGGATGAGTCCAATATCATAAAACGTGTGTTTCTGAAAGTTTTCTATTTGGTTATTGAGATTGTGTTTACGCCATCTTCTCAATTTCTATATGACGTGACTGTTGCTGATAGTAAAATCTGCGTTTCTGGTTTATACGTACCTACTCAGAATGTACATTGTACTACGAAGAGAATGTAGAATATTCAAGGGTTGGCAGGACATGAAACATTATCATCTGCCTAGCTTATTCTCATTTATGTTGGAGTTGGCATCCAGTCTAACCGGATGCAGCGGAATACATACTTTTACATGGAGCGACTGCCTATCTGAACTCCACAACCCAGTTACTGGGTAATACTATACCCCTTGGAAGACAGGTCAACACACTTTCGGGCTTCTGAGGCACGGCGGGGTCTTGGTATGTAAAGATGGTCACCCATCCACGGACCAACCACGACAAGCGTCACTTAACCTGATCGACCAACCCGTACGACTGTTATTACTGAACCACGAGCCCTTGATACGACAGGAACCAGAACCCAATATTTCTGACATGATGTCCTTAAAGTTAACTATAATGATTGCAAGTCACTTGTTACACAGTGCTACAATGTTATCCCTCGCTGATCAGTAAATCAGCTGTCAAATATCATGTTAACTGTTGTGATTGACTGCCTTGAATTCCAACAAATCAAATCACCTGAGAAGATATTTGATCGAATTGAGTAGTCGTCCAGAAATTGGGACTGTACCGGTCCCAGGTAAATAGAATTTAAGGCCCAGATTGGGGCGAGTCGAACCGCTACGCAACGCATTGCAAACTCATTCTTCATCATTCGTACGTTTTATATAAATCAACGTACACTACAAGCGAGTCGCACTACACTTTTTTGTATTCAAATGCGTTGAGCTACGGCCCGCTGCGGCTGTAATGTGCGCTTGGCTTTAGGGTATTTTTTTACGTCTATAAAGTTAGTGCAACAATTTCTTTTAAGTTAACACCGCATTGCTAACCTAAAAGAAATAGTTACACTAACCTTAGATTTAAGTAAAATATTATGTAACGGTGTAAACAGATGTTGGTTGGCCATTAAAGAAAAAAAAATTACACCGGCATCCATACCCTCAGAACTGGTACACAGCGACGGTGTTTGATAGCAGAAATAGGTAGGTAAGGTAAGTAGTACTAGCCAGAACGATCTCCTTCATAGAGAACTCAGTTACTACTTTGAGCATCCATGCATATTAAGAACTTATTGCCAAAACAACTACCAAGTACGATATCGTTTAGTTTCTCGTCTTCTCTAATCTCAAAATAGTATAGAACAAAGTTGTTTGTCTGTGTACTTTGAGCTTAGGAGTTCTAAACTGCGTCATGGATTTTGATGTAGTTTTCATCAATATAATTTTTAGAGAATTTCTGGAAGAAGGTTTATAATTACAATACATTAATTTATTTTACAAGTCACTAAACAATATGTAATACTAACAGTGTGGCAGGGACATCGACGCGCAAACTGTTACCTTGAATTCAACACATTATTTTCGAGCGTAGAAATTTTTTGTCGGTTATATTTTTTTTCTATTTCACAGTTTGCAATACCTATGCGGTCATAATGCATGGAACAGAGTTTTTTTTATTAATAACCGGCAAAAAAAATCAAATTCAAAAATGTACTGAATCCATAGTAACAGGTTGTGCGTCGCTATCCCTGCCATCCTGCATATGATTCACAAAACTATTTCTGATCAACAACAAAATATAATTGTCTTGTTTGTGTCATCATGTCAGATACTGACAAGTTATCGGAAAAATGTGTTATCCATGGCTGCTTATCATGATGTCAAATGAAAAACACGGATTTATCAGAAACTGTTCAAATATCTAATAATAAACCCGACTTCAGTGGATTCATATTTTTATATTTTGAAATGCAAATAATGTTTAAAAATGCAAATTAATATGATTTGAAATAAATAAGTGAAAAAATAATGAGTCTAAGAACATTTTTTTTTTAATTATAAGATATTTCTTAGTTGGGTGCCTAACTGGCTCTTTTTTCTAAACACTCGTCATAAGTGATAAAATTACTAATTGGTGGCCACACAAAGGTCACAATTTCACAAAACAAAAATAGTCACAAACTTACAACGTGAAAACAAAGCTATTTTTCATACCATTCAGTAAAAGAAACAAAAGGAGTTAGCCAGTTAGCTAGCCTAGCGGCCGACGTCGCGGACAAAAGCTAGTTTTTGATAAATGTTACGTCCCGAGTTCAATCTTTCATGTTCGAGTGAGTTCGATCAAAGGTTCCCAGGTGGATGATGCTTTTATGAAAAAAGACAGTCCTTTTGAATGTTTTGTTCCGCGTTCGCGTTTCGGAGCTCAGTTACTGTTTTTGTGCCAAGAGTAAGTACTCGCGTTTTGAGTGCGACTGTACGTTCCGTTTTGTCACTATATTTCAATAATGATTTTACTTTAAATTTCTATTTTTTGTAGTCAGTTTCAGAAACGAGACGAGAATCAGTGAAGCCATTAGGTAAATGTGTTTTTTTTTTGGTGGGAAATCATCAATTAACTTCTCCCGCTCTGGGTGGAGCAGGACGGCGTGTCAGACTTTTACTGAGTAAAACCCACCCGTGTTCCCTCAGTTGCCTTTGTGCCAGGGGCCGCGGTATCTCTTTCGAACAACCTGCACCCCTGGCAGGCATCCGCCCTTGCGGGCCCCATCAGTTGATGCTGACATCTCTTTGAGGCGCGCGTGGAACACAACGCGGCGTCGACCTGGGCTTTTTCCTTACCGGACAGCGAGCTACCCATTACTCGCCGTCCACAAGCCCGCGCTTACGGTGGCCGGGAATCAGCCTGGGATTCCCAACGCCCAGGGCGTCTCCCGCGGTGTAGGTGTGTTAGGATTTTTTGTAACCTATTTACTTGAATAGGTGGTTTTGTTTTTATGTGTTTTCTGTTACCTTCAGTATACTGAAATGCCTGAAAAAACTGGTTTACATTACTTGAAATCAAACTTGAAGGATGATTGATTATAACTTTTTGTTGTAGTGAATTTCACAAGCGCCAACTTAATTGAAGAGCAGTGGTGGCCCAGTGGTGGCCCAGTGGTGGCCCAGTGGTGGCCCAGTGGCACCGGCCGCGACATACGAGTTGAAGAGCAGTGGTGGCCCAGTGGTGGCCCAGTGGTGGCCCAGTGGTGGCCCAGTGGTGGCCCAGTGGTGGCCCAGTGGTGGCCCAGTGGCACCGGCCGCGACATACGAGTTGAAGAGCAGTGGTGGCCCAGTGGTGGCCCAGTGGTGGCCCAGTGGTGGCCCAGTGGTGGCCCAGTGGTGGCCCAGTGGTGGCCCAGTGGTGGCCCAGTGGCACCGGCCGCGACATACGAGTTGAAGAGCAGTGGTGGCCCAGTGGTGGCCCAGTGGTGGCCCAGTGGTGGCCCAGTGGCACCGGCCGCGACATACGAGTTGAAGAGCAGTGGTGGCCCAGTGGTGGCCCAGTGGTGGCCCAGTGGCACCGTCCGCGACATACGAGTTGAAGAGCAGTGGTGGCCCAGTGGTGGCCCAGTGGTGGCCCAGTGGCACCGGCCGCGACATACGAGTTGAAGAGCAGTGGTGGCCCAGTGGTGGCCCAGTGGTGGCCCAGTGGTGGCCCAGTGGCACCGGCCGCGACATACGAGTTGAAGAGCAGTGGTGGCCCAGTGGTGGCCCAGTGGTGGCCCAGTGGTGGCCCAGTGGTGGCCCAGTGGTGGCTCAGTGGCACCGGCCGCGACATACGAGTTGAAGGTTTGAACCCAGACAGGCGCTTTACTTTTTTAATTATTTAATCACCACTGCTCTTAAAACGGTGAAGGAAAACATCGTGAGGAAACTCGCATCTTCCAGAACCAAAAACTCTAAGACATGCGACATCTACCAACCTGTACTGGGCCCACTTGGTGTATTACGGCGCACCCCTCTAGGCTGATTATAGTAAATTTAATGAATGTATACATTTTTACAGACGCTGCTTAACCAACAAGATCATCGCGTTCATATTGTTCGGCGAACCCAAACAAGTGGTCGTGTCGTGCGAGTGCGCCTTCCGGTTTTCCAAACAAATGAATGATATTTTTGAAAGTGACGTGACGATCGAGTATTCGTGGGAACGATCTTTTTAGTTAGGACGCGGGGTCTGTCTAAGGCAAAAGCCACACAACCATTGACCTGAAATCTGTCCCTTTTGAATTATTACGTAATTGATGTAGGTACTCGGCTCTTAATAACAAAAGGTCCTGCGTTCCCGGCTATCATGTAACGCTATAATGATTACATCAACCTCAAAACCACAAGCGGTAATTAGGGTCAATTACAAGGCAACTATTAATTAGGTATCCATGGCAAATCACATGTTATGATGTAATAGAGATTAGCTATCATATCTTACCTGATCTATGAAAATTCAATACTTTACGTCAAGTTACTGAGACGATTCTGAAAGAAAGAAAGAGGGTATGTCTTGTTAGGATATATAAATCTTTGGACGAAGTCATAAATTTTGTGTAAAAAGATAAAATTATATCATGGTAAACATAGATGGTTATCAAAGTATTAGATTAGAATATCGTATCTTACAATTTACCTAGTGTACGGTCTCATCGCCGTACATTTTTCTGCTTACTCGGTAACCTACTTAAGGCCAACGATGCGCGTCATAATTTAGCAATATAAAATAACTTGACTAACGAATTTAAATGTAGTGTACATAAAACTGTGTAGCTATCAATAACTGAGAGAAATAATCGCCTATCACTGTACTATTGTTACTTACTCTTAACTTAAATAAACTTAACTACTTAGTGCATCTCAGTGGAACGTGTTTCTCTATCTAACTTTAACTTAAAAACCTTCACAACAAATCAGTGTACGGAGTTAACTACTACAACCCGTACACCTAGTTTATCACGGATAATTAACACATACATACATCGCACAAATTTCTTAACCGATCATCAAACTTAGAACCTGAACGCAGCAGCTGTACGTAAAACAACTAAACATTGGTTTTTATTCGTATATTTACTTTAACCAAGTGTTGGGTGTGATGCCCAACAGTGAAAATGTAATTGGGTAAGAAAACTTGTAAGGTATGTTATGTTATGTAAATGAGTAAACGACTGTCCTCTTGATGGATTTGTTGCCACTAAATATATTTACACAATTGTTACACTTAAATGCTATGTTGGAGGAGTGCACAGCTACACAATATTGATGTGCATGTATGAGTGACTTACAAACTATCACAAAGGTCAATGTACAGCATAGCTCGTACACCAAGCAAGACTTTATAATTTTTTCCTGATCCATAAAGTTAAGTATTATAATTTTAGTATCTAAGTTATAAAATTTTAATTAACATATCATCTAATGACGGTAAGTAGTTTTGGGCACGCCACGATAGCGGCGGTAAGTCCCCTCTTTGAGGACTGGCTTGCGAGGCGGCATGGCGTCCTCACCTTTCGCCTGACGCAGGTCCTCACCAGACACGGCTGTTTCGGGAGGTTCCTGTTTCACATAAAGCGGGAGGTAATGCCCGGGTGTTCCCATTGCGAAGATCGCCCTGAGGACACGGTGGAACATACGGTGCATGGAGATCTGCCCGGCTTGGGCGGAGCACCGCTGAGTCCTCGTGGAGGTGATCGGCGGCGCCGATCTCTCGCGTCCGGCCGTGGTCCTGGCCATGGTACGGAGCGAGAGTGCATGGGTAGCCGTCACCTCCTTCTGCGAAGTAGTAATGCTCGCGAAGAGGGAGGCGGCGCACGTGAGGGAGAGGTAGTATATGCGCCCTCACAGACCTAGTCGCCGCAGGAGACGCCCTGAACGTCGGGAATTCCAGGCTGATTCCCGGCCACCGTAGGCGCGGGCTTGCGGACGGCGAGTAATGGGTAGCTCGTAGTCCGGTAAGTACCAAACCTGGGTCGATGGCGCGTTGTGTTCCACGTGCGCCTTAAAGAGATTTCAGCCCCAACTGGTGCGGTCCGCAAGGGCTGATGCCTGCCAGGGGTGCGGGTTGTTCGAAAGGGATACCGCGGCCCCTGGCACACAGGCAGCTGAGGGAACATGGGTGGGTTTTAGTCAGTAAAACTCTGACACGCCCTCCTACTCCACCCAGATCGGGGGAAGTTATTTGATGATTTCCCAACCAACAAAAAAAATAAAAACATCCATACCACAGGTTTCTACTTTCTACCTAGCGTCACCCCGCATTGCCAGACCTACGGATTTCCGGGTTTATCCATAGATCTATGGATTTTGGACCTCGCCTCGGATACTCTGTGTCTCGGATACACGTATTTTCGATAAAAAATCTATTAATTTACAGGCATAATCAAGTTGTTGTCTTCGTATGTTTGCTATTTAAACCTAGATGGCATTACTGACGCTCGAGATTAAAGATTTTCTATGAAAATGTTCCTCATAGCTGCTCTAATTTTGCTATATTTTGCTAGATGGCGCAACTGAGACGTTGTCACAGTTTTATATTTCTATGGCATTTCTTCCCGTATAATTGTATTGATTTTGTAAAGTTGTTATTTTTAAAACTAATAAATATTTATCTAACATTGCATTCTTTATGACTCAGAACACCACATCAATTATTAGTATCACTAGGTTTATTTGATATTCTTTTAGCTATTTTGATTTGGGGGAATCAACCACCAACGGAAAGTGATGGTGATGATTTTATAACCATTATCACGCTGTTCGCTACCGTGACAACAGTGTGAGCTGAGGTCACAGTAGCGAAAATTCAAAAAAAAAAAAAAATATTTTCCGGCGATAAAATTAAGCATAGATTCCCTCATTCTAATATGTACACATTATAAAGACTCGTCAATGTATAAAAGACGCTTCATCAACAAATAATTAAATTCCCAATCTACTAATGTACCCAAACTATTAAAACAACGAAATAAAGCGGATAAGACTGCAAGCTAAATAGCACCTCTCTATTCTATAAGCTAACCCTCGATGCGGCATGAGATATAAGGCTGTCCGCAAACAGTTATTCATCCACCGACGGACGTTCCAACGAAACAGCTTCAAGTTAATGCACTAAACATTAGTTACGCCACCTGTCCCATCGCCAACGATAAGCGAGAAGCGAGCACAGCTAGCAACTAGCAGCGAGTGTGTAGTTAAGATAGTTTTGTTGCTGCGGTATGAGCAAGTGCGCGAGCGCGACGAGTACAATGACTGCCCATTCAGTTGCTGGTATGCGTGTGTACTAAGCGAGTATTCTGCATGCAAAATGAGCGTCGCTGAGTGAGTAATTTCTTTGATAGCTCTTGTCGTTGCGACACACTAGTGGAGAGGGAGTCCTCGTTGGCAGTGTGAACAGTCAGCGATCAACTATTAATAGGTATAATATCTTTTGAATCCGACTTCAAAGAGGTTCTCAATTCGCCTGTACGTTATTTTATTTTTTATATGCATGTTCCACGATATCACAGGCCATTGTGGATCGAATTTGAAAATTATTTTATTAATGATTAATGTATGATTTCCCTATATAATACCAGTAATTTTATTAACTTCTGTGGGTAGATTTTGCGTTAGCTTCGATAGTAAGTTTTTATTCCACTTCGTGTACTTACTTACTATTAAGTTCTAATACTTCCTGTCACTGTCGTTTACATAGCAAGCACACGAACGTGCATACGAATTGTTGTCGAGTAGGTACCATAGCTAAATGATAAATAAATAAACAACCGACTTCCTAAAAACAATACAATGTGAAAAATAACTTTAATTTCGGAAGCCGGCGGCAAAAATCTAAAATATAGATCCAACGACAGCAACTTCCGAAATCTATTTTTTTATTTTATTACTGACACGGGACCTACATCTATTGTATGTTTCTTGAGCGAGAAAATAGAAGATCAGTCGCCTCTTCCTTGGCAGTGGGACAAGTGCCCTAGGGGCACGGTTATTCCAACTACATGAAGAATGCGCTTGCAGTTGGCCGCAAGTCATTATACCATACGTCAAAGTCTCTCTGTGTAAAAATACGGGTGGAGCTATTCTTGTGTACACACGGCGGACGAGTTTAGTGTGCAGGCGAACTATGAAAATTTGGTAAGTATGCACTATGCCGGCTACTGTCGTTATTATTGTTTATGTAATGATAATATAAACACAGCACGGTTTACTTGTTTTATTTGTAAAAATTAAAAAGTTTAATTTGTTCAAATTATCAACATACATTTGCAAAGACTGATCCAGTGTGAAAATACGGTTTATTTTTTCCTTCTTTGTATGAGAATAAGCTTATTCCTTTCCGCATGAAAATTATTATCTTAAATTAATGTCAGATGACTTTTTTAAACAAATGTCCATGGCACTATTACGGTTATAGAAATGTAGGTGCCGTGACCTTCCTGTACCTTTTTTTCTTTTACTGACAGTATATGTTGAGTAATGTGATATTTCGACCATTTTCGAGCGCAGTGTTAAAATGAATCACTTTAATGATGTTTTTATATCGTAAAAGTTTTTATGAGGTTGTAGCAAAAACATGCAGATGAAAACAATACGAATTTACTAATTCATAGACTCTAAATGATACATATTGATGAATGGTCTTGATTATGTACTATCAAGTGGAGTATTTTATAACTACTAGTGATCCTGTTCCGAAAAAATTTAAAGCTTCTGAAGATGGTAACTTACGATCATTATCTTTCCCATAACCCATTTTATTAGAAGTAGGGAAGAAGAAAGCATATTATGGAGCTCAAATGAAGTTGGGCAGGACACCTGGCAAGGCGCAGTGAGAACAGGTAGATTAAGGCTGAGACAGAGTGGCGTCCAAGGAGTGGAAGACGAGATATCGGTTGTCTGGCGGCGAGATGGGCGGACGATATACGGAACGTGCACGAACTATAGAATATGGCTGCACAAATCGACATGAGCGCCACAGTGTTGTTAAAAAAGAAACTTTTATGATCTGTCATCGTATTGCCGTCAATGTTTATGTTAATGTTTACATAATATTTAAATCGTTTTAATAATTAAAATGATAAAATAGGGGTTCCGGCCGATTAATAATGATCCTCAGCGTGGTCAGAATATGTCAAAAGACAAAAAAATTTCGTGTCGGAGCAGGCCTTGGATGTAGAAGAAACAGTGGGGAATCATGACAATGCAGTAAGAACTGGCAAAATTGTAGCTCAAAACGATGATTTCTAACGGTTATGATGTCAAAATAACTGTAATGTATTCTCGGAATTCATTTTTCACGCAAATATTTTGTCTATTTTGTTATTTATGTGCCTTTACCAATTTGCAAATGTAAGGCAGGCCTATCTTGAAAAAACTTTTTCCAAAAAAAAAAGCCTACTTCCAAAAAAACACTACAAAGTGAAAAATTACTTAATTTCGGAAGTCGGTGTCATTGGAGCTGTATTTAAATTGTTTGTCTCCGCCTTCCGAAATTAAAGTTATTTTTCACTTTGTAGTGTTTTTTTGGAAGTCGTTTGTTTTTTTTTGGATAAAGTTTTTTTTTTCACTTTTTAGTGGTTCACTTGTGCTTACCCCTTAACAACATACCGGCGTGATGTTATGTTATGAACTGGTGTAAGCAAATAGACAGACATAAGATTTCAGCAATCCCAGTCCATTTGCTATCATTTATTGAGGAGTTCCGTTGCCTTTCTCCAAAGTTCTTCATAAGATCTTCACCAAATTGAAATGACACCACTCCGATAAAGTACTCTTCTAAAAAATACCTACATAAATCGCTTCGTGTGCCTATGAAATTCGAAGAGTTCTCTCTATTTCTCTAGGATCCCATCATCAGATCCTGACTTGATGATCATGGGACCACCTGGGAAGTATACCCTTTCAAACAAAAATAACATCCAAATCGGTCCAGCCATCTTCGAGTAATCGGGGAAAATACATGAAAAAAAAGTTCCGACGAATTGAGAACCTCCTCCTTTTTGAAATCGGTTAAAAAGTAAGCACATCTGTGCTTTAATTTACTCTAAAAAATCTCCAGATTGTGCTCTATCGAAAACTAACAAAAATTATTTGAGGTTATGTTTACTTACAGATTTGTTTGTATTGAATAGTAGTACTACACATAAAACTCAGGAATTTTTACAAATAACATTATTGAGTAATTTCTAAATGTTTTCAAACTCATACTTACACATATTTTTTTACTGCATTTACCGACTTTTGTCGTTTATCACGTAACCAAGGAAATACCCGTAGGAAAGTAATAGAGTTTCACACCATTTGATTTATTTTTATTTTTCTTTGAAGTTTTCGAGCATCCAGAAACACAACAATACATTTTCAGTTAGTAATTGTGTTTTTTCACTTCTTTTATGAGATTATTTTATTACGTGAAGTGTCAATTTCAAGTAATGATTGCGTAAAACTTCGGATTTGCGCCACCAGATGGCAGACCCTTCATCGAGCACGTTCCCTATAAGAATGTCGTGGGCATCCAGGTGGATGAGGCTGGCACAGGAGCGTGGGGATTATCACAAGAACGATGGATAGACTGCGTGAAAGATGTTTCACGCAGTCTAATCATCGTTTCCATCCACATTCATTCTCAAAACTTTCTTCTCGATATTCTTACATGTAGTTGTAACTATATTGATGAAATAAAAAAGTGCTATAGCTATTGTATTGGAGCTTGTGGTGACACTGATAATAGCGTTATTCATCATTGAAATTACATCACTACGCTACCAATTTATTGGTAATCTTGTTCAAAACTATTAAGTACATAAAATTGCTGATCCTCCCTAACATAATTTGATTCAAGATTAACCAATTTTTTTCTCAAAGCTCTAATTCTGAGACCAATTTATTTTGAAAGATAGTCACTTACGTCACTGATACGAGTCTCATACGCGAAGCTATGTCTCAGATATAAGTCTGTATCTCAAGTAACCTCCTATTACTGGAATTGAATCACTTAAAGCCTCCCCGGAGCTCGCTTATTTGAATTTTATACCAAGGTTACCTAATTTTCTAAAGGCAAGTTTAATTTTAGAAGGATTTTTCTTCGTCAAATTGGGATTGCTTTTTCTTGGAACTAGAATCGAGGAATTGTTCGGAGATGTGAGCGAAGGAACGTTACATTAACACATAGGAATTTCTTAATTTTTTTTTCAGTTCCGAAAAACTTCTTGGCCTACGTATACCTATTATTAAATTTATTTTCATCTTTATTTATTTGGTGACATGCAACCATAGAGATTAAGTCAGCTTTAATTATTATGTGCCTATGTAAAAAATGGCCTACCCCAAAAGTCATTACTTTGATATTGTTCGTCAATTCGTTGAGGTCCTGAGCTGCATGATCACTGACAAATATGTGCACTTACGAACAGGTACACTCAGTATTAGTGGTTCTGGCCTCAATAGCCCATTTCAGACACCAATCTACGTGGTCTTCACATGATCGGAGCAAGATTATGTCTCGACTTAAAATAAAGACTGTGATCTCTGAGTTTGTTTCAGCCTTTCTTCTCAGAGTATTCAGATAAGAAAAACAAACCGCATCTAGTTTTTAAAATATGATTGATATGCAGTAGGATGTTTAAACGTGTTTGCACAAACCTACTTACAGAAATAAAATCACTTACGAATTCTTTAAAATAATTTGGGCTAGAACAGCGGCTAAACAGTACCTAAACTAAAAAAACTTGAGAGGTGTCAAGGGACACCCGGATGGAACGAAGTTCCAGTACTTGCCGCCAGTACTTGCCGCCAGCACTCGCCGCCAGTACTCGCCGCCAGTACTCGCCGCCAGTACTCGCCGCCAGTACTCGCCGCCAGTACTCGCCGCCAGTACTCGCCGCCAGTACTCGCCGCCAGTACTCGCCGCCAGTACTCGCCGCCAGTACTCGCCGCCAGTACTCGCCGCCAGTACTCGCCGCCAGTACTCGCCGCCAGTACTCGCCGCCAGTACTGGCCGCCAGTACTCGCCGCCAGTACTCGCCGCCAGTACTCGCCGCCAGTACTCGCCGCCAGTACTCGCCGCCAGTACTCGCCGCCAGTACTCGCCGCCAGTACTCGCCGCCAGTACTCGCCGCCAGTACTCGCCGCCAGTACTCGCCGCCAGTACTCGCCGCCAGTACTTGCCGCGAGGGAGAGAGAGAGAGAGGGAGAGAGAGAGAGAGGGAGAGAGGGAGAGAGAGAGAGGGAGGGAGAGAGAGAGGGAGAGAGAGAGAGTTCTACTGTTATATTATTATATGGGGATAGTTTAGCTGTTACAAAAAAGGATATAATTAAATGTGTCCATTTGATGTTAGATCTCAAAGAGACCAATAATTGTAAATTAATTTTCTGTGCCTTGCCTTACTCACAATGCTTGTCTGTTGAGCAAAATAGGCACATTTATAATTTAAATATGTTAATTTATAATAGGACAAGTCGTCACAGTGACGCTATTTTATATTTTGATTGTAATCAATTTATTACTGATTACAAGCTGACAAATTATACTATGTATTTGCCACCTAGTTGTAGGAGACAAATTGCTAATCTTTTAGCATACAATTTACACCGTGACACTGGTACCTGTAGTGTACCATCGAATACTGTTAGTAGTGGTACTAACACTACTTTTGACACGCCTAGTAGTTTAAACTATTAGGTGCGACAACGGGTACGCTGCATATACTGAATGTTGTACATCAAAATATGCAGGGTCTGTCCGGCAAAGAGCTTGAGTTAAGTTTATTTATCGAGAATCACGATGTTCAGGTGTTATGTTTGACCGAACACTGGTTGAAAGAACATGAAATAGTGTGTTTCAACAATGATTTTTTTACTGTGCAAAGTGCATTTGTTAGGAAAAATGCTATTCGCGGTGGATCCTTAGTTCTTGTTTCCAACAAGTTGAAATGTAAACAACGTTTAGATCTAGTTAATCTTTCCATCGAGCGCACTATTGAGTTGTCTTGTGTTAAACTCGAGCGTTACGTGATAATTTGCGTTTATCGGCCCCCCTCTGGGGATTTTATTCGTTTTGAATCGGTAATGGAGGATTCACTCAATAAATTAAAATCAAGTAATAAATGTATAATTATATGTGGAGATTTTAATGTTAATATTTTAGATGTTACTCAATTAAGTATTAGACTTCTCAATCTGTTTAGGTCTTTTAATTTAAAAAACTTGTTTTTTGAACCTACTAGGATCACGGCATTTTCGTCGACTTGTCTTGATAATATATTTAGTGACTGTGATGCCAAAAATCAATTAGTGTTAAGTGACTTAACGTCAGACCACTGTGGATTATTAGCTAGCTTCCCTTTGCCCTTACATAAAAAGCCGCATAAAATAGAATGCAGGCCTTATACAGCTAGTCGTTGCAACAAATTTAAAAATAATATAGCTCGTAGAATTACCCCATCTTTAATAGAACATGAGAATCCTAATGAAATCTATGGAGCCCTTTTCGATGTAGTGCATAAAGAATACCAGTCTACTTTCAAGACCAAAACCATTGACATTAATGGCACCTCCGTTGGCTTCAACCAATGGGCCACTCCAGGTATTTATAAAAATAGAGCGAGACTATACGAGCTATATGGTTTGAAAAAATATAAGTTTGATACTCCTTTCCTAGAGTATGTCAGAAATTATTCAATATTATTTAAAAAGATCTTTGCTTTTGCTAAATCTAAATTTTTAAGCGATACTATAAAAAAATCTAGTAATAAAGTAAAAACCACATGGAAAATTATTAACTATGAAACGGGTAAATCGGTTAAACAGGAAAAACAATTAGAGATTATGGTCAACAACAAATTAGTTGATAAAGCTGCCGACGTAGCTGAGGCATTTAATGAGTTTTTTGCCAACATACCTATTACTACGACTCGCTCCTTAAATTCGTCCCCGTCTAAAGCTGAAAATCTTTTGCACAGTAGTGTGCCCAAATGTAGTCGCTTATTTAGTTTCGAACATGTAACGCCTCTTGATGTAGTTAACATTTTTAACACACGTTAAGTCTAAAAACACTGGAGATTACTGGGGCATCTCCATTAAGCTTTTAAGTAATATAATCGACATCGTAGCCCCCTATCTAGCTCTTACTTTTAATAAATGTGTTGATTTAGGGTCTTTTCCTGACCTCATGAAGAGTAGTAAAGTCATACCATTATTTAAATCAGGTAATAAAAGTAACGTTGGCCATTTTAGGCCTATTTCAATCTTACCTGCATTTAGTAAAATATTTGAAAAGTTAATACTCAAGCAGTTGCTAAGACATTTTAATTTAAATAGCCTCCTTCATGATGAACAATATGGCTTTACAAAAGGTCGTTCGACTACAGATGCGGGTGTAGCTCTGCTGAAACACATTTTTAACGCGTGGGAAAACTCGCAAAATGCTATTGGAGTTTTCTGTGATCTCTCCAAAGCCTTTGATTGCGTGCACCATGACACGCTTTTGCGTAAACTACGTCATTACGGTGTTCAAAACGAAGCTCTTAACGTAATAAGCTCTTATTTGCAAAATAGGCACCAATGTGTAGATGTTAATGGTGTGAAATCATCCGGGCGACCAGTTCAGTTAGGTGTACCTCAAGGCTCAATACTAGGTCCATTCTTATTCTTAGTGTATATTAATGACTTACCATTCTATTTAAAGGATATCTGTAACGTTGTACTGTTTGCTGATGATACCTCTCTTATCTTTAAAGTAGACAGGAACAGACAAGATTTTGACGACGTAAACAGTGCACTCTCAATGGTTACGGATTGGTTTACCGTAAATAACCTAGTTCTCAATGCCAAGAAAACGAAATGTATCAAGTTCGCCTTACCGAATGTTAGGAATTTAGGACCCAACATCGTCTTAGATAATGAGGTGCTTGAAACTGTAGACTCGGCAGTTTTTCTAGGCTTAACAGTAGATGCCAAACTTCAGTGGGGATTACATATATCAAGCCTAGCGGGAAGGCTCAGTTCGGCCGCCTACGCCGTCAGGCAAGTAAGACAATACACTGACGTTGATACAGCTCGGTTAGTTTATTTTAGTTATTTTCATAGCGTTATGTCCTACGGCATTCTGCTGTGGGGCAAAGCCGCTGACATTCAAAATATTTTTGTTCTTCAAAAACGAGCTGTTCGAGCAATTTACCAACTAGGTTCTAGAGTTTCTCTGAGAGATTTTTTAAAAGATGTTGGGATTCTCACGGTGGCATCGCAATTCATCTTCGCCAACATCTTATATATTAGGCAAAATATACACTTGTACACTAAAAACAGTGATATTCATAATATTAATACTAGAAATAAGGACAAACTACGTGTTCCCTTTCACCGGCTACATAAGGTTCATAACTCATTTGTAGGTCTGGGTATAACCTTCTATAACAAGCTACCCTCTTCCTTGCTAGATTTGCATTTTAGTGCGTTTAAAGCTAAAGTAAAATCCACCCTCTGTTCAAAGGCATACTATTCTATTAACGACTACTTAAATGATAAGAATTGTTGGTCGCTGTGATTAACTCAAGACAATGTTTGTGTTCTTTCACCAGAATTAGCTTACCCACTGACAGGTTATATCATTATGTTATTTCATATAATTGCTTTTTTTTTATCTGACTGTATAATTCAGTTTTTTACTCATTACAATGTTTTTTTTTTAATGAGTAGTATTGCAATATGTAGTTAGCTAGCGACCTCGACAATTCATGATTATTCTTGCCAGTGCAACCGGCAGCAAGTTCGTCATGCTCCCTTAGATGTCACTGCTTGCGGTAGCGTCGGGGGTCGGGTTGCCTCCTTCCCTCAAATATGGCGAGGGGGGTAATGGCTGATCTTTGCGTTATCCTCGTGAACGGGTGCTGCTCGTGGTGACTGGTCGTCTTGCTGACCATGGTTTTGTTATTGTTAATTGTATTAAGTTTTTATTAATTTTAGTCCAGAGGTCCTAGTTTAACTTTTGTTACTATAAGTTACTTATAGCTATATTTGCAGAATGCAGAATTGCATATGTAAGCGGGCATGCCCTTTATACCTAGAGGCTTTTATTTAGATTGGAAGTTCTGTTTACGTTTTATTTTAATTTTCTATTATTTTTAGTTTTAAATTTTTGATGGTATATTGGCGTGTGCTAGCTGACATATGGCAAATTTTATGTTTTTTTTTTTGTGTTTCGTAATTTTTATTACCTATTATTGTATAGAATCAAGTTCTTCTAACTTAACAGACAGCTGTGCTGCTGGGGAGTTTGTTCCGCTACTTCTTCTTCCCAGCTAAAGCACTAGGAAGTGGTGAAGGGCGGGCGTTTTTGGGGGGACTGTCTTATGTAATTTTATTTTGACGTTCAAAAAGAGCTGACTCTCAGCCTAGTTTGAATAAATGACTTTTGATTTTGATTTTGATTAGAGAGAGGGAGAGAGACAGAGAGGGAGAGAGACAGAGAGAGAGAGAGGGAGAGGGAGAGAGGGAGAGCGAGAGAGAGGGAGAGAGAGAGAGGGAGAGAGGGAGAGAGAGAGAGAGAGAGAAACATGCGCACGCTTACAATAGCTTACTATAGCAAAAAGTGTCGTGACAACTTTTCGTAAGAATTTTTTCCGTCTAGCCCCCTTTCACAACGCGCGAGAAGGAACTTCGTTCCAATAATAAAAAAGCGGACAAGTGCGAGTCGGACTCGCCCATGAAGGGTTCCGTAGCAGCAATGTTTTTTTTTTTAATTTTTATATTTGAGTTGATTGAATGAAAGGTAAATTGCGGTTTACGATTTATGACGTATTAAAAAAAAGTACTGACTAGATCTCGTTCAAACCAATTTTCGGTGGAAGTTTACATGGTAATGTACATCATATATTTTTTTAGTTTTATCATACTCTTATTTTAGAAGTTACAGGGGGGACACATTTAACCACTTTGGAAGTGTCTCTCGCGCAAACTATTCAGTTTAGAAAAAAATGATATTTGAAACCCCAATATCATTTTTGAAGCCCTATCCATAAATACCCCACACGTATGAGTCAGAAGATTTTTTTTTTTTGAGTTTCAGTTCTAAGTATGGGGAACCCCCAAAATTTACCTATTGTTTTTTTTCTATTTTTGTGTGAAAGTCTTAATGCAGTTCACAGAATACATCTACTTACCAAGTTTCAACAGCATAGTTCTTATAGTTTCGGTAAAAAGTAGCTGTGACATACGGACGGACAAACAGACCGACATGACGAATCCATAAGGGTTCCGTTTTTTGCCATTTGGCTATGGAACCCTAAAAAGTGAGAGGTGTTGTGGGAAAACCAGATAGAACGAAATTCCATTCACTGTATTATGATGTATTAAATAACAGCCACAGTGAATTAATTAACAACGTTAGCAAAATGTCGTAACGGTCAAAATGTTACACTTTGGTTTAGCTATCAATCGCTAAGTGAACAAAACGCACGATATTGTGCTTCGTTCCAAAAAAGTACAGCTAAAAAGTTTAATAAAACTTTCGAAACTCCTTGACTGATTTACTTAACACTGGCAGGTTAAGTAAATCAGTCAAGTCAAGTCAATTTCTGACATAAAACACGATTGTCACGTAAATCATACTTTAATATTTTCAATTTTCGGAAACGGTCATCGATTTCGGTCGAAGTTCTTGTGCAATGAGCGAAAAACCCATTTCAGAGAAAGAACTATTGATTGCAATTAAAGACCTTCTAAAGAAGAGTGGATATTTAAACAAAATCAATGCAGAGGTATGTAAATTATGTGCCCACAGAGCACGGAGCTGCCTCGGCAGGCGCTGTTGGCGATTTCGTGCTCTGTATTGCCTATGGAGTATTTACAATGACCATACACCAGCGACTGAATTCTTAGGCTTAACTTTGGATGCCAAGCTTCAGTGGGACATATAGATAAATTGTCATAAAATCTAAGCCCTGCAGCATACGCTGTTAGAAAAATTGTGATTTAGCTGACATAGAGACAGCCCGTTTAGTGTATTTAAGCTATTTTCATAGTGTTATGTCGTATGGTATTCTGTTGTGGGAAAATGCCGTCGACATTCAGACTATCTTTGTCTTGCAGAAAAGAGCTGTTCGATCAATTTATAAATTAAGTCCGAGGCACTCTCTCAGAGAGTTTTAGCAAAATCAAAATCAATCAAAATCAAAATATTTTATTTCACATAAGCCTGCATGGGCACTTATGAAACGTCAGAAGCTAGGTGCACGGTTCCAATTTGTCGTTTCCTATGGAGAAGAGCCGGCAAGAAACTCCACGGTTACTCTTTTAAAAATAATTGGCTTTTACAATGATTTCAAATTACAGTGATAATAGTACGGGAGGACAGTGCAGGCCTGTCAAAAAGTACCAGGTACTTAGAGGAATGAATATGCAGAATAGAAAAACGTCTACAAATCTAGTCTCTAAGGCCTACAACGTTCTCTCATTCACAATATGTAAAATAATCTACCTATATAAAATGAATCTATTTGAACCAAGTGACATGAATTCGATGACAATCACTAATAATAAATAGTCGAAAGTAAAATTGATGTATAATGTCAAATAATGACGAGAATATGTCAGACATTGTAGAAATTAAAAATAATAAAAATTAACATTGCAATTTGGGAGCAGTTAATAGACTTTCACACAGTTTTGCTGTTAATGAGGTACCAGGGACATGTGCAGAAGGAATTAATGCCAAACTTCCCTGTCTTCAACGTAGTGATTTTTCAAAACTAAACATGATGTCGTTGAATAAACGAGATTATCGTGTAATTATGTACTATAATTTCAAGCGCGGTGTGACAAAGCAAGAATGTTTTGATGAGATGTTTTCAGTGTTTGGTCAAGAAGCTCATTCTGTAAGGACTGTGGAACGATGGTTTTTACAATTCAGACGCGGGGTTTTTTAGCTGGATGACGACCGTCGTCCAGGTAGGCCTGCGGAAATTAAAGTGCCAGAAAACGTTGCACGTGTGCAAAGAGCAATTAAAGAAGATCGCCGAATTACATATCGTCAGTTAGAAGAACTTCTGAACATTCCTGTATCTTCTTTGCACAATATTGTAAATAATCATTTAAACTTGTAAAAGCTTTGTACCCTGTGGGTACCCCATGCTTTAAATGAGCAATAAAAAGAGTGTCGCGTCGAATGGGCACGATCTATGATAAAACGATTCGACACTGGTCAATCAAAATATGTGAATTCCATTGTCACAGGTGATGAAACCTGGATTTATTATTACGAAATGCCAACTAAATCCCAAAGCAATATATGGGTCTTTGAAGACGAAGAACAACCAACCCAGATGAGCAAATCGAAATGTGTGAATAAACAGATGATGACGGTTTTTTTCTACAAATAAGGATTAATCAAATCCGCTTAGTGGACAGAACTGGAACCGTTACTAGTTACACTAAAATTTGTCTGCCTACATTGTTCGAAGAATTGAAAAATCGACGACCAAACTCAGGACTCTTCTTCAGTACGATAATGCGCCAGCTCATAGAGCTGCCACTACCACGCAATTTCTGGCAGAATTCGGTATTAATGTACTAACACTCTCTCTAGAGTCCAGATCTCGCGCCTTGTAACATCGGATTATTTTCTTATGTAAAGAATTGCATGAAAGGCCGCAAGTTTTCGTCGGAACAGCAGTTGATTGGCACGTTTGAGGAAGAACTTGAATTAATTCCCAAAGAAAAGTGGGAGAGTTGGATAAATGAGTTTGTGCGCATGCATAAATTGTAACGGTATTTATTTTGAAAACATATAAACATATTTGATCACACGACAAAACTTATTGAACACCCTACGTATAAATACTAGGAACAAACACTCACCAATAACGCGGCAACGGTCAAGAAAATAGGTGGGTTATTCAGATGTCAATGTATACGCTTTTATAATAAACTTCCAAGCCATGTTCAAGATCTACATAAGTCTCAATCAATTTAAATGATTCTTTTTTTTTTTTTTCACATAAGTCTGCATGGGCACTTATGAAACGTCAGAAGCTAGGTGCACGGTTCCAATTTGTCGTTTCCTATGGAGAAGAGCCGGCAAGAAACTCCACGGTTACTCTTTTAAAAATAATTGGCTTTTACAATGTTTTCAAATTACAGTGATAATAGGTATGGGAGGACAGTGCAGGCCAGTCAATAAGTACCAGGTACTTAGAGGAATTAAAATACAGAATAGAAAAACGTCTACAAATCTAGTCTCTAAGGCCTACAACGTTCTCTCATTCACAATATGTAAAAGAATCTACCTATATAAAATGAATCTATTTGAACCAAGTGACATGATTTCGATGACAGTCATTAATAATAGACAGAAGTAAAATTGACGTATAATGTCAAATAATGACGAGAATATGTCAGTCATTGTAAAAAATAAAAAGAATAAAAATTAACATTGCAATTTGGGAGCAGAAGCAGTTAATAGACTTTCACACAGTTTTGCTGTTAATGAGGTACCAGGGGAGCCACATGTGCAGAAGGAATTAATGCCAAACTTCCCTGTCTTCAACGTAGTCTTTTATCTTATAATATGCTTTTTTAATAAGGACACGTTTGATGTGAGTTTTAAACTTTCCATCGCTAAGTTCTGTAACCGATTTTGGCAACTTGTTATAGAAGCGGATACTGTTTATTAGAAATGACTTGCTAGTTTTAGTTAATCTAAATTTTGGAATCACAATTTCATCTTTACTACGTGTATTTAGATTATGGAAATCGCATCTTTTTTTGAAAAGACCTAAGTTTTTGCGGACATACAAGATATTTTCTAGAATATAAAAAGAAGGCAGAGTAATTATATCAATTTCGTTGAATTTGTTTCTAAGAGACTCGCGAGGCCCCATTTTATAGACTGCGCGGATTGCCCTCTTTTGTAAAATAAAAATTGAATCTACGTCCGCTGCCGATCCCCACAGCAGAACGCCAAGACATAATACTGTGAAAATAAGCAAAGTATACTAACCTAGCTGTGACTACATAGGTTTAAAGAACTTTATTTCTCATAAGAACTTAAAAATAACAGTTCGCTTATAATGAGATACTTAAATTAACTATAACTAGTAGGTACTATTAATATTAGGCACCTCTAGGGTGTTGGAAGCATTGCATTAGCATTATTTTATTTAAGATGTTATTAGGTATTGTCTTAATCTAAGTTTGAATGTGGGTACACTGTCACACTTTTTTATGTCTTCGGGTAAACTATTGAACAGCCGTGCTCCTTCAACCAGTATTGTTTTTTTGCCATAATTAGTGCGAGCGTGAACTGGTTTTAACTGGATTTTGTTTTTATTCCTTACGTTGTATGTTATCTTTTTCCTGTGTAGGTGTATGTTTGATTGTACAGATTTGGTGATGATTCTTTTAATAAGGACGCAAGTGCAGTATGTGTAAAGTTGAGTTATATCATATATATCATATACATCAGTCAACTGCCTTATTTTTCTTACTGCGTAAGCAGCTGAGCTTAATCTGCTTGAAAGAGCTCGAATGTGGGCACCCCATTGCAATTTTGAATCTAAAGTAATTCCCAAAAATACAGTTTCCGATATAACATCTAGTTTCTTGCCATCAAGTTTTAAATTTAGACCTACTTGGGGTACATTTGGTAGCGAGAACTTAAGACATTTAGTTTTGTTCGCATTGAGTAAAAGATTATTAGCAGCAAACCATTTCGATAGAACAGCTAGGCTTTCGTTGACGTACGTGACGACGTTTCATTAAACGTAAGTTGTACCTGGAAGCCTTTTATACCGTTAAAGATTATATTGAGGGAAAATAAAGCTTAGGATTGAGCTGTTCCAATCTTTGCATACTGAATGTTGTTTTTTGTTTTTACAAATTTATACTCTTTGAAATTTGATGATTATTATTTTATTTGGGAAAAAAACGATATTACTTTACATATAACACTTATCAGTAAGGTATATAAAACAAAATCAATGTAATAACCACAACATTTTCCACATAATAACAATTAGGTATGCTATGATGAGGGCTCATCGGTAAGCTAGTTATTTTCTCATTTAAAAAAACATTTTATAAATATCGTTACAAACTAACTAACTAGTCAGTTACCGCAAGATATATCCGAGTTGTTCAGTACATCAATAACTTTACCTCGAAAAGCATTTTTATTTAGCATAAATATATCATTATCTAAGAAATGTTCATTGTACATTTGCATGAGACGCTGAAGGGGTGCACGTTTACCTGCGTTTGTCCGACATGATGCCTGCTCAAACAATCGGTCATCGCACACTCCACGACGATGAATTGATCTAGGAACTACAAGTTTAATGTCATTACTAAAGTGTATACAATTTTATGATAAAGGTCGTACAGTGTCATTACTTGCAGAAGCATTCGTCTCTTCTCGAGAGAGAGTACATTTTACATTGTTAAAAGGTCTTCGTAGGTTAAGCGTGGAACTTGGCATCTGAATTGCTTAGTTCGTAAGAATTTTTGTTCTGCTTTTTCAATGGCTATTTTATACTTATTAGATAACGGATCCCATATCAGACAGGCATATTCAAGCTGAGAACGAATAAGTGAACGATACAAATGTAAAAATGTGTATTATATACGATGTGACATGAATATTTACTTGAAGAAGTACAATATCATTATTGTTTCAATTGTCATGAATATGAGGACTATGTGGATCATGTTTCCTTTTTTGTTTTTCATTTCTTTCTCAGTTAATTTTTAATGTTAATCTGGAGTTAGAGTACTTTATGCGGCCTACCAAGATGTCCTTTCTTTGGTATTGTTCGTCGAATCGTTGTGCTCCATATATTCTAAGTTGAGCTGCATGATTGAAATGAAATAAATAAATATCAACATTAAACAAATGCGTGCACTGACAGGACAGGTCCACTCAATCTGTGTGGTTCTTTCCTCAAAATACCATATTAGACACCAATCTACATGGTCCTCAAATGATCTGACTATGATTATTTCTGTTTTTTTTATATATACACACTAAAATTTATGAATTTTATTTAAACAAGGATATGATATTTACTTTGTAAAGTAGTATATTGCTTTAATTATTGTGAATATGACGACTGTGTGGGTGTTTCTTATAATTTTGTTTGGTTTCTTTTTTTTTTCTTATTTTGTTTTAAACATGGTCTGGCAGTTTCAGTAATTTATGCGGCCTACCCAAGTGTCCTTTCTTTGGTATTGTTCGTCAAATCGTTGAGCTCGTCAAGTTCTGAGTTAGGCTGCATGATTACTGATAAATGCGTGCACTGTTTGGACAGGTCCACTTAATCTGTGTGGTTCTTACCTCAAAAGACCATTTCAGACACCAATCCACATGGTCTTCATATGATCTGACCTAGATTATGTCTGTACTTTAAAAGAGACTGTGACCTCTGGGTTTATGTCGGTCTTTCTTCTCAGAGTAATCAAATACAAAACGCCGACCTTAAATAGTTTTAAAAATATGATTGACGTGTAAAAGTGTTCTTAAAGAAATAAAATAATTTATTATTTATCATTGTAATCTTTGCTTTTGCTGGGTAGGTAGTCTGCCCGATGTAAGGTCCAAATCACAGTAACATAGCTTTCTTCAACTTTGTGGCTCTTTTGATAACGTCGGCAGATTACTAAAACTTGAATCTTGTCTCACATTTATGTTTAGTTTTAACATAGAATGCAATAGCATACTAATATAATTGGAAGTATTAAATAATGTTTTTATCAAAAAACCTACATTTGCGCGTTTCAACAACAAATAAAACAAAGTCAAAAAAAAAATGCTCTGTTTTCCGATCGTACAACTATTTGTTACCAGCAATCGTGGTCGCTATATAATGTGGTTTACATAATAATACGCGCCATTGAAGAGCTTGGCTGAATTAAAACTCGATGTTTAACTAAAAATTAAGAGCTGATCATTTTTATTTAATTTGTGCAGTGATCCGGAACGCATTATGTGTTTCGGGAATTTTTCGAGGTCTGCTGTCGGCATTTTGTTATTTAATTCTTTATTTAAACAATGGTACATTAAATTAACATGGATCAGTATTCACAATTACTATTTTGGAAGTAACTTTATTTACCCAATTACCTGCTATTTATTTGATTGATTGAAACTTTTAGATTTATTCATGAATCAATTTATTCGGGGAAACAGGGATGAGTTCTACAAAATGCCTATGTTTTTTTTATCTACCTGCCCAAAAATATATGTCTTAATTGGACATACTCGCACATACACGCACACACACACCATTACGACTATATTCTCAATACAACTGAGCAGAGGTGTTGTAGGTGTAGTTACATCCACATATCGTCACTTATGTTAAATATGCATACAGCTAAAAAAAAAACGTGCACGTCACAAAGTTCCATATTCTCACATGCACTTAAACTCTATTCTACCTTGACCTTCACAGGTTCGAGCCAAAGTGACAGGGCTTCTCCAAGACCGGCAAACCACAGGTGTTGCTTCAACACCGCCCACTCCTGCAGATGAAGTTCTTCTAGTCAACGAGCTGGTGAGAGAATACCTGGAGTGGAACGGATACCTCTACACAGCTTCTGTCATGATGTCTGAAGCCGCTATGCCGAAGGATAAGAGAACCAGGTGAGATATTTTATCAGCGATCTTCCTGGTCTAATACCAATTTTAGAATTTGCCTGTGCCAATTACGCCAGAGATAATTATGTGGAGGAAAAAGACTGTTACTTTTCTCCAAATATTTCTACGAATTCACGCCGGTATTCACGCCTTACCTAGCAATAAAATATGTACATTTCTTTTGTGTTATAGTGACACAAAAGTAGCACAAATGAAAAGTAAGGGCAGAGTCACAACAAAGTTTTTAAAAACCAATTGGGTAGTAGCATATCAGTTTAACCTTCTTAAAATTTAACAAGATTACGTGTTAGAAACTGAATAAGAAAGTAAGTATCTAATGTCTTAATAAACATAACCAGGTCATGAAAATCACATTTAAAATGAATAAACGGTTTTAGCAGTCTTGCGCTTAACGTATCATATTATTTTCATAATTTTTAACAATCCATAACTCAAAAACCTTATATTTAACAATATAGAAAAAAAAAACCTTCATTTTTCTCAATATTTTGACGATCAACAGTTTTATGGTAAACATTCGTGAAAAAATTACATTTAAGTAATTTTATCTCAATTAACAACTCTACATATTTTAAATGCATATTTTATACTTAATGTAAGTACTTAACAAAATATAAAATATGGTATTTAAATCACATTAAGAAATAATACCTTGCTATTACAATTAAAATAGTCTTGCAACTATATTTTTATATCGTTAAGTTAATATGTATTTTGAAGATTATTAAGCGTATTATTTACCAATATGAACATATTTTCTTAATTATGGTCTTGTACTTCTTCCATTTTTGTGGATGATATAATTTTAAATGCTGTCGGTAACGTTTTTGCCGTTCAGCAGGCGTTAGCGGCATTTATCCTAAAAGAAAAATAGCATTACTATTCACATAAGTTAATATACTGTAAACAAGCCCTAACCCATTCCATTGTGTAGCGTGACACAAAAATAAGAACACGATGGTCATACAAATGAATAAAATCAACGTGTCCCTAACCAAAAAATTATCAAATTCTTGTAATGTCACGCTCGAATTACTTGGGCACGCCACGCTAGCGAAGGTAAGTCCCCTCTTTGCGGAGTGGCTTGAGAGGCGGCACGGGGTCCTCAACTTCCACCTGACACAGGTCCTCACCGGACACGGATGTTTCGGGAGGTTCCTGTTTCGAATAAGGCGGGAGGAAACGCCCGGGTGTTTCCACTGCGAAGATCGCCCTAAGGACACGGTGGAGCATACGGTGGAGGTCTGCCCGGTTTGGGCGGAGCACCACCGCCGACGTGTCCTTGTGGAGGCGATCGGCGGCGGCGATCTCTCGCGTCTGGCCCTGGTCCAGGCCATGGTACGGAGCTAGAGTGCGTGGGTAGCCATCACCTCCTTCTGCGAAGCAGTAATACTCGCAAAGAGGGAGGTGGCACACTTGAGGGAGAGGCAGTATATCCGCCCTCACAGCCTTAGTCGCCACGGGAGCCACCCTGGGCGTCGGGAATCCCAAGCTGATTCCCGGCCACCGTAGGCGCGGGCTTGTGAACGGCGAGTAATGGGTAGCTCTCTCAAAAAGATGACAGCATCAACTGGTGGGGTCCGCAAGGGCCGATGCCTGCCAGGGGTGCGGGTTGTTCGAAAGAGATACCGCGGCCCCTGGCACACAGGCAACTGAAGGGAACACGGATGGATTTTAGTCAGTAAAAGTCTGACACGCCTTCCTGCTCCACCCAGAGCGGGAAAAGTTATCTGATGATTTCCCACCCAAAAAAAAAACTCTCGATTTACTCGTGAAACATGCATTTGACTATAATTTACCATCAACTACACTGACATGCTGCACTGTAGAGTATAATACTTACCAAATTTACGTAATTTGGAACTATAAAACAAATTATTATTATTGTCCTTTTCACGACGCGTACGAAGCTAAACCATCAGTTACAAAACAAAATGGCGCGGCTGGAAGAAACTATCTCCTTCTCGTAGTAACTATTTTGACGCACAGATTTGCTATACTATATATAAGCTATATATATGCTATATTGGAATTTACTTCCATGATTATAACATATCAACGTTACAAGAAAGAATAACACAAAGGAATGGAATATGAGACAGTGTTTATGGCCAAATAAATAAGTGATTTATTAATATGACATTGTTTTATCGTATGTTCCATATAACTTACCCGTTCACCTGACAAAGCGCAGGTTACTAATTGCATATTTTTTTTTTATAATTGCTGCATTTTTAATACGCGCTACTGTGGACAGCACACTTTTGTATGGGAAACAAATAATGACAGGAATAAAATTTAGTTTTTTTTAAAGAAATTATACCTAATTCTATATAAAACATTTTAATGTTTGATATTTTATTACTACGTAGTCTGAATATTGATTTATGTTTCCATTTCGAACTGTAAGTTATTTTATTTTACCAATAACTTACGAAAATGACCCATAATTATGTGATCTGGACTCTATAATACCCCCTCGGCTGTTAGGCAGACTTATTGAGACTGATAACAATAGAAAAGTAATTGTGTTAATTACTTGACACTTGAGGTCTGTGTAAGTAATACAAAGAGAATAAGTCTTACAATAGTCCAGCGGCTACGACGCTGGTCCATCTCCAGGAAGCCAACATGATTATAAAGGGTGGCAGGAATATCGACGCGCAATCTGCTACCATAGATTCAATACATGATTCCGAACCTGCATGGAAATTTTGCGTCAGTTATTAAAAAAAAAACTGTTTCATTATTTTTTCCGCGTAGGTATTTTCAATTCCCTATAAAGCAGCAATTTTAAAAACCCAGAAAAAAAATGCTACGCAAAGAATCGTATGCTGAAATCATGCTTACAGTTTGCGCATCGATGTGGACCACCCTATATTATAAAAACTATAGTAAATAAATAGGTAATAATAATAAATTAATTAATTGAACCAATGTTAGAATTATTACCTAACTTAACTTAATGTTGATCTTTAACTGTTAGCGATTTTCGTTTTGGTCTTTACGGCGAACCCCAAACTAGGCAGCGTCTGTATCTTCGGGACCAGATTTGTGACACATGGTGCTATTTACCACTGGAGTT
Organism: Antitype chi; assembly: GCA_947359405.1. Lineage (NCBI taxonomy): Eukaryota > Metazoa > Arthropoda > Insecta > Lepidoptera > Noctuidae > Antitype > Antitype chi. The sequence goes on from OX375815.1 coordinate 22,636,449, forward strand.
TATGGTGACAATGGGTGAGTAATTGCAAACGATTATAAAAAACTAAATTAAATGAAAATTGAGATCAAAGTTTTTTTTTTTTTTTTTTGGGTGGGAAATCATCAAATAACTTCTCCCGCTCTGGGTGGAGCGGGAGGGCGTGTCAGACTTTTACTGACTAAAACCCACCCGTGTTCCCTCAGTTGCCTGTGTGCCAGGGGCCGCGGTATCTCTTTCGAACAACCCGCACCCCTGGCAGGCATCGGTCCTTGCGAACCCCACCTATTGGTGCTGACATCTCTTTGAGGCGCGCGTGGAACACAACGCGCCGTCGACCCGGGCTTGGTCCTTACCGGACAGCGAGCTACCCATTACTCGCCGTCCGCAAGCCCGCGCCTACGGTGGCCGGGAATCAGCCTGGGATTCCCGACGCCCAGGGCTTCTCCCGCGGCGACTACGGCCGTGAGGGCGCATATACTGCCTATTGAGATCAAAGTTAAACTGAACTTAAATCGTAAATTATAACAAACAAAAATAAAGCTTAATTTGTACTTAACAACGCTTAAAACTAAAATATTAAACAAATTAAAATAAAATGTTAAACAATCAAAAATTAAATGTTAAACAATCTAAACTAAAATAAAATGTCAGAAAAACAAAAATAAGGTGTGAGTGTGTTAGTGTATATCCGTGTTAGTGTATGCGAGTGTACACGTGTGGTGTGTGTAAGTGTCAGTTTCTGTGGTGGAAGTAGGATTCCGAGTGTGGGTTGAGTGAAGTTTATTTATATGAACATTTATAACTAACACATAACCTAGTCTAATAAATAAATAAAAAAATAAATCCTAAACAAAAATTAAAAGCAACCTGTACAAGAATTCTGAGATTGACTGGAATCGTTCTTCATAAACATTGCATGTGACTCACGTAGGTAGGGTACTTACTAATAGATGTTTACGGCTATCGTAGTTTTTACGTACAAATTATTTTGAATGTACCTACATTGTTTACTTATTAGTGAATCAACACATTAGTGATTAAGCAATGTTATCGAATTAGTGAATGTGAGTATCAATACAAACCATCTCTGGTTTAATGATACAAATAAACGAACTTGTTTTAAGACAATATATCTACGAATAAATAATAAATAATAATAAATAAGTGAGAATGTTTCCCGATTTATCGTATGAAAGACTTAATTTAATAGCCTTTGTTTGACAACATTTTTGCATGTGGGGAGGGAGAGTTCTTTTGGGTCACACGGAAAACTGCTGGTGGCCTTTGTATATACACAAAAGTGTGTAGATAGGTGGGACAGCGTCTTGTTAGGAGAGATGTTGTTCGTTGTAGCGGAATGTGAAAGACACGTTTGGAAGTCAATGAGTGGTAGTCAGATCGGATTTTTAAGGTTTTGTGTATGCGCAGGTCTGCATTGAGAATAAATAGTTGGTGGACACGTAGAACTTGGAGCTTGTTGTACAGGGAGTCAGTGGAGTAGAAAAATGTTTTTTTTTTAATATTTTATAACAGCTCTCTGGGCTCTCTCAAGCTCAACCATTATCGCTCCACCTCAAATAGATGGGCACGCCATATTGTATGATGGACTGGCATATTGCGAAATAAACCATTCGCAGGATGTCTTTTGGAGTGCGATATCTTAGGCTTCTTTATTACATGTATAAATTTCCTTACTCAACCAGAAAGAATTTGAATGTGGGCTTTAAATGATTTTTTTTTGTTAATGAATAGACCTAAATAACGAATAGTTTGTGTCCGGTTCATACAGTCGCATGAGCAGTTTTTGCGTGATGTGTTCGGATGGTTCTGACATCTGTGGAATTTTAAAGGAGGGCGGAGGGAGGGTGGAGGGCTAGATAAATGTGTTTTGGAAAATGTTATAAGTTTGGTTTTATTTATATTGAGTTTAAGTAAGTTACGATCGAGTGTTTGCGCTACTGTTGCTAATCCTTTTTCTGCAAGACAGTAGATCTGTTCCCAGGTAGGTGCATGGAATGTAATAACTGTGTCGTCTGTGTAAGTTATTAGTTCTGCGTTTGGAAGAGTGAGGTTCAGTATATTGTTCATGTAGATTATGAAAAGTATCGGGCCTAGTAAGCTGCCTTGGGAACTCCAAAATTGATAGGAAGTTGACCATTTGCGTGTTCGCCAGATTCCACATTTGTCGGCGATTGATAAGGTAGCCGTGAAACCATTCGAGTCGTTTTCCCTTTATTCCGAGTAGATCTGTTGAAATTATGTCGAACGCTTTAGCTAGGTCTAAAAAGACCACCATGCAGCGCTCATCTTTTTCTATAGTTGTTGATGAGTTTTTTAACCGACTTCAAAATTCTCAATTCGTCGAAACATTTTTTTATGTATGTTCCCCGATTACTCGAAGATGGCTGGACCGATTTTGATTTTCTTTTTTGTTTGATAGGGTATACTTCCCAGGTGGTCCCATGATCATCAAGTCAGGATCTGATGATGGGATCCTGGAGAAATAGAGAGAACTCTTAAAATTTTATCGGCACACGAAGCGATTTAGGTATTTTTTGGAAGAGTTCTTTCTCGGAGTGGTCTCATTTCAATTTGGTGAAGATCTGATTGTTATATATTTGTATAGGTGTGAACGCAGCCATAGCTGCGTGACAACTGTCAGGTTGACATTAGCCCCGCCCTTTTTGTGATGACCATGAAAATAAAGCGAGTGCGTAAACCACTTCCACGTGTATTACTTGCATCCTTCTACGAACATAATAGTGGCGACGAAGTTCCCGCGTTTTTTTTGTTTTTTTATTGGTTAGAAAAAAAAAGTTACGAAAGTAAAGATGTCTTTATTCGGACTGTTAACTAGTTTCGACCATAATGCGCAAACGTGGCAAGAATACAAGGGACGATTGGCACAGTGGTTTATAGCCAACGAAATCGGCGCAACCAGTGACGCCGCTGGTGTTAAAAGGCGCGCCATTTTGCTAAGCGCACTCAGCGAGCAAACTTATAAGCTCGCAACGGATCTCGCGCGGCCGAAAGAGTTGTCGTCGGTACCGTTTGAGGACATTCTAACGCTGTTAGATGACCATTTCACGCCGAAGGTTTGTGGGTTCGGCGAGAGATACAAATTTTACTCCGCCGTACAAAGCAATGGTGAAAGCTACCAAAACTGGGCGGCCCGCCTGCGTGGTTTGACAGCAAACTGCGGGTTTCTCAAAGTAGAAGAAGCTTTACGGGATCGTTTTGTAATGGGAATGCAGCCAGGACCGGAGCGTGAAAAGTTATTCGCACAAGATCCTACGACATTTACGTTGGTAAAGGCGGTCGAGTTAGCCGAGAGTGTGCGATGCGCGCGCAGCGGAGCGGCGGCGGCGGCGGCGGCGCCCGCGGATATGGCCGCGGCGCGAGATGACCAACTTTTCAAGATGGAAAAGAAAAACGGAACCAGTGATAAAGTGTCATGTTCAGTGTGTGGGTATAAAAACCATACATCAGTGCAGTGTCGTTTTGCAAATTATAAATGTAAAAAGTGTAACGAGAAGGGCCATTTGCGCCGTATGTGTAAAAAAGTAAATTATATGGAAAGCGAGGGTGTTAATGACAACGGCGATGACGGTGAGTTTTACAACATTCGTACACTAAACGGAGAACCTATGACTGAAACAGTTAATGTCCGTGGTGTGCAAATGAAATTTCAAATTGATAGTGGGTCGGCTGTTACTGCGATTTCCGAAAAAACTTTTGTAAAACATTTCCAAGATGTGTCACTGACCAAAACTAATAAACGTTTATTATCATATACAGGCAATAACATTGAATGCTTAGGAACAGCACGTTTACCTTTTACCTACGCGGGTACAGCGCGATCTTTAGACGTGTATGTTATTCGCGACGGCGGTCCACCGCTACTAGGCAGAGATTTCATTTCTGTGTATAAATTAGAAATGTTGGTAGTAAATTATTGTGAAAAACCGACAGATATTGTTGCACAACTTCAAATACAATTTCCTGATGTTTTTTCAGACGAGTTGGGAAAATTTAAGAAATTTAAAATTAAATTAAATTTAAGGAAAGATGCCAAGCCAATATTTTTTAAGCCGCGGCCGATAGCATTTGCTCTGCGAGATAAAATAGATAGGGAGTTAGATCGCCTAGTTCGCGAAGGTATATTAAAACCGGTCGAATACTCCGAGTATGCATCGCCCATAGTTCCCGTGTTAAAGCGTGACGGTTCCATTCGTTTATGTGCGGATTATTCGGTTACGATCAACAAACAGCTGTTAGTGGACCAATATCCGTTACCTACGGCTCATGAATTGTTTACAAAGTTACACGGGGGGCAGCAGTTTAGTAAATTAGATTTGTCCCAAGCTTACGCTCAATGTGTTTTGGATGAAGAATCACAAAAAATTACTTGTATTAACACTCATAAAGGATTGTTCATGTATACTCGTTTAGTATTCGGTTTGGCTTGTGCACCAGCCATTTTTCAACGGGTAATGGAGTGTGTGTTAGCAGGCATGGAAGGTGTGTTGTGTATGTTAGATGATGTACTTATAACAGGGATCAACAGGGAAGTGCATTTAAGTAGATTGCATGAGGTACTGCGACGCTTGCAGGATGCGGGCCTCACGCTTCAAAAAGCAAAGTGCGACTTCTTTAAGGATGAAGTTGAATATTTAGGATATGTAGTAGATAAGCAGGGTTTAAAAAAATCGCCTCAGAAAGTGACAGCTATTTTAAAGGCTCCTATTCCAAAAGATGTTAGTAAATTACAATCTTTCTTAGGTCTTGTAAACTACTATCGAAACTTTGTACCCAACGCGTCGTCAATACTTAGCCCATTATACAGTTTACTCAAAAAAAATACAAAATGGCAGTGGGATACCAAGCAAAGCGACGCATTCAATACCATAAAGAAAATACTTGTATCGGATCAGGTGTTAGCACATTTTGATACAAATGCAGAGGTTATATTAACAGTTGACGCATCACCTAGTGGGTTAGGTGCGATACTAGCACAGGTTGACGCTTCTGGGGTAGAACGCCCAGTATCGTACGCGTCGAGGACGTTGAACCCGGCCGAGCGTCGATATTCCCAAATACAGAAAGAAGCGACGGCAATCATATTCGGGGTACGCCGGTATCACCAATATCTGTATGGCAGGTCAACTCCTTTTATACTCAGAACAGATCATAAACCCTTGATCTCAATATTTGGTCCCTACCGTGGTATACCAGAAGTTTCTGCGAATAGGTTGCAACGGTATGCTATGTTTTTGAGTGGGTACAATTTTAAAATTGAATACATTCGTAGTGCTAATAACTGTGCTGATTATTTGTCTCGTGCCAGCCTGAGTGATGAAACAGAAGGCCGTGAAGTGAGCGGCATGGCCGAGCATATAGAGGATAGAGCCTCGTATGTTAATTTTGTGGTGGATTCTAGTTTGCCTATTACACTTTATTTATTACGGGAAGAAACTCTTAAAGACATTAAGCTAGCCAAAGTTATTGAATATATTTTAAATGGTTGGCCGAGGAAGGTTTCAGATGAAAGTATTCTCCCATACTTTTTATGTAAAAATCAACTCTCAGTAGAAAATAACATAGTAATGCGCGGTCACAAAATAGTTATACCGGAAGCTTTGCAAGCTAAAATATTGTCTGAACTTCATAAGTCACATTTAGGAATTGTAAAATGTAAAGCTGAAGCTCGGAGTAGAATTTGGTTCCCCGGCATTGATAAGGCTATTGAAATGATGATCGGGGGGTGTAACATATGTGCTCAGCTCAGACCGTCTCCAGCACGAGCACCACTTGCTGTTTGGCCGCATCCTCAACATCCGTTCCAGAGAGTACATATCGATTTCCTTGGACCAATTAATGGTCAGACTTATTTAGTAATAGTTGACGCTCATTCAAAATGGGTTGAAGTATATAAGACTAACAGCACTTCTACATCTGTAGTTATAGCAAAATTATATGAGTTCATGTCAAGATTCGGTCTAATTCACACTTTGGTCAGTGACAATGCTACATGTTTTTTATCAAGAGATTTTGTGCAATTTTGCTCATCAAATGGCATATCGCATGTGACATCTCCCGCCTATCACCCAGCTAGTAATGGTCAGGCAGAGAGCTATGTAAAAGTAGTTAAGAAAGGCATTAAATCTTGTTTAATGATGTCTAATAATTTAACACGAAACAGTGAAGACTTACTGAAATACCTGTTTGACTATAGAAATTCTATACATGCAACAACAGGCTTTTCACCGGCCGAATTAGTGTTTGGACGAAAGTTACGTTCGCGCTTAGATTTGTTGGTTTCGGACACGCCATCGCCGTCCTCACCTAACACCCTAGCTAAAGTTGTGGCACGTAATCAGTGTTCACAGAGTAAAGCATATGGGGGCACAAACAAGCAATGTTTCAACCTTGGAGATAACATTATGTACAAAAAATATTATATAAATAAAAAATGTTCTTGGCGTAGAGGCATTGTGATTCAACGCATGGGTAAAATTACCTATTTAATTAAAGATTGTCAAACATTAGTTCAAATAAAAAAACATAAAAACCAACTTGTGGCTTACAAGGGAGTGGACAACAACAATAATACGTTTTCTGACAACCCTGTCGATACAGCAGATTTGGCACCGGGCAGCAGAGCTACCAGTACATCATTCTCTGACACATACGTCAATGAGTCTCAGAATGAGGAGGAAAGCGGGCATGCACAGATCACCGATTCAGTGCCAGTTCATGATGAAGGAAGAGAGAATCAACAGGGAACAGCAACTACCGTAGAACAGTCCTCAGTTTCTGCAGCAACGGACGAAGAAAACGAGGAATTCTTCGAGGCTTCAGGGATTGATGACAGGGCTGTATCAGATAGGGTGTTGCGTCCGAGGCGATATGTTGATTACAAACCATTCTTTTGTACTAGGTTGAAATAGTAGTGATTGTCAAACTAAAAGGGGAGAATTGTTATATATTTGTATAGGTGTGAACGCAGCCATAGCTGCGTGACAACTGTCAGGTTGACATTAGCCCCGCCCTTTTTGTGATGACCATGAAAATAAAGCGAGTGCGTAAACCACTTCCACGTGTATTACTTGCATCCTTCTACGAACATAATACTGATGAAGAACTTTGGAGGTAGGCAACGGAACTCCTCAATAAATGATAGCAAATGGACTGGGATTGCTGAAATCTTATGTCTATCTACACCAGCTCATAACATAACATCACGCCGGTATGCTGTGAAGGGGAACACACATGTGAACCACAAAAAGTGAAAAAAAAACTTTTTCCAAAAAAAAAACAACCGACTTCTAAAAAAAAAGTGAAAAATAACTTTAATTTCGGAAAGCGGTGACAAAAAATTAAAATACAGCTCCAAAGACACCGACTTCTGAAATTAAAATTATTTTTCACTTTATAGTGTTTTTTTAGAAGTCGGTTGTTTTTTTTTTGGAATAAGTTTTTTGTAGTATTTTCAGTTGATTTTCCTTTTTTAAAGCCAATTTGTCGTTCTGAAATTAGATATTAAAAAAAAAAATAGTAGACGCGTTTTAACCACCTTTGCCAGGATTATAGATAATTATGATATACTAAGAAAGTGCTATTGGTTTATAGTTTTCTGGTTTATCCTTAGGACCACTTTTATGAATGTGGCTTACTGCTGCCACCGCCCACTGTTCGGGAAATACACCCGTTTCTAGGCTGAGGTCAATCAGGTGGGTTAGAGGTGTTATAATTAAGTTTTGTATTTTCTTTAGGAGTCTTACACTCATTTTGTCGGGACCTGGGGAACTATCGTCTTTTAACTGATTTATGAAGTTCGTAATTTCTGTTTTGTCAGTGGTGTGATGAGTAGTTGCTAGTGAGGGATGGCTGGGTTTTAATAAAGATTCTTATTCTTATTCTTTCCTTTACGATCATAATCATAAGCTGTGAACTTAAATTTACTTGCGTAACATTGGCACAGATTGATTGAATTGAGCAAATAAACAAACGCTTTCGTTTGAGGGCTTCTGGAAGATAAAGCTGCTTTTCTCTTTCTCAGAGCAGATCTGTGTACCGAAGTCGGGGTACGAGATGATGAGAAGTCGTCAGCCTTGCCACTACTGTCGAACATAGTTGCTGCCTACACTGAGAGGATAAAGAGGAAGATCAACAAGAGCAAGCGCGACGTGTGTTGATATGCCGAATAAATGGTTTTATCTATTTCGTTTTTTTTAGCATAGTATCACAGCTGGGTTAGTGCTTCAAGCTGAATGCTATTTGCATTTCTTTGCGACGAAGCAATCAATCACATTTACTGTAATACTTTCCAACTATAAATAGTTGCTTTTGAATTTAGCTATTTCTCTGCCACACTCAGAGACGCCTAACGGTTACTTATGGGGCTAATTAGTAAAAAATAAAAAAAGTTCACTCTCAGAATCATTTAACGGTTCGTTACTGGCTCATAATGACATTTAAAGTTAAGTACAGCAAGACCTTTACTTAACTTGTTAATGATTGATTTTGACATTTAAGTTTGAGGTTATTTTATTATTTTTACCGGTGAATCAGCTTTTGCATTTACCTATTTAATAGCAATAATGTCTGATTGGTCAAGCCGAGGCGTCAGCCTTTATTGAGTTTGTGGACTATGCTAGAAGATATAGAGAAGTAGGACCGAGGCAGTATTTACCAGATTATTTTGATCCCTTTTACTAAATACTCTATTCAAGAATTCCATGCATTATGTAGATTTAAATCTACATAGATATTGATTGTTGATGTGGCACAAATTAATGAAAACTCCAACAGCAATGGTTTTACAGTGCGACAAGCCTTGATTGAATGGTTTTTACTTACATTTTGTTTCTTTTATAAATAAAAATGCATAAATTAATCAAATGATAGTAATTTTATTTTACGTTTCACCAAAAGGTGTCAAATCAGGATGACTGTTTTCCAAAAGATTTTTTTAATTCTTCTAATTCTATTTTAGCTTTTGCTAACAATATTTTTTTTCTCTTTTCCCCTAATAATGTTGTTTTTTTTTATTTGTCGTACTCGCTAGTTTGTTGTTTATTTCAAATCTATAGAAACACATCTGGTGCGGATAATAATACCTGCACAAACTCTTTTATTAAACTATTGATAAAGAACTAAAAGGGAATACAAATATTTTTATCAATAGGCGCTGACAAAGATCTTTGTTCACACTACAAAACATTACGGAAGTAATTAAACAATTAATTATGTTACAACGCTCAGCAATAAACAAAAATACCAAAAAGCCCCGAGTCGCCTTGAGGTCCCTAACATCTGCCTACTTTCTAAAATGCTTACTATATAAATTGTGCCTATTTGTTTCTCCAAGATCTTAAATAACACGTACCTAAAACTATCTTTAATCTAAAGCTTAAACCATGGGATCGGCTGTCCTGCACATTCAAATGAAATTTAAAATTCACAACACAAAACTTTCTCGCCTGGCGAATGAAACGCAAACAAAAACATTAAATAATATTCCCTGATTTGACATTGACAGTTGGACTCATTTGGTAGTGAAGCCATAGCAAAAAGGACGCACTCGCTTTAACTTATTTAAATGACAATAATTGTTTCGCTTTGTATTTTAGTAAAAAATTACAGTTAAAGAACTGGTTATCATTTATATTACTACGAATAATAGTTTTCAACGAGTTTATATAAACTTTTTTTGGTTTAATATCAACTGTTTTTAAATGTGTCTATACCAAGGCTTTATCGATATGATACGACGATTTGGAGATGCTTTGCCCTACGGATACTTAAATCTGTTATTTGCTAATGAACGCTTAAATTATGATTCTGGGATGTACCATTGATTAACGGATTTAATGCAAATTAGTTAAGTACTCATGAGGACTAATTGAATGTACATACCTTTTTGAGTGTGGCTGCCTGTGTCTCATTTTACAGTTTCCGTGAGATTACTACATTGTTTGTTGTACGCAATAAACATCTATCTGATGTACCTATTCACGGATTTTATCAATCCTTCAGAATAATTTCGCTTTTGTATTTTACTGTTATGTTGTGCATCTACCTACGTAGAAGGTTTAACCTATTCACGGATTTTATCAATCCTTCAGAATAATTTCGCTTTTGTATTTTACTGTTATGTTGTGCATCTACCTACGTAGAAGGTTTAAAAGCAGATCACCTCATTTTCAAGTAACTTCATACTAAATTACTAATCTTAAGACACCAGGTGCAAGACTCCATAGCCAACATTGTTCTAACTAACTCAGCATCAAAACATCTAGGTGGAAGGTAGTTTGAACCTGAAGTTAGACATCAGCTGTTACAGGCTATAGCACAGCCTAATTTATTATGCTGGGAGGCTAGGTACAAGAAATCTTGGAGAATCTTTATTACGTGCAGAGTTGTGAAACACAATGAAATATGAAGTTGGTTTGGTAAAGCATTATTTTATAACACTGGAAGTTCTATGCGTAAGTGACTGGTGTATTTATTATGCTGTGGCGATGTAAACATCAATGGGTTTTATAGTAGGTAGGATGCTATTTATAATGGCGTGATGCCATAAAATACTTTCTTTGTTTATTAACAGCATTTACTTACAATGCAGGAAAATATCTTAAGAAAAGGAGAAGGATAACGCTCTCATACAAGCTTGGTCCAGCAAGGACGAAGGAATATTTGAGTCATATAATATCAAAGCCGGCAATCTCCAGTTTTGGTAAAAAAAAAGTTATGAATGTAAATATTTTCTCTTTGGTCAATTCTCCATATTGTAAAACAAAATTCACTTCAAAAGCGGCATTCTCTCATAGAAAACGCGATCGAAATAAAAGTGTTGGTAACAAAATCGGCAATCTCCATGAATGTTTCTTTCAAATACGGCCGTCTCCGCTCCGACCAATCAGAGCCCAGCATTTAGTATGGCGTTTGTCCTCTCAAGAGTGAAAACCAAGAATCAAGATGGCGACGTTCAAATCAAATCCGGCAATATCCAGCACTGTCCGTATCAAAGTAGGCAGTCTCCACAAATACACTTCAAATCCGGCAATCTCCATTTCATTTCTAAATAAATTATTAGTAAAATGTTAAAGAACTGCTACATTTAATAGATAAATGTGATTATTAACTGTTACTAAACTAGACCTCTTAAATGAAACATTATTTTTCAGTGTATTATGAACAAAAAACGTTTTTCGTTGATAACTCAAATGTGTGGCAAGTGGAGATTGCCGGCTTTGATATTATATGACTCATTTGTATTGAATAGTCCAGTTCATATTTGATTACTCCAAACTCGGTGGTGACGATATATAAGACATTTTAGGTAAAGTTTTTGGTACGACCATAGAGTTATAATATAGTACATTTATATAAATATCGATGGGTACGACATTTAGATATTTAAATACAGTAAGCTTGTACATTTTCGTGATGGTCCAGTGGTTGAGGCCTCCTTCACTTCTCATGCACGAGGTTGTGGGTCCAAAGAAGAGAATTATTGCGTTTTGACAAAAATACAAACAATATGATCCTTTGTGCGAGACTGGTGTCAATACTAGAATACTCTGTGTGCCGGATCACCACGCTCTCACCCCTTACCTTAATGTTGCCTTAAGCGAGACGTTGATATATCACAGTAAGTGCAGCGCCGGTTCTCCATTAGAAATAGGGCAAAATCAGTTGTCCAAAGTGCACGTTAGCAAGGTAAATCGAAATGAAAAGATGAGATGAGAGTCCATGCAAGCCGGGTTCGGTTGGGAGAGCAGAAACCTCAAACATCCAGAAACAAAGCCAAAGGTCGTCGTAAAACACCACGAGAAACCACAAGTAAACATTCAAGATGCGAGCCATAAGCAAATATACACGAATGACTTAAATTGTCACGTCATTCGTAAAATACATGTCTTGACTTTGCCATGACAATGGACATAAATCCCGTAACACACGTACCATTTCCATAATATGTAATGTATGCAAAACAGCACTGTTAAGGAAAATTATTATGATAATTGGACCTTTCATTTATAATAAAATACCTCATAAATTTTGCAAATAAAATACCACAAAAATACCATAACAACTTAACACAAACTTTAACATAATTATATTAAACCTAAAAATAACAGTCCTGAATTATCAAAATTAAACCCAACTACTGCAGACGAGGTATTGAAAATAATAAAAAACTTAGATTCCAACACTAGCTCTGGTTTAGATGGTATTAATACAAAATCCATTAAATGTGTTAAAGATAATATAGCGGAAAGCATGGCAAACTGTATTAATAAATGCTTAAACGAAGGCAACTTCCCTAGCCGCTTCAAAATTGCAAAGGTTCGCCCAATCTTCAAATCAGGTAGCAAACTTGACCCAAGTAGTTACAGACCTATATCGGTACTAGCAGTGATGTCGAAAGTATTTAAAAAAAATCTACATAAACAACTGTATGAATTCCTAACTACGATTGATTACCTATACAAAAAGCAATACGGGTTCCGACCAAAGTCCAACACTGTTTCTGCAACTGTTGATTTAGTAACCAATATTAGATCTAGCATTAATCAGAAAAAAAATACTCTAGGAATTTTCATTGACTTAAAAAAGGCTTTCGACACAGTTAGCCATGACATACTGCTATCAAAATTAAATGACATAGGTGTAACTGGCAAAGCACTTGAGATTTTAAAATCATACCTTGCAGACAGATCTCAAGTTGTCAAAATTAATAGTCAGTAAAGTGGCCCTCAAACAGTTACTTGTGGCATTCCTCAGGGTTCAATTTTGGGACCCCTGTTATTCCTAATCTACGTCAACAACATTTATGAGATTGGACTAAAGGGAGACATCACTTTATATGCCGACTATACATGCCTGTTTTATTCTGGTCACTCATTACAAACAGTAATAAACCAAGCTCAGCATGATTTAGATCTCTTACATATTTGGTTACAGTAAAATTTGCTTACCATTAATGCCTCGAAAACGAAATACATTATCTTCTCTGCTAAAAATAAAAAAAAAATTAAAATTACAGTCCTCTTACCTATTAACGGAGAAAAAATAGCTAAAGTTAATAATTAAAAATATTTAGACCTTGTTCTTGATAGCCAGCTAACCTGGAAACCGCACATCAAAAAAATTCGCAATAAAATTAACTCACTAACAGGTGCACTAAAAAGTATTGTCCGATGTCTCCCGAGACATGTTCGATATACGATATATAACTCGTTGGTCAAGTCTCAAATAGATTATTTAGTGGAAGTATGGGATTCTGCAACTAAATCAAACTTGCAAAAATTGCAAGTTGCACAAAATAGAATCATTAAAACATTATTTCAATATGATTATCTTACACCCACAATAAAAATTTATTATGATACAAAATTATTCAATCTTACCCAAATATATAAATATAATACATGCACTTCAATTAGAAAAATTCTTACAAAAGATATACACTCACAAATTACATTCACAAAAAAGATACTACCATAAACGCATTGTCATGCGTTTATGGTAGTATCTTTTTAGGCAGGCTAATAACCTGTGTTTAAGATCCCATAGAACGAACTACGGAAAAAAGAGTATTCTATATGATGGGGCCCAACTCTACAACGAACTAGCTAAGGTTATAAAAGAAGCCAAATCTCTGTTTACATTCAAAAAGTTATTAAAAACCCACATTTTAAAGGATTCTTCATTAATAAGCACATAATATTGTTATTATTATAACTTATAAATAGTTAATCATATGAATGTAATACAAGTAGTACATTAATGCACGTAACATAACTGATACACATCACCGTGTAAACGCAATATACATATACATACTATTATATACCTACATACATACGCACATACTTACATGCAAGCACTATATAATAATCTACATTGAAATATCGAACTACATTTTCAATAATAACAATATAAATATTTTAACATTACACTAAAACTATTTTCGCAATGATATCGCTGTGTCACGGGCTTAAGTAAAAATATCTTGTCACTCACGCACACTAAGCCGCTGTACAGCGAACATAACGAGCGACGTCGCGCACTTTGTTTTGTTTACATTATTATAATTTTTTGTTGTAACTACCCACAATAAATTACTAATCTAATACTTACTACAACTTTTTAATCATAATAATATATATTAACGTAATTTGTCATAGTACTAACCCACTACGCCAATCGGCTTAATGTACCTATTCTTATTCTTACCTAGATACATTATATGTTCTCTATAAGTGATTTTGTAAATCTTTTGAGAATAAATGTCTTAAACCGTAAATTTAAGGATTATTCAGTAAACATTTTTAAATCTAAGGTTATTGCACTGCTATTAGGCAAATAGGGGAAGGTTGCGATCATTGGACTAGTTCTTTCATTGGACGACCAAGGTATTTCCAAAACTGTGCAAGCTAGCAACACCCAAACTAGTCGAAACGAGTCAGTGGCGATTCAGTTGCACCCTCCTCTTACCTCAGTGACACTGCATCACGTAGCGAGGCGTGACGCATGTGGTTGTGTTTGCGGCGGTCAAAATCTAATAAATTCACTCAGGACAATTTGACGTAAGTATTATTGTATTCATATTTGTCTGCGTTCACTGTTATGAAATATTGGACGGTTTATTTGAGATTTCATGACTGTTATTCACTTTTGTGTAATCAAGACCATTTATATTTTAGATTAGTTTTTCTGAACCAGTACCTTGTTGCCATCAATGGACCTCAATAGAGTTCCACCGTTGGACCGGTCCAATCATAGCAACTTTTTACTGTCGTTTTTCGGTCATAATAATTATGGCAATAGGTTCCGAGTATTTCACTAATTAAGTAATATTACTAATATAGTACTATTATTAAAACACCCAGTTAAGAAAGGCCCTTCTCGCGTTCCCGTGAGCGTCCCTGCCATACGTGTTCCACCCGACCACTGTACGCCGACCCCTCCCAACTCTTAATAGACTAGAAATGCCCAATGTTTAGACTGCTGGGACAAAGGCCTCCTCTCTGTGAAAGGGAATGGGCCGTAATCCACAGCGCGTATCTTCGAATTATTGGGCTCTAGGACAGATGAAGAATTGTTCTTCACCGTTTTGAGAGCAAATACGCAAAGTAAAGTGGCTGCCTGGATTCGAACTCACGACCTACAACTCGTAAATCGGGGCCTTTCTCACTAGACCACCACTGCTACCCAGAACTGATATATTGTGTTGTAAACATAAGGTGTCAAGTATATAATTATTAGGTATAGTATTGTGCGTGTGTCTGATAAAATAACAGAAAGTATATTGTAAATGTCCGAAACATATTTTAAATTACCTTACTAAAATAATACAATAATGTGTCTTGCACTAAATATCTGCTTGTAAAGATAACTAGACAACTAATAGGCTTACTAAGTTATTATGTCATGTTATATTGAATTTTTCAGTAGCAACCCGGAGTCTGGATACGTGCCCAGTTGATGGCAATAGGCTTGCCTCCTATTTGTGCCCAGTTGATGGCAATAGGCTTGCCTCCTATTACATGGGGCTTAAACGTAACTGGCGAAATCTGGGTGTACATAGGTATTATTTTTTACAATGTCTGACATTCTCGTCATTACTTATTTGACATTATACATAAATTTCAATATCGACTATTGATTAGTGATTGCCATGGAAATCATGTCACATGGTTCAAATAGGTTCATTTTATTTATATAGATTCTTTTACATATTGTCAATAAGAGAACGTTGTAGGCCTTACATATTAGATTTGTAGACGATTTTCTATTCTGTATTTTCATTCGTCTAAGTACCTGGTACTTATTGACAGGCCTGCACTGTCCTCCCATACCTATTATCACTATAATTTGATAGCTTAGCATAGAGCACACGTGGGATGCTCTTAAGCGAGCTGTTTGGAACCGTCAGCCACGTACCCAGAGCCAGAGCCAGAGCCAGAGCCAGAGCTCGGGGAAGCCGCTTTTCAAGAATGGGACAGATTACCCCAAGAAATGCTGGGTAACTTGATTCTCAGCATGCCCAGGAGGATCACCGCATGTGTTCGAGCCAAGGAAGGAGTTATATTTTATTGAATATAAAACGTTTATAAATAAATTGTTGTTTAAGTTTGGTATAACAGTCTTTTTCTTTCTATAAAAGGATAATGCTCAAAAAAAACCCAGGCCCCGGCGCAAACGGTACATATCTCAAATTCTTAGTATAAAATAGTAGTTTCATACTAAAAAAAAATATAGCCAAAAATTCGTTTTTAAACGTAATATTTTGCTAATCCTTTTTTCGTGCAAGTAATTTTTAAATAGAATTATTTAAAGAAAATATGTATATACATATATTTTAACATACTACGCTACCCATTATAATATTCTCAGTGGTTGTTGCAAGGCGGAGAGGCACTAAACTAAACCGGTTGTTTGTTCACACAATACCTTTCCGTCGTCGTCGCTCGCTACAAAAACGAACCAAGAGTCAACTGCTATTTCACTCGCACTTATAGGTTCCCTGTATTCTCGTACCTTATCAAGTTACCGGCCGAGTGTCACTCATTGTGTAGTCTCGCTCACGTCACCTGACCAATGCGCAGTCCTTCGTTATACTTCGTTGAGATATGTGCGCTTCATTGTTTATAATCGACTTTTGTGAACTTATAACCCTGCATACTACTTTGGCATTACTTTGGACTTGGATAAGCTTCGCGATTAGTTATTTTTGAACATGAACAGGTGTGTTGTGTGTGATCGGTCGTTATACCGAGGTATTCGAAGACACGTTCTGACACAGCGTTTTTTCGAATCCCGGAGAGACTTCGTTGAACGTATTTTCCAGAATTTGCAACCGCTACAAGAGGTAAGATATATAATTATTTACGTGTATTTATGTAGTATTAAAATAGTCAATATGATAATTATGCACGGGTATTAAACATTATTATCTATGTAGGTACATAACCTACAAATACAATCTGAAAGCAGAGCAGGTGTACCTACTTATTTTTTATTATGAAAAGCAAGGGGTATGTATGTATAGTCATAACATAAATAAACCGGCTCCGTAGCCTGGGTGGTAGTGTAACTGCCTCCGACGCACAGGGTCGCGAGTCCGAATCCCGCCCAGGGCAAACATTCGTGTGATGAGCACTTGTGTTTGCCTTGTGTCTGGTTGTTGTTTATCTATATATGTATCTATTTATATATCTGTGTATGTATATCAGCTGTCCGACACCCATAGTACAGGCTCTGCCTAGTTTGGGGTCGGATGGCCGTGTGTGAGATGTCCCCACATATTATTATTATTAAACCCCTTACTTTTCATAATAAAACAATAAGTATACCTGCTTTCAGGTTGCATATTGTATAGGTACTCAGATATGTAATAATAATTACATTAAATATAGCTATGAATAAAAAGATAACATAGATAATCGACCGCAGAAAAATATTAATCGCTAGCACCAAATCATTGTCGACGTTATTTACTAAAATATTTAATTCTATGTTACAGGTAGCTTTTGACGGGTCGAGGTCAATATGCCATCCTTGTTGGCATAGGATCGACCATTCTGTACGTCCTGATCTTGAACCACCAGCTGCTCTTATCCATCAAGCTGGTGGTGCCGCAATCACAGTTCCAGATTTCACTAGGGCGGCCAACACTTCCCGTCGTTGTATGATGGAGAATTGTGGCAACATGCAACTCCGACAAATGCCTAATTCGATTAAGGTATTTTTACTAAGTTATTACAGATTATACATACCCCGCTCGCAAGGATTTGTGAAAACCATCTGAGAAATACATCCTTGGAAGACATGCCTCATAATGTGTCACATCGTGAAACAGATTTTAATAGTGATACTTTTAAAGATATTGTGAATATCTATACGCTAGCACTGGAAAATAGATGTCAATTGGATTTTGATAATATAAACGAAATATCACAAGAAGATTTACATTTCTGGACTGGCTTAAGTCATGAACAATTTGATACTTTATTGTCACAAGTACCGACCTTGTCTCGGAGATCTAGTTCTGCTCGAAAAGACTTAGGCATTTACCTTTCTAAAATAAGAACAGGTGAACCCAGTATTAGATTGGCAACCACTTTTAATACATCTCGGCAAAGTATAGACCGAAAACTCGCGCTGGTGAGAGAATGTCTTTACAATGATTTCGTTCCTTTGCATTTGGGCCTGGATCATATCAGCAGAGAAGAAGTAATCCAAAGAAACAGAATTCTCCCTAATTACATCTTTGGGAATGACCAATCAACGAAAGCGTTGATAATATGTGACGGCGGTTACATTTTTATCCAAAAAAGCTCCAATTTCCTTTTCCAAAGGACCTACAGCCTCCATAAGTATACCAATTTGATAAAACCTTTTATGTTGGTCTGCGGTGATGGACATATTATAGACGTCACAGGTCCATACTCAGCTTCGACCTCTGATGCTTCCATCATGCAGCAGATTTTACAAAATCATGATGGCCCATACGAAGAAGCACCGATTAATTATTATCTTGAACAAGACGATGCGTTCATTCTTGTCAGGGGATTCCGTGACGCAGTTCCTCTTCTAGAAACATATGGTTATGTATGACGTGCACATGCCCCCGACCAAAAGACGTGGTGAAACCCAGCTGACATGTGAAGAAGCCAATAAATCTAGGCTGGTCACCTTATGCCGCTGGGTCGTAGAGACAATCAATCGACGGTTTAAACGTGATTTTAAGATTTTTAGATACAGAGTATTTAATCGAGCATTGCCCTCAACAATGACTGACTATAAGATAGCCGCAGCGCTTATCAATGCCTTCCAAGAACCCTATGAGGACAGTCAATACACTGAACAATTCGTTGATATTATAAATAGGAATGTGCACAAGCCAAACCTTTTGGCAGACTACGTCATTGAGCACAATTTAAACAGACATAGAGCCGCATTTGTTCGTTTGGAAGCAAATGACCAGACGTTGGAAGATTTCCCCAGACTTTCCCAAGAAGAGTTGATATTGTTTGCTGTGGGCACTTATCACTGTAAAATAGCACGCTCCTATTGCAGTGAGCACATTAAACAAACAGGTGTCTACGAAATTGAAGTATATAGACATCCAGTGCTCGTAACAATTAATGGCGAAAGCGGTGTTTTAATAAGATGCCGTATACAATCGCGGCATGTAAGGAACAGAACTTACTATACTTATATTTTGTATAGAAGAGAAACCGGTATTAATGCAATTTCAGAGCATTATTGC
Organism: Antitype chi; assembly: GCA_947359405.1. Taxonomy (NCBI): domain Eukaryota; kingdom Metazoa; phylum Arthropoda; class Insecta; order Lepidoptera; family Noctuidae; genus Antitype; species Antitype chi. The sequence continues at coordinate 22,655,719 of OX375815.1, forward strand.
TCTTGTATACATGGCAAAAGAACTTTGGGTAGCTGCGCCCATATTATGAGTGTACTGTATTACTTGGGTTGGGCCAGACATCAAGATGATTTTAATCATCCCGGATACACTCTGGAAGATGTAATCATAGACTTAGAGAACCAATAATGTGTATAATAATAAAATAATTTCATTTGCCTACTCTTGTTTTTTATTAAGTTTACCCTAACATTGCACAAAATGTAGATGGCGTTCTCAAAATACATGCCTAAATGTCATTTATAGAATAAGAGTAAAGAAAGAAATAATTTTAAAAAAATCACATTTTTGAAGCTCCTTACATAAAACAACTAGCAATTTATGACATTTAAAAAAAAGATTTTGGTAATGCCCCCTACTGAATATTATGTCACATATAAATACTTAAAATCTGAGATACATTTCATTTGCGCCGGGCCTGGGTTTTTTCCCCATACATTGTGAGCATTGTCCTTTCTGTTACAGTTACATTACGATTAATTACTTACTAATTTTTTTTTATAAAAAATAGAAATTGTTTTATTTTTAATTTCAAACAGGGTATTTCTATTTAAAGAAAACACACAACAAAGAATTTTTCTTGATAAAGTTCAATTTAAAAAAGAAAAATTCAATTCCATTGGCCTAGACCTTAACCTTTCATAATGTGAAATCTATCTTCCCCAAACCACTGACAGACAGACTACCATAGCAAAATTTTGTACAATAGCACCTGTACGCACTGGGACTACAGCTTAGTACGGCCGTCCTCCCCATTGTGTACAGTGTGGCTACGTTTGAGACAATTGAGCCTAGTACCTGTCAGTTATCTAAGACCCAACTGACTATCAACCTAGCCCTATAGGTTTCACCTAGCACCCGAGTTATCCCTACGCCCTAACCTACCATACAAACCACACCAAACGTGAGTTATGTTGGCTTACGAGAGGGAAACCTGTTACAAGGAGACCTACGGTAACAGACGGAATTTGGGAAGGAATATGGGTTTGTGTACGTCGTGCAATGTACACAGGATATGGTTTTCTTACTGCCCATCCCACAGACTCATAGTATCGTTGCTGGCTAAAGGTGTCTTGGCCACAGTAAGAGGAGGTTGTAGGAGATGAATCACACTCGACTCCAGCTTGATGACTGATTTATTACAATAATTTACTTAATTACATGCAAGTTTTGTGGTCAATACAAATTGATATCTATTTCTATGTGTGTTGTGTGTGTATCGAGCCGATGAGGCGAAGATCTCAGTAGGTTACTTCTTAGCGCTGACGTAGTGCCGGTGTTGCCGGCGCGTGGAAAAGATGTATGTCGCTCTTAACGCTGACGCTGTGATGCTATTGCATATTCATGGTTGAATAGCACCAGATATCAAAATTACAGAAACAAACTCTCTTCACCTCTTAGGGTCCCCAATTTTTGACGAATCCTTTCCAACGTTTATTGAGGAAAAAATTAAAAATTTCAATGATGACTCGGAATGACTTTTCAAAATTAATATTCATTCGGCCTTCATGCTCATTCGATACTGTTGCTTTGGACCAAAATTTACATATAGCCTTCGCTCCTCCTATCTTTGGAAGCATCCACAACTTTTAGAAAAAGTAGACCAAATGATTAGAATCACACTAACTTCAATCCTAAATGTGGTTTTGGACGACCGAGCGTGGCAGCAAGCCATACTTCCCATTCGCTTGGGCAGTCTCGGCGTCCGAATAAATTTCAAGTATAAGTTTACCGGACTTCCTCTCCTCGGTCCACAGCACGGATAAATTAATCAGGAACATTTTATCCTCCTCACTGGTCGATTTTGAAGTGCCGTGTTTGACTGATTCGTTGAACGCTTGGAAAATGGCTTATCCCAATACAGTTTTACCTGACAATCGATCCTCCCAGAGACGGTGGACGTGCCGCTCTGCAGTATTACACGGAATACCCTGGTAAATACGTCACCTAATACTGTTGAGCGTGCGCGTCTGCTGGCTGTGGGAGAGTGGGAGTCAGGCTTGTGGCTTCAGGCGTTCCCGTCATCCACCATAGGCACTATGATCGATTACTAATCGTTTTGGCTCGCTACGTGTCTCCGCTTGGGCGCACCTTGTGTGGCTCTGCATCGGTGTCACTGCGGTGAAGTTGTCGACATTTTCGGGCACCATGGCCTGTCCTGATGCAGGAGCGCAGATCGCATCAGCATTAAGGATATTATTCGTCGAGCCCTTGTCACCGCCGGCGTACCAGCGGTATTAGAATCAAACGGCTTGGTACGTGACGATGAGAAGAGACCAGACAGTATGACGTTATTGGCTTGGACGGTGGGTAGACCTCTGGTGTGGGATGCAACCTGTGTCGACACCCTTGCGCCATCTCATGTTCCTAGCATGGCGGGCTGTGCTGGTGCCGCTGCTGCGGCTGCTGAGACCCTCAAGAGGCGTAAATACCGTAACCTTATGGGTAACTACGGTTTTGAGCCGTTTGGGGTCGAAACGCTCGGATCATGGGGCCTGAGTGCACGTCTCCTTTTTAAGGAAATTTCTCGCCGGCTGGTCGACACTTCACGTGACCAGAGGGCTGGGTCATTCTTTGGCCAAAGGCATGCATTGCCATTCAATGTTGCAATGCTGCCAGTCTTCTGGGCACATTTTCTAATGACAGCGATGCGGACGAATACTTCGACGCCTAAGTGTCCTTTTGTTTTTATATTTATTTGTTAAGTTTGTTTAAATGTTTTATTCTTATTCAAATAAATAAATATCAGCTTATGCTAGTGATCACAAACTTTTTTTGATGTGTGTACATCGACGTGTACTTTACTTATATAACCAAGTAAAACGTTATGAAACTTAAAGTTCAATTAAATAAGGTAAAAAGCAAGATAAAATAAATAGTTCAAATGTTGTACCTAGGCATAGTTTTTCATATGGCATCCTAAACTTGTCTATTATATCTTGTGAACGTCCTATTATTTAAAAAGTCTGTGTAATATCACGATTGAATCTGCTTAAAATCCACTTTAACTCCGCAACTACTAAATTCAATTACTTATGAGCACCAAGACTAGTCTAATTATCTCGCGTGTGATTGGACATCCACCACAATTGCTGTTATTACTAGTCTAGTGCTCTGTGGTTATGGTCTAAGCTGAGGTAATCTGATAAAGGAGCGTGCACGCATGGCGCGCGGCCCGGGAACAATTGACCGGATTGACTTTGTTTCAGACGCACGCCGCCGCGCCGGACAGGCTGCCTCAAAGTAGGTATCGTAATCTAGCTTCGTTAACGTTGATATCAGGCGCTTATTGATAGTGTTACAGCTTGGTGCAGATGGAGGACAGGCATTGACGTTATTTTTTTCAGTGGAAATAAAAGAGTTGGAAGCTTGTTATTGCATCGCATAGCGAAATCATGGACTTAAAGTACAGTGCACAATTCGCTTAGTCATATTCCTAAAACTGTCTACCTATCATTAATATTGTACACTGAATCTACTCTAAATTCGTAGTGCTGATGAGTCCCAATTATTCTGTGTAGAACCCGGCAGAGAATAAGACTTCTTAAATATTAACACAGAAGAAAAGTGTCTAAAGGATTTTGACAGGAAGACCTATCGTCTTGTCTGATACCTTCAGCAGAATCTTTCCGCCTATTATTAAGAGGAACTTGTAACTTCGGATTTCAGAATTCGCAGCAGCATATTTATGATCAATTACCACTTCATTTGGCAAGTTTGTGAAGTCTGTTGTTTAGTAGCCGTTGTTATAATTACGTGTTTTTATTTTTTGGTTTATTTTTTCAATGTGTTTTTTTTTCGCACAGTAAGAACACAGACTAAATCATCCCCTTAATAATTATAGCTACACCAAACTATCGAACATACCGTCCAAAGATAATAATATGCACATGTTGATAGGTAATCAAGTGTGATTAAACCACCCAGTACCATAGTCTCATGGCAGTTACACCTATATATCATCGTACGGCCGTCAATTGCCAGCATCAATCACAAACCATCATGTATGTTAACTCATCCGAGTACCACATTCCCCTATGTCTGTACCCACAGCCAGCGGTAACCCCCAATGAATATAGCTTGTGAAGCTATGCGTAAAGTCCCCATAACTAGGGACGCCGCTCGTATGCACTGTGCCGAATGGTGCGGGAAATGTATCGGACCGCGCGTCCGTTATCGGTATTGTGTATGCTGCTTTAGGTTATACAAGTTTGTTATGTAGATCTGGTATTAGGTTTAATTTGGTATGCAATTGGCAAGAGTACTTACAATTCTTATTGGTATTGGATAACTATGATGAAATCAGCCGGTCTATTTTTCTTTATCTCATCGTCAGTACTTAGTTGAAGTGAGCTGTAAATAGTGTCAATTCTAAGCATAAAGTGAACAGCTCACTTCACCTTAGTTTTCACGGTAATTTTTTTGCAGAATATCTTGGCTGGACCTGCTATACTTTCTTCATTTTATTTTCTATCATGGCTCCTAGAGTAGCAAACTTTGACTTCAACAACATGAAAACAACAACTAAAAACCTCATGCTTATGGCATGTTTCAGTTTTTGTCAGCTTTGTATTTTCTTAATCACAGGAAAATTTTTATTGTTATATCGTAAATTTCACATAACATAACACCACGCCTTGTTCCCCTGAAGGGTTGGGCAGTGGTAATAATATTTTTTTAAAATTTTATAATGAATTTGTTTATTTCAGAAAAAAAAAAAAACACATGTATGGTCCATAAAAACAAAATTCAAAGAAAAAAAAATTACAATACAGAAAAAAGTGCGTCGTTGGTGCCTGTAATAATGATAAAAAGTCATTGTATCACAAATACCAGCGCCTTCCAAACTAATTAACAAAGAAAAAAATCGATCGTACCTACTACATAGTGAACTCGTAAAAATATATAAGTACCTAATGAATAAGATAAACAGTAGAAGTAATTTTAAAATAAACAAAAAATAAATAAATAAAAATACTAAAAATTCAAATAAAGCTACTTATGTTGACCATATTCGTTTGTGTTCGGGTGTGTGGTTCTGTATGTGAGAGTGTACGTGTAAGTGTACATACATATGAGCATGTGTATGCGTCTGTTTTAGAACTATCTCTGTTGGATTGGTTTGAGCAGATCTTCACTCTCCCGGTAATTTAATTTTAGTAAGAGGCGTTGTAATTCTTTTTAGCATTTGTTTTTTGTTATGTATGTACATGCTATTTTATTGCTATTTTATTAGATCTAAAGGACAACGAGGACATTGAACGTGAACGCAGAGCGCTGGCGGTCCGGGGTAATATGTTGGCTCGCAGGTTTGCTCGTTGCTCACCTCAAGTCAAGTTAGCACTATTCAAAGCATATTGCCAATCCTTCTACACGAGCAGCCTGTGGGTTAATTATACTAAAAAGGCTTACAGCGCTCTGCGGGTACAATACAATAACGTCTTCAGGATGTTGTTGCGGTTGCCGCGGTTCTGCAGTGCGTCCGCTATGTTTGCCGAAGCGCGTACGGATGACTTTTACGCAATAAGACGCAAGCGTGTGTCGTCACTGTTGGGCAGGGTACGTGGCAGCAGCAACAACATTCTGAAGATAGTTTCCACTAAATATCAGTGCCCGATACACTCGCTCTGGGTAAGCATTGTGGTTGGGACTGTAAAATAAATGTTTAGAATATTGTTTAATGCTTTGATTATTACTGTTATGATTATTGTTAAATGTTTTATTTCCTATTTGTATTTAAATTCGTTGCCTACTAACATAGTTCATAAGCTATTATTGTTACTAACCATATTGGATCATGTTATCTGACAAATAAATAAATAATAATAATAATTACGAGTAATATGGCTGTAGAGACAAGAACTATTTATGCAATAATTTCTACTGGCGAGAGCAGTTTTGTGCGGCTGAATTTCACACACTATGTCCTTCCTACGCTCGATGTTCGGTTTATATGGGATTTTAGCATGTTTACGTAGGACGGTCTGAAGGTAATCATCATTTCGCTAGAAATATGGGGCGAGCCTATTGCCATCATCCGGGCAGCAATTCGGACTGCTACTGAGAAATTCCAGATAGAAAAACCCAATAACACTTTACCCGACTTGGGAATCGAACCCAGGACCTCATACTCAACAGCAGTGCTCGCAACAACTCGACCAACGAGGCGGTCAAACAAACAAACATAGCAAACATTTCGTGCTGGGCAAATTTTTTCTCAAATCATCATTCAAACAATTTTCACCCTTATGTTTTCCTCCTAAATTTCTCGCTCGTATTCCCCAAAAACATTCATTACCTTGTTAACTTATTGCTTTTCCAACGTACCATCTGCAGCACCTTACCCATAAATTAAATCCAATTAAACTCCGCCCATACCCAACCGCTCCAAAGTAATTGATTGATAAGCTTCTATAAAATTAATGGAACATACGCACCCTGGGTCTCTAGTTCAACAACACTTTAAGTATAAAGTCTATACATCGTTCTCAATACCTAATAGACCTAATTTATCTTCGTAACTGTTTAAAGTTTAACATGTGAACGTAATCAGTCTCCGAAAGTGCGTTACGTGTTTCTGGAACATAATAATGTATTGGTAGTTGGTACAGGATGATGGTAGATTCTGGAGGAGTGTGGCATATATCTTTGTAGAAATTGAATACTTAACTAGATAACACTTTATGCCTTCGAAGTACTCGGTCATCATAACTCGGTAGGACCTAACACAGGTGTGTCGGCTAGAAAACGCTTTATTCCTTCGAAGTATTAGGTTGTCTTAACTTGGTAGGAGATCATGTGCATTGACTGTTGCAACTACTGTTAACCAATCAATCTGATTGATTAACATAACATTTATTGATTCTGAGGCGGTACGAAATTCGCTGGGTCAGCTAGTACTACTTAATAAAAACTAGAAAAAAACAACCAACTTCTGAAAAATATACAACAAAGTGAAAAAACATTTTAATTTCGGAAGTCGGTATCTTTGGACCTGTATTTCAGTTTTTGTCGCCGACTTCGTATAACAGTGATAGGAAGTAGTAATGTCATGAAGACACACGAAGTGGATTAAAAACGTATTATCAAAGCTAAAGCAAAAACTATCCAAGCAAAATGAATAAAAAATATGGGACCACCCTATATAGCATACTCTACAAATAGTAAAATATTTTTTTTGAAATCGATCCACAATTGCCGGAGATATCGCGGAACATACATGCAATAAACATACAGATGAATTGAGGACCTCCTCTTTTTGTAAGGCGCAAAATTAATCGACTATTGATCGGTTTAGTATTTATTCAGTAACTTTAGGTCAATGTCTAATACGATATATCGGGTGTACCGAATTAACGAAGCCGACAGCACGTGCGACACTGAGAAAGTTTTGCGAAAATAAAATAAAAAGTTCTATAAGTAAATATTTTTTATTAAATCTTTTCAAAGCAGTCTCCTCTAGCCTCTACACAAAGTTTAATGCGTCTGAACCAGTTCTCGAAACACTTTTTCCAGTCCGCCGCAGACACCTTGTTCACAGCCTGCTCGAACGCTGACCGCGATCTTCCGGCGACGAAAATTGTACCCCTTTGAGCTGATTTTTTATTTTTGGGAATAAAAAGAAGTCACACGGTGCTAGGTCAGGGCTTTAAGGAGGGTGACCAAGGAGTTTGACCGGCGTGCTGTCCAGGAAGTCCCTGGTTTGAGCGCGGTGTGCGAAGGCGCGATGTCGTGGTGGATCAGTAGCCCACGGAGCCCTGTGATTGGTTGCTTGTTGCTCGCAATAGAGAAAACTTCTGCCAAGCATTTGGTATGACCCATTCAGCGTTGACGCTTCTTTGGTTCCGTACAGGAATTGACACCAAGTAGCCAGTCAAAATGAAAAAGTTCGCGATCACAATCTTCCCCCCGCTTTTAGATCGCTTCACTTTGGTAGGCATTGATTGGTTTTGAAACACCCAAACCGTCGACTAGCGCTTCGTTTCTGGATCTTAATGATAAATCCAAGACTTATCACCTGTAATGATGTCGTAAACAAGCCGAGACGAGCCTGCGTCAATTTTTTTATCATATCACGTCACTATTCCATCCGGGCCGGCTTCTGAGCATCAGTGAGGTTGTGCGGCACCCAGCGTGAAACTATCCTCCTCACGCGAAGATGCACGTGTAGAATTTCGTGAAGGCTTCCTAATCCAACCTGCAGTATGTGCTGAATCTGTTGATACGTAACTCGCCTATTATCATGGATAATTTTTTTCACTGCTAGCACATTTTTGTTCCGTAACAGCTGTCAAAGGGCGACCACTTCTTTCTTCATTCCCCAAAGTTAGTTAGTCGACCGCGCTTGAATTCATCATACCAACGAAACACGGTTGCCTTAGGGCCTTCATCCATGAAAGCCATTTGTAGTCTATCGTACGATTCGTCCTAAAGATTCGTCGTACGTTCATCGGTTCGTCGTTCGTCGTACGATCTGTCGTAAAGATGGCGCTGCGTTAACATACAGCGCCATCTTTACCCACCGGACGACACTACCATAGCTGACCACGAAGATAGTTCGACCGCCAAATTAATCCCGCTTGTCAGGCGTCATTCTAATTAGCTTCATCTCGGTTAGATGGCACCACTTTCCATTCAAGAAACCAATAATTATGTAGATTTGTCTGTGACACTTTTTTCTATATTGTCAATGTCAATGTACTTAACCTTAAAGGAAATCACCAAATTCGGCTAAGCGTGGACAAGATGCCCGTTAATAATTATTTTTACTAAACAATATTATTAATTCTGAAATAAATATTTTTGCATATCACATAGCTGCCAGGTACACTTCCATAATGTCGAAATTAAAAGCATGTAAACTGTATAAGCATAGCCATTTTGTTTCGTTTATTCCCGTTGTCCCCGTATGCCATATCCCCGTCACGGGGACAGCGGGACGTGATTAAATTTATTTCCAGTTGTCCCCGTAACGTACATTCGGCTAACGGGGACAACGGGAAGTAAACTTTTCACGAGTCGTTGTCCTCTTAAATCTGCATATTTGACCTAATGTTCTTTTGACCTAATTTTCATGTGTAATCTAACACAGGGTCACAGTTCTAACCTAACTTAAATGGCACCTAACCAAATCTTAAAATATTCAATGCATGGTCGAGGGTGGGCTTGGTCGACGGAGCCCCACTTCGCGGGGCTCCTACTTCTGGATGGTTTATTAAAAAATAACCACGAAGGGGATGGCGGGGTCTATTCGCTCGCTTTGCTCGCTCACACGACCCCGCCATCCCCTTCTAACCTAACCTGTCCGAGTCGGGGTGACCTAAACTCCAGATTGCATCCAATTTCTACTGGTTACAATAGTTGAGGGTGGTAGGTGTATAGGGTATAAATCGAAGAAAAAAAAAACAGTAAAAAGTTATTACAGATTATGAATATTATAGTAAATGAATAATATACTACATGAATATTATGTCAAATGTGCATTATAGGAAATGTTTATTATATCATAAGAAATTCGATAAAATGAAATTATATCAACAATTCATTATCTCAACTGATCGTTATATTAAACAAAAGTATATTAACTGAAATTAGGTCAAGTGAACGTTAGATTTTTTGTTATTATATCAACCGTTACACACCCTATTAATCTACCACGTACCAAGACCAATCTACCAATATTTCCATACACTTTGTTTGTTGGGTAAAAGATGCCAACGCACACATTTATAATACTACAGAAAAATGAAAAAACGGGGACTGTGGGCAATAATTTTTACTTATTTTATTCAACTATATTAACGGGGACAGTGTACGGGGACAACGGGAAGTATTTTTAAATATTTAATTGAAGTACCGCTGTCCCCGTAGGACAGGGACAGTGTACGGGGACAACGGGAAGTATTTTTAAATATTTAATTGAAGTACCGCTGTCCCCGTAGGACGGGGACACGGTGTACGGGGACAATGGGAATAAACTTTTTGTTTGACGCAGTGTTAACAGCACGGAAATAAAACATCAATTTCAGTCTGTAATCGATTAGATAATAATGAATTATGGTAACCAAAAAGAAGTTTTGTCTGCAAAACGAGTACCAATTAATATTGTACGAGTATGAGAAGATTATACTCATTTACATTGTTTTAAAATAAAACAATCAAAAACGTTGTTAGTATTTGAACATATTTTTTTTAGAATATAATAATGGTTCTTTAAATCGATTATTGTTTATTTTTTCTAGCAACTCCTACTGTATCGCTTATAGACATGTTCGATCCGGTTGTTGTGTATAGAATTCTGCTTCGCAATGAATCGTTTCGGTCCTAGTATCGTAATAAAATCGATTTTAAGTAATAATTTTTTAAATGTTTGTTTTTAATTCAATTCAATTTCTTACTATGACAAACAGAGTTCCCGTTTTTCCCGAACAATTCTGCCAATGTCAGTAGTGATTTAGAAGCGTGCGCATGGAAAATAACAGCCTTAATAGTATTTTTCCTGAGATTTTCATTTTTTCTCATTTAACTAAACACATGTACGCACGGCTACACATCAAGCTATACATTTCCAGTTTAAGCTGATCTCGCATTGTATAGGATTTCCGTATAGTGCGAGAGCAGCGTAAACTGGAAAATTATAGCGTGATGTGTAGCAGTGTGTACAAATATCTGACTACTACGATTTTACAGTACGATTGTACAGTAATTTGATTTTTTGATCCTATCCTCACTACCTTTATCAATTTACAGTAGTGGATCGTACCTATATGGTTGAATCGATGTGAAAATCGATCTAATCCCGTTGTGCCGTCCCACTTGAGTATGGATACAATACATATTGAACATCTCTAACGTCAAGTGAAATGACATCTGACAACATTGATGTCTGACAACAATAAAAAATTATCTTAACGCTTTGCTTCCATGCACGGTGGATGATATTTTCTTTACTCACTGCTTTGAACGTTTGTTTTTCTTATCATGGACTCCAATACCGCTCCTCATGATGACCCGACCCTACCCGGATATTGAATCTGCACCTCAGGTTGAACCTGGTGCTATTATGGACCTCAAACTGGCTTTAATGACAAGCCACGGCAAAAACTTGGACTCCTCTGCTACGCGTAGGTACTTCGAGTGAGAATGAAGAACCAATGCGATGTTTTAATTGTGGCCTTGATGTAATGCATCCCAGAAGACACGTTGCAGCTTATTGAAGTATTATCATTATTCTGGAAATGGACTGCTCCTCAATTGCCTTGTCGGCCGAATAACGGTGGGTTGCTGAGCTCACGATATGACTATTATTTGGTATTTAAGCTGGGCTAGGCACGAACATAATCTTGCGCACCGCCTGCCCGGTCTTTTGACAATATTTTAACAGTTTATGACTATGAATAAAGTGAAAATAACAAATAAAAACGAATAGGTTTATTTCAACCATCCTAATACAACTCTACAATGTGTAAATAATCAGATTATAGAAAAGAACACGTTAAAGATTTTACCCGGCAAGGTTTACGTTTTTCACATGCCAGTTAAAACATATTCTTGCATCTTGCTACAACTTTACTATGATATTTGCTTTCCTATAGATAAGTAGTTTTTAAAATGCAAGTACACTCGAGAGCAATGAATCCGGGTCACTTAAAGAATGTTAAAAATCTCGGAAACTAAAAATGATAGGTTAATGCAATAAATTGTATTTAATAGACAATGTAATACTCCTTAAATGAAAGTAAAAAAAATATGAGTCACCATACATTTTATTAACACAAAATTACATAAAGAAAAAAACTGCTGATCTCTCCTTAAAACAAAAATAGGAAACATGAAATTTTTGAACTTTATTACGATTTTCTTGAATTTTAATACTTCGTATTGCCTCCTCGTGCTTCCATTACTGCGTTTACGCGGTTTGGCATGCTGTACACCAAGTTCCTTATACGATTTTGGGGAATATTCTCCCATTCCTCTGTGAGAGCAATTTTGAGCTCACGAAGCGTGATTGGGGGAGGGTTTCGTTGTTTTACGCATCTGCCTAGCTCGTCCCAAGCATGCTCGATCGGGTTGATATCCGGGCTGCGCGCTGGCCACTCCATACGAGTAATGTTCATCTCTTGAAGGTAGTCATTCACAATCCTACCTGTATGAGGTCGGGCATTGTCATGCATAAATATAGCATCCTCACCTAAATTGACCATAAATGGACCAACGTGATCATTGAGGATTTCTTCCACATATCTTACGCTAGTTAAAGAGCCGTTTTCTATGATCACCAGCTCTGTGCGACTTTCAGAAGAAATTCCGGCCCACACAAGTACAGACCCACCACCGTAGGCTACTTTTTCTTCGATGCATGCTTGCTTGAATCTTTCCCCTGGTCTTCGATACACTCTGTGTCTTCCATCGTGCTTGTAGAGCATAAATTTTGATTCGTCGGAGAACATAACTTTTGACCAATCTTCAATACTCCAATTTACGTGGCTCTGGGCATATCTTAGTCTTGAAATACGATGCCCACGCTCCAGTTTAGGGCCGTTTGCAGGTCTAAGGGGTTTTAAGTTAGATTCAGCAAGCCGACGTCTTACTGTCCATGCACTTGGGTTACTTCCTCCGAGGCGTCGAAACTGATTTGTGAGTTCAGTTCCTGTGAGAAAGCGATTTCGAAGCATGGTGTTCACCAAGTATCGGTCTTCTCGTGCTGTGGTACACCTGGTTCTGCCCGTTCCTGGTCTGCGTAGGTTAGAACCAGTTTCTTCGTAACGTCGGAGAACTCTTTGTACTGTTGACAGCGACACACCGACAGTCCTGGCTGTATCGCGCTGACTCCGGCCGGTTTCCAGCATTGTAAGTATTCTGGTGCATTCTTCAGGCGTAAGCGACATAATTTCAGCTTGAATAATGAATATAGAGCACTATCAACATGGTTTATGTACCCACATAAATGACAGATTACAAACAAAAGCAAAACCAAATGCTGTAATTTCGTAGTTCCATCTTCGAAAGTGGCCCTTTTTCAAATTAGATTTTTTTATGATATAACTTTACAATAACTATGAAGTTTTAATACCTTCATTTAAGGAGTATTACATTGTCTATTAAATACAATTTATTGCATTAACCTAGCATTTTTAGTTTCCGAGATTTTTAGGATTCTTTAAGTGACCCGGATTCATTGCTCTCGAGTGTATTTTATTAATATAGACCTTGTCCACGCTTAGCCAGATCCCTAACAAACTGAGCAATTCCCTTTAGCACAATCATCATACGCTTGAAACGAGAGCTTCATTCTTTTTATTACTTGCCTCTAAAACTGAAAAAAGTCTCCGCTCTGCTAGCTAACACACTACAAGTCGATAACTCAATAACACATCCGGTTTCAGGCGACACATGAAATCGTAAAAAATCATAACGCGTAAATGTTCCCGGCGCAGATCCATTTTTAATGAGACACGATAATTTAAATTAGCTCACAAACGATGTGGAGGGAAATTTTGAAATTGGAACGTACCTATTATAACTGGCCAGTCCCTCATACATAAAAAAAGTGCGTGGAGTCCCTCCGCGCGGAAGAAGTGAAACCGACTCACCCTCTTTCTCTCTCCTACTTTCTACTTTTTGTATATCTTTCTTTCTCTCTCCCTCGGTTGCTTTAAACGTTTAACACAAGTAAAGTAAGTATGCTAGGTTGTCCTCTATTATATGTTAGTATTTGTAATATGTTTGTTATCTATTCAATCTGTATGTTAATTAATGTAATTGGTGTTACCGTTTTAATTAACAATAAACAATAAACAATAAACAACAACAACACAACCTTTAGCGTTAAACGTTTAACGCAACCTTGTTGGAAGTCGCATAAGAAGTTTCACTTCAAAAACTTTTTTACACGCTTTATATTAGCTTCACTTGTATGTTTGTTTGTATGTTTGTATGTAACCGACTCCTTTGAGCGCGATTTTGACCCACTTTAAACGGTCAGATTTCATTGAAACTTTGTAAACATGTCGAGTACCGATGCCAATTCAATAATGAAAAAAAAATGAGAAAAAGAAGAACACGTTTTTGTAGTTAGCAGAACTAAAAAATAGAAAATAAATAATAGTTTAAAAAACTAAAAAACACGCTTTAAAACCAAACTAAAAATAATAGTTTAAAAAAACTAAAAAACACGCTTTAAAAACCAAACTAAAAAAGGAGAAAATAATTTAATTCAATTAAAAAGCGTGGGGTGGTTTTTGAGGTATTTTTATAATCACTTACTGTCAAGCACCCCACGCTTTTTAATTGAATTAAATTATTTTCTCCTTTTTTAGTTTGGTTTTTAAAGTGTGTTTTTTAGTTTTTTTAAACTATAATTTTTTCGCAATACTTTCTGAGTGGCCTGGTATATTAAATAATTTTATTTCTGTAAGTAGTTTTACAAAAGGAAGCACAATACCAGTCGAAATGGAGGAGCCTGTGGGAGGCATAGGCCTCCACGTCCTAGACGTCCACTGCTGGACATAGGTCCAGCAGTGGACGTCTTTTGGCTGAAATGATGATGATGATGATGATGAAGTAGGTTTGCGTGTAAAAGTGTTTGTCGCTTTTACACGTCAAACAAATTTTTAAAACTGGATAAGGAAACTCCGAGGTCACAGCCTCTTTTAAAGTGCAGACATAATATTTTTAGACTGGTGAATTAAATGGTCTATTGAGACAGAAACCACACATTGAGTGGATCTGTCCAGTCAGTGCAAAAATTTGTCAGTAACCGTGTAGCTCAACTCAGAACTTAAGGAGCTCAACGATTCGACGAACAATATCAAAGAAAGGACATTTGTGTAGTCCAAGTCAGTCACTTGTTCTTCTTGTTATTATGGTAATTTTTTATTTACCTGGAGTAGAAACTACGGGTTACTCTTGAAAATTTTGCAATGGGAATCCGCTTTGTCCGACTCGAAGACAGCTTTAGATCCTAGCTTGAGTAGGATAAGCAGATTTAAAGACCTTGGAATGGTGCAGAGAAGAGTTTTGTGGCCAGTAACCACAGTCATCTCAAAATGTATTATTCAAGCATAATTAAAGTTATTAAAGAACAGTGGTACCCATAACTGATAAAATATGTCTTCACGCGACGTCTGGACCTGGGCCCAGACGTCGCGTTTGCGACCAATAAAAAGCAACAAATCAGTTAATATTGTCAAAACACATTGAAACAAATGCGCCCAGTTATTGTGTACATTTCATGTAACGTTTCCCCAATCTGTACCAGGCATTTACCAGAAAGATAAACGATTGATTTCTCCAAACATCATTTCTCTACCTTTAATATCCTCAAATATTATACCTCCCTTCAATCATTACTTTATCGTACTGTATACAGAATTAACGATACTGATTGTAACGTAATAAATTATCAGTCCCTTTATGCTTCGTAATAGCGTGAGGTTAATGACACCGAGTCGAGTAGTCGAGTGGTTGATGAAGTCGAGACGTCGAGTGATTAAGGCTTCGGCAATTGAGGTCCGTGATTGGGCACCAATGACCTGGACCGCCCTTAGATGTGGCTGGTGAGGTGCTGTCTGGCTAAAAGGTAGTAAGTGTTCTTGGTAGGTAGCTATAGGTGGGGCTATGATCATTCCATGTTTGTTTCAATGGGAAGCAAACATGGGCGTCTCTTTGGTTTGGAGTGGTGCAGTACAGTACCTCAATAATTTTATATATCTCAATGTGTAGATATTTATATTTATCCTACAGCAGCTATCCAGCGAGAAATTAAACACAATAACCTGGATACACTCAGTAGTAGAAAAATAAGTCTAATTGATTAAATTTACTCTAGTCCACAATGCTTTGGACGTACATGTGGATATCATTACCGTAATATAATGTTACTTTGACATGATCAAAATTGCTATAATAGCAACCGACAAAAAATCGTCCCCAAGTTTTGTACATAATAAAATAATAACAGCTTCAACAATCCGTAAATACACAAAAAAATCCTCGACCGCAGTTTTGTTATGCGTCCCTGGTACCTCGATTATTTCCCAAATACCTTTAACAATGTGACATCATATAAAGGAACTATAATAAAAGAATCTGCGCATATCAGCCCTTTCCTCAGACGATTCAACCCCACTTTATACGTCGTACGGTTTTAATGTTGGTTGGATTAGATGGTATAGGAACATCTACCATCTCTCAGGGAAAATTGAATAGAGGACCCACCTCGAATCGAAGCTAAGGATATTCAGAAATCGCTCTCACTTGAACCCATGTGAGAGTGGTGATATACGGTTGGGAAGGTCGATATTTGTAAAATAGTCTTTCATATCCGCGAAATGCGATATCTTGGAATGGTGTTCAATTAAAATTAAACTCAACACAGTATCGTTGAATTGTGTTGATTCTAAACTGCCCAGTGGTCACCATTTCCAGGGAAAAGTACTTTGGTAACCCAGGTAAATCCTACGTAAGATTGTCAGTAAAACAAAAGCATTGCTGGCCTTCCATGAGGAGCTGGGGTGGATAGAATAGTCGATTTTCCCTCCCGTACGTTAAATACGCGCTTTGACGTGGAGTTGCGGCGCCTGAAATAAATGGTTTATAATTATTAGAAAATCACATACAGTAGATAACTATTAGAAATGTCGAATACCAAATTCACATCCTTTTAATCGAAAGAAAGTCAATTTTGTACAAGTTTCTAAACACCCTGAAAACCCTTTTTCCTTAGTTTTAGTCCTAATCGCTGTTTTACATGCGTAGTACGGTTTTGATTATACCACACCTTATTCCCGACGCCCAAAATTTGTCCCAACCCGCTCGTCATTCTTTGCGCCACTGAAACCCACCCATTTGATCACGGTGAACATCCCATTGTGATATTCTCACATCTATTACCTGTTGTAATCAGCTAAAGCACAATGGCTCCCTGACTCAATGGGTGAGATGTCTTGAGATAAATCCACTACGATTACTACCACTGTCGCATTGTAGGTGGACGATCGAGTGGCCATTTCAAAAATGGCATCTTAGCTGATTCGGCTTTCGGCGTCGTCTCGGCGGAAATTGGCCGAGGCGTTTGGCTTCGTTGCTATAATGATCGGGTATTGGAGCTGATGCAAGTAATCAATGCTGGGCTTGGTATTGATTTTGGGTGTGGGTGCAGGAATTTGAACTTTGTGATTCACTGTAACACATAAACCTATACCTAACATTGTACGTTTATCTAATGAAAAAGGACTGTGAAAGATTATAAAACACTTAAATTTGCCTATGATTGTGAGCTCTAGTCTGACTTTAGAGGCAATTGTCATAGCTAGTGGGTGCCCAGTGGTCAACATTCGACCATTGTTCATTTAAAAACAAATACATTATTTTGCAAAAAATATTAGCTTTCTACACTCCTTGTCCTACGAGTACCTATAAACTTTAGCTTTGCCAAATTCTAAACTCCTTCGTCCGCGTAATTTTCGTTAAAAGGAGTACAAAGTTTAACTTTACGTATTAACATAAAAGTTTTTTTTTGTGAACAGTTAATTAGCTACCGCTTGTAAGATCGATTGTTTTATTTTCAGCGCTTTCACTGTTTCACTTTTATTTTTCAGTAATCACTAACTCTATTGTAATCACTAGCTCTATTGTAAAATTCTAAAACTGTATTTTATGTTCCCAATTGGTGGCGCGTGGGGCTTATTTAAGTGGACTGTATTTTGCGATGCGGAACAAAACGATTGAGAAACGCTTGGCGATAGGTATTCGAGTTGCGGTGGGTGCATGACAATAGAATACAACCCGAAATAATTAGGGAGGGAAGCACAAACTTTTTACGGGAGCCACGTGCTGTTGTCGTCTTCTCTGGTGCACCAGTTCATCCAGGTTCAGGGGCAGTTGGGCTTCAAGTTTCTGTCCTCACACGTTAAACACAAACTGTTGATTATAAGTCTTAATTCCAAAGTTATCAATATTTTCAATCGGAGTGGGCTGACGCCATGCGCTCGCGGTGCGGTTCTATCCGGAAGTGTTCTTTCGCGACAAAAATGGCGGGGCGAATCTTCTTATTCACTCGTGAGGTATTTGCGGGAAAGTGATTGGTCTAGGAAAACGGATAGCAATCATATTTTGAATGTTGGCGCAACCACCCCAATGTAAACAAAATAACAATACTAAACATACGAAAAGAGATCGCCAGCATTCAAACATCTCCATATCAAAAACAGAAACTGATATCTCCAATTACAATTTTCCATTAGTTATAACAGTAAAAGCAACGTGATACAGATACATACTGTGTTACTGTAACAAGCTAGTCACAAGTTCATTTTACATCGTGTCTCGCCCTAGTTATGACCGTGTCGAGTGGCTGAGAGCAACATGATGCCTGACACTTCAAGTTTTTGTTCGCTTAAACTGGTGCTGAAAATATTTATGGAAAATAAAATTGTTTGTGCGTGTCAAATAGTCAACTCGAAAACAATTTGGACGTGGGACGACAACATTACACAGGAGTTGCTTCTAAAAGAGCTCGTACTTATGCAGAAGATTTATTTCAGTTTTATTTTTTATGCCATTTAGTCGCTACATCCATCAATAGTTCTTCCATACACTTCTCTAATAGTCGTCATCACTGTCCCAGGTTATTATTGATAAAAAGTTATTTTTGTGACAGAAAGTTCGAACAATGTAATGTTATCAATCATTCTAATGCACCAGCTACATACATCGCCATGCCCGGAACTTTACGCCAATATCGAAATTCACTTGAAATTGGGACGTTTCACGCCTTGCAAATGTATTTAGGTATGCTACAAATATTTTGACGTGGTCGCTACTTTTGTGGGCGCATTTTATTTGTTGCATTTTTATGCTTGGATTTTATTTGGACATTTCGCGTCGGGAGTTTCTGTAGGCTAGTTATGTGCTTGGGTGTTGCCTGTATGGAAAATATAGATTGTAGTAGGGTTATAATAAATTTACGACGTGGTATGTCCTTTCAAATATTCTGTGTGAATTCATTCTTATGTTGTTAGTATTGTGGCTATTTTTGTAAATCATTATACCCATAAACAACACCCCCCTTAATCCTTATGTATCTGCCTGCCAGGAATCTACTAGATTATCAGGAAATCAGGAATCTTATTGACTACGGTACCTACATGTTTATGAAAACAAGAATATTATCGAAAACTTTATCAGCCTCATATTAATATTGTTGACTAGCTGTGCCCGCGACTTCGTTCGCGTGCATGTCGGAAAACAATATTGTGTCGCTCAGATGGTGTAGGTACCATTCCTCCATTAAAAAGAAAGAATCTTCCGACCTAGCCTGGTAGGAACCTACCACAGCTTTCGAATGCAGTCACTGCGTCTTCAGGTTCTATAATGTTAATGCGACGAAGTCTCACTCAGATTTTTGAGGATAAATATAAATCAAAGCGCCTGGTCGAGGCTCAAATTATAATATATGTGCACCTGCCGTAGATACTCAATAAATCGACTGTGCGTCTGGTTGAGTTTGCTGAAGCGTTATTCCACGTTCCCACGGCCCGCTTTCTCACAGGCCAGACCGTGCCAAGCCAGGCCGATAGGCCGTGGGAACATACGATGCCAATGAGGTCTCCGGTGGCCAGTCGTCGCCGGCGCGGGGTGACGCAGTGCGAGGGCGGGCGCCTGTCTCGGCCCGTACAGGTGCGTGTCTTTTAGCTTTGTTTATCAAATGTTGACCACTGACTATAACCACAGCAGAGGGAATGCTCGACACGGACTGCGATAGGCCTCGACAGGTAGCAGTGCAGTAACACCTGGCGCCACCTGTCAGACGGCCCTTGGGACCGCGGCGTTATCACGATGACGAAAGAAGATGCCTACCACATGTTTCCAGTTTCTACCTTGCGTCACCCTGCGATGCCAGACCTACGGATTTACGGGTTTATCCATGGATCTATGGATTTTGGACCTCGCCTCTCGAATATACGTATTTTCGAAAGAAAATCTATAAAACAGGCATAATCAAGTTGTTGTCTTCGTATGTTTGCTATTCAAACCTAGATGGCGTTACTGACGCTCAAGATTAAGATTTTCTATGAAGATGTTCCTCATAGCCGCAATAATTTTGCTATATTACGCTAGATGGTGCCACTGAGACTTTTATTACAATTTTGTTTAGAGATTTCTTCCCCTCTATTTGTATTGAGATTGTAAAGTTGTTATTTTTAAAACTAATAAATATTTATCTCACAGTGCATTCTTTATGACTCAGAACACCACATCAATATTATTATCACCAGTTTTTATTTGAAATTCTTTTACCTTCTTTTGATTCGTGGGAATCCAACGAAAGCGATTTTAGTAATCAATATCATTACTTTTTGAAATAACGCAGACACACTAACCTTTAAGAGAATGACGTGTTATTATTAACATAATTTTTTCATATTGTATACATTAGTACCGTCTCGCGCCAATAGATGTCGTTACGTGTTTCAACATTACGTAATTAAATTCTTCTTGAACACTTTAAATTGATCATATCTTTTGATTGAGCGAAGCGATTGCGATGAAACAAAGACTTAAATATACTTCGAGTTATAAACAATATTTGAATATGAAAGTTAACCATATCGTTTCGTTCTTTTGACGTGATACTTGATCTATTCACGCATCTAAACAGATATCAGAATCACCGACTTAACGACACCGGATACACAGACAAAAATTTCGAAAAGGATTAAAATGGCATATATGTTGATTATCCTTTACCACCCAACTAATTTTTTTCGAAATATTTTGAATGTACAGAAAGAGTTCGTCTACAGATTTATTATATATATGTATGGAAGATTAAATAAATAATTCATATTTATTTGGAAATGTCTCACAAAAAACACACTATCACCCCATAAAGGCTATATTTCCTACTTTAGCCTAAACCCCGGACGTCTATCGAAAAACCAAGCACATTGTAATTCCTCTCACACACGTTAGGAGGTCCCCTACCTCAATTTCGTCCCTCTATTAAGTGACCCGTGTTAAGTGTCACTCTCAAAATGACATCACATTATTTATAAATATTTAAAATGCCACTTTGTAACAAAATAATTGGGTCAGCCTACCTATATACCTTTTATCCGATAGGATTTTTTTGCGTGTAAAGACTTTTATGTAGGTAAAAATATTAAAGTTAGTAGTTTCTACGTCGCGCTGAATGTTTGACGCTCGTAGCACGTTCGTAGCAGACTCGTAGCACGTGCGTAGCGCGTAGCATGAGCGTAGCTTAGTTTTTTTTTATTATTATTTTATTGGGTTTACCAACAATTGTTCACAATGAATACAGTGACATAACACATTCTTAAAATTAAATTACAGCGCAACAATTACTTAGAGGTAAACACCACATGCATAAAACAATGAATTATAGAGTTAAGCTAACTTACTCAGTAATAAGCGCCAATATTCAATTAAATAAATTAATATTTGTAAAAGTAAAAACAAAGGTGACATTGGAAATAGAAATTAAAATTGGTGAAAAACGAATACATTAAAAATCATAAAATTATGATACTGACAACATTGGTAAAATAAAATTTTAAGTTATAATAAATGATAAATGAGTAAATTGATAATTAATTCTTAACAGTTGCAGGTGTATAAAAAGAGATCAAATGAAAATGTATGAAAATAAGATAAGATTAAAAAATTAACGACATAAAATTTAAATTCATTAAATAAAATTGGTAACATTGATAAATTGTTAAACATATTCGATCAAATTAATCACAGTAGTAAAAATTGTATTATATTCGATTATGGGTTGCTTGGTAAACGATAAAGGATGGCTTTCTGTTTTGCAAGGGAGTCAAAGTGAAGATCAATAACATCACTGCAGCCATTGACTGCCTTACACATTCTTGCGAAAGGTGAGTTGGGTAAAAGCATGTGCTTTTACCCAACTAAGCTACGCTACGCTCATGCTACGCGCTACATTTATTTGTTATAAGCACCAGAAAATGTTTGCTGGTGCTTATAACAAATAAATGTTAAAATACATTTTTACAACTTTAGCTAAAGGTTTTATATTTACCCAGATTTGTGACTAAAATTTTCGCTTGCCAAAAAAACGATTTTCGACAACACACGTTTATTCAGCCCCTCGTCCTCCCATGCTATACTAGTTCAAATTTTACGAGTTTTTAGGCCATATAAATATCATTAGGTCATTAAAAAATAACCCTTTTTTGCTCGATATTCCCCCTACACTCGGCCAAATAAACAACTAGTAGTACATACAGCTTGTACGAGTAATTAATACTATTTCCGTTGAACTCGACCACCACGTGTGTGGGGTCGCAATGTTCTTATTTATCGGCTCCTATTTCCGCCCATTAGCTGGACAGCTAGCTTATTAAGTCTGCTCACGACAGAGAGAAATGGATTGTATTTAAATCTTGGGTGGTAGTTATTAGTTTGTAGGATGTAGAGGTTTTTTGGGTAATATTTATCCGAACTATTAATAAAAAACAGGGAAAGCTTTGGTATAAATTTACAGTTGGGCCCCATATGTGGACAGAAGTCGCAGGAAGAAACTAGTA
Organism: Antitype chi; assembly: GCA_947359405.1. Taxonomy (NCBI): domain Eukaryota; kingdom Metazoa; phylum Arthropoda; class Insecta; order Lepidoptera; family Noctuidae; genus Antitype; species Antitype chi. Next base: position 22,678,317 of record OX375815.1, read on the forward strand.
GGTCCATGATATTAGCACAAGTATTATGTATTATTGAAAGTAGTATTGTTGTTAATTGGGGATTGATGAATAATGATTGATTTGAAAGTGTCAAATCATACAGACACTCATGCATTTTTCGCAAGGTTTAGGCAGAAACTACAATACGCCACCTGCTGTGAGCCTTAGATACCAACTCATTTTGCTTCGTCATCATTCGTGATCGCGACGTTGACGAACTCTTAGTTCATCTCTTGTCAAATTTCCCATACTTTTGACTAAATAATCTTAATCAACGCGTTAGGCATTCTACCTAATCAACTATCATGATTAAGTTTGAAGGAAGACTCTTTTCCTAAACTCAGAAACTCTCTTTTTCACTTTACGAACTTTTCTTTTTATTTTTAACAGGTAATGGTTGAATAAAAAAAAAACAGAAATAAGTTATAAGAAACTATACTCCATTTACAAAAGCATTAGACAGAAGTTAAAAAAGGTTCTTTTTAATGTACACTTCGTAACAAAATTACATTAAACGTGTTGCAGCAACGATTAATGCCAAAATTATAATTATTTAAATATTAGCTGTCACACTTTATTATAATGATGTGTAACTATGTATCTTATGAAATTATGTGGCTTTCATTTATATAATTATTTCATTTCAATTTAAAATTAAATTGTCAATGCTAAAAACCTACAAGAAGCAGGAGTGAAGAATACCGAGTGACTAAATTAGCTGATGACGACGAAGTTTTACCAACGTGTTGTGGGTCGTAAGTTGTTATTTAAAATAAAGTATTGTACAAAAGAATGCATTTTATTTCCTTTAATCTTAATTCGATTTAAATCATCGTGTGATTGTTTGTTTCATGCATTCGTTTTGTTGTAGGTTTGTAATGTGCGATGAAGATGTTGTTATAAATAGAACATTATTTAAATTAAAATTACTTTTACTTCGTTTTAAAAAAAAACTTCATAAATTACTTTTTTTACGTCGTATTTATTACCTACTGCCTTAAATCTACCTAAAAAAGTTATAACTTTGAAATAAAATGTTTTGCACTCCTGCTTCTACGAGCCTCTTTTTTTTTAAAGCTATAATAAATGGAGTATAGGCACTACTAAGTACCTAGATTTTTAAACAATGGCGAACGAAAATAAAGTAGATACTGAGGTACTGTCAGCATAGCGAACAAACATCCACGTGGTCGTTTTGCTAGGACGCAATATTCTTAAAAAACAATTCTAATTCGATTATTACCGAAATGGAAGTTTGTTTATTTCATCAAAGAAACGACAAAGCTGTGGTTCGCCAACTTTTAAGGGCGAGTTGTTCGAATAGAAAATCGGAAACATGAATTAGAGGTCAACAGAGTTCAAGGTTTAAAATAATTTGGTTATTTATATTGCGTAAAGCGACCAGCATAAATAAGCTTTGGCCGTACAAACATTTAGAAGGTTGTTTTTTGACAGTAAATTAATCAAAAGATTTTTTATTTTACTAAAGTGTTTTTGATAGATGGAATTTTCTCATTAAAGAGTTAAATATAACAGTACCAGTGAACTTGGTTATAACGCACATATTTTTTTGCTTACTGGATTAGAGACAGTCATACCACCAGCATTTGAAACCCATGCAGTACACCAAACTTAAACATTCACCACACCTAATCCTGAACTCGTCATCCGAAAACGATAGCTACTGTACACAGCCCATCCAATCGAACACAGCCACGTACCGGACCCCACTCACAACAACGGAACCTCGAACAAGCCAAACATAAGCCAATAAACACACACTCAACGAAATGAACAAGCAAAAGACTTCAATCAATACGTATAGTTAGCATTCTGATGGTTGATTAAGTAATACGCAACGGTTCGTACATGTGGATAATTAATTACGAGCCCCGGACACTGGGACGAAACACGCAGTCCGGCCGGACGGTAACCGCAAATTGCCTAATTTATCGGCCCAGTTACTTGACGATACCATTTGTGAAACTCTCGAGGATTCTCTCGAAAATATTTCGGGAACTCACGTGTTTCGTCGAAGTTCGGGATCGTCTATTTTTGTTGACGTCCTGTAGTTTGAGAGACAGGTTGAGATGTTTGTGGCTTTTTGGAATACTTGATCACATGAGTTGCTCTTACGTAGGCAGGTTAATAAAAAAAAAAACTGTGGTTCAATGCACAAGTGACGATCCGTACATAAAGTCAGGGAAATCAATTAAATAGAAAGTTGAGTACCTACTGAAATTGTCTGTATATTCATATCACTGTTGCAAAGAATTACGAGTACAGTATAATAATAATAATAATAATGAAATGCAGAGTAGCCATGTCATCGCTCCCCCGTTACAGAATGTGGTGGTATCACAAATACCACCACAGTTAAATACAGATCAAACTGACGAGGGGACTGATGATAGGGCTACAAACGTAAGTACCCAGTGCAATGATGAATTGAGGAGTGCTTTGGGTGGTGCGATTCGGGAATATCGGTTCATGTCACCCGAACTTAGACCACGCTTACCTCGTTTGCCCATGCATAATAAAAATAGGGCGCTGGTGGCGGCTCTGGATTCGCAGTTGTCAAACTTTTTTGATGACTGCGAAGACCTTGCCGATACTCATTCGATTTTGTACTGCGCGGCTGTAGCGGTATGTCGTGTAGCTCACGTCAAATTTGCCAATGACTCAAGAGCTACACGACCGAAACCAGCCGTACCAGCTTGGCAGTGCAGAATTGAACGCCGTATTGGTGGGGCCAGAGCCCTCATCGGCAAACTAATCTGCTTCAGGGAGGGCAATACTCGCCCTAGAGTGATGCGCTTTGTGAGACGGGCGTTCTCGGGGACTGATATCAGTCCTCAAGACTATACGTCTTGTGTCACAGAGCGCATCGACTTCCTGAAGCAGAAAGTGTATGCATGGGCAAACCGTATTCGTAGGTGTAAGCGGCGAGTGGATCGATACACCCAGAATCGTACTTTCCAAAGTGATGAAAGGTGGATATATAGAGCTTGGGAGCGATCAGACCAAAGTGAGGCTGACACGCACCTACCAGATGATGATGCCATGTGTTCTTTTTGGCGTAGTATCTGGTCGGTGCCTGTCAGTCACACCGAAGGTGATTGGGCTCGGGAAGTCGAGCGAGCCTGCGATCCAATACCAGAAATGGGGGCTATTACCATCTGCCCCCAAGATGTAGCTCGTGCAGTCCGTCCGTTGCCCAACTGGAAATCTCCAGGACCGGACGGGCTGCACAACTTTTGGATTAAATGGTTTCAAAGATCGCACGCTCGCTTGGCGGCTCAGTACCAGGTTGCTTTAGAGTCTAGTTCGCTACCCCAGTTTCTCACGACAGGAGTAACCCACCTGCTCCATAAATCAGGTAGTACCGCGGAACCCAAAAATTATAGGCCGATCACGTGTTTACCGACGGTCTATAAAGTTCTTACATCCATTTTGAGAGCTAAGATTTACAATCATATAGACAGTAACTCCATCATGTCTGTCTCTCAAAATGGATGTCGGAGCGGGTCCCGCGGTACTAAGGAGCTGCTCCTCATTGATATGGCCATTTGCCAACAGGTTCGTCGTTTCCGAAAGGATCTTTCGACATGTTGGATAGATTACAAGAAGGCCTATGACTCGGTGCCACATACATGGCTCATGAGGGTGTTGGAGTTGTATAAAGTAGATGCAACTCTGCGCACCTTCCTGATGTCATGTATGGGGCAATGGAGGACGGTCCTTCAATATCCAGGATGTCGAAATATCCAGAGAAATAGCGAGCCGATAAGGATCGAGCGAGGCATATTTCAGGGCGACAGTTTGAGTCCGCTTTGGTTCTGCCTAGCCCTGAATCCTCTAAGCATACTGCTGGAGGATTCAGGTATAGGCTATCGACTGAGGAGAGGTGGTCAGGTTATATCTCACCTCCTCTACATGGATGACCTAAAACTCTTTGCCCCCAACAATATGCAACTGATGGAGCTACTGAAAGTAACTGAAACTTTCAGTAGCGCCATCAGGATGGATTTTGGTGTGGACAAATGTGCGGTCATGCATGTAAAGAGAGGGGAGATTGTGGAATCCGTGGGAACCCAACTCTCGGATTCCATAAAACTTCGAGCCCTCTCCGCAGCCGAAACCTATAAGTATTTGGGTATGTCGGAAGCTTTGGGCATCAATGTTACTGACATGAAACAATCGTTGAGGGAACGCTTCTTTGGCCGCCTGAAAAAAGTATTTAATAGTCTTTTATCAGGCGGAAACAAGGTGCGTGCCTTCAACGGTTGGGTCATGCCGGTCTTGATGTACTCTTTCGGCATACTCAAATGGACTCAGACCGAACTCGACGCCATGGATAGGAGGGTCCGTACGCTGCTGACTGCATATCGAATGCATCACCCACGGTCATCGGTAATGAGACTGTATATCCCGCGAAAATGTGGAGGTCGAGGCTTTTTAAATGCTAAGACTCTCCACAATCGCGAGATATGCAGTCTCAGGGATTATTTCCTAGAAACCGACGTGGGGATGCATCGAGATGTGGTTGCGGTGGACAAGGGCCTCACCCCGCTCTCCTTGGGTAAAGAGAACTGGCGCAAGCCTGTAGTACTTGACACTAAAGATCGCATGGAGGTATGGCAGAGTAAGGAGCTTCACGGACGCTTTTTCCGGGCCCTACATGGACCCGATGTAGACTTTCTAGCGTCCGTAGCCTGGCTACGTTTTGGTGACCTATTTGGGGAAACCGAAGGTTTTGTCTGTGCAATTATGGACGAAGTTATGATGACGAACAATTACCGGAGATTTATTGTGAAAGATGGCACGGTTGACATCTGTCGGGCATGCCACCGTCCAGGAGAATCAATCAGACACATAATCTCCGGGTGTTCTCGTCTAGCTAACGAGGAGTACTTGCATAGACACAACCTAGTAGCCAGGATTATCCACCAGCAACTTGCTCTGAAATACAGCCTTGTGGAATCAGAAGTGCCGTACTACAGGTATGTGCCCGACCCAGTTCTCGAAAATGGACATGTCACACTGTACTGGGATCGATCCATCATCACTGACAGGACCATTGTTGCCAATAAACCTGATATAGTGGTGGTGGATCGACTAGAACGGCGTGCAATGATCGTTGATATAACGGTCCCGCATGACGGGAACCTCGTGAAAGCCGAAAAAGATAAACAAATAAAGTATCTTGACTTGGCTCGCGAGGTTGTCGACATGTGGGATGTGGACTCAGCGATCATTGTACCGATAGTTGTTACAGCTAATGGCTTGATAGCCAAGAGCCTCGACCAACATCTGAGGAGGCTCTCGTTGGGCAGCTGGGTCAAGGGCTTGATCCAGAAAGCAGTACTCCTGGACACGGCTCGCATTGTCAGGAGGTTCCTCTCTCTGGAGCCCTGACCGCCGGTAGCTTGGACCTTGTTCCCGATACCGGCGGGCCACTATTTTTTATATTTTTTATATTTTTAAATGTTTTTATATAATTTTATACTAATATTTAAAAATGTAATTTATATGTATATTGAAAGGAATAAAGGAGATAATAATAATAATAATTTATTTATTTCAAAATAGTATGTTACGGTTGTACTATATTCTTTGACAGTTGTATGAAATAGGTGTGACACGACAGTTTGACGTTGCTGGTTAGTTTTTTGTTTAGAAGGGACTGGATTTTAAGTACTGTGCGTACGTAGATACGCAGGTTAGTCATTTTAATAACTGGCTCATCATTCCATCCCCATGGCTGAAGCTGAAGGCCAATTCTCATTACGTTAAAAAAAAACGTTCAAATCTAGTCGCAGTTGATTCTTGGCGACAATCCAATTGTGACTGTACCTGAATTTGACCCCCGGCCGATAAAATTTTCGTTTTTCCTAATTATGTTAATATCAGTCCTTAGATCGGTTCCCCCTAAGGGGGAAGGACCGTACTCCTCCCCGTACGGCCCTGTAGAGCTCGTCGCCGGACTGGTCACTCTCCCACCATTTAATTTAAATGAATTCCAAATTGCCTTAAATTATACTTAAGAATTCATATGTATGGAAACACTTTGGATGTGGTTTCAGAAAGCTAATAAATATCAGAGATACTCAAAGTACTTGTAATATTATATAAATGTACGAGTAACCCATACGCTAGCGTATTAGGTATCTGGTCAATCGTTACTCGCACGATACCTCACGTCAACACTCAGAGTACTCAGGGCAACACTTCCATAAAGTGACGCAAGCTGCTTTGCAGCTATTTCGCGTCGTCATGCTCTTTCGAGACAAGTTCCCTAGCAGCTCTTTCGAACTGAAAACGTGACGAAGCGGCTTTCCCTGCGGCAACCGTGCGACCGTCCTTGTCTAGCAACGGAGCGGCTAGTTCATGCGGCAAATCGTCGTCATCATGCTCTTTTTGGAGACATGGTCCCTATCAGTCCTTGGACTGAATAATTATGAGATAGATGTGGTCACCCAAACCCCTGGAAGTTCACCCGTTGCACAACAAGCATATCTGTAAGACACGTGTTCATGTCAATCTGACCGAATTATCAATCTGAGATCAAGAATATAATAGTCACGGATGACTAGTAATAGAGTTGAAAATCTAGATTCTAGATTTAGTACTAAGTAGATAAGGTTAGAGAATCAAAACCTAAAAATCACTATGTAAATAGAATTGTGGATCAACTCTCATGAAAACCTATAGACAGCCCCAAAGAGCCCACCCGTCACCACTTCCTAGTGTTTGAGCTGGGGAGAAGAAGTGGCGCAACAAACTCCCCAGCAACACAACTGTCTAATTAGTTATAAGAACTTTAGTAGCACTCTCAACCTAAGATAACTACATATTATCATAATAGGCTCACCCAGTCATACCAACAACTACACATACACACACATAATAATTCTCCTCCCTTCACAGGTGAAGGCTATCTGCAATAAAGTCTTAATTATGTGGAGGGGTGAAGGGATCGTTGCGCTTGCGCTTAAATTCATTATTCATAGCTACTTTACTTTATCTGTTTACTGTTCACCCACTTTAGTGAGACGGGGAACCGTTTTACAACGTTTGCCTCATTGTACGTGCACCGTTAGACCTAACGCATAGAACCTCTGCGGACACTATACGATTCTAACAGAGCACGCTCCCTAAGCAGCAATAAAATGTCTTACTCAATCCTAAGGCAGCGTACTGAGAAGTCCACCGTTATTGAGGAAGACAAGTTTTGAGTAGTTTTAATCACGTACTCATATGAATGTCACCCTTGTGACTGCCTATCCCCTTTCTAAGATATCACAAGGCTCGCACAAGCGCACCGTAGACTCAGTCTCTAGCAGAACTCATTGCGATCGTTCTTGGTGCCTGCCGAAGTGGAATATCGTCACTTCAGATCTCCTTAATCTTCCCCATTTAGAGGATGCAGTGCATCCAGATTTCGTGTTTCGTTAAATAGTGACGATTCAGAAATAGGCCTACAAAACGGCCGGGTGGTGGTTTTAACGAGACACGGTCCCTAGCGTTCTTAGAACGGCTACCAATTCATTTTAGTGAACGCGTGTGATGCCTACCCCCGCTCCCAGAGACCTGCACGCCACAAGCTTCACGCAACGCGTTCTGTGGCGAGACCTTTTTGGAAACAGACATCATCACTAACGTTTGGTTGGTTTATATTGCAATAATAGTTCGGCTTTATAGCCTAGTTTACTTGAAATTAGTTATTTACGGTTCTGCCTTCCCAATGTGGTATGTCAATATGTCAACAGTCGTCAAAATTCAGAGCTTTTCGCTCAGTGTCAAGTCTAGCGGGGGGCCTTCCCCGTCTCCCTATAACCAACTGCAAGTGACAAATATCTGCCGAGGTACCGGATTAGGAAGTTGACACTCAAGACAAGAGAAAATGACATTAATTATAAAGTCAGTTAGCACATAAAAGCAGTTACGCCAAACTGTAATAAATGATCATATTAATAGCTCCATTGCGATACCACCAATCTGCTATGTATAATCCATCATATACAATCAACCTGCGAGAATATTAAAACGAGAGATCTCCGTTATTACACACTATTACTAAAGATTGAAGTTGAAACTTACCAGGTAATTCCTTAGGGTGAATTAGAGTAGGTACAACTCACTTACGAATACTGCGTCTATTACCAGTTTCTCCCTGCACCATCCCTCGCAGCTCACAACACTATTTTATTTCCCTTAGAAATCTCGGCTAACTTAACTCTGGACTATCAACCCCGTCCGTCGTCTTTCGCGCTCTCAAACCCACTCGTTCACAAACTCGCTCTCTGAGATTCACGCGCCTTACATGCCAATTACATTCATTCTAGACTAATATAGTTTAGTCTAAAGCTACAACACTTATCAACTTTTCAATGTATTAAATAACACTCTCACAGTGATATTAACCTCATTGCTCACGACTCAGTTCTCACTTCGCCAACCTAGGCTAGACCGTGCTCCCAAACTGACTCTCCGAGATTTAACCTAAGTCTTCACTTCTCCAAGCCTAGCTAAACGAGCGCTTTCTTCCGTCTCTAAAACCGACTCCTCGAGATTTAACCTAAGTCTTCACTTCTCCAAGCCTAGCTAAACGACCGCTCTCTTCCGTCTCTAAAACTCACTCTCCGAGATTTAACCTAAGTCTTCACTTCTCCAAGCCTACCTAACTAAAGCGACTGCTTCCGACCGTCTCCCAAAACTAACTGCCCGTGACTTTCAAGACTTTCCACATCCTAAAAATCACCACGCGTCGTTCCCACGCCAATTCCCAGAATCGTTTAATCTCTGGGTTTTTTGTTTTATTTCTTAATGGACTCTAAGGGTACGCTTGAGCTCAAGTTATAGTATCCAGATGTGGACAATCCGTCTGCTGCTTAGAATTTGCAAGAATTATCGCATCCTTGAGTGACGTAATTTATTGCTTTTGATTGTTAATAACTAGCAAAGTGCCCCAATATGTTTCTAAGGAGTTCGACATTGTTTTTAGAATTTTAAAGGAATGGGATTATTTATTAGGGTCGAGCTGTCAGATCATAAAGTTGAGATTTAATGTGTTCCTAAGAGGCCCGGAACCGTGTGACGATTTCAAACCAATTACAACAACACTTTGCCATTAGACAGAATGACCGACAGTCACACAATGTAGAAAAATTGTGAAAAATTTATTCAAACTCGAGGTATTTTTGACTGATTGAGACTGAAATCAGACTGTGAACGACCGTTCGTTTGAGACCTCAAAACTACGAGAATTGCCGCTCAGTTCTTCTATGGCCTACGGAAGAGAAGCAATCTATTATTCCCTAAGCCTTGTGATAACTATGAAAAGTTGTTTTTCTACGGAAACATAAACATTGTTTTCAAAGCAACGAATTTCTATAGTAAGTACTTACATTATTCGTTCCAAAGAAATTAGCCTTGAATGAAATCCGATACCAACAAATTTAAAAGAAAGAGAAGACCCTAATAAATAATCCCATATTTATTAGGGTCGAGCTGTCAGATCATAAAGTTGAGATTTAATGTGTTCCTAAGAGGCCCGGAACCGTGTGACGATTTCAAACCAATTACAACAACACTTTGCCATTAGACAGAATGACCGACAGTCACATTCCCCCCTCTGAAAATCAGACGCGTGACGCAGTACAGCGGATGAGCTTTCACAATAGGTGAAGCAATGTCTTTCTTTGAAAGTGTTTTTAAAATATGTACCCTATACATTATAATGGTGCTGCTATGCTCATCTTATCAAAGAATAGCTCCCATTCTGGTTGTAATATGAATCCAAGTAGATTCTATTAAAATTCGTTGTCTGCTCTAATTTAGCACCGTTTCGCAGAAGCATCTTCAATGAATACATTATAATTGCTCTATGATATTTGAACTTATTCATCTTGAACGTTCACATTATACAAGTTACACTACCGCACATCAGGTGAGTTCCGAGAATCTGCGCATGCTTATAATGTAGTTTTACATACCAGGGTCTCCCTAAAGAGTATTTTTGCGCTTTTGAGCCACTCTACCTACGGTGCTCAGCCTACTGTAGTGGTTGCTGGACACAGGCCTTCCTTTATGCAGCTAAACGCAGAGTCAGCTTAGACAGCTGCCCGCAGTCATACCCAGGATCCACTGAAATAGTCCGCACATGAACATATTAGATTGAATTCCAACTGGACATCCTCACCGATTCCTATGGGTTAAAGCAGTTTTGAGGTCCAATAAGAGTTGGACGGTTATTCTGATTAGATAATGTAGGTATCCTAGGTTGTGGAAACAATTATTGGTTTAGTTTGGCAAAAGATTGCCAATTTCTCCCTGCAATTACAAAGCATACAAGAAACTCCTCTTGCATATCCGAAGTGATAGTTAAGTATAGTGAAAGAGCTCAAACCTATTAATAATATTATTAAGTGAGATATCCAAAATCATACCGTGTAACGGCTAATCCTAATGTAGGTACGAATAGAATTGTAACGTAGCTTTGCTACAGAAGCCAAGCTACACAATATGCTGCTGTGTTGTATTATTCCGTAGCAGCATTCTCAAACACTTTTGTTTGCTCTTTCATATTTGATCTTTCAAATACTCTTTTCATATTAAATTAAATAACATTGCCACATTCGCTGCTATTTAGTGCAGGAACCCTGTGCATGCTTATAATTTAGTTTTACATACCAGAGCCTCTTTGAGAGTATTTGTGCTAGCGAGTCACGCTACCTACGGTGGTTCCTCGTTCTAAACTCAGCCTACTCCAGTTGCTGGTGGACAGAGGCCTCTCCTCATGTACCTCAATGCTGAGTCAGCTTAGTCAGCTGCGCACACTCGTATTCAGAAGTAGCTGAAATAGTCCGCACGAAACATATTAGACTCTATTCTAATGAAATTAGTCGCCCCCCTCTGATTCTAAGAAGATGGAGCAATTCTGTAATCCAACTTGAGTTGGGAAGTTATGATAGAAAATGTAGACATTCTAGATTATCTAAACAATCACTGGCTTACTTGCCCACCATGCTTTTATCTATCCCCTCAGAACATTTTCTGTAATGTTTGAAGTTATGACTATAGTGCCATAGCCCTAAAACATAAACCTATAATATTTCACGAGATAACAGAAATCATAATGCGTAGCTATGGGTAACTGGAGTATCTAATAAAAGTGAAACTTAGCTTCGCAACAGGAGCCACGTTACAGCTACTGCTTTTGAAGTCAGCCGATGTCAGCTGATTTCGAAGAAACTTTAAGCCAAGCGCAACCCTCAGACCAAACGTTTAGGCTCAGCGTAGTCGTAGCCTGATGGGGTTTTAGATATCCTGGAATTTGAAATAAGTCCAAACGAGTATCTATTCAATTATATGACATGTGTCGCCAACTATTGATAATATTAGATTTAACCATATCAATGGTACGTCTTATACCCAAGCTCACTTCACATACAAACACATAAATAAATTGCAAAGGCACACACAGTTTTCATATTTAGACTCTGTCAGATACAAAACTCACGTTTGCAGGCAGTAGAACCTTTTATTGCAGTTGCATATGAACACAAGCAACAATCACTAATCAAGCGGGGTTTGAACCCACAAGCCGTGACACAAGAACCCAATATCAACATATAAATCATGCGGAAATTGAATCCGCTACCAGTAGCTGAAGAATTCAACCATCATCATCAAGCCATTATCTAATTAAACAAATGTTATTGTAGGCGTTATAACTCTTGCCATCTTAACAATTTATAGAACCATAAAATTACGTTGTGTTGTCGTTTACGTTGTGTTATTTTAGTAATAACCCCTTAATAAGTAGTTCTTTCTCGTTGCACTGACCTAAGTCAGTACATTTAATGACGAGAATCCTGGTCACGGCACCACATGTGACTGTACCTGAATTTGACCCCCGGCCGATAAAATTTTCGTTTTTCCTAATTATGTTAATATCAGTCCTTAGATCGGTTCCCCCTAAGGGGGAAGGACCGTACTCCTCCCCGTACGGCCCTGTAGAGCTCGTCGCCGGACTGGTCACTCTCCCACCATTTAATTTAAATGAATTCCAAATTGCCTTAAATTATACTTAAGAATTCATATGTATGGAAACACTTTGGATGTGGTTTCAGAAAGCTAATAAATATCAGAGATACTCAAAGTACTTGTAATATTATATAAATGTACGAGTAACCCATACGCTAGCGTATTAGGTATCTGGTCAATCGTTACTCGCACGATACCTCACGTCAACACTCAGAGTACTCAGGGCAACACTTCCATAAAGTGACGCAAGCTGCTTTGCAGCTATTTCGCGTCGTCATGCTCTTTCGAGACAAGTTCCCTAGCAGCTCTTTCGAACTGAAAACGTGACGAAGCGGCTTTCCCTGCGGCAACCGTGCGACCGTCCTTGTCTAGCAACGGAGCGGCTAGTTCATGCGGCAAATCGTCGTCATCATGCTCTTTTTGGAGACATGGTCCCTATCAGTCCTTGGACTGAATAATTATGAGATAGATGTGGTCACCCAAACCCCTGGAAGTTCACCCGTTGCACAACAAGCATATCTGTAAGACACGTGTTCATGTCAATCTGACCGAATTATCAATCTGAGATCAAGAATATAATAGTCACGGATGACTAGTAATAGAGTTGAAAATCTAGATTCTAGATTTAGTACTAAGTAGATAAGGTTAGAGAATCAAAACCTAAAAATCACTATGTAAATAGAATTGTGGATCAACTCTCATGAAAACCTATAGACAGCCCCAAAGAGCCCACCCGTCACCACTTCCTAGTGTTTGAGCTGGGGAGAAGAAGTGGCGCAACAAACTCCCCAGCAACACAACTGTCTAATTAGTTATAAGAACTTTAGTAGCACTCTCAACCTAAGATAACTACATATTATCATAATAGGCTCACCCAGTCATACCAACAACTACACATACACACACATAATAATTCTCCTCCCTTCACAGGTGAAGGCTATCTGCAATAAAGTCTTAATTATGTGGAGGGGTGAAGGGATCGTTGCGCTTGCGCTTAAATTCATTATTCATAGCTACTTTACTTTATCTGTTTACTGTTCACCCACTTTAGTGAGACGGGGAACCGTTTTACAACGTTTGCCTCATTGTACGTGCACCGTTAGACCTAACGCATAAAACCTCTGCGGACACTATACGATTCTAACAGAGCACGCTCCCTAAGCAGCAATAAAATGTCTTACTCAATCCTAAGGCAGCGTACTGAGAAGTCCACCGTTATTGAGGAAGACAAGTTTTGAGTAGTTTTAATCACGTACTCATATGAATGTCACCCTTGTGACTGCCTATCCCCTTTCTAAGATATCACAAGGCTCGCACAAGCGCACCGTAGACTCAGTCTCTAGCAGAACTCATTGCGATCGTTCTTGGTGCCTGCCGAAGTGGAATATCGTCACTTCAGATCTCCTTAATCTTCCCCATTTAGAGGATGCAGTGCATCCAGATTTCGTGTTTCGTTAAATAGTGACGATTCAGAAATAGGGCTACAAAACGGCCGGGTGGTGGTTTTAACGAGACACGGTCCCTAGCGTTCTTAGAACGGCTACCAATTCATTTTAGTGAACGTGTGTGATGCCTACCCCCGCTCCCAGAGACCTGCACGCCACAAGCTTCACGCAACGCGTTCTGTGGCGAGACCTTTTTGGAAACAGACATCATCACTAACGTTTGGTTGGTTTATATTGCAATAATAGTTCGGCTTTATAGCCTAGTTTACTTGAAATTAGTTATTTACGGTTCTGCCTTCCCAATGTGGTATGTCAATATGTCAACAGTCGTCAAAATTCAGAGCTTTTCGCTCAGTGTCAAGTCTAGCGGGGGGCCTTCCCCGTCTCCCTATAACCAACTGCAAGTGACAAATATCTGCCGAGGTACCGGATTAGGAAGTTGACACTCAAGACAAGAGAAAATGACATTAATTATAAAGTCAGTTAGCACATAAAAGCAGTTACGCCAAACTGTAATAAATGATCATATTAATAGCTCCATTGCGATACCACCAATCTGCTATGTATGATCCATCATATACAATCAACCTGCGAGAATATTAAAACGAGAGATCTCCGTTATTACACACTATTACTAAAGATTGAAGTTGAAACTTACCAGGTAATTCCTTAGGGTGAATTAGAGTAGGTACAACTCACTTACGAATACTGCGTCTATTACCAGTTTCTCCCTGCACCATCCCTCGCAGCTCACAACACTATTTTATTTCCCTTAGAAATCTCGGCTAACTTAACTCTGGACTATCAACCCCGTCCGTCGTCTTTCGCGCTCTCAAACCCACTCGTTCACAAACTCGCTCTCTGAGATTCACGCGCCTTACATGCCAATTACATTCATTCTAGACTAATATAGTTTAGTCTAAAGCTACAACACTTATCAACTTTTCAATGTATTAAATAACACTCTCACAGTGATATTAACCTCATTGCTCACGACTCAGTTCTCACTTCGCCAACCTAGGCTAGACCGTGCTCCCAAACTGACTCTCCGAGATTTAACCTAAGTCTTCACTTCTCCAAGCCTAGCTAAACGAGCGCTCTCTTCCGTCTCTAAAACCGACTCCTCGAGATTTAACCTAAGTCTTCACTTCTCCAAGCCTAGCTAAACGACCGCTCTCTTCCGTCTCTAAAACTCACTCTCCGAGATTTAACCTAAGTCTTCACTTCTCCAAGCCTACCTAACTAAAGCGACTGCTTCCGACCGTCTCCCAAAACTAACTGCCCGTGACTTTCAAGACTTTCCACATCCTAAAAATCACCACGCGTCGTTCCCACGCCAATTCCCAGAATCGTTTAATCTCTGGGTTTTTTGTTTTATTTCTTAATGGACTCTAAGGGTACGCTTGAGCTCAAGTTATAGTATCCAGATGTGGACAATCCGTCTGCTGCTTAGAATTTGCAAGAATTATCGCATCCTTGAGTGACGTAATTTTTTGCTTTTGATTGTTAATAACTAGCAAAGTGCCCCAATATGTTTCTAAGGAGTTCGACATTGTTTTTAGAATTTTAAAGGAATGGGATTATTTATTAGGGTCGAGCTGTCAGATCATAAAGTTGAGATTTAATGTGTTCCTAAGAGGCCCGGAACCGTGTGACGATTTCAAACCAATTACAACAACACTTTGCCATTAGACAGAATGACCGACAGTCACACAATGTAGAAAAATTGTGAAAAATTTATTCAAACTCGAGGTATTTTTGACTGATTGAGACTGAAATCAGACTGTGAACGGTCTCAAAACTACGAGAATTGCCGCTCAGTTCTTCTATGGCCTACGGAAGAGAAGCAATCTATTATTCCCTAAGCCTTGTGATAACTATGAAAAGTTGTTTTTCTACGGAAACATAAACATTGTTTTCAAAGCAACGAATTTCTATAGTAAGTACTTACATTATTCGTTCCAAAGAAATTAGCCTTGAATGAAATCCGATACCAACAAATTTAAAAGAAAATAAATTGCCTAGTAGAGACAAACAAACTAATGGCTTTACGCGTAATCGAATACGTTATTTTTGTAATAAGATGTAGACGAAATATTGTTTTTTCGTTTTTATATGTAATTCTGTTATTTATTAGCTTAATCTACCTACGATAAATATTTTTTATCTAAAGGATATAGTGACTGAGGTCATTCTTCCCTTTGCGGAGTCGGGTGGTCAAATATCATAACAGGCACTTCAAAAAAAGGAACAAAGAAAGAGTCGTTTTTATAAAAAAAAAAACTGCCTGGAGCAAGGCAGTTTTTATAAAAACTACTATTTTCCGTTTCGAAACTTCACAAAAATGAGATAATTATTTACTCAAATTTATTTATGGGTGTCGATCGAGGTTCACAAGTGGTCCTTCAGTAAAAATACTCGTAGGTAGCAAAAGTTGTCCCGTAACCGAAGACGAGGAAGATCGTCAGTCCCGGATCGGTCGAAGTTCAATCTACTTTCGCTCATTTCTCCTCCTCAATCTCCGGTTGTCTTTATTCAAGCCTAATCTTTCGTTTTTACTTAAAAAGATGAAAACAAACTTTATGTATGCTCAAACTGCGTCAAAGTCTTAAGGCAATCCCAGCCCAGTCTTCTAAACCTAACAAGTTGTGTCTTATCTTAATTTGTGTGAGACCTTAGCATCACTATTCCTGAATGAGTGAGGCAAGAAATTCCCCCTTACCCTAATGAATAGCCATCCCTAAGTTCGTCGAGATATTTTTAGGGCTCAGAAAGGTCAAGGTCCTTTGTAATGACACAGATAAGAAAATTGTTCGAATGTCCTATTAAAGCCTGCAATTCTATTTACAGCTTCATGTCCTAGTTTAAAAAGTTAGGTCTATTTTAGTTAGCCTCCTGATACAATTAAACTTCTAAAAACAATTTTTATCAAGGATTGACTCTTATGTTTGCATTTTCATTCCAAAAGATTAAGCCTTATGTAAATAGGAGTGTTTGCGGAGTTCCAGTTTAGACCAATAAAACGTTATTGGCACGTGTTTAGTATTTTATGTAGCAAATTGCTTCACTAGTTATTTTGGTGGAAAGGGTAAAACGAGGGTCTTTGAGCATTAAGAGAACCCTGCCAGCAGTGGACAACAACTGGCTGAATTCATAGAGGCATGTTTATCGCACACTATTTTAAAAAATCTTGTGGCGTTTCGCATATCAGTGTCCATAAATTCAATTTTCGTTTACGACGACACAAATTCAGTCTCGCAAAAAATACTCCACTATTACTAAAAGGTATAATCTCCATACAAATAAACTATTAGCTATCAACCATAATAAATCAGTCCAAAACAGCATCAGAGCAAGAAGTAATGGATCACGTCTACCACATTTGACAAATCATTGAGGACTGCTCGTGTTAAGAGTATAAGGAAAACTGCGATAATAACTAGAAAAACGAATAGGAAAATGTATGTGATGTGTTATGTATGTTCTTATGTTCTTGATCCCATAACTTGCAATATCATCTTAATAATATCGTGATTTCTAGTGGCGCCTGAAACCGAACGAATCGTACGATAGACTTCAAATGGCATTCATGGATGAAAGGAACCGTGTAATCGTGTGTCGTTGGTATAACGAATTCAAGTGCAGTCGACTAAATTTGGGGAATGAAGTAAGTAAGTAATTTATTTGCCAAAATGTAGGTGTACAAAGTAGTATGATGTTATTATAAAGGTGGCGGTGGCGGTGGCGGCGGTGGCGGTGGTGGTGGTTGGTGGTGGTGAAGAAAGAAGTGGTCGCCCTTTGACGGCTGTTACGGAAGAAAATGCGCTAGCAGTGAAAAATGTAATCCTTGACAATAGGCGAGGTACGTATCAAGAGATTCAGCACATACTGCAGGTTGGATCGGGAAACCTTCACGAAATTCTACACGTGCATCTTCGCGTGAGGAGGATAGTTTCACGTTGGGTGCCGCACAACCTCACCGATGTTCAGAAGCAGGCCCGGGTGGAATGGTGCCGTGATATGATAAAGAAATTTAAAGCAGGCTCGTCTTGGCGTATTTACGACATCATTACAGGAGTCTTCGATTTATCAATACGATCCAGAAACGAAGCGCCAGTCGACGGTTTAGGTGTTTCGAAACAAATCAACACCTATCAAAGTGAAGCGATCTAGAAGCGGGGCGAAGATTGTGATCGCGAGCTTTTTCATTTTGACTGGCTACTTGGTGTCAATTCCTGTACGGAACCAAAAAGCATCAACGCTGAATGGTATACCACCAACTGCTTGGCAGAAGTATTCTCTGTTGTGAGCAACAAGCGACCAAACACAGGGCTCCGCGGGCTACTGTTCCACCACGACAATGCGCATTTGCACATTGCGCTCAAAACGAGGGACTTCCTGGACAGCACGCCGGTCAAACTCCTGGGTCACCCTCCTTACAGTCCTGACCTAGGACCGTGTGACTTCTTTTTATTCCCGAAAATAAAAAATCAGGTCAAAGGGATACAATTTTCGTTACCGGAAGATGCGCTGGCAGCGTTCGAGGAGGCTGTAAACGAGGTGTCTGCGGCGGACTAGATTTTTTTTTTCGAAAACTGGTTCAGACGCATGAAACTTTGTATAGAAGCTAGCGGAGAGTACTTTGAAAAGATTTAATAAAAAAATATTTACCTAAAGAACATTTTTTTATTTTCGCAAAACTTTCTGAGTGTCGCACGTATTTTTCTTTTTTAGATCTAGGTGGAAAATAAAAACGAAACTTCTAAATCCAGGTAGCATCTAGTTGCAAAACTAAGTTGTACTTCTTCTACGAGTAGTACTTCGAACGGAAGTGAGATGGTTGCTGCACTCAGACCGTGTTTACCGTTTGTCACGGATAGTTGAGTTGGTTTGATACTGTCTGTGGTTTGTTGTTGGACTCCTTGATTTCACAGTTACAAGCGCTGGTGAGGAGTTGATTTTGATTCTCAGGTTGGGTGAAGTACTGCGGGGTTATTTTATTCAAGGAGTTATTAGTAATAGACCAGCGTCTGGATTTGTGATTATAGGCTCGCCGTCTTTTATTTACATCTGAGAATGTATGGATACGTGGCTGTTGCCAAGACTGTTGAACAATACAGGCTTGATGCTATGTACGTTAGTGATGTTGTTTAACCTTATGACATAACCTATAAATTACGAGTGTTTTTTTAATAACCTCCACGAGTTGTGATACTTCAAACTAAGTACATACTCAAATTAAAATATAATCCTGCGATTTTTCATGCAAGCTAAATTAAATCATAGTCAAATAATTTATTTTCAAGGACCTAGGTCATTATGAGGCACTTTTGAATGTCACAATTTACAAGAAAATGTAATTCATTGTAGGTGCCCCTGCTTAAGAGGTAGAATTATTATGCAATAAGTAATTTACGCATTCAAAATGTTTCACAATATTTTTAACCTACTTCAAAAAGGGGGAGGTTCTCAATTCGTCGGAACCTTTTTTTTTTTCTTATGTATGTTCCCTGATTACTCGAAGATGGCTGGACCGATTTGGATTTTTTTTTTTTGTTTGAAAGGGTATACTTCCCAGGTAGTCACATGATCATCAAGTCACGATCTGATGATGGGATCCTGGAGAAATAGAGAGAACTCTTCAAATTTTATAGGCACACGAAGCGATATAGGTATTTTTTGGAAGAGTACTTTCTCGGAGTGGTCTCATTTCAATTTGGTGAAGACCTGATGAAGAACTTTGGAGATAGGCAACGGAACTCCTCAATTAATTATAGCAAATGGACTGGGATTGCTGACCTCTCATGTCTGTCTATTGCTTCCACCAGTTCATAACATAACATCACGCCGGTATGCTGTGAAGGAGTAAACACATGTGAACCACTAAAACTTGAAAAAAAAAACTTTTTCCAAAAAAAAACAACTGACTTCTAAAAAAACACTACCTACAAAGTGAAAAATAACTTTAATTTCGGAAGGCGGTGACAAAAAATTAAAATACAGCTCCAAAGACACCGACTTCCGAAATTAAACTTATTTTTCACTTTGTAGTGTTTTAATTATTTGTGAAGACGAAATACCTAAAATTACTTAACATAATATCACATATAAACTACTTACTTACCATCACGCCTTGTTTCCGAAGGGTTAGGTGGACGTGTACCTATATACACTACGCCCATATTTCACTAGTTACGTTTGAGTCCTATGTAGGGCGGGCCTACTGCCATCAACCGGAAATTCCAAATAGAAAAACCTAATAACAATAAATAAATAAATTAGGGTGATAGATACGTGGTACTCACCTATTTACAAATATTGCAACTGTTTACGATTGTTCTTGACATTTTAACAAATAATTATAATCAAACAGTGTGAGTAAGACCCTTTGTACACACGTTTTTCATGCCGTGAAAAGCTTCGGTTTATTCGCCGTGTGAAGACACGGTCATCAGTGTTGTATGGATCACTATGGATGCTTGTTGACAGACAAGTTTTTTTTACAGCACCGGTAATACTTCGTACCGTAAAGAAACCTTGCCGTGTACGAAGGGCCTTAAGGTACTCAAAGATACACGTACCTATAAGCATATCCTATGCACGAGTAAAAGTTGTAAGTATGTACACACTAGTAGGCACCACCACAAAATAGGTCGCATATTCTTGGTAGGTCTCAAAGTTCGCGAAACTTTGATTCCGCATCGCGGTAGCAGATTCACAAGCTGACTAGTTATGTAACTAGTGCAGTAGGGATCATATTCTAAATCTTTCGTTAAAGAGAGGCATGAAAGTTTTTGGAGTATTTCTTTGAGTTTTCATGTCTTAACGTTACACCATAACATCACGCCTGTAATCCCCGAAGAATTAAGCAGAGGTGTACCCATAGTAGAACCATATTTTGCCGGATATGGTTAAGTCCCACATAATAGGGTGCAAGCCCATTGCCATCAACAGGCACAAATACAGACTCCGGGCTGCTACTGAGGAATTCTTGATAGAAAAACCCAATAACAGTTTGCGCATTATATTAAGTCTCGAAAAAACACTGCGTTCTTAAGTAATGGGCTTCATAGTTCCTCTTACATGTTATGTTTTTTATCGTTCTCAAGTAATGGGCTTCATAGGGGCACTATGAAGCCCATTACTTGAAGCCCTTACATATTATATTTTCGAGTTGGTGAATATTTTTTTAGTTAGTCAAAATTTTATTTACATCTGTTCTAAATTTAAAAAATATTTTATGATTGAAGTGTATAAGCTTGAAACTATGGACTAACTTTATGTCTGAAATAAATAATTTGACAAATAAAATTGTTTTTATAGTTATTAAGTAATGGGTCAAAGTCAAAGTCAAAGCATTTATTTCAAATAGGCACTTAAAAGGCACTTTTGAACGTCAACATTTACATTAAAATAGAATTGATTCTAGTCGCCCCTTCCAAAATGTAGTTTCGTATGGAGAAGAATGGGCAAGAAACTCCACCGTTAAAATAGACCAATCGCGCGGTTTCTACATCTGTTAACTGTCTGATCTTTCTAACAGCATAAGCGGCCGAGCTTAGCCGCCCCGCAAGAGATGTTATATGAGCTCCCCATTGTAATTTCTCGTCTAGCGTGATTCCCAGGAACACCGTTTGATTAACAAATTCCAGTTTTTCTCCATTCAATATGATGTCACATTCGCTACTTCTAACATTTGGTAATTTAAATCTAATGCATTTGGTTTTTGTGCCATTTAGTACCAAATTATTTACCGTAAACCAATCTTGGACCTGAAGAATAGAGTTATTAACGTCGTCAAGATTTTGTGAACGTCGGTCTATTTTAAATATTAATGATGTGTCATCTGCAAATAACACCAGCTTCGGTTGATTTAGAAGTAAATAGGGTAAATCATTAATGTAAACTAAAAAGAGGAATGGACCCAATATTGAACCTTGAGGAACGCCCATTGCCATTTCAGACCCTAATGAGTTTACGCCGTTTACTTGAACTTTAACTTTTCTGTCTTTCAGGTATGATCTTAGTAAATTAAGAGCTGTATTTCTAACCCCATAGTGCTCCAGTTTCAGCAGAAGTGTCTCATGATTTACGCAATCGAACGCCTTGGAGAGGTCGCAAAAGATTTCAATGGCATCTTTTGCTTCTTCCCAGGCGTTAAAAATGTTCTTTATTAGGGTGACACCAGCGTCGGTGGTACAACGCCCTTTGGTGAAACCGTACTGCTGTTCATGAAAAATGGCATTTTTATTAAAGTGACGTAACATTTGATTGAGAATCAACTTTTCAAACACCTTACTGAGAACTGGCCGAATTGACACAGGCCTATAATTGTTAGGTTCTTTACTATCACCGGATTTGAATAACGGAACTACTTTACTATGTTTCATGAGATCCGGGAAGACTCCTTGGTCTACACTGGTGTTAAATATGAAAGCTAAATAGGGCGCAATGGTTTCGATAATAGCACTACAGACTTTTACAGACATTCCCCAAAGATCTTCTGTTGATTTAATTTTAAGATCTTTGAAAGCTTTTATAACAGCTTGGGGGTTGGTATGCTGAAACCTGAACTCCAAGGAGCATGCCTTTACATTCTGTCTGAGTAAGTCAGCAGAACGCGCGGGTGAGGAATTTAAAGCTTCAGTAGTTTTAACAGGAATATTAGCGAAAAAGTTTTCATAGTATGGGCTTCATAGTGCCCCCTTACATATTATGTTTTCCCCTCCAGTGGGTTCCCACATTATCGTTGCGGGGAGCTCAGTAGCCGTGGTCCGTTCCCACGGTGAAGCGAAGAGGAACCCCAAGGTGGGCCAGCTCATCAGGGCTTTTTTCTCCAAGCCGACGACGTAGCGGCCAAAAAGTAGGTTGCGATGAGGTGCACCGCAACTGAGGCGGGCCGCGATGTCGAATGGGAGGCATCGCGGCTGAGGGTTACAGGCTGCGGCAAAGGAAGAGTGCCGGTGCTTCTGAGTAGTGCTCTTTCCTTCCGTGGCCTGGACGGGGCCGCCACCGTTTGATGGCGGACGCGGTGGGGCCGCAGGGGAAGAGGAGTGTCGGTATAGCGTTGGCCGCTCTCCCTATCCCCTGCGGTCGAGAAGTGGTGGGCGGCCGTCGCAGGGGGCCAAGGGTACCGGGGTAGTCTGGGGCCCTTGTGCTACTTGGCTCGAAAGAGATACTGTCGCCCCTAGCACACAGGCAACTGAGGGAACACGGGTGGGTTTTAGTCAGTAAAAGTCTGACACGCCCTCCTGCTCCACTCAGAGCGGGAGAAGTTATTTGATGATTTCCCACCCTCAAAACATATTATGTTTTTATAGTCTCAGCATCACCGCAGATTTTACAGTTTTAGTATTTCATAAAACTGGCAAAAGCGATGCATCCGAAACCCATGCATACTAAACATTGCAATACTCCGCAGATAACCATAAAAATATTCTTGCACTTCCAATTTCACCACCGCAGCACCCATACTTAGAAAACACAGTATTTATGCTTGCTACCACTAGTAAGCACCTGCCTACTTTGATACCGTCAACTATGACATCTTTACTTTCCATGAGCAACTTGACCATGAGTAAATTAAGAATATTCATGAAACATCTCTCAGTTATTAAAAATCTTGTACAAATAGTCGAGTTTGCTACTTTTGTATCGCTTTGATATTAAATGGCAGTAACTGATATTTATATTTAAGTATAGTACTCATCGGTAAAATTACTCATAGAAAGTGAAGATTTCCCAAATGATTATTTTTCAACGCACATAGGACTCTACTCCTACTAAAATTGATTTAAAAGTAAAGTAACTAACTAAATACCTAACCATTTCTGGAACGCCTTCGGGTTATAATCAAAATAAAATGTATACTAGAGGTACACCTGTACCCAACCCTTCGTAACATTCTGTCGTACTATTGTAACCAACAATAAACCTACAAACAAAACTACAAGACATCAAATAAACCAGTCAACAGAACCGCCCTTTAAAGTTACAGAACCCGTAACTAGAAGTCAGATAATAGCTTATGAGTCCTATGAATTTAAATATATTTGAGAACTAGACGCGCCTTGTGTAAGTATTCAGAGAAACGTGTGTCAATAGTTCACGAGGAATGATTGCTATCTTTTGTAAGGCGGTACGCATTGAATTTAAGTACGTACATTTAATAAATGTAACTACATTCTACATCGATTCTTGGGACCTAGCTGGTTAATTGCAAAACACACGGCAATGCCTTTTTTTTGACAATTCAACAACATTCGTTGCCTCATTTTCAACGTTTTTCAAACATATGAAGCATATCACGAACATGACGCATGGATCAGCACCATTCAGCTCAACCATTCTGAAGGCAGCTTAATGATTCAACACACGCATCGACGTGAAACGGGTAAGCCAGTTAGAAATTAAAATACTACTACTTGTTCCCTCTTTATAATAATTCTAGCGATCCTGTCCCTTCTTCGCATGGATCCAATGCAATGGCGATACGCGTTACTGCGGCCGTCTTTTGGAAATCCACAGATAATTTAATAATTTCCACAGGTGCCCGTTCACGGACGGCTTAGACCTCAAGTGCGTATGCGGCACCTCCCCACAGACAATGGCCCACCTTCCACCCGGCGCCGCATGCCTTGTCACCTGTGCATTGGAGGATCTTATAACTGTGACAGTGAGCGGAGTTCGCGCAGCAGAATTTTGGGCTAAAGGTGTTTGTTTACTTGAAGTTTTTGCCATTGATACGCGAAGATGTCAAAACATCGTTTCTGTGTTTTATCTGAGTTAAATACGGATGTAGTTATGGTACACATAAACCTTCCAAAATAAATGCTGAAAACCGTACCAAAATCTACTGTAGAAGAACTAAGCGATCACACAGACACACACGAAGAGCGATTTTGTTTTATAGGTAGTGTACATAGATATAGATGATAGACTTTACTCTAGTGAGACAATATAGACCAATTATTTCTACTACCTACAGTTTAGTTCTGAGTAAATGCTTTGACATCAATTCTCTTGAGTAAACTATGACTCGTTAGTAAATAAAACACACATAGGTACTAGCAAAGGAGCTTTTATAAAGAGACTGTGTGTATTTGCACTACTTTGCTTTTACTAAAAAAAACGATTACATTTTGTGTGTAAACCAACATACTTCCATAAAGTATAACTGTCTATCTACCTGCTTGTTACCTTTCAAGCTAAAACTAAAGAACCCAACGTTATGAAAGGTAAAGATAGTCTGGGACCTGGACAAGGAGATAGGCTACTTTTTGCCCTGGATTATTGTATTGAAAACGATGGGCCACACGCGGGCAACAGCTAGTTGTTATTAGCCCAGGTGCAAATTTTGTCATCATCAGTCTATGGCAGGTTGGATATGCTTCACTAAAAGCATGCAGCTGAGCTAAATAATGCAGCTGAGCTATATAATGTAGTTGAGCTAAATAATCAGCCTTATATTTTATACTAGCTGATGCCCGCGACTTTGTCCGCGTGTCGCCGCCCGCGATATTAGTTCGTTTTTCTTAGCGTTCCTTCAGACTTTATTTTTATTTACTCGGTTGCTTAGAGACGTAGCGTGATTTTAAATGCGTGAGCCTATAGCTTTCCTCAAGAATTGGACTACCAAATGCAAAAATATGTTTTCTGGTAGTTCCAAAGACTATCCCCTACATACAAACAAACTTTACTCCTTTATAATATTGGTATACATGTACCTACCTTATTACCCAGCCATTCTACTTCGAGCACTACTTAATTAAGAAAACTTCGATTTAAACTCAGACAAAATTATAAAAAGAAAAAAATCCGCGACTCCTTCAATTCGTACGAAATGAGTGAAATAGAAGTATCCCGCCCTCTCGACAATTGGACGCAAAGTAAAAATATATTATTCAGCAAGGACTACAATTTTACGGATGCAAGTTTGTATAAAATATACTAGAGATATGTTTGTATAAAGATTTGTATGTAGCGTAATTAAATTGAGCTCAAACGAGGAGCTCTGTTTCTTTGTGATCGTAGTGGCTGTTGTGAAATTTATAATGAGGTTGTTCGGCGTGTTGATTTGAAAAAGAAGGAAAATGTGTTATTAAGTTAGTCTCACCTTGAACGTTGCTGTAACTCGTGTATTTTTGCCTCTCATTTATAACTTTTTCTTTGTCTTGTATCTACCAGTCCTTTTGACTAACACTGAACACTAACACTGGGCATTCTCGAAAGTTCATGGCAAAGAGAGCTGCCAAAGTAACGCAATTTTTAAACCATCCCGTTAACGAAACCACGAACTTTAAAAATAACGAATCAAAATTATCCGAACAATCTTTCATTTCAAATCGGCTTAGTAAACAAACAAGAGAACCAACATCGAATGTCACAAGAGAATTAATTATAAAACACTTTAAAGAAAATTTACAAGGAGGGGAAAAAAGTTCTTTCAGCTTTGATTTCTGAGCAATTTGATCGTGGCCTTGGACGCCCAGTATAAATAAAGGGAATTCCTGTCTAGTATATTAGATTTTGCTGCTGTATCCACCTGTCGGGCTTATTTAATTAAGAAATGTTTTCGTTGGGAGAACGGAGGACAATGTTGATCTCTTATATTGTATTTGTGTATAATCTTGCTTTTTGTTTGCTGCATTTTGTTTGCTGTATTTTCTCTCCATTTAGTTTGGTATATTTGTTGGTCGGGAATGAAAGAATAATATATGGCAGGATCTGCAGTCCAAATGGAAAATAGACTAGATCGAATAAATTAAGGATTGAAGTGGGTAGGTTTTCGATTATATAATCATGTAATAACTTTTGACAATCTACTCGGTCATAATTATATAATCATGTAATAACTTTTGACAATCTACTCGGTCATACTTATATAATCATGTAATAACTTTTGACAATCTACTCGGTCATACTTATATAATCATGTAATAACTTTTGACAATCTACTCGGTCATACTTATATAATCATGTAATAACTTTTGACAATCTACTCGGTCATAATTCAACTTTGAAGGTAGATAGCTACTATGCCTCGATGGTGTAGTGGTCGTGACACATACTGCTGAGCATGAGCTCCTGACAAAACTATTATTGGACTTTTCTATTCATATGGAATTGCTCAATGGCATCCGGGAGTCTGGATTTGGGCCCAGTTGATGGCAATAGGCTCACCCCCTATTACATTACACTTAAACATGACTTGTGAAATGGGGGTGTTCTACAGGTACACCTCTGCTAACCCTTCGGGGAAACAAAGCGTGATGTTATCCTACTAATATTATAAATGTAAAAGTTTGGATGTTTGTTACTCAATCACGCTAAAACGGCTTAACGGATTTGGATGAAATTTGGCACTAAGATAGTTTATAACTTGGATTAACACATAGGATACTTTTTATCCCGGTTATTCCCGTGGGATAAGTTTCGACCTCCACGCGGGCAAAGCCGCTGGGAAAAGCTAGTGTTATAATATAATAACCGTATTTTCTTAATCTGTAGCATATTCTGAGCCAATAAAGTAATAGAGCATACTTAATTTCGAAACTTAGATAGTAACATCAACCTACGTGTAGATACATAATTAATAGACGCGTAGATACGTAATTCTCTGAAAAATTAAGAGATATATGTAGTCAATGCCTAGCTAGGAGGGCTAAGACAACTCGTGGCTAAGTGATACCAGCTGCACGGGTTTATCGATCAGGTGCGACCACTGCAGTCGGTCTGTGCATGTGTGGCCGTCTTTGAACATCTGTACCGAGGTGCGGTATGAGAGGTCTCGACCCCTCCGTGCCTCAGAAAGCACGTTAAGCTGTTGGTTCCAGCAGGATCTTTGACAATCTTTACGGGGCGTCAGTAGCCCGAAAGTCTGACAACCGCTCTTACGGATCTTACTCGTATTAAGTGGGTTGTAGAGGTCAGAACGGACGTCACTTGCAATATAATACCTACTGGTATGCAGCTGCATCCGATTAGACTGGAAGCCGACCCCAACATACCTAGGAAGAGGCAGATGATGGCTAGCTAGGTATGTCATCAGTATTCAGATCGCGTATCGTTAAGGTCTCAAGTCGGTTGCCTACCTACATTTCAAATTAGTCAGAACAAATTAAACGAACCAAGGCCATTTACTAATGAATAAGTAACCTAGACCATGATATATGTCACCGTATAATTATTAACATCGTTAGTTATAATATATCTCGCGGAATTATAAACTATCAAAAAATTGTGGACTGCAACAAACCATTTACAGTTTAACGCATTATTTTTCGATAATTCATCTGTCCATGGCAAACGGACAAATTGTAAACTGGTATCAAACTTGTATGTGACGGATCGCACCTTAGGCTTATACTTAACAGCCAATTAACTGCGACGAACTAGGAAGTAGCGTTTGCCGGCCGCTGCCGCGGCACCGCTCGGTTCGCTCACTCGGCTCGCGCGTGGTTGGTCGCAGTCCTAACCTAACGCATCTGGTCAGGGTGCTTTGGCTTAGTTACTACGACCAATGCGGTACCGCCAAGACCGGCAAACCAGGAATGGTGATAAAATCGGACAGATTGTGAACCCTGTTGTTAAGCAGTACAGTAGGTACAACTCACAATTTACAATCTCGCGTCATAGACTATGGACTACCGGTGTTCACAATCACACGGTTACATAAATGTGATATGCTAATAAATGTAGTGCACAACTCAATGGTAGCGCCCCAAGAGAGTCCCGCTCTATCCACTGTAGTGACTAGAAGCTCCCTTTGACTTGTTGTGTACTTACTGATAACTCAGTGGTTTTACTCTAAACCCAAAGCCCCTAACTAGATTCTATTGAATTTATAGTTTATAATTTAAGGAAGCTGGAAATAGCAAGTGTATTGTTATGTATACGCTATTGTACACAACTTACCTTTATAGATATTAGACTGTAAGCTTTCTGAAGGATATATAAATAAAATGAAATATTTATTTTGTGATTCTTGTACTATTTTCTACATGAATTTTAAAGTCATATTGGTTTAGTACTGAATATTTACTGCGTAGTTTAGTGTTCCTTTACAGTAAATACGTATTTGTGTAAACGACTATTCAATCAACCTGTATCACCTACTCGACCTAAATGTATGGGACGGCTGAATTTTGCAAGAAGACACCGATGGATGTTTTCGAAAGTTAATTTGATAAATTAACCGTTTTGTTTTCAATCAATTAAATTAAATTTTATTCGAAAACGACCATTAGCTTCTTACTTCATTTCAAATATATCCACCGACCCCAGTTACTTATATTTTAGTGACTGTACCTAAGTAACTATTAAGCATTACTTTTTTCTTAGTACATAGAAGCTTTTTAGGTTTTCTCTCAATCAACAATGTCAACTTTTAACACAACGCCAAAGATTACGAAATTCTTCAAAAAAAATACTCCCAAACGTACCTTCACTTATATAGAAACACGAAAGCAACCCTATTTTCTTTCCAAACGTGCAAACGTCCGAAATTGACATCATAGTATCCAAAATATACTTAGGATGAACTTTTGACATGCATACGTGAGCCTTGCACGTCCGAATGTGGTCGAATAGAGGCCTCGCACGAATACGCCAAGTAATCGTAATGTCGGTGAATGTGAACGAGTATTTTATCTAAAATGCCTACAACTCACCAGCATCATTTTAGCAGAAAAAGAAATCCACTGGTGGACAAAGGCCTCCCTCTCCCTAGCACCGCCAACACGACCGGTTCTGTAATTCCCACATCCAGCGGATTCCTGCGGCCTTCACCATGTCAATGGTCCACCTTGTGTGAGGCCTTTCAACGCTCTTCTTTTTGCGGTACGCAGTCGCCACTCCAGAACCTTTCAGTCCCATTGGCCACCTGCTCAGCGGGCAATGTGGCTTCCCCCTGCCATTTAAAGGGCATGGCCAAAAATTGTATGGCCTTGTACGCCAGAATGCACAGATATAAAATCTATGTCATTTAATAGTACTGATCTTCTATAAACAAAATTATAAAGGTAAATACTTTATTTTGCGTACATACGCAGTATCTCAGAAAACTGCATTAATATCTGGAACCCTCACTACTTAGTTTATATACAGCAAATATAATCTATACAATCCAAATTCATTAAATATATTAACTATCGCACTGGTTTCAAGTCTAAGGATTATCTGCAAGCATGCAAACATCATATATATTATCATCGGAGAACAGACGTATGATTCTCGACATGCTTTTTCTTTATTATTTCTGTAGTGGGAACATTGATAGTACCGCTTTAAATGATCTGTAGGCCAATTCTCGTAATTAAAAACAGTCTCATCTCAGTGACAATCAAATGTTAAAAATGTATGAAAATCCAAGGTATTTTTGACACTGAGATCAGACTGTGAACGTTCTTAAAATTACGAGAATTACCCTCTGGTTCTAAGATTGAGTACTCCGTGTCGACGGACTAGGCACACACAGTTATTCGATGTACCGCACAGTGGTACACACTACGCACAAAACTCTGTCATTGGTAGGATACTAAGAAATTTTAACAAGAAATTCTCCCATCTTGATATATTTAACACCAAAAAAGGTGTATTCAGGAAACTTTTAGAGACTTCTGTATGCGACGATTTGATTAATAATTCTAAATAGAACTGAATAAAGTAATCCGTGACCATACACCATTACAACTCCTCACACACACTTCTACACACTCACCCACACTGGAGATACAGTCATAAGATCATCAAATGCACAAGTAACAGGGCATGCGGCGCAGGATGGAAGGTGAGCCATTGTCTGAGGGGAGGTGCCGCATACGCACTTAAGATCTGAGCCGTCCGTGAACCCCTATCTCTGGAGATTGTCTTTGCTCTGGCCGACTTGGGTTCGAAGTCTATTTAGAGATATCAAATTGATCCACGATAACGCGTGCCCAGGCGGTAGGCTCTCAGATGGTTCGATAAAGTTATCAGGGGGTTTATACAGCTCCTGCCACAGGTTACATCTCGCTGTGGAAGCGTTGCTATTGGCTGGACTAGCTAGACCCACGCATCCTATAAAACTTTTTCGGCTCTTTAGCCTCTGGGGCACAGAGACGTAGTTGTGCATTGGGTGACGTAAGTCAGTCTGTAGTTTCGCCCTTTCAATACGGCTGGCTATGGTCCTGCAAACGCATGGTGTTGATTGCACCACCATGCGTAGGACCATAGTCAGCCAGTGGATACAGCATTCGTACTGGAGTCGGTATAAGGCAGCCACTAATAAAATCCAGCACGTCTCATTTAGAGCTGTATCCACTAGGTCAGCGTGGGCAGAATGGTTCCATACTGGACAGGCATATTCACCAGCAGAAAAGCAAAGTGCCATTCCAGTTGTTCGCAGGACTTGGGGACACGCTCCCCATCTGGTGGATGTTAGGCGGTGTACCAAGATTTAATTAAAAACACGGTAGTGCAAAAAAAAACCTAGACGAATACGATAAAGGACAAAACGACAGATTTTGATGCCTTTTTGTAACCGTAAAACAAGGTTATGGCTTTATGGTTGGTTGTATTGCATAACAAAACCTTCCCTTTCTTCTTCCAGTGTCATTCCATTGTTTTTGCCATAAAAATTGGAGATTAACACATGGAAGGTTGAGCAAGTCATACCCTGAAGAGTATTGTGGGTGAAGTCGGCTGCTGTTGATGAGCAAGCATCTTTGGCCAAAGTATCAGCGCACTCATTACCCTTAATGACACAATGACTAGGTATCCAAACTAAATGAACCTCTCTTTGATAATTAGCACAAGATAATAAGGACTTTTTAATTGACAAAATAAGGGGGCTGTGCAATTGACTTTTAAACGGACTTTTTACTAGTGCTTGCAGACAGACAGCTAAGAGAGTCTTTGAATATTTTGGCATTCTCGATATTAAGGTGTGACTCTATAATATAAAGACAAGCTTCCAATATAGACCCACACTCACCAGTGAACACAGAAGACTCCTTAGGACATTTAAACTATAAAATTATTTTAGAGTTTTGGTAGTAGACCGCAGCTCCGTGATTTCGAAGCGTCCATGAAAAATAATTGAAAACCATTCCATCGCTCACCCACCACCGCATTGAAAGTCAGATTCGCTGACGGGGAGGTTTTGAATATACCAGTATCAAAAACAATTTTAGGAATTTAACATAAAACTTATAGGCAAAGTTAAAAAGGGGTAAACTGGGATAGTGAACAATTGGGCATACTAAATTTAGGATTTGTCGAACGGATTTTAGTATTAGGGGGATGTCTTTATTTTTCCAATAATTTGAAGTTCTGGATAAGGCATCTAACTCTTTCAGTTTTCCTGTAACAGGATGGGAAGATCTACATATCATTCTAGAAAAAAACAAGAGGCCAGACATTGTCGTCTTAGTGACAGAGGAGGTTCAGCGCACTTAACCTGCAATGCGTTAACGGGGAAGGATTTCATACAACCTGAGATGATTCGAAGGCATTTAGACTGAACCCTATCCAGCCCAACCAAAGCAACTTTATTGCACGGAATGAGGAGGTATAATCCATACTCAACAATTCTACGAACCAAAGCATTATAAACTGATTTCATGGTGTAGGGGTGAGCACTTTTAAAATTGAAATAATTCTTTCACATTTTCTTAATAAAAAAATTATATGTTGCTTGCCCGTTAACTCAGTGTCCAAGATTTTTATATTAGCCTACACTTTCCCACTGCTGAGCAAAGGCCTCCCCCAAATCCTAAGATAACGCATAAAAATTTAACTTTATTAACTATAGGACTATTTTGATCTAAAATGCTCACTGAAACATGAGGGACGAGTCTTTTACGAGAGAAAACTACCGCCGAACTTTTTGGGGCAGATAGCGATAGGTCATGGTTTTAAAGCCACTGATTCAAGGAGTCCACAGAGAGGCACAAATATGACGCAGCGTCAACAATGGAGGGGTCTGTCACGTACAGAATAATGTCGTCGGCAAATATGCCGGATCTTACAATAGTAAGATCTGACAATTATTATTTAGGCAAGACCCAATATCAGCCGTATACAGGTTGTAAAGTATAGGACTGAGGACTAAGCCTTGTGAAAGTCCCTTCCATGTCTGTATTTTATCCAATTCCACTCCCTGGACTCTCAGGACCAATGAGCGGGATAACAGTAGCTCACATATGCATTGTATCATCTTCGCCGAAAGACTCAGCTGTTGCAGTTTTTGCCTGTGTACAGGAAGAAGTACATTATCATACGCAGAGGAGATATCAAGGGAAGTGGCAACCACGGATTCATTTTTGGAAAATGCTAAGCGGATATCCGTAACTAAAATACCAACACTGTCCATTGTGCTAAGCCCTTTCCTAAAACCAAATTGGTAATTCGGCAGTAGGTCTCTCAATTCGACAATCCACTCAAGACGGTTTTTAATCAGGTGCTCCAGTAATTTAGCCAGGACTGAAGATAAGGCAACTGACCTAAGGCCATTCGGATCATCTGCATGTTTACCTTGTTTCAGTAATGGAATAATAATTTGTAATTTCCACTGATCCATCCATGAGCATAAAAAAAAATTGTTTTAAAGTATGTAAGTCTTAGCCCTGACACCAGAATGGGTTATAAAATAATATGGCACGCTATCAATACCAGGGGATGAGTCCCGGACATGTTTGAGCACCACATTAACCCAGCTCGCCCTTTTTTTTGCGGAGGTGACGTTTTGTTCTAGCATTAATCTGACAATATGCCAACAGATTTTCGTTGCTCATGTCTGCATTGTAACATTCTTCAGCCTCTTCCCTACCCCTAATTGCCGAGGTGCACTCTGGATTCCACCATAGGGAGAGGGAATTTATTACAGGCACTATTTTTCAGTGGGAAGCAGGAGTCCGCAGTGGTGGTAATGGCATTAACGAAGCCCTCATAACAGTTCTTGGCATGGCAGTGCCCAGAAGGGTCTAATAAAGTTGAGTTTAAATGTGGAAGAACATCATTTCTATCCTCTAATAATGATCCAAACTTTGCCCAATCTGGTTCAATAGTGGAGGAGATGTTTTCTCCAAATAAGTTTTATTAACTAAAGATATGGCAATAGGGTAGTGGTCACTACCATGCGACAAGGTCGTGCATTCCCAATGGGTCGAAGCGGCTAACTCAACTGAACAAAATGTAAGGTCGACACAACTCTTTTGCTGACCGGGAAGCGATCTGCGTGTTGAGCAACCATTATTAAGAATGCACAGATTCAGATCATCCAAAATGTCAACTAAAGCTACACCAAAGGTATCACAGCGTTCAGACCCCCATCTGTAGTGGTGACAGTTAAAATCACCTGTGACCGAAATTGGTTCTTGAACACTGGAAAAGAAGTTTTTTAAAGTGGTCAAAAAGTCATGCTGGGGATGAGCAATGTATATTGAAAACACTGTAATGCCTTTTACCCTTCCTGCCACAATACTCATTTCACCTGTGAGTGAAGGTAAAGGGACGGACAAAAGAGGGACCCGATTATTGACAAGGAGAGCCAAACCTCCATAGCCATCAGATCTGTCACATCTGAGAATGTTGAAGTGTGGCATACGAAAGCTAAGGCTTGGGGTGAGCCTAGTCTCAGCTATAGAACAGACCAATGGCTTGACTTATTTAAGAGAAATATGAGGATGTGCTTTTTATGCCACACGCTCCTCGCATTCCACTGAAGGAATACTAGGTGGGACGCCATTTTTAATTTGAAATAAAAGTCAAATAAGTTGGTCGGCAACGTTGGACGGTGATTGGGAATTGGAATAAGAAGAAGAAATAAGAGTAGGTAAATTTTTTATAAGGAGTTCAATAATAGAGCTGACATTATTAGGCATGGGATTATTGGTATTAAGAGCGCAGCCATTAGGCTGTGAAAGTTGGGGAGAACTAACTATGTGTTGATGAGCAACTCTATCATAAGATGGGGAAAGGGGGGCATGGGTCCTTGGTTTAAGTGTCACAGTTTTGCGATAGGACTGAGAAATCGGAGTTTTGGCAATATTAGCGTATTTACGGGAAGCTGCTATGACAACCTTGCTAGCCTCAGCATAGGAAATAGTTTTCTCAGCCAGGCTTAATAGCCTTTTCCCGGCATCAGCAAAGTGATCACCCAAACAAAGCACACAGACGGCCTCGCCCTCAGCAATGTTGTAACCATCATCTGGGTGATCGTGGCCACATTTACTGCAGCGTGGTTTAGACCTGCATATAGTAGCCACATATTATCCAAACCCGCAACACTTGCGGTATTTAATGGTCGGGTATATACAACGAGTAACATAATTAACGCAAGACCTCATACACCCCAATTAGAGTATTGAGTTAAAAGCATAATACGATGACCAAAACTATTTTTTTTTAAAAGCTAACTGATATTATTAAGAAAAATGTGTCGACCTAAGCATTAGTTTCTGCATTTAAAATTGAGTCTTATTTCTTGTGTGGTAAGATTGAATTTTCTTTGGCTCAATAAGTGGTAGGTATGGCAAAATACATAATTTAATAAAAAAATACTTATATTAAATGTTACTGAAATCGATTCAGTAGTCAATTAGGAACAAACTACTTTCAGGTCTTGCGTACATTCTGTTACACCTTGTATATTGCTTAACACGAAGGGATGTGTAGCAGCAGAAAACTCATATTTGGTAGTACTTGTCCATCAAAAGCCAAAACGCATGTTTCAGTGGGTTACCACTCATTAACCCCGTCTCTTAGAGTTTTTTTTTTATATTGATACGGCGAACTTTTAGTATTTTTCAGACAAATAAGTTATGGCTTCTTCTTTGTAATATCTGAAGGAACACCGGCAACAACACCCATCCTTGTGATATTAAAATGTAGGAATTGATGCCGTATAGCTATATTTGGACGGCATACTAAGAAAGAGTTGGCATCCTGAGGGGAAGAAAACTCCACTGACATACGGTTTCTACTGGCTCTGTTAACACCACCATTAACAATGTTTGTAATGTTGTTATTCATATGAAACTTACCAAAATTTACGGGAATGTAAGGTGGTGCCAGCATTTGGTTGGTTTTCTACACAAGAAACATGGGAATATGGACCAGACAAGGGGCCTTATCCATTGCGGAGTACTTTATACGACCTATTTGGCTTTTTGGCTGTTTATTTAGAGGAGTGGGTGTCTGAATTTCTTCGTCACCGGGACGTTTGCGTGGGTTCTGTTGAACTTGTGAATCTTGTGATATATCCATGTGTGTAACGCTACACACAACATCCACGAACTGAGAAAGGGGATTAGGAGAGAAAGGGGTAAGAGGATGTGGAATGTCGGGTGGGTCAGGATCAGGGGGTTTATTTTTATTCATCTTTGATAAAACTAAGTTTAAAACAAAACAAACACAACACTAACCTGGTTACGAACACAAGGACAACACGCTTATAATAAAATAAAAGTCACAAAGTATCAACAATCACTTAAAAACAGCTCAAGATTCTAAACACATAACCGTGCTAACCAACAACACTGTGGCGAGAATCCGGCGCAATCGTTGATGAAGGTATTCTATTCTATTTTTTTTTATATGGCAAGCAAAGCCAATGTCGACTATTCTGCCAATATCTAAGTGAATTGGAAAAACGTGTGTTATTACAAAAAAAAAACCGATAATGATCTTCGATGATACAGTTGGGATATTTGTTGATCTTGTGGGGTTAGTACTGGACTAAAACAAACAAAGAATAAATAAATTACATACTTATAATAAAATTGTTAGAACATTAAAGATACATTATCTACAACATAAACACAGATTGGGGGAATAAACCATAATTTTATATTATTGTGACGGATGAAAATCATCAGCGCCACAAGCAGTTCAGGAGAAGAATGAGTTAAAAGAGAGGGGAAATTGATCGGAAGAGGGTGAGACGGTTATACAAATCTAGAGGTGGGACGTTATTGGAACATTCGAAAAATATGTGGTCAAGGGTGCCTTCCTGCAGGCCGCACTCGCAGAGCGAAGAATCGCGGGCATGGATTTTGTGTAAAAAC
This sequence comes from Antitype chi, assembly GCA_947359405.1. Lineage (NCBI taxonomy): Eukaryota > Metazoa > Arthropoda > Insecta > Lepidoptera > Noctuidae > Antitype > Antitype chi. The sequence goes on from OX375815.1 coordinate 22,714,861, forward strand.
ACAGGAGTGCAACAAAAACCTAAGCGAATTCTGCATATAACAGATATTACAGTTTTGGCAATTCTTCGGGCTATGTCTTCAAATAGGTACCTACAACTTAAAAAGGTAAATCTATAAAAACTTTTAGAGTGAAGACTCATTTGGAGTTGATAACGTTGTCCTTAAAACGAAGTATTATTTAAAAAACCCTACACGATGATACAAGTTACTGACTGCAGTGAATTATTCATGGACCGTCTACTCTGTCCTTTGTCATAAAAACTTATACGGCAAGCACAATTAGTATGTCCCATAGACATGAATAAAAGTTTTAAAACTTAATAAATAAGGTGCGAAGCGAATATTATCAAATTTTAAAATTGTTCGAATTTACGTGACATTTACTCTGCGCGTTCGTGCTAGGCCCACAGTTTCGTGTGTACGACTCGTAACGTGCATGGGCAGCTCGGAATATAAAATAAGATGGCCAGTGCTCCGTCATACTTATTACCTTAGCCTTTGACTTTTTAGATAGTTTTCAGGGGTTGTATTTGTTTAATTTTGTAAGTAGGTTGTTATGTCGTGGTGCTGACGAAATAAGTTTGGTTTACTTAATTTAAATAAAAGTCATACCTATTGTAACGGATCGTTGCACTGTTGGTTGTGTTCAAAGAAAACCACGAAAATATGCTAACACGGGGTAGCTGCGCAGACGTGTCAGGAGCGCATACGATCCCGCCCTCACAACATCGTGTCTAGCGGACGACTGCCGGTGGCGGGGGAGAGCGGGATCGCGGTCGATTCTGCTCCCTCGCAACATCTATACTCTTTTTTATCTTCGCAACCACCCCGCCTTTTATTAGAACAATATTCAGGAAAACACTTTGACAATAAACACACAGTAAATCAAAAAAGGATTCTTATTTTAAACTAAATACTAGTCGTTACATTACTATCTTTTAAAACAGTACTGAGCCGTCCATCATCGCTAACATCCTGCCCCTCAGTGTCGTCATTACGACACTCATTACCACTCTGAAGTAAAGCTATACGCGATGCTGGACGCTTCATGATACCGGTTTTTGTCCTTATATCTAAGACTCGAACCCGTCCGTCAGGCCCAGGGTATATTGTCTGAACGATGCCCTTCGGCCATACGTTCCGCGGTGAAGCGGGGTCTACCACTACAACAAGATCTCCTACCTTCAATTGCGCGCCTTCGCGATTCCACCTTTTACGCGGAGCTAAGGTAGGTAGGACCTCTTTCATCCACCTAGACCAGAATAAATCGGCCAACCGCTGAGCTATACGCCACTGCTTTCGTAAAAGAAGATCTTTGTCGTCAAACCTGCCAGGTTGTGGTAGATTTGACGACGAACCTATAAGGAAGTGGTTGGGCGTCAATGACTCTGAATCACGAGGGTCAACGGACACGTGAGTTAATGGTCGACTGTTTATCATGTTCTCCACTTCGCATAAGAAGGTGGAGAGCGCTTCTTCCCTAGGAGCGCGTTCCTTTAAAACAACTTTTAAGGCAGCTTTTACACTGCGAATGAGGCGTTCCCATGCTCCTCCCATATGGGGGCTAGCAGGGGGAATAAATTTCCAGTGAACTCCTTTATTTAAGGCTTCTGTCACCAGTTGTGGCTGATGGTCAATCACTTCCTGATATGCTTTCTTTAATTCGACATCAGCGCCTCGTAAGTTGGTGCCATTATCAGAGAACACTGTGTGTGGCCAACCTCTGCGTGCGGCCATCCGGCGCAAAGCCATTATCATAGAGTCGGTTGTGAGGGACGAAACTAATTCTAAGTGCACAGCACGTACTGTAAGACAAGTAAACAGTACACCGTACCTGCGTACCTTTTGTCGACCAACTACTACTTCCAGAGGGCCAAACAAGTCAACACCACACATTGTGAACGGCCTCTGATGATGGGTAAGTCTGCACTCAGGTAAGTCACCAAGGCGTGGAGGGTTAGGTATAGTTTTTCTAAAACGACAAATCAAACAATGTTTGGCAACAGTTTTAACAGTAGGCCTTAAATTTACGATCCAGTACTTTTGTCGTAATTCGTTAATAATCATTTCGTTACACGAGTGTGCAGCATTCACGTGATAATGCAACACTATGAGCCGCGCTATATGGTTTTTACCATCTAAAATAATAGGAAATTTAGTCAGCTGTTCAACATCTTTCACGTTTCCGATTCGTCCGCCAACACGTAAAAGATTATTTTCGTCGATGATCGGGGTAAGTGTTCGTAAACGACTTTCACGCGTTATCTCTTTATTAGATTTTAACAAATTAATTTCGCTACGAAATGACTGTAACTGTGAATGATGAAGTAACAACATCTCCGCTTTATGCATTAAATCTGCGGTAATACAGGCAATTGACCTTTTCTTGCATTTTTCGATAAATAATAAAACTGTAGCCGTAGCACGTAATAATCGCAGCCAACGGGAGAATCTACTTGGATCCGGTACAGGTAAGTCACAAATTATTTTATTATTATCGCACACAATGGTTATTCTTTCTAATATTTTATCATCACTAGTAATTATTTTTATTTCTGGTTGTTGAGGCCAGCAAGAAGGCGGTTGGTACAAAAACGACGGTCCGGAAAACCACGTGGAATCATTAGTAAGCACGTAATCGGTATTCTTCGTTCCCAAGTCAGCTACGTTTAAGTCAGTAGGCACATAGTGCCACTCGTCGACCTTGCTTAACTCTTCAATTTCCCCGAGTCTATTTGCAATGAAAACTTTATAGGTTCGACATTGATTCCTAATCGAATACAAAACTGTAGTCGAATCTGTCCAATAGTGTACTGAATTCGGTTGCAAACGGTGTTCCTTTTTTATGCTATTAGCTAATTTACATGCTAACACGGCTCCCTGTAACTCCAATCGCGGCACGGAAACTGGTTTCAGGGGAGTAACTTTGCATTTGCTAGCGATGAACGATACGGTAACGCGTCCGTTGATGCTTTCGCGACGCCAGTAAGCGACCGCAGCGTACGCACTCGGTGATGCATCGCAAAACATATGAATTTCTAAACTCGCTAAACTATCGTTTGTCAGGTCAGTTGAAAAATACCATCGCGGCATTCGAATATTATTAATTTCCTGAGCTTGACCAATCCACTCTCTAAATAAATCATATATATCATCGCTTAATTTATCATCCCAGTCAAGATTCTGTTCCCAAACTTTACGCATTAAAATTTTCCCTTTAATTGTGAATGGACTTAGGTAACCGTGAATGTCATAAATGGACATAACTATACATAATAGTTCGCGTTTTGTCGGTATCCGTTTCAGAAGTAATACATCTTGCGGTATCCGTTTAAAAGACAAATCAAAGGCTAACATATCGGTACTTGGAAACCATAAAAGCCCAAGTGCTCGTTCCGGTTGGTTATCTATATTGAACCTTATTGCCTTGTCATTAAGGGTTTCTTTGGGAACTTCACTTAATACGGTCGGTACGTTACTTAACCAATTACGCATCTCGAATCCACCCTGTTTGTGAATATAGGAAACGTATTTTATTGTTTTAGAAGCTATGTTTAAATCTGTAAAACTATCTATATAATCATCCATATACTGGTTAAGTTTAATTGCGTTCACAGCGTCAGGCATTTGCTCTTGAAAAAGAGAAGCATTCTTGTCTTGGTTTATGAATTGTGCTATAAAGGGAGAACAATTAGCACCGAATATGAGTGACGTCATGGCGTATTTATTGACCTCGTCGCTCCCTTTCTCTCTCCATAAAAATCTTAATGCGTTTTGATCATCATTTTTAATTTTAATTCTTAAAAACATATCTTTTATATCACCAATTACACCTATATAATTTTCTCGAAATCTAAACATTATGCCGTACAAGGAATTTAATAAATCAGGTCCTTGTAGTAAAAAATCGTTAAGTGAAAAATCATTAGATTTAGCAGCGGCGTCAAATACTAACCTCATCTTCTTTTTATTTGGATTATTGACACCAAAGTGAGGTAAGTACCACGTACGATTAGTGAGCGTGTCTCTACACTCAGACTCGCTAAGTCTTCTAGCGTAATTATTTTCAAACAAATGTGTAACCCGTTCTCGGTATCGCGATTCATATTCCGAGTCGGATAACATCTTTCGTTCGACTGATTTTAGTCTTTTCATGGCGACGGAATACGAATCAGGCATAACGCAAACATCTGATTTCCAGGGAAGACCCACTGTCCATTTACCCCCGATTAACTCCGCTGATTCATTAAGTATGTTTAAAGCTCTTGTTTCTTCGATATTTTGACGCGGATTATTACAAATCCCGATAGAGTCAAGCGAGAAAGAACGACGTATTATTTCGTGTAAATCTATACTATCGTTACTTTGTTTGAAGATAGTAAGATCTCTGTTGTTGGTATCTAGCGGTTTGAATGTGGGCGGCTGACGCTGTGGGTAAGTTGTGCACGCGGGGATGGTAAGTAAATGCGAGTCGCTCGCGCCGCTTGAAAAGCGTGCGCGCGCACGTTGTTTACCATTTTGATACAATAAGGCTCCGTGCACACACCACCCGAGCAACGTTTGTGTAATAAACGGCCCATGAGGTTCAAACTTTTTACAAACAATTGGCGCAATCAAATCATAGTTATCTTGACCTATTAACAATGTAGGTTTTATGATATCACAATTGCAAGGATTAAATTTAATGTTATACAAGTTTTCGTATTCACTAAAGTCCATACAAGTAGTCGATTGCACTGGTAAGTTCAATTCTTTTAATTTGCGAGCACGTAATTTGAACTTATTACCGTCTCTGTTACTAATGTCCAAATTTAATATTTCCGTTTTACATACCAACTCGCTGGAGTCCCATGCACTCGTAGCACGCATCGTGACGCACTCACCGTGTAACCCAGCCTTATCTGCGATATCAGCTGCGATAAGGCTCACCGTCGCGCCGTCGTCTAACAGCGCGTGCGTGTGAACACTTTGTTTGGGTCCATGTATGGTAACCGGCACTATTTTAAGCACTATTTTTGACACGTTAAGCACTTTACAATTTTCAGGGTTATTATTTAAGACGGACACTTCGGAACTTCGCGTTTCGATCGCGTGGGCTACGAGTTCGTCGCTGCTAGTGCAGGCGCGCGGCGCCGCGTCCGCTTCGGGCTGCTGAGACTTGCTGAGCGGCTCGGTTGCGGCCTGGCGCGCTACCTGCGGTTTCACCCAGTGAAGCAAACGATGATGCGGCCCACCACAGGTGTCGACGTCGCAGTTCTCGGCAGTGCAGTCCGACTGATTTTCATGTCGATCTCCGAGACACTTGAAGCACAGTTTGTTTATGCGAACATAGCGCCATCGGTCTTTGCGCATAGCGTGTTTGAATCTGCTGCACTCTGTTAGTTCGTGAATAGGTTTTTTACAGTATTTACATTTAACAGATGCGGAGGGTGTGTTGACTTCCGCACAGACTAACACTGATTGCTTGTGATTTTTATATTTCTCGGTATTAAATCTCGGTTTCGAATCGATTTGGCTGTGCACGTAGCTTACTCCTGTTATTGCAACTTTCTTGGCTTCTTGATGAAGAAACTTGGATAATAATTCTAGTTTTGGTGTGTCATCTTGATTATCATACTGATATAGATAATCGGCCCATTTATTAATCAGTTCGGTGGGCAATTTGGAGACAACAATGGTTACTAGTTCGGGACTTCGTAGATAATCACTTTGTTGCACAGTGCGAGTAGCTGTAACATAATTCTTTACTTTGATAGCGAAGTTTACGACCTCCGTATGATATGCTTGTGGTAGCGGCTGTAATTTTCTTAGCTGTTGCGTAACTGTCCTCATTATGTTTTCAGGTCGACCAAAACGAAGTTCCAATGTCTCAAGTATCTCTTGAGGTGATGTGGCAGTGTGGCACTCATCAGTAAAGATGACGCTGACTCCTTTGCTTCGCCGCGAAGACACTTACGTAGGCGCCATAAATTCTCAGAATCACTGTAGTTACAGAGACGCGTGGACTCGTAGAAGGCTCCTTTGAAATGTAGCCACTCCATCGGATCTCCGGAGTATATGGGTAGATCTTTGCAGATAGCTAACCTTGACAACAGTTCATGGTTTGTTGATTTTGATGTTGAAGCACTGATGGCGTCCTTTATAGCGTTAGTCAGCGCTTCAATAGCAGGTTGAGTACCGGCCGACTGATCTGTGGGTTGCCGTGCGCGGCTAGCGCTGTTTTCACAAACTTCACCGGCCACGTTCCGTTCAAGCGATGACCCGGGTGCGGTAACGGATTGTTCCAGCCACTTTTCTACTTTACTTTTGCACGATATAGACGAAGATTGCTTTGAACATCTGGAATCTTCTAGGTGTGCTAAATCGGCAGCTAATTTTTTGTCTAATAACTCCTTTTCTATGCGAGCTTTAGTCATAGTCATCGTCATTTCAGCTTGAGCCTCTTTCAATTCGATGATGGCTCTGGCTTTTGCTGCTTTATATTCGAGCTGCTTTTGCCGCGTGGCCGATGAGGAAGACGCGTGGCTCGTACACGTGGCATTTTGTTTGCGGCTGTGCACGCCGCCATCTTGAGTCGCAACGATGTCGGACAGAATCTTTCCAGCGCTTTTCCTGTTATACTGGACGTCTGAACCCGCTTCTAGCTTTGTTTTCGTTTCGTTAGCCATCATTTCTCTCGATTGTGCACGCGTTCTACCGGTACGCGGCGTTTGAAATAACGGCATCCTGCCACACAGGTTTTGTGCTTCCTTACACTGTACACTGCTAATCCGGCTCGAATGGACCACTTTTGTAACGGATCGTTGCACTGTTGGTTGTGTTCAAAGAAAACCACGAAAATATGCTAACACGGGGTAGCTGCGCAGACGTGTCAGGAGCGCATACGATCCCGCCCTCACAACATCGTGTCTAGCGGACGACTGCCGGTGGCGGGGGAGAGCGGGATCGCGGTCGATTCTGCTCCCTCGCAACATCTATACTCTTTTTTATCTTCGCAACCACCCCGCCTTTTATTAGAACAATATTCAGGAAAACACTTTGACAATAAACACACAGTAAATCAAAAAAGGATTCTTATTTTAAACTAAATACTAGTCGTTACATTACTATCTTTTAAAACAGTACTGAGCCGTCCATCATCGCTAACACCTATGTTTTAGTTAAGTATAAGTTTGATAACCAAAAAATACCGCTATCCTATTACCACTATGTATCTTTTGACTGATTTAATTCTTAGTTTTTAAATCAATGTGTGTATCAGAATAGTCGGTTTAATGAAACCGCGGGTTTATCTACTCGGCAATTGATTTAACAGACCAACACTTTGTCTGCGATGACCAACTTTATTGATAGCCAAAGATATTTATTATGAGAGAACATTGTCTAACCACTATTCTTTTTTGCAAAATACTTATTCGGTTTATGCTCAGCAGCGGATAGAAAAATATCAACACATAAACTGATCTCATATGGAAGTAAGTACAAACATAAGTACATATAGTAGGTAAGAATGTCAGTAACTTCCCCCTGCAAACGGAGAGTTCGCTGCACAACCCTGTAATCTAATGGATTACGTATGTACTGACAAGTGAAGAAGCTCGTCGTGTATCTCGACCATCTCACGGACATGACAACATTGTACGTTTGGTAAAATGTGAACGAATAAGTACAACATGGCACAAGATATAAAGATAGAAAGTATTGGTATTTTCGGTTTTGATAATGATGTATCTATGTTCTATGTTATGGGTTTGATAATGATTTTTCCAACGCAGTAATCAAAGCTTGTAGTAATTACAACTGCATTAAAAGTATGTTAAAGAGATTTGAAAACCGAATTGTTTGATATTCCGTGAAAATAAAAAGTTCACATCCGTCAATTCCATATTTTTTATACTAATAACCTAGGTACGAGTACCTCTAAGTCTATGAAACAGCATCCTAATTGCGTAACATACTATTAACCATAATCTGAACTTTGAAGGATATTGCTAATCTATTGCTTCATTTATAGTATCGAAAACTGTCTGCTCAGCAACGTAAATAACGTAATTAATGTTGTTGAAATGTCAAAATAAAATATGTAACGCAATTACCCTGCTGTTTATGTTTAAATTGTTTTCTATCTTTGTCCATTAACCAATTCATCTTAAGGGGAATCTAGACACGGGCTGGAACTCACTGGTGGGCCTGGCTAAAAATTACGGTGTCTTAACAGGCTTCGTGTCCGACAGAGATAGTATTAGTGACTAGCTGTGCCCGCGACTTCGTCCGCGTGGAATAGTGACTTTTTGGGCAGCATATTTTGAATTACATAATAATATACCGTAATATTTATTTACAAAATTTTAAAGAAAATTAAGAAAAAGAACCTAACCTAAAAACCCTAAAATATAAATAAATGAAATATGCAAACAGTCAGTATTCAAGTGAATCGCAATAATCGAATGAAACTATTCGCTTATACTCTCCAGGATACGTGCGTTCACTACGAATAACTGAATCCTTATGGCAGCGGCGCGTTTTTTTTTGTTGGGCATCTCGCAGTTGGCCTTGAGAGGCCGTGACTGCTCAACCGAGCTTTCCTGGGGCTGCCATTAAGAAACTAATCTTAACGCCTCCAGCCAGGGCTTACAAACTAAATTTATATACTAAGCGACTGCACGCTGAGGGCACCCCCTGTGGGGTACGGACCTCGGCTCAGGGCGTCACTGATAGGGGGACAGCTATCACTATTGGGGACAGGCTGGATCGAAATAGGCAGCGGCGCGGCTCTCAGCGCGCTTTATATAGCCACGGACGCGCAGGCGCGAGGCGTGTACGTACTCGGATAGAATACCTTAACAAATGTTCGCCGTGATTCTTTAAATTGACATAACTTTTTTATTTATGAACCGATTGACATGAAATAAACACCAAATGTTAAGTGAAGCTTCCTACAATATATTAGTGAAACCCGCATCTAAATCGAATAAGCCGTTTCTGATATTAGCGTGCACAAACACACAGACAAACAGACAAACCGACAAACAGACAAAAAAAAAAATAATTACAATCTCGGGTTCGGCATCGATATAATAACAACCCCTGCTACTTTTTTTTTATATATTTCGATTGTACAGACACCACTTTTCTACAATTTTATTATATGTATAGATATAGATGAGCAGTTAGATGCTGTCTACACGCGAAACGTTATTGAGTATGATGCAGGATCATTTATAGTAAAACAGGTGCGCAAAAAATGAATAAAAGTCCTTCGGAAGATCGGATTTATATGAAAAAACCACTGCATAAATCAATGACCAATAAAATTTATTGTACTTTTTGATAATTGAACTTTGTCGGTGCCGACTTGGTTTTGGAGATTTTACAGTTCTTTTATTACATAAACACACCCAAAGTTAGGTTAAATTAATAAGAAAAATGAATCTTTGTTGGTTACGGTACCATACCTACCGACTATTAAGATTAAAAATTAATAATATGCTGGCTTTGAAAATGCAGTCGACAAACTTATTCGATAAAATGTTTAAGCCGCTAAAATTGACAAGGCGCGTGCCCTACTAAAACTTCGCACCAGCCGTGTTTTGGGCAGTTTTTTGGAGCTTTAAACTCGTTATTTAAATGAAATATCAACTAAAAAAAAATACATTAAAATCCTACATAATCTAGATTCCACAATGGATGTTTTCGTTTTTTTTTTAAGTAGTATTTGTTTAAAAAATCGCCTTACAACGATACCACAGAAATGAATAACAATGATTTATAAAATGCATCTCCTCGTGAAGTAAGCATTATTTTAGTTATGTTACTGACACTAGTATATAGACAATTTAATCATGAACAATATGCAAGTAGATTTTTTTTAGATTTTTACGTGCATTCATAAGTTGTTCGCCAGATGGCGCCAATAAAGTTTACGAAGTATTGTAGAGGTGAGGTGCGGCAAAGAGGGAACGAATGTTCAAGGTTTTTTGCTCGGTGTTCTTTAAGATAGTTCGGTGTAGGTTGGTATATTTTTGCTTAAGTTACCTCATTAACCTGAATTCCTTTTACACTAAGAACTTTTTGTCCTTGAAGGAGACTGCATAGAGATTTGTATCTCTGCCAATGAATTCACTAACTTCATAGACACATCGCCCCATTTACTTTGGCACGGTTCCAACACAAGACACTGATTGCATGTATTGACTCATATTGCAACTATATTTCTTGCCATATTCAATTTGGGTGACACAAATGAGACAGGTAAAGACTTATTAGGGAATCGTGTTTTATTGAATACTTTTCCGCTTGATTTTGTCCACGCGGACTTTGTGAAGATGCCTTTTGGTATCTAGAGCGTAGCTAAATATTGGAATAAAAATATATGTCTAAGATATGGGCTAATATTGCGTTGTAACATTGCGTAAGTTTTACGTAAATACCCTAAAACGACAATAAGAATGTATTCATCTTGTAACGGATAGTGGTTTAGTAAAACTGTGACTGATACTTAGCTTGAATTGTGGATTTGTATACTTAATTAATATTATTTATTGTTACGGCTAGTGGTTAAATTAAAAAAGTATCTGAAGTATTAAATAAAAAGTAATAATTATTTGTGCCCAGCTAACAGCAATGGCCCAGTGGTGACGGTCGCGACTTACGAGTTGTAGCTAACAGCAATGGCCCAGTGGTGACGGTCGCGACTTACGAGTTGTAGCTAACAGCAATGGCCCAGTGGTGACGGTCGCGACTTACGAGTTGTAGCTAACAGCAATGGCCCAGTGGTGACGGTCGCGACTTACGAGTTGTAGCTAACAGCAATGGCCCAGTGGTGACGGTCGCGACTTACGAGTTGTAGCTAACAGCAATGGCCCAGTGGTGACGGTCGCGACTTACGAGTTGTAGCTAACAGCAATGGCCCAGTGGTGACGGTCGCGACTTACGAGTTGTAGGTCATGGGTTCGAACCCAAGCAGGCACTTCACTTTGTGTAAATTATTTCATCACCACTGCTCTCAAAACGGTGAGGGAAAACATCGTAAGGAAACCGGCATGTCCTAGAACCAAAAATTCGAAGACATGTGACACTCCAGTCATCCACCAACCCGCACTGTGCCCGCGTGGTGGATTATAGCATCCATCCATTATAGTATCAATGACGTCCATGAATATTTGTACGCCTTCTGGTATAACATAGCGCGCTTGTAATTACTTATAACTATTTATTGTTCCTATGTTAACAAAGAGATTAAATGAATTATGAATTACCCTTTTACAAAGAGGAGGTCTATGTCCCAGCAGTGGGGGAACATTATAGGCTGATTTTGCCTTACAGCAATATAAAATAGGGTATTACACCCATTTTTGAAAAGTGTCCTAATTATATTCTAAAGTGCTATAACCCACAATAAAACAACATTTTTATTTAATCGATTAGTGCAATAAAAATACATTTAAATTTTGAACTTTCAAATTTCGCGCGTAATTTGACGAAAACGCTGAACGTAGTGGACCCCATATTGGTAGGTGAGGTCTACTCGAGTTTTTATTGCTTCTAGCTACTTACTGTAAACTGGGTTGGGTTTTCAACTTCAGGCCATAATATAAATACTTAGAAGTACCTTAATTCCAAGTATTTGTATTCATAAATAAATGTTGAAAACAGAATTGGTTGAAATTGTGTTTGTTCCCGTGTTATGATGATTTCTGATAAAATTACAATGTTGATTTGCACGAAATTTTTCTTGTTTCTTGTTGAATAGACAAGTAATCTAATAGCCGTATTTTTATGAGAATCCTACGTAACATTTTCATAATACTGAAACTCAAACTTCATTCATCGCGCGGAGGTCAGCGACCATTTTGACACTCGGAACATGCAAATAATTTTTATTATGAACTGACGTAGGATTTTGACGTAAAAAATGAATAAAATACTATAATAATAGTTAACTCACCATTACAAACACCAGCAATCACTCAATTAATTGTGTAACACTCAAAACAATCACTAATCACATAACAATTACGACTTTGACGAACGGTTTGTTTACGTAACACGTTTTGTCGAAAAAATCGTTATTATGATGCTATTTGATGCAAATATTATCTATAACGATGTAATAACTACTTCTAAATGAATATTTATCCACTTAACGTCGAAAACGCACAACAAATAAGAAAAAACACTATAAAACTAGAGAGCAAATTATGAAGGCTGAAGCCGGAGGATGCAAAGAAACCCAGTATATTCTTAAAGTTAGTTTAATTAATAAAAATTACAATATTGGGTTGTCTAATTTTAAGTGATAAACGGTCGATGGTTGTACCAAGAATGCTAAAATTAAAACTAGTATCGCGCTTCGGTCCCATGGTCTGTTCACACGGAATATGCTGCGTCGACATCTAGTGTAATGTTAGAAGGTATACTGTCCTCATCTCACACCGTCTCGGCGCCGCGTAGTCGCAACGGTCCTTGTGTTACACCGTAGCGTAACATCTCTCCTCGTAGAACAGTAACTATTTGTTAACTGCCGTTAAAAATGTTAGTGTAGGATGATTCGGGTCAATTCTTATTTCAGCAGGGCGTATGTTCCTTCTGGGCTCGATTTGAGCATGCATGTCCTGGGCTGCATCTGTTTCAGTGGATGTGGTGTCAGTCTTCTTACCTTTATTTCTCGCATAAAATCGCCGGTATTTCAAGATAATAGTAACTACACCTGCACTTAGTAGTTGTTCCGGCTGTTGCCGCTGTTGTTGTGTGGAAGGTCTTCGAATAAAATGGACTGTAACGCTGGCTTCAAAATAATGTATTATATTAAATAGTATAATGTAAAAATAAAAAAGGTTCTGGAATCTGGTTTGATGTTTGATCTGTATTGTCCACGTCTGCCATCGTCGTTTTTTTAGTGTATACTTACTGCCTTTCGTCAAATTGTTCTAGGGCTTGCTTGTGTAGTGTAAGATGATTGATTTCAATTTGCAGGAGTTGAGATGCTGTTGAATGATGAGCTGTTGTACGCAATCTGGTTTATCCGTAATTTTAATAATAATAATACTATTATGTAGACTTTTTGGCGTCTGTATTCTGGCTGCGTTTTGGCGACCTCTTCGGGGAAACCGAAGGTTTTGTCTGTGTGATTATGGATGAAGTTATCATGACGAACAATTATCGGAAATACATTGTCAAGGATGGTACGGTTGACATCTGTCGGGCATGCCACCGTCCCGGTGAATCAATCCGACATATCGTTTCCGGTTGTTCTCGTCTTGCTAACGGCGAGTATTTGCACAGACACAATCTAGTAGCTAGGATTATCCACCAGCAACTTGCTTTGCAGTACAACCTTGTGGAGTCTGAAGTACCATACTACAGGTATGTGCCCGACCCAGTTCTCGAGAATGGTCATGCCACATTATACTGGGATCGATCTATCATCACTGATAGGACTATTGTAGCCAATAAGCCTGATATTGTGGTGATAGATCGATGAGAACGTCGTGCAATGATTGTTGATATCGCTGTCCCTCATGACGAGAATCTCGTGAAAGCTGAGCAAGATAAGAAAAAAAAGTATCTAGACTTAGCTCACGAGGTTGTCGACATGTGGGACGTGGACTCAGCAATCATTGTACCGATAATCGTTACAGTAAATGGCCTAATAGCGAAGAGCCTCGACCAACACCTTAGAAGGCTCTCATTGCGCGGCTGGATCAAGGGTTTGATTCAGAAAGCAGTACTCCTAGACACGGCACGCATAGTCAGGAGGTTCCTTTCTCTAGAGCCCTGACCACCGACATCTTGGACCCTGTTCCTGATGCCGATGGGCCACTATTTTTTATATTTTTAAATGTTTTTTATAAGGTTATTTTAGAAAAATATTTAAAAATATAATTTAATATGTATTCAAATGAATAAACGAAAATAATACTATACTATATAATATAATAAGCTGGCAACACTTTGTCAACAAAGACGTCTTGTTCTTCTCATTTTCGCTGTAAAATAATTCCGACGCCTTATTACAACAATCTTTCAATATACTATACACAAAACCTGAAACCAAAAAACTGCTGGAAAATCAAAAAGGAGACGAATTATCACCAAAATGAAATAAAACTTATTATAAAAGTGCATAATCAGAGGTGACATGACAGATGTCACCTCCGATAAAACAACAATGAAAAGAGTTAAAACAGAAAACAGGAAAATGATGATAAGGACGATATGTTGACAAGTTCAGCGGCACGTCGAGCACGCCCACCACCTCCGGACTCGTCGCTCAGCTCCACCTCGCCGCCGCCGCCGCCGGTACCCAGCCCCACTGCGGGCGCTGTGACGACACCGGCCGCGGTAGTTGCGTCGAGCTCGAGCGACGAGTGTTTCTCTCCGCCCACGACGCCACCACCTGCTCGCCGACGGGGAGGACGCCGGCCGCCGACCTGCTTAGGACCTCGAGGCCCACCGGCCTCTGATAGGGTCCCAGCTCCCGGCGGAAGTGTGCAGCGCATGAGATGGACACGATCCATTAATGAGAATGTCATGCGCTCATACTATGGGGCTACAGAGGGGGGAAACAATCTGACCGCGTACCGTGTTCGGATGCTCTCTCTGTTTCAGGTGCTTGAGCCAGCTGTCAACGTTTCATCACAACGACTGTTGGATCAGGTGCGGGTCATCCAGCGTAACCATATGTTGGATGACACAGTACTTGATCGCCTACGAAATGAAATGCAGAGTAGCCATGTCATCGCTCCCCCGTTACAGAATGTTGTGGTATCACCACAGCTTAACACAGATCAAACTGACCAGGGGACCGATGATAGGGGTACAAAAATGTAAGTACCCAGTGCAGTGAGGAATTGAGGATTGCTTTGGATAGTGCGATTCGGGAATATCGATTCATGTCGCCCGAACTTAGACCACGCTTACCTCGTTTGCCCATGCATAACAAAAATAGGGCGCTAGTGGCGGCTCTGGATTCGCAGTTGTCAAACTATTTTGATGACTGCGAAGACCTCACCGATACTCATTCGATTCTGTACTGTGCGGCTGTAGCGGCTTGTCGTGTAGCTCATGTCAAATTCGCGAATGATTCAAGAGCTACACGACCGAAACCAGCCGCGCCAGCTTGGCAGTGCAGAATTGAACGCCGTATTGGTGGGGCCAGAGTGCTCATCGGCAAACTAATCTACTTCAGAGAGGGCAATACTCGCCCTCGAGTGATGCGGTTTGTGAGACGGGCGTTCTCGGGGACTAATATCAGTCCTCAAGACTATATGTCCTGTGTCACAGAGCGCATCGACTTCCTGAAGCAGAAAGTGTATGCATGGGCAAACCGTATTCGTAGGTACAAGCGGCGAGTGGACCGATACACCCAGAACCGCACTTTCCAAAGTGATGAAAGGTGGGTATATAGAGCTTGGGAGCGACCGAACCAAGGTGTGGCTGACACGCGCCTACCGGATGATGATGCCATGTGTTCTTTTTGGCGTAGTATCTAGTCGGTGCCTGTCAGTCACACCGAAGGTGATTGGACTCGGGAAGTCGAGCGAGCCTGCGATCCAATACCAGAAATGGGGGCTATTGCCATCTGCCCCCAAGATGTAGCTCGTGCAGTCCGTCCATTGCCCAACTAGAAATCTCCAGGGCCGGACGGGCTGCACAAATTCTGGATTAAATGGTTCCAAAGATCGCACGCTCGCTTGGCGGCTCAGTACCAGGTTGCTTTAGAGTCTGGGTCGCTACCCCAGTTTCTCACGACAGGAGTAACCCACCTGCTCCATAAATCAGGTAGTACCGTGGAACCCAAAAATTATAGGCCGATCACGTGTTTACCGACGGTCTATAAAGTTCTTACATCCATTTTGAGAGCTAAGATTTACAATCATATAGACAGTAACTCCATCATGTCTGTCTCTCAAAATGTATGTCGAAACGGGTCCCGCGCTATTAAGGAGCTGCTCCTCATTGATATGGCCACTAGCCAACATGTTCGTCGATCTCGAAAGGATCTTTCGATATGTTGGATAGATTACAAGAAGGTCTATGACTCAGTGCCACATACATGGCTCATGAGGATGTTGGAGTTGTATAAAATAGATACAACTCTGCGCACCTTCCTGATGTCATATATGGGGCAATGGAAGACGGTCCTTCAATATCCAGGATGTCGAAATATCCAGAGGAATAGCGAGCCGATAAGGATCGAGCGACGCATATTTCAGGGCGACAGTTTGAGTCCGCTTTGGTTCTGCCTAGCCTTGAATCCTCTAAGCACACTGCTGGAGGACTCAGGTATAGGTTATCGGCTGAGGAGAGGTGGTCAGGTTATATCTCACCTCCTCTACATGGATGACCTAAAACTCTTTGCCCCCAACAATTTACAACTGATGGAGTTACTGAAAGTAACTGAAACCTTCAGTAGCGCCATCAGGATGGATTTTGGTGTGGACAAATGTGCGGTCATGCATGTAAAGCGAGGAGAGATTGTGGAATCCGTGGTAACCCAACTCTCGGATTCCATAAACCTTCGAGCCCTCTCCACAGCCGAAACCTATAAGTATTTGGGTATGTCGGAAGCGTTGGGCATCAATGTTACTGACATGAAGCAATCGTTGAAGGAAGGCTTCTTTGGTCGCCTGAAAAAAGTAATAAATAGTCTTTTATCAGGTGGAAGCAAGGTACGTGCCTTCAACGGTTGGGTCATACCGGTCTTTCGGCGTACTCAATTGGACTCAGACCGAACTCGACGCCCTGGATAGGAGGGTCCGTACGCTATTGACTGCATATCGAATGCATCACCCACGGTCATCGGTAATGAGACTGTATATGTATATCGCGAAAGTGTGGAGGTCGAGGCTTTTTAAACGCTAAGACCCTCCACAATCGCGAGATATGCAGTCTCAGGGAATATTTCCTAGACACCGACGTGGGGATGCATCGAGATGTGGTTGCGGTGGACAAGGGCCTCACCCCGCTCTCCTTGGGTAAAGAGAACTGGCGCAAGCCTGTAGTGCTTGACACTAAAGATCGCATGGAGGTATGGCAGAGTAAGGAGCTTCGCGGACGCTTTTTCCGGGCCCTACATGGACCCGATGTAAACCTAGTAGCGTCCGTAGCCTGGCTGCGTTTTGGTGACCTCTTTGGGGAAACCGAAGGTTTTGTCTGTGCAATTATGGACGAAGTTATGATGACGAATAATTACCGGAGATTTATTGTGAAAGACGGCACGGTTGACATCTGTCGGGCATGCCACCGTCCGGGTGAATCAATTAGACACATTATCTCCGGGTGTTCTCGTCTAGCTAATGAGGAGTACTTGCATAGACACAACCTAGTAGCCAGGATTATCCACCAGCAACTTGCTCTGAAATACAGCCTTGTGGAATCAGAAGTGCCGTACTACAAGTATGTGCCCGACCCAGTTCTCGAAAATGGACATGTCACACTATACTGGGATCGATCCATCATCACTGACAGGACTATTGTTGCCAATAAGCCTGATATAGTGGTAGTGGATTGACTAGAGCGGTGTGCAATGATCGTTGATATAACGGTCCTTTGTGTTTGTTCCTAGTATTTATATTATGGATATCACTTTATTTTTTAAACAATTTAATATTTTTGTGGGCATATAAATTACGAATATTTCTGACAGCGTATGGTGCAGAGCTTAGCTTTTTCGACAATTTATCTATATGTGGGCCCCACTGAAGCTTGGCATCCATAGTTAAGCCCAAGAATACAGTGCTATCTTCAGGATTAAATTCTTCGACCTTTATCAACTCATTAGTTTTCACCTGCCTAACGTGAGGTAGCGTAAACTTAATGTATTTGGTTTTTTTTTTCATTAAGAAGTAAATTATTAACATTGAACCAGTGAACTACTTTTGCAATTGCGCTATTTACATCGTCATTAACTAGCTGCTGACGTTTAAGTTTAAACGTCGTAGTTTAAAGTGAAGTATCATCCGTAAACAACACTATATCATGATTATCCTTTATGAGGTAAGGCAAGTCATTAATATAAATACAAAACAAGAAAGGACCAAGAATTGAGCCCTTTGGGACTCCCATTGTTACTATGGAGACGGAAGATCTTTTTCCATTTACGTCAACACGTTGAATCCGTTTGTATTACTCAAGTATAAAATCCAGAGCGGTGTTCCGGATCCCGTAGTGGCGGAGTTTCCTGATTAAAGTTTCATGAAGCACGCAATCGAATGCTTTAGATAAATCACAAAAGATGCCCAAGACGTCGTATTTATTTTTCCATGCATTGTAAATATGCCCTAAGAGTTCAACACCGGCATCGGTAGTTGAACGACCCCTTGTAAAATCGTACTGTTTGCTATCTAATAAACTATTTTTATTAAAAAATCTTTGCAATTGATCTAAAATTTATTTCTCAAAAATTTTACAAAAGTACTGAAATAGGTCTAAAATTAGAGGGGTCTAATGTACTACCTGATTTAAACAAAGGTATTACTTTACTATTCCTCATAAGGTCAGGAAACTCTCCACAGTTGACACAATTATTAAATATAAGAGCTAAAGTAGGTGCTACAATATCAATAAGAGACTTAGCGACTTCTAAAGAATTACCCCACACTGCAGTCTTTTTTACACGCTTTATATTAGCTTCACTTGTATGTTTGTTTGTTTGTATTTTTGTATGTAACTTACTCGTTTGAGCGCGATTTTGATTCACTTTAAACGGTCAGATTTCATTGAAACTTTGTAAACTTGTCGAGGACCGATGACAATTCAATCATTTAAAAAAAATTGAGAAAACAAAACACGTTTTTGTAGTTAGCAGAATTAAAAAATAGAAAATAAATAATAGTTTAAAAAACTAAAAAACACGCTTTAAAAACCAAACTAAAAAAGGAGAAAATAATTTAATTCAATTAAAAAGCGTGGGGTGCTTGACATTAATTGATTATAAAAATACCTCAAAAAGCACCCCACGTTTTTTAATTGAATTAAATTATTTTCTCCTTTTTTTAGTTTGGTTTTTAAAACGTGTTTTTTAGTTTTTTTAAACTATTATTCATTAATATTTGAACTCAAATAACGCGGCTTGGCCATCAAACAAACTTTTTTAAATAATTTAGAATAATTTCTAACGTATAAGTGAAATTCAGCAGTGTTTACATAAGTCCTTTCATTGTACAGCTCAGTCGTTTTCTACTTTAATGAATCACAATGGTGGCCCAATCACTGAAAGAGACGTTACTTTTAATCTAGATAGTATTGGGAATAAAAGTGGAATTAAATTGTTAACAATATATCTTTAAAAAATCATCATATAGAATAGTGCCTGTATGTAATGTTAGGTAAGAATCAGCAAACAAAATTGATGACAGCCGGTCTTTACGTAGATTTTAAGGTCTTCACGTGAATATAATAATATAACGAGTGGAATACCATACTTAATTTTTTTTTATCCAAACATATCAGTTTTAGTACTTATAACTAAGAGTATAGTCGACTTTCGTATTTATTACTTTATTAACTGGTATTTAGTATTAATTATTATTTCAATATTTAGCACACGTCATAAGTGTGAGATCATTCCTTATAAATAATTAAATATTATAGGTATGTTGGACCACGGTGCACGGTGCGGCGGCATCGCGGCATGGAGCAGCGGGGTGGGAAGCGGTGAGATAAAAACTGTCTAGGAATAATTTCTGAACAAAAAGTAATGATATCCCATCAAAAACATAAATGTGAAATGAGAGCTAAGTTCAATATTATGATATATGCCTTGGTTGTTAACTTCAAAGACAAAAGAAGTGAGATCTAAATGGGTGCCGAGTTCAATGGTCAGTCCTGAAATTGATTTATAACAACATAAAATATTTTATAACAACTTGAAATATAATTTCTTCGTATAACTTAGGATAATATATTGAAGCCTAAGGTCTGACTTGGCTATTTCTCATATACGAATTATTATAAGTACCAACGAAAACAGACATGGAAGAGCCCTATATTCGATGGCTAGTTTCTACCAGCAAGCCAAATTTTCGGAAGAAGAAAATAAGAACTTACAGCTTTAGAATTTGCGAAGGCAATAATATAATTTGTATATGACAACTAGCGAAGTCAGACCTTAGGCTTCGATATATTATCCTAAGTTATGAGAAGAAATTATATTTAAAGTTGTTATAAAATATTTTATGATGTTATAATAATAAATACATTTCAGGACTGACCATTGAACTCGGCACCCATTGAGATCTCACTTCTTTTGTCTTTGAAGTCAACAACCAAGGCATATATCATATTCAGAGATCGGATATTCAGATGCATATTCACCTAAAGTTGAGGTGTTGGCTAACATGGAATGCGCTTTTGTATTGAAAAAGTCTTAATTTAGATAAATAATTTGTTTATTTTTTGTTTTAACTAGGTAATACAAACCTCTTCCAGTATATATACATATTTGTATCGGGTTAAACATTAATTTTAAATTAATACACATCTGAATAGTTATGCAATCAAGAACCCCGGGGTTTTTAATAAGATTTACAAATAATTTATAAAGCCGCTTCCATAATTTCATAGTGTGACTGTACCTGAAATTGACCCCAGGCCGATAAAATTTTCGTTTTTCCTAATTATGTTAATATCAGTCCTTAGATCGGTTCCCCCTAAGGGGGAAGGACCGTACTCCTCCCCGTACGGCCCTGTAGAGCTCGTCGCCGGACTGGTCACTCTCCCACCATTTCATTTAAATGAATTCCAAATAGCCTTAAATTATACTTAAGAATTCATATGTATGGAAACACATTGGATGTGGTTTCAGAAAGCTAATAAATATCAGAGATACTCAAAGTACTTGTATTATTATATAAATGTACGAGTAACCCATACGCTAGCGTATCAGGTATCTAGTCAATCGTTACTCACACGATACCTCACGTCAACACTCAGAGTACTCAGGGCAACACTTCCATAAAGTGACGCAAGCTGCTTTGCAGCTATTTCGCGTCGTCATGCTCTTTCGAGACAAGTTCCCTAGCAGCTCTTTCGAACTGAAACGTGACGAAGCGGCTTTCCCTGCGGCAACCGTGCGACCGTCCTTGTCTAGCAACGGAGCGGCTAGTTCATGCGGCAAATCGTCGTCATCATGCTCTTTTTGGAGACATGGTCCCTATCAGTCCTTGGACTGAATAATTATGAGATAGATGTGGTAACCCAAACCCCTGGAAGTTCACCCGTTGCACAACAAGCATATCTGTAAGACACGTGTTCATGTCAATCTGACCGAATTATCAATCTGAGATCAAGAATATAATAGTCACGGATGACTAGTAATAGAGTTGAAAATCTAGATTTAGTACCAAGTAGGTAAAGTTAGAGAATCAAACCCTAAAAATCATTATTTAAATAGAATTGTGGATCAACTCTCATGACAGCCTATAGACAGCCCCCAAAGAGCCCACCCGTCACCACTTCCTAGTGTTTGAGCTGGGGAGAAGAAGTGGCGTAACAAACTCCCCAGCAACACAACTGTCTAATAAGTTATAAGAACTTTAGTAGCACATCAACCTAAGATAACTACATATTATCATAATAGGCTCACCCAGTCATACCAACAACTACACATACACACACATAATAATTCTCCTCCCTTCACAGGTGAAGGCTATCTGCAATAAAGTCTTAATTATGTGGATGGGTGAAGGGATCGCTGCGCTTGCGCTTAAATTCATTATTCATAGCTACTTTACTTTATCTGTTTTCTGTTCACCCACTTTAGTGAGACGGGGAACCGTTTTACAACGTTTGCCTCATTGTACGTGCACCGTTAGACCTAACGCATAGAACCTCTGCGGACACTATACGATTCTAACAGAGCACGCTCCCTAAGCAGCAATAAAATGTCTTACTCAATCCTAAGGCAGCGTACTGAGAAGTCCACCGTTATTGAGGAAGACAAGTTTTGAGTAGTTTTAATCACGTACTCATATGAATGTCACCCTTGTGACTGCCTATCCCCTTTCTTAAATATCACAAGACTCGCACAAGCGCACCGTAGACTCAGTCTCTAGCAGAACTCATTGCGATCGTTCTTGGTGCCTGCCGAAGTGGAATATCGTCACTTCAGATCTCCTTAATCTTCCCCATTTAGAGGATGCAGTGCATCCAGATTTCGTGTTTCGTTAAATAGTGACGATTCAGAAATAGGCCTACAAAACGGCCGGGTGGTGGTTTTAACGAGACACGGTCCCTAGCGTTCTTAGAACGGCTACCAATCATTTTAGTGAACGTGTGTGATGCCTACCCCCGCTCCCAGAGACCTGCACGCCACAAGCAACGCGTTCTGTGGCGAGACCTTTTTGGAAACAGACATCATCACTAACGTTTGGTTGGTTTATATTGCAACAATAGATCGGCTTTATAGCCTAGTTTATTTGAAATGAGTTATTTACGGTTCTGCCTTCCCAATGTGGTATGTCAATATGTCAACAGTCGTCAAAAGTCAGAGCTTTTCGCTCAGTGTCAAGTCTAGCGGGGGGCCTTCCCCGTCTCCCTATAACCAACTGCAAGTGACAAATATCTGCCGAGGTACTGGATTAGGAAGTTGACACTCAATACAAGAGAAATTACATTAATTATAAAGTCAGTTAGCACATAAAAGTAGTTACGCCATACTGTAATAAATGATCATATTAATAGCTCCATTGCGATACCACCAATCTGTTATGTATAATCCACCATATACAATCAACCTGCGAGAATATTAAAACGAGAGATCTCCGTTATTACACACTATTACTAAAGATTGAAGTTGAAACTTACCAGGTAATTCCTTGGGGTGAATTAGAGTAGGTACAACATACTTACGAAATACTGCGTCTATTACCAGTTTCTCCCTGCACCATCCCTCACAGCTCACAACACTATTTTATCTCGCTTAGCATAACTCGCCTAACTTAACCCTGGACTATCAACTCCGTCCGTCGGCGTCGTCTTTCGCGCTCCCAAACCAACTCGTTCACAAACTCGCTCTCTGAGATTCACGCGCCTTACATGCCAATTACATTCATTCTTGACTAAAATAGTTTAGTCTAAAGCTACAACACTTATCAACTTTTCAATGTATTAAATAACACTCTCACAGTGATATTACCCTCCCCCATCCCCCCCCCCTCTCCCTTATTGCTCACGACTAAGTTTTCACTTCTCCAAGCCTAGCTAAACGACTGCTCTCTTCCGTCTCCAAAACCGACTCTCCGAGATTTAACCTAAGTCTTCACTTCTCCAAGCCTAGCTAAACGACCGCTCTCTTCCGTCTCTAAAACCGACTGCCCGAGATTTAACCTAAGTCTTCACTTCTCCAAGCCTAGCTAAACGACCGCTCTCTTCCGTCTCTAAAACCGACTGCCCTGACTTTAAGTCTTTCCACATCCTAAAAATCACCACGCGTCGTTCCCACGCCAATTCCCAGAATCGCTTTAACTCTGGTTTTTTTGTTTTATTTCTTAGTGGATTCTAAGGGTACGCTTGAGCTCAAGTTATAGTATCCAGATGTGGGCAATCTGTCCGCTGCTTAGAATTTGTAAGAATTATTGCATCCTTGAGTGACGTAATTTATTGCTTTTGATTGTTAATAACTAGCAAAGTGCCCCAATATGTTTCTAAGGAGTTCGACATTGTTTTTAGAATTTTAAAGGAATGGGATTATTTATTAGGGTCGAGCTGTCAGATCATAAAGTTGAGACTTAATGTGTTCATAAGAGGCCCGAAACCGTGTGACGATTTCAAACCAATTGTACAACAACACTTCGCCATTAGACAGAATGACTGACAGTCACAATAGCTAAAAATTATCTTTAGGTAAATATGTATCCGAATATCCGATCTCTGATCATAATATTGAACATGGCTCTCATTTCGAATTTATGTTTTTGATGGGATACTTAATCATTGGAGCTACAGGCGCCATCGAAGTGACCTTGCTTTTAAACCATTTATACGTTTAGATAAATATTACAAATAATAACATTTACTTTAATTCAATCTGCCTAGTCTTTTCGCAACTATGTCAGGGTTATTTTTTTGGGTGGGAAATCATCAAATAACTTCTCTCATTCTGGGTGGAGCGGGAGAGCGTGTCAGACTTTTACTGACTAAAACCCACCCGTGTTCCCTCAGTTGCCTGTGTGCCAGGGGCCGCGGTATCTCTTTCGAACAACCCGCACCCCTGGCAGGCATCGGCCCTTGCGGACTCCACCCTTTGGTGCTGACATCTCTTTGAGGCGCGCGTGGAACACAACGCGCCGTCGACCCAGGCTTGGTCTTTACCGGACAGCGAGCTACCCATAACTCGCCGTCTGCAAGCCCGCGCCTATGGTGGCCGGGAATCAGCCTGGGATTCCCGACGCCCAGGGCGTCTCCCGCATTGACTAAGGCCGTGAGAGCGCATATACTGCCTCTCCCTCACGTACGCCACCTCCCTCTTTGCGAGAATTACTGCTCCGCAGAAGGAGGTGACGGCTACCCATGCACTCTCGCTCCGTACCATGACCTGGACCAGGGCCGGATGCGAGCGATCACTGCCGACGATCGCCTCCACGAGGACATGGCGGTGCTCCTACCAAGCTGGGCAGACCTCCACTGTATGCTCCACCGTGTCCTCAGAGTGATCTTTGCAGTGGAAACACCCAGGCGTTTCCTCCCGCCTTATTGCGTGCCCAGCACTGGGTTGCGACAATCGCACTCTCCATGTCACCATGAGATCCCGTCGGAGCTCTGTCCGCTGTGCCGCGATTTCTCGCGGCAGCGGCGTTACGCGCCGGCGTTTGGTCTCCTCGCGCCACTCCCAAACGTGTGCGAGGACCTTTGCCTCCAGATCCCATGGCGGAAAATCCGGCAAGGAGGCCCGCCGCCTCACCGGAGATCGTGCGGTATCCCCGGATTATCCAGATGGCCATGACCCTATGGGACGCCTTCAACTGGCGGGCCGGTTGGCACCTCAATGAAGGCGCCCACACCGGTGCCCCGTATAGGGCCATGGACCGCACGACCCCCGCGTACAGTCTCCGGCAGGAGGCTTTTGGCCCCCCTAGATTGGCCAGGAGCCGCTTCAAGGCAGCCCCGGCCCGCTTCAGTCTGGGAGCTAAACGTCGGAAATGCTCCGCGAAGTTCCACCGGCTGTCGAGGACGAGTCCCGGGTACTTCATCGTCGACTCGACGCTGATGTGAACCCTTCTTGCCGTTATCTGGGAACCCGTTGGTGGCGTATTCCACGGGAGTTACTAATGGATTAGCTGGAATAAAATTATCATATTTTACCTATAAATAATCAAATTCGAATTATAGTTACTGCTACAGATGTTATCCACTCTTGAACTATTCCATCTTTAGGGGTTAAAGTATATGATGTAGATCCTAGTCGTTTAAATCAAACAATTTTTTTTATTAATAGACCTGGTATTTTTTACCATGAAAACACATGGCCTCGGACTTGTGCAAGGCCACCTCGAGTCCCAGTTGCCGGATCCTACCCACGATTGTCGGCCGCCACCTGGTACGACCTCCCTTGCACCAGGACCAGCGTGTCGTCAGCGTAGCAAACTACACTCCTCTAGGGAGGTCGGCACGCAACACCCAGCCGTACCCGATGTCCCACAGATGCGGCCCCAGGACCGATCCCTGTGGAATACCACACGACATCTCTCGCCAGTTCCATTCTCCTTGGTGACCGGGGTAAATGACGGCCCTGTTCGTCAAATAGGCCTCGACCACACGACAGAGGTAGGTCGGCATCCGGTGATACCGGAGTGCCTCCCTGATGCAACTCCAGGGCAGGGTGTTGAAGGCAGTTGAACAAGATGCAGCAAAATACCAGTATTTTACTTGGATCTACCGCTTATCTGACCTCCATAACCCAATTAATGGGTACCACGATACCCCTTGGTAAGACTGGTTGTCAGATTTTTAGGCTTCTGGCTACCCGTAACGACTGTAAAAGATCTCAGAATTACCGCCGGTACCGTACTTTTCGAGGCACAGAGGTGTCTCAGTATGTAATGGAAAGTCATTTAATATCTACCTAATTAATATAATATCTAGAGTAATATTAATCTGTAAATTGGTAATTGGTAAATCTACAAATAGCACACTGAACGAATATAAAACAGTCTAATATCTTTCAACCATACCACTTTTGCCATATACGCCAAATCGCCACTTCCCAAACCACTTTTACAGGCCCCGTCCTTTCCCATTTTATGACCATATTGTAATTATCTCTGAAAAGACTCCAAGATTCCTCAAGTACCTCCCTACCGATAGGAAAATAAAGTACACGGCTGGAAGTAGCTGGGCTGATTGCCAAACGATATGAGATGTACTTGGGAGATGTCCATCCTTATAAGCCAATTGGCGTTAAGCAATATACGACCTTTTACGAAATGGAAATTGGGTAAAAGGATATAAGGTTACGTTGTTATTTGAGTTGTTTCTACTCGAGCTATTCTTGTACTTTTGCTTGCTTTTTTTGTGATGATTTTTGGCCAGTAAATGTTTGAAGACAGAGCCAATTTTGTTATGTAGTATGTAGTGTCGAACAATAATTTATGAATACCAATGTAGTTTAACAATTAATGTACATTCTTTGGTGTATGACCACACCGGTACCTGCAGAGGAAAACATCGCGAAGAAACCTATTCTGAATCTTAAAACTTGTCGAATAAATCTACGCTCATAATTCCTGTAACATAATCAGGAATCCGATAAGCATATTTGAAAACTACCCTCAACTTTTAAAATAAACATGTTCCACTCTACAGTTTACATATCCCAACACCAAACCGACAAAAAAAAAGAAAAGTAAAACTAACGCGAACTGACTACCGAAACTGACTAAAAAAGCTCGAACGCGCATCATACACGAGCATCGGAAGTTTCTCGAACAATGGTTGTCACTTCTAGTTGTTAAAATTAAAATATAGCTCAACCTACCGTTCTCGAACTTTTCTACTGGAACGTGACAGCAGATTTTTTTACGAAACTGAACTACGTTCGTAAAAAAGGTATGAAAAAGGGTACAGAGGTA
This sequence comes from Antitype chi, assembly GCA_947359405.1. NCBI lineage: Eukaryota > Metazoa > Arthropoda > Insecta > Lepidoptera > Noctuidae > Antitype > Antitype chi. The sequence goes on from OX375815.1 coordinate 22,741,932, forward strand.
TTGTACTTATATCGAGCTACTGATCTCCGACTCTGATTAAGTAGCTATGTACTGGAAAGGTTGGTTCCTTATCGAATGCAACCTTTATGTAAATACAGGCAGGTAATGAAACGGCTTTGTCACATTTGAACTGTCAAGAAAATGGGTCTAGAATTCTGTCTTTCAATTATATTAGGATTGGTTTTGTTTCTGAGATAAAAAAAATTATTGACAGGCGCGGAGCTGTATAGTACCAATCCTTGAAATAAACGTAAAGTTTATATTCATTCGCACGTGTATTATTTAATCTTCGATCCCGGATACCCAGGACTTTCGGAGTCCTTACAGTACCTAGCTAACATACGTCTCTAAATATTTTTAGATTTCTCATGTACTTACATTAGGTAGATACTATTACTGTGTAGGGGCGTGAAATAATACAATGCTATATTTATTCCAAAGAAACGTGTTTATCTTTACGCCTCAATTATATCACATTTGTTCTTTTGAAACAAAACACCTAATAAAAGATCATTCAAAATCACAAATCAAAATCAAAATATTTTATTTCACATAAACCTGCATGGGTAGTATTTTGCACTTTATGAAACGTCAGAAGCTAGGTGCACGGTTCCAATTTGTCGCTTCCTATGGAGAAGAGCCAGCAAGAAACTCCACGGTTACTCTTTTAAAAATAATTGGCTTTTACAATGTTTTCAAATTACAGAAATCTAGTTTGTAAGGCCTACAACGTTCTCTCATGCACAATATGTAAAATAATCTACCAATATCAAATGAACCTATTTGAACCAAGTGACATGATTTCCATGACAATCACTAATAATAAATAGTCGAAATTATAATTGATGTATAATGTCAAATACTGACGAGAATATGTCAGACATTGTAAAAAATAAAAAGAATAAAATTATCATTGTAATTTGGGAGCAGTTAATAGACTTTCACATACTTATGCTGTTAATGAGGTACCAGGGAAGCCACACGTGCAGAAGGAATTAATGCCAAACTTCCTTGTCTTCAACGTAGTCTTTTATATTATAATATGGTTTTTTTTATAAGGACACGTTTGATGTGAGTTTTAAACTTTCCATCGTCGCTAAGTTCTGTAACCGACTTTGGTAACTTGTTATAGAAGCGGATATTGTTTATTAGAAATGACTTGCTAGTTTTAGTTCATCTAAATTTTGGAATCACAATTTTATCTTTACTAAGTGTATGTAGATTATGGAAATCGCATCTTTTTTTTAAGACCTAAGTTTTTGCGAACATACAAGATATTTTCTAGGATATAAAGAGAAGGCAGAGTTAGTATATCAATTTCGTTGAATTTGTTTCTAAGAGACTCGAGAGGCCCCATTTTATAGATTGCGCGGATTGCCCTCTTTTGTAAAATAAAAAATTAATCTACATCCGCTGCCGATCCCCATAGCAGAACGCCATAAGACATAATACTGTGAAAATAAGCAAATTATACTAAACTAGCTGTGGCTACATCAGTCAACTGCCTTATTTTTCATACTGCGTAAGCAGCTGAGCTTAATCTGCTTGAAAGAGCTCTAATGTGGGCACCCCATTGCAATTTTGAATCTAAAGTAATTCCCAAAAATACAGTTTCAGAAATAGCATCTAGTTTCTTGCCATCAAGTTTTAAAAGACCTACTTGGGGTACATTTGGTAACGAGAACTTAAGACATTTAATTTTTTTCGCATTGAGTAAAAGATTATTAGCAGCAAGTCATTTCGATAGAACAGCTAGGCTTTCGTTGACATGTAAGACATCCGTATCTTTTCTATGTATTCTAAAAATAAGAGAAGTGTCATCAGCGAATAAAATTATATCCGAGAAGTTAGCCATCAGATAGGGAAGGTCCTTAATGTAAACTAGAAATAAAAAAGGGCCAAGAATTGAACCTTGAGGCACGCTCATCTTAACTAGAGACCCCGAGGATGTCGCCCCGTTAACGTTTACATTTTGCTGCCTGTTTGATAAAGAGGAAAGTACAAGATCAGCAGCTTGTAAACACAATATTTTAACACCACCACTCATTGAAATAAACTCCTTATTACAAAAAACTTTATTTTTTATTTTTATAGTTAGGTCAAATTACAAAACATTTATTTCTCTTGCATACCTAATTCTAACATAAAATTATAATGCTTAACACTAGGCAAACTTTTTGTTAGAATATCCGCAGGCATACATGAGGTATTCAAATAAACAATTTTAGCCAAATTACTTGCGACGGCTTCCCTAATAAAATAGTAACGTACGTCTATATGTTTACTTCTTTTATGGTACATACAATTTTCAGTAAGCTTTTTTGCACTGCGGTTGTCACTAAACAAATTATTGTCTGTACCAAATGTTTTCCAGTTAATTCAAATAACATTTTTTTTAGAAAAATTGCTTCTTTACTAGCTTCACAGACTCCCATATATTCGGCTTCAGTGCTTGAAAGTGCTACCTTTTTTTTGCTTTCGACGCTCATGTGAAATTACAGCTCCAGAAAGCTTGAAGCAAAAACCTGTGTATGACCGTCTGTCAAGTATACCCTTAACTAAAATGTGATGCAGAATATCTTTTAAAATAAATCTGTCGCTGCCATTTAAATCAAACGACACAATATTGGATGGCACATAATTAGAAGTTGCGTCCACACTGCAACAACTACAAGTGTATTTTTCTTCCTGAATGCAGATTGCATCGATTAAATCCTAAATTATTCACTTTTATTCGGAACGACGACACAACATATTAAATGTGTAGTGTCTATTTTTGTATAAACCAGCAACATCTTTTAACTTGGGCCACCGCCTTATCTTAGGAATGCAGCGAACTCGCTTCCATTTGTGTTGACAAATTATGTTCTTTACTTTTTGTTTTTCTTCTACCTGCACTGTTTAAATATATTAGTACTAAGATTTAATGTTCTCATGTAAGTGACGATCGTCTTAATGAGAATAAAGTTCTTTAAACCGAAATCGCTTAAGTTGATATTAATGTACAATTTTATCATTTTGATTCTGATTAAAATTAAAATAAACATTAAATCGATAAATTTGCTCTAAATAATGGTGGAAACCACATGAAATTCTATCTGTCGTTTAGAAGATCTAAGCGGTCACACAGACAGACACAAAAATGATTTGGTTTTAAAACATGTAAGTATAGATAATAGAGATTTAAAATTAGTAGGTACATTCAATCTCTTTGCCTACTTTAAAATTTTAACGATCTCATGTTTTGTGGATTTCTGCTCGGTATCATTTTTTATAGTAATAAAATAGTAAGACTCATTACAATCATTCATTACGACACAACTAAAAACCGTCTTTTTTATGACATAAGAAAACGGCAAGATTTCTGATAGGTTTACGTTAAATGTGAACGTATTTCATATAAAAACAACCTCGCGGAACAAATTCTATAAATTATGGTGAAAATCGCATTAGGAGGACAGCGCGGTTGCTCAGACAGTCAAAATAAGCGACTTTGTTTAAAAAAATATATTTTAAAATAAAGATTAGAGAAGGCTAATAATTAATGATGATTAGAAATTTTAAAACAGGTAATTTGATCTATTAGACTTTTAGTTTGTTTTTCTTTTTCATTCTTTGTGTTTCTTTATTTCTGTTTTTAGTTCTGTTTATGAACACAGTTTGAATTATTTATGGTCACCCTACACAGAAAATTCTTAAGGAATGTTAAAATGATTAATATCTTTTGAAATACTGAATGTAGTGGAATTTTTTGTTTTGAAATTTCTACTAAATATTAGCGTAATCAAACTTCGATTTGATCAACTATTTTAGTAGCTACGTGCATTTGTTTTTTATAGACCGTCAGGATAGAGGAGCCACATAAAATGTGTTGTATTACCGAAATAATTAAGCCTTTGCGTTTTATTTTTATACTACAAATTAAAACAAACTTACTACTAAATAATACTAAAAGTCTGTTTTAATTGCTTCATTAGTTTCCGAGAAACAGCACGGGGAAATTTATGGATTTTTCAGATAAATCAAAGCATTGTAGCTACCTCAAATTCAGCCGTAGAACACCCATTTTTTTTTTACAAATTAAGCATAAACACTACTAATTCCTACCAAAGTTTCAGAAATATCCATTGGCTAGTTTTCGAGTTCTGAGGTGGCTCCTCAATCCAGATGTCTGAATTGAGTAGCCACCTTCAACGTCCTGTAACTTTTGAAGGGTTTTACTACAAATTCCAGAATCGGGGCTACAAATTTGGCTAATTTACTACTAAATATTGGTACCCTCGTTTAAATCTGAGACATGGCTCCTCAATCCATACGGACTCAATAAAATGAATGTTAAATAAATTTTGCACACTAGAAATTTTGTCTCTGCCCGTATTTTAAGGTGCGCTCAGTACGTAATATCTATAAACATAACCAATGTATTTGTAGCGTTGTAAAACCAGAGCGTTACCAAGCGGGCGCGACCCTACCTATCACTAGTCATGCCGCGACGTCCTTAGGCAACACCTAATGCTTTTGATTGTTACCATGTACTTTCCTCTTAAGACAGCCCTTATGTGGCTCAAAGGTTTTAAATTTTAAAATTATTGAGAAAAGGTTTACGTTGGATAACACAAACTCCAGTTACATAATATAGGTATTAAGTTTCGATGTAACTAACAACCTTAGAACTTGTTTCACAAATAAACAGAAAGTAAAACGTGCTTACTAGAAAGATACCTCAATGCTCCAGGCAATTCTTAGAAAGTTCGGAATATTCCTCATAATAGTACAGTCGACAACAAAATTCTCCAAACAAGCAAAATAGCTCGGCAATGTAGCTTCCTATCGATTACTGATGAAACTGATCAGCGCTCGGATTCACGTGACATGATAACTCATTTGTCAATAGATTGGTTTTGAAACTGTATAGATAGATCAGGCCTATATTTACTTACCTAGAACTACCTATTGTTTCAAAGTTTTCGTAGTTTTATTGGGCTTATTCATCGACGAGTTCATTCGTGCGCGTAAGAACCAAAAATTCGAAGCCATGTGACATCTACAAGCCCGCACTGGGCCCGCGTGGTAGATTTTAGCTCACTCGATATCGAAACAGGAGGCCTATGTCCGAGCAGTGGGATTATTGTATGCTGATTATGATGGTGTATATAATAAAGAGTATTCTATTCTGTTGTACTCTACCTTATTACGTGCTCCACCATCAAACGTTTTTCCTCAGCGTCTTATATTTCCGCCTGTACATTATATTACGACACGATACACAACTAAACATCGTTATACCTACTTAAAGAGCAATACTTGGAGAACAACGTATGTAATGCCGTTAATCATAAGTCAGTTAAGCTCGTACTCCGAATGTGTGCATAAATCAAAACTTTGCCCTCGTTTTGTGAATTGTTTCTTGCAAGCATCTTGAGAAGGAAAGGTTGTATTTTTAAGTACCTATGTGCTACTTGCGAATAAGAACTGTAAGGAAAAGACAAAGGCGTTTAAGTTGGTAAAAGATAAGGCCTGTGTCCTTACAGTATTTTTAAAGATCCCTTTGCATGCGTAATTATCGGTTTTGAAACCTGGCAAATACCAATGTGACCTAAAGGTCACACAGGACTTTTTTATGAAGACGTAAACGTCTTCATAAAAAAGTCAGGGAAAAGATTAATAAAAAATGACTACATGCTTAATTCTCCGTAGGTATATTCAAATCACAACTGTCATTCGTTGACAGTTATATGAACTAGCTTTAATAGGTACGGCAACACATGGGATGTCAATTTAGTTAACAATTAATTTCCCAACTGTACTTTCAAAGTTCTACACTTTCTGAAATCGCCATCACGCGTGAGTAGAGACGACTCAAAGTTCATGACTTCTGTATTTGAGAAAAGGCCTTCACCCTCCCTTGGAATAAACAGCTCGTAAGTATTGATATCCTATTTTTGTACCCATTTTTTATTATGGTTTGGTAAAAAGCCATGGTACTGATAAAAAGCCATAAAATAACACAAACACTGATAAACACACAGGTAAATTAGATAGGTTAGGTTAGTTTTGCACTGAACTTTACTAACGTTCAGTAGAGTATAAAAAAGATTGCGTTGTGTATTGGTTTTCAAAGCAGCCAAGCGTGACGCGATAATATTTTAGTTGGTGGCTTCCACTGGTTATTTATTTATTTATTTTATTCACAAAACACATACAACTATCATCACAGGCTTACATAATACAATAGTGTAGTTATACATAGTTAAAGTTATAGTAATAATAGCTTACAAAGGTTAGACACAATTATATTATTAAAATAACCCAGAGCAAAATGCGGCCCGTGTGAATTCACTCAGAGTACAATAATGAAGCAGTCAATATGTTGTGACACCATATTGAGTGTGTGCAGGGGGCGCGTCAACGGCGCGTGCTGCAGCAGGTTGGTGCGAGCGGGCGGTACCCACAGCAGGGGCGGCCGCCTCCGTCGCCTCACGTACCCATCAGGTACGTGACACACAACCCAACCGTGCGTAAAACGCCTGGGTTGTGTATTTTACCACGCACAATCTTAAATAAGTACGTGGCGAGAGCTACTTCCTACTACTATTGGGATGTTAACCTTAACATCCTTGTACCAAAAATTGGGCTCTGATCTTTCTATCTCCCAGCCTCTCCAGTGTCTTCAAGAAGAATGAAGAGAGGCTTATGGGTCTAAAAGATTTGGGCTGGGTGTAGTCGCCCCTACCTGGTTTCGGTATAAAGATTATTTTTATCTCTCGCCATTTCAAGGGGATGTAGCGGTGGGCCAGGTAGGCTCGAAACACCTTGACGAGGTATTCAGCCAGTAAGTCTCGGCTCCACTTGAGCAGAGCTGGGAATATACTGTCCAGTCCCGCTGCCTTGAAAGGTAAGAAGGTGTTGATTGCCCATGTTATTTTGTCTTTATAGATTACCTTTAACGCCACTTCCCAATCTGAGCTGCTCATTCCCCTCTCACTATGTGGTTTCCAGCTTTGCTGAGTGGCTATCTGGCATCCTGGAAAGTGAGTAGTTAGGAGTAGTTCGCTTGTCTCAGCGTCGTTTGTTGTGTACGTGTTGTCTGGGTTTTTCAGGCATCCTATTGAGTGGTCTGTCTCTTGATCAAGACAGGTTTTGACCCTCATTGCCTAGTTGTTGCTTTCAATGTTAGTACAGAAACGCCACCAACTATTCTTTCCTCTGAGGCATATCAGTTTTTATAAGTTTAACGAGCTGTTGTATAGCAGTCCCAATCTACCGGCGACCGTGTGTTCCTAGCTCTGTTGAACAGTCTTCTCAGCTTGCGTCGATGTCTTTCCAGTTCAGGACTCCACCAAGAATGGCGAGCTCCCTGTTTTGGTACTGTGAGGGGAAACGACTGTTCATAGCTAGATAGAAGGATAGATGTGATGTTTTTTACATGTTCGTCTAAAGTGGTTACTGGTATTTCAGCCGGAAGGGTGGGTAATCTGCCTAGTTCAGCCTCGACTGGTTTTATAAACTTGGCTTGGTCTGTGTTGCGAGGAACCCGTCTTGGCTGTGGTTTGGTTAGGTTGAAATTAATGGTATAGCGGATCCATCTGTGGTCTGAGCATGATATCTCATTGGACACATGCCAGTCCTGTATGGAGTTGGAGATACCTATAATAGTTGCTACAGTTAAGTCAATTATTGTTTGCGATCTCGCGTTTATGAAGGTAGGTTCAGAGCCCTTGTTGAGTAAAACAAGGTTATTACTAAGAATAAAATCAAGCATTACCTCACCTCGGTTGTTGGTTTTGACATTACCCCAGAGCGTGTGGTGCGCATTGGAGTCTGTCGCGATGATTAGTTCCGGTTTCTCCTTTTCATAGTACTCAACCAGTAAGGCGAGCTCTGGCAGAGGCACGTCCTCGTCGCCTGGCAGGTATGCCGAGGCTAGTACAATGTCCGGGAGTTCCTGTTCGGTTCTGAAAAGCCTGATTGCCGTCAGGTCCCTTGAACAGAATTCGTTAATTAAAAGGTTAGGTACATGTTTTGGGGTAAAAATGCAGGTGCGCGGATTGGTTACGGAGGTGTCTAGCAGCAACTTACCTCCGATGTTACCAAGACCACATATTCTGCCACCCCTGATCCACGGCTCTTGGATGAGGGCGATGGTCTTGCCTTATTGATTTTCCAGTACTCTGCGCACGGTGGCCGACGCAGATTGGCTGTGCTGGAGGTTGGTCTGCAAGATTCTAGTCCCGTAAAGGAGAGGAGCAGAGGCTGCTGTCCTTGCCCTCACTTCTCTCCCCTTGCGGAAAGCAGTCCTCGTCCGAAAGTAGACAGGACGAAGGTGGATCTTGTGTTGATCCTGCTGTTGATAGAACCTCCAGCGCTGCCATGGAAGTTGCCAGATCCACCGCCTCTCCAACATTACCCATCGCGGGAGGCGACGGGGAGCGTCCAGGAAGCGGCGGACCAAGCTCCTCCCTAGGCGCGGTCGAGGCGGTTGTTTTTGGTGGCGCGGCGGCATCCTCCCTGGTACCACCCTCCTCCAGGAAACGGATGTATATACTACCCATAAGGTAGTATACCCGCCGCTGCTGGTCTTTTATGGTTTTCACCATGGGCTCTGGCACACGATACAAGAGACAGGTGCCCGGGGGCTCCTTTCTAACCCTTTCGTGTGTCAGAGTCCAGGTGTTCATTTTGAGGTTCGGGTTCTGCCTCGCCAACATCCTGTACAATTCTGATGTGTCCTCGCTGTTTTCGGGAACAAACAGCATGCACATTACCTTCTTAGGTATGTCGGCTTGAGGCCGAATGGTGAGTTTGGTTCCCGGTAACGGAGACGATATATGTTGGTTATGACCCCCTTGAGCCAGACCAGCGTGAAGTTTTCCTCACACCATGTCTTGAGGACGCCTTCAGCGAAGTGGGCCCGGCCTCTGAAGTGGATCGCGGTGCTTTGGGTTGTGTCGGTTGGTTCTGGAGCTGCCTTCAGCAGAGCACAGAGTTGGTTCTTAATCAACTGACGGATCCCCTCCGCTTGAGGAGTCAATATCCCCAGAACTTTCATTAAAAAGGAGACCTCATTCAACAAAACAGAACAAAGATTTTCACAAAACTGTCAAGTTACAAACGAAGCCGACTAATGAAAAATCAAAGTTCGAAGTGCGATCAAGCCTCACTTTTCACTAAGCAACTCTTCTAAAGATAACATCAAGAGGCCAATAAGCAATTGAAGATAAGAACTTAAAACTTCAGAAATCCTTGAAACACTCAAATCAAGATCGACACTGTATAACTAAGCCATTGTGCAAGTTCTTCTCACCAATAAATTGTGTCCCGGACCAATAGTTGGGAAGTTCCTCTTCATCGATTTTCTTACGTTCCGACCACAAATGATGAAACTTACTCCACCATTGTTGTGGGCGGTGCAATATAAACCGTCCGCTTGCAGATTGCAATGACTTTTGTAACTTTTGTCGCCATTGTTCGGGCTTGGTGTGGTGTCTTTGAGTGTAGACGACGTGTATTGAGGAAGTGTGGTCAGGCATTGTTGGTGCTGTTGCATTCGTTATATAGGTGTAACCATTCTAAGCTTCAACGCGGTGAGGCTTATGTACATATTGTTCGATTGAGGAGTACCTATGATGAGTGAAAGCATTGGGCTGGAGGGTTCATGAATAAAGAAATTCCAGGACTCCTATTTCGTAAGATCATAGGACAAAAAAAGTCTAGTTCCAATACCTAGCGTCGCAAAAAATAAATATAGGCCAAAATTTGAGTGACATTAATATGGCCATGGTTCAAAATCTCAAGAGCCTTGAGATGTAAGACTTCATACTTTTCAGCTACAAATTCATCTGAAAACATTATCATCCCTAACAGTTTGTTACTACGCAAGATACCGCGTGAACATAAGGGGAACCCAAATTTCTCTGGTAATATTTTATTGCTAATGCTCTAACAAATATGAGCGAACACTTACGTATGTTGCAGAGGGCCGCAAATAATCCTATAAGCTGCCCTAATTTGAATAGCGCTTTGTAATTGTGTACCGTTAAGAGTGGTGTGAAATCTGTGGGGGTTTAATTTAGTTATAATTTTCTGGATCATAGTTATTATTCTGTGTTGCTGTGGAGTGTTTTTTAACAACATAACATAACATCACGGCTTGTTTCCCCGAAGTGTTGGGCAGAGGCGTACCTATAGTACACCCTCACTTTGCCAGTTATGTTTAAGTCCCATGTAATAGGCGGCGAGCCTATTGCCACCAACCGGGCACAATTTAGACATGGGGCTGCTACTGAGAAATTCCAGAAAGAAAAACCTAATGACACATTGCCCGACCTGGGAATCAAACCCAGGACCTCACGCTCAGCCGTAGCGCTTGCGACCACTGGACCAACGAGACGAGTTTTCGGTTTTTAAGTATCTATTAAATTACGCATCTCATTTCAATTATAGGATTGCCACCGTTTGATGGCGGACGCGATGGGGCCGCAGGGGAGGAGGAGTGTCGGTATAGCGTAGGCCGCTCTCCCTATCCCCTGCGGCCGAAAAGTGGTAGGCGGCGGGGCCACTGTGCTGACCCGTCGCAGGGGGACCAAAGGTGCCAGACACGGGGTCGTCTGAGGCCCTTATGCTATTTGGTTCCTGGGGTGGTCACGGCGTGCCATGTGTCCTAGTGCGCTGGTGATAGGGGTTATTCCCCTCCGAAGAGGGTCCGGTGGCGGACAGCCGCGGCGGGTTCGCGGATGGCTTGCGCGTTTCCGTGTTCCCGCCTCAAGTGGCACTGGAGGACACCGTGGAGTTTTAGTGGGTTACAGTCCCACATAACTGTGCTATCTCCCCGTGGTAGCGCAATAGGCATTTCTCCACGTTAAACAAAAAAAAATGCCCGGGTCGACGCCGACGGCGCGTTGTGTTCCACGCGCGCTGTCAGAGATGTCAGCAACAACTGGTGGGGTCCGCAAGGGCCGATGCTTGCCAGGGGTAAGAGTTGTTCGAAAGAGATACCGCGGCCCCTGGCACACAGGCAACCGAGGGAGCACGGGTGGGTTTTAGTTAGTAAAGTCTGACACGACCTCCTGCTCCACCTAGAGCGGGAGAAGTTATTTGACGATGAACCAGCCTCTTAAAAAAAACGCTTTCACGCTAAAATGACTGAACGGATTATGGAATTTGGCACAAGGGTAAACTATGACCTGGATGTAGGGGCGCGACTTAAGTGGTACCTGGTGGGTTTCGTTACGCTAAGTCAATCACTCAAATAACTTCAAAGGTTTATTGCTGAAAGCTAACAATGTAAGAATGAAACACTCCACAAGGAACACCTGAGACAGCTATTCACCAGAATGAAGGTATACGGTATGGTGATTAATAACGCAAAATGTCTTTTTGGTGCACGACAGATAAACTTTTTGGGTTATACAATATCAGAAAAAGGAACGATGCCATTGCCAGAAAAAGTTATTCGCGACTACCTAGCCCCTAAAAATATACGTGAGCTTAGAAGGTTTTTAGGCATGATACATTTCTATAGACGTTTCGTGCCCAAAGCCGCCCGTATTCAAGCCCCTCTGAATGCTTTGCTGACAGGAGCAATGAAAGGATCAACTCCAATCAACTTAACAGGAGACGCCCATAAGGCCTTCGAACAGTTCAAAGAGAGTCTATCAAACGCAACCCTATTGGCTCATCCAGATTGCCTGGCCAAAATGGGACTGGTGACGGATGCATCAGATTTATCCATGGGTGCCGTGTTGCAACAACACAAAGATGGCCACTGGCAGCCACTCGCATTCTTCTCTCGAGAATTGACACCGCTCAACAAAAATATTCTCCTTACGACATAGAGTTACTGGCGATTTATGAAGCGGTGAAGCATTTTCGACACATGGTCGAAGCCAGAAATTTCGCTATCTATACTGACGACAAACCAATCAGTTTTGCTTTCCATGAAAAGAAAAATAACTGTTCGCCACATCAGTATAGATATCTGGACTTCATATCACAGTTCACAACAGAAATCCGCCACATTCCCGGAAAGGATAATGCGGTTGCTGATAACTTGCCGCAGATAGATGAACTGCAGACACCAGTACCTCATGAAACTCTCGCTAACGCTCAATCGAGTCAGACATGGAGCTGTCAGGATTCCTCAACTCAACGTCGTCCCTTAGACTAGAAAAGTTCAAAGTCCCAGGTACAGATGTAACGATGTACTGTGACGTCAACCTGGCGAAAACGCAACCTCTATGGTAGTGGTAGATCGGTTTGTATGGCTAGGGGTTAGGAAAGACTACCGGGAGTGGTCCAGATCTTGCGTTGCATGTCAACAAGCCAAAGTAAATCGGCACGTATCAGCACCTTTAGGTACCAACGAATTGCCACGCTCTAGATTCAGACATGTTCACATAGATCTGATTGGCCCTCTCCCCATTTCACAAGGTTATCGATACTTTTTAACGGCCATTGATCGATTCACACGATGGTCGGAGGCAATACCGATAACCGACATCACAGCTGAGACGGTAGGCAAAGCCTTGCTGCATGACTGGATATCTAGGTTCGGCAGCCCAACTCAAACTCAAACTCAAAGCATTTATTTCAAATAAACCAATTACAGGCACTTTTGAATTGTCAAGGTCGGTGAGATAGGAAGATGAAGCTAGATGCCCATTCCAAAACGTAGATCTCTATGGAGAAGAACGGGCAAGAAACTCCATGGACACTCTTTTAAAATCATGATTTTGTTACAAACAGTTGGTTACATCATTATGTTGAAATTATCAATGTGAGAACGATGTAAAAAGACGTGCATATTATAAGCGTCCGTAATTAAAACAAAACAAAAATAAAATAACAATTTAGAAATTAAAATAAGCCGTGGGAGCTAAGAGATGACCAGTCCCTACTGGCGGCGCCCGTTCACGAACATGACGTATGGATCAGCACCATTCAGCTCAACCATTTTGAAGGGAACTTAATGATCCAACACACACGCCACCACCAGCGAGACATTTGAGTGAGCATGACATACTCTCAGCTGCCAGGGCACATTCAAGTCAATGAAAGACGTACCCTGTAAATGTTAGCAACAGATATTGTAACAAACCGTGGACGCCAATTTGAGTCCACCCTGTTTCAATACTTGGGTAAAATAGCCGGATTACGTCATCCCCGAACCACAGCGTACCATCCAGCAAGCAACGGATTAGTGGAACGTTTTCATCGACATCTCAAAGCAGCTATCGTAAGTAATAAAAAAGCTTTTAGGATAGGTTAGGCAAAACTTATAGATCACTGTATTACGATCCTTGGGTACCTACATGTTCCTAGTATCATCAGCATCCTTGTGCCCTCATCGCTATTTATTTGTGGTCACCGCAGTATATCTTCTTCATTCACTATGTTTCTAGTCAATTCTTCTTTCAATAAATTCGTGTCATTTCTTTGGTTTTCCTCTATCCTTTTAGTGACTCATAACTTTTCATACGACGTGTCCCGCATATTCAGAGAGGCTTGTGGCTTAGTATTAATAGCCCCACGGGTCGCTCAATCAGGTTAAGCTACGCTTACCGCGGTTGGCCTATGGATAGGTGACCATCTCTACATACCAAGACCCATCCGTGCCTCGGATAGCACGTTAAGCAGTTGGTCCCGGTTGTCATTCGTAGATCTGTGACAGTCGTTAGGGGTCGAAGGAACACCAAAAATCTGACAACCAGTATTACCAAGGGGTATTGTATTACCCCGTAAATGGGTTATGCAGTACTCAGCTGCATCCGGTTAGACTAAAAGCCGACCCCAAAATAGTTGGGGAAAGGCTAGGCAGATGATGATGTACCACATAGGTATTCAAACATAATTACTACTTCCATTTCATGCCTATCTTATAAAGTCCATACAATCTGTACTTAGTAACAGAGTCAGCTGCCAGGCTGAGTTCGGTAGCACACACTATGGGACACGAGTGGAACATTTAGAGAAACGTTTCGTATGTTTGGGTGGTTAAGTATACCTAAGTTTATTCTAACTATTTTCAAGATAACTACGGTCAAAAAACCTACCGTTTAAAATATCTAAAGATCGTTTCACCGATTTTTGTAATACTTAATGAACGAAATCCCTAAAGCTACGGTTTATTCAACTTCAATTACAGAGCATTTAAATGTATAATTTTGTTTCATCAATAATTTAACGTTGAATCTCATAGCAAACATTATTCATTATTCTATCTACTCGGAGCTAAATAGGAGCCCTAGGTATTAAGAGATGAAATAATGAGACTTTCGAAGACAATGTTCCTTTCTATCGATTCAGGTCAAAGCTTCGTCGGCTTGATCTGAGAGAGTATTTTAATTAATAGAACACGAAAAAAACGAAGTTTAATTGAAATTCGTTTTTAATCTTTCGTATGGTGACGTAATTTTCTTTAAAATTATGAAGTTTTTGGGTACCTAGATATGGTAGGTAATTAGTTCTTGACTCAAATATTGTTGTGTGGTTTTACTTTTTAAGAGAAATTCAAATGAATCTTCTATCTAACCATAATGTTTGATTCTTCAATATAAAATGGTACCTATATGTTTATTTAGGTTTTGGTAAGGCAAAAATCAACCATGACATTGTTTTAAAATAAATTGAAAATGAAACACTAGTTAGTTATGTACCTACCTACGACATGGACATGGTCTATAAGCTTTTTAAGTGTTTTAATTAGTTTCTCTTCCTCACACAACTGCCGACCCTTACCATTAGTTTGAAGTTCAGGTCATACAAAACGTAATTGGTAGGTTTTTCTGGTTGTTAATTCTTAATGATAGTCACGGTACGGAGTTTGGCACTCGGAGCTAAAATTCAGGTATAAACTTTTGTAGCTACATATGAAGGGTAATGTTTAATTAAACAAACCCGAAAGGACCCAATATTTTATGTAGGCTTCGCTTATCTTAGTACCTATAATCACAGCTTTTCCCACTGCCTTCTACGCTAATTCTCACGTCTCCTCCTCTTATTACAGTTCACAACTAAAGAGCAAGCGAAACACGAAGCCAAGTCAACTGCGCCCAGAGCTACTAGATAGCTCACAAAAGGGGACATTTAGTTTCCAAACTATTGGCTGGAGACACAATTTATGCTTACTCCACAACTTCGTCAATAGTTCTCGAAGATTGTACGAGGTCGCCTCTGTGTAGGAAATTGGAACCTATTGTTTATGTGTTTCGGATATAGTATGATTAGTAATAAGGTGCAGTGTGCTGGTTGCATTGCGAGCGCAGAAAATTGGAACATTTGGTGGTGTTCAGATATGAAATAGGGGGTTATAAAATGTGGGGACTTCAACGAAAACTTTGGACAAGACTGAGAACTATCTTTTATGAAGATATCGAGGCCCGATTGGGAATACAATATAATATACAATACAATTTGCACTTCAACCGATTTTTGTCTTAACAAGAAAGCGAGAATTATCCTAACAGTAAAAAAAAGAAAAGTTAGAACATGCTTATAATAAAAATAAATCATTTAATTCAGACAACAAAGCCCCATAACATGAATACCTTGTAGACTAACATACATAATTACAAAAGACTATGTTAAAAGATTAAAGATATCAAATAGAAAAGTCTCATAATAACATCAGGGTCATGCATTATCTCAGGATGAACGACTTCATAAGTAAACAGTTCTCTTTTCGCTATACCCGAAAACTTGCCAATTATTATGCATGCCACACACGTTACGATATAATTGCGCAAAATTTTACTTGCACAAGTATACATTAACATGTGTGGGATGAATCAGCACAAGTATACGAGCCATTTGGTGTCACGCAGTTTCGTGACATGTATACGATTATAGCTAAAAAAAACAGATTATTGTAACACCATCATTAGTCATTTTTATGCA
The DNA here is from genome assembly GCA_947359405.1 of Antitype chi. Lineage (NCBI taxonomy): Eukaryota > Metazoa > Arthropoda > Insecta > Lepidoptera > Noctuidae > Antitype > Antitype chi. The sequence goes on from OX375815.1 coordinate 22,757,826, forward strand.
ACCCCAAGTCAATAAAACTCACTAAAGAAGATATAGAAATATATCTTCAACACAATTTTTTAAAAGCGTTGGTACAGAGCACGTTAAGAGATGAATTTATGGGATTAATTATGGTTATAATTAGCATGTTCACCCATGCTTAATGCACTATAAACCTACTGGTAACGCTTGTGGGCCTCATGAATATAATTACGTCACTAACTGCGATTAATCCACGATTACGCGGAATTACGCACTAAATAGTACTTATACATTAAGCCATTTTGTTCATTTGGACGAAGCATTTTATCAGGCCCGGAGTCACATTGTATCACTAAATTGAAAGATAAGGCCTTCCAATTAATCGTCAGCGATTTAGCGAAATATTTCAGATGAAACTAAAAATAGTATTGTTCGAAAAACGTTTTACTGTAGCAGTGACCCTTGTCACTTTGTAGGTGTCATAAGTCATAATACAAAAGCAAGATGAACTTAAATAGTGTGTGGACTACCGGGCCAACTAATTTAAGAAAATATTTCTTATTTAAATTATTATTTACATATACGTACCTTTGTGAGGGCCGCAGGAGTCCGATGGATGCTGGAAGCACAGAACCGGTCGAAGTGGCGGAGTTTGGGGGAGGCCTATGTCCATCAGTGGACGTCTTTCGGCTAAAATTATGATGATGTTTGATACTTAAATGATTAATATTTTTGATTCAAAGTCAAATAATCATACTTTATATATTTTATATATACCTAATTAATTTCCTCATCGTTAAATGGAAATGTAGAGGAATAATATCTATAAAATATCAATAACAAGCTAGGCAGAGCTCGACACCTGTTTAGGCCTAAATCGGGGAGCTGACAAAATACGTCAACATGTTTTACAAATTGATAGGTAATTCTGGTGTTTTTCATTTGCCTTGACACTATGCATAGGAAAACGTGGGATTCAATGGCAATGGAAAGGAACCATGAGAATTACGATGAATTCGAAATCGTGATAACAAATCAAACAATGGGAAGCTCGGGCTTTGCATGCCTAAACACGTTTCCATTTCATTCCCTTTTCAAGAACTTGATCCCACGTCAAAACCCAACAAAATCAGTCGGACATTACCGAAAATGTAAAGTGGAACAAAAGGAATAAATCAAAATTTGATTGGAATCGTCCCGGAATGTAACAATCGCATCACGTCCGCGGCGCGCTTTGAATAAACAATTCCGGGACAACTTCGGTGATCGACCCCTACCCTGCGTTGGGAACTCACTCGAGCCTCGCTACTTACTGTGTTTTTTAACCGACTTCAAAAAGAACGAGGTCAACATGTTTTTTTATGTATGTTCGGGCATAACTCCGTCATGTATGGATTTGCAAAATTCTTTTTTGTTCGAAAGGGGTTTATTCCGAAATGGCCACATTTAAATTTCATATAGATCTGATGATGCGTTTCGGAGACAGACAACGGAAGTCCTCAAAAAATGACAGCAAATCAACCGCGATTGCTGCTTTCGCATAAATATGCATTGTTTTGACCATAGTCATTGGTTTTGACCCCAAAAAATAGTAAAATTTCGAATTGGTGTGTGGTTGGTACTACAACTAAAAAGTGAAAAATAAAAACTTTTTCCAAAAAAAAAAACTGATTTCCGGAAAAACACTACAAAGTGAAACATAACTTTAATTTCGGAAGGCGGTGACAAAAAAATACAATATATAATCCAAAGTCACCAACTTCCGAAATTAAAGTTATTTTTCACTTTGTAGTGTTTTTCCGGAAGTCGGTTGTTTTATTTTAGATGGTTGATTGATATTTTGTTTAAAGCTTCCAGATAAGAATATTGACTGGTTACTAACAACGACAAATTCGTTCAAACTAAGTTTTTTTGTGTAAAGAAGACGCAGCTTCCGAAGACATTGCACATCTTATTTTATCTTGTTGCCAAAGTTTTTTTTTTGATAGATAACCTTGGCAGCTAGATGCCAAGCGACTCTTGACCCTTGTCTAAGACCCAGAAAAAGGTCAAGGATCGCTTGGCAGCTAGCTCCTTCACTCTAGGACCTTGCGCATACTCGAACTTTAGTTAAACTGACGCTGCATTGCCTTAGACAAAGAGGTACAGGTGCTTTTTGTGTCACTTCGTGAAACCTTTTTACTTTCAACAGACTAAGTAGGAGTTGATGCAAACCAAACAATAAATTAAAAATTCTGACTCAAAACATAAGGAGCATAAAATGTAACATGCCTAGCTTTAATACATTATTGACTCGCTCAGACGTTCATTAGGATATAATTATCCTAACGGAGTGCTGGCTCAAGTCTACCCAATTCATACCTGAGCTGGATGTTTATAACTGTACCTCTACGACTTTTCATATTACTCAAAATGAAGGTATTGTCATCTACCATAAAACAAGTACAAATAGCTGCGGAACCTCCTATCATCGATGCTAATTGTCTCATGTTGAAATTGAGCTCTGATATATATGCATTATCGGAATTTACCGTCCTCCTGGTGAGCGTAACACAAGTGATTTCTATACTTCATCGGATGAGCTGCTAAGCAAATTATCCAACATTATAATCTGTGGAGACATAAATATTGACATATCTCCTAACACGAATGAAAAGCGTTCCTTCGAGTACCTCAACGTCTTGGCTAGTCATTGTTTACTTCCCGCTCATACCACATCAACTCATGGCTTCACTTATCTGGATCATATTATGGTTAAAACTAAATTGGAAACCACCTTCTTTACAGCTGAATCCTCAGTCACTGATCACGAATGTGTTGGCATTGCTATTAACCTGCTCACAAAACTCTACGCGCCTTCTTTAACTATGAGACGTATCAATTATTCCGGATTAGACCACACAATAAGTGACACTAACTTTGAACCAATACTTGACTGCGGTGATGCTAATGCAGCTACCGATCAACTCATTTCCTTATTAGAGAAGGCCATTCAGGCAAACTCTCATCTGGTTAAAGTGCCTAATAGGAAAATAATAAACAAACCGTGGATTACTACTGGTTTATTACGATGTATGCGTAATAGAGACAATCTTCACAAGAAACTTAAAAGGAAACAGAAGAGAATATATGAGAAACAGGAGGTTGAAAAGTCAGAAAATAACAGTAAAAAGCTGTGGGATGTGATTAAAAAGATCTTCGGTACTAATAAAAAGGCAGACCATTCCTCGGCATTGATAACAAGTGATAATCCTGAAAACAGTGTCAATAATGCTAATAAATATTTTACGGGTGTTGGACAGAGTTTGGCGGAAGAAATTATTGGTAACACTGGTTTATTGAGTAGCAGCCGGAATTCTATTTCCGCATCACCAAACTCACTGCTCTTGCTTCCTACTGATGAAAATGAGGTGGAACTCCTCGTGATGGACTTGAGAGAGAGTGCAGCTGTTAGAGTAGATCAGATATCGGGTAAAATTCTAAAGCGCTACGTTAAGCAGCTAATACTCCCTCTCACTCACATCTGCAACTTGGCCTTTGCAACTGTTACCTTTCCACTGCACTTGAAGATAGCCCTTGTTAAACCTATCCACAAGGGAGGAGACAAAGACTGTACTAGCAATTACAGACCAATTTCGATCCTTCCCGCGTTGTCCGAAGTTTTGGAACGACTGATCAACAAGCGACTTATGAATTTCCTTGAGACTAACTCCCTCCTCTCACCTGTGCAATTTGGCTTTCGGTCGGGCAGGTCCAGTGATGACGCAGTTCATGAACTCACTAACCATATTGTGACTAATCTTGATAGTAGCAGGAAGTGTGTAACGGTCTTCGTCGACTTAGCCAAGGCCTTTGATCAGTATCAAAGGCCTTGAGGCCAGGCCTTTCGAGTTTATGTAATAATAATGGAATAGGGACTGTGTGTGTGTGTGTGTGTGAGAGGAGGGAGTTAGTCTCAAGGAAATTCATAAGTCGCTTGTTGATCAGTCGTTCCAAAACTTCGGACAACGCGGGAAGGATCGAAATTGGTCTGTAATTGCTAGTACAGTCTTTGTCTCCTCCCTTGTGGATAGGTTTAACAAGGGCTATCTTCAAGTCCATTATTATTACATAAACTCGAAAAAATTGGTGTCAGAGGTCTTCCATTACAATTGCTAAAATACTACTTAAGTAATAGGAAACAAAGAGTGACAATTGACAACTGGACTAGTGATGAACTTCCTGTGCACTATGGCGTACCGCAGGGTAGCGTCCTGGGTCCTAACCTTTGCCTTGTATACATTAATGACTTGTGTCAACTCCATCTTAAACTAGGGAAATTGATATCATTTGCACATTACACTGCGCTATTCTTTAGTGGTAAAAATTGGGAAGAGGTTTTCCAAAGTGCACAAAATGGTTTCAATGAGGTATGTCAATGGCTTATACACAATGTTTTGACGCTAAATGTATCAAAAACAAAATACATTGCCTTTGCACCTAACCACTTGTACGTCAGCGTTTGCGCCGTAATGTGGGACTTACGTCGGAGTGCACCCGACTGCCCGCGCGTCTAAAATAGCGCGGGGTCTTCCCCAACCAAAACGTTTGCCAAAAGAAAAGTATTAGAGCAATGTTAAAATAAAAAATATCACTATCAGCCTTAGCGTATAGAGAATAAACTTGTATAAAAATATTTGCCTCAAATTTACATGTCCATACTTAAAAAAAATGTTAAAGTTAAGAAAGTATTTTTTTTTTTCCGGACGATACTCGACGATTTCTTTTGCTAAATTGAACAACTTTGGGGAATGAAAGAGTATGATGTTAATACACCATTGTAACGTGTACATTGTCTAGAAAATTAAAATTATATTACAATTCTAGAAATATGCGATAAAACAATAGTAAATACGTTTTAATTACGGTGACAATCTTCACCGTTCTCACATATGAAACACACCTAGCTAACTTCATTGCGTTGTTAAAACCACAGACACTTAAGAATTTTCTTGCATTTGGTTTCAGAGCACTCTGTATTTCTTTCCGTGTACTAAAACCCACAGATAACGTGTGAAACAGCCATAATATAACCATAAACCCATTTTTTCGAACGTTCCCGACATTGGTACTGTAGTCCACCCACAAATCTCAATATTATTGCTCACACTTGTACCAACTTGGCCCCGTCTGCATGCAATTGTGTACCCCTACAAAAAACGGATGTTATTAAATATCTTGGAGTGTATATCGATCAGACACTAACTTTCAAGCCTCACATTAACACTCTCGTCACTAGGATTCGTAAGCTGATATACATTTTTAAGACACTAAGACATGTAACGGATCTAAAGACTACCAAAACGGTGTACTCTGCACTCTGCTAGTCAATAGTAAACTATTGATAGCATAACCTCTTGTGGAGGAGCAGGAAAGGTCCTTCTGGGCTGGGCTTCCTTATCGCTACCCAACTGATGAGCTTTATAAACGTTGGGATACCCTAACAGTTAGGCAGATATACACTCTCATACGCAAAAAACATGCAGAATTAAAATACGACCCTTATCTCAAGAAAGATAAGCGAAGGAAAGGTAACGTCTATCCTACTAATCTCTTTCGCACCTCGCAAAGGTTCGGTTCGGGTTCGGTTCGGTTTGTTTTCTTGGAGGATATCTATAAAATAAAACCAATACAACACTCTCAATATACTCAATGCTCAGATCAGCCTGCAGCCTAAACTTATGTAAATGGCTTAAAACTTTCGACTATCAAGCAACTGAGAGTCTTCTGATTCCTATTCGCTAAATTTCTATCTCATTCACAATCGTACACTTTTAAACGCACGCTCACACACAAATACACACTCTCTCACACACAGACAAACACACTCATACACATTCGCTCACGCACACGCCTTAAAATCACTCACAATCCTATTAAGTATGTGCGTCTTTATTAAAAAAAATTGTCCATTATTTTTTAACTGTACCTAGAATTTAAGTAAACTTCATCACATACTTTTATTGTTTTTGTTCAATAATAATCTAATTATTATATACACATGTAAGTCTTGGGGGCCTGGTGACCTGTAATACAGGTATTTTATGCCTTTTTCGGGCACCAGTCTCTCACAAATGTTAAGCCTATTTTTAGATTAAGCTCTTTCTGCCCACAACTTAAATAAAGAAATTAAATAAAAAAAAAATAAAAAAAAATAACTTCCCTCGACTTCGCGGCCCCTGGTAATCATTTGACTTGTTCTCAATTTACATCTAACATGTCGAACAGCATAGAGCGTAACGTGTACCAACATAGCGAGTGTTTGCCCGCCAAAGATTTGGGCTTCGAACCCCAGTTCAAGTTTATTTGCATCGGTTTCCAACAAACCGTTTTCGTGGCTTATAAAGCACTTGGATTTGCGTTTCGGATTTAGTGTGTTCTTTGATTAGTTTTGAAGTTTTAAAGGCGGGTGTTTGTTTTACTAATTTGTGACTGGTACAGGTTTATTAACTCAAGGAATCACATTTTTCATCCAAACAAAATCCCCCGTTTTCACTCCTTTAAGGGTTGAATTTCTGAAAACCCCTTCTTGGTGCTTTCCTATATTATAAAAAAACAACCGACTTCCAAAAACACACTACAAAGGGATCATCCTGGAGTAATAGAGAGAACTTTTCAAATTTTATAGGCACACTTGAAGCGATTTGGGTATTTTTTGTAAGAGTACTTTCTCGGAGTGGTCCCATTTCAATTTGGTGAAGATCTGATGAAGAACTTCGGAGATAATCAACGGAACTCCTCAATAAATGATAGCAAATTGACTGGGATTCCTGAAATCTCATGTCTGTCTATTGTTTACACCAGTTCATAACATAACATCACGCCGGTACGCTGTGAAGGGGTAAGCACATGTGAACCACGAAAAAGTGAAAAAAAAAATGTTTTTCCAAAAAAAAACAACCGATTTTCAAAAAAACACTACAAAGTGAAAAATAACTTTAATTTCGGAAGGCGGTGACAAAAAATTAAAATCCAGCTCCAAAGACACCGAATTCCGAAATTAAAGTAATTTTTCATTATGTAGTGTTTTTTTGGAAGTCAGTTGTTTTTATTTTGGAAAAAGTTTTTATAAACTGACGATATTCAATAGCTTTAGGGGTAAATTATTACACACTGACATCCTTACATTTTCTGTCATTGATGGGGGACCACTGAATCAATAATATTAATATTTCATAACCACTGCTCTCAAACCTGTGAAGGAAAATTTCGTGAAGAAACCGAATGTCCTAGAATCAACATTTCGAAGTTATGTGGCATTTTTCAACCTGCACTGAGCCAGCATGGTGGATTACGGCCCACTCCCGCTTACCAAAAGGAGGCCTGCGTCACAGCAGTGGAGACGTTATATGTAGGCTGTTTTGATGACTTAACCAACAATAGTTTTCTACTAAGTTATGTAAATAAGAACGAATAATAACTAAACCAAAAATTGAATTATTTTATGAATTTTATATCCTTTCTTTACAACACAATCACGACCCTCGCCGAAGAAACAACCTGCTCCCTTAAATCGATTCCTTTCTGCCACATGGTGACCCAAGGGATACATACAGCAAGCTTTAAACTTTCCAATCTTCAAAAACAAAACACGGACGTGGCACGAAGAAAACTTTACAAAAAGAAATCCGGTCGCGCATTAAAAAAATATCAGATATCGAAAGAAAATTACGATCTTCTAGCCTCCCGACACTCCGGAAACTTATTGCCAAGCAACTCTTAATAGAATCTACTGTTTAAACTTACTAAATGTCAATGTCTATGGAGAGAAGTTACATGGAGTCCCGTATAAAACTTATGACACTGACTTCCAGAGAAGTTTCCCACCAACTTCGGTTCCTGAACTAAGAGGAAAAATGTTTCACAATCATTATTCATGTCCTTGTGAATATTTTATTGAAGAATATTGTATTTTATATGGAGTTGCGGACTTATGTCAGTGTTGAAGTTTTATAGATATTGGTGGCAGTTTAGATAGGGTTGATATGAGTACCTATACTCCATTTATTATAGCTTTAGAAAAAAGAGGCTCGTAGAAGCAGGAGTGCAAAACATTTTATTTCAAAGTTAAGGCGAGGTTGTAGTAACTTGTACCTTTTTTAAACCTCTGTAAATCAAGAAAAAAGTTAACTTTGGGTAAAAAAAAAAATATTTTAGGAAAATTGAACATATTGTCAAGCGCTGCATAAAGATAGAAACGTGAATTTAAATATTTGGCTCGATAAAAAAAAATCATAAAGATGACACTAAAACGCTATTTCGAACGTGTGCCTTGAAGAGATTTCTTCATTAAACAATGTCAAAGTTATACCAAAAGATAGGGCTTATTATTTATTAGAAATTGGTAAAAACACATTTTATAATTTCTTTATTTTTTTTTTCTAAGAAACAAAAAATACAAAATCTAGCAGTTCAAGCGCTTGCAACGGCCTGCCAGTGCCCCAAAGAGTACTATAATATATGCAGTGCCCGCCGAGACGTCTTCGAGGTTGGACGCGCGCCGTTTGTTCCGCAAAAATTCCCCCGCGTTTACCTACAATCATTCTTAGATGCGCCACAATATAAAAAAGTACAGTAGGTAAGATTTACTGAACAGATTGAATTTGTTCAAATGATTATTATGTTTGCTCAATAACTTTAAAATATCGGTTAGTATTATAAAAGATCTTGTAAATTCTAGGTATAATTTTAACAAAGTGACGTGTAACAGACTACATAAAGTTTATTTTGCAGCGCATCAATGATAACAAAAAAACCATGGGTATTTGTGTAGTTATTTGATCTCTTCCCTTAATGATAATATATATTATGTATATTTATTTATGTATTTATATGTGATCTCCAACAAAGGATACACATATTCAATATCAATTATGAACGATGAAAACAGACATTTGGGAAAAAAACATTTCAAGAATGAGCATTCATATTACAATCTACAATAGTGTTTAAATTTTTTAAATAAAAAGTGAGAAAATAAATGATTAAAGAAGGATGCCCATTTTTCACCTGACTATGTATAGATATGAAATAAATCTTAAAATTCAGCTAATTGAATTGTAGGTATATTAAATGCGCTCATCACAATATTAAAAGAAACGCAGGAAAAAAATATTTTTGTATATTTCTTTATGCTTATTCTACGTAACGGGTAAACGTATTACCATGTTTTGAACGCATCTCAACTATACATGTTTTACGTCGTTCCATTTTACACACTGCTACTTGACTATATTCAACTCTGTTTCGGATTTGTTTACATTATGTTACCTACGTTTTATTTAATCCTTACTTGTATTTCTTCATTAGTCTTTGTAAAATAAAGATTGATTAAAATTAACATAATAATTAAATACATTAATCATGTAGTACGTAATTGAGTTCGCACGACTGAAACGGATTTTTTTGACATTTGGCACTATTTCTATTGGCAGTTTTGGCATCAGCGCACAGCTTCGTTGTTGTGTTGCGTCTCGTTGTATACTGTGCCATTTTGTTTTTTTGTTGGGCATCTCGCAGTTGGCCTTGAGAGGCCGTGACTGCTCAACCGGGCTTTCCTGGGGCTGCCATTAAGAAATTAATCTTAACGCCTCCAGCCAGGGCTTACAAACTAAAATTTAAAAACTAAGCGACTGCACGCTGAGGGCACCCCCTGTGGGGTACGGACCTCGGCTCAGGGCGTCACTGATAGGGGGACAGCTATCACTATTGGGGACAGGCTGGATCGAAATTGGCATATTATTATTATAGGGGGAATTTAAAGCTACTGGCTCAGCTGCGGCGCGGGCTGGCGCTTCAACGAGCAAGGGTCGGTCGGGGGTCTCGACGTTAGGCGCCGATACTACTAGGGGTCTTCGCGGGGCGCGAGGACCTCGGCGGCGAGGTCGGAAGGACGATTTTGTGCGGTGTGTGCGAACTGTACTGGTGGCCCTATTGCTTTCCTGGAGGAGAGTAATGTGGTCGTCTGGGTCGGTGAGGACATGTCTCGGCCGTCGGACAGAGCTAATCCTACTGGGGACATAAGTGGCGGCCTTCACAATCAAGGGATTGCGGTGAATTTCGGCTTTATCGAAGAAACGCTTCGCGGTGCGTTTCATGAATTGACTGACCGTGGGGATTTTCAGATCGAGATGGAGGATCTCGTTCCGAACGAACCAAGGGGCGCCTGTGGCTTGCCGGAGGAATCGGTTCTGTAGGGTCTGCATCCTATGGATGAATCGGGGGTTCGCGTGCGCAAAGATTGCACACGCATACGTCATGATGGGCCTTATACACGCCGTGTAAATCCGCAACTTGCACTTTAGTGACAACTTGCTACGTGCATTTAGAACAGAATGTAACCTGCCGAGAGCGAAGGCGGCGCGTGAGCGCGCCTTCTTTATGTGCTCTGCGAAGGAGAGATGCTGATCCATGGTCACACCAAGGTATTTAGCTTGCTTCTCCCAAGGGATAGGCTTGCCGAACAAGGAGATGGGACGGGGGGGTTCAGGTCTAATGCGTCGCGGTCTCGTAAAGAGGACTGCTTGGCTTTTATCCGGATTTATGTCGATCCGCCACTTTCGAAACCACGCGCCAAGGACGTTGACGGTGGTTTGGAGAGTGGCGGCTATCGCGTCCTGACTTTTCCCAGTGTAGTAGATGGCTGTGTCGTCTGCGAACAGTGCCAACTGTGCCTTTCTACTTTTTGGGATATCGCTCGTGAATAGAGTGAATATGAGCGGGGACAACACCGCGCCCTGAGGGACGCCGGCGCGAATGGGATGGGGAGACGAGATCGCCCCTTCGATGCGATAGCGAAAGGTGCGGTTCGACAGAAAATCTCGTAAGATGAGCACGAGACGGTCTGGCACACCGAGACGGAACAGCTTGTAAATCAAGCCATTGTGCCAGACCTTGTCGAAGGCTTTCGCTATGTCGAAAAATACTGCACCGGTTATCGTACCGCGCTGGAAGCCAGCGCTTATATGTTCTACGATACGGTGGACCTGTTGCACACAACAATGTTGGTTACGGAAACCGAACTGCTCGTTGGGTATGAGGCCTTTCGTCTCGGCGTAATTTCTGAGTCGCTTATAAATAAGTTCCTCATAGATCTTGCCGAGACTGCTCAGTAAACTGATGGGGCGGTAGCTCGTGGGCTCGGATTTGGGCTTGCCCGGCTTCGGGATACCGATAACCGTGGCCTGCTTCCATGCATCGGGGAAAATATTATTACTCAAGGCACCATTGAAGATGGTGGTCAAGAGCATGATCAGGTGGGCGGGCAGCATCTGGAGCACCTTATTGGTGATTCCGTCAGCGCCGGGGGCCTTGCGGGGTTTCAGACCTTTGATGACCTCGTGAACTTCGTCCGGGGTGACGAGAGGTAATGGGTCATCAGGGTCTTCGACGGGCGGGAGGGAGGTTCTACGTTCGACTTCAGCGTCCACCTCAGCGAGATGAGCTTGGTCTACTGGTTGAGAACTGGGAGTGCATTGAGCCTCTAGACTGGCGGCTAGACATTCGGCCTTGTCAATGTCGTCGAAGGCAACGGTGCCATCGGGACGGGTCAGGGGGGGCATGGAAGCTACTTCTTTGGATTTGAGTTTCCTCTGAAGTTGCCAGAAAGCTAGGTGGGTCGGCTCGAGGTCGCTCAGCATCTTGTCCCAGCCCGCGTCCCGCAGCTCCGACATGCGTGTCTTTACAGCTCGCAGTAAATAGCGCATGTGGGCTTTGTTGGCGGCGCAGGGAAAGTTGCTGTAGGCACGAACAGACGCGTTCTTCTCATTCAGCAGTTCGCGTACATCGTCCGGCAGCTTCCAGCGGGGGTCTTCCCCTACCGGAACCCGCCTCGAACTTTCGTCCAGGACAGATTGTACGTGACCCGTGAATGAGTCGATCGCGGCCGTTGTGTCGGCGAGTGAGTCGAAACGATCGGGTATAGAGTCCAAGTGGGCGGACGTGTTGGCTTTCAGCGAATCGCTTACTTGCCTTCAGTCCGTTACCAGTTTGGTGAGGGGTGGTAAGTAAGGATCTGGGAGACCCGTCCGGGGGGCCAGATGCATGACTACGGGGCGATGATCAGAACTGAGCTCGTTTATTGCTTCTATGGAATTCAACCGGAGGTTGATTCGCTGCAGAATGGCAATGTCGAGTACATCAGGGGTATGATTAACATCGTGGGGATAGTGGGTAGGCGACATCGGGGCGATGACGTCAAAGTTCAGGCGCGAGCAGAGGTTGAACAATTGTCGCCCTCTGGTCGAAACCCGAGAACTGTTCCACGCGGGGTGTTTCGCGTTGAGATCGCCCGCTATGATAACGAACTCACTCATTCCTAATAGGAGCGCGATATCGTTTGCGATTAGATTGAAGTCCTCCGAGTGGGACTGGGGAGGGAGATAGGCTGAGACTAGGGTGATAGGCTGATGGCCAGTCATGCCCGGTCTGCAGACCGAGACTTCTAATCGGGCCAGGGTTGGCGGATCCATAGGGATGCAGTATAGGGACTTTTGGTAGTAGATGAGAGTTCCGCCCCGATGGCAACGTGACCTGTCGTTGCGCACTACGCGGTAGTTTGCAATTTTCGGGTCACGGTTGCAGGGTTTAAGGAACGTCTCCTGTACTAATAGTATGTCTAAGTGATGGTCGCGGAGGAAAGTGGCGATCTCATCACGTTGGCCAGTTATGCCATTGGCGTTATAAGTACCTAATTTTAGGGATCGGATCTTTAGACGAGAAACAACCGTGTTAGACATTGTGGTGCCTAGGTTGGTTGGATCTAATCTGGACTAACGCTTGCGTAATATCAGGATACGCTTCGTAGATGGCATAAACCTGGAGGAGGTTACCTGCCTTGGTAGCTGCGTCGACTTCCTGCGCCATCCGTTGGGCACGGGGGGTGCAGAAAGTCAGGAACGCGCTGTCTAATATGCTATACGCGACGGACGGGCTCATGACCGCGGGGCCGGGGCCGGATGCGGGGGGAGCGGCTTGACGCGCCGCGGGGCGCGCAGCGGGGTTCGCGGCGGCGGCGACGGGGGCGGCGGTCGCGAGAGAGTACGGGGACGGGGTGGTCAGCGCGGGAGCGCCGGTACGCGGGTCCATAAGCGGAGGGATAGGCGTGGGGATGGGCCTGGATGAACCCAACGCAGGGAATGCCTGCTGATGGTTCAGACGGTTCCAGGGGCTAGGTCTCTGGGGACAGAGACGGTCTGGGAGGGCCGCGGAGGGAGCTTCCCTTTGCTGACGGGCGTCTGCACGCTTCGTCAGCCTGGGAGAAGAGGATTTGGGTGCTTTCGAGCAGCCTCTATAGTTGGCGGGGTGACCGGATTCACCGCAGAGCACGCAGCTCGGGGGTTCCGTACAAAGGGAGCGGTCTTTTGGGCGTGGGCAATCAGCCGTGCTGTGCACTCCGAGGCACTTCACGCATCTAGGTGTCGCGTAGCAGTGCGACTGCGAGTGTCCGTATAGCTGACACCTATGGCATTGGCCGACGATCCCCGACTTGCGGGGCTTTTCGATCCGGATACCGGATAGGTGGCAGACTGTGCGGATGTTAAATATCGGGTTGTGGCCTTCTGAAGGAGGGCAGACAACGAGTACCATGTCGAATGGTACTCCGCGGCGGGCTCGGTGCATGCGGTGCACTTCTAATACGGGGACGTTCTGAGCTTCAAGGTCGGCCTTGATCTCCTCAGTCGCGATCTCCATCGGGACCTTCTTTATGACAACTCGTGTCTGTCGGTCTTCAGGAAGGGAGTAGGTGTGAAACGACACACCTCTATAACGGAGAAGTTTAGTGAGCGCCCGATAGTCGTTCGCGGTCGGGACGGTCACTTTAATACCCTGCTGGGTAGCTTTGGCGCTGGTGTAACCGATACGTTGTTCGGCACACCATTTGGACACATCAGTCCACTTGCCCTTTTCCTGAATGAACAGGGGTGGGGGCGCGGCCACCTTCTTACCCGCTGCGGTGCGGGGCGCGACGGCTGGGGCGGTACTCTGCTGTGAGGCAGGCGCGGTCGCGGTGGGGGTAGCGGCTGGAAGAGCCTTTGGAGTCGGAGTGGGGTTGGGGACCGCGGCGGAGGTCGACGGGGTCGGGTTCGGGGGGCGCGGCGCGGAATCGTCCTCAAGGGCGATCATTTTAGCGGCTTGACCGGAATTACATTTTCCCTTCTTCCGTTTCCCTTTCCTACCTCCGGCGGGAACGACCTCGAAGCCTTCCTCGGAGGAGGGATTGGTCACGGGAACGGGAACGGGAGCGGGAGCGGTCGCGACGGGGGTAGGCTCGTGCACGGGCACGGGCTCGAGTTCGGGCTCGGGTTCGGGCTCTGAGGGAGCATCCTCGGCGTCCATCGAGCTGGAGTCAGACTCGGCGTCGGAAAACGCGGGGGAGGTCGTGGGCTCAGATCGCATTTCATCGAAATGCTTGGCCAAAACGGGCGGAAGCGTCGAATTAAGAGTCCGTTCGACTCTGGCGCGGAATTCGTGGCTCTTTCCGTACGTAGCCAATGTCGCCCAGAAGGCGTCATCGGGTTCGTCCATTTCGAGCAGCGGGAGGTAGGGAACCTACTTTACGCTCATATGGAGCGAGCCTATCAAAATAACTCCTAACAATCCTAACGTCTAAGTCCCCGGGTGGGATGCCCGGGGATGTGTGGCACTCCCTGCCGGGTGCAGGCAGGGAGGTGAGTACCTAATCTGAGCCCTAAGCTTGTAAACCTGTTGCCAATCTTAATGTGCAACAGGGCCCTGTGAGTCTAGCGCGAGGGGTGTAGACACACCCCAAAGACACTAGGTGAGTAGCTGTGGAAGCAAGACTGTCACCAGTACCGACTAGGAGATCCCCCAAGGCCGGTGGTCTGGGACCCGTCCAATTCACTGCCTAGCCCTGAAGGGGTTTCGGCGGGTGTGTTGGGTCAACATCCTCTCGGATTCGTTGGCACCGTGAGGTTTCAACCGAGAACCACGAAACTGTGGATTTTACCCAGAAGGGGCCAAGTGAATTTACTTGACGACTCTAATTAGAGAAACAGTATTGCCTTGAAAAAGACAGTTTTTAATATCAATTAACGACTGAATTATCTTTCAAATTCAATGGCTAATTAATGCAGCCGGGGCGGCTGCGATGCGTCACTGCGGGGCGCAGCGAGACGGGAGAGCGGCGGGAGGGTGAGTCACGCAGCAGGTGGGAGCACAATTAACACGTCCGCTCGGGGCGAGCGTCACGGGCTAATTGACCATTTTGTGTGTGTTACTTCTTTTTACGGCACTATTTACCGCCCCTGGATCTCGAGACGAATTTTTGAGCGTTAATAATTAGTTCTAAAACATTTATTTCTTTATATTTGGTACAGACGCTAGGACATCAAGCTATCCCAAACGGTCAAATAAAGTAGAAAATCTATCAAAGAAATTTGATAGATTGGGGTAGCTTGATGTCCTAGTGAAAACAAATAAAGTAGAAAATCTATCAAAGAAATTTGATAGATTGGGGTAGCTTGATGTCCTAGTGAAAACAAATAAAGTAGAAAATCTATCAAAGAAATTTGATAGATGTAGCTTGATGTCCTAGTGAAAACAAATAAAGTAGAAAATCTATCAAAGAAATTTGATAGATTGGGGTAGCTTGATGTCCTAGTGAAAAAGCAAAAAGTAACATTAATATTTTTTGGACTTCGTACCGTTTAAATCGTAAAAATTACTATATGACATTATTTTCTATACTTCTTCGTCTTTCTTCTATACCTTGTAACTATACATACACATTAATTATCTGGTTTTTAAATGTATGGGAAGTGGCCATTGTTTTCTGAGGAAAAAAGTTACATGATTGTCAAGATTGAGCATTCATATTTCAATTACTTAGTTAATAAAATACAATTTATAATAATTATTTCACATTTGTTGACTATTGGAGGGAAGTATAATAAGTTGTTTTTAGGTGGTTAAATACTTAATGTATTTTGAAATGGGGAGGGTTATGTTCAGGTTACATATAGGTATGGATGTTTATTTGATATTTGATAACATAACAATAATACAAACCAAGCAGAATAGCAATTTAATTTTCTTTTCCGTCAGAACACTTCTTGGACGCTAGTAATACCATATTTGAACAGTCGGGATTGAAGTCATGTATAGTTGGAGACTTTAACTTAAGTAAAATTGATTGGAGCTTGGTAAGTGAGTTGGATAGTGGTTATGGCACCAGGTATTGGTCATTTGTTAACTGATTTTAGATAAGTAAACAAATTATCTCAACTCAACAATATAACAAATAAGTCAGAACGCGTCCTTGACCTTGTGTTGACTAACTTAACTTCCGGTATCGTATGTCCTGCTCTAAATCCCTTAAGTATAATTGACCCTTTGCATCCCCAATTGAAATTAATTTAAAATCATGTAAAGACAAAAGACTTCCTTATATAATAACAAAAGACTAAATTTTTACAAATTAGATTATGATATTCTTTGTAAACACTTTTAAGAGATCGATCGTAACCTTTAATTTGATGGCACTCGCGATGTTAACGATATGCTCAGTATATTCTATGGTAATATTAAGAACATTATAGAAATTCAAGATCCCCCTACCACACGAAAACTTAAGACGCACCCTCCTTGGTTCGATAAGAACTTTGAAAGAAAAAGAAAAGATACGCCAGCGATACAGAACCTACAAAAACCCCATGGACGAGCTTGAATTTAAGCTGTCAGCCATAACCGAGCACCGTTTACTCAGGTAAACGGTGCTCGGTTATGGCTGCTCTCATGTTACAATAAATATATTAGCGATCTAGAAACAGTAATAACCAAGGATCCGAAGCGATTTTGGACTTATGTCAAGGACAAGCGACGTGGCACCAGTTCTTATCCCCTAACAATGACTGACGGCATCGCAACATCCTCGGATGGCACCAATATCTCAGAAATGTTCGCTGCTCACTTCTCTTACATGTACAGTCAACAAAATGTGACTCGTAATTTATCTTCTTCAGAATACATCCAGGACCTGTTAGCTTATAGTTTAGCTTTGACAACACCCACGATTGAGAGTGATGCCTTGCTCAATAAATTGAAATCACTGGATCATCGAAAAGGCGCTGGGCCGGACGGAATCCCTCCTTATTTTGTCTCTATGTGTGCTTCGCCTCTGGTAGCTCCCTTATTACAAATTTTTAATCGATCGCTTGCGTCCGGTATATTCCCAAATATTTGGAGGGTAGCAAAGGTGGTACCAATTCATAAATGCAGTGATCGTAATTATGTGTGTTACTATAGGCCAATTTCAATTTTATCTACTCTCGCCAAAGTTTTTGAATCCTTGATTTATCCCTACATACAATCTCATTTGAAACTTTACCTAAGTCACTCCCAGCATGGTTTTGTGAGTTCCAGATCAACATGCACGAACTTAGTGCTTTTCATGGAGACCCTAACAAGTGCCATTGATTCTGGGAAACAAGTTGACGTGATATATACTGATTTTAGCAGAGCATTTGATCGCGTCCCCCATAATATACTTCTGCATAAATTAACAGCTTACGGCATCACTGGCTCCCTCCTTAATTGGTTGAAATCCTATCTGGACGGTCGTTCCTTCTTTGTTGCCCTCAATGGTTACCAATCAAACTCCTACAAGGTTACATCTGGCGTCCCACAGGGATCACACGTTGACCCGGTTTTATTTAACTTATTTGGTAATGATCTCACCAATGAGTTCAAATTTTCTGTGTTACAAATGTATGCCGACGATTTGAAATTCTGTAGAGTTATTGAATCAGACCTTGATGTTGAGTCGCTACAGAGGGATATTGATATATTAGTAAAGTGGTGTGATGATAATGATATGAGCTTAAATGTCAGCAAGTGCTTCCACGTGAAATTCACTAGAAAAATTACGATCTGCTTATTACATTGGTGGCAACTTAATTCAGGAAGTGGAACAGATAAGAGACTTGGGAGTTTTGTTCGATAGGCAGTTAATATTCGTACCACACATTGAGAATGTAGTTAAAAAAGCCTCCAGAATGCTTGGGTTCGTTTTAAGAAATGTTACCTGCTTCCGTCGCAATAAGACTAAAGTCCTACTTTATAATTGTTTGGTCCGCAGCTCTTTGGAATATTGCAGCACTGTATGGAGACCTCACTATGCCACCCACACACTAAGATTGGAAAGGGTTCAAAAACGATTTATGTGGCATTTGGCATATTCTTCCGGCATAGCTAAAAAGAAACGATCATATAAGAGAGACTTGCATTTCAAGATGATTTCCCTACAAAAGAGGAGAGATATACTGGATTCATTATTTTTATTCAAAATTCTGAAAAGTAAAATTGACTGCCCCCAATTGTTGAGCAGTTTAAATTTCGTGTATCCACAAAAAGCCCACGTGCTCCTATAACCCCCTTACGTTCCCCTCCGCGTAAAACTGTCCTTGGTGCTAATTCTCCAATCCCCCGCCTCTGTAAATTATTAAATAGCTGCAGTGATCTTGTGGACGTGCACTCTGACTCACTTGGTAAGTTCCGAAGTATTATGTTCAAAAACCTGTAAATTCATCTTATTGTCGATAAATTTCATTCCTAATTTAAATTTTTATTAAAGTGTTGATTTTGTTTTTAATTTTAGCGTTGATTTTGATTTTAATTTTGATTACAATTTCATTATGATTTTTAATTCTAATTTCATTTAGATTTTAATTGTATTTTGGTTTTATTTTGATTTTAATTGTATTTGGATTGTTATTTTTATTTCTTATTTTAGTGTTGATTTAGATTTTATGTTAGTGTTAATTTCGATTTTAATACCTAGTGATTTTAATTTTGATTTTGATTCTGATTTTAAATTTTGATTTTAATTGTGTTTCGGTTTTAATTGTATTTCGGTTTTAATTGTATTTGGATTGTAATTTTAATTTTGTTTTTGATTTGATTTTGTACGATTTAAATTTTGGCAGTATTTCGATTTCAATTTAGAATTTGGCCGAAAACAATGGTATTTTTTAATCTTAAGTCTATCAACTATGTTCGGTGAGTATACGAACTCACCTAATTTTAAGCAGGTGCCCAGAATCAATCGACAAACAAGTAATGCATGATGTACTTACCTGTAAGAAATTGGTACACTAGTCTATAAGTACATTGGATGTATCTCATATTTTTGTATCAGTGTATTCAATTGTTGGTGAGCCAAATAAATAAATAACAGAGTACCTAGTAATAGTTTAAATACTGAAATTAATTGATTGTTATTCAGGCTCATGGCTTTTTAGAATAAGGTTTTTGAAATAATAAGATACTTTATCATGTACTCACTTATAATTGTATTTCTCCAACACACAACCAAATATATTTAACAATTCGCGGTACTTGTGTATCTTTTAAAAACACAACTTGAGCGTTAGTGCTCGTACATCGACGTCTTAGGCACGATTGAGCTCGCAGGATTGGCACGACAACCCAAGTGGCATTTTCCCGCCATTCTCATTCTCGTCATCAACTGGCAGTCCTCTGTGATTAGTTAGTCGTGCCATCTACGAACTCAGTCGGTACTACAATAGTCAAAACAATACTTTTAATATTAAAACCGATTAAATCTAACACAGCTTACATAATAAAATTCAATATAATTTACTTATTGATAACACAAGCAAAACATATTAGCAACAATTACACTGATACACATTTATTATATTTACAACACACACAACATCTATAAACATACCTAACTAATTCTAACAATTAAGTAGGTACACTCCACACCAGGACGTATAATGTAAATAGGCACGAGGTCGGAACGTATGTCGAACCGTGAAACGAATCGCACGTGATTTGCAATCATATAAAAACCTACTCACGGGGCGACGACCTCAGTACTCGACCTTCTCACCGTTCTATTCAGCTCATAATTTGATCTTGAATGTTCCATGTAAATTTTGATATAGTCTTCCTAACTTGTATTGTTTATTTTGTTACATGTAATATCCTTGTATGTTAAGGAAGTGTCGAGGTAGGCAGTAATACAAAAGACATAAAACTCGTCGAAAGATTGTTTATTTCTTCCTATCCCGTAATCACTTCAGAACCTCCTCCTTTTTTTAAGCCGGTGAAAAACGAACCGTTAGACATTATTTAAACTAAAGCAACAAGAACATCAAGAACAGTGGTTTATTTTCGATCAATATACTAAGTAAATAATAATTATATCGTTAACACATGACAATTTGTTTTATTTTGCCTTATGGCATTCATTATTACATAAGCCAGGATGCCGTTAACATTAAAGCACAAAAATAAATCTGCAAAAATACCCATAATAAGAAACTTTTCGTTCAAAATGTATGATGATATAGGTATGTTTTTTTTTTGGGTGGGAAATCATTAAGTAACTTCTCCCGCTCTGGGTGGAGCAGGAAGGCGTGTCAGACTTATACTGACTAAAACCCACCCGTGTTCTCTCAGTTGCCTGTGTCTCAGGCGCCGCGGTATCTCTTTCGAACAACCCGCACCCCTGGCAGGCATCGGCCCTTGCGGATCCCACCAGTTGGTGCTGACATCTCTTTGAGGCGCGCGTGGAACACAGCGCGCCGTCGACCCGGGCTTGGTCCTTACCGGACAGCGAGCTACCCATTACTCGCCGCCCGCAAGCCCGCGCCTACGGTGGCCGGGAATGAGCCTGGGATTACCGATGCCCGGGGCGTCTCCCGCGGCGACTACGGCCGTGATGGCGCATATATACTGCCTCTCCCTCACGCGCGCCGCTTCCCTCTTCGCGAGCATTACTGCTTCGCTGAAGGAGGTGACGGCTACCCATGCACTCCCGCTCCATACCATGGCCTGGACCAGGGCCGGAAGCGAGAGATCGCCGCCGCCGATCGCCTCCACGAGGACACGGTGGTGGTCCGCCCAAACCGGACAGACCTCCACCGTATACTCCACCGTGTCCTCAGGGCGATCTTCGCACTGGAAACACCCGGGCGTTTCCTCCCGCCTTATCCGAAACAGGAACCTCCCGAAACAACCGTGTCCGGTGAGGACCTGCGTCAGGCGGAAGGTGAGGACGCCATGCCGCCTCTCAAGCCACTCCTCAAAGAGGGGACTTACCGCCGCTATCGTGGCGTGCCCAATGATGTTATGTTTGCACTTACTACAGAAATCCTTCACTATTGGACTTGAACATAGCATAACATTGTATCAACTGTTTGTTGAACTTTCTTTGGATATTCATTTTGCGAACGTCTGTACATCTGTTAATGTGGAACCAACATTTCCCGAACATTTCTGAACACACTTCACTTTGACTTTCCCTTTGTCATCATATTGCGAGCGTCTGTACATTTGTTTATGTTGACCCAACATTTTCCGAACATTCCCGAAGTCACCCGAGTACACTATAATAGTCCTTTACTATTGGATTTGAACATAGCACAAAGTTACATCAATTATTTGTTGGTGTTTTCCTTGGTCTTTATATAGCGAACGCCTGTACATCTGTTGATGTGGACCCGACATTTCCCGAACTCACCCGAACACACTACAATAGTCCTTCACTATTCGACTTGAACATAGCACAAAGTTGCATCAACTGTTTGCTGGACTTCCCTTGGGTCTTCATATTACGCACGTCTGTACGTCTGTTGATGTGGACCCGGACTCCTTCCAAACCAGACCAGGCTTTGGCGACGGAGACTAACTTGCTCCAAGGTATTGGCCACTCGCCGCGGAGCAGCTGAGGAAATAAACATTTCTGCTTAGGATTTTATTAAGACTAAAGACTCAAATTCCCTAATAAGAAATCAGACAAACGCTTTCGAATCGCGTGTCTAAAGATCATGCTATGTATGCTATATTACCCAAACAACCGACCATTATGACCAGTAACGTTATGTCCGTTTGTTTGCTATTTAGATAGATAGATCATAGATAAACCATTTATTCAGTGCACGCAAAAAAATAACACAACACACCAAAAACACAATAATGTAAAGTAAATACCAGGTACTACATACATACATAAACTCACGCCTTCTTGCCATAGGGGTACGTAACTACAGAATGCCAACTACTGCGATCCTTACATATTCCTTTTGCCTCATTTACGTTTGCGCATCTGGTCATACACACGTCGGCGAGTAGTACGCACCTGACCTTTCCGAAGAACATCACCAATAATTATATGTCCGCCCAGGGAGTCAACTCCGGGCGTTTCCACTCACTTATGCCTTGTAAATATTTGTTAGGCACTTCTTCATTCATCCTCTCAACAGGTACCGGGTATTAATATACAAAAATAAACAATTACACTAACACATTGACACTATTCATATTGTAGCCGCATCAGATTTTTCAATACGGAAACGAGCGAATGAAAAGTTTTATCGTCCAGGTAATCAGAAGTAGCATCAAGCAAGATATTGATGATCAATGTTGACGGTATCAATAAATATGTTTTCACTGCCTCACCTGATCAAAGGGTTGTTTCCCAATATGGAACATGGTGTACAACAGTGGGGTCTTGTTCAATGGTATATCGACATCACACGAGTCTTGAATGCCAAGCTCTTTGTATATCCACTCGGAATGCAGCGCGAGATGCTCATAGATAACCTAAAACGTATCGAAACATTATACATCCACACAGATGGTTGTTTCAGTTGCATTTTATAGTAAGATTTACGATTAATATTTTAACTAGACGATTTGCACCCTGCAAGCATTTCAAATTGCCTACACACTTTTAAAATTTGTGTTTTGGTAGGTTGAATCTTTCCGATTATAGAAACTTAATAATTATAGCCTATTAACGTCTATCCATATGAAGTACCGTGCCCGGCACGTGACAGGGCTGTGGTACACACAAGGCAGACACTGAAGCTTCGTCGCCGGCCCAGGGGCCTACTCTGTAAGTCCGTCGTTGAAGACACGGGTCCTTCCGAAAATAGTTTGATACTTAGGAATGAACCCTACTCCCGATTTATTAACTTTTTCGGTAAAGCAAAAACACATCGAGAGTAAGGACATCTGTCAAAACGTGTTGCCATACATTTTAACTTCGGGCCCCAAACTAATCTTATGTCGTAGGAAACGCCCGTAACTTCGGCCGAAACTACGGACTTCGTGCTTAGAGAGTAGACCCCCAGACACGGACGTGTGAGAACGAGCTCATATAAAATGTACGCACCAATTATTATTATTTAACCCCTGATTGAGCAAGGTCCGTCCACGCCCTAGGCACAGCCCTGACATGTATGGATAGACCTTAAACCTTTACACCAGTTTATTCTAAGCACATCAGTAAAAAAAAACGGAAAGGAAGAGAATAACGTACATTTGGACACAGTTCATGAAACACAAAATTTAAAAAAAAAAACAAAATACATACAGTCGAACATAGAACCTCCTCCTTTTTTGAAGTCGGTTAAAAATAAAAGTGAAAATATTTTTTTAACAATATCACGGCTGCTATCCAAAAATGTTCGTTTCAGCAATAATGTCAGACAGATGCTGTCCGCCGCTGGTGGTCCATAAACCTTCGAGGACAAGTGACGCAGTACAAACAATAATAGTAATTCCTAAACAGCTTCATCAGTCCCTTAGTTCCCTCAACCTGCCGTCTAACACCTACCACCTGCTGCAGAAGGCAGTGATTCTTAACACATGCAGGTTAGTTAGAAAATTTCTTCAGTGTGAGTCTGACACCTTGCACCAATACTCCCACGCAAATATAGTTTCCAGTAACACACAGTCTACTCATAATATTACTCCTACCCTTAACCCCACTGCTGGACACTTGGCTTAGGCCCGTGCCATCAGGTTTACCCGGCTATGCCGAGAAAAACAAATAGTAAACAAAATAATAATAATAATAAATGACGAACAATTACCGGAGATTTATTGTGAAAGATGGCACGGTTGACATATGTCGGGCATGTCACCGTACGGGAGAATCAATCAGACACATAATCTCCGGGTGTTCTCGTCTAGCTAACGAAGAATACTTGCATAGACATAACCTAGTAGCCAGGATTATCCACCAGCAACTTGCTCTGAAATACAATCTTGTGGAATCAGAAGTGCCGTACTACAGGTATGTGCCCGACCCAGTTCTCGAAAATGGACATGTCACACTGTACTGGGATCGATCCATCATCACTGACAGGACTATTGTCGCCAATAAACCTGATATAGTGGTGGTGGATCGACTAGAGCGGCGTGCAATGATCGTTGATATAACGGTCCCGCATGACGGGAACCTCGTGAAAGCCGAGAAAGATAAACAAATCAAGTATCTTGACTTGGCTCACGAGGTTGTCGACATGTGGGATGTGGACTCAGCGATCATTGTACCGATAGTTGTTACAGCCAATGGCTTGATAGCCAAGAGCCTCGACCAACATCTGAGGAGGCTCTCGTTGGGCAGCTGGGTCAAGGGCTTGATTCAGAAAGCGGTACTCCTGGACACGGCTCGCATTGTTAGGAGGTTCCTCTCTCTGTAGCCCTGACCGCCGGTAGCTTGGACCTTGTTCCCGATACCGGTGGGCTACTATTTTTTATATTTTTAAATGTTTTTATATTTGTATACTAATATTTAAAAATATAATTTATATGTGTTATTTAATTGAATAAAGGAAATAATAATAATAATTTCTTTATTTGTATAGAATGCAAGTGTTACAATAATGATGTTAGTTTCAGATATATTCCCGGTACATTCTGCCTGTTGGCATACAAAAATATTGTGGTTAACTTACAGATAATTTAAAAACTAGGTACTTATATTCAAAATGAGATCATGAATCAGCTAAGTCTAAAATTATTTACATAATAAATGAGATAAAGTGAACCAAATATTACAGTTCATCATTTATAAAATCGGTAACAGAGTAATAACATTTCTCTGTCAGCAACGACGACAGGAGTTTCTTGAATTTTATTAAGGGCTGATCTTTAATACAATTTGGCAATTTGTTAAATATAATAGGTGCCATACCAATAATGTTTTTTTTAAGCAAAGCAGTATTATATCTACCAGTACACAATAGGTTCTGATATTTTGATCTCATGGCTGTAGTTCGCATCCTCGTATCATTCAATGCAGGAAATTGATGCTTGTTAGTTTTAACGAATATAGCTACTTCGAGAATGTATATACTGGGAAAAGTTAGTATTTTATGTTTCTTGAAAAAAGGAATGCAACTATCTGTAACCTTGAGATTAAAAATTGATCTTATGCACCGTTTTTGGGCTTTAAATATAGACTCCCTTTCGGTACAATTACCCCAGAATACTACACCAAACCTTAAAACAGAGACCACCAAACCGTGATATGCAACCATTAGTGTATCAATGTTAACTTTCTTGGACAGATTGTACAGAGCATACGCAGACGTGCTTAATCTTTTGCAAACTTCTTCAGCCTGCGGTTTCCAAGTTAATTGACTGTCAATCAATATACCCAAGAATTTAGCCACGTTAACGCTATCGATAGTTTGTCCTTTATAATTAATTTTTAGGTTTAAAGGAAGAATTTTTTGATAGTAATGCATTATATTTGTTTTATTGAGGTTTATGAGAAGATTATTATCGTTGAGCCAGTTTATTATTAATTTTAGAGAATTATTTATTTCATCTTCATAAAGCTCTTTGTTGAGGCAGTCTATTAGGATCGTACTGTCATCGGCAAATAGCACACAAGGGTATAGGACGTGTCGGGGTAGATCATTTATATACAGCAAGAATAATAATGGCCCTAGAACGCTGCCCTGCGGAACGCCATATTTAATTTCCCTAGGACCAGATAAATATTTAACCTCACGTTTTGATTTGACGCATATTTTAGAGATTTCTGTAAATTGAAGACGTTCACTTAAATACGATTTTATTAGATGCAGAGCATTCCCTCGTATACCGTAAGCATCAAGTTTGACCAAAAGCGTTTCATGGTTCACATAGTCAAAAGCTTTGGTCATATCGGTAAAAATGGCACAAATTGGTATTTTTTTATCCACATTAACCATTATTTTATTTGAGTTAACAGTTGAGCATAATCAGACTATAACGTTCCCGCTGGGACACAGGCCTGGTCTCTACGAGAAGGACTGGGCAGTAATGTACCACGTGTGCCCAGTGCGAGTTGGTAAGTCACATGTTTTAAAATATTTGGTTCTAGCATGCCGGTTTCTTCACGATGTTTTCTTTCACCGTTGTGAGAGCAGTGATAATAAAATTATTTACATACAGTAAAGCGCCTGCCTGAGTTCGAACCCACGACCTACGACACGTAATTGGGGCCGTTACCACTGGGCCATCACTGCACAATACGCTAGTCATCATCATCATAATCAGCTCATAACGTTCCCACTGCTGGGACACAGGCCTCCTCTCCGTAAGAGGGAGTGGGCCGTAATCCACCACGCGGGCCCAGTGCGGGTTGGAAGATAACACATGTCTTCGAATTTTTTGGTTCTAGGACATGCCAGTTTCCTCACGATGTTTTTCTTCACCGTTTTTGAGAGCAAGGGTGATTAAATAAATAATTTACACAAAGTAAAGCGCCTGCCTGGGTTCGACCCTACGACCTACAACTGGTACGTCGCAGCCGTTACCGCTGGGCCACCACTGCTCCCCTCTGCTTCTTAATACACTAGTAATTAATCTATTTATATAAAATGAATCCCTATTTCCGTTGGTCACAGCATCACACGTGAACGGTTGGACCAATTTTGCTAATTCTTTTTTGTTGTGTTTCCTTTATTCCATTAAATACATATAAATTACATTTTTAAATATTAGAATATAAAATATATCAAAAAATATAAAAAATAGTAGCCCACCGGTATCGGGAACAGGGTTCAAGCTACCGGTGGTCAGGGCTGCTGAGAGAGGAACCTCCTTACTATACGCGCCGTGTCCAGTAGTACTGATTTCTGGATCAAGCCCTTGATCCAGCTGCCTAACGAGAGCCTCCTGAGGTGTTGGTCGAGGCTCTTGGCTATAATACCATTGGCCGTCACGACTATCGGCACAATGACTGCTGTATCCATATCCCACATGTCGACAACCTCGCGTGCCAGGTCAAGATACTTGATCTGCTTATCTTTTTCGGCTTTCACGAGGTTCTCGTCATGTGGGACTGCTATATCAATAATCATTGTGCGACGCTTTAATCGATCTATCACTACTATGTCCGGCTTATTGGCAACAATAGTCCGGTCAGTGATGATAGATCGATCCCAATACAATGTGATAGTGCCATTTTCGAGAACCGGGTCGGGCACATACCTATAGTACGGTACTTCCGAGTCCACAAAACTGTATTTCAGAGCAAGTTGCTGATGGATAATCCTGGCTACAAGGTTGTGCCTATGCAAGTAGTCTCCGTTAGCCAGACGAGAACAGCCAGAAATAATGTGTCGGATTGATTCCCCCGGACGGTGGCATGCTCGACAGATGTCAACCGTGCCATCCTTCACAAAATATATTTCCGGTAGTTGTTCGTCATCATAACTTCGTCCATAATTTTGTTGTGTTTATTATTGTCAGGAGAAGGTTCATATGAATGATAAAAATAAGAAAGTTGCGCGAATATTAGACAATTTAAGAAAACTTAACGACCATATTACCTAGCTTTTCTAACAATACGAATTCAATATTCATAGTTTTAAGACAGGACAACATCTGTCGGGTCGGCTGGTCTAATATAATTACAAAAACAACAAAAGTGTCTCAGCAACTTACTCGAAGGCTGTCTCTTCCAGGCGATGTCATAAGAATTTGACTAGTTAGGGCAGCGGCGTCACTCGCTCGCTCTGCGTTGGATCCAGGCACGTCACCCTACAAAATTCAACATTATAATATTAAGTGTTATGCATGCACGTTTTAATTTTACCTTCTTGAATTTTGGATTGAAAATAAAACAAAAATATACTAGCTTTTGCGAACGGCTTGACCGCGTGGAGGTAAAAATAATCCCACGGGAACATAGTACGACCGGGATAAAAAGTATCCTATAAATTCAGGTTATAAACTTTCTGTCTGCCAAATTTATTCTAAAACTGTGTAGCCGTTACCAAACATCTAAAAATCCAAACTAACGTTCCCATTTATTAGTAGGATGCTTCAGAGAATTGTCACTTGGTAAAAATTCATAATTACAGCCAAAATACGTCCACTGCTGGACAAAGGCCTCCCCCAGGCTCCTCCACTTCGACCAGTCTTGTGCTTCCCACATCCAAGGGGTTCCCGCGGCCTTCACAAGGTCGTCGGTCCACCTTGTGCGAGGCCTTCCTACTCTACGTCTTCCGGTACGCGGTCGCCACTCCAGAACCTTTCGGCCACATCGGCCATCTGTTCTGCGAGCATTGTGCCCTGCCCACTGCCACTTAAGTTTGGCAATTCTTCGGGCTATGTCGGTTACCTTGGTTCTCCTGCGGATCTCTTCATTTCTGATTCGATCGCGTAGGAAAACTCCGAGCATAGCCCTCTCTATTGCCCTTTGGGTGACTTTAAGCCTTCTGATAAGGCCCATTGTGAACGACCACGTTTCTGTACCATAGGACATCACTGGCAACACACACTGGTCGAAGACTTTCGTCTTGAGACACTGCAGTATGTGGGACGAGAAGATATTGCGAAGCCTCCCGAACGCGCCCAGCCGAGTCGGATTCGACGATTGACCTCTTTATCGAAGTTGGACCTACCTAACTGGACAGTTTACCCTAGGTAAACGTATTCGTCCATAACTTCGAGTGTAGCGCCTCCGATCGTCATGAGAGTGGGTGTTACATGGCATTCGACATGACCTTTGTCTTGTCCATGTTCATTTTAACACCCACTCTTGCGGAAGCTCTACTGAGGTCATCGAGCATTGCACTGAGGTCCTCCATGGTCTCAGCCATGACAACTACATCATCGGTAAACTGAAGGTGAGTGAAGTACTCGCCATTCAAACCAAAAATCAAATCAAAAGTCATTTATTCAAATAAGGCTGAGAGTCAGCTCTTTTTAAACGTCAAAATTACATAAGACAGTCCCCCATTGATGTTGATGCCAGCGGCCCCTTTCCAGTCCAGACCCTTGAAGATATCCTCCAGTGCAGCAGTGAACAGTTTCGGAGAGATAACGTCTCCCTGTCTCACACCTCGCTGCAGAAGGATAGGTTTCGAAATCTGGTTCTGGAGTCGGACCGATATAGTGGCGTTTTCATACAGACACTTCAGCACCTCTATGTACCGATAGTCGATCTGGCACCATTGAAGAGACTGCAGTACAGCCCATGTCTCGATCGAATTGAAGGCTTTTTCGTAGTCCAAAAACGCTAAGCAGAGAGGCAGGACCGAAGAGTATAACGTTATACTCTTCGGTCTTCTGTATAACCTGCCGCAGCGTATGTATGTGGTCTACTGTGCAAAAGCCTTTACAGAAACCAGCTTATTCGGGAGAGTGGAAGTCGTCTAACTTGCGCGCGAGACGGTTCATGATGACTCTCGAAAACAGCTTGTAGACATGGCTCAGAAATAAGATGGGCCTATAATTCTTAAGAAGGGCATTGTCATCCTACCACCACACCTCTGTTCCATGCCTGTAGCATTTTGCCCTCGAGTATGACGGAATCGAACAGCTTCTGGAGGGCCTTAAGAACGGGTTTTCCGCCGGCCCTCAGGAGGTTGGCTGTAATTCCGTCATCACCCGGAGCCGTTTTGTTTTTAAGCTGCTGCACAGCCATCCTAATCTCGTACAAGCTAACGTCCGGGATGTCTTCGATGTAATGTCGGGTCAATCTGGCTCTTGGGTCATTTGCCAGATTCGTTACGGGGTTGCTTGTTGACGTGTTTAACTGCCCATAGAACCTCTCGATCTCTCTCAACAGCTCAGGCTTGGCGGATACGATCCTGCCATCATCGGTCTTCAGTTTCGCAAGCTGACTCTGCCCAATAGATAGATCTCTTGCAAAGACCTTGGAGCCCTTGTTCCGCTCTATTGCGTCCTTGATGAGGTCCGTATTAAAACGGCGAAGGTCGCTTTTTAAGGACTTAGAGATCCGTCTATTGAGCTGCCGGTACTTTAGCCTGTCGTCTGAAGACTGCAGGATCATTTCACGCCTCTCCTCCAGTAGCTACAGAGTAGGATCAGAGAGTTTCCTTTTGCCATTAGTACGACGGGTCTTGAAGACCTTAGACCCGACCGTATGGACAGTTTCCACGAACCCATCGTTATAATCGTCCACGGAACTCCCTAGGCACTCGAAACGATTCTGGAGTTCGAGCTGAAAGCTCTCGGGGTTTTGGACTTGGATCGGTGCTTGACGGAGCATAGACCTCATCAGCCGACATCTTTCCAGCTTGACGTTGATATTCAATGTGCCTCTTACCATGCGGTGATCGCTTTCGGTTTTCAACGCGTTGATCACAGAGACATCGTTGAATATTTGCTTCTTCGTCGACATAATGAAGTCAATCTCATTCTACAGGTCTATCAGGTCTACTTTCTGTGCTAACGTTTTCTGAAGAAGGAGTTCATCATGGTAAAACTTAGGTGGATTATTATTTATTAGCGAGCGACTCGAGCCATCTTCACACCAGTTTTAAGACTTGACCAACCATCGAGGTTTCTATGTATGCAGGTAAGTTTCTCGTATTATACATATAAATCAACAGGAATGAATCTCTAAATAAAATCCGCCCGTGGGCTCCCCCGCTGACGCAGTCTCCAGCCTCAGCTCGTGCAGGACGTGGTGAGCGCTCTGTTCCCTTCGCGAGGGGAGCATGCTCCCCCGCCCATGGCTCCGCCTGCTGCGGTGCCCGATGCGGACCACACCGACGACGACGATGCTCCAGAGGTGACTGAGGTAGAGTTGAGAGTGGCGGTACGTAGGCTGAATGCCAAGAGTACCGCCCCAGGACCCGACGGCTTGCCTGGAAAAGCCTGGGTCCTGGCCTTGGAGGCTCTCGGGCCTCGACTAAGAGGGCTCCTAAGCGCATGCTCGGAGGAGGGCCGGTTCCCACTTCGTTGGAAGACGGGGAAACTGGTCTTCATTAAGAAGCCGGGGCGCCCCGCGGACTCTCCGTCCGCTTACCGGCCCATTGTGCTGCTCGACGAGGTGGGCAAGCTCTTTGAAACAGTAATTGCAGACCGCCTCGTCGGGCGGCTGGTGCGGGTGGGGCCGGATTTGGCGGAGAGCCAGTTCGGTTTCCGCAGGGGGCGCTGCACGGTGGACGCCATCATGCGCGTGCGAGCCCTCACGATGGGGGACGCTGTGGCCCGGGGTGGGGTCGTCTTGGCGGTGTCTCTAGACATCGCCAATGCCTTCAACACCCTGCCCTGGAGTTGCATAAGGGAGGCACTCCGGTATCACCGGATGGCCGACCTACCTCTGTCGTGTGGTCGAGGCCTATTTGACGGACAGGGCCGTCATCTACCCCGGTCACCAAGGAGAGTGGAACCGGCGAGAGATGTCGTGCGGTGTCCCACAGGGATCGGTTCTGGGCCCGCATCTGTGGAACATCGGATACGACTGGGTGCTGCGCGCCGACCTCCCTAGCGGCGTCAGCGTAGTCTGCTACGCTGACGACACGCTGGTTCTGGCGCAAGGGAGGTCGTACGGAATGTAATTTTCATCTGTGTTTATATCTTAGCCTACCTCCTCAAATAACTCAGCGAATTCCGGAAAGTCTTCCAACCCGAACTGTTCTGACAGCACTACTTTCCTCTTGGCCCGTTCTATGAGCAGTTGTATGTCTCTGGTATGTTTGTCGTCTTCGTCTATGGAACATAGAGCTTCGGCGACGGCCAGGGCTATAGATGAAGCACTGCTGTGACTGCCGTCGAAACTAAGAGATGTTGAGGATGCTGTTGGGAAAATAGTATCTTTAAATAGGTCTAACTGGGCTTAATAGTTATCAGTTAGTTAGTATCTTTAATGTATAAAATTTAGTAAATTTAAAGGATGTCACAGATGCTGTGCAAAACACATTCTGCCATAATAAAATAGCATGCAAAACATTTAAAACGGAGGTTTAATCTTATTAAAAAGAACATCGTAGATTCATACATGTATATCAATAAATAAAGTAATAATAAACACACAACATTATCATGAAATTAAAGTGGACATAAAGATTTCACCAAAAGGCGTAATGATTCATGAGGAAGATTTAAATGTTTAATTAATTAAGATTTTGTGTAAATTGGCTGAAATATGACGATGATTGCTGAAAATTTCGGAAAACATCATGTGGTTTTAAATCAGACAAATATCCCACAATTTGAGTCCGTAAAATATCTTGATCGGCGTTTAACGGAAGTTGCGACACGGTGCAAAATATTATTGCTATCGTATAGCGCGGTGCAAGCCGACACTCGTAATTTCATTGCCATGAGTGATAAGCTTGTGTCAAATGAACTGCTGGCGTTTCTGCAGCAGAAACTGGATGTGATGGACGAGGTGTCTGCCATCCAGATCTGTGTGACGAACTTCAGCGAGGACGACATTGCTGCTGCGAATCTGCTGCTGTTCCGGTCGCTTAATAAAATCTCTGTGGTGATGGTGTCTCGTCGGCGCGACGGGACAAAGAAAAGTGTGCAAGATATCATCACGCTTCTGAAGGCTACCGATCCTGATGACGTGACGACGTTTGTGGCGAAGGATTTGAATGAGTTACCTCCAGTCACAGTCGACCACGTCGACGTTACGAGCCTGTTGAAAGACATTGTGTCTTTGAAGGTTAGTCTAGCTGTTGTGCAGAGGAAATTGGAGACATCCCAGGTTACCGTCGCAGACCTGCGCAGAGAACTCGATGAGTTGCGCAACTCAGTGACGTTAATTGGGTCACCGGCGCGCGGTGTATGCAATGTAAATACGCACCGAGGTGTCGGCTGCCCAGACACATCGGTCAAAAGTTATGCGTCAGCAGTTTTGTCGCCGGAGCCGATTGCTGAGTCTGCGTCTTGCGCCGTAAGCGTGTCGCGTAGCCCCGCTCCCGACCCCGCAGCTCTTCCCCGAAACGCTCCCCGACCGACGTCACAAACGGACCCGTTGTTCACTGTGAGCACCGCCATTGCTCCCCCCGCAAAGCCCGTGGCTATAGAGAAAACGAACCGGGCTGATGATGACGGCTTCGTGACTGTGCAAAGGAGGAAGCGCCGACCGAGTAGCTGTAAGAACCGCTGCGGCAAGGCTCCTACGGAGCCCAACGAGAAACAGCGTGCTGCGAAGCCGAATACCCCGGTGTATATTTCCCGTCTCCACTACACTACCGACATGGAAGACATCGTGAAGTACGTGCGCCAATGGCTGAATTACGCGCCGAGAGTGCAGCTGCTGGAGTCGCATCGCAACGTCAACTTTAAGGCGTTTGTGGAGCGCGTACCAACATGCTACCTGCATCTGCTGATGGAAGAAAGCTTTTGGCCCCAGGATGTGGTATTCCGCCGCTTTCGCGGACAAGTGCCACCGGAACGCACAAAGACTTAGGGCAAACAAGTGATACTAACATAATTTTAAGTTTTATTTACTAATACAAATTGTTATTATAATATGTATATTTAGGTTAAGGTATTTATCTATGGGTCATTGTAACCTGAAAATAAATTGTTTATTATTATTATTTATTATTTACAAAAAGAAAGGCGTTAGGACTACAGCTGAGTAAACTCTACTGGCTCTTGGAGCGAGAATCGCAACTTACCTTGGATAACAAGCTTCTGATTTACAAGTGCATACTTAAACCTATATGGACGTATGGACTGCAGTTGTGGGGCATTGCTGCCAACTCCAATTTAGAAATTCTCCAACGCTTCCAATCAAAAGTTTTGCACATGATAGCTGATGCACCGTGGTACATCTACACTAATATTATAAAGAGGAAAACTTTGTTTGTTTGTTTGTTTGTAATGAATAGGCTCAAAAACTGCTGGACCGATTTTAAAAATTCTTTCACCATTCGAAAGCTACATTATCCACGAGTAACATAGGCTAAATTTTATTTTGGAAAAAAATAGGGTTCCGTAAGATATTTGGGGTTTTCGGACACAAGGTGTAAAAAATCAACCAGAAAAGTTACTTATTTTGCGTACGCTGCCTAAACTATAAAAGATAGAACCATAAAATATTCTAATTAATTGTAGATCTTATAAATATCTACAAAAAAGTCCGCGACACACTATACCTATCTATGTCGAGTGAGGCACAACAACCATTTTTTTATTTTTTTATCTTGACTTTTTTTTGGACTACATTTAAACGCATTTATTTTACTCATGCTATAATCCTTATCAAAATAAATTATTTCATCACTAAGTACAGTTTATGTAGATAATATTTGGTCTTTGAATGATTAAAATTGGACGTTTGGTTTTAAAGTTATGGCGAAATTAAAATAATACGATTTCTGCTGCACGGCCCGTTGCGAAGTGGGCGTCACCAAGACGGGGTGCGCGTGCGGGAGGGGAGTCTATGCAGCCTGCGGATAATGACTGCGTCGTCGATGTTAGTGTCGATGTCTGTGAATTGACCTGGGAATCATTTTGCTGACCGTGTCTTTCCTGGGTAGGCTTTTTGCAGCGGTAACCGACATCCACGCGGGCGGAGCCGCGGGCGACCGCTAGTTACAAATAAAAGAATTCACCGTGACTTACAAATCAAAACAGCTAAGAACGAAGTAGCAGACTCCCTCAAAACCTACAAAAAGCGTATGCAAATGCATCCAACTACCTTGCAAATAATCTGATGGACAAACCGCCAAACACAACATTTCGAAGATTAAAGAGAAGAGCACCACATGATCTTATATCGCCATAAGATGCCATAATAAGTAAATGTATGGGCATATCAATGGATATCGCTCCATGCACGACCTAATTAAACACTTGATCTCCAGTTAAATGTCGAATCGACAGATCGCAGGACAAGAAGGAGAGAAAAATATATATATACAATATATATAATTATCTATATACATATATATATGTCGACGCGCGTGCAAATAGGCGCGTAAAGCATTAATTACTGCAATGCTTTGTTCTGATTTACAGTTTAAGAAATAAAAGCAAATTACTTAAGTTTCTTGGAGTTTGTATTGTTTATTTTACACATCTGTACATCCATTGTTGCGTAGTGGATTCTCCGCTGCGTGGGTGATTATGTCGTATAACAAATTGCATAGATTTTATGTGAGCCCTTCTGGGAAGGACAAGACAAATGGTTTCGGAGAGCGGCGGTAACATCTGCGCTGCATGTGCAGTTTACCGAACGTAGTCGTGGGTCGGCCTGATGAATAAGGAACAATATTCTCTGGTGGTTAGAGATGTTGGGAAGAGGGGCCTCGAGCCCACATTCTGTTTTGAGACATCGGAAGGCATAGGCGCGGCCTACGAAAACGTTCCTCTCTGCGAAATCCTATTTTATAATTCGGTCATAAGATTTAAGTTGTGTACTAGCGTCATTGTGTGAGCTACAGACAGTTATTATTATAGATCATTCACAACTATCTTTTAAATAATTAATGTCGCGTTACCACGCCCAATAGGAGCTACTTCTGATCTCGTACGAGAGCGGATTGCGAATCTCAATACTCCACGCTCCGATATCAGAAGTGGGATACGCGCGACCCATGTGAAAATGCCGCGCCCGCGTGTGAAAATTCCGCGTCCGCGTGTGAATAATGTGCCTTGTGAAAAAGACACTGCAACAAAAATACTCCGCCCAACTGTGCCTCAATACCAAAATCCAATCCAACCCGGATTCGGCAAAATAAAGGCACCACGAGGGAAGAAGACTTCAAGAGGAAACCATCGTGCTCCAGATGTGGACTCGAGGAGCACATGGCTCCACAATGTAAGAAAAGGACTCCAAGTGCGACTTCTGGCAGCGGAGCATTGGTAGCTATTGCTGTGACGTCGCATCAATGTCTGCTCTTCTCAATCAAGATGGTCACTACGGTCAGTCGTTCCATTTTTATTTCGATTCTGGTACCAAATGTTCTCTTATGACTACTTATGAGTGAAATAGTGACAAACTTTTCTGGAAAACGTTCGACGTCCGCGGTCACCTAGATTGGCATTGATATCAAATTAAAGCTCTAGGTCTTGATGATCTCGGTAATACATTCGTAGAATTTTACTGAGATTATATTATGATTATTTCAGAATCTGTAGAACAAGGTCTTCACTACGCATTGTTTTAGGTGCTTTAAAGACCGCCAGAAAATTATGACTTAATTGACAACGATACCTGTTCCAGTGTCGTTTGATTTAAATGGTCCGATTGAGTTACATACAGGTACAAACTCAGAAGGCTACGTTGCAATTTTATTTAAACACCATTTAAAAAAAAACTTGGTTACAGGCTGCATAATAGTGAGATTCGAAAATAGTTAATTTGATAACCAAATTAAATAGTGCCGAAATAAATAACGATTTGATGAATTCATACAAAATATCTTCTGGAATTCTACATCGGAAAACATAACGTTATTGTAATGATCTAAGTATGTTTACCTATTGTGCTCACGTCCAAGAGTCAATAATGCAATTGGATTTTTAAAAAAATACATGAAAGGTTTTCTTTACTGATTATGAGAAAGTGTGTTCGTTAAAATATGTCCTGCTTCTTTGGTCTGGTGGTTGCGGGCGCT
This sequence comes from Antitype chi, assembly GCA_947359405.1. Taxonomy (NCBI): domain Eukaryota; kingdom Metazoa; phylum Arthropoda; class Insecta; order Lepidoptera; family Noctuidae; genus Antitype; species Antitype chi. The sequence continues at coordinate 22,794,443 of OX375815.1, forward strand.
GCTGCTGCGCATGGGGACCTGGGTTTGATTCCCCTGGGTGTTGTTAGGGTTTTTTTTAACTGAAGTTTCTCGGTACCGGCCCGGGGTCTGGATTTGTGCCTGGTTAATGGCGGCCCGGTGGGCTCGTCTCATATTGCATGGGACTTGGACATGACTGGCGAAGTGAGAGTGTGCTGTATTTGTGCCTCTGCCTAGCCCTTCATGAAAACAAGGCGTGATGTTTATCTAATGTTCAGATATTCGCGGAAAATTGCATTACGTGTAAGCTATTTAAGCCGATGTCTGGAAAACCCCAAGCGGAACTACACCCGATACATAAAGTATCAATACCTAGGCACACTATTTATATGGACGTAACAGGCAAACTTATTGAATCTAATCAAACGAAAGAGTATGTGTTTGTCATAATTATTGATGTTTTCACTAAATATGTTGTACTACTGGACATAGTGCGCGTCAAGTATTTGAGTGTCAAAACCTTTAAAGTATGAAATTCATTTATTTGGAGTTCCATCACGAATAAGGATTTCCGGGATTTGTGTGATACACACAATACAATGTTACATTTAGGTAATAGTTACAGGTACATGTTGAGCAAATGGTCAAGTGGAACGTATAATGAGCACCTTATGCTTACCGCGGTAGAAGTGAAAAAGGATATACGACGTGGCAAATGCATAAGATGTAACTCGCTATCAATTTGACTAATAATCGCGTGATAAAAGCAAGCCCAATAAAATTACTTATTGGAAAAGTAGCACGAGCGTTCTTTTTAGCCTTTGGTGATCAAGACGAAACGGAAGTCAAATTATACAAACTCAGACAAGGTGCGGTCATTTCGATCTAAAAAATGCCCAGTGTGATAAACAGTGATTCGATAAGTCATGAGAGGAATGGAATCAAGTAAAATTGGACCAAAAATTTCGAGGGCCATTGAATTGTTGAATTACTTGAAGGCGATCGCTATTTATTTATTTACTAAAAGCTCTAGATAACAATAGAACTTATAGGTACGCGCACGAGCGTGTTCGTGCGATGCCAGATTGTTACGTTCCCTCAGAACTAGATAATTTTTCTGAAGTTAGTTGCGATGAAGAACAGTCAGGTCAAGCCGTAGTCGACGCTATCAAATGTTAATAATTAGAAAAACAAAAAAAAAAAAAAAAAGTGACCCGTAATTACAAGGTTAATATCGAAATACATTGTTTACGTGACTTGTACTGTGGCCAGCTGCTTACTGTCGATCGTAGGTCATATTCCTAGCCCAGTCTAGCTGGTGTCGGAGACTGCTCGGCGGCGGTGGGTGGTGGGTCCACAGTGAGCTGGCCGGTGTGCCAGAGGTGGCGGTCGGTGTACCAGAGGGTGACCGATGCGCCAGGTGATGGCTAGTGTGCCAGAGGTGGCGGTTGGTGTACCAGAGGGTGATCGATGCGTCAGGTGACGGCTGGAGTGCCAGAGGTGGCGGTCGGTGTGCCAGAGGGTAACCAATGCGCGAAGTGATGGCGGAAATGCCATAGATGACGGCCGGTGTGCCAGTGTGAGCCGGTGTGCTCGTGTGATGGCCAGTGTGCCAGTGTGAGCCGGTGTGCTCGTGTGATGGCCAGTGTGCCAGTGTGAGCCGGTGTGCTCGTGTGATGGCCAGTGTGCCAGTGTGAGCCGGTGTGCTCGTGTGTTGGCCGGTGTGCCATTGTGGTGGCTGGAGTCCCTAGTAGTGACTGTGTGCTAAATGTTGGCCGGTTCTCCAAGCGTTGCCAGTTTGTTGACTGTAGTGCCTGGTGGCGACTGTGTGCTAGCATGTTGGCCGGTTCTCCAGGGGTTGCCAGTGCGCCGTTTGTTTTTAAGTCACATAAACATGTAGAGTTTTGTTTAAGTAGGTAAGAAGTTTTGCGAAACTATAATTAAAAAGTTATAAAAGTTACAATGACAAGCGATCAGACCTGTTCTTTGTCGAGTTTTCTTTAAATAACGTCATGAAAACGATCAGTCGATACTTCGTTTATAGTAATGGCAGGATAGCCGAGTGGTATTACAGAAATAAAAAGGCTTTTGCATTTGACTGCTGAAGCTCAGCGACGACTAGTTTGTACCTAGACTTGGCACACGAGGACGTGTGATAGTCAGGATCGCCGTGTCGACGCGCGTGCAAATAGGCGCGTAAAGCATTAATTACTGCAATGCTTTGTTCTGATTTACAGTTTAAGAAATAAAAGCAAATTACTTAAATTTCTTGGAGTTTGTATTGTTTATTTTTACACATCTGTACATCCATTGTTGCGTAGTGGATTCTCCGCTGCGTGGGTGATTATGTCGTATAACAAATTGCATAGATTTTATGTGAGCCCTTCTGGGAAAGACAAGACAAATGGTTTCGGAGAGCGGCGGTAACATCTGCGCTGCATGTGCAGTTTACCGAACGTAGTCGTGGGTCGGCCTGATGAATAAGGAACAATATTCTCTGGTGGTAAGAGATGTTGGGAAGAGGGGCCTCGAGCCCACATTCTGTTTTGAGACATCGTAAGGCATAGGCGCGGCCTACGAAAACGTTCCTCTCTGCGAAATCCTATTTTATAATTCGGTCATAAGATTTAAGTTATGTACTAGCGTCATTGTGTGAGCTACAGACAGTTATTATTATAGATCATTCACAACTATCTTTTAAATAATTAATGTCGCGTTACCACGCCCAATAGGAGCTACTTCTGATCTCGTACGAGAGCGGATTGCGAATCTCAATACTCCACGCTCCGATATATATATATATACTATATATGTATAAAGTCAAAGTCAAAGCATTTATTTCAAATAAGCACTTAAAAGGCACTTTTGAACGTCAACATTTACATTAAAATAGAATTGATTCTAGTAGCCCCTTCCAAAATGTAGTTTCGTATGGAGCAGAATGGGCAAGAAACTCCACCGTTACTCTTTTAAAATGTTTCAAGTACAATATTTAACATAGTACATTCATTATATGATTATGTGTGAAAACGATGCACCCAGAATAAAATTACCATACCAAAATAGGTAAACAGAATCAAATTGAAGCAAAACAGATAAATTAATTCTCTGATAGATACATGGTGTTCACACATTTACAAACATTGTAAAAGTAAGTATAGGTACGATTTTCCTACAATATTAACAAGTAATGAGTCAGTGTGTGAGTTAAAGTAATCACTGAGTGTAAATGAATGTCATAAATATAATTAATTATACAATTCAATTAGCAACCAGTTTGATTTTGTCTAGACTCTAGATTGTCCTATGGAGCAGGACCAGCATGTCTCCAAGCATTCTTATCTTGGATATAATCCTCTAATTTGTAATACGCTTGTTTACAAAGTTTACTTTTAATATGAGTTTTAAATTTCCTTTCATTTAATTGCAATATATCACAAGGTATTTTGTTGTAACATTTAACACAGTGCCCCATAAAAGATGTATGTACTTTAGTTAATCTGAAAAATGGTTGATCTATTTTGTTTTTGTTTCTAGTATTAAAATTATGTCTATCACTTATTTTATTAAAAAGATGTAGATTTTTTCTTACATACATAATATTTTCATAAATGAATTGGCAAGGTACCGTCATAATATTAATCCATTTAAACAGTTCCCTGAGGGATTCGCGGCGACGTAGATTATAAATGGCTCTGACAGCTCTCTTTTGCAAAATAAAGATGGATTCAATGTCAGCGGCCCGACCCCACAGTAAAATGCCATACGATATATATAAATGAATAAAATAACATGTTGTGGTATAACTTACTTGTTTGCCCAAGACCAGCAATTCTGACATGCTTAGACCTCGGTCTTTTAGATTTTGCATTCATAGTGTGTGGCTCCCCATTCGCTGCAGATACTACTGCCAAATTAAACAAACTTTAATAAAAGATTATTTATGAAATGTTTAATAAACCCGCCCCCTTTTACATGGGACTTAAACATAACTGGGAAAATGTGGCCGTAATATAGAATACCTGCCTAGCCCTTCGGGGATTGCGGGCGTGATGTTATATTTTTTGCTAACGAAATGCTAGCAGGTGTCCAGGGTCAGATAAATCCATTATATCTCCTTTTTAATAAAGTACAATATCAGATTGGAGCGACGGCTCCAAAACAGCCAGACAAAATAGTTTTCATACCGTTACATCTCAGTCGAAGCACATTAGTTCCTTTATCTACTTCTAGATGGCTCTCACACCAACCACGAAGTTTCAAATCAATAGCAATAGATGGCACTTACCTTCTTTTTCCTTCTCAACTTCCTCATCAGCCCATTTCTGTATCTCTTCGTAGGTGACAGTTACTAACATTTGTAGTAGTACGGATCCTCCTACAGGGTTTATATGGGAGGGCAAAGTGCCCTCTATGATTGCACATGCGTTCACGAAGGTACGAGGAACACAGTCAAGGGATCTTGATATGCAGGATAGGCAGAGAGCCATTGTCTGGAAGTAAAAAAGAGTTATTAAACTTCATTTTATTCGAAATGATACTCGTCGGAATTTGATGTGCAATATTATACAAAGGTTTTATCATTTCAAGGCGCTTAGACAAAACGAAGCCTAACCAGACGCCTCAGCTATGCCAAATATTTGTTTGGTTTTGAAAAAAGGACGACTATTGGGTAGTCGTCCTTTTCCTTCTCTTCTAAAGGAAAGGTGGGTTGCCTAAGCTTTTTAATACATATTTTAATCATTTGATTTACGCCGTCAAAATATAGTGTTTTATTCAGACTTCTGATAGTATTCGTTTTATTATGCAAATACAAATAAAACCATCCTTTTTATATCATAGGTATGATAGAAAAAGATACATGGTGGTGGAATGAAGACGTGCAAAAGATGCTTAAAGAGAAGACAAACGCGTTTAGAGAATGGCAGGGTGTACTAAACGGGAATGATAGTCTGAAAGAAAATAAGATTAAGATTTTTAGAGAATGTAAGAGGAAGGCAAAAAAGGCGGTCACATTTTCGAGGGCTAAGGCACAGGAGAAGTTGTACGACTCACTGGATAGCCCGAGAGGCCAGAAGGAGCTCTACTGCATTACAAAAGTAAGAGAAACGAGAACGAGAGATATCATTCACATTAAATGTATGAAAGACGACGCCGGTAACGTTCTGTCCAAAGATGACGAAATAAAAGAACGATAGTAGGTTTATCTTTAAAAGCTAATGAACGACGAGAATAAATGGAATGGTGTGCTCAGAGGGGTACAAGTAAATATGAGTTTGGTGAGGGAAATTAGCATAGATGAAGTAAGAAAGGCAGTTCAAGGTATGAACAATAATAGTTTAAAAAACTAAAAAACACGTTTTAAAAACCAAACTAAAAAAGGAGAAAATAATTTAATTCAATTAAAAAGCGTGGGGTGCTTTTTGAGGTATTTTTATAATCAATTAATGTCAAGCACCCCACGCTTTTTAATTGAATTAAATTATTTTCTCCTTTTTTAGTTTGGTTTTTAAAGCGTGTTTTTTTAGTTTTTTAAACTATTATTTATTTTCTATTTTTTAGTTCTGCTAACTACAAAAACGTGACTTTTTTTTCTATTTTTTTTTTAATTATTGAATTGTCATCGGTCCTCGACAAGTTTACAAAGTTTCAATGAAATCTGACCGTTTAAAGTGGGTCAAAATCGCGCTCAAAGGAGTCGGTTACATACAAACAAACAAACATACAAGTGAAGCTAATATAAAGCGTGTAAAAATGGGAAGGCTATGGGCCCAGATGATATACCAGTAGAAGTATGGCAGTGCTTAAAAGAAGATGGACGTATGTGGAGGACTTTATTCTTCAATAAGTTGTTGCATGAAGGAGAGATTCCACAAGGATGTTGCAATATTTCACTAGTGCCCATCTTCAAGAAAAATGTGATGTACAGGACTGCAACAACTATCGAAGGATAAAGCTCATATCACATATATGGATGTATGGGAGAAAGTAACAGAGAAAAGACTGCGAGAGGAAAGTGAGATTACCCCGAACGAGTTTGGGTTTATGCCAGGCCAATGAACAATGGACGCCACTTTTTCACTCCACCAATTGTGTGAGAAGTACAGACGTGCACACAAAGACTTGCACATGGTGTTCATTGATCTGGAGAAAGCGTATGATAGGTTACCTCGGGATGTGCTGTGGTAGACCTTTAAAGAGAAAGGGTTTCCCGGGAAGTATATAGAGTTCATTCGTGCTATGTACAGTCTATCTCGTACCTACGTCCGGTCGGCTGCTGGCAATACCGACGAGTTTAATGTGGCTGTAGGCTTGCACCAGGGTTCGGCTTTAAGTCCGTAACTCTTCGTGTTGATCATGGATGCTCTAACGTCGGACATACAAGACGAGGCACCCTGGTGCATGTTGTTTGCCAATGACATTGTTCTTTTCGGTGAAAAACTATCCGAGATCCAGAGCAGCATTGGAGAAGTGGCAACAGAAGCTAGAGAATGTTGGCTTGAAAATCACCAGAACCAAAACTTAATTTTTGTTCTGCGATATCAGCGGTCTCTCTAGTAATGGAGCCATAGCACTTGATGGCGCGCTTCTCCCAGTCTGCTCCCTCTTTCGGTATCTCGGTTCACACGTGCAAAGCGATGGCGAAGTAGATCGGACAGTTAAGCATAGAATTAACACTGAATGGATGAACTGGTGGCAAGTCACGGGAACAATCTGCAACTCCCAAATTCTCTAATAATCATGGTTCATGATCTTGATGATGACGAGACTTGCTGTCTTGTATGGGTCAGAATGGGCCACAAAAGGGATGAATGAAAGGCAATTGCATGTAGCTGAGATGAGAATGTTAAGAGAGGTGTGTGGTGTTACACGAATTGATAGAATAAGAAATCAGTACATAAGAGGAAGCCGAAAAGTGGCACCGATAACTGAAAAGTTGTGTGGAAATCGGTTGCCATGGTATGGCCATGTGATACGGGGGAATGAGGAAAACGTCGTGAAGAAAGTTTTGAGTATGAAATTCGATGGCTATAAGAGTCCAAAGAAAAGATGGGTGGACTGTGTGACTGATGATATGGTTAGAAAGGGTGTGACTACGGAGATGACGAACAATAGAAAAGTGTACAAAAAAAAGACATGTAATGCTAAACGCCGCCACATTCTTGATACTATTAATTCTTCCTCTTCTGCTGATATTTGGAAATTCCTTGGAACTCTTGGTATCGCCAAATCGCGACATTTAGATATTTCTAGTTCAAGTGACTTAGACGATCTCAACCGGCGTTTCTCCACTCTTCCTACCATGAATCGTCTAACCGAGCAACAAACTCTTTTTTTAATCTCTGGTCTAACGCGTCGTCATATTAATCATTTTAGTTTTATTCCAGCAGGCTTAGCTTGTCGTTTTCTATTTCTACGAAAAATAGACAGTGCTTTTTCAATACAAAATTACATTTCGTTTCTCCATTTTTGACATCGCACCGTAGATATCCTTCTACAATCTGTAATTTAGTCTTTTGTTATTAACGATCTCTGTCTAGGTCCTTATAAATGTAGACTATTTCAGAAGAAAATTTCTTCCCAAACTTTCAAAATCTCACTGCCAACAAACTTTTTACTCGACGGCTACAAAGTATATACGATTACCTACAAAATCATGATTCGTTTAGAACGCATAACTGTGATAATTAATAGAAAAACATAGATATCTTCTCCTATTGTACATCATTTAGTTAATCGTCATGTCTATTGTTCCGTCGACAAATCGGAGCTTGTGCTAAGCCTGGAGACCGAAACCGGGAGAGATCAGAAAAATCATTATTTCCATCAGATCGAAAGCGGTAGGATGTCACAATATCACCCGTGGTATGATCATAACTATTCTGGATCATCTCCTACCCTCGATTACTCACATTATAAATTTTTCCTTGTACACTGGAGTATTCTCTTCCCTGTGGCTCAAACCCTATGTTCACCCACTACCTAAGGTTGTTAATCCCTCTCTTTCTACCGACTTCCCTCCAATTTATATACTTCCCTTCTTAACCAAAGTTCTTGAGGCCTGTGTCCACAAACAATTCTCTAACTTTGTTCATCTTAATTCAATCATTAGTCCTCTTCAATCTGGGTTTAGACCTGGGCACAACACTGTTTCTACCCTCCTTAAACAAATAAAAATATCTTATCTTATCTTATCTTAAAGTGACAGGCGATATAAGGGCAGAAATGGAAGACACCAAAGTTACTGCTCTGTCATGTTAATATGGTCTTTCCCGAAGCTCAGGAATGGTTCTCCTCTTACTCTTAGGAATGTCAGCAGTCCTTTCATGTTGAAGATTCTTCTTCTTGCTGGTGTGATTTGGAAACTAGCGTTCCTCAAGGCGGTATACTTTCTCCTCTTCTGTTTTTTTATTTTTATTAATCTTATAACTTCCGAACTTCAAGTGTGCGTATCATCTTTATGCAGATGACTTGCAGTTGTACTCTCAAGGGAAGGTTGATGAATTACCTGACGCTATCGACAAATTAAATAGGGTCTTGCGAGCCCTATAAACCTGGGTCTAAAATAACGTAGGTTTGGTGTAGCAAAAGCTACACCAAACCTAGGTTTTTTGTGTGGGTAACAACCCCACGAAATGTTAGGCGATCATCATTGGCAGTTCTCATAGTATTAGCGTGGTAGGTGGCACAATCTTGTTACCAGTACTCTTCAATGGTACGACCGTTCCTTATAGCACTGCCGTGAAGGACCTAAGCTTGCATATTGATAGTTCCCTGAAATGGCATACTCAAGTCGCTAGGGTGGCCAAGCCAGAAGGTTACTGGAATGCTGCGGGCTCTGTACCGATTGAAACTTTTACTACCATCGAGTACGAAGACAATGCTTGTGCAGTCTTTAATTTTCCCCATCATCGACTATGGTGATATGTGCCACTTTGACCTGAATGCAGATCTTCTCGATACACGACCGTCTTCTCAATAACTGCATTCGATTCGTTTTCAATTTGCGTAAATATGATCATGTCTCTGCGCATCGGTCCCTTCTTAAATGGTTGCCCATACGCCAGCGCAGAGATCAAAAGGCGCTGACTACCTTGTTCTCATTTCTTGATTCTCCCTCTTCCCTTATTTATTTAGCCCCCCACTTTCAGTACATCTGCGCAAACCACAATAGAAATCTACGCTCATCGGATACGCAATCGTCTTCTTCAATGTCGCACTCACCGCACAGACTTCATTCACTCTTCTGTCTTCGTCCAGTCTATCTCCCTGTGCAATGCGCTCTCGCAAGAAATATGGATGGCAACCAACCGATTGACCTTCAAAGTTAAAGTTTGCGAGCACATTCGAAAAAAGTTGGCACTATCATTACAGCGGTAATGTTTTCCCATAATTTGTCTAATTTGTTTTTAGTAAATTAGTTTTTTATGTATATATATTTATATACTTATAGTTAGGTATATTAATTAATATATATTAGGTATATTAATTAGTTTCAATAGTCTATGGTCTATGCACTTATAATAATTCCTACCACTGTTTGCCTCTGCATCACCCAAAGGTCAACTGGTATCAAATTCCTATGGCATTAAGTTCGCCTCTATACATTTGTGTGCTTAAAGTATTAAAATAAATTAAATGAACATGTTGCACCGACCCCAAATAAATTGGTATAAGGGCAGGAGAATGATGATGTCAAATCAAAACTATGCCTAATTTAATACATATATGAATTTACCTGATACATTGAAGCTCCACCCTGCACAGCCTTGACTAAGATTGGGGGTATGAACTGTAAAATAGAGCCCACTACTGCTAGTATCCCAGCCAGCCAAGGAGGTCTTCTGTCACACCACACCTGAGAACAAACAATATTATTCAATACTAGCTGACCCGACGAACGTTGAAATCTTAAAATTAATACTAAAATCCCACAGAAAAAAATACTTTACGATATTATAACAGTAAAAAAAATAAATAAATCATAATTGACAGCCAGTTAACTTGGAAGCCGCAAGCAGAAGATATATGTGAACGTTTTTAAGCATAGCCACGTTTATGTTGTATAATCTATCAAAAAAAGTAAATTTACTGACAATATACATAGTGGCTTACCATGGTCTAGTAATTTCCATCTTAAAATTTGGTATAATATTTTGGGGTCACTGTAGTGAACGAGAAAGCATTTACAAAGCTCAAAAGTGCTGCCTGAGTGCTATATTTCGTCTTAAAGTAACAGACAATTGCGTACCTATATTCAAGTCTCATAAATAATTAACCTTCCCATGGCTTTTTATCCTTTTTTTTTTTTTTTGGGTGGGAAATCATCAAATAACTTCTCCCGCTCTGGGTGGAGCGGGAGGGCGTGTCAGACTTTTACTGACTAAAACCCACCCGTGTTCCCTCAGTTGCCTGTGTGCTAGGGGCCGCGGTATCTCTTTCGAACAACCCGCACCCCTAGCAGTATATCCTTGAATTAGCAATATTTCTAATAACTAATCGATGCCTATTTGCAACTTTAATAGAAACTAGAAAACGAAGTACAGCTATGAGATCTCAATACCAGAATCTATTATGCACGGGCGTATTTAAAACTAGCTTATTGAAAAGAAATGTGATTTGTATGGCTCCTGTAGTCTATAATAAAATACCTGACTAGATTAAAAACTTTTACCGGTGCAAAAATATAAAATACGTTTCACAGAATTACTTGTAGATAAATGTTATTATTCTGTGCAGGATTTCTTAAATGGTGTTTTTTTGTAATATCTTTATTATCCTCTACTTTGTATAAAATTTGCATGCTATACCTATTAAGGCAGAATGTACATGGATCCTATTATATTAAAAAACTTTTTCCATAAAAAAACAAACCGACTTCCGGAAAAATACTACTAAGTGAAAAATAACTTTAATTTCGGAAGTCAGTGACTTTGTATTATTCGTTGTTTTTTTTTGTGTTGTAAATGTCAGAGCGATGTTTGCGCAGAATAGTGCTGAGAAGAAAGAGCTGTCTCACAGTGAGGACCTCGCATTCGGTGTAAAGAGCCGAGGTGGGATATCTAAACGGCTTCGAGGTCATGACTTTGAGGACAGGTCTCTGTGCCCGTTCTAGAGGAAGGAGGGTTGTCTTGGGAGTCCCACCCCACACTGTGATGCAATAGTTTATTATGCTTTGACAGAGTACATAATAAACAGTTTTAATCGTACGGTAGTCCGCGGAGTGCTTTAGCTTTTTAAAAATAAATATACACTTGCGGACTCGCGATATGAGATTGCTTAGGTGAGGTTTCCAACTCAAAGAACTGTCTACATAAACTCCGAGATACTTAACAGACTCACACCTTGTGGGTTGTGGACAGTCGCATTGTGAGGAGGATAGATCGAGTGAGCAAGTATGAGCTCTAAGCACCATTGAATCCATCGGAGGAAGGTTGTTGGATAGTAAGGAGAATGGTAGGTATACTGTTTTATTAAGATTTAATGTTAATATGTTATTAGATAGCCATTTCATCACTGAGTTTAGAGCAAGTTCCACGTATTTGACTGTTTCAGGCCAGTCAATACCGTGAAGAAGCAAGGCCGTATCATCAGCGTAAGTATAAATTGAACAGTTCGTTAGAGTCATTTTGCATAAGTTATTGATATAAATAAGAAACAGGGTAGGGCCTAATATTGAGCCCTGAGGAACGTCGAAACTGAAAGATTTAGAATCACTAATAACGTCATTTATTTTGATGCATTGGCTTCTTTCACACAGGTAATCCTGGAATTTTTTTAAGGTATGTCCACGAATGCCCATAGCCTCCAGCTTGAATATGAGGTGGGGAACAGACACCGTGTCGAATGCCTTGGAAAGATCGAGGAAAATAGCCAAGCATTTCATTTAACTATCTAGTTTAGATACTCCATGATCTACCAAGGCAGCAACAGCATCTTCAGTTGACCTGCCACCTCTAAAGCCATATTGGTTATTACTTAATAAATTGCATGACTCAAGATAGTTGACCAATCGGTTATTGAGTTTCTTTTATAAAATTTTAGAGATGGCAGGCAAGACTGAGATCGGTCTATAATTATCTACACCGTGTCTGTCCCCATTTTTGAAAATTGGATGAACGACAGCCCTTTTGAAAACTCTGGGAAAACAGCCCGTGGAGATAGAGAGATTGCAGATATGAGTGATGGCTGGGACAATCGCGGGCAGACAGGATTTTAACAGTCTCGATGAAATGCCATCCCAACCCACCGCTGCATCTGTTCGTAACCCAATAATGATATTTGAGACCTCTACTTCATCTGTGGGATGAACTCGCTGGGAGTTAGATGGCGGATCATCTAGAGAATACTCCGAGGTATACGAGGTGGATGAGAATTTGTCCGCCAAGTTCTTGCTAACATTGACAAAAAACTCGTTAACTCCGTTGACCGAAGACTTTTCATCCTTTTTTTTTTTTTTGATTACGCGGGGAAATCCTCATGGATGTCCTCCGCCCTGGGGAGGGCGGAGGGGTCTGTCAGACTCTTAGGTTTAAAGAACTTTATTTCTCATAAGAACTTAAAAATAACAGTTCGCTTATAATGAGATACTTAAATTAACTATAACTAGTAGGTACTATTAATATTAGGCACCTCTAGGGTGTTGGAAGCATTGCATTAGCATTATTTTATTTAAGATGTTATTATGTATTGTCTTAATCTAAGTTTGAATGTGGGTACACTGTCACACTTTTTTATGTCTTCCGGTAAACTATTAAACAGCCGTGCTCCTTCAACCAGTATTGTTTTTTTGCCATAATTAGTGCGAGCGTGAGCTGGTTTTAACTGGATTTTGTTTTTATTCCTTACGTTGTATGTTATCTTTTTCCTGTGTAGGTGTATGTTTGATTGTACAGATTTGGTGATGATTTTTTTAATAAGGACGCAAGTGCAGTATGTGTAAAGTTGAGTTATATTGAGTAGTTTGGTTTTTTTGTATAGTGTGCTTGTCGGAGTAAAATAATTATAGTGAAATAAGGTTTTTATAATTTTGTTTTGTGTTCTTTGTAGTGGGTCTAGGTAAGTTTTCGCCGCTGACCCCCATAGCTCAATTAAATATTCAAGATGAGATTTTACTAGAGAATTATATATTATTTTACGTACTTTATTTGGAATGCAGTTTGAAACTTTACGTAACGCTGCTAGTAATGACATTAACTTTGTTTTGATGTGGTTGATGTGAAGTTTCCAAGTGAGTTTGTCGTCTACATGTAATCCTAAATATTTTTCATGGGTGGACCGTTTGAGAATTTCTTTATCTATTGTGAGAGGTATGAACTCTGGTAACTGTTTGTTTTTGGCACAGAAAATCATAAAAGATGTTTTTGTGGCGTTAATAGTAAGTAAATTACATTTTAGCCATTCGTTTAGCAGATCAAGGTCGTTTTGTGCGTCTGATATAATGTTATGAATGGATTTATTAAAATAAAATAGACATGTGTCGTCTGCATATAGAGTTAAGTGCCCCTTAAGCCCTATTTTATTGATATTATTAATATAGATTAGAAAGAGTAGTGAGCTAATAACCGAGCCTTGGGGACAGCCATATGTAACGTTTTGAACCGAACTAGTGAAATTGTCTAACTTGACTACTTGTTGCCTATTTTGCAAGTATGATGTGAATATATCGAGGGCGCTGCCTGTGATACCTATATTATTTAGTTTCTGGATGAGCTTTTTATGACTTACTGTATCAAATGCTTTTTTTAAATCAATAAATATCCCTAAAACAACATTTTTTTCATCAATATTTGTTTTTATTTTTGTTATTAAGTCTACTGCAGCTGTCAGAGTGCTTGACTTAGCTCGAAAGCCGTACTGTTGGTCTATTAAGAAATTCTTGTCATTTAGGTATTTATTTAGACGATTATATAGAACTCGTTCGAATATCTTTGATATCACAGGTAAGACCGACACCGGCCTGTAGTTATTCGGGTCAGTCCTAGTTCCGGACTTATAAATAGGACTGACCCTAGCAATCTTAAGCGTATCGGGAAAAATACCTCGTGATAAGCACACATTTATACAGTCCGCTAATCTCCCAATTATTATAAGTTTTAAACATTTAATCGCCTTAGTACTGATGCCATCTATGCCCGTGCTTGTGTTGCTGTCAAGGTCGTCGATAATTCTAGATATTTCATCTGTGCTACATGGTGAAAGTTCGTTAAGTGTTATGTTATGTGTGTAATTATGATCGTACATAAAAATATTATCGGTGTTTACATGGTATGTGGTAGGTATTTTGTTAGCTAAGTCTGTGCCTATTGATGAAAAAAATGAGTTAAATATGTCACATATTGCATTACCTTCTGTAATCATGCCTGCGTTCGACATTAGTTTAGGAGGGGCATGGCTGTTGTTCTTAATTTTATTTAACGCTAAATTATTGATAAGTTCCCACATTTTTTTCGGTTGATTGTAATTATTTTTAAATAAGTTAAGGTAGTACTTCTTCTTTTGTGTCTTGATTAGGTGTATTACTCTGTCTTGTTGTTCGTTGAAGTTTTTCTTTAGGTCTTTGTTTTTTGGATGTGACTTTGTTTGTTGCCATAATAAGTTTCGTGCGTTTATTGAGTCGATAATATCTCGGTTTATCCAATCTTTCTGTGGTAGGTTTAATATTTTAGTTTTGTCTATTTTGCTCTTATTTACTTGTTCTGCAATAAATCTTTCGAGATAATCATAGTCGTTATCTTCATTGTTGTAGGCAGCTGTTACAGCGCAGTTAAATAACTTTGTGTAGTCCAGTGCTTTGTAATGCTGTTTTTGGTTTAACTGCGGCTTCAAGCTGCCTATTTCTAGAAATATTTGTTTGTGATCTGATAGACTCGATTCTACTATAGACATGCTAAATGAGTGGTTGCTTATATTTGTACATATATGGTCCAGAATAGTGTTTGTTGTATGGGTTTCACGAGTGCTATGTAGTGTATTTATTTTATTTAATATTTCGTACCCAGTTTCTTTAATTTCATTTAGGTATTTTGTGCCTTGATTATCCTTGTTCAGAAGGTCTATGTTGAAGTCACCAAACACTATCGTTCTTCTTCGTTGTTCTAATTGCAGGGTGTATGTTTCTAAAAAGTTATTTATATTTGACTCACCAGGTTTATAGATTACTCCTACATTCAGCGACAACTTATCTATGTATATCCATAAGTAGTGGTTTCCATTTTCACATATGTCTTCTGTTGTTTCGTATGTTATGCTGTTGTGCACGTATATCGAAACACCGCCACCTTTGCGATTTTGCCTGTAGTTGTAGACATGACTATAGTTCGGTAGTTGGTATAATTTTGCGTCGTTTTCTGAAGTAATCCAGGTCTCGGTAAATATTAATAGATGAACGGTCAGTGGGATCGATTTCAATATGCATTTAATCTCATCTAGTTTGCCTGTTTTCCGGATGCTACGTAAGTTGGCATAGAAGAATCTTAACGAGGACGGGTGAAGTGGAATGTCTTTGTAGGTTTTTGCTAAATGATGGTTTAGTCTACTCGTTTGTGTTGTATTTAGTATTTGAGCACTTACTGGTTTTTTTGGTAGGTTTTGTTCTCTTACTGACTAAAACCACCCCGGTGTTCCGCCTCACACTTGCACCGGAGATCACGGGAACAAAAGTGACTTCCGCGATCCCCGGCTAGTGCTGGCCCGCCTCTGCGGGCCACCTCGCGTTAGGGGGGGAGTGAGGTGTTTAACTCCCCCCTTACATCATACAGAGGCGCGCGTCGAATACTACGCGCCGCCATCTCGGGTCCTAAGAAGTAGTAGGGAGCGACGGATTTCCCCAGATCCGTCACCCCTGGACCCATTTAGGGGGGCTGGAAGAGGGCGTTATCCGCCCTCCGCTGACGCCCGGTGCGTCTGCTGCGGATCGGGTTAGCGGAAGCAATCTTCGCTCCCTCTCCGCAGCCTCCGCGAATCAGTCATTTCGCAGAAGGATACCACCGCGTCCCAGGACTCCTCGCTGCCGACCATCGAGTCGACAACGGCCGGCAGCGACAGGTCACTGCCTACTCCTGAGATGAGGGCACGGCGCGGCTCCTCCCAAGCAGCACACTCTGCTAGCGTGTGGCACGCCGTGTCCTCCCAACAGTCGACGCAGTGGTGCAGACTTTTCATCCTAAGCCATCCTTAGTAGCTCGTTAGGGGATTTCGCATTTAGACTAGTTCCGGTGATATTTTTAATGACCTTCCAAGTTGCTTTAGGGTTGTTCTTCGCCATTTGAAACTCCTCCCTTTCATAGGCATGTCTTCAATTTTTGAGAAGCTTGTTACAAAAATTACGATATCGCTTATATGTGACCATGAGAGTGTAATTTTCAGGATCTGCCTTTAAGGTTTGGGCCATGCTATCTCTATTTCGGATACACCGTAGCAGACCGTTGGTAATCCAAGGTTTCAAAATTCTGCGTTTCGATGAGATGTACACGGATTTGGGGTGATTAGCGATGACAGAACTAATTATGGAGACCAGAGACTTGGCGGCATTGTTTGTGTCTTGAATAGTCAATATTCCACTAAAGTCCATAGATAAAATGTCAGTAATTGCGGCTGTATAATTAACAACTATACGATAAACTTTAAACGTAGGGAGTGGCTTTGCAAGCTGGATGCGTTTATACGCATCCAGCTAGCAGCAATGTGGGCCTATGATCAGTAATGTAAGTATCGAAAACTAGCGTCGTGCTTTTAAGAGCAGATCTTAACATAACGTGATCAATACAAGATTTTATACGTGTTGGGAATAGATGTGTAGGGACGAGGCCATGTGAAGCCATAAGGTTAAGGTATTGATTAGCTTGTTGGGAAATAGCATCCGGAGTGATGTCAATATTGATATCACCCATTATCACTAGGTTTTTTTGGACTGACGTCTGGGTAAGGACTGTGTGTAAATTATCGATGAAATTGTCAAGATTTCGTGTGGACGGAGAGCGATATAACGCTAAAAGTAAGATATTGTGAGATTTTACATTACAGATCAAACAGCTGACGCCAGATATAGAAGGTTCGGTAACGATATGAGGTAATTATGATTTTACATATATTATAACACCATCGTTCTCGTTGATAGGTTTACTCGTGTGATAAGAAAGATACCCTTCTAGTGGCGGAACTGTTGACACCATCAGCCAGCGCTCCAATAAAATTAAAACATCACATGAAATTTTCATCCTAGCCAGAAGCACAAGAAAACTATCGAAGTTA
Organism: Antitype chi; assembly: GCA_947359405.1. Lineage (NCBI taxonomy): Eukaryota > Metazoa > Arthropoda > Insecta > Lepidoptera > Noctuidae > Antitype > Antitype chi. The sequence goes on from OX375815.1 coordinate 22,811,654, forward strand.
CAATTTACACTGCGTATATTAAGGTGTATTATAGTAAGCGACTTACTATTGTTAGGAATGAAAGACTACATGACTCGGGTACTCAGATATGTGAATCGCCTAGACTGTAAGAGTCAATATCATTTAAAGTGTCAGAATCGACCATAAATATGACGTGGATTATGTGTAATTTAGCTTTGTCTACATTTAATCATTCTGTTTTGTAAGTTGCAGTTGTTAAACATACAAATAAGATAGTCGATAGGATGGACATAAACGTAGGTATGATATGAGTTGCGTGTTTGTAATAACACATTTTTAAAATATTATAATTTTTACAGGGTCTAAATAGGTACTTTGTGTAATACAGAAGCAGATATATATACAGTATCCATTATATAAAGTTGATAATCTTAATATTATTTTTATAAAGAGGTAACAAGTTGTATTTAAAAAGTAGTAAAAAACAGGTTTATAAGAGGCTAGGAGTACTCGGGTTTGTAAATAAAATTGTAAGGTACTAAAATATTTTAAAAGCATGCAATAATAATGAAAATGAGATGCCTTGCGTTTTTCATGCAGGGGTGAGCAGCTTTTTAAGACAAGAAGTTGAGCTGATAACAACGGAGTCCATTCCTTCCCGTTCACGAAGGACGTTTAATGTCACCGTACATACGGTTAGGAAAATGGCTTCCAAAAGATTAAAATATGCAAACTGCAATAATTATAGTTATTTGCATAGTGTTATCGTTCATTAGTAACAAACTTGATGTTATAGACAAGGAAAGTCTTGTTTGTATTTGTGAAAGTGAATTTAGTGTGGAGGAGGTTTCACTAGATGGCGCCACTAGGTGAACACTTACTCTATAACTGATCCGTATTTAAAGGTGATAAAAAATATATAAATACCAGGAGATACTACATAATCTGCGATAAAAGTGAAGCTTTAAGGACAATAACGAAGTGCGAGTGTTATCCAAAACATTAGTGCCGTAATTTAGTAAAAAAACTTTAACTTGATGTTAGGGTATTGTGTCCTCAAACTCAAGTGACAACAACAGTTTAAAGTGATGGTCAAAAACCCCTAAATCCAGCAGTGAAACATAAAAACTACTCACCGTGAAAATCAACTAAACAGTGAAATAAAAAAAAGTGATAAAAATTTTGTGCAAAAATCTGTGGAATGTCAGCCATATGAGTCAAGAAGTGTAACGTCTTTTAATTTAAATTTTTTGCGCCAGCAAGATCAGACCACCAATTTCACTGTGTTTACTAAGGTTCACGTAGCGAGAAACGCGACCCATGTAACTTCGGCACCGTGTGCCGAGAGTTCGAATCCAGCCAAGTGTTTCTCTTTTTGTGTATTAACAATTTGTCATGTACTAAAATATTATAATGGCAAGTAAAAATAACTGTGCTGACGCTGACGACACTACGATGGATCTTCAAATAGAAAACATTACTGTCCGGAAACCATTAAGGTCTAACTCAGTGGACAATATCTTCAACATAAATCTAAGTAATAATTCTACGTTACTTGACACTACTATGATGAGCTTGCCAAACACCTCACTGAATGACAGCGACGTAATTGAGAGCTATAAAGACACAATCAAAAAGCTCACCACGTAATTAGAGAGCGCTCATCGGGAGATCGAAAACCTAAATAGTGAAAATTTTAGACTAAAAATGGATATCGGACAGTACCAGAAAGTTATAGGGACATATAAAAAGGTAAACTTACTAGAAACAAAGTGCCTTACACCGAAGTCTGCACGCAAAAAGAATATTATTAGAACGAGCTGTTTCTCTACTCCGTCTAAGCTGATTCTTCCTCCTACAACGGCTCATCAACCTGACGCGGTCGTGGTAGCGCAATCCCGAAGCGACGTTGGAAATGCATCATTCAACACAGCCGGCTCAACATACAGTTTGGAGGGAACACAGCCTATTCAATTACAATCCCCACATAAAAGCACGGAAAAGGGCGCTGTAATAGGTTGGATTGACGAACAACAATTCCACCAGAAGAACGTGGATGATGACACTGCCACGGACCTCATTGATCAGCAACAATCCTACCTTAGGAACAACATGAAAGAAATTGCTCCAAACAGTGTAATGGACAAACATAATAGAGTGATAATTTTCGGAGACCAGCAGGCCTGCGGTCTCAATAAAACTATGACTCATACCAGGTTAGACAAATGGAATGACAACTACAAAATTACGTCTTTCATCAAGCCCAATGCAACAAGTTCTCAGATTCTTAATAGTTGCAATGACGACTTTGTAAAGACATTAACTACTGACGATATTATAGTTTTAGTGATAGGATCTAATGACAAAAACCCTTACTCGTTGATAACTGAGCTGTGTAATGTCCTTTATAAACTACGTAACAATACTGTATTTATTACTAACGTACAATACAACCCTTATTTAAACGAAAATACAATTAATTACAACCTAGAACTAATAATACAAAATTATAAAAACTGTAAATACGTAAAAATACACAACTCAGATTATATAAAAAGCATCAACGACAGGTCTATGAAAAGTTACCACCAGTATCTATCACATTTATGTTTGAAGTTAAACACAAGAATTGACTACAAGAAATACCAGACTGAGTTTCTTAATCGGTTTAAAGATAAACAGATTATCCAGACCAGAACAAACAAACATACGATGCCGCGAAAAACCACACAAACCAAAATTACGGCTTTCTTTGAGAAAACAAAACAAGTCGGTAAAGACACTAAAACTGGGTTTTTTCGCAAACAAAACTAAATATACTACAATAACGGTAATCCACCAAAATATTGCTGGGGTGTTGAACAAACAGGAGTTAATAGAGATGGCCATTTCAAATTTACAAAAGGAATTGGGTCCCGTAGATATTATATGTTTAACTGAAACTTTCCTTAAAAGTGGTTGTGAACCAAACCTTAGACTGAATAACTATAAACTGGTATCCTTCTTCTCTCGAACTAATCAACGGCGGGGAGGCTCGTGTATATTATTAAAAAATAACCTACAATTTAAAGAAATAAAAAATCTACCTATCCCCGTTCCCCTTCAATTCGAATGCAGTGCCAGCGAAATAACTAAATTGAACTTAATTATAGTGTGCATATATAGAACACCAACACGTGATGTATGAAAAATGTATTATCTGTGGCGATTGGAACATTGATACACTGAAAACAAATAAAACATCCAATGACTTAAATTCTATACTTAGTAATAATAATCTAATAAACTACATAAAACTGCCTACTAGGAAAAACGCATGTTTGGACTTAATAGTAAGTAACATACACGACGCTAAATCAGCAATTCACTACCTAGCACTTTCAGACCACGAAGCAGCACAATCAATAACGGTTAGCTTGGAAACTGATTTTCGAGTTAAAGACATTCATAGCTTTTGGTTTGTAAATGTTAGAGACCTCAGTGACGAAAATATGATTAAATTTAATAACTGCATCTCAAGTTTATCGTTTTCCGATGTTTATGAAGCTCAAACAACAAATGACGCCTTCGATAGACTACACGATTTAATTACCCTTTTCTACAATCTATGCTTTCCTATACTTAAAGTTAAAAATACTTGTAAACAAGTGAAAAATAGAGGTCTAACCAAGGGTATAAAAAGATGCTGCACTAAAAAACTAACATTATATTTAAAATACCATCTCTACAAACATAACAAAAAACAAAACAAAAAAAAGTATGACGACTACACTCAAATACTGAAAAAATGCATACACAAGGCTCAACAGATTAATAACTTAACGTACATTAATAAGGCCAAAAATACAAGTAAAGCGGCCTGGAACATGATTAAAACAACCACAAATAATATGACCAGTAACTCTGAAGTTGACGAAATTAATGCTAATAGTAAAGTATACAATAATCCAAACAAAATATGCGACTTATTTAATGACTATTATATATCCCAAACAAAGCCGACCAATAATGCTCAAAAAAAAATGCTACATGACATGAAAATAACCACTCCTCAAAATCCTAAAAGTATTTTCCTTACACCAGTATATGAAGCAGACGTTTATAGTATAATTCGCAGTCTAAGAAACACTAACTCGACTGGATATGATGACCTGAGCACAAAAGTGTTAAAAATATGTGCAATGCGTTTAGTGTCTCCCTTAACCCACATTATAAATCTGTCTCTAACAGAAGGAGTTTTCCCAACACGTCTGAAAAGGTCAATTGTCAAACCACTTTATAAGAAAGGTGTAAAAACTGACATGAGCAATTATCGTCCAATAACTTTAATCCCAATCCTATCCAAAATCTTTGAGAAGGTTATGTGCATTAAAATGGAAAACTTTTTAACAGCATGTGATATTCTTAAAAAAGAACAATTCGGTTTTAGGAAGGGCAGTTCCACGGCTTTAGCATGCTTTGCGCTAGTAAAATACATAACTGAAAGTTTGAATCAAAAATCTAAAATAAGTTGCGTGTTCCTAGATATGACAAAAGCCTTTGATTTTGTTTGCCATAAAACATTACTCTCAAAGCTAGAGCATTATGGAATCCGGGGTAAGGCCAACGACTGGATCAAAAGTTATCTTTCTGAAAGAGTACAATGCGTGGAAATAACAAAAACTTATCAAAATGAAAAAAAAACCTATAGGTCGGAATATAAACAAAATAATTATGGCACGCCACAGGGAGGTATGGTATCCCCACTACTCTTTCTAGTTTACATCAACGACATCCCAGAGGCGATAGGCAAAGATTGCATACTATTCGCTGATGACACTACAATAATGATTAAGAGTGACAATAGCAAAAATTTTGAAAAGGAAATCTTCCAAGCTCTGGATAATGCAATCGATTGGCTAGAAAAAAATAACTTAAAAATAAATATGACTAAAACAAACATAATACAATTTCAGACATACAATTCAAACATAAATACTATTGACATTAATTATAAAGATTCTCACTTGACCACTAGCGACAATTGTGTATTTTTGGGTATAACGGTCGATAAAAATCGCAACTGGAAAACGCACATAGATAAAATTCTTGCAAAAATAGATCGTTTTATATATGTTCTAAAAAGAATTAGACAAACAGTAAACTGTGATACGGCAATGATGGCTTACCATGGTTATGTGTCATCAGTACTCAGATACGGCATTGTCATATGGGGAAACTCAGTAGATTTTGACAGAGTATTTAAAGCTCAAAAAAAATGTATCCGAACAATTTGTGGAGCTCACTTTTTAGACAGCTGTAAGCCACTTTTTCAAAGACTAAAAATTTTACCTCTGCCATGTTTATATATTTTTGAAATGTGTATTTTTGTTAAGAAAAATTACAATTTATTTGAAGCTAGCACTGACAGGCCAAATAGTCGAACACGGCATAAAGATAGACTTCGACTGCCACCAATAAAACTAAAATTATTTAAGAAAAATGTATACTGCATGTCGATTATTATTTACAATCACTTACCAAGTAGTTTACCTGACTTACCGTTGACAATGTTTAAAAAAATATTTTTCAAATTATTGCTATGTAAAAGATATTATACCATTAAGGACTACTTAGAAGACAAATCAATAAAAACTGATATTTGTAAATTAGATAATTGCTGATTGTTAATACATTTGTACGCCATGTTATGGCAGGATATGCTGAAAAAAAATGACTGTAACACCTTATGTACCATATTCTAGCAAATAAATATTTTTGATTTGATTTTGATTTGATTTGATTTGAGGAGATCGAAGAAGCGAAGTCATTACTTTTTGAATCTCTGCAAAAAACGGTCACAGTTAGAAAGCGTTAAGGGTAAACCCAACGCAACTTGACGATATTATCGTGTTACTGAAAGGGACTGACCTTGAAAAGATACCAATAATTTATCGCCAAAGATTTGGTAAAATTACCGCCTGTGACCTTTGATCACATTGACGTAACTCCGTTACTCAAGAAAATCCTTATAATGCGGGAATCTATTGAGAATATTCTACAGAATATTATGTCTCTAAAGTGGAATTACAGGATCAATTTGAATATCACGCTAATCACGCTATGCAGAATAACCACGGGACTTCAACGACAGATAAAAATAGAAATTTAAATACTGTTCCGAGATGTGCCTCACAACTTTTAAATATGATAGATAGCGGTCTAATGGCGATATCACTGAACATAGGCAGTAATGTACCTACTGTAACTCAAACCTCTTCATTAACAGTCCATCTGTCGGCTTAAAAGCTGTAAACAAACCTAAGTTCGCGTGTACTAAACAGCCGAGTATGAAAGTGATGTTGTAGCTAAAACTAAGAAAAGCAACTAGTTAACAGCAACCACAGCTTCATGCATAGACAATGTATTTACAAATTACATAATAAAGGGCTCATCCTTAATTAGTGGCGTCAGCTCAGACCATACTGGTCAGCTTGTATCGTTTGACTTAGATAAAAAGTTACACCTGGATAAAACCATTGAATTGAGACCTCTGACTAAAAATAAATTGAAAACGTTTAATAATAATTGTTCTTAGCAATCTCTCAACAGCAAGTTTTGATTCACAAGACCCCAATGTAAACTATGGCTACTACTATGGGCTACTATGGGCTGGGCTATCGGTACTATATGTTTAAATAGTGTAATTGGCTTCGGCCGTTCTATTTAAACTAAAAATAAATAAATAAATGGCACACTTTTTTCTACAGTATGCCAAGAATTCAATAAAGCATGTCCTGTAAAAAAGTTACAATCAATAATAGACCAAAATTTAGTGAATGGGCCATTGCTGGCATTAGAAAAAGCAGAGACATCTTATATAATCTGTATGATGAAAAATCAGACCTTTCATAATTATGTAAGAAACTATTCTAAGATATTCAAAAGAGTCTGCGCTCAAGCTAAATGTAAATTACTAAGTAACAAAATTAGTATTTCTAAAAATAAAATAAAAGCCGTGTGGCAGGTAATGAACAAAGAAACTGGAAACACAAAACAACGAGATCACAATGAGTTAGCTCTAAAAATTGATAATGAACCCATTTCAGATAAGTTAAAAGTTGCTGAGACTTTGAAAATTTCTTTACCAACATCCCAATAGAGGTTACGAAATGTCTCCCCTCATCATCTGTATTAGCTGAGTCTCTTCTTAAAGAAAACTTCAGTAAGGATATTCCAAGTTTTGAATTCAAACCCATTTCTATTGCCACAATTAAAACAGCATTTAAAAGTCTTCATAAAAAACACTGAAGACTTATGGGGGATTTCCATTAAGGTTCTTGAAAATATCATTGACTCAATTGCACCTGTCCTAACAGGCATATTTAATCAATGTTTAGACAGCGGTATGTTTCCTGACTTAATGAAACATATTAAAGTAGTACCAATTTTCAAATCGGGTAGTAAGACTGATCCCTCTAATTATAGACCTATATCTGTGCTTCCAGCATTGAGCAAAATTTATGAAAAAATCATGCTAGACCAGATGTTGTCACATTTTAACTCAAATGGGATTTTACATAGTCGACAGTTTGGTTTCACGGAAGGTAGGTCGACGACTTACGCAGGAGTAAAACTCATCAGTCACATTTTGGAATCTTGGGAGAGTTCCCAGGATGCGATTGGCATTTTCTGTGACCTCTCAAAAGCGTTTGACAGCGTTGACCACAATACACTGATCTGTAAATTACACCACTACAGAATTCGTGGACAAACTGCTGGTCTTGTACTTTCCTATTTATCAAACAGGCAGCAAAAAGTAAAATTTAACGGGGCGACATCCTCGGGGTCTCTAGTTAAGATGGGCGTGCCTCAAGGTTCAATTCTTGGCCCTTTTTTATTTCTAGTTTACATTAAGGACCTTCCCTATCTGATGGCTAACTTCTCGGATATAATTTTATTCGCTGATGACACTTCTCTTATTTTTAGAATAGATAGAAAAGATACAGATGTCATACATGTCAACGAAAGCCTAGCTGTTCTATCGAAATGGTTTGCTGCTAATAATCTTGTACTCAATGCGAACAAAACTAAATGTCTTAAGTTCTCGTTACCAAATGTACCCCAAGTAGGTCTAAATTTAAAACTTGATGGCAAGAAACTACATGCTATTTCGGAAACTGTATTTTTGGGAATTACTTTAGATTCAAAATTGCAATGGGTTGCCCACATTGGAGCTCATTCAAGCAGAATAAGCTCAGCTGCTTACGCAATAAGAAAAAATAAGACAGTTGACTGATGTCATTGTAGCCTCAGCTAGGTTAGTATACTTTGCTTATTTTCACAGTATTATGTCTTATGGCGTTCTGCTGTGGGGATCGGCAGCGGACGTAGATTCAATTTTTATTTTACAAAAGAGGGCAATCCTCGCAATTTATAAAATGGGGCCTCGCGAGTCTCTTAGAAACAAATTCAACCAAATTGATAGACTAACTCTGCCTTCTCTTTATATCCTAGAAAATATATTGTATGTTCGCAAAAACTTAGGTCTTTTCAAAAAATGAAGCGATTTCCATAATCTAAATACATGTAGTAAAGATGAAATTGTGATTCCAAAATTTAGATAGATTAACTAAAACTAGCAAGTCATTTCTAATAAACAGTATCCGCTTCTATAACAAGTTGCCAAAGTCGGTTACAGAAATTAGCGATGGAAAGTTTAAAACTCATATCAAACGTGTCCTTATCAAAAAAGCATACTATAACATAAAAGACTACGTTGAAGACAGGGAAGTTTGGCATTAATTCCTTCTGTACACGTGGCTTCCCTGGTACCTCTTTAACAGCAAAACTATGTGAAAGTCTATTAACTGCTCCCAAATTACAATGTAAATTTTTATTTTTTTTATGTTTGACAATGTCTTGACATATTCTCGTCATTCAAACTCAAACTCAAAGCATTTATTTCAAATACAGGCAGTCCTCGTCCTCGTACTTACGGCATGTTAGGTTCTCGAAATACGCGACGTAAATCGAAACGACGTAAGTCGAGACATATTTTTTCGTATGTTTACATGTAAAACTCAAGGGTTAGGATCCACACGGACTCCAAATTAAAAAAAAATACTGCATTTATAACAAAGGATATACATACTTTATTATCAAAAGTAAGTTCTTAAAGTAATCATATACCTACAGGCTGATTTTTTTGTCACCATCCAAATTTTTCAAGGTGATAGTACCGGTGAAATTGATCAACTTTCTCCAAGGAACATGGGTCGAAATATGAAAAAAGTATTCGGACCTCCCATACAAAATCGATCAGCTGACTATTGATTTTGTATGCGAGGTCCGATTTTTTTTTTCATATTTCGACCCATGTTCCTTGGAGAAAGTTGATCAATTTCACCGGTACTATCACCTTGAAAAATTTGGACGATGACTAAAAATTCACCCCGTATATACTACGTCTTGATTGTCCGTTGTTCCTGAAGTAACTAAACAAAATCAGCAGCTTGTGCGGGGTAATCCCCGTACGCTGACACCGCGCCCCGCCGGCCCCACGGTCATTGGCATCGCGACAAGTGAATTCTCCTATGCCGGAAATCGAAACAAATGACGTATGCTTGAGGAATAGTGTCAAAACATTTTTCGACGTAACTTGAAACGACATAAATCAAAACGACGTAAGTCGAGGACTGCCTGTAAACCAATTACAGGCACTTTTGAATTGTCAAGGTCGGTGAGGTAGAAAGATGAAGCTAGTTGCCCGAATGGGCGAATCTATTATTTGACATATACATCAATTTTAATTTCGACTATTTATTATTAGTGATTGTCATGGAAATCATGTCACTTGGTTCAAAAAGGTTCATTTTATATAGGTAGATTCTTTTACATATTGTGAATGAGAGAACGTTGTAGGCCTTACAGACTAGATTTGTAGACGATTTTCTATTCTGTATATTCATTCCTCTAAGTACCTAGTACTTATTGACAGGCCTGCACTGTCCTCCCATACTGTAGCGTAAAACCGCTACGGTTAAAACCTCTTCCAATCCTAATCCAAACTTTTCAATAAAATTTTTTCTTCTTAGTTGTTATTCTCATTTGAACTAGGAATCGGTAAAAAATCGTCGGATGTTTGCTTTTTGACGGTTTCACTACGTTTTTGGGACACGATACGTGTTGGTCGTGCTTATTTTTTTCTGATTATTGAGATTATAAAGTGTTTAAGGTGTAAGCCTATATAATATCATATGTGAAACATAAAATATAATAACACAAGTTTATCAGTATTACCTAAGTGTGATTTTTTGTTTGGTATGTATTGTCGTTTTTTTTCTTTTTGATCTATTTCACTCATAATTAATCAAAGATTCAGCTTGTATCGGTGGTCTGAAGTTTCTTTTTTGTTTAGATCCCGTTACAAGCCAATTTTTGGCTCCACCCTACGGGCAAGCAACGTCTGTTACCGACGACGGAGGTCGGGGCGCTCTCGCCTGAAATCCGAGCACATCACGTGCCGAGGCGTCTACGAGGCAGACGCGGAATCTGCAGCTCTGTGGCTCCGTGATTTCCTTTTCACCTGACAGACGTGTTCAGCCGTCCAAGATTTATCCGTCGCAGCAAGAACTTTATTTCAAAAGCGCACCTGATTTATATTTCCTTTAAAAAATTCTCATGTAAAAAAAACTTGACAACCTTCAAACCTTAGGCCTATCAAGACGCGTTCGATTCACTTAGTTTTTTTTGTAATTGAAATTACTCTTGTTTTCGCCTAGCTATAAGCGATTGCAATCGATTTTTTGCTAGGTAAAGTTAAAAATTTGCGTTAATTCTTTTAATAATTTTTTTTTTCTCACCACTAAGTTAACCCCACGCCACACAAAGGTCCCAAAAAATCAGTTTTTTAAATAGTTAATTTAACCTTTTTATATATTTTAATTGTCTTTTATACCTTTTTTTTTTCCTCCTTTAAAAAAAATACATCAAAATTAAACGTATTAAGTAGCGGTTTGTGTTTGACTATTACTTTCAAATATTTTACGCTACAATACCTATTATTACTGTAATTTGAAAACATTGTAAAAGCCAATTATTTTAAAAGAGTAACCGTGGAGTTTCTTGCTGGCTCTCCGTAGGAAGCGACAAATGGGAACCGTGCACCTAGCTTCTGACGTTTCTTAAGTGCCCATGCAGGCTTATGTGAAATAAAATATTTTGATTTTTGATTTTGAGATCCCGAGGTTTCTAATAATTCCCACGGAGCTGCCTATATCGTTCAAGTGACTCCAGATTCCCGGTTAAACATCATTTGATCTGACTATTAACAAGTCCCAGGGAGAAAAAAATATCTTTGGCTGGCGTTGACCTACGAAAATAATGTTTTACCAATGGGCAGTTATATGTTGTTCACGAGTTGAATCAACCGAAAATAAAACAAGCTCAAACTTTGTAACCAGGGAAGCTTTAAATTAAATACCTATTTAACTTAGTGAGATACCTACCTACATTAAATTCTGACACCTATAGAAACCTACAATACGACGGCACGGTTGGCGCAGTGGTTAAGCGATTGACTGCTGCGGTGCGTGTCGCGGGTTCGATACCCGGACGGAACAAATATTTGTATGACCTACAAGTAGTTGTTCCGGGTCTGGCTATTTGTGTATGAGATTTTAAATGTTTGTAAATGCACCCACAATACAGGAGAAAATCTTAGTGTGGGGCCACGTTTAAAAAAAAAAAAAACATGAATATCAGCGAGTAATACTTATGGGCTGTATCTTCGTCGCGGGCGAATTGCTAGTTTTGATATATGTACTGAAACTATTACATATAGCTACTTAATCTGTCCAGTCGGTTCTTGTGTTTTTATGTTTACTTCGTAATATGCGTCTTGTTTGCGACGATTTTTTTATTTTATTTAACCTTTATCTTATAAGGTGCATACCTGTCGTTTATCCAAACACGCTGCCCAGTCTCTTCCAGAGATTTCCAGTGCGTAACACAGCGTAGACTTAAGTTCAGCTTTACTGCCGATAGTTGCCAGAATGTACGTCAGAGCCCCCGCCGCACGCGCTAACTCTTCACCCGCTGAAATAAAATTAAAATATTTGTCACAACTATCTTAGGGTCGGCTTCCACTCTAACCGGATGCATCTGAATACCAGTATTATCTGACCTCCACACCCAGTTAGGTACTGTGTAATACGATAATCCTTGGTTAGAGTGGTTGTAGGTCCAGTCTCTTCACTTTTGTCGTCTATAAACGTTTACTCACGATTGACATCCCCCTTAAACCTGCAGAACCCGTCGGCAGCGCACAGGAAGCCGCTACATTTCGCGTGCCTGTCGCGCACACTGTACCACAGGCCGGCCGCGGGCCAGCTGAGGTTGTCGCACATGTGGCGCGTGGCGCGGATGGTGAGTAGCCGGGACACGTGACAGTCACGCATCATTAGGACCTGAAGAGTTTTAATCAAAGACTATAAAACCACTACTCTATGGTTTTAATGTTCGTTAAAGATTATATAAAAATGTTAAGCAGTAATTGGACTGAATAGTCGTTCTGTGGTCGTACGTCCGAACCCAGACAGGCACATTACTTTGTGTAAATTCCCTGTCTGTCACATAGTTTATTAAAACTAACATTAGCCCGCGTTGAGGTCAAAAATTATCCCACGGGAACGTACATCCGGAATAAAAACCTAGATCACGGTCTACCGGTGTGCCAAGTTTCATCAAAATCTGTTCAGCCGGGCAATATCAGACAGACAGAACTACTTTCGCATTTATAATTAGTATACAGGCAAAGTTTTTATTCAGTGCGCAAACTGTAACCATGAATTCAGCATAAAATTATCATTCTAGACCCCCAGCGCAGAAATTTTTCGTCGGTTATACAAAAAATTAGCAGAACTAAAAAATTGAAAATAAATAATAGTTTAAAAAACTAAAAAACACGCTTTAAAAGCCAAACTAAAAAATGATGATGTCTAAAGTTTTGTTTTCGCGTCCATAATGTACTAAATTGGTGAAAAAAATACCCTGTATTATAACTTGTATCTAATAGTTTGTTAGCAACGCGACCAGTAAAGAGATAAGTAGTCAAATAATAGTTATTTCTGTAAATATATGATCAATAAAAAACTAAAAAACACGTTTTAAAAACCAAACTAAAAAAGGAGAAAATAATTTAATTCAATTAAAAAGCGTGGGGTGCTTTTTGAGGTATTTTTATAATCAATTAATGTCAAGCACCCCACGCTTTTTAATTGAATTAAATTATTTTCTCCTTTTTTAGTTTGGTTTTTAAAGCGTGTTTTTTAGTTTTTTAAACTATTATTTATTTTCTATTTTTTAGTTCTGCTAACTACAAAAACGTGTTTTTTTTTCTCATTTTTTTTTAAATTATTGAATTGTCATCGGTCCTCGACAAGTTTACAAAGTTTCAATGAAATCTGACCGTTTAAAGTGGGTCAAAATCGCGCTTAAAGGAGTCGGTTACAAACAAACAAACCAACAAACAAACATACAAGTGAAGCTAATATAAAGCGTGTAAAAATCAGCTGTTTCATAGAAAAGTGCAATACCTACGCGGTCAAGATGTATGGAACAGCTTTTTTTTTGTATAACCGCCGAAAAATTTCTGCGCTAGGATGTCTAGAATGATATGCTGAATCAATGGTTACAGTTTGCGCACTGAATAAAAACTTTTACGTACCTTAACAATTAACGCCCAGTTCGGTTGTGGCTGTGCCAACAACACAATCAGCTCCAACCCTATAGCGGTTTTATTGCACAGGTCGTGCGTACTTTTTACAGACGGGTCGTCCAACTTGTCGAACAGTTTCGGACTGACAAACGTAAACCACGGGTACGGACATTCTCTTGGAATCGATGGAGGATCCCTCTCCTTAAATTCCTGAAATTTTTAAGATTATAAGCTGTTGCTTTGAATATATACCTAACCTTAGTTTTAGTATACTTATGCGAAAAACGAAATACGTGTCTAGTATTTTTATGTAAAGAATCTATGTACAAAATTGCAAAGTAGAATCATGAGAAATCAGAAAGTTATAAGTTTGTTATGTTACCTAGTTGTCTACACAAACATGTTCACCACGCGGCCCTCGCGCCGCCGCCGCCCGCCCGCGCTTCCAGCGTCGTATTGTGCTTATTGATAAATAATTAGGCATTAGGTACTGTAGCGTAAATCCGCTACGGTGAAAACCTTTTTCGATTTGTATTACAACCTTTTTTAACCGACTTCAAACAGGAGGAGGTTATCAATTCGTCGGAACCTTTTTTTTTTTTAATTTTTTTTTTTTTATTTTTTTTTATGTATGTTCCCCGATTCCTCGAAGATGGCTGGACCGATTTGGATTTAGTTTTTTTTGTTTGAAAGGGTATACTTCCCAGGTGGTCCCATGATCATCAAGTCAGGATCTGATGATGGGATCCTGGAGAAATAGAGAGAACTCTTCAAATTTTATAGGCACACAAAGCGATTTAGGTATTGTTTGGAAGAGTACTTTCTCGTAGTGGTCTCATTTCAATTTGGTGAAGATCTGATGAAGAACTTTGGAGATAGGAAACGGAACTCCTCAATAAATGATAGCAAATGGACTGGGATTGCTGAAATCTCATGTCTGTCTATTGCTTACACCACTTCATAACATAACATCACGCCGGTATGCTGTGAAGGGGTAAGCACATGTGAACCACTAAAAAGTGAAAAATAAAAACTTTTTCCAAAAAAAAACAACCGACTTCCAAAAAAACACTACAAAGTGAAAAATAACTTTAATTTCGGAAGGCGGTGACAAAAAATTCAAATATAGCTCCAAAGACATCGACTTCCGAAATTAAAGTTATTTTTCACTTTGTAGTGTTTTTTTGGAAGTCGGTTGTTTTTTTTTGGAAAAAGTTTTTTATAAAACTCCTCATACATTTTAAACATCGATTTAGAATAAAATTGTGAAATGTTTTATTTGACATATGGGACTGCAGATTTGGGTGCCATCGATGGTGGCACGAATTTATTGTATGAACTAATACACTAAAATTTATACAGGAAAAGTTTTTATTTAGTGCGCAAACTGTAACCATGAATTATAAATATGAAATACAGCAATAATCTATTATTCTAAAGCTGTGTCCGTTTCGGAGAATTTTAAGTTTTCTTCGAAATTAATTTGGACGTCGCGTCGACCGCTGATTACAAGTCGAATTTCGGTTTTCCCCGACGGGCTAGAAAACGACGGTGACCTACGTCGGCGCGGTTTTGCCAGAAGACCTGACGCGCTTGAAGACCTCACGTAGACTCTGCCGCCACGCTCAAAATCAAAAGTCATTTATTCAAACTAGGCTGAGAATCTGCACTTTTTGAACGTCAAAATTACATAAGACAGTCCCCCAAAACGCCCGCCCTTCACCACCTCCTAGTGCTTTAGCTGGGAAGAAGAAGTGGCGCAACAAACTCCCCAGCAGCACAGCTGTCTGTTAAGGCGCGTGCCCTACCAAAACTTCGTGCCAGCCATGTTTTGGGCAGTTTTTTGGAGCTATATAATGAGTATATAGCTCCAAAAAACTGTAAGTAAAACTGTAAACTGTATGTAGTCGCGGGCAAAGCTAGTAAATAAATAAATACTTTAAAAAAAACCGAAAACATCCATTGTGGAATCAAGATTATGTAGGATTTTAATGTATTTTTTTTAGTTGATATTTCATTTAAATAATATATATAAATGAAGCATCAACTAAAAAAAAAATACTTAAAAAAAAACGAAAACATCCATTGTGGAATCAAGATTATGTAGGGTTTTAATGTATTTTTTTAGTAGGTGTTTTTTGAGGTAATTTTATAATCACTTAATGTCAAGCACCCCACGCTTTTTAATTGAATTAAATTATTTTCTCCTTTTTTAGTTTGGTTTTAAAGCGCCTTTTTTACTTTTTTAAACTATAATTTTTTATAATACTTATATATTATGTGCACTTGCCGTAGATACTCAATAAATCGACTGCGCGTCTGGTTGAGTGTGCTGAAGCGTTATTCCACGTTCTCACGGCCCGCTTTCTCACAGGCCAGACCGCGCCAAGCCAGGCCGATAGGCCGTGGGAACATACGATGCCGAGGAGGTCTCCGGCGGCCAGTCGTCGCCGGCGCGGGGTGACGCAGCGCGGGGCCTGGCGCCTGTCACGGCCCGTACAGGCGCGTGTCATTTAGCTTCGTTTATGAAATGTTGACCACTGAATAAAACCACAACAGTGGGAATGCTCAACTCGGACTGCGATAGGCCTCGACAGGTAGCCGTGCAGTAACACCTGGCGCCACCTGTCAGTTAACGGCCCTTGGGACCGCGGCGTTATCACGATGAAGAAAGATCGCGCTGTGAAGGTGGATACTGACCGGCGTCACGGGGCAAAATGCACCTAACATTGTACCAAGCGAGCATTCATGCAGTCAGTACGGCAAAACATGCGAGCGAGCAACACTGATTTTAGCACTCGGTGTAACGACATGCTCGCTGCGAATGTTACATTACGCCCCGTAGCGTCGATCATTACCCAAATTAAGAGCGCTGTTGAAAAAATATATTCAAAACCAGGCAAAAATCTATTAGATTGTCAATATTATATTATTGTGATTTCTATTGTTTCTATGTATCCTTTGTTGGAGATATCAAATAGATAAATAAATTAAGCGATGTTGCTCGAAAGAGCACCGACATACCTACAGTTATCCGAGTGAAAACCAACCTATTTACTCAGATCCACCAGTAGGCATGGCCGTAATTTTGGATTTTTATTTCCGAATTTTCGCCACTGGACCTCCCTTGAAACCCCTACCTCGAAAACTGACATCACGAAAATTTGCACATTTATTTACTTACTCTTTTTACTCCCAAACCTCCTAATAAATTATACCCTACTTTAGGATGAATGCTACTTTTATATGTATGTAGGTATGTGTCCATAATAGGGTATCACACCCATTTTTGAAAAAGTGTATTAATTAGATACAATAGAATAAACCACAAAAAAAAACAACCGACTTCCAAAAAAACACTACAAAGTGAAAAATAACTTTAATTTCGGAAGTCGGTGTCTTTGGAGCTGTATTTGAATTTTTTGTCACCGCCTTCCGAAATTAAAGTTATTTTTCACTTTGTAGTGTTTTTTTGGAAGTCGGTTGTTTTTTTTTTTGGAATAAGTTTTTAATTTTCACTTTTTAGTGGTTGACATGTGCTTACCCCTTCACAGCGTACCGGCGTGATGTTATGTTATAAACTGGTGTAAGCAATAGACAGACATGAGATTTCAGCAATCCCAGTCCATTTGCTATCATTTATTGAGGAGTTCCGTTGCCTATCTCCAAAGTTCTTCATCAGATCTTCACCAAATTGAAATGAGACCACAACGAGAAAGTACTCTTCCAAAAACTTGCTAAATCGCTTCGTGTGCCTATAAAATTTGAAGAATTCTCTCTATTTCTCCAGGATCCCATCATCAGATCCTGACTTGATGATCATGGGACCACTTGGGAAGTATACCCTTACAAACAAAAAAAAAACAAAATCCAAATCGGTCCAGCCATCTTCGAGTAATCGGGGAACATACATAAAAAAAAAAAACTTTTTCCAAAAAAAAACAACCGACTTACAAAAAAACACTACAAAGTGATAAATAACTTTAATTTCGGAAGGCGGTGACAAAAAATTCAAATACAGCTCCAAAGACACCGACTTCCGAAATTAAAGTTATTTATCACTTTGTAGTGTTTTTTTGTAAGTCGGTTGTTTTTTTTTGGAAAAAGTTTTTTTTTTATGTATGTTCCCCGATTACAAATAAAACATTTCACAATTTTATTCTAAATCGATGTTTAAAATGTATGAGGAGTTTTATAAAAAACTTTTTCCAAAAAAAAACAACCGACTTCCAAAAAAACACTACAAAGTGAAAAATAACTTTAATTTCGGAAGTCGATGTCTTTGGATAGCTCCAAAGACATCGACTAAAGACTAAAGTTATTTTTCACTTTGTAGTGTTTTTTTGGAAGTCGGTTGTTTTTTTTTGGAAAAAGTTTTTATTTTTCACTTTTTAGTGGTTGACATGTGCTTACCCCTTCGCAGCGTACCGGCGTGATGTTATGTTATAAACTGGTGTAAGCAATAGACAGACATGAGATTTCAGCAATCCCAGTCCATTTGCTATCATTTATTGAGGAGTTCCGTTGCCTATCTCCAACGTTCTTCATCAGATCTTCACCAAATTGAAATGAGACCACTACGAGAAAGTACTCTTCCAAAAAATTGCTAAATCGCTTCGTGTGCCTATAAAATTTGAAGAATTCTCTCTATTTCTCCAGGATCCCATCATCAGATCCTGACTTGATGATCATGGGACCACCTGGGAAGTATACCCTTTCAAACAAAAAAAACAAAATCCAAATCGGTCCAGCCATCTTCGAGTAATCGGGGAACATACAATATGCACACACACACGCGACAATAACTAATTAGCGGAGTAAGTAAGACAGCAACCGGCTTGCACGAGCGCTTGTGACCGATTGGGATTGGAACGACAAAATGCACGGCTTAGTCTGGTAAATCGCTCAGAACTGTGCGTACAAACTTTCATTTGCAGTTGGAATATATGAAAAAACGTGTTTATCGACTACAATGTTAAGTTTTGCTACAGTCCGGAATTGAACATTTTTGGGCTGTATCACCTGAGTGAAGCCGCGGACAGCCGGACACAGCTTTGAGACGGAACCCTTAAGGCGGAAGTCCTACTCGCACTTGTCCGGTTTTTATCAATACGAGAGATTAAGAATAGTGGCATTATGACCTACCTGATGTATAAAATGCAAGTCAGCCCCTCTATAAACGAAACACTTGAACAGTTCATTGCACTTAGCATGCACATCCCTGACGTCACGAGTCTGATGCTTAGCGTCCAAACCTGCTAGGTCTGACCCATTTGCACATATAGACGGCAGTAGCTGAGCCACGCAGAGAAGAATGTTAAGGATATCGTTGAGAAGAAGGCGGGTTGTCGTTTCCGTTGTGTTAGTCTGAAATGAGTAGTTTGAAGACGTTAGTGAAGACGTGAAGTAGTCAGAGACTAGTTTGAAGTGGTTGGAAATTATTAATTTTAATTAAAGTGCCTTAAGGTCGGTTTTTAAGTGTCACATAAATGACTTAATATTTATTCAAGTGTTTCTTTATTACATTCTGAAGTTACTTCATCTTCATTCCATGAATGCTAGCTATAATTTGGTGGTTGTCTCCATATTCCCAAAATAGACGCGTCAGCTTTTTTTCACCAATAAAAAAAAGAAGGAGGTTCTCAACTCGGCTTTATTTTTAAAACGCTTTTTATTAGCTTCACCTGTATGTTCGTTTGTTTGTTTGTAACCGACTCCTCTTTTGGACTGATTTTGACCCAATTCAAACGGTCAGATTTCATTTAAACTTACTAGACTTATCTCGCTTTTGTAGTTAGCAGAACTAAGAATTCGTTTTTTTTTTATTGTTTACTAGCTGTGCCCGCGACTTCGTCCGCGTGGAATAGTGACTTTTTGGGCAGCATATTTTGAATTACATAATAATATACCGTCATTTGGGTAGCAAAAAATGTACTTTATAAATGAAATATGCAAACAGTCAGTATTCAAGTGAATCGCAATAATCGAATGAAACTATTCGCTTATACTCTCCAGGATACGTGCGTTCGCTACGAATAACTGAATCCTTATGGCAGCGGCGCGTTTTTTTTTTTTTTGTAGGGCATCTCGCAGTTGGCCTTGAGAGGCCGTGACTGCTCAACCGGGCTTTCCTGGGGCTGCCATTAAGAAGTTAATCTTAACGCCTCCAGCCAGGGCTTACAAACTAAATTTATAAACTAAGCGACTGCACGCTGAGGGCACCCCCTGTGGGGTACGGACCTCGGCTCAGGGCGTCACTGATAGGGGGACAGCTATCACTATTGGGGACATGCTGGATCGAATTGGGGCAGCGGCGCGGCTCTCAGCGCGCTTTATATAGCCGCGGACGCGCAGGCGCGAGGCGTGTACGTACTCTGATAGAATACCTTAACAAATGTTCGCCGTGATGCTTTAAATTGACATAACTTTTTTATTTATGAATGTATTTCGATTGTACAGACACCACTTTTCTACAATTTTATTATATGTATAGATGTATAGATTACCTCAGAACTCCGCCATCATAACCGTTTTTTTTTCTAGAACATAATTTTCCACTTACTTGACAATATCTCACAGTAAGTATGGTCAGCGTTTCATTGAGCATCCCAGCGAATATCCTCTGTGCCATCCGCGGTGGTACCGTGTCCCAAAGATCCCTTCTACTACCTGGAAAAACCAAACCAAGAATTCAGCGGTAATGGCTCCAGTTTTCACGGGCACACCAGAATCAATGAAATGAAGTCTAAACTAAATAAACTTTCCCTTGTCTGCGAGAGCAACAAAGTGATCAGAGTAGACTGAGTAGCTGCAGGCTTAGCACGAGAACCGTAGAGAAGCGTTTTGTCGACGGAAGAGTAGATAAGTTGACAGTTTTGTACCGAGAAATGTACACAAGCGATTTCCATTCTACGGTAGAATAGAAATAGAAAGCGTCATGCTAAGCCTGCTGGTCAGAGGCAGGCGTGGGTTTTGTGAAAACGTGTCAAAACACCGTCTGCGCCAGCTGCGCCAGTGACCCAGTGTGCTAAATAGCTGTACATGGATCTTTTCAACCTTGGGCAAAATCAGTAGGTACTTAAGCCGCCCACTTTTTTTCCCCTTACATTTCACAAATATTTTCAACAGCGCTCACTTGTCAAGGACATTCGACCACCAACTCTTGTAGGACACCAATTTCAAAATCCTTTACCGTTCATATAAAGCCACCATCCCTGTACAGATGGCGTGCCAGTCTCGTGAACCGTCCTAGTCTTGCCATCTATCGGCCGCCCCCCTGAATCTTGTAGAATGTACAGAGATAACACTCGGTTGTGAAGATCGAGGACTCGTTCACCGACAGCTTCCGACATTGTAGTGTAGCGTTTGTAGCAACCCTAAAAATTAAAGATGGGTGATAATTATAGATGGCAAAAAAAAACTTCATAAAAAATAATACTAACGCCCAGTTGCACAAAGACAAACATTAAAGCCACATTACATAGTAGATCATTAACGCTAATGATTTCATAAATTTAATTATGTTACACAAAACAACTTTAAAGCGCTAATGGTGCTTGCTTTGTGCAACAAAACCTGTGACAGAATGCCTAGTTTGACACTTTATTATTTAAAATTAAAGAACCATTAAAATGGAGTCTAATGTTGCTTTCTGCAACACGTTACTGGAAGATTAGTATATAATGACTGCTTTAAATATTTAAG
The DNA here is from genome assembly GCA_947359405.1 of Antitype chi. Classification (NCBI taxonomy): domain Eukaryota; kingdom Metazoa; phylum Arthropoda; class Insecta; order Lepidoptera; family Noctuidae; genus Antitype; species Antitype chi. The sequence goes on from OX375815.1 coordinate 22,833,018, forward strand.
TTCGTTTCTGCAACTGGCTGTAAGTAATTTAAAAAAGTTTACTCACGTTTAAAAATTAAAAACATGTACAAAAGTAGTCGAAGTAAAAAATGCAAAAAGCCGTCGTCACACGGTGTCCCCAGGCAGTCACCCAGCCAAGTACTGACCGCACCCGATGTTGCTTAACTTCGGTGATTGAAAGAGAACCGGTGTATTCAACATAGTATGGACGTTGGCGGAAGCAGTACCAAAATTATCAAACTTTATCAGAACTGGGCGTTTGATGTCATTCTTTATTATCTACGTTGACGGAGTACAACCCGCCTATTTTTTTTTTATATCTGATAACTTGTGCTTGTTGTTTATATTTGGGCTATACTTCTAGTAAGTAATCCAGGACCAAATAAAAGCGTGTGCGTAGTCGCAGCGGAGAAATGTCGAATTTCTTAATTTCAGTTTAGCAGATATTTAGTGTATGACGTCGTGTAGGTATGGTAAATACAAATGTGTGCATCCATCCATTGGGGAGCTATTCAACAAAAACTGTTTCCGCTGGAACTACGTTATCCCAGCGGTACTTTTTTTATCCTATGGACATTCATGAAAAAATATACATTCAATAATTAGTGTGTAACGAGAGGTAAATGTGTATGTTTAAATGAAATTTGTGTGTCATTAAACTGCGGAGAAATTCAAGTTTCCGCTCCGCTGACGTTTGGCTATTTGATGAAAATCATAAAACAGTTTAGTGCAGAGTTGTAATTTTTTAAGCACGTTGCTTTGAATTTGTGTATAGTGTGTGAAAATAGAATTTGGTAAAAATATACCGTTCAGAAGATATACCTACACGTAAAAGTAAAATAAGGTTATTACGTCCAAGAGTACTTAAAATAGAAAGTCTAGAGCCTAACTTATAACGTTTATTTGTTTCTTGTCTACAATGTCTTGCCAGGTTTCATTTATGTGCTCTTTTTTTTAACGTTTCCCCGCACTAGGAATTTCTCCTGTATTGTGGGTGCATTTACAAACATTTAAACTCACATACACAAACAGCCAGACCCGGAACAACTACTTGTAGGTCATACAAATATTTGTTCCGTGCGGGAATCGAACCCGCGACACGCAGCGCAGCAGTCAATCGCTTATCCACTACGCCAACTGTGCTGTCATGTCATGCTCTTTGTAATTAATGAGCAATGGCATAATTTACTACGACTGGACCAGTATATTGTATGACATCCGATTGTAGGAATTTTTAATGGAAAAGAAGAATAAAACACATTCCGATATTTAGTGTATTAATGCAGCTATTTCACATGTACTTCAGCTCATTACACTTAATAATTAAAGAGATATATTAAAAATACCAGAACAACCGTAATACAAGAATAAACCGACCAAGTTTGAGTGGCTACAAAAAAGCGGCCGTGCAGTATATATAAAGAATCCCAAGAAACATAACCAAAACTAGTATTATAGTATAATATAGGTATAAGTAAATCTTAGGTTTTAACAGTACATTTACGGGAATTGGTGTTCTCGTTCGAGCTTTTACAGCAGCAAATCTTATAATTCATTAAATACATGTAAAGGAATACCTAGAGATGTCTAGGATCCCTTTATCTTTGAATACTAGCGCGCTTTTCAAAAGTCATATGTCATTGACGTGTTGTCTTGAGTGACACAATAGATGGCGTCAGCTACCGAAGATTGGTAAAGCAGCATTATTGTTTTTACTCTGTGTGGCTGGGATTTGAGTGACTAGAAAAACATTACAAAAATAATTTAATTCGTTAATTGGAAAAAGATAGGCAAATAAACTTTAAATGTCGTTTCTTTGTTTTACAGGTAATGTTTGTAGCTTTAGGATAATCTAATTAGTGTTTTTTTTCGTAATACGAAAGTGAAAATAAAAACTTTGTTTTACAAAGCAACACATGGTTTAATTTGTCGTTATAAACTGAAAAAGATAACAAATAGACGTATTGTCTTATATACATATCAATTATGTTTTTAAATATTAGAATATCAAATAGTTACCGAAACGCAGCCAGACTACGGACGCTAATAAATCTACATTGGGTCCATGTAAGGCCAGGAAAAAGCGTGAAATTTAATTTAATCATTTAATCAAATTGTACCCACCCAGTAACATCAAAATATTTATACGCTGGAAGCACCACAATATTAAGGACATAATAATTACCTACTGTTATAACTTTTGTAATATTCTGACTAATAAATGCATTTTTTTTATACAGATGCAATTATTATTGTAATCATTTCGTAAGTTTAAGAAAAATACAAGTGACTTAGGTACTAGTTTTATCACGAAAGTTATTAGTTACTTGATCAAGAATTGTGTACCTACCCACCTGTACCAATCCAACAAAGCAATCCGATAATGATACAACACTGAAAATTTTAGAACGTTAGCTCTGTATACTGCACGGCCGCCTTTTCGTAGCCACTCAAACTTGGTCGGTTTATCCATGTATTACGGTTGTTCTGGTATTTTTTATTATATCTCTTTAATTAAGTATATATAACAGGTTTTTTTCCGTAACAGCCGTCAAAGGGCGACCACTTCTTTCTTCATCCCCCAAAGTTAGCCGACCGCGCCTGAATTCGTTATACCAACGATACACGGTTGCCTTAGAAGGGCCTGCATCCATGAATGCCATTTGAAATCTCATCGTACGATTCGTCCGGTTTCAGGCGACAATTGAAATCGTAAAAAATCATAGCGCGAAAATGTTCCCGGCGCAGAACCGTTTTTAATGACACACGATAATTTAAATTGGCTCGCAAATAATGTGGAGGGAAATTTTGAAATTGGAACGTACCTATTTTTACTTACAAATAATCATATTTTCAAAATAGATTATAAGTGGCCAGTCTCTCTAACATAAAAACTTTTTTCTTAATACTTTCTGAGTGACCTGGTATGTACCTGAAGTAGCGAGTACCTCTCCGGGTTGCCACTATCTTCAATATGCTGCACATAACAATACAGACTGTTCTTCAACAACGCCGCGGCTCCAAGCGTGGCGGTTAGTACCGGGAGATCAGCGTGGTCGAGAGCTTCTTGCGCTAGCATGTGAAGATGCTCTGGAAAAATTAAGATTTCTATGATGGACAGAACTTGTGTAAAGATGTAAACAGAATTTTTTATACAATCTACAGCGCTTTCTAGATAGGTACCTACATGTAGTTTCTTTACCACACGGCTGCCTAAGTAGCTTTATTAATCTATAATTGGTCTATAACATTCCCACTGCTGGGAAACAAGATTTTCTTTCTGTGAGACAGAGAGGGCCGCAATCCACCATTCGGAATTATTCCGATCTGTCACCCCGCTTTGTCCCCTTAGGGTGACAGATAGGAAAAAAAAGTTTGATCTGTCCCCCTATTAGCAATGAGGGGACAGTTCGAACTTTATTCACTCCTTAACGGTTTCATCTGTCCCCCTATCACAGACAGGGGGACAGATGAAACTTTTTATTCCTGTTTGTCCCCCACAGAATTTAATATATTAATTCTTAAAACTAATGCCACACATACTGCAACATTACATTAAATTAAAGACTAGTGGTTTAGGTTTATAATCATCAATATTTAAATAAGTTACAAATATTTCTTTTGTTTTTCTATTAATCAGCCACAGTCCCATAAATCACAGTACGTATAGTAGATACAATTACAATCAGTCTTCTGACTTAATTCAACTTAATTACAATAAAAAAATATACTAATAATAAGAATATTTTGTTTTCTTATTGATTGATAGAATCAGTCACAGTCCGATAAATCACAGTAGGTATTGTACATATTACAATCAGTCTTCTGATTTGACTTCATATTAGGCTATATGAAGTCAAATCAGAAGACTTTACAAATGAAAACTTTTAAATAATAATAAACTTAAAGTTGTAAATAATCTCAAAATATAAATTAACGAAAGTTACAAATGAAAACTTTTAATAGACTAATAATAAACTTAAAGTTGTAAATAATCTCAAAACATAAATAAACGAAAATCACTAGTATAACGAATTTTAAAACTTTTCCAAAGGTCGTAAGAATAATATAATAATATGTATAAATAAAATATCCATCGCAACTTCTCCAACAAATGACCAATAGTAATTTCACCACCTACAAACTGCATTTGACAATTATGTATACATATTACATATATATGTATATTCGTCTTTCATAATATTTCTCTTTGTGCAACAATTTGACGTCGGAGGTAATTGGTTTTGGATCTGTTGTGATATGACTCTATAAAAAGCTGCATCCTTTTCTAGAATAACTAAAAGCATATTTAAGTTGGGTTTTTTTTTCCAATTGCATTATTTAATCCATGGTGCCAGCCTTCCAGAAAGTTTGTAGTACGATGACGTTCATTAAAAACACACCATATTTTTCTAAACTCAGCATCATGCGGTCTAATCCATTGTTTGATCATATACAAACGAAATTTCTTGCTCTGATCATCATCTGGACTTTCTGATGCGATGTATGACCATCCATTTAAAATTTCATTATCAGGTATCAATGGAAGTACGGCACTCAGTGCCACTTGTCTTTTCAAAAGTTTTGACTTAGTTAGCCCAAGAGCTGCTCCCTTCTTCCACACAGCTTTATTATAGTGAAAGAAACAACATTTATTTAACTGTGACTTCTGGAAAAACCCTTGAGTAAGAAAGAGAGAACCGATCTATTGTTTATTTGCACCGAGTAAATTCCCGGAAGAGCCGGCTTTTTTGGAAACAATAATGGAGTGCAAGTAATTCTCAACCATATTGTATAAATCTTTAAGTTGTCATTCGCAAAATAAGTTTTGATATTAACTATAGTACTGACATACAGAGTACAGACAGAAATTTTATTTTGTTTGATAACTCCTATAGGAATGAAAACGTCAAGACTTGAATTTATTTACTTCATTCCTGAATAATACAGAATTAATTACCTTAATAGAAGCTGCAATTTTATCTAAACAAGTAAAATTTTCTTATTAGGAACATTTCCTCATCTAAAAGTTAACATATTGTTAGTAAAAATTAACATTTGTAATATGAAGTCAAATCAGAGGACTGATTGTTATTATACTTATTATACCTGGAATACCTACGACGTGATATATGGGACTGTGGCTGATTAATAGAAAAACAAAAGAAATATTTGTAACTTAAATAAGTTACAAATATTTAAGTTGTTTGTTGTTGTGTTGTTGTTGTTGTTAGTTTTGTTTTGTTATTGTTATTTTTTTTTTTAAGACTAGTGGTTTAGGTTCCAGGTAAACCACTAGTCTTTAATTTAATGTAATGTTGCAGTATGTGTGGCATTCGTTTTAAGAATTAATATATTAAATTCTGTGGGGGACAAACAGGAATAAAAAGTTTCATCTGTCCCCCTGTCAGTGATAGGGGGACAGATGAAACCGTTAAGGAGTGAATAAAGTTCTAACTGTCCCCTCATTGCTAACAGGGGGACAGATCAAACTTTTTTTTCCTATCTGTCACCCTAAGGGGACAAAGCGGGGTGACAGATCGGAATAATTCACCATTCGGGCCAAGTGCGGTCGACATCTTCGAATTTTTGGTTCTAGGACATGCCGGTTTCCTCACGTTGTTGTCTTTCACCGTTCTAAGAGCTGTGGTGATGAAATTAATTTCATAAAGTGCCCGACTCGACTCGTAAGTCGGGCTGTTATCTGCTGGGCCAACATTGCTCACGGCTGTATAAATATATAAACCGATCGGTATGTTAAATTGGGGTCAATATTTTCGTGTTGTCGTATCTAGCCTATAAAAGCCTAGCCTATAAATTAACAGGTAACTACATAAGTAAGTAAGTCGTTTATTTGCATATGGTAAATGATTTAATTTAATTTTGTCTCGTAATTTTAATTACTTTGCATACCTACTATTTTACAGAATCAAGATTATCTAACTGAACAGACAACTGTACTGCTGGGGAGTTTGTTGCGCCACGTCTTCTTCCCAGCTAAACCACTAGGAACTGGTAAGGGCGGGCGTTTTGGGGGACTGTAGGTATTATGTAATTTTGACACTCAAAACCTGCTGATACTCAGCCTAATTTTAATAAATGACTTATGATTTTAATTTTTAGACAACAAGATTCATTGACGCGCAAACTGAAAGCATACATTTAGCACTTGGATCTAGACCCTTAGACTAGAAAAAAATCTGCTAATTTCTTCTTAATAAACAACGAAAATTTTCGACTCAGGGGGTTCATCATGTACTGAATCCATTGTAACAGGATGGCAATTTACATTTTTCAAAATGATAAATTATATTTATTACTGTAAATTGGTTAGAAAAAAGACTTAAGTAGGTACCTACCTACCTTCGCGTCAAAAATAATTTATGTTTAGAAACTGTGTAAGTAGATAAATTCGGTGTTTCCAAACGGACTAGGTACTGTGAGAAGAAAGACCGAAACAAAGTCAGAGGTCAGTCTTTTTTAAAGTCTAGATTTTTTGTGGAATAAAAACGCGATGCGACAGACGCGCTCTCCATTTTGCATCGCGCTTTAAGAGATACCGCACAAAGCCTAGTACAGTCCTGCCTTTGATCCCTTTAAGGCCCATAGTATCCTCATCTCCCGTTTGTATGCAAAAGCACAACTGCCGCCCGCGCCCGAGCAGGGCACCTCTGAGCCTTTATCTCAAAATGGGGATATTCCTTTGATTAATTTACAATTGTGCTTCGGCGATTCTGTGGTACCTCTAACTATCTATTTTTCAGTGTATTTTTTTTTCCAAATAACGAAGCCGTTTAGTAGGAGTATGGAATAGAAGCCAAAATATTGCGTGTTGGAAAATATTTTTTACAGCAAAAGTAACCATACAAAAAAAGTACTTCCGGCAAAATGATTTATATGAATCTAAAGCAAAATCATAAATTTTTCAAATCTTCAAGACAAGCCGTTAATGAGCAGTACGGTTCATAAAGTGACCGTGTTACGCTACCAAACGGAACGTAGGCCCTTAAGTTGGAAATAAATACTTAAACAGTACCTACCCAACAGAGAATCACCAGACTTGATAGCCAGCTGCACAAACTTGTCTGGGTCAGAAGTCTTGGCTACGCCAAAATCTCCTTTCTCATCCTCTTTCGTTATCACAAACATACCTGATCCTTGTCTGTAAATGATTAGCATTTGGTGAAGACTTTCTCTATAACTGTGACACTGAGAGGCAGTTATTTTTTTGATACTTGAAGTCATAGCTATATTTACTTAATGCAAAATTGCATATCTAAGCTTTTCGACTCAGGGGGTTCATCATGTACTGAATCCATTGTAACAGGATGGCAATTTACATTTTTCAAAATGATAAATTATATTTTATTACCTACTGTAAATTGGTTAGAAAAAAGACTTAAGTAGGTACCTACCTACCTTCGCGTCAAAAATAATTTATGTTTTGAAACTGTGTAAGTAGATAAAGGAGTTTTCGGCGGGATCGGGTTGGAACATGTCGCACGAATTTTCATTTTCATGAAATTTAGTGAAATAGCGAATTAAATTGTATAATTTTGGTAGTGAATTATTCAATTTAGTTACATGTGTGTGCACAATAGTGAAGGTGAAAATAAGTGACTACCGTGGACTTTTCGTGTTCCCCCAAAAACTCATGTTAGGTTGTTGTAAAGTTGCTTCCGCTTTACAATAACTTTGACTTGACTGGACTTGACTGACTAAAGACGACTATGACTTTTTTGTAACTTCGTGCCCGATATCGGGCCATTTACTTGATCGAAAAGAAAAATTACTTGACACTGGCTAAATGCACAAACCGTGCGAAGCCAAAGCCCAAAAAAAAAACAGTAGATAAATTCGGTGTTTCCAAACGGACTAGGTACTGTGAGAAGAAAGACCGAAACAAAGTCAGAGGTCAGTCTTTTTTAAATTCTAGATAGTATTGTTTCTTAATGCTATTGGCAGAAACACAGATTAACATTCTTATCCGCCTAGATGATTAAGGGTAATTTGCATTTCTATAATTATTATGTTCAAGCTACAATATTTAACCACCAATATACACTTATCTCTTAATTTCTTGGTACATACTTAAATGCAATGGAGAATTCTTCTTCAAGCCAAAGGACTATTTTGACTGAAGCAAATGAAGCATTTCTGGGAAAATCTAGTCTTCCACCCACAACACCTTTGCAAATAGTTTCAGATAGTACAGTTTGATTTTTCTGAAAAAATAAAATTGTCATGAATATCAGTCTTAATAATAATGTGTGAAAATGTAACTACTCTTATCTAGAGCTAGGTACCCATCAGCATAATCAGACAACACATGTCAGAGGCGCAATTCTCGTAATTTTAAGAACGGTCAGTCTGAACTCAGTCTCAATGTGTCAAAAATGCCTTGAGTTTCCATACATTTTTGACAGGGTTTGACACTTGATAGTCACCGAGATGACACTGCGACTAGATTTTGAACGTACCTATTTAATTAAGAGAATAATGGTCTTCAGATGTCACATGTCTTTGAAATTTTGGGTCTAGGACAAGCCGTATCCCTAACAATGTTTTCCTTCACCACTTTGAGGGGAGTGGTGATAAAATGAAATTTACACAAAGTAAAGGGCCAAATTTTCTCTCACTCGCCTAGGCCACAGGCCATGGATAGAGAGTTGTGATAGGTACACCACAACATTGTGTCCTAGGCTTATTTCCAGCAGTGGACTGTGATAGGGTGGGTTCATTGATTGAAAGTGCCTGCCATTACAAATCATAAGTGCCATCACTCTCAAAAATGTTTATGGTTAACTTATCAACAAACTGAATGACAAACATACAGCAGATAATAAAATCATATCAAAATGGTCAAAATTAATTATTAAACTGTCTTGATTTTCCTTTCATACTAATTGCTACTGTACATTATGGCTAAAATTGATCATTTATTATTTAGGTACTTACCTGATAATACTCCAAATCCCTTTGCAACAATATAGGTATGCGGTCCATAATATTCCCATCTTCAATGACCTCCATTTTGGATACAAAAATAAAACAAAACCCAAACAATAAAACCTATTTACTATGAAATAAAATAAAATTACAATTTTCAAATTAAACTATGAGAACACTTATTAAATTCTACTTTGCTTTTAACAATTTTTGATATTTCTTCTTGTAATAATTTATGCAAGCTCATTCCGTCATGTTTGTAAACCCAATGGCCTCCGTTTTTGAGAACTAAGTCATAACGTTTTGGTCCAGAGGCTGGGGAGCTGAGCCAGATTTGTTTGTTGGGAGTTTGTCTGTTTATAACGTATGTTCCATATTTAGATCCGAGGGCTACCGTTAATACTCCGTCCTGAAATGTGAAAACGATTTATGACGTGAAGACTTCTTTAAATTTGCTACCATACGGGGGCAATCCAAAAAACCTAATGATAATAAAATCGGGGGATACAGTTTGACGTTGTAGTTTCGAATCTATCCTCTACATCCAAAATTAAATTTTACCACTGGATAGCTAAAGGATCAAAGAATTCATTACGATAAACGAGAACAGTGACGCATCGCGCGCGGTGGAGGGAGATGCGCCGGCATTTTGAGGTTATTTTGCTGCGTATCGAGATTTGCAATTAGTATAACTTGTGACTCGGAGAACCTACGATGTTCTTTTAAGTTTTATATTGTAACACAATAATTATTTGTTTCCTAGCTTTTATCCTAAATACATAAATAAAAATATTTAATTAAAAAAATATAACCCGTTACATAAACATATTCACGTACCTACAACACACGGCCGGGTCCATGACACAGCCACACCCCATTTTTTTTAATTTAAATGATGTTATATTTTATATACTTTTTTATTTTAGATTAATATGTTAGTATGGAAGAAAAAGACATGTTGTGCTGACCCTAAAATAAATTGGGATAAGGGCAGTAGAATGATGGTGATATTTTTTAATTTTATCTGATTTTTGTATTTTAGCTGTCTGGCTGGCATACCTTTGTTTATTATCATAGTTAAAATGTTCCTAAAATTAAGAGGGCTATTACAAATTGAAGTATTTAGTTTTAGGTAAATTTTACGGCGCGTGGTAGCTGATCGTGCGTGCGTGTATAGTGAAGTATGCAGTATGCTACTCAGATATGCTAACCATTAAGATTCGGACGCCCAGGAACAAACCGGGACGGACTTATAGCTAAAGCCCGCGCGTCTCGAGATATATTAGTGATTCATAGCGTTGCATTCAAAAATTGTTTAAAAATATTATTTTACTTTTAAATAGACTGTTTCTTTTTTCTAGCAAGTTGACTTAGTAACCTAAGTTATTAAATACTTTTTGTTTGAATTTCGATTAAACATACATAGATAAAAAATATGATTTCAGGTGAAAAATTATCATTAATTTTCTGTTTTACGGAATTATTTTTGGGTTGTTATGTATGAAACATAAAAAAATGATTTGAGCATTCCAAATAACAAGCTACAGTCCTACCACAGACATTTTTATAAATGACTAAACTATTAAATGCTCCATGTAACAGAGCATCAAAAGATGACCCAAAGCAAGATTTTACGAAACATCCTTTGCCGAGACAAGGTTTTTACTAACTTATGTACTTACACAAATTGAAAAATTTGTTTAGAGCGCTCCCTAGACAAATAATGAAATTTTCCTGGACATATTTTTATTTTTTGCCTATATCTAACCCATACTCTACTCTGGAACAGGCACAGAGAGCTGTCCTCAAAGTCATGACCTCGAAGCCGTTTAGATATCCCACCTCAGCTCTTTACACCGAATGCCGGGTCCTCACTGTGAGACAGCTCTTTGTTCTCAGCACTATCCTGCGCAAACATCGCTCTGTGGTTTACAACCCGAATGCTGCTAAAAAACGTAGATTCTACGAGGTATGCTCAACTGGTGGATGTAGAACGGCCCTTGCTCAGCGTCATTATGATGTTCTGTCTGGCCATTTATACAATAAAATTAATAAACTGTTAACCATTGCTCCTATGTGCCTAAATGGTTGTAAGACCCAGGTCACAAAGTGGTTATTGACAATCAATTATGATAAGACTGAAGATTTATTACGTATATCAATCGCTTAGTCTAACGCAGTTAATAAGGTCATATATTCTTAAATAATATTTATATACATACTATAGACTAACATAAACACAAGTTCTCACCATATTTCTCTCGCTCTCAATTACATACATATGTTCTTCAATAGGCCAAATCACAGTTGCATTTATTAGTAAATAGTTATTTTGATAATAATATATTGTGCTCGGCTTACAACTACTGATACATGTTCAATTATAGGCGAGGACGCTGGCACCCTAAACACAAGTTAAATCTTACATTGGGTGCCAGAGTTCATCGAAAACACTCTTTCCCCTAGTTGTAACGCTGCATAGTGTTTATTTTATAAGTGTTTTTTGTACACCTGAAGGTAATAAAATATATTTTTTTTTTTTTTTTGATAATCACTCATGAAATCTCGAGTCAAACGCTCAAATTCAAGAAAAAATGTGAAAGCACCCTTAACTACAAGATATAAGATAATTATGATGATCACACACAAGTTATAACTTTTTGTTGATAAGAACATGCAATAAAATAATAGTTTGGTACTTGAACATGACACAGTTTACACTTGAGTAAATCAAAATTCTGAAAGTAAAACTTATATAACTTGGTAAATTGTTAAGAAACCAGTTAATTAAAGTTCTTCATAGAAGTAGAAGAATTTGTACCATGTCTAAATAGATTTTTAGCTACTACAATTAATCTATACTTCGTTAAACTTACTAAAGCAAGAATGAACTACATTTGCATTTGGTTATAAAATAGACTAGGAACACTTACACTGTACGTGACGTCAGCCCCTTTTAAATTGGAAGAGGCGTCCACAATTTCCTCGAAATAATCACAAAGAGATTCAAGAGTTTCGTTACAGATTTCTTCAAAAACTACTTGGTCAACATCGGAAAATTCCGGGGCAGTCGGGTTTGACGAAAATTGGCGGTCGAACGATAATAAACTAGTGACTTTTGACGATACACGCGAGCAGTGGTGCAGTAATACTGGAGTCACACTATTGATCTGCCTTCGTGCCAGCCAGCGGCTGGTACGCAAAATATTCCTCAACATTTTGCGTATTCTATTGACTGGTCTAAGGTCAAAATTTTGTAGGTTACCTATTTGTTGATGTACGAAATGCAATGACACTGACTTTGACTTAAGTGACAGGATAGTCACAGGACAGGCATTTATTTAATTTTACCACACTGGCACCTAGTCTTTTCGCTAACAACCAAATATATTCTTTGTAACAAATTCAAAAAGTAGATAAGGCTATTTATTACCTTGCTCAATGACCTCGATGATTTGATGCCTGCGCCTGCTACGGGGATATGAACATACTGCAATAAAACGAACTAAAGATTAAGCAAGAACACAGATGTGTCGCAGAGTTGTCATTGTTGATTCGCTATCTGAGAGCCATAATACTTGTACGAGTACTTTCAACATAATTTAAATTTATTTTGAAATATAAAAATTATGCTAGATTTCAACAGTGATTTTATTGAGCACGGTTACTATTACAAGATACATTCTGAAGGTATGATGATGACCAGGTAAGTGCTTATCGGTTCTAAGTAACGGAAATAGTTAGGATGACCCAGCTTTCAACATTTATCTGATTGAGCACGGATGCTACTACATGATACATTCTGAAGGTCTGATGATGACCAGGTAAGTATTTATCGGTTCTCAGTAACGGAAATAGTTAGGTTGACCCAGCTTTCAACATTTATCTGATTGAGCACGGGTGCTACTACATGATACATTCTGAAGGTCTGATGATGACCAGGTAAGTGTTTTTCGGTTCTCAGTAACGGAAATAGTTAGGATGACCTACCTTTCAACATTTATCTGATTGAGCACCGGTACTACTACATGATACATTCTAAAGGTCTGATGATGACCAGGTAAGTGCCTATCGGTTCTCAGTAATCACAATAATAAATATCATCCGATAGCAAATTTACACCTTATAGGTAAACAGGATCAGATTAAATTTGCTGGCAAAACTTCACATACGTGATGGGTATCGCCAGCTAATTTAATTTGACCATGTATTTTCCATTATTTAGTAATATGTAAAGTTGGAAGTCTGATGTATTTCGACTATGCCGCGAATGCAAAAGTTTGGCATCAAGACACTTGCACGAAAGACAGTTGCGCGAAAAAGTGGCGGAAATTAAATTTCTTCACATCATAACGCCTGTATTCTATCAAAGGGTTGGGCAGGGATGTAGCAGACTAGAAATCAACAGTCCAATTAGACGTCAGTAGTGATCTTCGTAGTTTGTTTACAGCACATTTTTTTCTTTCTCTATTAGGCAGGTACCTACCTATATTTTCGAAATTTTCATTATGGGTGTCTGTTGGGGGGTTTATATCCAGAATTATTTAAATAAAAAGCTTCCGATGATTTAGAGTTGTATTCCGTGCAAAGACAAGACGAAGAAGAAAAAATAACAAAAGTTGCACAAAATGGTAGGTACTTATAAAATAAATCTTAATAGCTAAACGTTCAAGCAGTGAGACGCATTGGTGCGTTATTGCTCAATAAACTTGAACAGGCGTTTAAGTAAAAACGTTAGTATTCTGAACATCCCCCCGGGCGTTGAGAGATGGTCTTTCAACCAGAATCCTCGGTGTGAGATAAAGGTAACGGGCATATCTTGCTGAAAGCGCGACGAACCACTCCACATGTCGTCTTGATGTCAGCGACGCGATTGATTCCGTCCTGTCCAGGGAAAACTTCTATGACTCGGCCCAATCGCCACTTCAAAGGAGGTAGTTTCTCGTCCTTTATGAGCACAAGAGTGTCTTTTTCCAATGGCTTAGTGCGGGATCGCCATTTCACTCGCTGCTGTAGCTCTGAGACGTATTCTTTGCTCCATCAGGACCAGAAATGTTGACGGAGTTGCTCAATCCTCTGGTGTCTGGTCAAATAAGTCACGGATCGGTCCTCGAGGTTAGGTGCAGGTAATGCTGTCAGTGGCCGTCCTATTAGAAAGTGTCCAGGCGTAAGCGGCGACAAATCGTTGGAATCTGATGAGAGTGGTGGTAGTGGACGAGAATTGAGTAAGGCTTCTATTTGAACTAACAAAGTGTTCAGCTCCTCAAATGCAAGATTACAATTTCCCAGTACTCTCTTTAAATGATATTTAGTAGATTTAATACCGGCCTCCCAAAGACCTCCAAAGTGAGGAGCGTAAGGAGGGATAAAATGAAAGTTAATCTCTTCATTTGCTAAATCACTAGACAACGAATTGCAATTACCTTTTATGAACTTGCCAAGTTCGTGATATGCTCCAACAAACGAGGTCCCATTATCAGAGTAGATGTGTTTAGGTTTTCCTCTTCGCGACACGAATCGAAGAACTGATAAAAAATTGTTGCTTGTTAAATCACCTGCCAACTCGATATGTACTGCCTTAGTCGTGAAACATACAAAAAGAACAACGTATACTTTAGTAAGACGACAACCACGCCCTTGTCTAGTGGCTTACATAATCGGTCCAGCATAATCCACACCCACTGTTTCAAAGGGGTACCCCCCGGGAATCAAACGCTGCTCTGGCAAATTACCCATGAGAGGAGAGACCACCTGTCCTTTCATACGACAGCATAAAATACATTTATTGAAAATTGATTTAGCTAAACGTCTACCACCAATCGGCCAATAATTTTCTCTAATGGACGCTAGTAACAGTTGCGGCCCAGCGTGCATAAGTTTTTTGTGCATAAATTCGAATAACAATTTTGTGACAATATGAGTGGACTGTATTAATAAAGGATGTTTTTTATCGTAACAAATTGTGAGTTTTCGAGTCGACCTCCAACACGCATTAATTTATCTTGGTCTAGAAAAACTTTGAACTTAATCAATGGACTCTTTTTTGGTAAATCTTTTTTATTTAATAAAAGTGTGTATTCTGAAAATGAGTCCCTTTGCGAGAGCCTTATGATAAAATTTAATGACTGTTTTAATTCATCAGTGCTGAGAAATTGATTTTTGAATGATCCCTTTTTAGTATAACTAGTTATAAATCTCATAACATATGCCACCGACCGTTTAAGAGTAGTGAAATTTGAAAATCTATTAAATTCTATAACTGGTCGTGGACTTGCGGTTGTAACAAGTAACGAAACTTCGGAACGAATTTCAGGAAGTTTTGCCTTTGTTACTGTAGGATTACTAGGCCATTTCGAAATGTCGTATCTTAAAAATTCCGGGCCTGACCACCACAAATCTAGAGATTGCAAAAGACTTACATCTATTCCGCGTGAAATATGGTCAGCTGGGTTTAAATTTGTAGGGACGTGCCTCCAGGAGCATGCAGCTGTCTTGTCCAATATCTCTGCGATACGGTTGCGCACAAACAGCTGTAATTTATTTGGTAACATCTTAAGCCAGCCTAATACAACCGTCGAGTCAGTCCAGAAGGTGACACTTCTGACTTGAGCTCTAAGCGCATATATCACCTTTTCGTAAAGACGAACACCAACCAACGCCGCGCAAAGCTCAAGTCTTGGTATCGTCGTTGGTTTAATTGGAACTACTCGGCTTTTGGCTGTAAGCAAACGTATTAAGACGTTAGAATCATGACTTGTACTTCGAACATAAATACATGCTCCGTATGCAATTTGCGAGGCATCACTGAATATGTGCAGGTCTATATCTTTATACGAATCACAAAGTACGATCCGTGGAATACTTAATTTATTTAACATTGGTAAGTCACGTATAATATTAGACCAAATTTTGGATATGTCAGATGGCAACTGATCGTCCCATCCCAATTTATGCACCCAAAGTTTTTGCATGATGGTTTTCATAACAATAATATAAGGAGCTAATAGACCTAGCGGATCAAAAATCTGAGAAATTGTAGAAAGTATCCCGCGTTTTGTCATTACATTAGTAACATTGGGATTAATTGAATAACATAACACGTCGGGCTCAGTATGCCAGCTCAGACCTAAAGTTTTGCAAGGTTCCATTGAACCAATGTTCAAACTGAATGAAGAATGATCTGTATGATCTGACACTACTTGAGAATTATTTGATTTCCATTTTCGTAATGGCATTCCAGCTGAAGCTAGTTCTGCGGTTACCTTATGACGTATATCAAGGACCTCTTTAATTGTATCCCCTCCCGAAAGCAAATCATCGACATAAAAATCATGTTTTATGATAACAGCAATTTTTTTGTCGGTGCAATCGAGGCCTACCTGTCTAAGACACCTAGTGGCAAGATACGGTGCGCTAGCGGTACCGTACGTAACCGTATTTAACTGGTAGGCTACCATAGGTTTTGAGGGATCATCCCGCCATAGGATCTGCTGTAGCTGCCTGTCAACTTGGTGTACTATTATCTGGTGGTACATCTTTTCCACATCTGCGGAGAGGACATATTTATATTTCCTAAACCGAAGAAGAATTGACACCAAGTCATCTTGTACAGTAGGTCCTGTCATCTGTAAATGATTAAATGATACACCTGAGGTGGTGGGACTACTAGCGTTGAACACCACTCTCAGTTTTGTAGTTAAACTACTTTCACGCACAACGCCATGATGAGGTATAAAATATGCAACCTTCTGTGGATCAGGTGAACATTTCGACATATGTTTTAACTCAACATATTCCTTCATGAAATCACAATAACGTGCTTTAAATGATGGTTGACCCTTATACCTGCGCTCTAATGAAAGCAGACAGTGCTTAGCTCTATGCACAGAGTCACCTAAGTTATGATGCGATTGTTTTAAAGGTATTCTCACACAGAAACGGCCGTCCTTGAGTCGCGTTGTGTTTTGAATGAAGTGCTCTTCACACATTTTCTCCTCTTGAGAATATATTGATGACTGATGGCTAACTTCCTCAAGCTGCCAAAAACGCATTAAAAGGTTTTGAATGTCATCAGTATTTGAGTTATCAACTAAAACATTAGTTTTGGGATTGTACAGTTCACGTACAGGCAGATTGCTAACGCCGCAACCTACTTTACGCTACTCGTTTAGTTTACTTTTATAATTACTTATACTTATTAAATGAGTTGACCAATAGCTGCCGTAGCGCTATAACCGCGGATTAGCATCCAAACATAACTTACGTGTAACTTTACAAATATACTGAACTAAGGTGGAATCTGTGGTTTTCGTCAACTCACAACTTAACTACCTCTGAGCCATACATAAAAGTGGTCCTTCGAGCCGGATGACACGGCATATCATCTCGTGAGTCGTCGTGTCTCCTCATCAGCAGAGTGCTTAGCGTGGTATATCCCAGTTACGTTAGCAAATCGGTGCTATTGGCCTCCCACAAGCGGGTCTCACCAGTAGCATTGAGACGTTGCACATAGCGTAAAGGAGGGTGATCTACACTGAGTGCCTGTAACTTACGAGCTAGCAGAGATCACGTCTGCTGCTACAGCTGAACTATCGGCGAAAACTTCGCAACTTGGGTGAACTAGTACCTGTGGTGATACAACTTTACTCCACCAACGGTCAACCCAATAACTAACAAAAATGGTTCAGAGCTTGGCAGAACTGATAAGTCATCAGGAAACTACTTTCAGAGACTTAAAACTTATCTGCACAAACTACAAGAAGGACAGTGCCACCAGGAAGAACTTGGCATACCTGGAGGAGCGTCTTTCTCGGTTGAACAAAAACTGGGAGAAGTTTGTTCATAACCACCAACTGCTGGAAGAGTCTGGAGCGACAGACCTTCAATACTCCAATGACGACATTTTCACCAGTACGAAGAAGATGTATGAAGAAGTGCTGCAAGACATGTTGAAACGTAAGTCTGAATTGCCACCTCCGTCTACTAGTAAGACGGAGCAACCACCTGCGACGCCTAACCAAGGGAAGGGGCAATCGAAATTTACTTTCGACGATATCCAATTCCACATACCTCCTCGGGGAACAAGCGAGTCGACGGAGAAACAACAAGATCTTTTGCGTCAACAATACTGTAACTTTAGAGCATTCGAACGCACTGTGGAGAAGATCACCATAGCATTGGCAACACCAATGGAAAAATGGGAATTGGAAGACAAGTTAAGCACCCTGAAAACGAAATGGGAGCACATAGAAAAAGCAAATTGGGAGTTAGATTATATTTTACAAGATGACGACTCAACTTACCAACTAAAATATAATACAGCGGAAAACCACTATGATGACCTGAAAAGGCAACTTCAAAACAACATATGGAAAAATGCGCATTATGAGAAATCTACGCCAAACATACAAATACCGGATTTTCATGGCAACTATAACCAGTGGATGAGTTTTAGAGACCTCTATCTTGAAAGTGTACACAACAATCCGACACTTTCAAAGGCACAAAAAATGCAGCACTTAAAAACAAAACTCAAAGGTGAGGCGGAGAAACTGGTTCAGCATCTTGGCATCAGTGCTGAGAACTACGCATCTTGCTGGGAGATGCTGGCCCACCGCTACGACAACAAACGGCTGTTATTCACCTCATACATGAACACGCTTCTGAATCAACCTAGTATTCAGCAACCAACCGCTGCAAGCATACGGAAACTTCACGACATCATGATGGAATGCTTGAACGGGCTGAAAAACATCGGGCTAGACACCACCAATTGGGACCCGATCGTGGTTCACCTATTGGTTCAAAAATTAGATAGCGTTACATATAACGAATATATAAAGGAGGTCAAACATCCCCGGGAGTTTCCCGACCTAGAAGAGTTTATCAAGTTTTTGGAATCAAAATTCATGTCACTGGAAGCTCTGCAAGGAAATAGTCAAAAATTATCATCATCTAGCAAACCATGGAAAACGGAAAAGCAGCCGCATAAAGGGTCAGAAAACCGAAATAACAACTACAAGAATAAAACGCAGGGGTCATCGTACTTTAACAAGTCACAAAACTCGCCAAAAACCTTCTTCACGACAGCAAAAACATGCCCGATTTGCAAAACTAATCACGTTTTGATGAATTGCGAACAATTCCTGGCGATGAACATAAACAAACGGATTGACGCAATTCGCAAATTGCACATTTGTAAAAACTGCCTATTCAGCCATGGAGAAAAACAATGCAAATCAAGAAAGACGTGTAAATTGTGTCATAAGGCACACCACACACTTATGCATGAAGATGAAACTGAGCTAACAAGCCACAAACAAGCAACAAGGGAGGAAAACCCATCTTCGATCCCATCGACGTCCTATGGGGTCAATAACTTAACGAATGAAGAGAGGGAAGTGCTGTTGACAACAGTACTTCTGAAAGTCAAAACAATTGACGGAAACTTCGTAAACTTGAGAGGTCTACTTGACCAAGGCTCCCAAGTAAGCCTAATAACAGAAAACGCGGCACAACGCCTCCGATTGCAGCGACGAAAAATGAGCGCTGTTGTATCGGGTGTGGGAACCCTTAGCGGCAACTGCAAAGGGGCAATGAACTTAGAATGTCAGTCAATACATTCAGACTATAAATTCAACTTTGAAGCGTTAATAATGAAAAAACTCATAAGCAACCTTACCTACCGCATCGTTCTCAATCAGCAACTGGGACTACTTAGAAAACTTAAAACTAGCGGACCCACAGTTCAACCTGTCGGGTCCGATCGACCTACTCTTGGGCGCGGACATCTATTCCGAACTTATCCTGAACGGCGTCATCAGGAGTGACAAGAGATACCCAGTAGCTCAACAAACTAAAGTGGGTTGGATTCTATGCGGGAATGTAAAGACATTCAACTGCTTGGTGACACTTAACGATTTCGAAAACATGACAAGATTTTGGGAAACAGAGGAAATTCCAGACAAACCATCATCAACTACTGAGGAACAACACTGTGAGGAACATTATAACGCAACTACCACAAGACTGGCGAACGGACAATATGTGGTACAAATGCCAATGAAACCTAACTTCGAAGCAAACTTAAAAAACGCAAAGTCGCAAGCATTAGCACAATTCCTTCAACTGGAAAGGAAAATGTCAAAAAACAAAGAACTCAGTACCGAATACAAGCGTTTTATGAACGAATACATCGCTATGGGACACATGAAACCTGTCTCAGGAGAAAGTAAGTTCCAAGTCTACCTACCTCACCATGGCGTGTTAAGAGCTGAGTCCACTACAACAAAACTAAGAGTAGTGTTCAACGCGTCGTACAAGACAAAAGGAGACAGCAGTCTCAACGATCACATGTACTGCGGTCCGAACTTACAAAAGGATATACTGACACTACTTATTAACTGGAGAACATACAGATACGTCTTCACGGCAGATGTCGAAAAACTATATCGGTTCATCTGGCTAAACGATAAACAACAACATCTGCAAACTATAGTCTGGAGATCTTCCCCTAACGAACCTCTACAAGATTGGCAGTT
This sequence comes from Antitype chi, assembly GCA_947359405.1. Taxonomy (NCBI): domain Eukaryota; kingdom Metazoa; phylum Arthropoda; class Insecta; order Lepidoptera; family Noctuidae; genus Antitype; species Antitype chi. The sequence goes on from OX375815.1 coordinate 22,853,507, forward strand.
GGGCACAGTAACTTACGGAACAAAAAGTGCACCTTATCTGGCAATGCGCACTCTGCATAAACTCGCAGAAGATGAAAAAGATACTTACCCGGAAGCAGGAAACGTCCTAAAAAACTACTTCTACATGGATGATTTGGTTTACGGGCAAGATACTATTGCTGCATCGAAAACACTGGTAACACAACTAATTGAGTTGCTAAAAAAAGGAGGATTTAACTTGAGAAAATGGAAGACGAACGAACCAACTATCTTGGAGGACTTGCGAGATGATCAAAAGAGCCAGAATACGAACATAGACTTTAGCCCAGAAGAAACAACAAACTCAAAAATGTTGGGCATGAGGTGGAATCAAGACAACGATAGCTTCACATACCAATGGGATCTACCGCTCAAGAAAAAGCTGACAAAACGCGTACTACTGAGCGAAATTAGCAAACTGTACGACCCACTTGGACTACTATCGCCACTTACAATAAAAACCAAACTCCTGTTCCAAAAAATCTGGATAAGCAAAATCAACTGGGATGAACGTTTATCCGAAGATCTCGCAACGGAATGGGAAACTATGAGAAAAGATATCCCAGTGCTTAACAAACTTTCCATACCACGATGGCTGCAATGTCAGGAAAACAACCTAGAGATATATGGGTTTTGCGACGCAAGCGAAAAAGCTTATGCATGTGTCATTTATAGCCGAGTTAAAAATCAAACCGGCGAATACAAGACTACGCTAATTACGGCAAAAACAAAGGTTGCACCAATCAGCAATAAGATAACAGTACCTAGAATGGAACTTTGCGGGGCCGTTTTACTAGCTAAACTGCTAGAAAAGGTGCGAAACACTCTCTACACGAAAAACCTACACATAAGATGCTGGACCGACTCCAAGGTCGTTTTAGCCTGGCTCCAGGGCGATATAAACAGATGGGACAAATATGTAGCTAACAGAGTGAAACAAATAAACAGCATTATCTCGGCAAACTGCTGGGACTATGTGAAATCAGAAGAAAATCCTGCTGACTGTGCAACTCGAGGTTTAACACCATTACAACTTCTCGATTTTAAACTTTGGTGGAATGGGCCAGAATGGTTACAAACAAATACGTTACAAAACCATCAAGACAATCGCTTGACCTACACAACAAACACTGAGTTGCGAGAAATAAACTGCTGCGCTGTCACATACAAGAAATGTGAAATAATTGACACATTACTGAATAAAAACAGTAATTATAAACGCGTAATACGAGTGCTTGGATGGATTCTACGACTCAGCAATATTCGTAAGCAAAAACGCGCACTAAACGCAACCAATAACTTAACCGACTGCGGTAATAAAAAGGAGGTTTTGTGCTTAACAACACAAGACATAATGGGAGCAACAGAATTGGTTATTAAGAACGTTCAAAAGGAAAACTATGCCGACGATATAGAATGTTTAAAGAAAAACCGACCAATATCAAAAAAAAGCAACTTGCTGAAGTTAACCCCATTTCTGGACAACAGTGAAATACTGCGCGTGAAGGGGCGACTAGGCTACTCAACTTTATCTCCCGAAGCTAAACATCCTATTATTCTTCCGGCAACAGGAAGATTAACGGAGCTTATTATTCAAGAGGCTCATCGTGACACTCTCCATGGTGGCGCCCGGCTCACTTTGGCTCATTTACGTCAGAAATTTTGGGTCATTGGAGGTAGCAGGACAGTCAAGAAGGGGCTTCGACAATGCATCCGATGTCATCGGTTCAAACCAAACCGAAACGTCCAACTGATGGCAGACTTACCAAAGGAGCGTGTCACTCCATCAAGACCGTTCACGAACACGGGTGTAGACTATACCGGACATGTTGATGTGAAAATCAACAAAGGAAGAGGAGTTACAACTTGCAAGGCTTACATAGCAATATTCATATGCATGGTGACCAAAGCCGTGCATTTGGAATTGGTGTCAGACCTGACTACGCAAACGTTCCTCGCCGCATTCAAAACGATGTGTGCCCGCAGAGGTACACCCCGCCACGTATTCTCCGACAACGGCACGAATTTTGTGGGCGCAGCAAAACTTCTTCAACAGGGATTTGAAAAACACAATACGTTTAAGACTTCTGAATTCACCGATGAGATGAGCCGCTTACAAATTGAGTGGCATTTCAACGCGCCACTATGGCCAACAGCTGGAGGCCCGTGGGAGGCTGCCGTCAAATCAATGAAATATCACCTACATCGAGTACTGGGGGAACAGAAGCTTACTTTCGAGCAATTCACTACTTTACTTAATCAAATTGAAGCCTGTCTAAACTCTCGTCCGCTGTGCCCATTAACAGAGGATGTCGAAGACCTGGAATATCTAACGCCAGGCCACTTCCTCATTGGCGGCCCCCTCCTGTCACTACCACAAGAAGAGCAAGACTTTGCTGAGCACGATCTACGAAACAGATGGAAGCTTGTTGAACAAATGAACGTGCACATCTGGAAGCGCTGGTCGAACGAATATTTACATCAACTCCAAACCCGTAGCAAATGGCAGCACCCAAAAGAAAACCTGAAACAAGGAAGCCTAGTACTAGTAAAAGATGAACACTTACCTCCTGGGCGCTGGGCTTTAGGAAGAGTCCAGGAACTACATCCAGGCGCCGATGGTCGAGTACGAGTTTTTACCTTGAAAACTGGAAAAGGTTCACTTAAACGACCAATAACGAAGCTTTCACCATTACCGCTGAAACTAGAAGAAACAAGAGTAAACGAAGAGGAAAAGAAAAGGACACCTACTCCGGAAACCAAAAAACTAGGAGGCACAGCTAAAAACAAAAACAATTGGCTGTCACTTGTTCTCCTATCCATAGTAGCGATGACGGGAATTGCACAATCTGCGCCAACGACGAATAACTGGAAGGTTACACCTATACCGAGCAATCATCCGATTTACTTCGATGAAGCAGGGACAATACAACTAATACATGACGAATGGAATCTATTGGTTTACTATAACTTAACGTCATACTGGCAAGCAACTGATCGAATCAATGATTACGTGAACCAAATAGATAAACTATGCCAAAGAATATCACATGACTACACGCCTTGTGAAACAATTGTCGGCCACCTACGTCATGAACTGAGTCACCTAACCGACTACAACTCTATGCTGCCCACTCAACACTCAAGACCAAAACGAGGTTACTTTGATGGAGTTGGGAAACTATCAAGAACTCATTTTGGAGTTCTTGACGCAGACTTTGCCGAAAAGTACGAAAAAGACATACAGAACCTACAATCAAACGATGACTACCTACTCCAACTTATGAAAAACCAAACACTGATTGTAGAGGCTGAAAATAACATTATAAAAAGAAACACTGCCTTTATGGATGAACAATTCAAAACATTGTGCGCCTATATAAACCAAACTAGCAGCGACATCACAAAAATCACAGGGCGCAAATGCTATTCACGATGAATGACATAAATACCGCAGCCATGACGGCAACTCTGATTTTTAGTGATTTAAATCGAATAGTGGAAATGTTGATAAATGCTCTCGCCAACATTTATAGAGGACATTTAGATACACATTTATTTCCCGCTAACCAACTGATCGAACAGCTCAACATAATATCAGGCAGGTTGCCACAGGGATTGTCGTTACCGGTAAAGGACATTCAAAGGGATTTGAAAAATATTTATGACCTCATCCACGTGAAGGCTCGCATGACAAACAACTTTATGCTATTTGAAATACACATCCCCTTGCTGAGCGATGAGGACTACAAAATATACCGAGTTATACCAACACCGATCCTTACACAAGGACGTTTAAAACTCGTGCAAGCAAGTTCAAGCTTCATCGCAATCAACTTTTTAAAGAACTCTTACATAACAATGGAAGACCAAGACATGCGGCAATGTACATCATACGGAGAAGACGAATTCCTATGTGTCTCACGTAATCCTGTCTACAACATGCACGACAAGTACGCTCCATGTGAGGCCCAAGTCTTCAACCAACAAGAGTCTTTATCATGCGTCCTCAAAGACGTAACATGCAAGGAAACCTGGATAAAGCTGCACAAACCAAACATGTGGCTATTTACACTGTGCATAAAACAGCTGATGCGCGTCATATGTAACGGTCAAGTTACGCCTGCGGTCATTGACGGGACTGGAGTGATTTCCTTGAAATCAAAATGCTTACTGCAGAAAAACGACGCCACAATATTTACACACAATCAGCTGGGAAGTAGTTACAACATGGAACCAGAGATCGAAATACCTACTTTAAACTCAACAATCAACAACATATTTGACCACGGCTGGAATAATGCCAAATTGAATATAACCGAACAAGGATCACCAACTGCTGTAGAAATAAGAAAAATAGACCAGCAGTTGACATTCCAGAAAAACAGGGAAATATTACCGAAGGCATCCGACATGTCAAATCACGACATCTATCTCTATTCGGTTACTTCTTTGTTGTTGGGAGGAATCGCTGTGCTTGCCCTCTATCATATCATCAAACGAAGGTGCAAAACAAAGAAAGGCATCAAAACACTCTCTTCCAAAACTGGAGTGACACCTAGAGGAAGGGAGAACTTTGAAGGAGACATCGAGCTACAAGAAATACATTCGACAGCAGCGGAGCCCGTTTACAGCGAAGCAATACAGCCGAAGAAAGTATTTCACTTTGACGATGTAAATTGAGTGTTATACCTATATTTTACATTTATAACTTTACACATTAACTTTTGTTTACTATTTAACTTTTATTATTTACTTTGCACTTTTCTTAGATAATTATTTGCTTTGTAATGGATGCTCATCCCACTTTTCCCTCGGGAGCATGTACGGTTCACGTACAGGCAAATTGCTAACGCCGCAACCTACTTTACGCTACTCGTTTAGTTTACTTTTATAATTACTTATACTTATTAAATGAGTTGACCAATAGCTGCCGTAGCGCTATAACCGCGGATTAGCATCCAAACATAACTTACGTGTAACTTTACAAATATACTGAACTAAGGTGGAATCTGTGGTTTTCGTCAACTCACAACTTAACTACCTCTGAGCCATACAGGGATTATTAAACTTTGTCAAATTACAAAGTAGAGGAAGCGAACACGGAACTTGGCCACTATGTAGCATAGGGCCTGAAGCTATCCAACCAAGTCTAGTTTCATATAGCACCGGTTTGCCAGTACCGAGGTTTATCTTTCCTGTACCCAAGAGGTCCCAGAAAACATCAGCACCTATAATTAAGTCCACAGGAGATGGTGCATAAAAGTGAGGATCAGCTAAACATAAATTACTCGGAATATTTAGTTCATTGAGATCCAACTGACGACAAGGCACTTCATCAGTAATAGAAGGTAAGATAAAACAGCAAATATTTTTAGAAAAGTTTTCATTTAATGATTTTATTGGAAAGCAACACATTTTACCTATTGGTGACTTGGAATTATTTATACCCATCAGTGACTCGCTGACTTTGATAGTCGGTAAATTTAGTAAATTACAGAATTTTTCTGTTATAAGGCACGACGTACTGCCACTGTCTAGAATGGCACGGCCGAGATGTTCGCGGTTATTGCCATCATAAACTTTTAATAGTGAAGTGGCTAAAAGAACTTCTTTATTTTCAACATTCGTTGTGACTTGTGCCGATAACGTTACGTTATTATTAGCCAGTGGTTCAGTAGCTTGACCGCTGTCACCGCGGTCACCAATGGTAGTAGATGGTTTAATTGTTGACTTAGCTTTGACATCTGTAACATGAACAAGTGTGTTGTGCTTGCGCTTACACACTTTGCAACCACTTGATTTACAATGATTGGCATAATGGCCTGTGCGGAAACAATTAAAACATATTTTATATTGTGGTAGTAATTCTAACCTCTGTTCATTACTAAGCCCTAAAAATTGTGAACAGTTACTGAGGTTATGTTCACCTCGACATTTTGGGCACGATTTCAATGAATTAGGACCAGAATTAGGCCGACTAGTTGACGTGCTGGTCACAGATACCATGGTTTTATGTTTATTGGTAGAATTTGAAGAATTATTATTAGAATTATTTTGTGACATTTCAATAGTTTCTAATAAATCTGAACGATTTCGCAAAAAACCAAGAAGTATATGTAATTTAATTGACTTTTCTTTATTTAAATCACCTTTAAATTCTTCCCATTCGCGAAAAGTTTTAGAATCCAACTTATTTATAACCATATGGATTACCCCCCCAGTGGGTTCCCGCATTGTCGTTGCGGGGGGGCTCAGTAGCTGGGGTCCGCTCCCACGGTGAAGCGAAGCGGAACCCCAAGGTGTGGCCGCTCGTCAGGGCTTTTGTCTCCAAGCCGACGACGTAGCGGCCAAAAAGTAGGTTGCGGTGAGGTGCACCGCAACTGAGGCGGGCCGCGATGTCGAATGGGAGGCATCGCGGCTGAGGGTTACAGGCTGCGGCGGAGGAGGAGTGCTGGTACTTCTGAGTAGCGCTCTTCCCTTCCGTGGCCTGGACGGGGCCGCCACCGTTTGATGGCGGACGCGGTGGGGCCGCAGGGGAAGAGGAGTGTCGGTATAGCGTTGGCCGCTCTCCCTATCCCCTGCGGCCGGAAAGTGGTAGGCGGCGGGGCCACTGCGCTGACCCGTCGCAGGGGGACCAAGGGTGCCAGACACGGGTACGTCTGGGGCCCTTATATTACTTGGTTCCTGGGGTGGTCACGGCGTGCCATGTGTCCTGGTGCGCCGAACTGGTGGGGTCCGCAAGGGCCGATGCCTGCCAGGGGTGCGGGTTGTTCGAAAGAGATACCGTCGCCCCTGGCACACAGTCAACTGCGGGAACACGGGTGGGTTTTAGTCAGTAAAAGTCTGACACGCCCTCCTGCTCCACCCAGAGCGGGAGAAGTTATTTGATGATTTCCCATCCTCAAAAAAAAAAAAAACCATATGGATTAAGAGCGTGTCCCAATGATCTGTTGGTTCTCCTAATGATTCTAATGAACGCAAATTCTTGTTTACAGTATCAATTATACGTTTTAAAGTAATAGATGACTCCTTCCTAATGGTCTCGAGACTAAATAATGCCGTTACATGATTTTGTATTAAAAACCGCTTATTGTCGAACCGTTCACACAATATTTTCCATGCGACTGAGTAGTTACTTGCAGAAAACTCTATAGATTGAATTACCACAGCAGCTGAACCCTCGAGAGAAGCCCTAAGGTAATGGAATTTATTGACGTCATCTATTTCATCATTAGAATGTATCAAACTAGAGAACGTGTCGTGGAACTCCAACCATTTTTCATAGGAACCACAGAACTTTGGCAGTTGTATGGTAGGTAATTTAACAAGCCTACGATTACGCGTTCCTGATGAACAGTTATCATTTTCCAAAGGATCATCCTTAGTTGGTTTTAAATTATGTGTGAGTACCTAACTCTTGAGCCTTTGAAAAGATCTTGTAATATAACGATTCAAACTCGTTTCGCTCCGGTATTTGACTGTTGACGTCATCAACTAAACACTCCAATCTTAATTGAACCTCGTCAAATTGTACAAATAAATTTTCTATCTTACCCAAACGTAGTTGCAATTCGCACACCTGTGATGGATTCAACAAATCTTCCAAATCATTGACATAATTAGAGAACGCTGTCTAACGTCCCTTGTAACTTGCCCTTCTTTTAATTAACTCCTTGTCAGTCATTTTGAGACACCGGTATTACCCTGAAATATACAACAGTAACAATTAAATAACGTATAAATGCCTCACAATAACAATGTCTTGCAGCTGAAAAACAACAAGTTAAAGTACGATAATTAATGGTTAAACGAACTTACCTTAAGTGATGTTCGACCATAATTATACGAGACGTTACATCCGAAGAGATTTAATTATTACTATGTAGTTTCACTTCTCAATGTACTAGGCGTCGCACATAATTTTTAGAGCTGTGGAAATAAAAACCAAATTATAAAAATTCAAATTGGTTCTAGACTACATCCGCCGACTACAGCGCCATTTCCATGAAACGTCATTCATTTTTAGAGACGCTATCACTCTACTCTCGTTTGATGAATTGTTTGATGGGCTTTAGTTTATGGGTTCGGGAGGGACTTTAAATCTCTTCGGATGTAACGTCTCGTATAATTATGGTCGAACATCACTTAAGGTAAGTTCGTTTAACCATTAATTATACTTACGACGTTACATCCTCAAGATTTAATTATTACTATGTAGATGTTTAGCGCTTTCAATCAAACGAGATTGGTAAGGAATTTTACGAAGAATGAACACGATATAAGTCATTTAAATATAAATAACATTTATTGAGTAAGTATACGTAAACAGTTTATAAAAATAAATCAATTACAACTAACAAAAATTGCATCTTCTGCATAATGTGACCATTAATGTTAGGTAGCTAGGTATTAAGCAATCAACAGTTTTACCTATAATTAACAATTATATATTGCCTCCGCAAAAGCGTTATCCTCATTTACTGTAATCAGACGATTATAAAATTTAGCGAAGGTTAGAGAGTTCCCTGACCAACCTGCGGTTCTTTTAATTACGTCTACTGAAACCCCATTATGACTAGCCGAAGTTGACGGGTGGCGGGTGCTATGAGCCGTAAAAACCCGTGTATCAATACCACTATCAGTCAAAATGTTTTTAATCCATCGACATAGTTGCGGCACTAGCGTTATGGATTGGTTTCGTGACGGTAAGAATAAGTCTATCGGTTCGCTATCGTAAGCTCCTATAATTCTTGGTGGCTTCAATATACGCGGACAATGTTTTTGCTGGGCAGATTAGCTCTCTATTATAGAAAAAGGGTATAATTAAATGAGGCGGCGATCTGTTTGGAGCCGAAGTTTTGACTACATCATTTATATTAATAACTATCTTCGCGTTACTTAGTTCAACACTAGATAAACGTATGAGCGATAGCGTCTGCACACGTTGTGCAGTTGACAATGCGAGCAGAGCTACTATTTTTTGGATAGAGAGGTCAAAGTTTGGTCCTCATTTGGATAGTAATTTGAAACGTGATCTAATACAAGGTTAGGATCCCATGTAGATTTATATCTAGGGAAGGAAGGTTTGGTCCTAAAGACTCCTTTCATAAATCTTATGATTCGATCATCTTGACTCATACATTTACCCAATATTAATGCAAGTGCGGAACGACAGGTGTTGAGGGTTGAATAATTTGCTCCTAAATTATATTCATTAACCAAAAATTCACGAATATTAGGAATATTGTTATCAAAAATATTTATATTCTTTTTCATACAAAAAGCCACCATTTTTTCAAAACTACATTATATTGTTTAAGAGTGCTGTCCGCTAACGATAATATTATTATTTTAATAGCATTATCTGGTAACGATTGATTTACGTACGATTGCCTGATAATACTGACGACACCAGGGTAAGTCCTGTCCAAAGTGGGTATGGAGTCCTGAAAGGTGATAAAAGTAATGAGGGACTCGGTTCCAAATAAATAACCTGGTTTTGAGATAGTGATAAAAACAGTGGGTACCATGGCTGGCTAGGCCAATAAGGTACAACTTTTTCTTAAGCATCTAAGAATCAGTGAGAACGGGGGAAACGCGTAGAAAAAATAAGGCGACCAGTCTATTGTTAATGCATCTATGTTATACGCTGAAGGATCTCGTTTCCACGATATGTATTTTGTACATTTTGCATTCAATCGTGTGGCAAACAGATCTATTTGAGGGTTTCCAAAACTATTTGTGATTCTTTCAAAAGCAGGCAAAGCTAAGTCCCATTCAATGTCAATATTTAAATGTCTGGATTCTTGATCCGCTTCTGTATTCTCTTTAGACTTGATGTATGAAGCAAAAACAAAGAGTTTCCTTTGCTCACACCATTGCCAGATTTCTCTAGCTATGTCATTAAGGTGTGTATATTGGATTCCCCCTTACCTATTTACATAAGCTATAGCTGTTGTATTATCGATCCTAAGTAAAATCTCCTTATTGTAAAGATCTTTAGCGAAGCACTGAAAGTCAATAAGAGCTGCCTTCAGTTCTAAAAGATTTATTTGCTCTTTAGATTCGGTTTCACTCCAAAACCCATGAGCACGTACTCCGTTACAATATATACCCCAACCTGTAAAGGATGAATCAGAGAAGATTTCCAAATCATATCTGCCACTACGTATTGGGTTTTTTAATGTTAAATTATTATTTTGCCACCAGGAAAACTCTGACTTAAGAATGGGCGAAAGTTTCATGACACAATCGTAATTGTCTTTAGAATTACGCAAAGCTAGAAATTTTTCACGTTCGAAACGTTTCGTATACAACCAACCATAAGAAATTGCCGGGCATACCGAGCAGAGTAACCCTAGGTACTTTGCAAAATCCCTAATTGTTAAAGATCTTTTTTTTTTTTTTTGGCAATTCGTTTTGTTTGGTCGAGTATTTTTCGACGTTTCGTATCTGGTAGCATTAGACACATATCCACTGAATTTATTTCGAAACCTAGCAATTTTTGAATTTGTTTTTCAATCTACTTTTTTCTTTATTAATGGTAAAACTTAATCTCTCAAGAAAGTGTACTGCTGCAGCTGTGCTTTGTAGGCAACTATTAAAATAGTTATTTATGCATAACAAATCATCTAAGTAAACAACTAGGAGTAACCCTTGGTTTCTAAGATGAGTGACCACTTCGTGATTAATTTCGTAAAAACGAATGGTGCTATAGACAAGCCAAAAGGGACACACTGAAATTCAAAAGTAGAACCTTGAAATCTAATTCGCAGGTATTGTTTACTACAATTGTGAATAGGCACTAGAAAACATGCTTCCTGTAAATCCATAGTCGTCATGACACAATTTTTACTGATTAATTTAGTAGCAGTACGGATGTCTTCCATTTTAAAGTGCTCCGGACTGATACATTTATTTAGACATTTTAAAGTTAAACTGAACCTAAACGACCCATCGCTTTTTGAAATAAAAAAAAAATTAGAAATAAATTGGCCAGGCACGTCACTGCATTTTATAATAGCCCCTGAAGAGAATAATTTTGAAATAGACAAATTAAAATATGCACGTTCTGTTATACTAAACCTTGGGTTAGATGGCTCAAACCTTTGAAAAGGAATCTCATCAAAAGTAATTTTTAAACCCTTAACATAGTTTAATACTATTGGATCTTTGGTTATTGCTTGCCAGTAGCTAATATAGTGGCGCAATCTACCAGCATGAACCTCTACTGGTTCTTGTGATTTCGGTAGTCCATCGTCCAGGCAGGAGGGGTTTGATTCACAACTGGCTGCCTCCGACCTTGCTGTGTCGAGTATCCTTGATTGGATGGGTACCTCGGCTTCTGCCTACCCGTTTTGGTGCCCCTGGTTGTCTGAAACCTGGGTGGGCCTATCCAGTTTCCCTGTTGTCTAGATGTGGAAGGAACGTTAACGTTGCTGCGCTTTATTTGTAGACCTGATTTTTCTGCTGTTTTTGTGGCTTTGATCTTTTTTCCAAGGTCAACTCCGAACAGAAATGAATCTCGTTTTATGTCTGTGACAGTAGTGGTAAATTTTTTATCGAGTGAAGAAGTTATCAACTTTCTTCTATGTTGTGAGTTCTCGTAGTGTAAATCTATAAAAATCTTACTAACTTCTGACAGCTTTTTCAAGATTTCCACCTTTGGGTGGTCTTCTTTAATCAGAGACGAAGCCAGATTGCTAAGACCAGCAATGCCCAGTCCAAGTTGGTTGTGAGCCCTTTCGAGGAGTTTATCTCGATGCTTAATGTTGTCACTTACGATGGCAGACATTTCTAAATTAGGCTTTGGTGCTTTAGATAAAGTGAAGTTCTACGGCGTTAAGGTTTTCTTTAAAGTGGCTTCCTACACCTCTTTGGTCAACCCTTCTATTAGGATTCTACCCCAACGTTTAGAAATCTCTTCATTTATAGTCGGGCCCAAGACCTCTTCTTTGCCTTTGCAATCTCCCAGCGCCTCTAATATTTCGAGCGGTAAAACCTCAGAAACAGCTATTGGGACCTTATTTGAGCTAGGACCAGGGTCCTGAGGGAGCAAATTAGATACGTCTGCATTATCTGTAGCATTTCCAGTAGGCGGTGGGCTAGCAGGGACTACAACGCCAGATTTAATTGGAATATTATCTTCTGATTCATCTGAACAAATAAACGACCGCGGCGAGTCTGGTGTTGGCGACCTTGAGTAATAACGGTCACATTCTGTAAGTCCAAAGGAAAATACAACAAGTTGTAGTTGACGCAGTGTTGTCTTTTAGTCTTTGTACGCAATCACGTTACGCCATTCGACTATTTATTTGACAAGCTGCTGTATGCAGTGTGTTTACATTTTTAAAGTCATTGTACGTATTCTCGATACGCCACTAGACTAATTTGTTATCAGCCGTGCTCGCGTCACGGAGTATAACTTATATAGATTCAAGAACCCAATCCATTCCCACTAGCATCTTACGATCGTAGTTAGGACCTTTAAATCACTTAATCAAATGTCGAATATAACAAAAAATAACACTAGACATACGAATCTAGTCCTTATTGTGAACGTGATAAACAACAAAGTTGACATTTTCAACAACATTAAAAAGTTACCTTAAATGAAGGTAGACAGCAAAAAAATATCACAAAACAAAACGGACGGATGGACCCCTTGGCTGTTAGGCAGACTGATTGAGTCTGATATCAGTAGAAAAGTAATTGTGTTAATTACTTGACTCTTGAAGGTCTGAGCTTGAAGGTATAAAGATGTGTAAGTACTAACCTTCTTCATCCTTACTTGTTGACGACGAGACACGTAGTTTTCGCTCCAAACGCTTTATCTTTCGCCGAATTTTCGAGTTTCTTCGTTCCCTTTTTCGTTTTCTCATATTAACACGTTTTTTCCACTAAATACACACTATTTTTTATCTAAAACTATATTTTTGAAAAACAAGCGGTGTTGCGACGCCCGCACATAAAAAATGAATGACGTTTCATGGAAATGGCGCTGTAGTCGGCGGATGTAGTCTAGAACCAATTTGAATTTTTATAATTTGGTTTTTATTTCCACAGCTCTAAAAATTATGTGCGACGCCTAGTACATTGAGAAGTGAAACTACATAGTAATAATTAAATCTTGAGGATGTAACGTCGTAAGTATAATTATAATAGTAATCTACCTAACATATTGTTTTAAACCACCTTACACTAATAAAAACTCAACTGAAGAACTACAATAACGCCTAATGATAATATATTGATATAATCACTTTATTTACAATACACATAAGTAGTTTCCGCTTAGTTTAAACAGTGTAGTTAGTTAACTGCAAATAAATAAATTATCTGGTTAAAACAATCTAAGTAAATAAAGTAGGTAGTACTAACCTTAACAATTTTCGGAAACTTACTCGAAATATTACCTTAAAACAAACCTAACTATAAGTACTGGGGTATTAGCAATAATATTGTCCACTGAACACTGTATTTATCCACATCCAGCTATCCAATATCTTCAAAATACCAAGATTTCCAAGTAGATGTTCAAGTTGACCTTTGGACTTCGTGTACCGGGTAGCTTCAATAATCTTCAATATTATAATTCCAGTATAAATCCGTATTTTTCTTATTTCCACTGATTATTATTGGATCTTCATTAATATCCGCTCGTTAGGACCATGTTGGGGGGTTTATATCCAGAATTATTTAAATAAAAAGCTTCCGATGATTTAGAGTTGTATTCCGTGCAAAGACAAGATGAAGAAGAAAAAATAACAAAAGTTGCACAAAATGGTAGGTACTTATAAAATAAATCTTAATAGCTAAACGTTCAAGCAGTGAGACGCATTGGTGCGTTATTGCTCAATAAACTTGAACAGGCGTTTAAGTAAAAACGTTAGTATTCTGAACAGTGTCGCTTTCAGGGTTTCTGGGGCATCAAAAGCCGATGGTGTGGTCAAAATGAAAATCCAAGATGGTGGAAATTTTTTTTTTCGAATTTTCCATCATGGGTGTAGTTTTCAGGGTTTTTGGGGGATCTAAAACCGATGGTGGAGTCAAAATGAAAATCCAAGATGGCGGCCAGGATTTTTTTTTAATTTTTCATCATGGGTGTCATTTTCAGGGTTTTTGGGGGATCTAAAGCCGATGGTGGGGTCAAAATGAAAATCCAAGATGGTAGCCAGAATTTTTTTTGAATTTTCCATCATGGGTGTAGTTTCCAGGGTTTTTGGGGGATCTAAAGCCGATGGTGGAGTCAAAATGAAAATCCAAGATGGCGGCGATTTACGGGTTTATCCATGGATCTATGGATTTTGGACCTCGCCTCTCGGATATACCTACGTATTTTCGAAAGAAAATCTATAAAACAGGCATAATCAAGTTGTTGTCTTCGTATGTTTGCTATTCAAACCTAGATGGCGTTACTGACGCTCAAGATTAAGATTTTCTATGAAGATGTTCCTCATAGCCGCAATAATTTTGCTATATTACGCTAGATGGTGCCACTGAGACTTTTATTACAATTTTGTTTAGAGATTTCTTCCCCTTTATTTGTATTGATATTGTAAAGTTGTTATTTTTAAAACTAATAAATATTTATCTCACATTGCATTCTTTATGACTCAGAACACCACATCAATTATTATTATCACCAGTTTTTATTTGAAATTCTTTTACCTTCTTTTGATTCGTGGGAATCCAACGGAAAGCGATTTTAGTAATCAATATCATTACTTTTTGAAATAACGCAGACACACTAACCTTTAAGAGAATGACGTGTTATTATTAACATAATTTTTTCATATTGTATACTGTTGTGATCTCTTGCTCAATAAACGCATATCGAGGACTAACAGCGACATCTTGAGGCAGGAAACAATACCACACGCGACGTCATACCTGTCTCTCGACCGTGATTGGTTTAATTCAAAATATTGTTCCCACACCCCTCTCCTTGAATGTTGTAAGCAAAATGGCTAATACATAATTTACTCGTTAAACCTAACGCATCATCTTTCATTGAAAAATCCTCAACACAATCTACCATACACCTTGGTTTTCACCAAACCTCACCGCTGCTGCTACATTTTGGACCTTCGAACCGAACATTGGGATTGACCTTCAAGATCGCCGAGCGACCTTTGGACGGAGACCCCTTGCACGTGGCGGATAGAGAAGAAAACGCAAAAGGTTTCATCGGAGATAATACGCAATTGGTGGGGCCAATCCATATACCTTTCCATCATCTCCTGAGTTCTATTTGGTGCTATAGTGTGTCTGTGCTCTTATTTCAGTGAAATTGCCGCATTGTAGTCTCGGAATATCGGATTTCCAGTCAATTACCAGCCTGGTAACGTTGCTAGCATCAGTGCATTGTGTGATTGATCTGACGATTATCAAACCGTGAGTACTCCTCTTTTCACTGACCACCAAAATGCCTATTGACTCTGCTAAATCCCGTGACAAATCTCCTAATTTGCTAAGTGTAGAGAGTAGTGAGTTAGTTCGTGATTTAGTTAGGAAGCGTGGTATTATTAAGGGCAGGCTTACCAAATTCAACAATTATTTAGAGTCGTTAAAAGATTGTGATCATGACTTTCCTAATCAAAAACGCATTGATTTAAAGTTGAGGATTCAAGGATGTACTACTTTATTTTCTGAATTTAACGACATTCAAACTAAAATAGAAGAAAGAGTTTCTGATAGTGAATTAGGCGAACAATTAAATCAAAGAGAATACTTTGAAGATAGTTACTACAATTTAATATCACTTGCTGAATTTATGCTGAACACTGATGAGGTTGCTGACTGTACCAAGTCATGTCATAGTCGTAATAATAATCAAATACATTCTGTGAAGTTACCCACTATTTCCATGCCTACATTTGATGGTTCCTATGAGCACTGGCTAAAATTCAGAGACACGTTCACCTCACTCGTTCATAATTCTAAAGATATTTCCAATATTCAAAAGTTTCACTATCTCAAATCGTCTCTAAAAGACAGCGCAGAACTAGTAATACATTCCATAGAATTTTCTACTGATAATTACCAGGTAGCATGGGACTTGTTGCTCAATCGTTATAATAATTGCGGACTTTTAGTTGATCACCATATCAAAGCGTTGTTAAACATAACCGCAATAACTAAAGAGTCGCCTTCTTCGATTAGAAAATTAATAGACACTATTTTGAAAAATTTACGCTCTCTTAAGATCCTAGGTGAGCCTACAGACTACTGGGATAGTTTAATTATTAATATAATGGTGTCGAAGTTAGATAAAATAACTGAAAGAGAATGGTGGTCTCACAAGTGCACATTGTTCCCAAACCCTAACGAGAACAGTTCCAAACGTTTATCGGTGGATGTTTTAACTAACTTTTTGCGCAACAAAGCAGACATGCTGGAGGCATTGCAGCGTTCACATAGCAAAGAAGCTCAAAGCACTGACAGCAAAAAACAACACTCAAAATGTCACAATATGTCACACTGCAATGTTTCCAGCGCGCCGAGTAAATCAAGTAAACAACGCGGTAAGTTAACATGCGCAAAATGCAACGCGAATCATCCACTGTACACGTGTAAAGAGTTTATCGAAAGCGACTTAAACACAAAGCTTAAACTTGTACGCGAGCACAACTTATGTGAGAATTGTTTACATTCGAGACACTCGGTAAATGATTGTAGGTTTGGGCCTTGTAGACACTGCAATCAAAAACACAACTCATTATTGCACAATGATAAGGCTAGTTCTGTTGCTTTGCATTCCACAACGAACACTGAGGCGCCGAGTGCTAATGCGAGTGAAACGCCTGCGCACCTCCCCGCGGCCGTACCAGCCGCCTCGGACACCGCAGTCCCTATTCAAGTAAACAAGGCACACATGCAAACGCAATCGAGTAAGTCTATAGGTGTGCAGTCCGTGTTATTGTCAACAGCTCTCGTTGAAGTAGCAGATGTACACGGTAGATATCATAAAGCGCGGGCACTCCTGGATAATGGAAGCCAGCGCTGTGTCGTTTCTAAATCATTATGTCAATTATTAAATTCACCATTAATACAGTCCACAAACGAAGTTCGAGGCGTGGGTGATTCGGTAGTACATTGTTCGCAAGCTTGTAATATCGTTATCAAATCCTGCGTCGATAATTCATTTACTACGCGCATTAATTGTTATGTGCTGTCTAGGATTACGGCTTCGATGCCTGCCGTGTGTAAATTAAGCGCGCAAGTCTGTATTCCAGACAACATACGGTTAGCCGATCCGGAGTTTCTAGACTACAAAAATATTGATATTTTAATTGGCGCAGATAGGTTTTGGGATCTGTTAGAAGACGGTAAGATTCGTTTGTCTAGTGGTCCGTTTCTACAGAATACCAAACTAGGCTGGATTATTTCCGGACCTATCGTTAATTATACGCGCAAAAATGCGCCAATTCATTGCAATATTATTAATTCCCTAGATACGCAACTTCGATTGTTCTGGGAGATTGAGGAACCATCCAAGGTCAGAGACGCACAGACTGAGGAAGAACGTGCATGCGAAGATCACTTTGTTCGCACTACAACTCGCAATAGCGAGGGGAGATTCTGCGTGCACATTCCACTCCATCAGTCACCTGATACCTTGGGGGATTCTTATACACAAGCAGAACGTCGATTTCTTGCGCTAGAAAAACGTCTGCAGCGTTCGCCTGAATATAAAATTCTTTATTCCAATTTTTTGCAGGAGTATCTGAGTTTAGGCCATATGACACAAGTAGATTCCTATGAATCCCCGTGTTATTTCATGCCACATCATGGCGTGTTCCGCGAGCTCAGCACCACCACCAAGTTGCGCGTGGTGTTTGACGCAAGCGTACCAACGAGCTCTGGTAAGTCACTAAATGATTTGCAGCTAGTTGGTCCTCCTATACAGGGTGATCTTATTGCCATTCTTCTCCGCTTTCGGCAGCACAAGTACGTTGTGTGCGCCGACGTGGAGAAGATGTACCGGCAATGCCTAGTAGATGAGGGCCAGCGCAGCTTGCAGATGATTCTGTGGCGTGACCATCCCTCAAAGCCGTTAGGTATATTTAAACTAAACACAGTTACGTATGGAACCGCCTCCGCGCCGTTTCTAAGTGTTAGGTGCTTAAAACAATTAGCTTCCGAAACTCCTGATCCTGATGTTGCACGAGCTATAAAAGAGGATTTTTATGTCGACGACTACATTACGGGCTTAGACGATAAAATTAAATTATTAGATCTATGCGACAAAACTCAGAAAACGCTGCAGTCAGGTTGTTTTCCACTTAGGAAGTGGATATTTAATTTCAAACACGATGATGACCGTCAGTCATCTAGTCAGTTTAAACCTTTAAGTTTAGATGAAAATGTAAGTTCTGTCATAATTGTTGTCAAAGTTCTTTTACAACAATTATGGCTATTAAAAATAGGTTGGGACGATAACGTTCCTGATGACACGGCGCACGTGTGGAACCGGTTTGTTGTCTCATTGCAAGCGCTAAACACTATTCGCATACCTCGCCACGCTATAGGTACACAGCCTATGTATATTCAGTTACACATTTTTAGCGACGCATCACAGACGGCGTACGGCGCGTGTATTTATGTTCGCACAGTTAACAATGATTTAACAGTATCTGTTAGATTATTGTTTTCAAAAACAAAGGTCGCGCCTCTAAAACCTATTAGTATCCCACGTCTCGAACTTTGTGGAGCTTTATTAGGTGCTCGTCTGTATGACAGAGTACGTAACTCATTACGTTGTAAATTTAATAGTGTAGTTTTTTGGACTGATTCTACGATTGTCTTAGGCTGGCTGCACATGCGGCCTAACCAACTTAAGACATTCGTTCAAAATAGGATAGCGGAAATTCATGACCTCACACTAGACGCCCCGTGGCGCCACGTACGGAGTGGGGATAATCCCGCCGATCTGGCGTCACGCGGTGTTCGATTGGAAGAACTTTCTTTGTCTACCTTGTGGTGGGAGGGTCCTGGATTTCTTCGTGATCCTAGTTTTTCAATAGACGATCACAGAAGTTCGGATTCGTTCAAACATCGTGAGTTACCTGAGATTAAGTCATGCGTCACTGCCGTTTTAGCTCAGGATTGTTGTGAATTATCTTTGTTTCCCTTCCATCGGTTCTCTCAATTTAAACGTATGAGACGTGCGGCTGCCTATATGTTACGTTTTATTAATAACAGTCGATGTAAAAATAATAAGCGTACAGGCGGCCTTAGTGTAGACGAGCTAGACTATGCAGATAAAACTTTAGCTCGATTCTGTCAAATTGAATCCTATCCGGTTGAATATAAGGCATTATCTAATAATGAGTCTATTAATAAAGGTTGTTTGTCTAAATTGAATTTGTTTTTAGATGATCACAAATTAATGCGCGTAGGTGGTCGTTTAGTTAATTCTGATGAATTTATTTACGGTAAAAAACATCCGATTGTAGTTCATAGTAAACATTATTTTACCACTTTATTATTTCGTCATGAGCACAGTCAGCTACTCCACGCTGCTCCGCAGGCATTACTATTTAATTTACGCGAATCATGGTGGCCTGTTGGTGGTAGGAATTTAGCGCGCCAGGTGGTGCATAGTTGTGTTACCTGTACTCGCATTAGAGGTAAGACGCTCAGTCCTATGATGGGTAACTTGCCTAGGGAGCGCGTTACACCCAGTCTTCCATTCGTTCAGTGTGGGGTGGATTACGCTGGGCCAGTGCTCATTCTGAACCGAAAGGGTAGGGGTGCTAGGCTCATCAAAGGCTACATTTGTCTATTCGTTTGTTTCGTGACACGTGCTATACACCTGGAGTTAGTCAGTGACCTCTCCAGTGAAGCGTATTTATCTACTTTAAAGAGATTTATTTCACGCCGTGGTAAGCCTGCAGATATATACTCTGACAATGGTCGTAATTTTGTAGGTGTAATGAACGATTTTTCTAAATTCTTAGCGAATTGTAGTAGCGATATTTTAGAGTACGCATCTAGTCAAAATATAAAATTTCATTTTATTCCCCCTTATTCTCCGCATTTTGGTGGTCTGTGGGAAGCAGGAGTAAAGTCCAGTAAATACCATCTTCGTCGTGTAATAGGTAACGCGCACCTCACGTTCGAAGAGTACAGCACAGTACTGGCTCAAATAGAAGCCGTACTAAACTCTCGACCTCTGTCTCCTCTTTCCCCCGATCCTCACGACTTTTCCCCTCTCACTCCCGGTCACTTCCTTATTGGTCGACCACTGATTGCGCCAGCCAGCGATGACCTACGCGATGTTCCTGCTAGTCGACTTCAGCGATACCAGAGGGTAGAACAACTTCGTCAACACTTCTGGAACCGGTGGGCGAAGGAATACATCTCCGAGTTGCAGGTGCGGACGAAGTGGACGGCGAATAAGGACAAGCTCAAACCAAACTCCTTAGTGGTTATCAAGGAAAATAACCTCCCACCTTTGAAGTGGCATTTGGGACGCGTGCTTCGCACTATCCCAGGAAAGGATGGTATATCCCGGGTGGCTGATATACAGACGTCATCAGGCGTGGTGAGGCGCGCATTCACCAAGATTTGTCCTCTGCTACAGGACATGATCGACACTGATGCAGTGACTGAAGACCATTGAAAGCCACTGCTTCCAAGGCCGGGGGCATGTTGTGATCTCTTGCTCAATAAACGCATATCGAGGACTAACAGCGACATCTTGAGGCAGGAAACAATACCACACGCGACGTCATACCTGTCTCTCGACCGTGATTGGTTTAATTCAAAATATTGTTCCCACACCCCTCTCCTTGAATGTTGTAAGCAAAATGGCTAATACATAATTTACTCGTTAAACCTAACGCATCATCTTTCATTGAAAAATCCTCAACACAATCTACCATACACCTTGGTTTTCACCAAACCTCACCGCTGCTGCTACATATACATTAGTACCGTCTCGCGCCAATAGATGTCGTTACGTGTTTTAACATTACGTAATTAAATTCTTCTTGAACACTTTAAATTGATCATATCTTTTGATTGAGCAAAGCGATTGCGATGAAACAAATGTTAGGTTAGGTTAGGTTAGGTTAGGTTCCCCCCCAGTGGGTTCCCGCATTGTCGTTGCGGGGGGGCTCAGTAGCCGTGGTCCGCTCCCACGGTGAAGCGAAGAGGAACCCAAAGGTGGGGCCGCTCGTCAGGGCTTTTGTCTCCAAGCCGACGACGTAGCGGCCAAAATGTAGGTTGCGGTGAGGTGCACCGCAACTGAGGCGGGCCGCGATGTCGAATGGGAGGCATCGCGGCTGAGGATTACAGGCTGCGGAAGAGGAGGAGTGCCGGTACTTCTGAGTAGCGCTCTTCCCTTCCGTAGCCTGGACGGGGCCGCCACCGTTTGATGGCGGACGCGGTGGGGCCGCAGGGGAAGAGGAGTGTCGGTATAGCGTTGGCCGCTCTCCCTATCCCCTGCGGCCGAAAGGTGGTAGGCGGCGGGGCCACTGCGCTGACCCGTCGCAAGGGGACCAAGGGTACCAGACACGGGTTCGTCTGGGGCCCTTTTGTTACTTGGTTCCTGGGGTGGTCACGGCGTGCCACGTGTCCTGGTGCGCCGAACTGGTGGGGTCCGCAAGGGCCGATGCCTGCCAGGGGTGCGGGTTGTTCGAAAGAGATACCGCGGCCCCTGGCACACAGGCAACTGAGGGAACACGGGTGGGTTTTAGTCAGTAAAAGTCTGACACGCCCTCCTGCTCCACCCAGAGCAGGAGAAGTTATTTGATGATTTCCCACCCTCAAAAAAAAAAAAAAAAAAAAAAAGGTTAGGTTAGGTTAGGTTAGGGCTCCGGGGTCCCCCCCCGGTGGGTTCCCGCATTGTCGTTGCGGGGGGGCTCAGTAGCCGTGGTTTTCCCCACCCACGGTGAAGCGAAGAGGAACCCGAGGAGGGGCCGCTCGTCAGGGCTTTGTCCGCTAAGCCGACGACGTAGCGGCCAACCAGTTGCGGTGCCGCGGGGCGGCATAGCAACTGGTGCTGGGGGTAGTGGGCCGCGGCGGGAGAGGAGTGGTGTATGGAGATCGCCACTTTCCTCACCTTCCGCGGTCTGGACGGAGCTGCCATCATTGGATGGTGGACGCGGTGGGGCCGCAGGGGAGGAGGGGAGGAGTGTCGGTATTGCGTAGGCCGCTCTCCCTATCCCCTGCGGCCGAAAAGTGGTAGACGGCGGGGCCACTGTCCTGACCCGCCGCAGGGGGACCAAGGGTGCCATACACGGGGTCGTTTGGCACCCATGCGCTGTCTGGTGCCCGGGGTGGTCCGGCGTGCCGTGTGTTCTGGTGCGCCGGTGATGGGGGTCATTCCCCTAAGAGGAGGGTCCGGAGACGGACAGCCGCGGCGGGTTCGCGGATGGCTATCGCGTTCCCGTGTTCCTGCCATAAGCGGCACTGGAGGACACCGTGGAGTTTTAGTGGGTTAGAGTCCCACATAACTGCGCTATCTCCCCGTGGTAGCGCAGTATGCATGAGCATTTCTCCACGTAAAAAAAAAAAAAAAAAAAAAAAGGGCTCCGGGGTCGGTCGACTTAGACCGCCCGACGGTTGCCTACTCACCGCTATTTTATAGAGGGTGAGTGGGACGTTTCTCCACATGTGGAGAAACATGGGCGGGCATGGGGGGCCCGCCACCTAGGAGGGCTTGCGCCGGGAGGGTTGTGGAAGTTTGTTTCCCATGGCCCTCCCATCACGGCGATGCGGGAACACCCCTGAGTTTTTAGTGGGTAGACTGTCATTCTGACAGGAGTCCCACATACCCCGTCTCGTCCCCCGCGAGCGGGCATGCATAAAGCATTTTCTCAGCGAGAAAAAAAAAAAAAAAAAAAAAAAAAAAAAAAAAAAAAAAAAAGGTTAGGTTAGGTTGGGGTGCAGGCAGAAAACCTCCTCGTGTGCCAGATGGCTGCTCGTTCCTTTCGAATACGTTCGGGGGAAAGGGCAGTTTTTCGGGCCGGTGCACCCTGGGCACGGCCAATAGTCTCTCCACGTACATCTTACGGAGAGGGTATTGACTGTGGCGAATTTCTGCGGGCGGGGGAGCCTTATGCTCCGGGGTCGGTCGACTTAGACCGCCCGACGGTTGCCTACTCACCGCTATTTTATAGAGGGTGAGTGGGACGTTTCTCCACATGTGGAGAAACATGGGCGGGCATGGGGGGCCCGCCACCTAGGAGGGCTTGCGCCGGGAGGGTTGTGGAAGTTTGTTTCCCATGGCCCTCCCATCACGGCGATGCGGGAACACCCCTGAGTTTTTAGTGGGTAGACTGTCATTCTGACAGGAGTCCCACATACCCCGTCTCGTCCCCCGCGAGCGGGCATGCATAAAGCATTTTCTCAGCGAGAAAAAAAAAAAAAAAAAAAAAAAAAAAAAAGGTTAGGTTGGGGTGGGGTGCAGGCAGAAAACCTCCTCGTGTGCCAGATGGCTGCTCGTTCCTTTCGAATACGTTCGGGGGAAAGGGCAGTTTTTCGGGCCGGTGCACCCTGGGCACGGCCAATAGTCTCTCCACGTACATCTTACGGAGAGGGTATTGACTGTGGCGAATTTCTGCGGGCGGGGGAGCCTTATGCTCCGGGGTCGGTCGACTTAGACCGCCCGACGGTTGCCTACTCACCGCTATTTTATAGAGGGTGAGTGGGACGTTTCTCCACATGTGGAGAAACATGGGCGGGCATGGGGGGCCCGCCACCTAGGAGGGCTTGCGCCGGGAGGGTTGTGGAAGTTTGTTTCCCATGGCCCTCCCATCACGGCGATGCGGGAACACCCCTGAGTTTTTAGTGGGTAGACTGTCATTCTGACAGGAGTCCCACATACCCCGTCTCGACCCCCGCGAGCGGGCATGCATAAAGCATTTTCTCAGCGAGAAAAAAAAAAAAAAAAAAAAAAAAAGGTTAGGTTAGGTTAGGTTCCCCCCCCGGTGGGTTCCCGCATTGTCGTTGCGGGGGGGCTCAGTAGCCGTGGTTTTCCCCACCCACGGTGAAGCGAAGAGGAACCCGAGGAGGGGCCGCTCGTCAGGGCTTTGTCCGCTAAGCCGACGACGTAGCGGCCAACCAGTTGCGGTGCCGCGGGGCGGCATAGCAACTGGTGCTGGGGGTAGCGGGCCGCGGCGGGAGAGGAGTGGTGTATGGAGATCGCCACTTTCCTCACCTCCGCGGTCTGGACGGAGCTGCCATCGTTGGATGGCGGCCACGGTGGGGCCGCAGGGGAGGAGGAGTGTCGGTATTGCGTAGGCCGCTCTCCCTATCCCCTGCGGCCGAAAAGTGGTAGGCGGCGGGGCCACTGTCCTGACCCGCCGCAGGGGGACCAAGGGTGCCATACACGGGGTCGTTTGGCACCCATGCGCTGTCTGGTGCCCGGGGTGGTCCGGCGTGCTGTGTGTTCTGGTGCGCCGGTGATGGGGGTCATTCCCCTAAGAGGAGGGTCCGGTGACGGACAGCCGCGGCGGGTTCGCGGATGGCTTTCGCGTTCCCGTGTTCCCGCCATAAGCGGCACTGGAGGACACCGTGGAGTTTTAGTGGGTTAGAGTCCCACATAACTGCGCTATCTCCCCGTGGTAGCGCAGTATGCATGAGCATTTCTCCACGAAAAAAAAAAAAAAAAAAAAAAAAAAAAAAAAAAAAAAAAAAAAAAAAAAAAGGTTAGGTTAGGTTAGGTTCCCCCCCGGTGGGTTCCCGCATTGTCGTTGCGGGGGGGCTCAGTAGCCGTGGTTTTCCCCACCCACGGTGAAGCGAAGAGGAACCCGAGGAGGGGCCGCTCGTCAGGGCTTTGTCCGCTAAGCCGACGACGTAGCGGCCAACCAGTTGCGGTGCCGCGGGGCGGCATAGCAACTGGTGCTGGGGGTAGCGGGCCGCGGCGGGAGAGGAGTGGTGTATGGAGATCGCCACTTTCCTCACCTCCGCGGTCTGGACGGAGCTGCCATCGTTGGATGGCGGCCACGGTGGGGCCGCAGGGGAGGAGGAGTGTCGGTATTGCGTAGGCCGCTCTCCCTATCCCCTGCGGCCGAAAAGTGGTAGGCGGCGGGGCCACTGTCCTGACCCGCCGCAGGGGGACCAAGGGTGCCATACACGGGGTCGTTTGGCACCCATGCGCTGTCTGGTGCCCGGGGTGGTCCGGCGTGCTGTGTGTTCTGGTGCGCCGGTGATGGGGGTCATTCCCCTAAGAGGAGGGTCCGGTGACGGACAGCCGCGGCGGGTTCGCGGATGGCTTTCGCGTTCCCGTGTTCCCGCCATAAGCGGCACTGGAGGACACCGTGGAGTTTTAGTGGGTTAGAGTCCCACATAACTGCGCTATCTCCCCGTGGTAGCGCAGTATGCATGAGCATTTCTCCACGTAAAAAAAAAAAAAAAAAAAGGTTAGGTTAGGTTAGGTTAGGTTTCGGGGGGTCTCGAATCGCTGTCGAGTCCACCATGAAGTACCTAGGATTGGTGCTCGACAGCCGGTGGGATTTCGGCCCCCACTTCCAGCGGCTGGCGCCCAAGTTGTTGGGCGCGGCTGGGGCGCTGTCAACGCTGCTTCCCAATCTGGGGGGCCCGAGCGCCGCCTGTAGGCGGCTCTACGTGGGGATCGTGCGATCGATGGCCCTGTATGGGGCCCCGATCTGGGCGGCTGACCTGACGGCCGGCAGCATCGCTGTCCTGCGAAGGCCACAGCGAGCGATGGCCGTCAGAGTCATTAGGGGATATCGCACGATCTCCTTCGTAGGAGGCGGCTTGCGTACTGGCCGGATCCCCGCCGTGGGACCTCGAGGCGAAGGTACTCGCGTCATTGTATCGGTGGCGCGAGGACTCGAGGGCGCGGGGCGAGTGGCTGACGCCGCGACATTTGGAGTTGCGTCGGTCACAGCTTCGCGCAGCCCTGGTGGCGGAATGGCGGGACAGGCTTTCACGCCCTACCGCCGGCCCCGCCACCATCGGGGCGGTCCGGCCGGTACTCGAGCGCTGGCTCGGGAGGAGGCACGGCTCCCTGACGTTTCGGGTGACACAGGTGCTCTCGGGGCATGGTTGCTTCGGGAAGTACCTGTGTCGCATAAACAGGGAGCCGGACGCTCGGTGTCACCACTGCGTCGACTGTCGGGAGGACGCGGCGTGGCACACGCTTGCAGAGTGTGCTGCTTGGGAGGAGCCGCGCCGTGCCCTCATCTCAGGAGTCGGCAGTGACCTGTCGCTGCCGGCCGTTGTCGACTCGATGGTCGGCAGCGAGGAGTCCTGGGACGCGGTGGTATCCTTCTGCGAATCAGTCATCTCGCAGAAGGAGGCTGCGGAGAGGGAGCGGGAGATTGCTTCCGCTAACCCGATTCGCAGCAGACGCACCGGGCGTCGGCGGAGGGCGGATAACGCCCTCTTCCGGCCCCCCTAAATGGGTCCAGGGGCGACGGATCTGGGGAAATCCGTCGCCCCCGACTTCTTAGGACCCGAGATGGCGGCGCGTAGTGTTCCACGCGCGCCTCTATGTGATGTAAGGGGGGAGTTTAACACCTCACTCCCCCCCTAACGCGAGGTGGCCCGCACAGGCGGGCCGGCACTAGCCGGGGATCGCGGAAGTCACTTTTGTTCCCGTGATCTCCGGTGCAAGTGTGAGACGGAACACCGGGGTGGTTTTAGTCAGTAAGAGTCTGACAGACCCCTCCGCCCTCCCCAGGGCGGAGGACATCTATGAGGATTTCCCCCCGTCATCAAAAAAAAAAAAAAAGGTTAGGTTAGGTTAGGTTAGGTTTTTTTTTTTTTTTTTTTGTTTTGGCAGGAGTGGGAAATCCTCATGGACGCCCAGACTGCCTCACTTGTGACGCAGTCTGGGCAGTGCCGGACTCTTACCGGCTAAAACCCACTCCTGCCCTTGCTCAGTGTTCCTCTGACATTATCAGAGCCCTTGGTAATACGGTTTTCTGATTCTTATCGTTCTTTTGGTTTTATGCTTAGGGCAGTCCTGTATAAGGAAGTGGAGTTCCTGGAAGCACTTTTGTGCCTCACTTCAACAATTTCAGCACTAGTCAACATTTTATTCTGTATAACGGATCGTTTCAGAACCAGCTAGTTTATACTGCATACTTATAAACTTATTTAACTTATTTCCCTATATTATTTAGTATTTTTCATTTTCTTTTCTTTTTATGTTTTTTTTATTTGTATTTTCTGTTTTATGAGTCTTCTATGCTAGTTACAAAATTATGTTTAATTGAAACTTAATCTATACTATAAGCTATGACTATTCTAATATATATACAATATATCACATAGACATAATTTTCTTATTCTAATCTTTATATTTATTACCTATTCTACAAATTATTACTAAAGATGTAACATAACATGTGTGTCCTGGCAGACTCACTGCTGCTATACCAAATACAGATTTTATTAATGCTTTCTTTTGTTTTAGGTACTGCTCAATAATCTGCGCACTTCGGCCTGGTGCAGCGCTTGAGATGTGGCTTCCCGAGGTGTTGACCTCCCTCCTCACAACAAGATACCACAACGGTAAGCTATGTTTATTTCTGGAAATTTTGGGCGATGTAAATTTGATACTTGCTTGTAATTGGGCCAATTTCTCATGAAATTGGCGCCAATTCGCATTTTTCGGATTTAATTTACACTTGGTCTTATTATGATAAATGTTTTGGAGTTTGTGAATTTTAATTTGGTTGCCATTACCGTTGCGGTTGTTATATCCGGAAGACGCTAATTTCACCTTAGCAGTACGCCACCGACAGGCGCGCCAATGCGTCCCACTTCACGCGTATCGGGCACGCACTGTTGAAGGCGTTGTGATCAGTCTTCTCAAGCTTGGCTAGCACGCAGTTGTGGCACTTAGGAGCCTCCTCTGCCAGCCGTGACGGACAGTCGGCACGGAGGTGGGGGTCGCCGCAGTGGACGCAGAGATCGGCGAGCTTCGTGCACAGTTTCCTGCCGTGGCCGAAGCACAGGCAGCGAGTGCATTGCACCAGTGGCGACTGGTCTTGCACTCGCACGCGCTGCAGGTCAATGTGCACGCGACCCGCCATAGTCATCCGCTGCCACACGATCGGGGACACCTGCAGGATGACGTGGCACATGTGGGGGTTCCTCGTCTTACGACGGTACTTCACCCCCAACCTCACATCACCCGCAGGAATGTCCCCGATCAGGTGGGTATTTTGTCGCTGCAAGGCCTCTATCAGCTCCACATCCGAGTGGCAGGAGAGGACGTCCTTTATGATGACGAGTGGGTCCTTATTTTTTACCTCCTCTACCACCAAATTTCCCGTCTTTCGGATCCTTTCCGTAACCTTATTCAATTCTTCTCTGGTCCCAAAACCAACCACGACCTTCTGGTCCCTCGCCTTGCGCAGCCGCTCCACCCTTGTGCCCTCATTTCGGGCATCGACCGCCGTCCTCAGCTTCTCAATGACCTCTTCACTCGTGTCCTGATCATTCACAGATGATACAACTACCGAGTGAAGAGGCCCTTGGACATTCTGCTTCGGGCCAGCGGCAATTTCGGCGAAGGACGGGCCCTGGCCTGCGACGAAGCGAGGGGCCACCTGAAGCTGTTCCGACAGAGCGATGGTGTGTAGTTGGCACTCCTGCAGCGCCTGTTTGTGCTGCTGGAGGCCTTCCACCAGGCTCTTCATTAACTCCGTCGGTTCTGGCGCGGTCGTATGTGGTGGCGGGGCCGCCGGTGCGTCTGCAGGTGCAATAGCAGAAACAGGTGTGACGCGAGCTTTGCTCCGCTCGGACTCTTTAACCAGCTCATAGAGCCGGTTTATCGCATTAAGTACCTCGGTCTTTATTTCAGTTTTCAGGTTGCGAGAGTTGCCCAAGTGAAGTTTCGCTTTACTAAGGCAAGCTCTCGCCTCTGCCGTGAGATTAGGGTACTTCGACTGGGGTCTTTCAGTGTCTTTCAGTGGTCTTGCAGTGTCGCCAGGAAGTCGGCGCGTCTCCGAAATGCTGGAATTTGGAGGTGTTACGTCAGGTTTTGGGTTGACCGGGGACTTTACCTGGGGCTCAGTTTTCCCGGCCTCCCATTCCCCGATACTGCGCCTAACGCTGGGACGTGATGGTCCAGCTTTCTCGGTCGAACACGGTGAGCCACTGACCCCCGGCGAGCTCGCGGTTTTCTTAGCTGGTGTCCGGAACATGGCGGTCGCCCTCGTGAACGTGAGATTCATGCAGTCTGTCAAAGGAACTGGCGAAACTTCTGTGTCCCTGTATAGGGGGGAAGCACAGTAAGCAACAATACACACAGTCAAAAGTTAAATACGTCGTCTGAAGGACGAACGACCGTCAGGTCAATAAAATAACTTAAAATATAAGCAAATCAAAAGCCTTAAGGTAACTAAAAAATATCAACACTTTGCCTAAAACCAGAATCCTCCACCTGGCCACTAGTAACAGGGTGGGTGGGCGGGCAAAATTTTTTCGCGTTTTCG